>OY728134.1:510116471-512516471 GCA_963277665.1 Viscum album
TTAATATTTTTCTAGAAACTAAAATTTCGTTTATAAAACATAAAATAGATTAATATAAACATTAACATGATTTGTGATTATTAAAATACATGTCTTTTTGGACTAAGGAAACACTAATATTTCTTGATTTTAAATGTATGGTTATAGAAATATTGAAGGTTGGGGAGAAAAATTACCATTTCCAAATGTGTGTTCAACCATCATTCCTTTTTTTGGATTAAGGAGGTGTAAAAGGGATATGTGGAACTAAAAAAAGTTGAAAATTTTCATGAGTTTAATATAGATTTTGATGAAATGATAAGGTCCCAGAACTATGTATGTTTTCCTTGTATTCTAGATATTAATAATGATCACTTGGATGAGGCTCATAATTTATCATTATCTATTCTTCTTGTAAGTACAATGATTTATAGAGATATACATGAATATTTCTTGGGGGATTTCATTAAGGCCGGTATTACAGAGTATGTATCTTGGTTCTTGGTATGTTACCAAGTAGTGTTTG
Organism: Viscum album; assembly: GCA_963277665.1. Lineage (NCBI taxonomy): Eukaryota > Viridiplantae > Streptophyta > Magnoliopsida > Santalales > Viscaceae > Viscum > Viscum album. The sequence continues at coordinate 510,116,977 of OY728134.1, forward strand.
AGAGGTAAAATTTAAAGAGGATGTTACAAATGTTACCCATACATAAATTGAAATTGGAAAACATCACCATGGATTTCATCATTGGACTCCCAAAAACAACAAAAGTGATCAAAGCTATTTGGGTAATAATAAATCACCTTTTGAAGTCAGATACTTTATTAACATTATATAAAATTTCTCCACTAATAATATTTCCAAAATAAAACTTAAGGAAGTTATAATTATGTATATATTATCACATTCTATTTTATCTGATTGGTATATAAGGTTTACCTCAATGTTCTATGGAAATATTTAGCAAGATTTGGATATAGATTTAAATTTCATTATGGTATATCATTATCATTAATTTGTTACTATACACGAACCATTAAATCCCTAAATGATATTTTGAGATCTTATTATATGGATTTCAAAGGTGGTTGGGATCAAAAGCTTCCTCTAGTTTAATTTTTATACAATAATAACATTCAATTGACCATTCAGATGGTTCGTTATGAATCACTCTATGGAAATAATTGTTGAACTCAAAAGTGACGGGATGAATTTAGATAAAGGAAGATATTGGGACCTAAGATTTCTGATGAAATTTAAGGGAAAATTATTTTTTTCAGCAACATATCTAGTCATATAATAGTCGATAATAACTTCATGTTGATAATTATCGATGAGATCTCAAATTTGATGTTTGTTAGAAGTTATTTCTATGAATTTATCTGTAAAAGATGGTTATGGGATTTAGAAGGAATTTAATTCACTTCCTTAGGTATATTATACTCTTTATAATTCATGATCGATTAGGGATAGTATCTTTTTTCTTGGAACTTCTATCAAACCCCTCTCAAATTCATGAGGTTTTCTATGTATCTCATTGAGGATGTACAAACCTGATCCTCCACATTTAAAGAACTCAGATTTCATATTGATGGATCCTGATCATTCCTATGAAGTCCAAAATAGAAATCCTAGATCCTAGACATAAATATTTATAGAATGAGACTACTCACATAGTTAAAGTTCTCCGGATGAATTAGATATTCAAAGAATCTAACTGGGAACCCGGGGATGTGATAAAACAGAGGTATCCTCATCTTTTTTCTTAGATTGACAAATTTTTTAGGTTGAAATTTATTATAAGGGGGGAAAGAATATATCTCCCTTATATTTTATTATATATTTAACTTATAATAAATTTAATTTATTTTATATCTTTTAAAACTGGAGACCTTGAGTTTAAACGAACCAATATATACAATTAAAATATTTTTATGTAATGTGAGAGTAATCTCCAATCCATCATATTGGAAGGTATAAAAATGAGATAATAAATTATGAAAATATTATGGTTTATATTTTTTTAAAATTAATTATTTTATTTTCAATTATTTAGAAATGAAAATAAAGATCAATTTAAAATAAAATATATATTTTCCTAAAAATTTGTTTTGATGAACATCATGTGCTATTATTTTAATAAATTAAATTAATCACTATTAGTGAATTCTTTTAATAATATTAACACATTATATTTTTAATCAGTTTTATAAGATTTATATAATGTTTTTTCAGGCATTGGATATGAATAAATGCAATTTTATGATTAAAAATATATTTATCTAAAAAATGATTTTCATCATGTTTCAGAAAAAAAAATTAAAATGAATTTTTTCCACTTACAAAACATAAATTGTAAAAAATTGATTCCAAATTTCAAAAAAGGAATTATAAATTTGGAAAATAGGTCCCTTTAATATTTATGCATTTTGAATAGTAATTGTTGGGAAATATATCTCATCAGTAAAAGGTAAATCAAGTTAACCTAAGTTAAAAGTAAGTGTTAAGGTAACCAATTTACATCTTAATTATTATTAGTTGAAATTAAATCAACCATTATTACCCTTTTCTTATAATTTAATTTTTTTTATGGAATAATATTCCATTAAAATGACCTATACCATATTTAATGTAATGAAAAATCAAAATTGTCCCTCTCTTACATTTAAATACTTCTTATATGTTCACATATAGACAAAAGTAATTTGTGAATTGGTCTTACTATTTATTTTGAGCATAATTAAATTATTTTCATTAAGGAATTTAAATTCTATTTTTTATTTATAATATATTTACCTTAAATTCTTACACAATGCCAACAGTGTATTTATTCAATAAATATAAAATTCAAATAAATAATTCCAAAAATATTGAAGGTAATATAGTTTGACTGAGTTTTAGTGTTCGAATAATTATATAGATAAATATAGAATATTAATATTATGTTAATGGATTATAAATGATTCTACCTATAGTTACCCATGTTGAATTAGTCCCAACTTGTAGGTAGTGCATCAATGGTACACTCGTTTTAGGGATTCATTAACATATGAATTCAAACTCTTGAACATTTTAAGGTTATTAATCCACTCAGTGATATTTCTAAATCTCACTTCATGTAAATTATTAATAATAGGAGAGAAGAACAAGATATTTATAATGTTTTGATGAAATTTCTACTCTATCAAATGTTTTTTATTCCCCCCAACATAGATTCTCCATTATAATATTATAATCAATTACTATGGTTGATAAAAACCCAGATTGGTTTTCTCTAGAATCCATACAGGAGGTCCTTTATACTACATCTCATAGTGTTTCCAGAATCCAAACTAGCCTGATCTAGAATCTTCATTAGAGACTTATGCTCCTAAATCACAAATCACACTTCTCTTAATCTAATAAAAAATTGAGAGACTTACTCATTTATTCAAGGATTTTTCCACTTTAAGATGATTTTTTTATCTTCAACCATCAACTTTTTGGATCACACATTCTCCTGTACCTTTTTATGTTCATTTTTAGTCTGTTGGTATTTCTCAAATATATCTGATCACTTGTATCGGATCTGATGGCTTATTGAAATAAAACTAGGGTTGATTCTTCCTTTCGTTAACGTAATGATCCCAATTAGATGTGTCCGTGTGATTCACACTAATTCATTAACAATATTTTATTTAAGGATAATCTACACAATATCACTCTTTTTCATATATGAATTATATATAATTACCATGTAAAACCCTATAAAAATATATAATTTTTTATGTTTTCTGTTCTTTTATCAATTATATATATTTTGATTTCATGTGCACACATTTTTATTCACTTCATTATTTCACATTATTATTATTTTTATCTTTTCTCACACATAGTTTCTTCCAAAATTTCTTCTTCACATGTGCATGATAATGAATGTATAAATTCATGAAAGAACATCTCCGTTTTCATGTAAAAATGTACACATCATCTTCATATACATCCTTCTCTAAGACATTATGAATTAGACTGTTAATTTTCTTCTTATAACTCATCCTGAAAATATTATGTAGAAAATATCCACTAATAATAATGATTTTTTCCACAAATTCATATCTCCTTATTTCTCACATGTGTAAGCAGCCACACAAATTCACAGTTCATTACACTAATTATGGAGAATATGTATTAAAATATCACTCTTCCTCCAATTCCTTTATAGAAAAAGTTATATGTGGAGCCTTATAGTGTGTTTGACACAAGTTTATTAAATTATGGGATCTCTACTTCTCCTTCACATAATAGTATTGTAAGGAGGGGTTTTCTAATCATCCATGTCGGAGATTCGCAGTGACTCTATTTTATTTGAAAAAATGAGATCACTATCATATTGATTAGAAGCTCATAAATCCCTCGATCACCCTCTATTTATAGGTCATTTTCACCACTTTTGATCTTAGAAATATTTTTCATTAATCTTCATTAAAAATTTTCATGTCATGAATATTTTTAATCAATAAAATTTTCAGTATATCTCAAATAAACTTATAAAGACAAAGATGGCATCCTTTATTACACGATACTAGATTCTTACATAGATTCATGTTTAATAAATGTTCACATTATTCTACAATTTTAAATCTCTGAATCCTTATGTTATTCAAGTAACCTTCTAAAGGTGAGGATTTTATTTGGCTGAGTTGTATATTTGTATATTCACCTGAATTCAAGTTGTAGTTGCATGCATGATATCTGGATGACAAAATGATCCTAATTTTCATTGCATCATTATAAAATATTGTTTTTTTCTCAATATATGGAGGTTTATCTTGAACTCTGGTGAAAAAAATATCCCCATGGTAGCTTAGGATGAAGACAATAACCTATAATGATTGTATGGATTAGTGTGATCTGATCAAGAATCCTGTGTTATCTCCAGAGTTTTAAATGATATAGGAACAATATGAACTTTTCGTTTGTCCGAAGTAAACTACGATATCTATTTATTAGTGCTTTATTAACAATCACATTACCTTTCAATGTTCGATCTAGCTGCGAGGGGTTATAAGCCATCAAATGTTTCACCCACTACCTCAGGGGTCATGCCACACCTGTATAGGCCCACAAAAACCATGTATTCCTAATGCAGCAAACTCATGTTCCCTATACATGGGGAATATCTGGGGGTCTTATACATATCACACAAACTCCTTAGCCATTACACAGCCTCCTTTAGCCAGCTATCCCATGGGGGTTGACCCTCGAGTCCCCCTAAGTGTGGTTGTGGGATAGCCTTCTATGGTTTGTTTTGTTAGAAACATTTTTAATTTCAGTACTATTTACATACATAGAAAGAATACCTTTATAATAGGTATTCCCAATACTTCGTCAATAATAATTTCCTTATACGTAAAATAATAATATATTAATTTATGGAATTATTTTTTTCATAGCCACTATTTAAATCATCATGAAATAATATTTTAATTGCATGTCTTCTTCTTCTTCAGATTGTTCGAACCAATGTTATTCATTTCTAGTAATGAAATATGGTTTGTGTTTGTTTTCAATACACTTGGGTTGATCAAAAAGTTTTTAAGGATCGGGGTCTTATGATTGAGGTTGAAAGCAGTATTCAACGTGGTTTAGTTTTCCAGTGTTTTCTAAATTTGTGGGTCTCAAAATTTGGAGATTATTTTTGTAATAAAAAGTGTATCAATAAAGGAATTGTTCCATGAACAAAATATCAGGAAAAGTTCAAAAATTAGGAATATAGTTGGTGGAATGTTGTACTGTGAACTATGTTGTGTGAATGGTTCACATTGAAATCATTTTGTTCGCGAGAAGGCTCACAGTATGAATAGGGAGTGACGGTTCATGGGATGGTGTGTTTTTCATGAAAATGAGGTGAAGATGTTATTCGAAGATACGGTTCTTGGGATGGCTTGTTGTTAGTCAAAACATGGTGGATATCAATTCATGGAAGATTTCGACCTACACGAAGGGACAAGTGGTGGTATGATGACTGCATAAGGAAATGGTTCGTGGGAGGTGCACGGTATGTAGTGAAGGCAATGCCATATCAAAGATTTGGTAAATCTCATATTAGTGGATTATGGGGATATATTTTCCTATATATGGAGCATTGATCCCATTATTAAAAAAATGGAGAAAATTTCATTTGAGTAATTCATCAATCTAGGAATTTGGATAAGTACAAAAGGGGTTTGTGAGGAAGTAATTTTTTTGAAGGGTTTCTATAGTCCAAAAATGAATGACATGTCCATGTATCAGATTCTTTATACAGTGGAAGAACTCAGTCTACGGTGCTCTTGTAGTATGCGGAGAAAGTGTGGTGGTACATGGAGCTAGGAAGTACACAAAGGAAGGCGGTATGTGAATGACGGTTCACGAAGGATAAGATAGTCTTCGGTGAAGAAGTGGTATGCGATAGTAGAAGAAAAGGAAGTATGCGAATGTGGTATGAGAAGGTGGTACACAATCATGGTTTATAGAGTCAGGATGTAGAGGTGGTACATGGATCATTACAGTACACGGAAGAAGAAGGGTAGTTCATAGAGGACACGTTTTTGAATGAACGGTACATGAAAAGTAGATTACATCTATAAGGGAACTTCAACAGAGCATATATCTATAGTTAAATATTCATGATTTAATTCCAACCCATCTAATTGACCTTCAATTCGATAAATAGTTTACATATTCTTCCCAATGCAGTGAGTAAGGGGGTGTCAACGTAATTATTATGAGGGATGCATTGTGATATCCCTAGAACCATGTAAAAGTAGTGTTCCTAGAACATAGTGATGACTGATAATATTTTGTACTACACAACTAGTAAATAATATTGGACTTTAGTATGACCACAAAATATGGGTGTATACTTCTTAGAAGTAGACCTTATTGGGGAACCAGGTAAAATTTTTGTGTCTTCTCTTTGCATGTGATTGTTTGTTTTCTACACTTTCTCATCAGAAAATTGTAACGAGTTCTTACCAATGTGGGAAAAAGATCCATCAGTTTAAAATAAAAATTTGACACCCTGATTCACCAATCCCCTCTCAGGGTGTTTTGGTGTCCTTCATGTGGTATTAAATGGTAAAGGCTACTTGTGCTAAATTTTTCCTTCATTTCTACCATAGAGAATACATTTAATGACAGGGGAGTCCCCCTCTTTGATTGAAGTAACTTCCAGATCATGAATAATAGGATGAGATATCATTTATTATATCTTGGAATGGAATTCATGTTTTCTACAACATAAGAAATATAGGTCCCTGATTCAACTGGTCTATCTATGGCTGATACAAATAGTAAAATTCTTGATTCAGATGCCAAAGCACAGAATTCCCTCACTATATCTGTTTCTGATTAGATATATCTAAGGGTTATGAGTTGTACATAATAAAAGTTTATGTGGTAAATTTTTATAGTATTTATGAAGGTGTCAAAAAGTGAAGGAGGGAAAACTACAGGTTTGTCACAATAGGTTTGATGATCTGAAGATCCATCCTGGTGAAAATGTTGATACCTTTTTTAATCGAATTACTAAATTTTTTGTAGAAATATGAGGACTTAGTGAAGAAATCAAAGACATTGATATTGAGAATAAAATATCTACAATACTTACACCTATTTATAGTTAAATGTTTTAATCACTTGATGAAATGGATCTTTCCAAACTTTCTTTGGATGATCAGTTGAGCAGCCTGGTGGCATATGAGATGAGTGTCAAACTAGAAGATGCAACTACTCGAGTGACCAAGGAAATGGCATTCAAAGCCACGGAAAAGCTTCAAATTTTAGGACATAGTATTGATGAAGATAATGAGTAAAAATAAATTCTTTATGTAATTTATATTAAATTAAATAAGGGAAAAGATAAAATTGAAGGAATGTTACCTCTGGCCTGTTTTTATTGGGGGAGAGTTAAGAACATTTCCTCTTAATGAACATGAAGGTTTTATAATGAAGAAATTAAAGCTGGAGACTTTCAGAATCCTCAGAAACCATTTTCAAAAAGCTAGATTTTATTTCTGGTACGAAACTATAGAAAAATGTATTTTTCTTTTAGGAAAAATATAATGATAGAAAATTATTTGAGGAAGAAGATCCCGAGTTTAAATATGGAACCCATATGTCAATGATTTCTTCTATTGAAAAATTAGGATTATCAAAATATGAAACTAGAAATAATAATTTTACAATTGAAGCCAATATAATGTTGAAACTTATGGATTCTTTTTGGTAATCATGAGAATAATGGCAAGATATGAAAAAAGTGTAATGAAATTGTGTAAGAGTTGTTAACATATGTTGATATACTGGAAACTGAAATTGATCGACCTGAGGAAGTAGTAAAAAAAATTCAAAAACATTTGAAATCTGAGAAGATATAGTTGAAATAAAGCTCAAAATTTAAGAATATTCAAGGTTCATTAATGAAATTGCATCTAGACTAGAGGAGAAGTCAAAAACTATTGAGGGACTTGAAGAAGAATTTGTTACTCTTGTGAGTAAACATGAAATTGAATCAAGTCCAAAAAAACAAAGAAGAAAATTCAGTTTGGAAAATTCTCAAATGCTAAGATGCTTGAGAAAGTTAAGAATGGGTATGATGGAGTTGAAAAGGATCTGAATGATCAAAGACACCCATGCATGAGAAAAATAGTATTTTTTAATGATAAAATGTTGAATGTTGTATATAAAATGACCCAAACAAAAGGCAAGATGAAATTTTGACATATCATAAAGGCACCTAAATTCTAAACAAAGAAAACCTCAAATCAGACTGAACGGAAGACTGAAATTTTTCCTTGAGTTCCCCAAGAAGATAGATTGTCAAACTATCCTTCTAATAAATTTTACATTAGGAGGAATATAAGTGAAAAGACATTCCCACTTATCAAATGTAAAGTTTGTGGAAATATGAGTCATACCATTTTCTACTGGGAATATTAAATGATCTGTTTGAATGGGAAAGAGTGATAATGTAAAAAATGTATAAAAAATTCATATACTAATTCTTGTATATAAAATTAATCCTATAGATATTGTTTTCATTGTTCTAAATTTTGTTCCATTAAAGTGTTGATTTCTAGCAGAGGAATGGCAGTAACAATTCATAAAAAACTTAGAGGCAATTCAATACTCACCAAACAGATGGCGTTATTCTTTAAAAAAAGTTTTCTCTTTGTAATAAGTGTCTGTGTGTGATGAAACTATGCACATGGAAAAGATATTTGAAAATCCATCTTTATCCTTCACTCAAACTAATATTTCATGAATGGAAAAGAATAAAATTTTAACATCCATCCTTGAAAGAGTATCTCTCAAATCTACTAAGAAAAAAATACTTGGATTCTTGAAAAAGGATGGGAAATTAATACTAATTAATGAATGACATGAAAAATGATGATGGAATAGTGAGATTCAGCAATGATGGTGCATTAAAAATCAAAGGAAGTTGAAGTACTGAACTTTCCAATGGAGAGTTAAACAAGATAGAACTTCTTTATGTGTATGGGTTGTGTCACAATCTCATGTGTGTGCATCACCTATGTGACTTAGGACTTATAGTTACATTAAATCAAAATGGTATCAATATGAAAGGAATAATTGGGGATTATCACAGGAAAGGTTGTAGAACAGATGGAATACTACATCATGTTGATAGTAAAGAGGGAATTTGTTACATGACTGCGGAAGAAAAAAATAACTTGTGGCACTAGAGTTTGGGTCACATATATCACAAATACATGTAAAACATATCTGTGTTTAATATAGTCATGGATATACCCAATCTGAAGCATCAATTGGAAAAGACTTGTGATTCTTGAACTCAAGTGAAGTTGGCATGTAGTTCATTTCAACCAAAGAAGAAAAAATCATAAAATTTTCTTGATATCATTAATACATATGTATGGGGTCTGATAAATTTTGCTAAAACTCATTTAGAAAGGTATTAAATTCTTTTCATTGATAATTTAGTAGAATTTATTGTGTGATGGATATATGTAGGAAATGATAAGTGCTTGATTGAATGAAAACTTATGGATGAATAATCGAGAATGATACTGGATAGACAATAAAAGTTATTTGTTCTGAAAATGGCATAAAATATAAATACATTGAGTTTGAAAACTAATTGGATAAACATGACATATAGTATGAGGTGGCTACTCTGATAACTCCACAACAAAATAGAGTTGTTGAGCATCAGAATCAACAGGTGAATAATATTTCCAAAACTATGTTGATTGAGAGTTTTGTCTCTCACCTTTACCAGAAAGAGTCTATTCAAGATTATATTTATATTGAAAACTAAACATGGCATTATATAGAGGAAACCAAGACACCCTATGAGTTATGGCAAGGAAGGAATCCCTCTATTAATTTTTTTGTTTTTTTAGTAAATGTTTATTCCAAAACAAATAATGAAATCAAGGTATGTATGGTGATGCTACAGATGAAGGATTATTCCTTGGATATTCAATGAATATAAAATCCTACAAATGTTTTAATAAAAAAACATGAAAAAATTGTCGAAATAAGTGATGTGGAGATCACTAAAGATGAAACCAAAAATAGATCAAGGAATTGATCTGTTGATATGATAGAAGATAAAGAAGAATGTGGACATCGAAGATATCCAAATTCTGAAGTAGAGGAAGGAATGAAAAACAACTTGGATTCACATATAGATGTTGAATCAGATGAATAATCAAAATAAGAAACCATGGGTGAAGAAAATTCTTCTGAACCTTAAAATAAAAATTGATGAGTAAAATTTGATATATCAAACATCATTGGGGATTAGAAATCTCTCATATAGAAAAAAAAAGAATGTGGAATTTCTCAAAATCTACATTCCATTCAATTGTAGAAACACCCTCATTTGATGAAGCTGCAAAGGATGAATTATGGGTTAAGGCCATGAATTAAGAATTAGATCAGATCAATAAGAACAAAACATGTCATATACTTAAGAGACTAGAATATAACAACCATGGTCTTTATTACATGTGTAAAAATGCGTTATTACAATAAGTTTTACTTAATATAAACCATAAGATTGAAAGGTATAGTGTATTGGGGGATTAGAAACATTAAATTACAACTTAAGACATAAGATACAACTTCTTTATTGAAAAATTCTTTTACATGACCACAACAATCTTTCATAGTAAGCAATGCATGGGACAACCTGAGGGCATACATAAGAAAAAGGGTGATATATAAAGCCCAATAAGGGACTAAACAAGGCATAACCTGAATAATACGATACATATTAGCTAGTAGCCATATCATTGGATAATAATAGAAACATGAACACAAAGGTATGATATAGCATGATTATCATTACATGGTAATGTGGAAACAACATAAAACATTGTATTATTAACATAATGGAATTAGGTAAACCCCCATCCCAACATGGTGGAAAAATTTCCTAAAAAGAATCAGTTAAACACCTATCCAAACATGATGTATTATGAGACTGAACATTACCAAATTCATTGGTGCACTATCAGGGAGCACCCTTTATAATGATTTCAATCTCATGCCAATGTAAGCCACATAGATCATATAACATTGATTAATTCCACGTAATCATTAATCCATAGTAAAAGAATGTTTAATACATATATATAAGTACCATCTAATAAGTATATGTGAAAAAACGTGTATAACCTTGATATATATATATATAGGTATGGTTTTCACTATGTGATGATTGTTTCTTGGAAAATCGTTGTGCATTTTCGGCAACATAACGACACCATATAGAAATTAATAGATTGGTTTGATGAGAGATAAAGTGGTATATAATCATTTATACATGAAATAGAAAGAAATAGGATCATGTAAATAATATCCCAACACATGATATGTAATTTAAATGCATAATATAGATGAAATGCTTCAATAAAAATTAGAAGAGATAAATCCCTTATAGAATTTCGGCATGGAAAAGGGTGTACATGAAAGGCATTAATGAAAGATAAAAGGGGTATGTAATCATTAAATATTAAATATGGAAGCATGGGGGAGGTTCAAAATCATACCTACAATATTTATAATTGACAATAAAATGTTTAAAAACATATAGAAACATGGATAAAAATGAGAAAGGAATGAATATAAGGATCCCTAACTTGGATGTGTGATCCCAACGTATTGGGAGGGGTTTCTTTGGAGATTATAGGTGCCTTAGTAAAATTATAGGGAGGGGAGGACATAGTAAGGATGTTATCTAAGGATTTTTAGTTAAGATAAGTGGGTGATTGGGTGGGTTTATATATGTAATGAAAGAGGATTTCATCAATGGTTCACTTACATAGGTTTTGGAATCAATATAATTAAATATTCAAAACAACCTTTTGATGGGTTTTTACCTTTTTTTTAAAAAAATCAAGAGGATTGGAAAACATTATTTTATAAGTATAATTTGCTATAATATTAAAATATTAGCCTTGATTATGTGTAGGTGAGTCACATTATTAAAGAAATAAATTTAAAATAATAAAATATATTAGAAATTTTGGAGGATTCACTAAGGCTGTATAAAATTAGTAAAAAACCTAAAATCTCATTATTTTAATGGAAAAATATATATTGGGCTGATAATACCCATTATTTTTTTTATTACACCATTTTGGGTTCATTATGATGTCATAACACACATATTTTATTTATATGGTATTTAATTTTTAATCAAAAAATTGACTGTCTTAGAATATTATGAAAAATTCACCACTAGATAATTTTGGAATCCTAATACCAAAAATAATAATCATTTTATCTAATTAATTTTCTAAATATGTGAAATTTTACTTTTAAAATGAAAACCAATATTTATTGAAATTTCATGGGATTTCACAAAAACAGTTTTCAAACATTAATAAAAATTACATTTGACATCATAAAATTACATACTCATTTATTATTCAAAATAATAATTTTATAATTGCATGTTATTAAAATATTAATAATTTCAAAAAAAATCACTATCTAAAATAAAATCATTAAAAATACAAGTTTTGTTTTATCGTATAAAAAATATAACTCTTATCAAACTGACAACCTAATCATTTATAGAAAAGGAACTGATATAATAATCATCTATAAGAATTTTTTTATAATATTATTAATAAAAACCATATTTTAATATAATAATGTATATATTATTTAAAATTACCATTTTTACCTGAATAATCAGTATATCAAATTCGTCATTTTTTAAGAAATACTTTTTTATAATTGAATTTATGGAATATGAATTTTAATTACAAAAAGCGATTACAAAGTATGTAAATAATAAATTATTACATAACCCTTTATAACCCCCATATAAGTACTATGGCAGTAAAGTTTGTGACATTGAAGACTCTTGGGGTGTCTTAGATTACATCATCAGGGTAGTAATCTTTATTAACTTGAAATTTTCTTGTAAGTGATTCTGTTCAAGATTAACATGTTGAAGATCAGATGGGGATTTGTAAAGAGGAAAGCCCAGTGATGCTACATCCTTAATGAGATCTGGAAAATGAGATTCATACGGACTAAGTCTACTGGATGAGGCCATACACTCCTTTGTCTGTGTCAAAAGTATTTTTTTTAAAACATATATTTATATCAGTCATGTGATCACTATTCAATGGCTATATTATCAATAGTAATTATACATAATGGTCATTGAAACCTAATCATAAAAATTATAATATGATCATGTGTTTTTTATATCCGTAAGAAATAAAAAAAAGGTAATTTTATTCATAAATGATCAGGTTGTTATATGATTCCCCACTTAATAAATTTTTTCTTCATAATTTCCTTTTCCCACACTAAAATAAATGAGAATAACTATGCCTCATCACTTTCTCTAGTTCCCATGTTCCTTCTTCAAACTTAGGGTTTCACCACAACACCTTGATGAGGGGAATCATCTTATTTTGTAGAAATGTTTTTCTATGATCTATGATCTTCACCAGATTCTCTTTATATGAGAGGTCATTATCCAATGGTACCACCTTTTGATTGAGTACTTGTGATGGGTTAGGTATGTACTTTCTCAAGAGTGATACATGGAATATATCATGTACTTGATATGGGTTCAGTGGGAGTTGTAGTTGATATTCTACTGCCCCAATGCATTCAATGATCTCAAAAGGGCGGATGTACCTTTAACTAAGCTTTCCCTTCATCCCAGATATCATAACACTCTTCCATGGTGATATTTGGAGGAATACCATGTCTCCAGAATCAAACTCTTTGTCTCATCAACAATTGTCATCATATCTCTATTGTCAACTCTGAACAACTTTAATGTGTTGTTGGATGGTCTTTACCTTCTCCAACATTTCTTGGACCATTTCTACACCATGATGTTTTCTCCACGAACATCATCCAAAAATGTTGGTGTTCTACACCTCTTCCCATAAAGGGATTTGTAAGTAACTACATGGATTATTGAGTGGAAACTATTTTTATAAGGGAACTCAAGTAAAGAAATATTTTGATCTCATCCTAATTTTAATTCCATTAAGTATGATCTCAACATGTCTTATAGTGTTTGGATTTTTTAATCAGATTGGCCATCATTTTGAGGAAGATAATCCATATTGAAGTTCATCTCAGTATTCAGAGCATGTTGGAGACACTTTTAGAAAATAAAGGTGAATCTTGGAACTCAATCGGATATAATTGATAGTGGTTCACCATGTAGCCTTACCACTTCTCTAATTTATATTCATTCCAGTTGATCCATTGAGAAATCCTCTAGAATTGAAATGATGTATGCAGTCTTTGTAAGACAATCCACAACATCCAAAATAGAATTGTTTCCTTTGGATGTCTTCAGAAGTCTGATGAAAAAGTCCATGGTGATGTTTTTCCATTTCATATTGGTATGGGTAGATGTTTCATCATCCCCTTAGACTTATTCCTCTTAGCCTTCACTTACTGAAATACCAGGAACATTGATGTATACTCAGTGATCTCCTTCTTCATGTTATCCCACCAATAATGCTCTAAGAAATCTCAATACATCTTCATGTTTCTTTGGTGATTAGAGAAATTCAAACTATGTGAATCATCCAAAATATCATTCTTTAACTCCAGATTTGATGTAACACATAGTCTTGACCCAAAACTCAAAATTCCCTCTTCATTATCTTTGAATTACGAGGATTCCCCTTTTTTATAGTTTCTACTTTCTTCTGAATTCACACATCATCCATTTGAGCATCCTTTAACCATTCCAAAAGAGACATTTGAGAGATAATTTGTGAAAGTATTGATGATATTCCCTTCTTTATGATTCCCATGTCCATCTTCATCAAATATAAGAATATTGGATCCTTTTCAATACTCATCAATGAAAGAGTTGTTAGATCCTTTATTCATAGAGCGGCTACCACTTTACCTGCTTTCCCTAGATGGTAGTGAATTGAGCTGTCATAGTCTTTGATCAGCTCTAGACATCTTAATTGGATCATATTAAACTCTTTCTATGTGAATATATAATTAATGATTTTTTATCCATGTATATTTCACACATTTCCCCAAAAAGATAATGTCTCCAAATTTTCAAATAAAATATCACTACATCTAACTCCAGATAATGTGTTGGATAGTTTTTTTTCACGAACATTCAATTTACTTGAATCATAGGAAATTACATTTTCATTTTGTATTAACACACAACCCATTCCCTTCTTTATAACTTCATTGAATACTACGAAAATTTATACGCATCTGGGTAGTGTGAGCATGGGTGTAATGATAAGCCTCCTTTTAAACTCCATGAAGCAATCTTCCCATTCTTCATTATAAGAAACATTGACTCCCTTCTGAGTTATCTTGGTAAAAGGGTTTGACCATCATGATAAATATCTCACAAATTGGTGATAGTATTAATTTAACCCAATGAAGCTATGGATATTTGTCACATATGTTGGCCTTAGTCATCCCCCAATTTCTTTTTTCTTGTAAGGATCATCAGATATCCCATTGCTTTTGATGATATACCCTAGGAATGAGACTTCCATCAACAAAACATCATAGTTTTTTTACTTTTCATAGATCTTTCCCTTTCACAAGGTCTCTAGTAAAATTCTTATATACTCCTCATGCTCCTCCTTGGTTTTGGAATATATTATAATATCATCTTTAATGACTACCACTAATTTGTTGAGGTAATTTATAAAGACTCTATTCATTTTTTCTATGAATATTTCTAGAGAATTAGTGAGTCTGAAAGGCATTACTATGAATTCATAGTGCACATACCTTGTATGAAAATCATCCTTGGGGATATCCACCTTCTTCACCCTTATATGGTAATATCACAACCATAGATCCACCTTGGGGAAGTATTGTGCTCCTCATAACTTATCGAACAAGTCATAAATTTATAGAAAATGATACTTTTTCTTTATCATGATTTTGTTCAGCTCACGATAATCAATGAAAATGTGCATTTACCCAACCTTCTTCTTGATGAAGCGGACTGGTTCACCCAATTGTGAATCACTTGGGTGTATAAACCCTTCATCTAGATTCTAATTTAGTTTTATATTTAGCTCCTCAAGCTCCCCAACTAACATTCTATAGAGATTCTTGGATATTAGAAATTCCCCAGTTATAAGATCAATTGGAAATTCAACATCTCTTCTAGGATGAAGACCATGAAAATCCTTGGGAAACACATCAATAAATTCCCTCACAATAGGAATGTCTTAAAGGATGGTCACTTCCATAGATGCAATCAAATGAGAAAGATATGTGTGCTCATAATGCAGTAATATCCATGCTTGAGATGATGGTGCTAAATAAGATTCATCCTCATCCTTGCTCTTATACATAATCTAGGGTCGATTCTCCATATGAAGAGTGATTTACCTATAATATAAATTTATGTTGGCTCTATATAAGTAAAGCCAATCCATTCGAAGAATTGAATAAAATTCCATCATAGGGAGTATGATGAGGTTTTTTGGGAAGTTCAATCTATAAATTGTTATATGGGCTGTGTTATATTTATGGGATCCAATAATTTCTCCATTTTTCATTATCATTGACATATCAACTTCCATGATTTGTGGTAGAGTTTGGATTGTTCTACTAAACTTTTGGGATATAAAAGAATGCATAGAACCAGAATCAAAAGTACTTTATATATTCTTGAATTAATAACTAGTGTATATGTAACCACATCATTTTTGGGATTCACTTCGGTGGTAGTGATGGAAAAAATATATCCTTTTCTTCCTTAGAGTTTGTTGGTTTCCTCCAAAATACCTTGGCTTTGGGAATTTGTTCGTAAAGTGACCTGGTTCTTTGTAGTTGTATAAAAAAATGTGTTGAGGGTTTAACAGAGTGTACCTCTCCTATATCTTAGTAGTAGGTTTTTCTTATTAGAAATCATTGTTCAGGTTCCCTTCTCTTCCAAACCAAAATCATTTCATTTTCCCTTCAGGAAATTTCCTAGGTGCTCATTTCTACACCATTGGCAAGTGTGGTGCTGGAATTTCATAGCACCATTGGATTTATCCATCGAACCATCAAAATTAAAATCCACTTTCTACTTATTATCCCCATGATAACCCTAAGATTATCTAATATTTATTTTGACTTTGAGGGAACATCGTAATATTTCCTCATAGATATCGAAGTTACAAATCACTAGTGATTTCAGTAGGTAAGATTTTAGCCCACCAAATAAGTGTTCAACCTTGAAATCGAGTGTAACGACAAAGCCAAAGGTGTATTGTGATGACCTAGTTAAGTTTTACTTGTACTCTTTAATGTATTCATATTCGTTTTTACTTGAGTTCAAGGAGGTCCTTTTCTATATTAAGTTGGAACATGTGAAGAACATGTATATCAAAAAACATTTTCTATAAATTCTTCCATTCTAACACCTCAATATCTTACTCAGACTTCATATTTTATATTAATTTCCACCATTGATCATCTTCACCCTTTAATTTATAAGATACCAAAATAACCTTCTCTTTTTCGGAACATTAAAAGATGGATAATATATTTTCAATGATGTTGATCCATTTTTCAGAAATTGAGAGATCTGATGATCTATTGAAAGTATGATCCCTTTATATCATGAAGCTATTGATTGAAACTTGTTCATTTATAGGGGGGTTGGATGTTTATCTTGACCCATGGTTTTATTAAAAAAATTAGTTAACTAAGATAGTATCATGAAAAAGTTCTCAATTCTTTCTCGCATCGGACTAGGAATCTCATTAGAACAATTAGCACATTGATCTTCGCATTGGTTGTTAGCACGAGTCGTCATATTTCTAGAAATTGGTGAGAATAAAAGTAAAATTAAGGGTATTTATTTTATATTATTAAACGTATAATGGGAATCCAATGAAAAAACTAGATAACTTATAAATCACATTTATCTCTTTAACATATGAATATCTGAGCTTGAATCTAATTTATCCATGATCTATTTCCTATCATACATTCATATGGGAATTTCTTATTCACTAAATAATGATTTTTAATATTCTTATGAATTTACCGATGCATAACTCCGGGTAGTTTCAAACCAAGATTGCAGGAAGGCCCATTGTCGTGCACTAGTTCTCATTTGAGTCTAGCTCAAAGTGGTGTTTTCAGGTTTTAACTCTAGAAACATATGTACCCAAACCCCCTCTACATGTTTGTATCCATACGGGGATGTATTGTCCTAATAAATCACTTACTTTATACTCATAAAAATTTCAGGATTATTTTCTTATACATAGTCTTATCCCTAATTCTTTCACAAGGGTTTTCTAATACTAATCCAAAAAATAACAAAATCTCCCTTTGATACCAACTATAACAAACCTGGTCTTTATTACACGTTTTAAAATGATTTATTACGTAAACATTCACTTAATAAAACAAAAAATACTGATAGGCCTAGTGAATTTGGTGATTAGGAATATGACATGACAACTTAAGACATAAAATACAATATCCTTATTGAAAACTTCTTTTCAATGGCCATGACATTTCTTTTGTACTTGGAATTTCATCTGATAACCTGAGGACATACATAAAAAAGGTGAGCAATAAAGCCCAATAAGGGTGTAAAAAAGGAATAACATGAATTAGAAAATACATGATAGGGAATAGGCATATCAATAAAGCACATGAGAAACATGAACATAAAGGTATGATATAGAATGATTATAATAACAATGTAATGTTGAAATAATTTAAACAATGAATCATTAATAAAAAAGAATCAGGTAAACCCTTCTCCCAAAATGGAGGAAAATTTTCCTAAAAAAATAAGGAAAACCCCTATCCCAACATTACGAATAGTGATACTAAATATTATCCAATTCATTGGAGTGCCATCAGGGTGCACCCTTCATAATCGTTTTAATCTCCTTCTTAAGTGTTCCACAAAGATCATATAACATGGATTCATTCAATATCATCATTTATTCCATGATAAAATAATGTTGAATACATTAATGTATGTACCATTTAATATGTATATGTCAATTAAGGTTAATATCCTTGATAGAGAAATGGGTATAGTATTCACTACACAATGATTCTGGCTTGGAAAATCACGGTGCAATTTGAGCAGCATAACAGTGCCATATAAAATTCATAAATTGGTTTGATAGGATATAAATGGGACTCCCATAATTTATAAATGAAATATAAAGTAATTGGATCATCGAACATAATATCCCAATACATGAAATGGAATTTAATTCATAATATAGAATAAATGCTTGAATATAATTAAGAAGAGAGAAATCCCTTATGGAATTTCAGCATGGTAACGGGTTTGCACGGAAGGAAATAATGAGAGAAAAATGGGTATATCATCATTAAAACATAATAAGGGTATTATGGTGGATGTGTGAAATTATAACCCACCATTTTTAATTGAAAAAATGGTATAACAATAAAATAAAACATGGTTAAAAATGATAAAAGAAGGAATATAAGAATCCCTAACTTGGACGTGTGATCCCAAAGGACTGGTAGAGGCTGATTGGGATCCTAGGGGCACCTTTGGAGGATTCTAGAGAGGGTAGTAAAGATTAGGGAAGTTTTACATGGATTTTGAGTGATGATATGTGGGGGCTTGGGTGGGTTTATTTAGGAAATGAGAGGGGAATTCTTTAATATTTTACAAACATATGTTTCAGAATCTATATAATTAAATATTCAAAACCAAAAACATTCCCACGGTTTTTGCCCATGGTTTTTACAAAAAAGGACTGAAAAACGTTATTTTATAAATCCAATGGCTGAACATATTAAAATAATATCCTTGCTTATGTGGAGGTGAGTCACAATATTTATGAAATGAATTTAAAATCATATAATATATTAAAATTTTTGGATGATTCACTACAGCTTTATAAAATGAATAAAACAAAATCTAAAATAGAATTATTTTAATGGGAAATAATATATTGGTCTGATAATACCGATTATTATATTTTTTACATCATTTTGTGGTCATTATGATGTCATGAAACACATATTTTATTCATACTGCATTTATTTTTTCCCAAAAATTTGATTGTCTCGGAAAATTATGAAAAATTCACCATTAGATAGATTTTTCATCCTAATTTCAAAAATATTAATAATTTTATATAATTAATTTTAATAATATTTTAATTCTCACTTTTAAAATGAAAACATAAATTTATTGAAAGTTTATAGGTTTTGACAATAAACAGTTTACGAACCTTAATAAAAATTACATTTGACTTCATAAAAATTATATAATCATTTATTTTTTATAAAATTATATTTATAATAATATTTTATTAAAATATTAATTATTTCAAAAATTAATTTATTCCTTAAAATAAATTCTTTCAAAATACAATTTGGGTTTCACCATATAAAAAAATATAACTCTTATCAAACTGACTTCGTAATGATTTAAAGATAATAAACTGATATCATCGTCATTTATAAGAATTGTTTTTATAATATTATTAATAAAAACCTTAGTTTAATATAATAATGAATATATATCTTAAAAGTTCCATTTTTACCTGAAGAATCAATTTATAAAATTTATCATTTTTAAGAAAAACTATTCTCGTAAAGGAATTGATGGAATAGGTATTTTATTTATAAAAATGGATTACACAGTAAGCAACTAATACCTTGTTATAAAACCCCTTATAACACCCTTATAATACCTAAGGGTATGGTATGAGATAGTGAAGGACTCTTGGGGTGGCTCGGATAACATCACCCAAGTGGTCATCTCTATTAACTTCAAATTCTTATGTTGTTGATTCCATTCAATCTTAACGTGATAAAACTCAACCCGGTCTTGGGTATCATTGAAGCCCATTGATGCTACCTCTTCTATGAGCTTCGAAAAATAATATTTGTACATCCCAATTCTATTGTATGAGGTCATCCTCTCCTTTGTCTGTGTAAAAATTATTTTTTAGAAATTAAACGTATATTTATATCAGTCATTTGATCACAGTTTAACATCTATATTATCAAAGGTAATGATAAATAACGGTCATTTAAAACGAATAATTATAAAAAAAAGTTCTTTTTTTCTATATACATAATACATTAAAGGAAAGATAATTTTATTCATAAATGATCGGGTCATTACACTAAAACCCACAATTTGATTTGTACAAAGTGTATTTTCAAAAATAAATTTGATGATCAAGGAAATGTGGCCAAAAATAAGGCATGGATGGTGTGTAACGTATATTCATAAATTGATGGTTTTTATATTGATGAAACATTTTCCCCAGTGGCTAGAATAGATTCAATTAGAATATTTCATTCCATGGAAATTCAAAGAGGATAAAAAGTGTATCAAATATATGTCAAGATAGCTTTCATAAATGGTGTTATTTAAGAAGAAGTTTATATTGAAAAACCATTGGCACTTCTTCTTATTAAAGGTGAAATGAAGGATTTCGGATTAAACAAGGCTTTATGTGGTCTAAATCAAGAACCACAGTTATGGTACTCTAGAATTTATTTTTATCTAAATAAGATAGAATTTAAAATAGGAGGAGTGGATCAAAATCCTTATTTGATGAATTTTCAAAAAGATCAGTTCATGATTTTAGTGTACATAGATGATATTATATTCAGAGGAAATAGGCAGGGATCAGTGGATGAGTTTCCCAATCACAAGTAATTAGAATTCGAAATATCTATGATTGGTGAATGAAGTTCCCATTCAGGATCCAAGTATCACTGAGAGGGGGAGGGGGTGAATTAGAGATTTCTTTTTCTTTTTCTTTTTCCTTCTAATTTAAACAACCTTAGCCTCCTGTTAAAGAGTTTCTTCTCTACTGAACACAATTAACCATAGGAACACAAGATTTACATGGTTCACTACTCAACAAGAGTACTTATATCCTTAGTATGGTACGGAAATAATCCAGTACCACACAACACACTAGAAAACAATCCTTTGTTATGGAATACAATGAGTAAGATACACCCTTACACTCTTGAAGAACTTGGAAAACAATCCACAAGCTCATGTGCACCCTTATAGCATAAATATGGAATTACATTATTTCAGTGCTTCTTTACAATTGAACTGTTGTATTCTCTGAAGTACATATCTTCACTTTCCTACCCAAAAGCTGGTAAGAACTCCAAAACACACAACTGAATATATGTGAAGACCCCAAATTTTTCACGCAACCTTTAGCGTACCTTGTGTGAAATTCAAATGGGTTTCATGTAAAAATTCACTTTTGGCCCGAAAAAACTATTCACACAACTTCCCTTTTTCCGCGAAACTTTCCACTTTTCGCGTAGCTTCCCACATTTTCATGCACCCTTCTTCATTTCGCGCAAACCTCTTTCTTTTCACGCAACTCACATAGCACAAGATTTTACATGCACCAGAGCTTGAGATTTCATCTATGTGTCGAGTAATGTCAAATGAGATGGGTTCACCTCATATTTATAGGCATTTATGACCATGCACTAATCTGTGCGTAAAACCCCCTTCATGCATGTAAAAACTCTTTCACATAACTTCATATTTCGCGCAATGATCCAATATTTCACACACCTCAGGCCTTTCCCAATTTTCAAGTTTCTGATCTCGAAACTCCTTTTGCGCGAAAAACATCTTTACACTATTTCGTGCACAACGCCAATATTTCACGAAGCCTTTGTTTTTCACACAGCATGTTGATATTTTACACACAGCTATATTTTTCCTGCATCCCATAGATATTTCGAGAATCCCACTAATATTTCGCACATCCAGCTTATTTTTCGCACATCCCGCAAATCTTTCGCGTGACCTTCATTTTTTCCATGAACTTAGCCCATTTTTTCTTGCACTGCATGCCTTTGAAATTTTTTGATGTTTTGACCTTGAATCATGCCTTTTGCAAAAAAATCCAAACCATTTTCAATCTTTCACACAACATCCATTGCCAAAAACACATCTTCATCTCCCAATTTTCAGGCCCTAAAATTTGGAAAACACTGGAAAATGGCACTACCTAAAACTATACTTTTGTGCCACCTCCAGATTCTCCATTGCTTTGTCATTTATCTCTTTATTGCTTCTCATAACCATTCATCATCTTGTATCATGAATTCCACTATCGTGATATATATCCTTTGATTGACCAGATCTAGCATCATAAGAATTACAATGGGATGTACTGAATCTTCTCTATCTTCCAGCATCATCACACCTTCCAATCAAAACTATATATGACTGGCATCATCATTTCTCCCCCATTCCATCAATAAGGCTTGCATCACAAGTTCTCCTAACTTATGTTATTTGTGAAATATATATCAGCAAAGCATCATCTGGTTTTAAGTCATTTACAAATTGAATTGATTTATCTTCATTGACAACAAAAGACAACACTATGAAAATTCTAACTCTTTAATTCTTGGGGTTTAAAGTGATTCAGAGGAAATACTTCACTTATTTATTAGAAATAGTATACAAGAGAGTGGGTGAACAAATTCAATAATCATGAATCCAAACCAATTTTGACTATGATTTTTGTTGGAACTAAACTTGGAAATCATGATGATGAGACTTTTGTAGATCCCAAACTATATATTATAATCATTCATAGTTTATTGTACTTGATTGTGACACGGACATATATTTTCTTTTCAACATTCTTAGCATCATTATTTCAATGTAATCCAAAATAAGAACATATGGAAGTAGTGGAGATAATCATTAGGTATATTCAAGAACTCATAATTATGGATTACAATTTTCTGCATGAAGATATAGTAAACTATCAACATTTTATAATGCTTATTGGGTAAGATATTTTGTTGATTTAAAGTACATAAGTGGTGGAGCATTATTGATTGTCAAGAAATGTATTGGTTGGATGAGTAATAAACAGGAAATTACTTCTCTTAATTCTTATGAAGCTAAGTATATCTCCACTACAAAGGCTTGAACATAGATACCATTGATGAAGAAACAACTTACTGAAATTTTTGATTAGGTGAAACAACCTATATTGAATTAATGTGATAAGAAGATAATGATAGATCTTATGAAGAATCGTGTTAAAATTCTTTTACGAAACACATTGAAATCAGATATCACTTTATCAAGGAAAAAGTGGAATAAGGCATGATTAAAATGGATCATATTGGAACTGATGATCAAGTTGTTGACATACTGAACAAGCCATTTTCATCACTTGTGTTTGAGAAGTATCAGTTGAACCTCAGTGTTCAACCACCTTTTTGTGCATGAGGTTATGGGGGTTCCCCTCTCCACAGTTTTGATAACTATTTTAATCTATTTGCTGAAGTGTTGTAGGTTTATAGAAAATATATGATCTAGGGGGAGTGTTCATAAATATTTAAAGGTAAAAATTTTATTCTTTGGAATTATTTCCAATAGGAGAGAATGGATAAATTAAACATTAGTAAAGAGAAGTATGGATAACGGAGAAAAGAGGTGAATGAATTTTTTTCAGGTTAATATTGACATTTAATGAGTTACAATGCGGAATAATGAGAATGAAAAAACAACAATTTGGTGTTATGATAAATCCATTGGAGCTTACTTAGACATCATTAAAGAATTCAAAGACATGAGAATCCAATTCATGATTACCCTCTTGTTTTCTATAATGATCATTGCTCATGTAGAATTAGAGTGTTGATGGCTGAGTTGTTACATCCGTATTAGGTTTTAATTGTTGCATGTGCTTCATTGAATTTATATATGGATTTCCATCAAAGAAAAATGGATATATTTTTGTAACCAAGCTTGTTCTTTTCTAGAAATGAAGTATATTTTATCTTTTTTGTCCATCCTAATTGGGTTGATCAAAGAGTTTTCAGGGAATTAGGTCTTAAGATTGAGGCTGAAAATAGTATTGAAGGTGCCATAGTTTCCCAATGTTTGCCATATTTTTAGACCTCTAATTTGAGAGTATGTTTTTTTTGGAAATGGAATTGTTTTGGAAGATTAATTAAACCATGAACCAAATACTGGTATTAGTTTGAATATCACAAAATATGGTAGGTAGAATGTCGGATAGCAAACCATGATGCAGTAATGGTTCTATGTGAAGATGTGTGGTTCATTGGAGGGCCCATAGTACATAGAAGGAAAGAAGATTCATGGGATAGCATATCGTTATCAAAAACGTTGTTAAGGGTTTCGTGTAAGATATGGTTCATATGATGTCTTGTCATTAGCAAAATTGAGGTGGAGATCGGTTCATGGAAGTTTTCATCCACCGTGAAGGGGTGAGTGGCGGTATGCAGACCGCGTAGGGAAATGGATCATAGGAGGTGCTCGGTAAGCATTGAAGGATCTTTTGTAACAAAGATTTGGTAAATATAATATTATCATATTATATAGAACTATTTGTCTATATAGGGAGTGTTAATCCCATTGTAATGTGTGAGAGAGAATTTTATTAGAGTAATTCATCACTCTGGGAATTTGGCTAAGTCTAAAAGAAGTTCACGCAGAAGTAATATTTTCGAAGGGATTTATATAGTCCGTAAAGGGAAGAATTGTATGTGTTTGAGAGTATGGACTTGGAAGAAGAACTCGGTCTGTAGTGTTGTTGTAGTTTGCAAAGAAAGTGAGGTAGTACACGGATCAAGGCAGTATTCAAAGGAAGGAAGTATGTGAAAGACAGTTCATGGAGGAGAAGTTGCTCTACAATAAAGAAGTGGTAGATGAGAATATAAGTTAAGGTATTATGTGAATGTGGTTTGTAAAGGTGGTACGTGGTCATGGTTTTCAGAGTTAGTATATGGAGGTGGTACATGAAGTACTATAGTATATGGAAGAAGAAGTTTCGTTCATGGAGGAAAAGTTTGAAAATGAATAGTACATGAATAGTAGATTATATCTACTGGGGAAAACAAGACTTCGATAGATCATATATCTACAATTAAGGACGTATGATTTAATGCCAACCCTTTGAATAAACCTTCATGATGATAAAATAGGTACAGATTATTCCCAACACTGTGAGAAAGGGGGATTCAATGAAAGTTATCTCAGGGATGCAGTGTGTTATCCCTAAAAACTTGTAAAGGTTGTGCGCCAGGAATAGAGTTACTATGATTAACTTTTTTACTCCACAACTAGTGAATATTAGTGGACTTTGGTATTAATGATAACATGTTGGTGTATGATCATTCTACATAGCCCTTACTAGTGAAGAAATTAAATTTGATGTGTCTTCTCTTTTAATGTGATTGTTTGTTTTTTTTCACTTTCTCATTAGATAGGTTTAACATGTTCCTACCAACATGGTAACAAGATCCAATCTTCTAAAAGAAATATTCTACATCCTAATTCACCCCTCCCCAATTGGGGAGTTCTCAGTTCCATTGTATATTGTAATAAACAAAGTTTCATCAATAACATAGGTATTGGAACATAAGATCGCCTAGATACAATCTTAACATTTTTATGGGGGGTTTTCAAATAATGGGATAGAATTCCCTTATATGAATCTATAAAAATTATCCAAGAATCACCACACTATCCACAAACACAAATTGAATTATTGACAGGAATTCAATATGATCTCAATAATAATACCCTTAGTATTGTTTTATCAATATCAATACATATCATTTAAGTAAATATGTGGTGATTTTATCCCCCTTATTAAAAATCATTATGAAACGAGTAAACTAGGGATTCTAACCACATCTTTCTTCTCAAAACATTATAATCTACCTAATATTAAATTTTCAATATCACTTTTATAAGAGGAATTATATCATATGGTTATCCATGAAAACGACCTTTATTTTATAAAATCTATGCTTTTGTCGGACAAATAGGTGTAGAAAACAAGAGTCAAAAAACTTGGATGTATAATATATCAATAAAATACCATGCATATGAGATCATGGTCCAAAATCCTCAATTTTTATTTCATATGTTAAAAGTAATCAAATTTATCAATGAAATTCTAAATCCTACACAAATTTCAACAAAAAATTCAAAATTTTCCAGTGCAAAAGATTTATCTCCCCCTTGGTCTCATCTTTTCATAAAATAAGAACTCCCCCTTAATTTATATGGATAATAAAATTATAAATTAACGATGAAAGTGTGATAGAAATTCTACAAACTCTAGTTTTACCAGGATGTTCATAAATTTCTAGATTAAAGTGTATAATTTTCTAGAAGCATCATTTATACACTTAGAAACCCCTCCAGGGAATAATACACTAACATATTCATGATGGTGAGTGTCTTTAAGAATGTATATAATGATATTCCAATTTGATAACACAGTAAAATGAAATTCTTTATGTGCTATATATTTTTGAAAAATTCTGCACCATTTTGCTATACAGTGTATAAAATCACCCATTCAATCTTTTGTTCTCCATATGATACCATTATACACCATTAATTCCATGTATTGTTAGCACAAATACATACAAAAAATATATAAGTGAATAATCTGGAGTCACTTTTTCATCAATGTGAACAACAAGGTTGAGATGGTTTTCTCAACCAAGTTTCTCCACTTTCTCCAGTATTCATTCTTCCATATTAATTTTTAAATATTATTTATCCTTTTGTAACATTGTTCTTATCACTCTTACCACCACCTTTTTAGAGATAGTTATTATATATTTATCCATAAAATCATATGCATCATTGGATGCATGATGCATTTTCTTCAAGGGCTCATCTCTTACAATAAATGTGGTTGGACATCCTTTTTCACTATGAACAACTTTATTGAATCTATCTCATTTTCCTTCTTCAATTAAATGGTTGTTATTTGTTGAAAAACTATCAGGAAATTCATCTTCTGCAGGTGGAATATTCAATTTTCCTTCAGCAATAGCATTTTCTTATGATTTTTATAACATTGTAGATTTATCCATTTTAGATAGAAAAATAAAAATAATGTATTTGGGAATGATGAATTCCTTTTTGGAGTTTCCATATGAATTTAATTGAGTGACTTTATTCATATATTTCTTCTAATACGTAGCACTCCTGTTTATCTTATTTTTGAAAATATAAGGGAAAAAATTGATCTATATATTTTTTTCATATTTATACCCAAGGATGTAAACTCTTTATCGTGTGGTCCTTTATACCCATTTTATTTAATACATTTTGAGATGTACATGAATCAGTTTTGTGACAATTCTGATTATGTATACCACAAACTACTTTTAATACTTCTTCTTTGTGTTGTCTTGGTAGCTTGGATGATTTTGTTTGTCATATAATTCTTTCTCTAAGAGTTTGTTCTCATTTTCTTTCCATGACTCCACCTTTATTCATGAATTATCTCTAGAAATAAAATGTTATACTAGAAATTGTAGTCTCTTTCACATATTTTTCATATAACAAAAAATACCAATGAACCCAGATCTTCCACCTTGATATTTATTCTATCTAGACACCTATTGTTGTTGTACATCTTCAAATAGAGCCTTATATTTCCTAGGGGTATGTATTTTATTGACTAATTTATTTATCAATTTGATATATGATATTATCTCTTATTTTTATTCTTAGTGATAGTTTGTACATATTTCTTCTTCTTGTGTTCACATATCAAGACTTACATATCACCCTCTTTTCATACCTTTCTTCCCTTTTATTATGGCCTCTTATTACCATCATTAGAATATTTGTGCATGATAGGTACATACCATGACTCATCAAAACAATCACCCCATATGTTTTAGTACGAAAATAAATCTTCAAATCATTAAAATCTATTCTTTATAGATAAATTATTTTTCTATTAGTTTTTATTCTCAATTGAATGAATTCTCTTTTCTTCATCTTTTCTCCCCTTAAGTACATGCCTTGTTTTATTTTCATGAATTTTCATTCTATATAAACATTAAAATTATTCATTACCAAACTTATTAAACTAATGAAAATATCCTATAAAACTAATTTTCATATTTTTTATTTAATCTAATTAGATTTCACATATTGTGAACCTAGCTTCTTTTGAGTGGCATAATGACTATTTTGGACACATCTTGGGGAATATTTTTTCTTTATGCTTCTCACTTTTACCCCTTATGTGGTTAATTTAAAATAATTTTTCACTATCTGTAATTTATAATAGATTGGTTTAAAATCTATTCCATCACTTTAAACATCTTTAGTACATAAAATACATTCTGGGTTATGGGATACATTCTTCTCAAAGGATAATTCCATTTGATTAGAAGATGATATCATAATATTTATGGAATCATCATCCTCAATACAAACTTAAGTGGTATAATATCTTCTTTTAGTTATTTGGGAAGTTCTATATTTTAGTGGTTCCTATTTTTCCAATCTCTCCTCTATCTCTAAACACTTCATTTTGAGGGAGTTATTCTCATACTCAACTAATAAAAGGTTTCCTTCCCAAAACTCTTGCATCTTCTTCATTTGTTCTTCATGAATTATTATTTATTTTTATAAATATTTTTTAAGCTACTTAAACCTATAATCATTATCCTTTAGATTGAAAAATTAAAAAAAATAGAAACTTTGTGAAATTTTTCAAATGATTGCAAATATTATAAAAATACAGTCTCAAAGAATTATTTCTCACAAATACATCCTTTAAAATATTTAATAACTTCATCGTATATTTCATTAAAAATTAAAATTATTTCTTCCCATATTTATATGTTTTTGAGAGTTATTGAAATCATAACCCTTTTAGTAAATGACTCTTCCATATCATCTCCCTATTCTTCAGTCCATATTTTTTCTAGTCGAAAACCATTTATGCTTGAATAATATATTTCACCCATTATCTAGGGATATAATTTATATGTTCTCTAAATATAGAATAAATATCACTATGTGGTCCATTATAATCATATCATGACCAAGCATCATCATAAGAATAAAAATCAAAATAATTATTGCAACATATATTAGTTTTTCTTACCTTTAATTCATAGTATCCTTGCTTTTACAGTAGGATTACTCTTTATATTCCTTGCCTATATCATATTTATATTCATTTAAGTATTGGTAGAAATATCCATATGAGTTATATCACTCATGTAAAATAATCTACATATAATAAAGACCTTCCAAGATCCTTGGGGGGAACCTACCGTCTGATACCAATTATTGTTCCTCTTTCTATTTTAGGTCCCACTAAGAAGGTGTGAATACGTTGTACCCTAATTTTATGAATTATTTTAATTTTAAAAAAACACTTGAAATTGTAATGATCTTGATCTACTCATTGATATATTATATTCTCACTTCATATTCAGTATTGATAATAGGGAGAATCACACAATATTTACAAGGTTCTTCGGAAAGGAATACTCCCGACCATAATGGTTATTCCCACAAACATGGATTATACACTACAATATTATAATATATTACAATTATAAATACATTATCACGTTTATCTCTCCTAACACCACACAGGGTGATCTTTAAACTCCATCCCATAGTGTTACCAGAATCCACAGTGGCCTCCTCCATAACCCACACTAAAGGCTTGTACTCTAGAATAGAATAAGGGAATTCCCATTATCCTAACTCCAATAGAGATACTTGCACCTTTATTAATGTATTTATCAACTACATGATGTTATATTAATCACTCTACATACACTTATTAGATAAAACATTCTTGTGTGCTTGTTCAATTACCTTTACAGTCTGGTGGTCTTTCTGAAATATATCTGATCACCTATAACTGATAAATTTCCTCAATTCCATAATTCTTGGGATGATTATTTCTTCTTTTTAAGTCTCATCCTCAATATGATGTGTGCAAGTGATTCACAAAAATTTTTAAATAATATTTTATACAATAATTATCTGGACAATCTCAATCTTTATCATGCATGAATTTCATGGGTTTCACATGTAAAACCCTGACATACATATAATATTTCTCTTTATATTTAATATTCAAGTATCAATTATATATCTTATTCATTCATGTGTGCATTTTTTCATGAACATAATTGTTTCACTTTCTTCTTAGTTTCTTTGTGCACACACACTATCTTCCCCAGTTTCTTTTTCATGTGTCAATTAGCATGAATGTTTGAATGCACTAAAATCTTATATCATTCTTCATTCAATAATGTATACGACCTCCTTAATCATATACATCATGAAAAATGTTTCAAATAAAAGTTTATTCTTCTTAATTAAATGATTCACACAAATAAAATTCACACACCTTCCAATTCATTCCAATCATATTTTTCGCAAATAAGGATATCCACATTTCATACAAGTATGAGATGGAACAAAATTTATAATATTTTTATACTAAATACGGACAACTCATATAAGACTATCATGCGTCTTTGAATTTCTCCACAAAAAATTTTTCTCAAAAATCCTTTACGTGTTTGAAACACAAGTAAAAAAGACACCTAGGATCTACTCTTCTCCTCCATGTAAGAATAATACGAGGTGTTTTTCTATATTCATGAAATAATGAGATATGTGGGGGATCTATTTTCATTGAAAATATTATAGAACCCTAAATTTGATCATAATATAATAAATTCTTTTTTCACTATCCTTTTGAAAGTTATTTTCACTTCCTTTTATTGGGTAAATATGTGTCCTTTATCTTACAAAAAATATGTGATGACATTAAAATTTAAATTCCCCAAATTATTTATTATATATCAACTAAACATATGATGATAAACATGTAATTACGTATTTTGTAATATTGGATTCTTCCTTATATGCACATTCATGCAATGATTGCATGCTTCTCATTTTTAAATATTGGACTCCTCGTGTTATTTGAATAGACTTATACAACTATGGTTTTATTTTATTTTTTGAAAAGGAAGATTCATTAATGTCAAAGATCAGTGGATGTACAAGCACCAAGCCATGAAGTGAAAAGATCCAGCCAGAGCTGGTTTACATCACAGGGGCCTAATGCTGTCAACTGATGGGAAGAATTGTTTCCTTCCTTTTATTAAAATCGAATGTGCATAATTATAATCCTTGAAAGAGAGAAATGATTCACCTGATGAGGGATCCAATTGATTGGAGGCTGCCGTCGTTGAAATTGATATCATTGATAATGGTGAGACTGTCTGATTCAAGGTTGATTTTATCCCATTCGCGATACTTGGAAATCATAATACATACAAGGATGACAGTAGCCTCAACCACCACAGGTTCCCAAAAAGCATTGTGAGATTCATGTTTTGCTGCAATGACTTTCCCCAGATGGTTCTGGGCCAAGATTCTGAGGGCTATAGGCCCATCCTTGGGGACAGATGCATCCAAATTAATCTTAAGAATCCCTTCACTTGGAAGACACTAGTGGGAGGGAAAAGAGGGGGTTCTAAAGGGCTTATGTTTTCCATTGTGGTGCTTCCAGCCCCCAATCCACAAAAGACCCATTCAATCCAGAAATCAGGGAGTCTGTGAATGTGGTTAAAAACTACTTCATTGTGAGGGACCCAAATGATCCATGCCAGGGTGAAAAGTGATCCCCCCTTAGCCGGTGAAAAGGAGGAACACCAATTCATCAGGAGGGATGGGAGGTCAGAGACCATGGCCAGAGACGCGTCAGAAGTAGTGCCCTATTTTTTCCAAATTTCCTTATCCCATGGGCTCATTGATGAATGTCTTATAACATTTACATTATTGAATAAAATAGTTATATAAATGAAATATGTATGATATAATGAGCATATTCATGTTAGAATCATCTTGTAATATGGATGGTTTCTCGATCAATAGAGGTTCAACATAAGCTCTGATGACTAAAAGTTCTTTGGGTGACTGAGGTTTAAGACAAAAATCCATAATGATTAGACTTCTTAAAATTATATGGTCGTGTGACCAATGTTCTATTCATCATATTAAATGATAAAGGAATTGTTTTTTCTCTATTTTCATCCCACATCGACTATGAGCTCGATCGAGCAGCTCTTTATTAACAAGCTCGTTCCCTCTCAATGTTTGAGCTGACAATGGGGGATTAGTAGCCATCACACTATGCACCCACTACCTCAGGGGTCGTGCCTCTCCTATGTATTCCCACAATACCATTACATGCCCAATTTGGCCTACCCATGTGCCCAATACATGGTCACACTCCTATGGTCCAATAAACATCCCACCCACTCCTTAAATACCATGTGGCCTCCATTGGTAGGCTCTCCCAAGAATTTTCCCCCCCGATTCCACATTATTGTCGTTGTGGGTGATTCCTTTGGGGCTTTTATGGTTGGAAAAATTTTTATTATGAGGCATAATCATATATTTAGAACGAATCTAAGTATAAAATGGAATAAGTATTGCAACTTAAGATCACATCAAAAATAGTCACATTTTCCATGGATAATTCTCAAATCATGACATCCAATGTTATTAGATGAATCCATAACAACTCCCCAATCATCACCACTTCATCTATCAACACATATTGACTTATGAAAAACAAATGTAATATTGCACCAAAATATACCCTTTTTTATTTTGTTGAAAATGTAAAAAATATATCATTTTCGTTAATATGTGGTGACTTTTTCCCCCTTATTGAAAATCGATATACAAAAGGTAAATGGATTCTATTAAAATCTTCTTTCTTCTCAAAACCATGATCATCTCATTTATATGAAAATTTCATGGTCACTTATAAGAGATAAATGATCTCACATTATTCTCCTAGATAATAGACTTTAGTAAATCAAATCTAAGTCAACATGGTTAAACCTCTTGTATAAAATAAGAGAGATACAACCAAGGATGTATAATATATCCATTAAACACCATGAATGAGAGATCATTCTCATAAATTATCATTTTTTATTTTAGGAGTTGAAAGTAATAAAATTTACTAATGAAATTTAAAATCCTACGCATACATCAAAAAAAACATCAGAATGATCTAGTTCATTAGATACAGATCCCCATTTGTCTCATCTTTTTATCAAAAAATAAATACCCCTTAACTGATAATATTACTAATAATAATAATTAGGGATTAAATTTTGATTGACATACCTCAACCTCCAGTTTTACCAGTATATCCATAAAATCTAGATTCATGTTTCAAATGTTTTAGTAGCATCATTTGTTTACATGGATCCCTCTCATTAGAAAAACTCATCAACATATTCAAGATAATGAGTCTCTTAAAGAAAGAATTTCAAGGTTTTAAAATTTGAGAACACACAAAAATGGAATTCTTTATGTGGATGCAAGGTTTTGACAACATCAATACCTCCTTGATATCTCAAATATGAACTAATTCATCAAATCATAGGTTCTACCCCTAATACTTTGATACACCATTAATTACACATATTTTAATCACAAATATATACATAAAATATATAAGAAAATAAGGTGGACTTTCTTATTCATCTATATGAACAGAAATATTGATATTGTTTTCTCAAAAAAATTCTCCACTTTTTCAATATTCATGCTTCTATAGTGGATTTTGAAGTCTTATTTATCCTTTGGTAACATAGATCTATTCACCCCAACCACTTAATTTTATGAGATAGTTCTTCTCTCACAATCCGCGAAATCATATGCATATCATGATTCAAGAGTAATTCTCCTAATGTGTTCTTCTTTTGATAGAAATATGGTTGAATGGACTATTACATTATGCAGATCATTATTGAATCTCTAACAAAGAACATATCTAATACAAGAGTTTGAATTTATAAGAAACCTCTCAAGAAATTTTTCTTCATCAGGTGGAATATTAATTTTTTCAATATCACTAGATTTTTCATTTTATTTTTATAACTTCTGAATTTTCCAAATTAGCTGGAAAAATCACTCGAATATATTTTTGAATGTTGACAGCCTGTTTGGAGTTTCAACATTTCATTACACAAGTGACATTATTCACATCCTTTTTCAGAGATGTAGTACTCCTATTTACCATTTTCTAAAACTTCTTGGGTGTAATTTGATATGCATCATTTATTTGATTTATACCCACGACTGAATCTTCTTCATCTTATGGTATTTTATTCCCATTATTTTCATGTAAATGTTAAGATAAACATGAATCACTTGTGTGACTCATCTGATTACATCTACTAGAATCTCTTTTGATCCATCGTAATTTTTTCTCCTCATCTTGGATGAATTAATTGTCACATAATTATTTCTTTTCGAGTATATTGTGATTTTATCAATAGAAATACCCCTTGATTAATTCATATTTTCTAGATGATTCTTGTATGATAGGAACATACCATCACTCATTATAATAGTGATCACTAATATTGCGGTACTCATAGAAATCTTAAAATATTTAAAATCTGTTCTTTTGTAGTGGCTCTGGACCTAGAAGCCCAGATCCAGTATCTTTTACCGTTACATTGGAATAAGATACAAGAAATAACATCTCAATTGACCGACTGGTTTAGTAGTCATTGTATACTAGATACAGATATCATTTTATATTATATTTCAATACACAAGTGAGGACATAAATTTTGTTGAGAATAAATTTATTATATCTAGAATATCTCTGCCTATTATTCATAGTAAAATTTTTGGATTCCTAAGGATATGAAATAAAATAAGGGTGATATTAAATTCTCAGTAATGGTCATGTATAGTGGATGAAATAAAGAATAAATGAGAATAGTCAACCTAGAAATTTAAATAACTGAGCACACACTCTATTTAAAAAATTGGATAAGGAAAATTCAATATGGCATAAAAAATAAATGAGCACACATATTTTTTCAATAACTGGATAAAGTAAAAAAAATATGGAAAGAAACACATTTGAGCACACATTCCATTTAAATAATATGAGAAAGAAAAATCATTATGGTAAGGCAAATAAATTTGAACAAATTTCCATTTAAATAACGGGATAATGAAGAATCAATATACCAAGGTAATTAACATAAAACCTAAGTGATTTAATTGATAAATTGGGAGTGAAATGAATCCATATATTTTTTCATAGTTAAAATATCATTACTACTAATAATAAAATTATAAATGGGTAATGCATAATTATTGGACTCTATGATTCCTAAGTACATAGTTCCTTTACCATCAAGACTATTCATTAGACAGTTACAAACATAAAGGGAAAACTCATTTATCTGATGAAGGTCAGCTGATTCGTCTCATGAGACTATAAATACATCAAGGGGCTTACTTTAAATGTCCCCCAACCTGTTTCATACCAATCTAAATCTTTTATCATATTTCTAATAATATATTTCATTAATAAAAAATATTCCTTATCAGATATTTGTATAAATTAAATAATTTAGATACGTCAATATTTATATAGTTAGTTAAATAACTATTAATGTAAACACTCTACGTAAAAATGGTATATGGTTTAGGAAATAAAAACATCCATGATAAATAATATATATATTTAGGAAAAATGTAATTTTAATTGGGATGTGAATAGTTCAAGTGAATGTTAATGAATAAAATAATGTTTCAAGAAGTGACTGTAAATATTTACTTGGAATCAATTATCTTAATCCATCCATCATAAGAGAGGATGGTACCAATAAATCATATACTCATTCAAGTATAAATAAATTATTGCCTTAATTTATGGATAGAGACACAATAAAAATATATTTGAAAACATTATTGATTAAAATGTTTTTTTATTATAAATATCCTTTTGAAAAAATCATTTTCATTGAATATATATTTTGAAAACAATCTTTTAAAATTACTCATAAACAAGAAAAAAATGATTTAATAAAGTGACAGTCATTTTGGCGCGTAATCTCATAGATGTGATAAAGAAAATTCTTTTTTGAATGATAAAAAGTATAGAAAAGTGACTTGTAAAGAAAATGACAAGAAAATTCCGTTGAAAAAATATATAAAAGATGGGATGGGTAAATATTTATTTAATAAATCCTTTTGTAAATTTCAAATAAAATATTTTTAGAAAACACTATTTTTTAAGAAAATAGATTTCCGACCGAAGAGATAAATAAAGTTGAATTACATTAAACAAATTTCTCATAATTTTAAGTATCAAATACTAGAAAAATAGTTCTATAACTTATCAAATATGATGATTGACTAGGGGATAATAAAATGATATATTTGATTATATAATGACAATATTATTTTTTAAATGGAAATTGATGAACAAATAATCTCGATTAGAATTAGATTGTGAAATAAACCCCTACAATGATCACAATGTTGAAGTGATAATTAATAAAATAATCTATTATGTGTATCCACTATAAATCAAAATAAAAAATGAGTAAAAAAATATAGTAAATTTTTTTTACACATATAATTCAATTATATTAATATTATTACGGAATTAATATAACCCAATGAAATGAAATTGAGTTAAGAAATTGTTTTACTGCGTGAAAAATTTATGATTAAATCCCTCTAGATGAAGTCATTAAAATTTAGAAATAAAAAAACCTGATGGATGAATTATTCATGATATTACACATAAAATAGGAAGTATATACACAATATAAAAGTAATTAGGTGCATATAATTACAATATTCCTCGATGAAATGAAATGGAGTTGAAATCCATTGCCTCACACTTTCATTTTGTCCATAATTTATTTGACCTCCTATATAGTGGTTTTAAAAATATTATTAACTTATAAAAAACAATATTAATATTTATTATATGATATATTATTCTTTTAAATCATCATATCACCTATTTGTTAGTAATTTTTCATTATTTTCAATGTTTCAGGTGTTAATTTTTTGGTTTTTCGAGAACATTTTGATGTGGTATTTTTTGTTCCTCTTACATTGATCGTGCCATAATAATCTCCATAATGTAAACCATGAAGTAAATATAACATATATTAAGTATATATTCATTTTTAGACATCTATAAAAGTTTTTTATATAAATTAAATACATCGTTCATGGAGATGGTTGGTCGTATGTATGCATGAACATTGTTTCAGTTTTCTTATCATATTGAAATAAAAAAAATTCAATGATATATATATATATATATATTATCATTACAGTATGATTTTTATGAAATATATATCAAATATATTTGTTAAACATATCATTATTACATTCCTTGTAAATCATGAATGGGTCACACCGCTTCGCGAGGCGGTATTCCTCCATACACATGAACGATGTCATCATATTCCAAAAAAATGGAATGCATGAATGTATATGTCATATAATAACTTAAAAAGAATAATAACATCTTAAATATCATATATATCATATATAAACAATAAATACATCATTATTCCCAACTTTGAAGGTGGTAAAGGAAAAAATCATGACATCTATTCATGAGGTGGTAGCTTGTTGTACACACTAATGATGATTTTGTTAACCCATTTGATGGAAGTGTGTGTAGTTATAGTCTGTACAAATAATATTAGAATAACAAATTATATTTTACAAATTATTTTATTATATAATCATCATAAATAAGTAATTTAATGAGGTGTATGAGGAAATAAAATAAAAAAAACTTTAAAAGAACATTACCTCTTCTTCGGGTATCCTAAATATGTTTTCACTAAAACCATAAAAGGTTTGATTTCTACCCAAAATACAACATTGAAAATGAGTTTATGGATGTTAGGGAGTGATTTTGTTCATAATTTTATGATCCAAAATGGTTCTATGGTGTAAATTAGGGAGGATAATTGGTTGATTTTTATATGTGTGGTGAGTGGCACAATTGTAATTTTTTTGATAGAGTGAATTCAACCCACATTAATTTTATTTAACATGGACCCATTAATCGTCTATTTTAGATAATAGAATAGATAAGGTCAAAATATTTCTATAGAATGGGATTTTAACATGTTTTTGGTAATTTTAACACTATATTTCCTTTTTTAAACCACTATGTAAACGTTTTTATTTAACTCAATGTGATAAACTTTAACTCTTTCACTAATCATTTTTTTAAAAAAAATTGTTTAAAATTATTAAGTATTATAAATTATTTTATTTTCAAATATAGAATCTATTTTTCCAAATTCAATTAAAATTAGTTAAAATTTTCAATTTAAATTTTACCTTACCGCCAAGATGAAGAAGAAAGTTTATAATACTAAAATGTTAAAAAGTATTAAAAAAACTATATAAAATCTAGTGTAAAAATGATTCCAATGACCTAAATATGATTAATATATTTATAAATTAACTATTTTTCCTTTAAAACTAATTCACAATAAAATTTACCATTAAAAATGTTTTAGATGAAAATGTATTTTTAATTTAAAAAACATTAGTTTTTACTATTCATTAAAAAATAAAAAATCATAGAAAAATACCAAAAATTAACCCAAAGTTATTTTTCATATTCCTATTTCAAAAATTAGTTTTATTCTTTAATATAAATTTTCTAAAAGTGCTAAAATTAATTTTAAATTACAAACACCAACCAGTATTAATTAATCTCTAAGAAAACAACATTATTTATCGGAAAACATTTCTTTTTCATTAAAATGATGAATATGTTATATATAATCAATAAACATGTGAAAAATATAAATTTGCTTAAGATATTTAACCATATTCATTCCCACTATTACAACATATGGGAGATAAGTATCATATTTAATAAGAATATTTTTTGTATATTATTCATCTATAAAACTCATCCTTGCGAATAATGCAAGCTGTCGAAAAAAACATTGTTTTGTATAAAGAGAGATTAAATAAATTCTTCATGTAAACTAATATATAATTAGAAATGTGTGTAATTTTAAATAACTCAATATTTCAGGTAATATAAACTATCAAATAAAAAGGTTATCCTTTTAAAAATTTTCGATGTCACATTATCCCCACCTTAAATAAATAATTTCCACATAATTTAAACATAATCATGGAAAGCAAGGGTATAAAATTTGAATATACCTTCATTTAAATATGACATCATGAGAAGGGTTTTTAAAAAAATCTTATTAATAATACATAATGGGAAGTAAAATATTTCACAAGGAATAATATAAAACTATGTTTCTATGTAAGAGAACATTAGAGTCAAGTGAATATAAGGATATGGAGGAAAATTTTAAGTATATATAGAGATTGACTGAGTTAATTTTTTACATGAAATTTAATAATAAATTGAAATTTAATGAGATCATAACTATAAGAATTTTATTATTTGAAGGTCCCTCATTTAAATATAAATGATGTTATTAGGATAATATTTTTATTTCAATATTGTTTTTCTAATGTGGATTAATACATTTACTACTGAAGAATATATAAGGAAATATAATTAGTTATATATTTCTATTAAATAAACACAATTTTATCCTTTGGTTGTGCTTCAATCAATTTCTGATTCATCCCTTACTCAAAGAAATGAATTTATAGAAATAATTTTTTATGGTTAAATCAACAATGTTAGCTTTTAAGTGATTAAAATAAACATATATAAAGTCTTTATGCCAATATCTAACTATTTTCCAAAAATAAAATCCCTAGCACAAGTTATTTAATTTATTAAATTAATCTTCAAAACCTTAAAAGTAACACTTTCGGTTTTTCATTAATATTTATTTTTACAATAAATTATACATTAACAAGGAAATCACATAGGAAAGTGGTAGGGATGAATTCCATATCATCCTTCAATAATGGGTTTAAGTCCCACTACATTTCTAAATGTGATGGCATGTCACCCTATATATGGGTTTTCCATTTTATAAACTAAATTAATATAATTTTTATAATTTTCACAAAAATATGATGGATATCCATGAAAAAAACTAATCATTATATAATTGTTTTACTAATGTTTTCTATACAATCATTTTCTTACAAATTCTAATAATCTTATTTGGTTTTTATGAAGATTAATGACCATATCAACCCAAGTGGTTATCAATACCTTTAACCTTTTGTTTATAAAGTGTAAACGTATTATTCCTAAAATAATTTGTACACTAAATCATTTTATTTCCATAAATATATCCCCAAATATCCATAATCATGAGACATTCCTAGCAAGGAAGATCTGAAAATATGTGTTTTTGAATTTGAAGTTATGATCAATTTTAAACCCATTAACCCTTAATTGTATCCATAACTCTAATGTTAATGAATAAATAGTTTCTTTAAAAATTTAACAAAATCCTCACATGTTTCATTATTCTTGTAACCAAAATATAATTCATAAAATGATTCAACAAATTATTTCTTAAATCGTGATATATATGTACTTCAGCCATTTTATTTTTAATTAGGTCCTTACTTGGTCCAGGGGTTAACCTAGGATATTCATTTTACATTATTTATTCAAATCCTCCATAATGGTTTACAAGTAAAATGATAATTATCCTAAGAATATTTCCCAAGATGTTAAACCAAGTGTGCAGTAAGGCCCATTTTCATGTACTAGTTTATTCTTTATTAAATCTTGATGCACCCTTTTTAGAGTTATTACCCATAGTTATATTTTTTCCATAGCCACATTTACATTTAGTATCTATACAGGGATTTATTTCAAGGAAACCACAGAATATATATTTTACCAAAACATTAGGATATTCTTCTATAAATATCATTATATTATATTATAGGTTTATGTTCCCTAATTTATGTTTTTTTAATGAAAGTTTCAATGATTCTACTAAACATGATTTGATAACAACTATATTGGACTCGACCATAGATGGTTAGTTCCAGCTACCATTACATTGGAATAATATATAATGAATCATACCCTAAGGGACTTATCAGTTTAATATTCCTAGTAAACTAGACATATACATGATTCATATGTTACATTTGAATACAAAAATTAAAATATTTTTTTTAGAATAACATTATTATCTCTAGAATATCCTTGTATATCAATCATAGTAAACATCAGAGATTCCTGGGGAAAAGAAAACAAAATAATTGTGATCTCAAAAACATATTAAGGGTAAAGTACAACGGAATCAATAATTGATCAATGAGAATAATCAACATTGAAATGTAAATAACTGAGATCTTATTAAATTTAAATTACTATATAATTCAAATTCAATATGGAAAGGAAACTAATTAGGTACACATTCCATTTAAATAATTGGATATAGAAAAATCAATATTGAAGGGAAAATAATTGAGCACACATTTAATTTTAATAGATTGATAGGGAAAAATCAATATAAGAAGGCATATAATTGATCACACATACCATTTGATTAACTTAATAAAGAATAATAAATATAATTTGGTAAATAATTGGAAACTCATTCCATTTAATAACTAAACTAAGAATGAAATGCATCCACAGATTTTTTTAATTGTGAAATTATCATGGATATTAATAACTAATGACTAAATATAGGAAATTCTTAATTATGGGATGCCATTATTCATAAGTACATGGTATATTTACCACCAAGAACTTTTATAAGGTTGTTTAAAATATAATAATTAAAAAAACTTTTATTTTAGGTTAACTAGATGATTTATCTCATGATACAACTGATGTATCAAGGGGATTACATTAAGTGGTCCCCAAACCATGTCATACTAGTCCAAATTATTTCTCATGTATCGAATAATCACTTTTATTCATAAATAAAGAGCCTTATGAAAAATCGGTATCAAGTGAAGAAAACATATTCATCTCTATTTCCCTAGTTAAATAAATAACTTTCAAACTAAAAAATATATGTAAAAATGGTATATGGTATAGCCAATAAACATATCTATGATAAATAATATGTATATTAAGGGTATACTTATTGTCTAATGGAAAGTGAATTATTAAAAGGAAAGTTAATGACTATAATAATGAATCAAGGAAGTGAATGTTAAGGCATTCCATGTTCAAAGTGATCATAAGCCATCTAGAGGAAGAATAAGTATGGTATCAATACAATATATACCCAAGGAAGTAAGAATAAATGGTTATTGTTATTTATGGATATGGATAGAATAAAAATATCAATAGAAACATCATAGACTAAAATATCATTTTTATTTTGAAAATAAATTTTAAAAAGCCTTTTCTTTGAAAATAACTATTAAAAACATTCTCTTTTAAAAATAAACTAAAATTTTAGAATGAGTCTTCAAAAAAATGATGTTCATGGTAGTAGTTAATTTTGTACATGCCACAAAGAACCATCCCTTTTTTCGTGGTAAGAAGTTTATAAAAGTTCTTTGTTTAGAAAGTGAAAATAAGTTTCATTGAAAATAATTATACAATAAAATGTGTAAAAATTACATTAATAAATAATATTTAAAAAATGAAGAAATAAATATTGAATTAAAATTAGAAAAAAAATATTTTTTCAGAAAATGGATTTCTGACCTAAAATAGATATGATGTTAGATCTTATTAAAAAAAATTTGAATAATTTTATGTACCAAAGAGTGAGAAAATGATACTATCACTTAAAAAATATCATCAATAACCATAGGAGAACAAAATTAAATGTTTTATTAAAAAATGATCATATAATTTCCTTTAATGTAATTCCAAGAATAAATAATCTCATTTAGAATGGTAATTTAAAATAATACCTTAAATGATCATAACATTTAAGTGAGAATTAATCAATGAATAGATTACATGTATCAACTGTACATCCACATAAAAATTTTGAAATAAAAAAAATTAAATAAAATCATTACACATAAAATCTTATAATATTAATGACAGAGATGAAGTAATATAACCTAATAGAAAAATTGAGTTTATAAAATTTCCTTACCTCTTGGTAACATTATGATCAAATACCATTAGTTTAAATAATTCAAATTGAACTTAAAATACGATTAATAATGAATTTTTTATGATATTACATGTCGATGGGGTAGTAAATGCACCATATAAAAATAATTAAGTGCATAGTAGTACAATATACCACAATGAAATTGAGAATAAATCCCTTAAATCATGATTTATTTTTTTTCATACATTTTTTAACATATTTTATAGTGGTTTGGACATTTTATTAACTTATAACATATTATCACCTGTTAATTAATATTCTTTCATTATAGTCATTATTTTGGGTGGTAATTGCCATGTTTTTCGAGAGTTTTTTGACTTATTATATTTTTTTGTTCCTCTTAATTAGATCAAGATTTAATCATCTCTATAATGTAATCCATAATTTAAATATACTATATATTCCATATATATTTATTTATACTAATCCATAAAATTTGGTGATAGGAAATTAAATACACCATTCGTGGAGAAGGTAGGTCGTACAAATGCATGGACAATGTTTTCTTTTTCTTGTTGTATGAAAAGAATGAAAAGTAAATTTTATATAAATATATTGTCATTATAGTATAATTTTTATGTCATATATATCAAATATTTTTATTAAACCCATCCTTAATACATTTCATTTAAAGCATGACCAAATCGCATCACTCTGTGAGGCTATTGTCCGTCTTACACATGAGCGACATTATGATATTCCAAAAAAAATGGAAATAATAATCTTATGTATGATATTATAATTAAAAAATCACTATAACATCATAAATATCATGAATATCATATATAAAGATTTAAAAAATCATTATTTTCGACCTTGAAAGGTGGTAATGGAAAAAACAACATCGGTTCGAGAGATC
This sequence comes from Viscum album, assembly GCA_963277665.1. NCBI lineage: Eukaryota > Viridiplantae > Streptophyta > Magnoliopsida > Santalales > Viscaceae > Viscum > Viscum album. Next base: position 510,161,393 of record OY728134.1, read on the forward strand.
TTAGTCTGTCGTACACACGAATAATGATTTCATAAACAATTTGAGGGATGTCTGTTAGTTTTTTTACCATGAACATGTAAAAATTTCTATATATTTATGATAATTTTGTTATTATATAATCATGTTATAATATGAATTTAGGTAGGTGTATAGGGAAATAAAATAGAATTGATTTTAGAATAACATTACCTCATCGCCGGGAATCTTCTTTATATGTTCAATAAAACCTCTAATGGTTAGATTTAATCCAAGACTAAGGATTATAGGATGAGGAGAGTGAATTTGGGGAGTGACTTGGGAATTTATTGTCTGACCAAATTGGTTTGAAGGTGTGAAGTGGAGAGGAGTGGGGGTGGCCTTTTATATGTGGGGTGAGTGGAATAATGGTAACATTTTAAAAAGTTTTAATTCCAACCATGTTATATTCATGTCACCTAGCCAAAATAATGTTCCATTATCTATTTTAGAAGACTTAATGGTGAAATATATAATGAAAAATTCGTTTTGGATAGTTTTAGGGCCATTTTAACACCTTATTTACAAAGTTCAACAACTAATTAAACTAGTTTTCATCTTAATCATTGTGATTATGTTTAACTAGGTTCACTAATACATTTGGTAAAAAAAAATTTTATCATATCAGATATTAAAAATTAATCTGATTCAAAAAATGGAATCCATTTTCCCAAATTCAATTCACATAAGTAGAAAAATTAAATTTAAAATTAATCCTGCTGGTGGGATGAGAAATAAAAATGTTCAAAATTATACAATGTTTTTATATCAAAATTCAATATTTAAATTATTAAAATGACTTAATTAGATTAATAGATATATAATTTCAATATTTTTACATTGAATCTTATTTAAAATATAATTTTACTTTATAAATTACTTAGATAAAAAGGGAAATTTCAATTCAATTCCATTATTTTTTATTATTCATCAGAAAAAGAAACTTCTCTGAAAATAAAAAAATTTCATCCTGTTCTAATTATAATATTTTCCACTAAAAATGAATATTATTTTTTCTATAAATATTATAAAAATAATAAAAATGAATTTTAAATTATGCACTACAAGAATGATTAAACCGTCTTTTATAAAAATTATCATTTTTTGGAAACATTTTTTTCTTTTAAATTATTCTTATTTTGTTTATAATCAATAAACATGTGAAAAATATATATTTTCATAAGTTAGTTTACCCTATTAATTTTTAAAATTTCATGTTATTGGTGATAAATATGATATTAAATAATAATAATAATAGTATATTGTTGTTCGATAAAAATCATTCTTACATGTAATGAAAAATTTTGAAGGAACTCGTTGTTGTGTGTAAAACGATAATAAAATAAACATTATGCATAACACAATATGAAATAAATATTTCATGTCATTCAAGATAAAATCATTATTGTTTTTATTCAAGATAAATTAATATTGTTTGTAACATATGTTATTGAATGAAGTCTTATTCTTTTACAATTTTTTGGGTGTTACATCTTTGTAGAAAGATTCATTTTCTACATGTATTTCTTCTTTAGTGCATGTCTTTTATTTTTTTTATCATTAATCACCATATATTATTTACATGTATTATTTTCATGGATTTTCACATTATTCTAACAATTGAAAGATTCATGAACAAAATTATAGCAACACCAACAATATCTTATGACCCTTTTTCTCTTCTTTAGTGTTGTAATCTTTTTGGTTTTCACATATTGTGAATAATATTGCACTTGATTGGTACCACCAGTATTTTGGAAACATTTTAAGGTACAATTCTTCATGATTCGTTTCACATTGGCCTTTTATGTGGTGAATTTAAGTGAATTTTCTACCATCCATACTTTCCAAAATTTTGTTTTAAAACTGTTTCCTTCACTTGAAACATTATTAGTACATAAAATAGTTTCTAGATTATAGAATTTCATCTTCATTGAGGATTATGAATTTTGATTATAGTATGACCTCATGTTCTTTATATATTCCTGATACTCAATAAAAACATGAGTGGACGTTTCTCTTATAATAGTTATTTTTGATGTTCCAACTTATAGTTATTTCTAATTTTGTAGTCTCACCTCCATCCACAAACACATCTTGTTGAGAGATTTCTTCTCATCCAAAACTAATCACATCATGGCTTTAAAATCCTCATTAATCTTCTTCTTTATTCCATCATGAATTCTTTATGATTCTAGAAAATTATTTTCAAAGCTCTATTAACCTTTTATATTTATCCTCTAGTTGATAAATTTTGACAACTATAGAAACTTTGTGAAAACTTTCAAATGAATGGAATGCTTCAAAAAATATTATCTCAAAGAATTATTTATCACATACACTTCATAGAAATTCTTAAATAGTTTCATCATATCTTTTATTCGAAATAAAAATTGTTTCTTTCTTTGATTTCATAATTTTTTTAAGTGTTTTGGATATCCAAAGCACTTTATCCAATTCCACTTCTATAGAATTATCCTCTGTTATCATTTCATCTTGAAGACCCTTTATGACGACAAAAATATTTTTTACCACTTCACTAAGGATATTATTTATATCTTATTTAAATACATAAATAAGATCACTAAGTGATCCATAATCATCTCAACTTGACTTGGATTCATGATAAGAATGATAATCAAAATAATAATTGCAACATATATCATTTTTATTACCTTTAATTGATAGTGTATTTTCCCTTACTATATGATTATTCTTCATCTTTCATGCCTATATCTTCCTTGTACTGTTTTTTAGTCTATTCATAGGTCTCTATTTAAGGTATCTTACTCATTTATAGAAATTTTCCATTCATAAATACCATCTTGGATCTTTAGAGGTAACATACCCTCTAATACTAGTTATAACGCTATAAGTCAGATTATGTCCCACTGAGAGGGGGTTAAATTAGTGGTACATCCATTTTATGAATTATTTTACTTTTTTATTCAACCTCGTGAACATTTTAAGGTTTCTAATTCACTCAATTATATCTATCAATCTGACATTGATTGTAAAAGTAATGATAAAGTGACCAGCACACAATATTTACTAGGTTTTTCTCAATGTTATACTCCTTTCCATATTGGTTATTCCCCCCAAGATGAGTTCTCCACTATATTATTATAATCAATTAAAATGGTCTATATAGAGTCACATTGTATCTACCATGAATGCACACAGGAAGTTCTTTATACTACATCCCACAATGTTACCAAAATCCACATTGATCTTCTCGAGAATCCACACTAAAGACTTATTCTTCTAAATAAAAAAATATATTTCTCCTTTTCCCAAATCCAACTAAGAAACATCATTATTTATTCAATGCTTTTTCTACTGTATGATGTTTTTTTATCTTCCTCCATGAGATTACTGAATCACACTAGCCCATGTATATGTTCAACTACCTTTGAATTCTTATGGTCTTTATAAAATATATCTAATCACTTGTATCATATTATTTTCCTTAGTGAAATAATGTGTGAGATTATTCTTCCTTCTGTTCATGTCAGATACTCAATCATATGTGTGCAATTGATTCAAATAAATTCTTAAACAATATTTTACAAAATAATAATATTATCAATCTCATCCTTCTTTATTCATGACTTTTTTGGTCTTCTCATGTAAAACTCTAGCACATATATACTATTGTTCATTATATTTTATATTTTTTTATCAATTCTGTCTCTTTTTATTTCATTTGTTCATGTTTTCATCCACTGCATTATTTCACTCTCTTCTTTGTTTTTGGTCCACACACACATTATATTCCTTAATTTCTTCTTTATGTGTTCATAATAATTCATGTCTTTTTTCATGCAAGGACCATCACCTTATTCACATAACTTTTTATGTATCCTCCTGGAATAAATCCTTTCTGAAACCAAAATGAATGAAAATGTTATTGTTCTTCTTCAAATGCATTGAAAAATAGTATGCACACACTATCCACTTCATCTCAAGATTACTTCATGAAAATATACATATCATTATTTCATAAAAGTATGAGTATGTGTATAAGTTCTTAGTACTTGAAGTTAACTGGTTAAAATTAGTATAATAGTATCATGAATCATTGAATGTATTCATGGAACAATTTCTTCGCAAATCCTTCATGTGTGTTAGAAACAACTTGAAATACTCATGGGATATCCTTTTCTCTATCACGTAATATTATCCTAAGGAGGTATTCTCTATTCGTGTAAGAAAGAACTATGTTGTGGATTTGTTTTCTTTAGAAAAATGTGAGCACTCTCAAGACGATCAGTTGATTTTAAATTCATCGACACTCTCCTTTTATAAAAAAATTTTACTACCTTAGGTCAAAGAAATATATTACACTAATATTCTGCATAATTTTCCATATCATGCATATTTAAATTCATTGATGGATTATGTATATTTCAAATAAACTTACATTGATAAAGATGGTTTCCATTCATATGTGATATTGGCTTCTTCCTTAGACACATGTTCATGTAATGACGGCTTGCTTCTCCTATTTTAAATATCAGAATACTCTTGTTACTCAAATGAAACTCTATAACTTGGGTTCTCATTTGGTCAAGGCATGTCATTAAATATCCACATTCATAGAAGATGTAGTGTCATTAAAGATATTAGGATAATCGAATGATCCTAATTATATTGAAATAATTATGGAAGATGGTTTGTTTCTCGATTGATGAAGGTTTCACATGAACTATGGTGAACAAAAGATCCTAATGTGGACAAGGATTAAGATGAAATCTCATAATTATTAGAAGAATCGTAGTGAGATGATAATGAGGTCCACACAATGTATGTTATTTTAAATTATGGAGGTAAAATATGATCCCAAAATTTTTACCACATTGACCGCAAGCTTGGTCCAACAGTCCTTTATTAACAATCTCATTCTTGATCATTGTATAAGCCAGATATGGGTTATCAAAACCCATCACACCTTACACCCAATACTTCACGAGATATTCCACAACTACATAAGACCACCAGTACCTTACGGTCCCAATTTGACATAACCATACAGCCTATATATGGGTGTTCTCGTGTGGTTTTATAAATGGCTTACCCAATCCCTATCAACCACAAGACCTCCTTTGGTATGTTCCCCCATAGGGGTTTACCCTCGATTCCCTAAAAGTGTTGTTGAGGGATATCCCTTGGTGGATAATTTGGTTGGCCTAATTTTTTTATGATGTGTATCCGTACACTTAGAAGAAATATAAGTATAAAATGAACAACCAACCATTCCTCATTAAAAAATTTCATAGGCATAAAATATAAATATATTCATGTATGGAATTATATTTTTTATAACCAATATTAAAATCAACATGAAATAATATTTTAATCAAATGGCCTTCTTGTTATTCATATTTTTGTGAACAATGATTCATGAATGAGACAAGTCATAGAACATAATATCACTTTAAACTATCATTACATTTTACGAAGATATTTTTCCAAGAATAACATTTCATTCCTTTAGATGAATCCAGAACAATTTTTTACTAATCCCCACTTTATCACCCAACACATATTGACATGAGGAAAAAAATCCAATATGGTATTAAAACTATCTTTATCTTGGTGTATATATAGTAAAATGAAATCACTACTTCCAAAATTTACATTAATGATATTTTATAGTAAATAATATTTTACTATATGATTTAAAATAAAAAAAAAATATTCTTCAAAGTGAGTGTTATATGGAAGAAAAATTCAACCATGGTCTATTTTTGAGTTATATATCCATTTATGGTAACATTCATAACCCTATAATATTGAAACAGTTATTACTATAGTTAAGGTAAAAAAATGTTAAATAAAGGGGTTAGTAAAAAAATATGGTTTAAAATGTGATTCCTCGGTGGGGGGAGGCCAGCACATCTTCAGCTTTATCTCCCCCATTTCCTTTTTTCTTCCTTCTTCGTCCCCCCTTTTATTTATAATCATGGTTTTTTTTCCAAAAGGCTCTGGCTTTAATGCATGGGATTTGACGTCTCCACCAAGGTGAGATTCTCTGGTTTCTCTCTAGCTCGATTTGTATACTATTGTGTATTTTGGATCCTTTATCGATCTCCCTGTCAGTATTCTATGGTGGATTCTTGGTGGATTTGAGATATGCGGGTTGTTTATTCGTCGGTGTTCTAGGAGGTGTTTTTAAAGCTGGATTTCTTCTCTGATGTAATGGTCCTCAATTGATGCTTCTGATGTGCAATGAATCATGGGTTCTGAGCTTCTTTTATGGATCGATGAGGACCCTGATGCTACTTATTGGTAATTCATTCACTTGCTTCGACGTCGTGTTCCTTTGTTCCTCTCCCAGTCAGAGCAAGAGTTGTGGTACTAATATGTTTTGGGATTTGTGGGTTAGTGAACATTTGGATTCTGAGCGATAATATAGTCAGGACTGTTCTGTTTTGCGACCTCTTCGATGATGGTGATATTTTTTGTTTTCTTTAACAACAATAAGGGAGTTGTTTCTATTTCTAGTGATTATTCAGTTTCTTTATCAAGTGGTGTAATGGGTGACAATGAAAATTTTATTTCTGGGATTTTCTTCCTTGAAGCCATCTGTGATGGTTTTTTATTTTGTATGTGAATGTTCATGTTCTGGATGCGAAGATTTTTATTTGGTTTTCTTTACTCCAATCATCGCCTATGGTGGTTTGGGCAGTGTGGATGTCGAGATGATGATGGGGTACCATGTTGATTATGGAGAATGGAAGCGGTGTGATTTTGGCTAAAGTGGTGAATCTTTGATCAATGCATCCTTGGGTTTGATGTTGGTTTCTAATTTAAAATTTCATTTAAGAATCTTGAATTTGGATTCCCTTGTGATGTTTGTGGTTCCCTCTTATCCTTAAAGCTATATATTGAAAATAAAACATATAATTTTCAGTCATATGGTTTAAGATAACCCCAAAAGATGTCTAAATTTCATTTGTTGATCATATTTCAACCTTATCCCTATTTGTTTCTAATATTTTGTCATTTGGAATCATTTTTACTGAAAATAACATAAATTTATTTTAATATTTTTTGTAATTCCAAATGTGTCATTTCCCTCCCTTGTAAAAAGGAACCCCTCATTTCTCTTATTTACACCACCTTGAGCCTTATAGCTCATCCCAACCCTACCCAATTATCTTTTCAACATCCTTATCCATGTTTCAACGATTTTTATCACCCCAAAAGACCATCCCTAGGGTAATTAAGAAGATATTCGAATGAGTTCTCTCAGAGAGGAGGTAATTGCCTTAACCGACCAATTTCATTTTTTACTTCTTCTTGTAACTCCTGTAAATATAAGGTATTTACAATAAAAAATGAAAATTTTGGACCCTAAAAATACATAAATGTTATTATTTATATGATTCTACCATTATCCAACCCTTTATTATTAAATGGGCTATGAATGTATCACTTGTGAGTACGTACGGCTTACCATCTCAACATGGTTATATAATTCATTTTTTATCACCATGTTTTATAGATCAGAATTATGATGGGTTTAATGTTTATATATGATATTTATGATGTAATTATTCTTTAATAATGATAATAACATATCTTCCTTCTTACCATACAATGGTTTAGAAAATGATAATGTCGCTCATTTAGATGTGTGGACTACCACATACACGAAGCGATGTGATTTTTTTCATTTATACATTATATTGATAGTAATAAGTTAAGACGTGATTAATAAATACGATTTATATGATATAATAGTAATTTTATAAAGGTGAATAAATATTTACCATTCTTTTTTCCTTCCATTCTATAAATTTTAATAACATTCATTCATATATACGGACTACCATCTACATGAACAATGTATCAAATTTTTCTATATCTACCTTTTATGGATAACTCTAAATATTTATATAATTAATATATAATATATTTATTTCCTGATTTAAATTTTTTATATGTTGTAAAAATGATCAAATTATAAGTATTAGAACTACCAAACAAATATTCTCATGGAAAACTGAAATAATTAACACCCAGAAACGAAACTTTTAATTATGTATTATTGTTAAATGGGTGTGGTATTGTTATAAATGGATCATATATGATATTATAGTTATGTAAATGATTTTTTAATATATTTATAATAAATTTGAATTTATTATATAGGATTTTAGATCAATTTTTATCAAGTGGAACTCAAGATAATATATTTTCATTAAACATTTATTTCAATGAGATACATTCCATATTCACCACTTTTTTCTATTATGAGATGTATATAATACCAGTAAATGTATTTTAAAATTATTTTCATTAAAAGTATTGGATATATATTTCAATATGATTTTCTTTAAATCATGGGGATTTGGATTCAAAATTACCAAACCAATAAGAGAATTATGTTTTAATAATATTTTAATAAGGATGTTTTATATTTAAATTTCTATTAAGGAAGTTATAATATCCTAATCTGATAAGTACATTTAATTTTTTTATCCATTATTTTTTTATAAATCATATATTTTTTCCTTTCTTTTTCCTCATTTTAAGTACTCAAAATATCAATAGAATTTTTTTCAGTAAAACTGATTTTGTTTTATTATTCGGTTTAAAATCATTTTTCATCCATTTATATGTTTTCTCGAAATTGTTGTAGAGAATGTTTTAATATTTTATTATGATTTTAAATTCATCTTAAATAAATTTTTATGTTCTAAAAATTGTTTCTGCGGAACCTTCCTATCGTTTTCTATATAAGATATTGTTAAATTTTTTACAAAACTGTGAAAGAAATGTTTTCTTTTAACTAATACAGCATGAATGATTTTCCCATTTTCATGACCTCTCAAGGATTTGAAAATTATATTTCAGGTTTCTATATTTTTTTTTTCAAAGAAAAATTATTCTATAATATTTTGTTAATTTTTATATTTTAAATAATTTATTTAAAAACTAAAAAGGGTACTTTCCACCTGAAAAATTCTAGTCCTTCTTTTCAAGGTATTTTCATCAATGAGAAAATACATTGATTTTAATTATGTTTTAATGGTTATATTATCCAATCATACCGTCTTTATTATTTCTCTGTATGTTTTATGATTATTATGAAGTGAGACTTATTAAACCCCTTTATTTTACATGGGTTATTCTATGATTAAATTGTGAAATCTTTTGGAAACCAGTTTTATTTAAATGGGTTATGATATAATGATATTATGAATGTTTTATGGTCTTATGGAAAAAATATGTATATTTTTAATTATGTTATGGTTGGGACCATAATTATATATCCCTCCAATATATTGGGTAAATTATTATATCTCATGAGATAATTATAATGAACAAGTCTATGTGCTTGGTTCTATATGAAAATCATGTTATGATGTCTAGTATATTTTTATATAGAATATCGTTATTTATTTTTAATCCAAAATGATTCTATAGTCTTAATAATTAATTATGACATATGAAATGGTTTTTATACCTATGATGGTACCATAATTATATGATGTAAACTTTCAGTTCATGGATTATTTTTGATTATTTCTCACTATTATAATTCAAGTCTTTTGAAATGATAATGTTTTGTGCATTGAATCATCTTTAAAATCCATTATAGATTGGGTATTCACTTTTTATGTTATGTTTATGATATCATACACTTATACTTATATTATACCTTTATATAAATATCAATTAATATCTCACATGTTTACCCTTAATGAGAATATGAAATAACCCTTTCATAGGCTTCTAATCCCCAGGTTATGAAGAAACTTTTAGGTAGGGTGTGTATATGAAGAGTATTATGCCAGAAGATCAATATGGGAGATATTTATGATCATTCAAGATATAATAATATTATGTATCTACTCTCCCAAGACACTATACCTTTATAATCCTCAAGCATGTATTTTTGAACTATATTAAATATTAATCTAAATGGATTTAATATTTATGTTTGAAAATATTGGGTCTCTATATAAAATTGACACACTATGATTTGAAAATAATGTTGTGTTTGATTTTGTATACAACATAAAAAGACCATGTTTAAACAAACCATGAAATTTTATTATATAAATATAACCATTATAAACTAACCATTAAATTGGTGGGAATGAATATGATTAATGATATTTTAAAATATATATATATATATAAATGAACTACATAGTAAAAATTTATTTATTAATTATTAGTAAATAATCAATCAATTTTTAGTGAATACATGTCATTCTCCAAAATATGTTTTCTTTAAAATCCATTTTTATTGATTTGTTTGAGGGAATATTATAATATATTTATGGAACATTCAGAAATTATATTTTTTAATATGGATATAGTTTTTATAAGAATTATTTCAAAATTATCTTAGTGTGATTTGTTTATTGTTTTTCTGAAAAGATTGATTTCTAAGTAAATAATAAAAACCCATTTTTAATTAAAATTATTTTTTTGTTTCAATCATTTAAAACGATTCATATTTTTTTAATTATTTAAAACTAATATTAGTGAAACTATATTAAAAAACCAACTGTGTTCATTGGAAATGATATTATATTTTAATTAGATGAAAAAATTATACTTAAAAAAACCTTGTATGAAAAAAAATTATTTATGTCTTGTGTTTTTATGTTAAATTAAAATTTTCAATTTCTAAAAATTGATTCTCAAAAAAATGATTCCATAATTGGAATCATTATTTAAAAATTTTGGAAACATTTCCCTTTAATTTTTTTTCATTATGAATTGTAACCTTGGTAATATTTTTTATACTTGGAAAGGGTAAAATAGGTAAAATAGGGTTAAAATCATGAGATAAGGTCTCAAAATAAACCCAAAATTAGAATTTATTATATTTTTTGGGTTTATTTTATTCATTTACATCTATTTATTTAATATATGATTTCTTGGTAGAATATATCTTTGATTAGAACCATCATATTAATTTATGGAAATTATTAATGCAAAATGTCATTATCATGACTTTAATAACTATAATTTTTATTATCAGGTGAAAAATATGGGATGTTTTTTATAAATTATTAATTTAAATACTACTAATTTTTTATCATAGTTATTTATTTACAATTTTTAATTTTAAAATAATTACCTTAAATGCTTACGAAACACACAGAAGTATTTATTCAATTATTAGAAAACTGTTATTATAAATACTATAAAAGTAAATTTTTGGAATGTGTTACAGTCACCCATGAAGATATATATATATATCTGTGTGTGTGTCTGTCTGATATATTTTATATGTCATAAAATTTAATAATGGAATTTCTTTTTTTTCTTGATGTCTTTAATGTCAAATTAAATGAATAGTTTAAAAATTAAATTATTGTTATTTTATGAAAAATAATTTTTTATTACAATATTTAAGTAAAATTGAAATCATGAAATTATAAAGTAAGATATTATATAGTCTAAAATATCATTCCATGAAATATATAGTTTAATATTTCCTTATAATTAAATTATAACCATTTAAAAGTGAAAAAGATCTTAATACGATTAAGGTTAAAATAGGTTAACTAAGGGGTTAAAACAATGGGTAAGTTTTCAAATTCCACATTAACTTATAAAAAATTCTTCTATAAGTTATTTCAACCATATCATCTTGTAGTTTTAAAATTATGGCTATATTATGAAAATTTTATATGAAAATTAATTTATTATATTTAAATATTTGTGTTAATTTCTTGTGTATTTTTTCTCTCACTATAAAAAACACCACCTTCTATATATTCTATACACTAAATAGAACCTATTATCTTGATAAAAATCTATTAAAACCTCTTATAAAAATAATTATCCATGTTTTGGAGGTTTTTTTCTTCCTAAACTTCCACCCCTAGGTTCTTTAATAGAAGTTCTAAAGGAAGTCTTCCAAAGAATAGGAGATCGTTCTTACAAACTCTTTCGAATTTATTTCTTCATATACTTCATATAAATATATTGTAACCATAATAAAATAATAAATTTATTTATATTTTATTATGATTATTTTTAAACTATTTTCTATCTATTTTCTATTATATAAAAAGAGAAAACATTATGTGGGCGTACGTGTGACTTACCATCTCCACGTAGTAGTTTAATTAAATTTTCTTCACGACTTAACATGAATGGAAATAAATATAGATCTAATTAATATACATGATATTTATGACATACATGTTATTCATGGATTATAATAACATATGTACCTTCTTACCTTTCAACCCATTATAAAAAATAATATGACACCCATGCATACGTGTGGACTACCACCTCCACAAGTTGTTGCAATCCATTTTTCATCTGTGCTTTATATGGATGGTAATAAGTATATATTTATTTAATATATATGATATTAATATCATGATTAAAATTATATTGATTAATGATCCATGATCAAAATAAAGGACCAAAAAAAATGAAACTGAACATACATATAAAATAAATTAGTTATCACATGGAACAGTGATTTTAATAATGATTTGTTAATAAAGGTGTGATAAAAGGATTTAGGAAAATAATAAATTTTACAGTATATAAAATTATTTTTCTGCAATATTTGGATAATAAATCTACATTTATTATATACGAGCTTTAAAAAAATGTGAAGGAAGTCAGACCTGAGGTTACGGTTTAATTCACAATCTCTTTACTATTCAGGATTGTTTACGTTAAAATCATCATTAGGAAAATTATTTGATATATTAATATTAAACTCGCCATATTTTAATATCATCATTTTATGTCTATAAATATACATATTACCTTTAATTTCCCTCTCTTTTAGTACTCAAAATACCCAAATAATATTTTTAGGAAAATCGACATTATTTTTTCTACTCGGTCAGAAAATTATTTATTGCATGTTCATATTTTCCTTGAAATGTTTTAAGGAATATTTTTACTATTATAAAATTAATTATTAAATAAATTTTTACCCATACTTAATATTTTTTTCAAAAACATAAATTGAATCCTCTTGTCAATTTTGGAACGATGTACTTTTTCAATTTTTACTAAGATCATGGAAGAAATCATTGTCTTAACTCACTAATTATGAATGGAATTTTTAGAAATGATAACCAATATATAACATGAATATTAGTTTAAAATTTTCCATTATTATTTATAAATAATTGTTTTTTTATATTCTCCAAATATTTTGTTTTTAACAGTGAATTTCAACATAAAAATTGTATTTTTTTTAAGAATGTTTCAATGATATTTTTATGGTACTTCTATTCATCGACAATAAAAAACATGTATTTTACATATTCTCCACTATGGATATGTTGTAATGATAATATAAATATTATTTTTCAAGATATTTTATGACCAATTTGATTGGGGGAATATTAACATTTTTTATTCTAGTTTACCAAAATCAATTTTAATGTTGATTATGTATTGAATTATTTTTCATCCTATTCTGATAATGAATGAATTAGACTTAGAATTTTAAAGGTGATTCCTGATATATAACGTTACTCCATTTGTAGGTCCAATTTTATATAATAGTTTGGTTATTTTACTAAATACATACCCATTTCTGTAAGATATTTTGGGATGAGGCCCTAACAGTATGTTTATGATTTTTGAAATTATGAATTATATAATTATGAAATAAGTTATTGATTTCAATGATATTATTTTTCATAATATACAAGGATAATTATCAAGATCATGTGACTATTTATATGAAATTATATTATCATTATTTACTCCTATCAAATTATTCTATATGATTCATCTTCTGATTAAATTACATGTGTTATCAATTATTTACAATGCCATGTTGATCGTAACATATATACTCATGATATATTATATTTTATATAACCTATATTGATCATTTGATTTCACCATTATATTTTTTCATTTCCCTAGGATATGAATATTTCATCTTTCAGTGAGTTGAAGGATTCATAATATTTACTTTCAAAAAGTTTGATATTTTATGATTTCAAATATAATGTGACATTTAACTATGTATCAAGTTTACCAAGACTAATAAAATATTTTTTACTTTACGAAGTTATTACTTGTATCTTGTTCCAATTTAATAAATTCACCATTTTCTCTATGATACTAGGGTTGGGGACTTCATATTTGGTATGAGAGGATATTTAGTCAAAACATTTGGAATAAGATTTAGGATAACTAATATTTATATACATAAATCTGTTAATAAAATTGGGGTTAATTATATGTATATGATAACATCCTAAAGTATTTCTAAGGTAGAGATTATAAGGAATTACTTGATAAAAATCCATGTCAAGATACTATAATTGTATGTGGGTTTGGCATAGATGTGTCTAGGGGTAATAAACTAAAACAGATTAGGTCGAAAATATTTTGGACATAAATCTAGTGCATGGTGAGTTCTTCCTTACTATGCACGTAATCTAACACTCTAAAAGGATATAGTTGGGTTAATTAAAAGCTTATTTATATTTTAAATTATTTTTATTTGATAAAATTTTCAAATAAATTAATATTTTCATTATGAGATTATTTTTGTATAAATTCTACAAATTATGTTAAGTGTTTCACTAGTTTCAAAATTATACATTTTGATTTGTAATGTTGTGATACGATCTAGTATATATGATAGTTTTTAAAATATTTCTAGTGGAAGGAATAGAAATTGTATCAATGAATGCAATATATGTAGGAATTTCAACCTTGGTAATAATAATAAATCAGGAGATAGATATTGAAATGATAATATTATATCCATATTGGGGAATATGACATAGGTTATATACAACAAAATTACCTCCATGGACTTTCTTACTCACCATTAATACAGTATAAAATTTTTTGTTCATTTTATGTTACAACAGCCTTTATCTTGAAATGGAATCTTGAACCCATCTATAACAGAATAATGGATAAGTTCCATATAAACTATATTTTTCAATTTGTTATGTAATGAAATAGATAAGGTTTTACTAGAAACATATCATATCTTGGTGGATGGGAATAAATAGTGTTTATCAATTAAAAACACTTATTATGGTTAGGAAATATAAATCATGAAGTGGAAATGTTTTGAGGTAATTTTCTTGGAAAAATATTTTCTTCACGAGCAAGAAGTGAATATAAAGATAAAATTTATGAATATAAGACCAAAAGAAGGGGGAAATTTTTATAAGTATGAATATTACATTACAATTTTATGAAGGAATGATTAAGACTATATAAATAATCGAATAATTAATATTGGCTATTTCATTGATGGTCAAATTTTAATCCTTTGAAGAGAAGAAGTCTCTAAAAGATTATTAACATATTAGGATAGAGTATAATGTGTTATCAATAAATAGAATGAACTCTCAAATTCTTTTGAATTTTATGAAAATCAAGATAATAATAGGATTGTTTAGAAAATAATTGTTAAATAAAAGATGATAAATGGTGATTTCCTATGATGTGATACTCTTTTTAGAAACTCTAATGTACGTACTTAAAGGGAAAATGAGTTTTCTAAAAGTTTGGAGAAAAGGTCATCATATGCATGAATGAAATAAATAGAGAGAATTCATTAAAGTAAAATGATTTAAATATAATAATATGATATATTCTACCAAAAAATTCCCCAAATGTCAAGGGAACTTAATATATAAGAAGACAAAGGGATTAGTCCATGCATATGCAATTACTATAGATGAAGAGTACTAATTGAAGTGTTTGTGTGTTTGGATTCAAGAATTACATTGTTGAAGTTTTTTATCAATTTTATTCAATTTATAAAAGTAATAAAATATATATTTATTAAAATGTACTTGTTTTTATTCAAATATTTGAAACATATATGTTGAATGGTACTGATATACAGGAAAATGGATTTTGAAATTTCTTTGAAAAAAGGATGAATAAGGTAAAGATAAAACTTATTATGTGCATGATGTTTAAATAATATTGTTTTGTTTTTATAAATATAAAATAAAAATTTATTTAGTAAATTAGATAGAATTGGAGACCAAAAAAATGATTATTTATTTTGTGAAAAAGTAATTTCTGAAAAATTTAATCGAATTTTCAACTTCATATAATATATTTAATATTTTATTATTTTATTTGATGGATTTTTTTATGAATATATATTTTCATTTATGTTTTATGGTGACCGAGGTATTAAAGTATTTGGAATGTGATATTAATATCTTCTTTATATTGTTCATGGAATTAATGTTAAGTTGATTTTGGAAATTTATTGATATTTTTTCTAATTTTTTGGAAATTTAATTTTGTTTGGATATATTTTGGAAGAGTTTTATGAATAAATACTTATACAATGGATTATGTTTAAACTTTGGTGTCATAATTATGGTTTTAGAGTTTAAACTATTATATTGGCTATCTTGTGATAACCATTTTGGTTTTGGTAAATATTTATAGATATATAAAAATAATTTTCATTCTTTTATAGAGTTTATGACCTATTGAGTGTTAATTTTAGTGCTTCGTGCATAAAACAAATTGATTTTGAATATTCATTTCTCTGAGTAATAGTTGAAGTGGAAATTGATCAAATCATGAAGATGAAAGTTTTCATACAAAATATAAATATATCATGTAATGATAATTTTCAATATTCTTTTTCTTGAAATTTAAATAATCCCTCAACTTTAGGAATATTATCTTTAAAAAATAATGGTATACTTTTATCTTAATTTCTGATGAATCAATGTTCTTTTTTACCGATCATAGATTTAGGATTTTTTGGTCCTTAACATTATCTTAACCATGTTATTTATCACTATATATATTAGTCCTTGGGCATTATTTTTCTCTGCCATGTCAACATTTTCACTTACCACAAATGTTATCCAATTTACCAACATAGTTTTTCTACTTTATATTACTTTGATATTTCCCTTTCCTCTATTTTAATAGGATGTTTATTAACCCTTTATATGATGTGGGCTTTCAACAAAGGTATTTTCAAGAGACAAAAACATGATTATCAAGAAAAATTTTAAATTGAGAGGGAAGGTTTTTTCAAATAGGGTATAATTTGATTCACTAATATTTTAAAAGAACACCATTTTCAATAATTTATCCAACATGAAACATTCAGTTTAAAAAACCCTCCAAATATTATAATTTAAATATTGATTTTATAAAATAGTTGTTCAATTATAGGGTATAAATAGGATTAACCATATTATTATTATATATATATATAAAGAACCTACTCAAAATAAAATTTATTGATTATGTTTTAATTAATGGGAATTCATTTTTTATTAAATACATTTTATTATTCAAAATATTTTTTCTTTAAAAATGTTTTTTGTATCATTTTATAAGAGAATATTATAATTAATTTATATTAATTTTAGAAATTTTATTTTATAAAAACTAAAACAGTTTTTTAATAGTCATGTTGAAATTATATTAGAGTAACTTTCTGGAATTTTTTTAAACGATTTATTTTCTAATGAATTGTGATAAACAATTATTTTTTTAAATTTTATTTTTGTTTCAATCTTTTAAAAAATCCATTTAGGTTTAAAATTTTTATGAAGTAAAATAAGTTCTATTATAATATTAATAATATAATTAATTTCATTCGAATCAATTTTCTGGTGGAATTATATAAATAACATTTATTTACATCAAAAGACATTTTTTTAAAAAAAACTATTTTTCATTTCATTGTGCATTTTAATATAAATTAATTTTATGACCCTTATAGAAATAGAATCATTAAGAATTTATTCTATACATGGATTTATGAGGTGAAAATTTGGTAAATAGTCCATTTTTATAAGTGTTCATTAATAATAGAATCCTTGGAAAAAGTTTCACCTTAGTAAGGATAAAAAGGGTAAAAATGGTAAAAATAATGAGATAAGGACTAAAGATCAACCCAACTCATGCATTTATCCTATTTTATGGATGGATTTTTTCCATATCCATACAATTCTATAATATATTTCTACTTAGTTCCATATTACTTTTATTAAGACAATTATATTAATCTAAAGAAATAATAAATTCAAATTATTACGATAGAGTGGTATGGCACTTCCTTCATGTCGTTATGCTAAAAATGGATGTCTGCGCTAAATGGACAGATTTAGTCATGGACTACATCTCGACCGTGTCATTTAAAATCACCATCAATGGGGAGCTCACTAGAGGATTCTCCCTATCCTAAGGCCTCCGCCAGGGAGATCCTCTCTCCCATTTTCTTTTCATCCTGGTGGCTGACGTGTTTTCTAGTCTTATTTCCAGGGCTGCGTCCTCTAATTCTATTCATAGGGAAAAGGCCAGTCGTGTTGGCCCACCAGTGTCGCATCTCGTCTTCAACGACAACTGCCTCCTTTTTTCCAAATCCACAGTTAACAAATGTCGGGTGCTCTACCATGCAATCCACTAGTATGAGAGCGTGTCTGGTGAGTCTATCAATCATGGTAAATCTGAAATTTCTTTCAGTGCAGGGGTGCCTCAATCTAAGAAGGAGTAGCTATGCGCTTTATCTGGTATTCATATGGTTGTGAAGCATCAGAAGTATCTTGGGATTCCCACGGTGATCGGTCGTTCCGAAAAATAAATCTTCGGATCTCTTATTGACATAATTGAGCAGAAAATTCTTGCCTCGTCCCCTAAAGGAATTTCTAAAGCTAGCAAAGAGACACTCATCCAAGCTGTCATCCAGTCCATCCCCAGCTATTGTATTTCCCTATTTAATCTCTCATCATTCATATTCAACCAGATCCACACACGCATTTCCAATTTTTGGTGGGGTAGGAATGATGAAAGTAATCGACCCCACTGGATGGCATGGGAGAAACTTTCCAATCCCAAATCAATGGGAGGGATGGGTTTCCGGAATCTCCATATCTTCAATGATGCTCTGTTGGCCAAGAAAAGATGGTGCATTATTAACTATCCTTCGCCTCTCTGTGCATGGGTTCTCCAGGCTAAGTACTTTCTCCACATGGACTTTCATGCTTCCTATCTCGGTCCTCACCCCAGCTTCCTATGGAGAAGCATTTGTGGGGAAAACGACTCCTGGATAAAGGACTGGGCTGGAGGATTGGGTCTGGCTCATCATTCAAGATCTGGACTGATCCTTGGCTTATCAATAAGGATGGTATGCGGGCTACATCCCCCGTCTAAACAGGTTTTGAAGATGCCACTGCCAGCTTCCTTTTTTCGACCAGGAACAAGGGTGTTGTGTGGAAAAGATCCTTGATTGGTTTAACAAAAGGGACCAAAGAATCATCTTTATCATTCCCTGGATCCCTGACGCAGGCCCCGACCACCTTTTCTGGACCAATGACATCACGGGCGAATACACAGTGAGGTCCGACTACAGACTGGCCCTTGGCCACCACCCTGCCGGCCAGGATGAGGGACCTTCGAAATCAATCTGGACACTCTATGTTCCCCCTAAAATTTGCCAATTTTGGGGGCAGGTTTACATGGGTACCCTCCCAACCATGTGCCTTCTCGCATAATAATATATGGCCAGTTTTGACTTTTTCCCTTTCTGCCCAAGCACTATTGAAACACCTTTGCACGCCATCATTCACTTCACGGGAGCTAAGAAAGTCTAGAGTAAATTGGACTCGTCCTCTACTGATTTACTGGCTTTGGCCTCTCACCTTCCCAATCTTCTGACATGTTGGTTCTCCTCTCATACCTCATCTCTCTCATGTTCTATTTGCACACTGTCCTGGATTATTTGGATCTGACGCAACGATGTCATGTTTCTTCAAGCTCACAAACCTCCCGAATTCTGCATTGAAAAGTCTTCTTCTTGTATTGAGGGCTGGAAAGACCACAATGACCATTTTATGATAGGATCTTCCCTCATCCCACCCTCTTAGTGGAACCCCCCCTAATGGAATGTACTCTTAAAATTAACGTGGATGCGTCTCTCCAAAAGGATGGGCTTGTTACCCTCAGCCTTCTGGCCCGTAATCATCTAGGGCAAATCCTTGCAGCAAAATATGTTCCACACCAGGATTTCTGGGAACCGGTGGTTGCTGAGGCCATGGCCATCCTTGTTGGTTTGCTATTCTCTTTGGAATTTGGATGGAGCGACATTTTTGTGGAGTCTGACTACCTTACCTTCATTAATGTTATCAACAACAATGATGGTGGACTCCATCCTTTTGGTACCATCATTAGGAGGATTCTCTCACTTGGCCAGTTCTTCTCTTCTTGCACCTTCTCCTTTAAAAATGGAAGGAAACAATGTGGTCCATTAGCTAGCAGCCTCATGCCCTTTTGACTCCATCCAGCTCTGGCTGGGCAATTTACCTGCTTGGCTTTGTTCTTGTACATCTGTTGATTTTAGTCATTAATGACATCTGTTTTAATCAAAAAAACTCTATATTTTTATTTTAAGGATAAAAATATAGAAATTTATGTTCTAAATGTTTATTTTAAACATAAACTAGTTATTTTTATCATGTAAATTTATTTTTTTTGTTTCTAAATAATTCTCTTCATTTCTTATGATACGTTTTTTTGAAAAGGTGAGTCCAAGGAGCCCCTTTTATTAAAATTACAAAGAAAGAGTACATAAGAAAAAGAAAAAAAACATATCTGATAAATTAAATCAAATAACTCACGAATGAGTAAACATCTTATGGTATGAATTATTCCCACCTCGACCTCATGGATGTTTTCCCCACCTTCGTGTTTTGACCTGCATCCATAGCCCATCTCCATCATCTAGAAATGCAACATCAATATGTTCTGTCATTTCATTAGCTTCTAAAACCAGATTTTTGTTTTTCCATCCTCATTACTACTTACTTTATGGGTTATTTGTTTACTTTTATGTAATATTATATTCATTTAGGACTGAAAATTGAATAATCATGGTCAAGGGTTAAATAGGATAACTAAGGGGTTAAACAAAAAAGATGAGTTTTACAATACCATGTAAAATTGTCAAATATTTTGTTTTTTGAAGGGTTAAGAACCATATGCTATGATATATTATAAATTATGTCCAAATTGTTTTCAATTTTTAGTGAAAAATAATTTATTATATTTAAATATTTTTATTATTTTCATGCGTGTCTTTTAATTCACTATAGAAAGGTACCACATCTCCTCTCTTTTATACACAAGTTAGAGCCTATTATCACAAAAACCCCTAAAAACACTCTTATATATATCTTTATCCATGTTTTGGAGTTTATTATCTTCCTAAAATACTAGAAATATGACCTTTAATATAATCTGTAAAGGAAGTCCACTAAATAATAGGTAATCACTTTTACTGAATCCTTCAAATATATTTCTTCTTATAATCCCTCTAAATATTGTCTAAAACCTATAAAATAATTAATCTAGTATCATAAATATTATTATATGTTGTTATTATTATGTTGAAACCATTTACCATCTCTTTTGTATCCTACTAAATGGAAACAACTCACTTGTGTGTATCTATGTCTTACCATCTACATGTAGCTGTATAATTAATTTTTCTTCACCACTTTATTTGGAAGGTTATAAATATATAAAAAATGAATATTTATGATATTTATGAAATGATTATGATTTTATAATTATAATATTATATATACCTTCTTAACTTCCAATCCATTGGAAAACGATAATGTCACTCATATGTACGTGTGGACTACCACCTCCATGAAGAAATGTGATATGTTTTTCATTTTAAAATTATATGGAAGTTAATAAGGATATATTTAAAAAATGTGTTTTATAATTAAATTATGATTAATATTATCAATATTAAGGAACCAATATCAATTTACAAGGACCAGGACTATCGAAACAAAACATACATGAAAAACGAAGAAGTTATCACCTGAAACAGTTATTCAAATAAAGAATTATTAATAAACCAATGATAAAAATTTATAAGTAAATAATATATGGTATTAGATATATGTAATTATGGTAATATAATAGATATATAATAAATATATACACATTATAAAGGAGTTTTAAACACATACGAAGTAATTTGGGCTTGAGTTAAGGGTTTATTTCACAATCTTATCATTATTCAGGATTATTTATTTTAATGTATAGATTGGGGGAATTATATGATAATTATATCTTAAACCTAATATATTTTATTCTACTATTGATATTTCTAAAAATTATATGTTTTATGTTCACTTTTGACTTTTTAGGTACTCGATATACCAAAATAAGTTTTTTAAGAAAAAGAGACTTTGATTTTTTACTCCGTATGGAATTTTTTATTCCATATCCATATTTTCAACAAAATTGTTTTGAGGAATATTTTTAATATTATATAATTTTTTATTGAATAAATTTTTACCCATTTATTAATTTTAAAAAATGGTTCAAAATGAATCACTCTATCATTTTCAAAACAAGATATATTTTGACTTTTCTTACAAAATTGTGTAAGTAATGTTTTTAACTTATACATTATGAATAATATTTACACCCATCATGACTAATATATGTTTTAAATTTTAAATAACATTTTTATAGGAAAATTTTCAAATAAAAAAAATTCTCAATATTTATTAATTTTTTATATTTTAAATAATTGATTTTATAGTTGAAAATGAAATTTTTCCTTAAGAAATTTTCTAGTGATATTTTTGAAGTACATTCATTTATAGAAACATAAATTATTTAATCATATTATTTAAAAAGATTATAATCTAATGAAACCATACTTCTTATTTTTTATGGATGGTAAATGTTCATTATTAATGGGGAAAGTATTGATAAACCATATGTTAGTTCTTCTAATATGGATATTTATCGATTTTCAAGTCATATTGATTAAGTTGTATTGTTTATTCATATGATGAATGCATTGGACTAAATAATTTATGGTTGTGTACTAGAATTTCATTTCCCCTATATTTAATTGTAGGTTTCATAACACAACCCATTTCTTCTATCCTAATTAAATGTATTTTTGGTGTATATATACACATAGTTCAAACTGTCTTGTCAAAAGGCATTGTCACTATGTTTCAGATGTTAGAAATTATATATTCTATAATTAGAAATAAATTATTATAATCCATGTTATTATTTTTAATAATATCCATGTATAAATTTTAGAATCATTTAATTATTTATATGTCATAATTTAATCTTTATTTACTCCTGTTATATTATTCTTCATTCTTAACTAATATATTAAATGGAACACATTTTTAATTATATACCTTATCATATTGATTATTACTTATTTATTTATGATAGATTCCATTATATGTAAAACTTAAAAATAATATAACCTAAACTTTATTTTTTTCATTCCCCAAAACATGAAGAAGGAATCTTTGAATATGTTCAAGGATGCATAATATAAATATTAACTATGTTTTTGTATTTTTTTCAAATTTAAAGTGATATTAAATTATGATTCTAGTTTTATAAGACTAATAAACTATTAATTACAACATATAGTAATTACTTTTATCTAGTTATGGTTTATTATGGTAACCACCGACTCTAGGCTACTAGGTTTGGTTTCGTTAAAGTTTCTATCAAAAAAAGTTGTTTGAAACCTTGGGAACCAGATTTATGTAAACATATATTAGGAAACCTAACCCTACAAATGAATTTGAGGATAATTATAAGTATATTATTACATCCAAATGTTTTGGGATAGTATATATTATATGGGTTTCCTTGAAATTCATTCCTATCTAGATAATACAAGTGGATGTGGATTTAAAACAAATGCATCTAGTGGTAAGAACCTTGAAAAGAGTTGGTCCAGTATATGTTTAACATCATTCCAGTACATGGTGAGTGATCCCTTACTGTGCACCTAGTTATTCAATCCAAGGAGATATTCTTGGGTTAATTAAACTTTTCATTAAAAACTATTATGGAATATTCGATTTTATTTTATTAGAATATTCTCAATGAATCCAATTTTGTGATTCTAAAAATATGTATGCATATATTTTTCCAATTTATGTTATGTGTTTCACTGGTTTCAAAATTATAAATTATAATTCATAATATTATTACTTGATATGGTTTATTTAGTTGTTTAAAAATTTAACAAATAGAAGGAACATAAATAATATCAAGGAATGTAATCTATATAGGGATTTCCATCCAATGAAAGATAATAAATCCCAAGTTAAAGATAGAACTAAGAAAATTATAAATATATTATTGTATCTTACTTATGTTATATCTAATAACCCTTCATATATAAATCATACTAATAATATATAACATGGTATAAAAATTCTATACTATTTCATGTGACAACACTGTCAATCATTTAATGTTACTATGAAAGAATTTGCAGATGAATAGTTGATAAGTTACGCATAAAATATTTTTCTCTCTTTGGGATATAATGAAAGGGAAAATGATTTCGTAGTGGTTTATCATCTTATATGTGATATGGATCAATTTTGGTCATTGATTCAAAACACTAAATTTGAAAAGGGAATATTCAACATATAGTGTGAGGATTTTAATGTACTTATCTTGGAAAAATATTTTCCTCATCAATAACTGACGTGTATGGATAGAAAATTTCTAAATCTAAGACATAACAAAGAGAAAAAAATTTCTAAGTGAGAAACTAACTTTTTGTGGTTATAAATTCATGTTGTAGACTATGTACATAATACAAATAGTAATATTGATTGTTTCTTTGATTGGATAAATCCAATTATTTGAAGGGAACTTGTATCCCAAACATTCTCAACATATGAGGATATAATGAGATGTTCTATAAAGATAGAGAAATAATTCGTTAAAGACTATGGATTCAAATGAAAGTAAAATAAAAATAGGATGGATAAGAAAATAATTAATACGTGGATAAAGAGAAATAGGGATTTCTCAATATGTGATACTTGTGGTAAGAAACACCAAGGTACTTGCTGAAAGGGAAAAAAGTTTAATACATGTGTGGAAACAAATTTCATTATTCTCATGAATGTAAGGGTGTGTAAGAATATATTAAATTAATATTAATTAATTTTAAGGATGTGGGACTCTTTTTCTATCAACTCCCCAAAATTGTATGGAAATTACCATAGAAAATGCTAAGGGTAGAAGACTAAGATTATGAAATTACTATATATGAAGTGGAATAATTGAAGTTTTTATGTATTTGGATTAAATAATTAGTTTTTATAAGTTTTTTATCAATGATATTATGATTATAAGAATAATAAAAAATATAAGTATTATTCTTGGGAATTTGTTCTTTAAGGATCTTCAAGCATATGTTAAATAGTACTAAAAACTAAGAAAAATGATTTTTTTGATTTATTTTTAATAGAAATTTAATAAGTGAAAAATAAACATTAATATATGAATGGTGTTGAAGAAATATTGTTTATCAAGGATAAATAGTTTACTGACATTGATAAAGTTAATTGGATAGTGTCGGTGACCCTGAAAATGATTAGAGATATGGTGATAGTTTAATTTCGGAAAAAGTTTACTGAATTTTCATATTCATGAAATATATTTGATAATATTTTATTTTCGTTATGGAATTTTTAGAAGTAATTATTTTTTTCATTTTGGTTTTATGGTGATAAAGGTATTCAAATATTTGGTTTGTGGCATTAAATGTTATTTTATATTATTTTGGGGATTAATGTTATATTGATTTTGGAAATTTAATGAACTTATTTCTAAAATTTTTGGATTTTGAATTTGGTTATGGTTATTTTGGAATGGTTTTAAGAATTAGTAAATATAGAATGGATTAAGTTGAAATTTGGGTGTTACTTTTGAGGTTTAAAAGATTAATATATTAAATTGGATAACTTTTTCTAACCATTTTCATTTTGGTAAATATTTAGAGAGTGATGGTAAGACTTTTCATTCTTTTATAGATCTTATGATCCATTAAAAGTTAATTTTGGTGGTTTATGGATACGAAATAAACATTTACATTTATTTCATACAGTAAGAGATGAAATAGAAATTTATTGAAACATAACCAAACGATGAAATTGTGCTTATGAAATTGAAATATATCAAGTAAATATATCTTCAAGCATTCTCTATCTTTACATTAAAAAAGAATACATAAATTAGTAAAAGGATATTTAAATAAAAAAATCATACTTTTACCTTAATTTATGATGAATCAATGGAATTTTCACCAATATTATATTTATAGTTTATTGGTTGTTAACTTTCTTCTCATAATGTCCTCTATCACTCTCTATTAGTCCTTTGGGTCAGTTTTTTCCTCGATGGCAATATTTTCACTTCTCGATTTTGATATCCTATTTCAAAACATATTTTTTAAATATTCTACCTAAACATTGTAATCATTATGTGAAAATTATCTTAGAGTGTATTTTAGATATTTTTCAAAAAGGATTGAATTTCCAGTGAATAGTGAAAATTGCTATATTTTATAAAATTTTGTATTTTTGATTCATGCATTTAAAAAGCTCCATTTTTTCAAAATGGTTTTAAAGTAAAATAAGTTCATATATATTATATATAATCTTATTATGTTCGTTTTAATCAATTTTATTACTGAATTTTCTATAAAAACATATTTATACATAAAAAAGAATTTTTCTGAATAACTAATTTTTGTTACATTATGTGTTTTTATCTTAAATTAATTAATGTTCCATATTGAATTTGAATATTTAAAAATGTTTTCCATATTTTTAATAATTTGGTCCCAAATTTATTAAATTTATCCCATTATTTTGTTCATTATAAACAGTAACCTTGGTTGAAAAAAAATTTCCTTAGTGGGGGTAAAATGTGTAAAATATGTTTATAACCATTACATAAGGTCTTAGAATCTACCCCAAACTTTACTAAGTCATATTATATGGTTGGGTAGGTACATTTTAAAAACAATATCTAATATAGAGCCACTTGGTTCTATATTTCATTTATTAGGACCTTTATATTAATCGGAGAAATGAAAAAATACAAAATATCACCTTCTTAACTTTAATATCTCTAAATTTATATTACAAGGATAAAAATAGGGAAAAATAAATTATAAATTTTTATTTGAACTATAAAATATTTTTTCATCATGGAGATTTATTTATAAATTTTAGTGATTAAATAATTACCTCAAATTCTTACATAATGAAGATATAGTAATTATTCAATTAATATAAAAATAAAATAAATTATATTAAAAACACTAAAAGAAATATTTTTTCAGAGAGTTAGAGTGATAAATGATTACTTTATATTCATATATATATATATATATGAAATATTATATATTTTTTGAAAATATATATTTGAATTAAAGTTTTCTCTTGTCTTATTCAAATTCAAATTAAATGAATAGTCTAAAAAATGACACTAGTGATATTTTATGAACAATAGTATTTTATTAAATTATTCCAAAATCATAAAATCCATGAAATAGAAAAATTAGTATAATATATGGTATAAAATTTCATCCCATTGAAATTTATTTTCAAAATTATACCCTAGAAGTAAAATTATTACCTTTAAAGAGTGAAAAATGTGTTTCCATAATTAATGTTATAATAGGTTAAATAAAAGGATAAACCAGAAGATTATGTTTGAAGTACCACGTATATCGATGAAAATTTTATTACTATAGTATATTTCAAACATATCAAATATTGGGCTGGGCCTACGGGTCATGTATTGGGCATGGTATGCCTCTCGGCCTTCGGGTCATGTATTACAGGTCATGTCGGGCCTTGTGCCTTGGGCCTATGGGTCATGTACGGGTTCCCATTCAACCCTTAAAAGGGGAATTATCTATATAATAAAATAAAAATATGGCCTTCGGGCCATTCGGGGAAAAACAAACATGAAAAATGAAGCAGTTTCCAAATTGAACAGTGATTCTGATAAACATTTATTAATAAAGGGGTGAGTAAAGTTTATAGGTAAGTCATATGAGGTATGATATATAATATTATTGTTATGTAAGATATTTCTTGTAAATATATATTTATTTTACAGTAGGTTCAAACACATATGAATTAAGTTGGACCTAAGGTAAGGTTTTATTTCCAAACCTCATTAATATTTTGGATTATTTATGTTAAATTATTTGATGAGAGTATTAATTTATATTTCTATATAAATCCAAATATATATTATTATCCTCTATTTATTTACATAAATTACATTGTTTCCTTCAATTTTAATCTTTTTAAAAACTCAAGATATTGAAATAATGTTTTTAAGGAAAACATACATTATTTATCTACTCGATCAGAAATATTTTTTCATTGTATATATTTTCCTTAAAATGTTTTAAAGAATTTTTTTATTATTTTAAAATGAATTATTAAATAAATTTATAACCATTTATGTATTTTTTTAAAAAAATTTAAAATTAATATTCTTTTTTTCGAACAATGTATTTTTTAACCATTTTACAAAAGCTTCAAAGGAATTTTTTTTAACTTATAAGACATGGAAATAATTTTTCTTTTTCATAAAAACACACTGATTTGAAGACTAATTTACATTCGTACAAGGTTCTTTTAAAAGAAATTTTTTTTCTTAATATAAACAAAATTTTATTGATTTTAAAAATATGATTTCAATGTAAAAAGGGTATTTTCCTTAATAAAATTTTCTATAATATTTTTAATGTATTTAATATCTTAATGTTTTTTTATTAAATATTATACTTTTCTAGGGACATGTCATAATTATAACATCTACCATATTTCGAAGTATTATTTGAGATCATTTTAACAGGGTTGAGTAATGAATTATTATTGGCTAGTTCTTACAATAATGAAAATTATTGACTATTAAGGAATTATTATTATGTTATATTGTTTATTCAAATTATGAATGAATTATAATTATTACGAGATGGATGGGTACTAGAATCAAAAATTCCTTATATATATTGTACGGTATTGTAAAACAAAATATGTTGGGCATTGTGTTGAGTCCTTACCCATTTTTGTTTATGTATTGGTATGAGTCCTTGATTGTATTTTTAGATGTATTAGCCCATATCCTCAACGACAAGATTTATATTTATGACATTATGAGTTCCATCATTATAAAATCAGTCATTAATATCCATATGATTATTTTGAATAATATCGATGGATAAGTTTAAATCTTATGTGATTATTTATATGTCTTCAATTGATCTTAATTTAATCCTACTATATTATTCTTTATGCTCATGTTATTGGTTAAATGGAATGTTCTTTCCATTATTTACCATTCCAGGTTTATTAGGACTTATTTACTCCAAATTACTTCTATAAGGACCTATACTTAAACAATACATATTTTAGATATTTAAAAACTTGAAATCATTTTATTTTTTTCAAATATCTTTTAGGTTTAGGGTTTTGGAGAATTATCACAATATCTTACATAGTAAAGCCATTCATTACATGGGGACACTTATACTCAGTATCTATTTTTTCACCAAATAAAACCCTTTCAAAAGAAGGCATGTTTTATTTTCATGTAATTTCTTCTCAAACTTTATCTTAACCCCATCCATAACATTATTCTTCCATAAAATCCTATTAAAAACATTGTAAAACTTTTGATGAGATAAAAAGGCTCTGTAAGGGACATAAATAGAGAAATTTTTTAATCCATTGAAAATCAATAAAAAAATATTTTCCTAGAAACATAAATTTTTACCCCAAAAAGTGAATTATATTTTCATAAATATATTTATTTTAACCTTTTAAAATTAAAATATTTTCATTAAAACATGTTAGTAAGCAAATAAAAGTCATCTACATTCCTTGGGACATCATCATCATATATCCCTTATAGAATCCTTTCAAATTAGAACATCCATATAGACAACTTAAAATATAATTATCCTGAGATATTATATGTTCTCAATGAATTGGAGTACTATATGGGTGCACCTATCTCAAAATATATAACGGGTTCACCTGATGCTATCTATGCACACCCATCGTATAAGATATAACGTGATCACCGGGAACTGTCTGGGTGCACCCATCCTATAAGAAATAGCATGCTCACCCATATCTATCTTAGAACACTGATCATACATAATTTACATGGAAATTATTATGCATAAATTCCTGAAAAAAGTCTTTTAAATCGATTTTTAACACTTTTTGATATCATAATACATCTTTCTAGTAAAATTAACTTTTAAAATCTAAAAATAGTGCACATGATAATGAAATAATTTTCATTGAAAATAACTATGAAAATTTATAAATGAAAAATTAAATAATTATAGAGTTATTAAATCAAGAAATATTTTCATGTTGTATAAGATAAAGAAATGTTCCTTTTGAATTTCATAAAAATAAGAATTAAAATAGGATTTTTAAAAGAAAGTCAATTAAAAAACCATAAAAATCTACCTTTTTAAAAACATTTGTGATAGATTAGAAAATTAAACTTTTAAATCATTCAGGTCCATATAAATACATTTGTAAATATAATATTAAAAAAAATTCATTAAAGATATTTAATTATGAAATAAATCTATAAAACATTTAAAACGAGGCTTTTAGTTTAAAAGTTCTTTATGTTATGTTTGACTTGTGATGTTCAATATTTATCTTCATAACTAATAATAATAGGTTGATTTTTTTACTTTCTTTAGAAAAATTTCCAATTTAATTATTCCTTTTATTTAACTTATTACCAAGTTATAAAAATTAAGTAATTATTTAATGTCGCGTCTAAGGTTTTTTTATGTTGTTTGGTTCATAAGTACAAAATGACTTCTATAGGTTTACTATGGTAATATTTTTTATTAATACATTATTTATAGAATAATATTCATGACATAATTATCATTTTAATACATCATTTATACTTATAAATAAAACCCTTAAATATTTGTCAAAAATGAACTATGTTGCAATCATGGAGCTGATAGGTCGTACGTACGCATGAGTAACGTTTCCATTTTTGAATTGATCATTATAGAAATAAGGTAAGTATATTTATTTCTTTACATAATTATAATAATAAATTAAATATAATATTACTTCATTAAATATACATATATATTTAATCAAAGTGATATGGTGAGGAAAACGAATCGCATCGCTTTGTAGAGGTGGTAGTCCACACGTACGCACAAACGGAGTTATTTTTATGTGCATAACGTAAATGATATATAATAATTTAGGAATTATAAATATTTAATGAATATAATATATAAATATTAATTCAATCATTATAACTTTTCTTATTATTAGGTGATGGAAAACGAATTACATTGGTTTTCAAGGCTGTAATCTATCGTACACATGAATGATGAATTCGTTTCTCATTTGGTGGAAACGGAGTTTGATATAGATCATGAAACTAACATAATAAAATATAATTATATGTATTATACTTGATTTATTATTTTAGAATTATTTAATAACATATTTAAGATTTGGGTTAAGAAATAAAATAGAAAAACATTATTAAAAATGATACCTCTTCTTCGAACAAACTCCATTGCTTAACCCCTTATAACCATTAATATTGGTATTATACTTAAGAAAATAACCCTATAAAGAGGATTTAGATTATATTATGGTATTTGGATGTATCTTTTCTAGAAATAGTTATTTTTGAAATTTGACGAAAATTAAAAGTGGTTCCCTTTTACAGGAGAGGGGTGGGGCACTTTTGGAATTACAATAAATAGTAAATTAATATAAATTAATTTTCAATTTAAAATTAATACAAACTAATTTATTTAGAATATAAGATGATTATTTTTCTAAGTAATATCATAAAACAATTTTTAGATATGTTTATATCATTTTCTTACCCATATCATTTAGTTTTAACTATTATTTAACCTCTTTAACTCCTTCCAAGACAATAAAAATATTTACCATTTGTTGGTCAATATTGCTACTATAAAATGAAAAACAACACATCATTGGATTTTGGTTGATATTATAAACATTATCCAAATCATTTTTCATGATTTTATATTTTATATATTTTATAACATTTAATAAAATATTAAATATTTTAAACTATCATTAATGTCAATTTTAACACTATTCATTAAATTGACTTTTAAAAATATCATTAAAATAAGGTAAATTCTAATGAAATATTCTTATACATACCTAAAATTTAAAATTAATCTAGATAAT
This sequence comes from Viscum album, assembly GCA_963277665.1. Classification (NCBI taxonomy): domain Eukaryota; kingdom Viridiplantae; phylum Streptophyta; class Magnoliopsida; order Santalales; family Viscaceae; genus Viscum; species Viscum album. The sequence continues at coordinate 510,193,489 of OY728134.1, forward strand.
TGTTTTCATAAATTTATTATCTCATTTTATTTGTTTTAATATTTATTATATAATTTATTTGGTATTTCAATTATTTAAATAATTATTATATCACGGTTGTGCAAGACTTTTATGTCATTATTTATTTAAAAAAAATTAAAATATAAATATAATTTTGAATATAAATATATTATAATTAAAAATTATATTCATATTCCAAAATATCTTATATATAACACTATATTAAAAATGATATACTTATTAAAATCAAGAGTGTGACATGTTGGAATTTTCATTAAATAAACTATTTTAAAGGTTATAATCTAATAAAAGTGGATATAAATGGTAATATAATATAAAATATTTTAATTATGTACTAATTGTAATCATAAAATAAAATTGGGGCATGTTTGAGTTCCATTTTTGAGTCCTTGTCATTATATTTTTACACATAAATACTCTATTTACCCATTATCGTGGTAACAAAAAATACAAGGGTTATAATTCCTATTGTCCAAAAATAAAAGTGACATATTTAATAAATGTAGAATTAGTGATTAAAACATGTAATCCATTTTTCAAAATTCAAACACATAATTTTTTGCATTTAATTTAAAATTAAATCATCAAAACGCATTGAAAGAAATTTTTTCGAAAAAATTCCCTTTTAAGCATAAAATGTTATGAAACAAAAATTAGTTATCAATTAATTTTTAAAATCATATTTGGATTATTTTAAATATAATCTAAATTAATTAAATTTTAAATCTAATCTAAAGTAAAATTTAAATTATAAATACTTCAAAGGAAAATCCAATTTTCAATAAAACCCATTGTTTTTCACTATTCGCTGAAAAGTCAAAATTTTCAAAAAAATCCTAAAACTTTCACCATAATATAATTTTGATATGTGGTTATAAAAAATTAAAATTATTTCATTAAATAAAATTTATAAAATTTTCATAATTCAATTAAATTAGTCACTCACAAAATAAATAAAAATCATTATTGAAGAAAGTGTATTTGAAGAATAAAATGATTTTACTAAAATTAAGTTCTTAATTTTCATTAGTAATTACTAGAACCGTTTTATATATTATAATAATGGTAATAATATTCATTCCCAGAAATTTAATTGTTGGGTTATAATATTCTAATAATAACATCATTTAGATACTCATTTATGCTTAGTGTTAAGTAGATCGTATATAGTGTTTCCTTTAAAAAATATCAAAATATTATATTATTCCCCCTTTTTAATAAATTTCTCTCACAATTTTTAATTCTCTCTCGATGAAAAATATTTTACTTTTCATAATACCTTTATTTATATTCTAAATTTAAAAAATTATTAATAAAACATTCACTTATTAAGAGAGAAAAGGGAAGTATGAAGGTCAACTAGGATAACACGTACCGTGTTTCCATGTAGAAAAACATTGAAATGGAAGGTAAAATATAACTTCCAAGCACTAATAAAGAGTGATAGATAACAAGGTTATTATAAATTTAATAATCACAAAGCCATAAATATATGGTTGATTAAAATGTCATTTATTTTTTGGTAAGAAAAGTAAATGAAAAATATGTTTTTTCGAGATACTTTTCATAAATTTAAGGAATTATTTTACTACCTGGACAAAACAATAAGGACATATACATACATTAAAAGTCTAATTTCATCCTTTAATCTATTTTAACTAGTATCTCATCGTTTTTCAACAAACTAAGAGTATTCAAGAAGAATTTTTCTTTCCTGAAGCATTATTATTTATTTATACATATCACTAAATCCAAAAAATTTTGAAAATCAGTTCCCCATATAATTATAAATTAACAAAAACAAAAATGGTTAAAATAAAAAAAGGTAATTCTCCAAAACTATTAATGTTTAAATTGAAAGAAAAAACTACCTTTAATTTCCTGAATTCAAAAGTAATAACCAAATTTCAACATAAATCATTCAATAATTATCCATATAATTCTTTAATAATATTATAGACTAATATTAAAACCCAAAAAACAAAATTTTTCATTCAAAAATTCATCCAATATAATTTTAATATTTATCTAAAAATAACATCAATTACTCTTTTAGTCTTATACAAAAATATATATATATTTGAAGCATGTAATATCCAAGATATATTAATTATTACCATACAACCTAAAGCCAAAAAAAAGATAATTCATACTTTATTAATCAAAAAAATCTCATAGTATTATATTTTCCTTATTCCTTCAATTCTTCCCAAAATTATAGTGATCGTTTCCAAAATAACATTAATCACTTCATCCCCAAATAAATTTTCAATCCCATGATATTTAATACGATAATACTTATGTCCCCAAAATCAAATTATTCTTCATCTATCAAATTAGTTAAATAAAAATAAAAAAGTCATAAAAATTGTAATTCATGTAGGCCCATGGTAGGGGTTTCACCCTTTTCTCCCTTTGGTTGTCGGATCAAACCACGCGGCCTTGACGGATGTAACGGTTTTCACCCAACCTATGGGTTATTCTTTCTCGTAAACTATAATTCTTGTAAAATTCCTGTAAATATAACAAAAATATTAAAAAATAATTTCATAATTATAGATAATGTTTAAAACAAATTTTTTATCTCATACCTATCATTCTACATCCCAAAATGAAATAACCCGTAATTATCTCAAAAATAAATGTCTCCAAAAATATCATTACTCCACTTAAAATTTCATAACATAAAACCTAAAAAGGGATGTCTAATACTATAAACTTGTGGTCTTATATTCCCATGATTGTATCTATAAAAATTAATTTAAATTCTCCTGAAAACATCCTAATCTCCAAATTTAAATAAACATCTACTCTAAAACAATTAAAAGGTCTCTCCTTAAAGAAACTTATTCTAATTATTTTAAAACTATAAATCACTTTTTTCCCAATGATATTTTAGTTTTTATTTTTATATAATTATGAGAATATCTTACATATTAAACCCATACATTATAAGTGGAAACTTATACTCAGTGTCCATTTTTTCTATCAATGGAAACCCTTTTAAAATAAAACATGTTTTCTTTTCCTGACATATCTTCAAAAAATTTATCTATACATCATCTTTTCCCAACTCATTATTAAAATATTATGAAAATGATTTAAAAATATGGGATGAGTAAAAAATATCATTAAAGAACATAAATAAAGACAATTTTTGTATAGAAAAAATCCATAAAAAATCATAAAAACATACATTTTTACCCCAATAAGGGAAGCATCTTTTAAAAAAGATCAGTATATTACCTTTTTAAAATAAAATTACTTCCATGAAAACTTATTATCAAGAATATAGAAGTCATGTAGGTGCCTTGGAACATCATCATCATATATCCCTTATAGAACCCTTGAAAATTGGAATAACTATATGACTAATATATAATATAATTCACTGGAGGACACTATTATTACCCAATGATTTGGAGTGATATTTGGACGCACCCATCATATAAGCTACAGTGGTCACACCCAATACTATCTTGGCACACCCATAAAATTATCTATAATAGGCTCACCCAATTCTATCTCGAAAGACCCATCATAAATAATTTCCAAGGACCATATCATGAATAAAACCCTTAAAACTATTTTAAACCCATTAGTAAAAATCTTTTGGATAGAATAATAACCCTTTCCTGTAAAATTAACTTTTAAAATATAAAACCCACAAAAATAATAATGAAACCATTTTCTTTGAAAATAACTACCAAAAATAAAAAATTAAACATTAACCAATTAATGTGTCTAAAATGTGGTAGAATTTTCTCATGTTGTATAAGTTAAAAAACCCTTTTTACTTTTATAGAAAGAAATTTTAAAAGATGATTTTGGAAAGAAATCTTCTTATATAAAAACCTAGAAAATCCCATTTAAAAATATTTGAAATAAATTTAAAAATTACATTTTAAAAAATTTGTGTCTATATATATAAATTAAAAAATAATTTTTTTCAAAAAAATTGACAAGAATGAAATTTTTTAGAAAATAAATATTTAAAGAATTTAAAACATGGTTTTTGAGTTAAAGTGTCTCTTACCATGTGTCTAAATTGTCATGTATGTTATTTATCATCATAAATAAAAAAACATAGGTAAATTATTTACTTTATTAAGAACCTTTTTCAATTTTATTATTCCTTTTATTTTAACAATTACTATGTTAAAATAATTGCTTAATTAATTAAGATAACATCTAACGTTTTAATGATGTTCAGTTCATAATCCCATAATGACTTATGTAGGTTGACTATGGTCAAAGTGTAAATTAATTCATTATATAAAGAATAATTTTCAAGAAATAATTTTCATTTTTATACATTAATTATACTTTTAAATCAAACTATTAAATATGGTTATGAAAAATGAACTATGATACAATCACGAAGACGGTAGGTTGTACGTACACATGAGTAAAATTTCCATTTTTCAATGACTATTATGGACAGAAGTTAGGTATATTTATATATTTCCAAAATTATAATAATATATTAAATATAAAATTACTTATATAAATATACATATATATATCCTTCATGTGAAGTGATGTGGTAATGAAAATGAATCGCGTTGCTTTATGGAGGTGGTAGTCCACATGTACGCATAAACAATGTTGTTTTTCTATTTTATAAAATGAAATTTTTCATGAATGAAATGTATAAATATTATTTCTATCAATATAACTAGTCCTTAGTAATGGTTATGTAAAATTAATGGAATTAGTTCGTGAGGTGGAAATCTATCGTAAACACTCATGGTGAATTCTTTTCCTATTTGATTGAAGTGGATATGGATATGGATCATAGAACTAATATAATAAAATAATGTTATATGAATGGTATTGATTTATTATTTCTCATGGTTGAAGGGTAATTAGAGGAGGTTTAAAAGAAACCAAATAAAAAACAGTTTCTAAAAAATGAAACCTCCTTTTTAGAAAACCTCCTTTTATTAACACCTCAAGACTACTAAGGTTAGTGTTCGGTGAAAAATAAGGACTCTAGAATGAAGTTCAAGATTAGAGGAAGGTATTTGGTAAAATACTTTCTAAAAATGATTATTTATGAGTAATAAAAGAAGACTAAGAGGGTTCCTTTTATTGAAAATGGGAGGCGCACTCTTAAAATTTCTCAAAATATTAAAATTAATAATAATTACATTTCAATTAAAAATGAAACAAAAGGGAGTTATTTATAATATAAGATGATAATAAAATATTATAAAAGTCATATAACCAAAAATGGAATTATTTTAGAATATTATTAATCATAAAATAAAAAAAAATTATGTTTTAGATCAATTTTATAATCATTATCATATTATTTTTACCCTTAATTGTCTGATTTAGCATTTACTATGTTAACAAAAATTACAAATGTTATTATTCCTATTGTCCAAAAAACATTTAACTATTTAATAAATTATAACTACTGATTATAAATATGCAACCCATTTTTCAGTATATAAACACTAAAATTTCATTATTTAATTTAAAATTAAATCGGAAAAATACATAGAAAATTAGTTTTCAGAAAAATGATCTTTTAAAATATGAAAAGTTTTTATACATTCAAGTAAAAAATATATTTAAAAAGTAATAAGTGTCTTATTTTAAATCAAACAGAAAAAATTAAATTTTAAAACTAATATAAAATTAAATTTAAACTCATAAATACTTGAAAATTAGATACAATTTTCAATAAAAATCATTTTCACTATTCATTGAAAAATTAATATTTTCAAAAAATTCTCCAAATTTCACCATAAGATAATTTTGATATGATGATTTAAAAAATGATATTAATTTAATTAAATAAAATTTTTAAATTCCCCATATATTAATTATAGTTTTTTTATCACAAAAACAATAAAAATCATTTTTGAAAAAAGTGTATTTGATAAAAAATCACTTTAAAAATATTAAGTTCCTAATTTTTATTACTAATGAGTGGGACAATTAAATATTTAATAATTCATTTAATACTATTCATTCTCACCAATTTAACAACTAGGTAATGATTTTCACATAATAAAAATATTTAGTTATCTGTTTAAGATCATTATTGTGTATCTTCTACGCTATCAAACATAGTGTTTCCCTTAAAAAACATAGGATGTTATAAATTTTTCTATACAAAAAGCATACTAAGAATTTAATATCACCGTTATTTTGTTTCCTTTATCTTGAATATGAAGATAAAAACTTTCAATGATTACAAGGATTCAAAAAATTACATTCACTATGTTTTTTATTTTATGTCTTCAGATTTATTTTGAAATTAAAGTAAGTATTTAGTGTACAAATACTAATGAGATATTAGTTCATTCGGACTGTGTATCATTGTATCTAGTGCCAATATAACAAATTAACCACAATCTATGAGATACTAGGGTTAGTGTCTTTAGACCTCTACCTTTTATTGATGATTTTCTCAGTCAATTATGAGGAAGTCAATAATTTTAAAGGATTGGTCATCAATTTGGATACTATCAATTGATTTTAAAAGTTTAATAGATGCCCAAGATAGAATTCTATTCAATGTATGTATAATACTAATTTAAAATGATTATATTTGGTTATATTAATTCCCCCATTAACTTCATGGATTTAATAATAGATTCTTTAGATATTTTCGTGATAAATTTGTGGAATACTTTATAAATGTTATTCTTATATACTCTCGAAGAAAATAAGAGATTTAATATTACTTAAGTATTATCCTAAATTCTATAATGAATGATATGTTTTATGAAAAACTTACTAAGTGTGAATATTTTCATTATAAATATTATTTTTAGGGTCAAATAATCTAAATCATGCGTATAAGAGAGGGATCCACCAAAGTTGTTAGTTATTAATTTTTCCCCAAGATAAAACAATATGAATGAGATGTATATTTTTCTATGTTTTTTGTATATTATTGATAGTTTGTGGATAATTTTTCTTGGCTGTCATATTTACTCACCATGTTAAATAATAAATCATCCAACATCCCTTGGAAAAATTGATGGGACGAAACTTTCAAAAAACTGAGGTGAAGTTTAGTCAATTGACCTATAATTACAATAACTTCTAGATAAGAAGGATTTGTGATCTATAACATTTAATAAAAGAAGAGACTATGATGAATTCTCATATAGAAATATATGGTATAGTATATGCCCAAAGAAAATCGAGATTTTACGGGAAAAATTATCCAATTGATGATTTAGAGTAAACTATGGTAATTTTGAATTATAGATATAGAATCATTATCTATATAGATATTGGGGTTCCATATGTAATGATTATAAATGTTTAAAGTATATATTCACATAGAAAGACTTGAATGTTCACTAGATAATACTGTTGGAACTGATTAATGGTTATGACTACTCAAAACATTACCACCCTAGGAAAGTGAATAAGGTAGTTGATGCTCTGATTCAGAATTAATATGAAATTTTTTCCATGATATGGATTTAAAGAGATCTAATATTTATGTATTTATAGAATATGGATCTGGAAATAATGAGTAAATGGTGTTGATTAATTCATTATTATAATAATGCTTAACCATCCATCAATGTAAGGAATTAGGAGGTGAAATGAGAGTATATGGAACTATAGAATAGGTTGAGGAATATTCCTAAGTTTGAACAAGATTACGATAGAATGAAAAGTTTTAGGAACAAAGTATGTTTCCTATACATACCATATTTATAGAAAAATATCATGTATTAATCTCATAGTTCATCATTCTCTATTTATCCTAGAAGTACAAATACGTATAGAGATCTAAAAGAGTATTTTGGGGGTGTACATGAAGAGGGATATTGTAGAGTATATATTTATGTGAATGGTTTGTTAGAAATTTGGTTCTAGGATACATAATTCTAAGGGGATGTTACAACCATTTCCTATACCATAATAGAAATGGGAATACATCACTATTTATTTTTTCATCAGACTCCCCAAAACATCAAAATACCCAAATTCTATTTTGGTTGCAATTAATCAAACGATAAATTCAACAAACTTCATTCATAAGAAATAATATTAATCTCTTGATCATATTTAAATGATATACATTAATAAAGTGGTAACATTTTAAGTATCACCACATTATATTGTATATTATTGAGGTTCTAGGTTTATCTCATTGTTTTGGAGAACTCTTTGGAAATATTTGGATACAGATTTGAGTTTATGTAATGTATATCATCCTCATATGAATAGTTTTTCTAAGATGACCAATATAACATTATAATACAGGTTGAGAACTTTCTCCATGAATTTTAAAGATAGTTGGGATCAATTTCTTTTTTGGTGTAATTTCATTACAAAAATAGCTTTCACTCAATAATTAAATTGGATCCTTATGAATACCTATATAGAAGGAAGTTTAAATAAATAACATGTAGGGATAAAGTTACAGACAAAAAGATATTTGGATCTAAGATAACTAATTATATGGAAGAAAAGGTAATATATATTCAAGAGTATATAAAGAAAGCATAAAGTTGATAAAACGTTTTTCTAATAATCATCAGTAATATGTAGATTTTAAAGTTAATGGAAATGTAATCCTATGAATACATAATTAAAATACTATTATGATATTTATAAATATAGAAAAGTTGATCTCAATATATATCGGTCCCTATGAAATTATTGATTTTATTGGAATGGTAGATTTTCATTTGGAACATGCGGCAAATATCATTAAAGTTCAAAATATATTCCATGTATCTCTCCTCTTGAAGGGCGTACCTAATCCATCACATGTAATGAACACATAGATTTTATTGCTCAATAAATATATATATTATGAGGAATAACTGGTGGAGATTTTATTTAGTAGAGTAAATGTAAAATAGAATAAAACCACTCAATTAGTCATTGTTTTGTGGTGAAACCATAAATTAGAAGAATCTATATGGGAACCTGAGGATATGATGTGATAGATGTATCATCATTTGTTTTTATCAATGCTATAGAATTTAAAGTGAAAATTTTTTATGAGGTTGAATAATGTAATACCCTTCTATTTTATGATCTATTTCTATTTAAAAAATTTTGATTACATTCATAGATTTCTCAACAAAAAACATCGAATTTAAGTGAACCATGATATAAGTATTATTATTAAAATTTTACCCGTATAACATAACTATTAAAATTTTTGATATTAATTAGATAATCCCAATTATTTAAAAAATATGAATAAATATTTTATATAATTTAAATTCATTAATAAATAAGTAAAAAATTTCCATAAAATCATTTCATGCTACAAAATACCTTTTTCTTCAAAAATCGTTTTTATTACTTTTTATGAGATAATATTATAAATATGTTCTTTAAATTTCATTTTACAATATAGATATAATTTTTTGAAAAAAAATATCAACACTATCTTATGGTTATTATTTTAGTTTAATTTTAAAGTTAATAGTGATAATTAATGATTTTCATTCATAATAGCCATTTCGTTTCAAGAATATACAAAGTTACATTCGTTTTAATGGTTTGAAAGTAAAATTAGATCATATATATTATAAATAATCTAATAAAGGGCGTTGTAAAAAAATTTATTCTTGATTTTTGTATAAACATGTTTATACTTAAGAATATATTTTTTTGGAAAACCTCTTTACATCACATTTTTTAGTTTAATTTTAAATTAAATTACTCCACTTTTGTCAATTTAATTTAATAAAATGGATTTTATATTTGGAATATTTTTTAATATTATAATTTAAAAAGATAAACATAATTTTTGGTCAATGTGAATAGTATCCATAAAAAATCACCATGATAAAAGGGGAAATTTTGGTTTTAAAAAATAGGATAATGCTTTCAAATCTCTCTAAAAATAAACTTTATCCTATTTTATGTGTGTTATTAAACCAATTATTTATTAAAAGAATTAAATAATGTATTTTAACACATTATTTTGAATTTGGGAAACCAAGCTTGAATTTTGTGATGAGAAGTTATATTTAATCAATTTAAAAATTATTTTTGGGATTTTTAATTTTAATGGCATGGTTGAAGGATAAAATTATGATTTTTCATTTCAAAAATTATAAAAATCACCATTATTTTGTTATTTAACCCAAAAAAATATTTGAATCAATTTATTATTTTATATCAATGAAATGTTATTTTTAATCTTAAATCAGGTATTTTTCTAAAAAAAATTCCATGTGTTTTGTGTTATTATATTAAAAGTAATTTCTTCCATATATGGAAATTAAATATAATAAAATTGATTCCAAATTTGGAATCACAATTTATGTGTTTTTTTTAATTCCCATTTTATTTTTCATCATATAATTAATTTATCTTTCTTAAAAGTTAAGTTATTAAAATTAAGGTTAAAATGGGTTTTAAGTGGCTCAAATAGTAGATAAGGATTTAATTATATCCAAAAAATGGAAAAATTCAATTTTTTTAGTTTATTTAGACATTATTCCATATTACCTTTTAATTTGGGTTTACTTGTTTTTAATTTTCATGATAATGATATATATTATTTAATCTTTTATGTAATTCAAAGTGTTTCATTTTACTCCCTTATAAAAGGATACCACTTCTCCCCTCTTAGTCACACATAATGATCCTTATATCTCATAAAGGTGCCTAAAATAATACCTTAACATATTATTTACCCATGTATTAAATTCTATAATCCTTTTAAAACACCGTCCTTTTAATGATTAATTTTTAATCCAAATAAGGTTTCTCAATTAAAAGGTATAATTCTTATCTGATTAATTTCAATTTTATTTATACTTCTACCTAAGAAAAATATATACTATCAATTATAAAATAATTAATTATGTATCATTAATATTCTTAATTGTAATGATGAGTATGGAACACCCATTATTCACCTCCTTTCCCTCATATGGGAAAATAACACATCGATCATGCGTATAAGTGGGCTACAATCTACAGGAAGAGATGCATTTCATTTTTCCTCACCACTTAAAAATTATGGCTATGAGGATGTACTTAATGAATATTTATTATATATATGATATTAATAGGGTTATATAATGGTTATTTATTATTAACTTTATTTCTTTTCATCCATAGAAAAATGGAAGTGTCAATTATGCATACGTACAGACTACAATCTCCACAAAGTGATGTAATTCATTTTTCTTCACCACTTTATATGAAGTGTTATAAAATAAAATATGATGATTACATATTTCAATAATGTATTGACTAAAAAATTTTAGATCATGTAACCAATATCAGTGTACTTGGATTGATACTGTCGAAATAAAACATGCATGAGAAGCAAAGTAGTTATAACCTAGAATAGTGATTTTAATAAAGAATTATTAATACACATGTGATAAAATGTTATGAATTAATAATATATGGTTTGGTATGTAAATTTATGGTTTTATAACTTATTTATAATAAATATATACAAATTATACATGATTTTAGAATTTATATGTTGAAATACAAGCATTGGGGTAATGGATTTTCACCTCACTTTTTTTTCTGAGTCACCCTCCATATTCAGAAATTATTTCTTTTATGTGGTGTGTAAACTACCCCTTATTGTATGTGATTTTACCTTCCATAAAAATGATGGGGATATAAAAATCCATATATGGTTATATATTTCATTATGTATTTATTTGAATGTTACCAATGTAGTAATGGATTTTTGTTTCAATCTCATTTTAATCGGGATTATTTATGCTTGAATTTATATTGATAGAAATTATATAATTATTTCCTAATAAAAACCTTTATTTTTATTCTCCTCTAATAATCCATGAAATTTATAATTAATATTAAAATATTACTCTCTTAGGTACTTAAAATTATCATCAAAATGTTTTTAATAAAAACAGACTTTCATTTTAAATTTTTTCGGGAATATTTTCATTATATTTCCATGTTTTATTCTAAATATTTTCAAGAATATTTTTGGAGTTATTATATTAATGATTAATCCATTTATACCCACATTTTATTTTCTATAAAAAATAAATTGATTCTTCTTTTCATTTTCAGAATGTGGTACTTTTGACTTTTTACTAAAAATTTAAATGGAATCTTTCCTTTAATATACATGACATAAATATAGTTTCCCATCATCACGGATGATTAACTATTTGGATATTCATTTATAATATTTCAAGATTATATTCAATGAATTTTTGCTTTATATTTTTTATGTTTTTTATTTTATGTAATTGGATTCCAAATAAGAATGATATTTTCATCAAGAAATATTCCCAGTGATATTTAAAGGAATTTTTCATTTAAGATAATGTATTTTTATGTTAGTTATGCTTCAATAAGGAAATCGTACAATGATATAATATTATTAATTCTCTGAATGGTTTATGATTATGGTAATGGTATCTTTATGAAACTTGTTTCCATTCCATGGGTTATGATATATGATGAATATTGTATGATCTTGTGGAATATATATGAATAGATTGTAATTATATGATTGGTGGGCCTAGAATTAGATATCCCTCTAATGTATTGAGTAAATATTGATATATCACAAGATAATATTACCTAGAATGGGTAGTTAACCCTGTTATATAATGGAATCTATCCACTATGACAGTATTGATGTGTAAAATTGGAAAGTATATGATGGAATAGGGAATGAACCCAATCTAATATCATAGTCTTCATAGAGATCCTTGAGAGAACAAATGATTTCCTATGACTGTGTTTATAAAGCAGACTTATATACAATTCAAATGTTATTCTATCATGGATAATATTAATTTATTCCTTTGTGATTTATGTCTTAGGAAATATAAATATTTTTAACATGATTTAAGACTATTATCTATAATAAAATGGGTATGTATTTTAAAATTTTAAGATCATATTCTCAAAACCTTATGATATTTCAAGTGATCATTGTTATCTCTTTTGTTTATCCTTACTAGTAATCTTAGATCACCCTTTCTAGTGTTTCATTTCCCTAGGTTATGAACATATTTTTTAAGAATAGTATATCTAAGAATAGTACTATATGGTAAGATATTTGTGGAAGATGTATAAGATATTTCCTAAAAGAAAAATATTTTCTATCTATTCTCCAATATAATTAAACCTTTATGATCATCAGGTATGTATTTGTAAAATATATTAAATATTCATCTATTAATAATATATGTATGTATGTATGTATGTATATATAAAAATAATTGGTAGTTTAATTTATATCATCAATAGAGAACTACTTTATGAGTATTAGTGAGCCTGGGTTTGAAAATTAGGTTTTTAGTGGTTGATTAAGGGTTTTGGGGAATATATATATAATTTGACCTATGTTTAGCTAGCCCATCCTGATGCCACAAACTAGCTTATGGCCACTTCTAACATGCTTTGGATAATTTTTAGGCTATCGGTTGGCTAGTGGAAGCCAACTGGCTGGCCATTGGAACCAAAAACTATACTTAGTTTTTTCCAAACCCACTAGTTGGCCGGTGGAATTACCTCATCTAGATAGTGACTCCTTTTATCCATCATTAATCTAACAACCCATATCACTTTTGACACTAATAAAACCCAAAAAATAACCTCTTAAATATAAAAATAGATTTACATGGAACTAGTATGTTACAAATTAACCTCTCAGCAAAGATGATGATTAAGAAACTCTTTAGGGAATAAATTTTCTTAGTCCCTTACAATGGTATTGTCTTCAAGCAGGATTCTATCTATGTTCTCAATAATTTAATCTAGATATGATTTCTAATATTTAAGTAGTATTTATCATTAATAAAAATATTAAAAATAAACTCAATCATCATGTTTACTCATGTATATAATAGGAGGATTATTTATGATATAGAGAGTTATTTTTCTCTCCAAACATTTGATATTGGTTTTATATAAATAAATCCAATACTTGACCACTATAGAATCAAATTTAACTATAGGATGTTTGAAAATATTTTATGGGATGTTCAATACATAAAAATTAACTAGGGGATTTATATTTATAGGATTCAATGATTTCCTTATTTTTTGTTCTCATATATAACTCAAGCTCCATGTTTTCTTATTTTGTTTGAATATTTTTATTAATCATACATGTTATAGAAGAATGTATAGAACATAAATTAAATAATATGTTCCTTTTTTCTTGAATTAATAACTATCTTACTTGTAACTAGATCATTATCTAGGTTCTCCTTAGTAGTAGTTATAATATAATACCTTACTTTTTCTCTAGTCCATGGTTGTTTTTATCATTGATATCTATAAAAAACTTGTCTTAGGGAATTTTATGTCATAATATCCTGTTTCCTTGCATTTGAAATATTGTACCACTTGTTGAGTACTGATCAGAACCTTCTTTTCATCCAACACATTACTGGTATTCTTCATCTCACATCGACAATGATTATCATGATACCCTATTTTACAGACATAAATAATCTCCATGATCCATTGAGACAGTTTCCATGGTGATTCTTCCCATACTTTTGACATTTGGTCAGTCCAATTTTCCTTCTTCTGTGAGATTTATCTATTTATCCTCACGAATTAAACTATATTTGTATCATTTTATCTATATTCCCTAAATACTAATAAGAATAACTAATCTATAACTCTACATTAGGGACACAATATAAAATCATATAATCTGTTTTAAAGTCTTAAATCACTACATATTTTCATATACATACCTTTAATCTACTAAAGAATTTTTCTAGTTTACATTCATTACCAATGAAAAAGAATTAGTATTTACATGAAATCTGTTGGATCTGAATCTACGGATTACACACAAGAGGGGGGTGAATTGTGTCTTTTCAAAATTATTACAATCTCTTCAATTTAGAAAAATTCTGTCCACTATGCTTTTGCACGATTAAATATGCAGCGGAAAAAGTAAAAGCATGAACACACGGATGTATAGTGGTTCGGGGAACAGAAGGCCCCTAGTCCACTCCACCAACGCTCAAATCCACGAGCTTGGCGATTTTCACTATCTGGTCCTCGTTTCCACAGACCTGTTCACAACTGAGTACAGGCAGTTGACACCTTTACAAGATTCAGGCAAACACAGCCTTCCTGGTTCAAACAAGAACCCACACAGCTTAGAACGAGAAGCTGATCACTCAAAAAAATAAAAAGGGTTTCGATAAAGAAAACACTTCTCCAGTTGTTCTTCACAATTGCAACAGAATGCAATTGACAGTAGATAGATCGTTGTCTTCAGAAAATAAAAATCTGTAATCAAAACAGTTCTGAGTCGATCCAGTTGCAATAGATATTACCAGAAACTTCACAACTTCAGCAGCAATAGATTCACAACAGATAGTTGATGTAAAACACGTGAATCCGCTATCAAGATCTTCCTTCGGTAATAAAGGTTTTACACTTCTTCTCGATCACCAGAAAAGAACGCCTTTACACAGTCTCTGTTTCTTGCTCGTTAAAAGATCAATCTATATCTTTCACACACTTTTCTGTGTATATATATATATCCGAAGTTTCCAAGATAGAACATATATATTCAAATCTGAGAAAATCTTCCGCATAAATAGATCCATGAAAATCTCCTTTAGATTCGCGATACTAAATGAAATAACTGAGCCGTTGTAACTCCCCTGAGGAATCGGCATAAAAAGCTCCGTTTAAATCAATCAGTAATTCGTTGAAAATCGTCTTTGATTCAGTCAAAGTCGTACTTAAGAATCGGCTCGAAATCCGCTTAATAATCCGCTTGTTTGACCAATGCAAAAGGAAAAATCGTCTGTCAAAAATATCCCGACGCCAAACGTAGGGTTGATGACGTGGCTCCAAACGTAGGGTTCAAAAACGTAAGGTTCACAAACGTAAGGTTCAGAACGTACATACTTTCTCTTCAGCATTCAAACGTAGGGTTGATCATCCATACTTTGTCTCGCTTCAACTCTCCAAAGAACGTACGGTTGATTATAAAAGTAAGGTTGATGATCCATACTTTTGAGAAACAAACTCAACACTGAAAACTAACGTACGGTTTCTCTTCCATACTTGTCCAACAACGAAAACGTAAGGTTCCTTCCAAACGTAATGTTCTTCTTCCATACTTTTAAACAACGTAAGATTCATTGACCATACGTTTCAAAATAACGTAAGGTTCCTTAACCATACGTTTCTTTTAAAATAAAAAGTAAACTTTTCATCCATACGTTACGTTCATCAACGTAGGGTATGAACAGTGATTCCAGTACGCGCTAAAATTGATCTCGCGCTACAGTGATTCCAGAACACGCTAAAATTGATCTTGCGCTACAGTGATTCCAGAACACGCTAAAATTGATCTCGGAATAAATGAAGTATGAAATCTCGTTGTATGAAATAAATAAATAAAATAAATTCCTGCAAAATACCCAATGAAATAATTAGTAAATAATTAAGGGTATTTGTGAGCATCAAAATCATCATAAAGAGACAGAGTATTATTTGAAATAATCTCCCCCTTTTAAAAAAAATTATTTTGAATTGTTTGAAAACAATACATTGCTCAACAATCTCCCCCTTTTTGATGATCACAAAACCCATAAAATAATAGAACTAATTTAATTGCAATCTTTATTGAAAAATTAGTTTTATAAAATTTTAGAATTCTGAAAGGATTTAAACAATATTTAACTATAATAAAATTTCTCCCCAATAAAGATAAATTTTCAGCTAAAAAATAGATAAAAGATAAATGTCTTCTCCTATATATCCAAATTTCTTTATAGGAAACAAATGAATTTAAATGTTGTGTTTATCCAAATTCTCCCCCTTTTTGTGATATCAAAAAAGAATGAAAAATTACGGATTTGAACACATTCAATATTGCACTGAACTATAAGTAAATGCTATAATTAACTGTGTATGAATAAGTGAATTTGTTATACTGGCTAACTTAATCATAAATCAATAAACAACAAAACAAAAAAGAAGTAAGAAAAGAATTTTCATTCACAAGCTGTTATATATAAACGATTGTGATATACAGAGGAATCAAGGTTCATGGATAAGACAGGGAAAAAAAAGGGTGTCTATCTCCTTTGAATCGCGGTCTTGATCTCTGTAAACTGTTCTCTGAGCCTCTTCATCATCCCATCTCCTAACTTGATGATAAGATCCGTGTTCTCTTGAGTCATATGAATATCTTCAATCAAATTAACTCTGAAAAACTCATGCATTCTTTCTTCTTTTTCAACAAAAAGAGCCAGTTTCTCTGATAACTGATTCAAAAGAATCCTAATCGGTTGCTCTCCAGATGTCAACTGATCCACTAAAAATTTCTGATTATCTAGAAAAACTGACAAAGGGGCACTATTACACTGAAGATCGTGTAATCTGTCACTCATATTGCTCATTGCTGCAGTAATTGCTTGAAATCTCCGAATCAAATCAGGTGAAGAGCCTGATCCACTCACAGCATTGTTTGCAACAGACTCAAATTTATTCTCCATGTAAATCTTCATCTCAGACAAATCATCTTTCTTTACCATCTCTGATTTTAACTGATCAACAGCATGCAGCATATCAGTCTTAAAAAAATCTACTTCCTGTCTTGAAACAGTAGATTCTTTTAGCTTCTTAAACTTCAACTGCTCTAAGTTCAGATAATTTCTGACACTAACATTCTCAGATTCTAATTGAGAGATACGCTTGTACAACTCAACAACTTCTTCTTTTCTCAAATCAGGGGCACCCTGTGCTCTATTCTCATGTCCAGAAATAGGTTGATGAGGCAGGGCAAGTGGTAAAGAATCTGCATCTGACTGTTCTTTGTCCTTGTCCTGACAAGGTTGATCCACTGAACTAGCTTTTGAAGCCTGAAACTCTTCTACTGAAAAATCTTCCTGAAGTACCTCTGTATTAGCTTCAGAAGTACGTTCATCACGAACAGTAGTCTCTCTGACTTCTACTGAATGGTCAAGAACAATATTTTCATGTAAATATTGAGGTCGGGCCACTTATTCACCAGGCACTGCCTCCATAAGTTGTTCTTGTGGAATTGCTTTTTCAACAGCTATAGCAGCAGATTGAGGTTCTTTTTGGATTTCCGGTTGAGCTGTTGGTTCCTCTATCGGTGCAGTCTGCTCCACAACAGCTTCTCTCACAAATGAATAAGAAATTACCGGTTCAGAGGATTTCAAGGCAGGAGAGATAATTTCTTCATCAATTGACCTCTTCCTTCTAGATTGAAGTCCTTCTTGACTTCTCTCTTCCTCAACTTCCTCCATCTCAAAGCGAATTCTCCTTGCCACTGTACTAACCCTTGATTCTGCTTGTCCCTCCTTGGACTTAGCCGGTTGAGCCTGAGCACTCTCTGAGTCTTCCTCAGCTCCAACAGGTAAGAGTTTTCCTTTAATTGTGCTCCAGAAGTATCCTACTTTCCTCAAAGTTCCAGCATTAAAAACATTACTGTGATGACATTTCACCCCAGCATCTACCAATCTGATCATTCCTCTTTTAAACAAAAACAAAGAAATGAACCTTCCATAAGGGAAAAAGGTCATTCTTGCTTCACTCTGACAGCAGTATCTCAGATATCTTATCATAAACCGAGGAAAATTAAACTTAATATCACACATCAGAAGATACATTATGTACATGTCAGGGTATAAGATTTTCTCCATCTCAGCCATCCTTGGTGCTAAACCAGTCTGAACAAATTTTACCAAGATTTTCTGATCGGGCTCCAAATCATTAATAAACATTTTCTTTATCACTCTGGTTCCAAACAGAAAAGACATAATGTCTTCAGACTTATGTACAGAATCTCCAATATTCCATAAATCGAAATGAAAAACTCCTTCATGAGGGAAGTTAAGAATTTGACTTATCTCTACAGATGATATGGAAAAGTCCTTATCCTCTATTTGAGCCAATAAACTATCCTCCGTATCTCCAAGGCTAAACTGAACAGTTCTAAAGAAATGTCTAATTTCTGCCTCATATAGAAACTCAGAGTTTTCACTATTAAAAGCTTGCTCAAGGCTTTGAAACGACAACGCTTGCTTCAACAGTAAATTAGTTTCAAACAGCCATTCTAAATCTATGACTTTACCTTGCAGTATTTTTCGACCAACTACTTTAGGTTTCTTTGCAGCACTGCTCTCAGCTTCATCTGGACGCTTAGTCTTTGCCATTTCAACAACGATTTCTGAAGGTTCGTAAGTTTAGGGTTTGAAGATTCAGAAAAGGGTTTTGGAGCAGATGTGCGGTTTTAGGTTTTCGAAAGGGTTTCCGAAAAAGGTGAAACAGTTTAGAAGGTGAAACGGTTCTGACATCCTTGATTCCCGTGTAATCACTAATCATTACTTTTATTTAAAACAAAATAAAATTACTTATAGCGGGAAACAGAAATTAAGCAGAATTCGAAAAGAGAATAAGATTAAAAAAACTATTTAAAATTAAATACACCTAACTCCCCCTTAATAAATTCAAACCTTGCCGTGGGAAGTGGTTTAGTAAAAATATCTGCTAATTGATTTTCTGTATTTACAAATTCTAAAAATATATCCTTTTTAAACACATGATCTCTTAAAAAGTGATGTCTTATATCAATGTACTTAGTTCTAGAATGACTAATAGGATTTTTTGAAATTTTAATTGCACTAGTATTATCACATAAAATAGGTGTATTATTGAAATTTAATCCAAAGTCCATAAGAGTGTTTTTCATCCACAACACCTGTGCACAGCAACTACCTGCAGACACATATTCTGCCTCGACTGTTGACAGGGAAACTGAGTGTTGTTTCTTACTAGACCATGATACTAAAGACTTTCCTAAAAAGTGACATGTTCCTGAAGTACTCTTCCTATCTAATCTACAGCTTCCAAAGTCAGCATCGGAATATGAAATTAAATTAAAATCAGAGGTTTTTGGATAAAGCAGAGATTGATAAATAGTACCTTTTAAATATCTAAAAATTCGATTAACAGTAGTTAAGTGGGATTCTTTGGGATTTGATTGAAATCGAGCACAAAGACATACTGAATACATTATATCTGGTCTACTAGCAGTAAGATATAACAAACTACCAATCATACCTCTATATAACTTGTTGTCAACTGATTTTCCAGTTTCATCCAAATCAAGTTTTATATTAATACACATAGGAGTTGTAAATGTCTTGCTGTTTTCAAGTCCAAATTTCTTAAGTAAATCAGTAATGTATTTGCATTGATTTAAAATATTTCCAAAATCTTTTTGAAATATTTGAAGACCCAAAAAGAAATTTAATTCTCCCATCATACTCATTTCAAATTCTTTTTGCATTAATTCTGAAAATTCATGACAAAGAATTTTATTGGTCGATCCAAAAATTACATCATCAACATAAATTTGAACCAACAAAACATTATTTTTCACAGTTTTCTTAAAGAGTGTTGGATCTTCTAGTCCAACAGTAAAATCATTTTTCAAAAGAAAAGAACTTAGTCTTTCATACCAAGCTCTAGGTGCTTGTTTAAGGCCATAAAGAGCTTTAGTAAGTTTGAAAACAGAATCTGGTTTTTGAGAATTTTTAAAACCAGGAGGTTGCTCAACATAAACTTCCTCCATTAAATAACCATTTAAAAAGGCAGATTTAACATCCATCTGAAATAATTTAAAATTCATATAATATGCATAGGCTAAAAGGATTCTAATGGCTTCTAACCTGGCTACAGGTGCAAAGGCCTCATCATAATCTATTCCTTCTTCTTGATTATATCCTTTAGCTACTAATCTTGCTTTATTTCTAGTTATTATCCCTTGATCATCCTGTTTATTCCTAAAGACCCATTTAGTTCCTATTACTGGATAATCATGTGGTCTTTCAACTAATTCCCAAACCTTATTTCTCTTGAACTGGTTCAATTCATCCTGCATTGCTATTACCCATCTCTCATCATCTAAGGCTTCTTCTATGGTCTTAGGTTCTTGTTGGGATAGGAAAGCAGAGAATTCAACTATGTTTCCAAAGTTTCTTCTAGTTTGATAAGACTTTAAAAATAAGAAGCTCCTCCTCTGATACCAATTGTTGGATCTGAATCTACGGATTACACACAAGAGGGGGGGTGAATTGTGTCTTTTCAAAATTATTACAATCTCTTCAATTTAGACAAATTCTGTCCACTATGCTTTTGCACGATTAAATATACAGCGGAAAAAGTAAAAGCATGAACACACGGATGTATAGTGGTTCGGGGAACAGAAGGCCCCTAGTCCACTCCACCAACGCTCAAATCCACGAGCTTGGCGATTTTCACTATCTGGTCCTCATTTCCACAGACCTGTTCACAACTGAGTACAGGCAGTTGACACCTTTACAAGATTCAGGCAAACACAGCCTTCCTGGTTCAAACACGAACCCACACAGCTTAGAACGAGAAGCTGATCACTCAAAAAAATAAAAAGGGTTTCGATAAAGAAAACACTTCTCCAGTTGTTCTTCACAATTACAACAGAATGCAATTGACAGTAGATAGATCGTTGTCTTCAGAAAATAAAAATCTGTAATCAAAACAGTTCTGAGTCGATCCAGTTGCAATAGATATTACCAGAAACTTCACAACTTCAGCAGCAATAGATTCACAACAGATAGTCGATATAGAACACGTGAATCTGCTATCAAGATC
Source organism: Viscum album (assembly GCA_963277665.1). Classification (NCBI taxonomy): domain Eukaryota; kingdom Viridiplantae; phylum Streptophyta; class Magnoliopsida; order Santalales; family Viscaceae; genus Viscum; species Viscum album. Next base: position 510,215,134 of record OY728134.1, read on the forward strand.
TTCCTTCGGTAATAAAGGTTTTACACTTCTTCTCGATCACCAGAAAAGAACGCCTTTACACAGTCTCTGTTTCTTGCTCGTTAAAAGATCAATCTATATCATTCACACACTTTTCTGTGTATATATATATATCCGAAGTTTCCAAGATAGAACATATATATTCAAATCTGAGAAAATCTTCCGCATAAATAGATCCATGAAAATCTCCTTTAGATTCGCGATATTAAATGAAATAACAGAGCCGTTGTAACTCCCCTGAGGAATCGGCATAAAAAGCTCTGTTTAAATCAATCAGTAATCCGTTGAAAATCGTCTTTGATTCAGTCAAAGTCGTACTTAAGAATCGGCTTGAAATCCGCTTAATAATCCGCTTGTTTGACCAATGCAAAAGGAAAAATCGTCTGTCAAAAATATCCCGACGCCAAACGTAGGGTTGATGACGTGGCTCCAAATGTAGGGTTCACAAACGTAAGGTTCACAAACGTAAGGTTCAGAACGTACATACTTTCTCTTCAGCATTCAAACGTAGGGTTGATCATCCATACTTTGTCTCGCTTCAACTCTCCAAAGAACGTACGGTTGATTATAAAAGTAAGGTTGATGATCCATACTTTTGAGAAACAAACTCAACACTGAAAACTAACGTACGGTTTCTCTTCCATACTTGTCCAACAACGAAAACGTAAGGTTCCTTCCAAATGTAATGTTCTTCTTCCATACTTTTAAACAACGTAAGATTCATTGACCATACGTTTCAAAATAACGTAAGGTTCCTTAACCATACGTTTCTTTTAACATAAAAAGTAAACTTTTCATCCATATGTTACGTTCATCAACGTAGGGTATGAACAGTGATTCCAGTACGCGCTAAAATTGATCTCGCGCTATAGTGATTCCAGAACACGCTAAAATTGATCTTGCGCTACAGTGATTCCAGAACACGCTAAAATTGATCTCAGAATAAATGAAGTATGAAATCTCGTTGTATGAAATAAATAAATAAAATAAATTCCTGCAAAATACTCAACGAAATAATTAGTAAATAATTAAGGGTATTTGTGAGCATCAAAATCATCATAAAGAGACAGAGTATTATTTGAAATAATCTCCCCCGTTTAAAAAACATTATTTTGAATTGTTTGAAAACAATACATTGCTCAACAAAATCCATTTGACATTTTCCTTATTTTCCATAATATACACATATTAATTTTTATTAATCCAATTAACGCTATATTTAATTTAATATAGATAGTTCTAAGAAAATATTTATTGAAAATTATTTTCAAAATACTTCACATTACGTGGATTCGATTTACTCCTTGGGAATTGAATTATAAATCATTTTCCACCACTGATTGGCTTCTCTATATGAATGATAAACAACTATAATTAATTTATTTTGTTCATGTAATTAGTGGATAAATAATATATGCTCATTAAAGTTAGTCCATTATTTCATTATGAGGGTATTAAAATATCCACTAAATATAAGAGGCATTTTTCGTATAGAGGACATAACCAAAACATTCACTTTCTTAGGAGAAGGATGGAATTCCACATGATTCAAATTATTTTTCATAACATGGGTCAGTTTATCTAGTAATTCCATGAATTCTATGCATCTTGCTACCATCATATTATTCATATCATTAGGGAAAGAATCACATTTCTTATCAGATTGTTTGTCTTCATGACTCATCCCATTTCCCACCATTAACTAAAATTAATGAAAATTTTAAAGATAAAAATACTTAATCTAATAAAAATATAAAATGTCATGTATAAACATAGAATAATTAAATTATATATGAGTTTTACATCCTAAAATATGTGTCTTAAGGGTCCAATCTAGGTTATCTAAGGTAATATTCCTATTATATTTTATTACATTAAAATATATTAATTCTTTAATAATGGTCAGTAAATATTTTGATAATTTACCAAATCATACCCCCCTGGAGTGTGAAACTTGGTGTGCAGTAAGGACTCTTTTTCATGAACTTGGAACATGTAGAGTTAATACTAAATACTCCCTTTAAAAGTTATTAGGCCTAGGAATACTTGTGACATATCCACAACCACTTGTAGTATCAAGATAGGGATTTCATTTCTTTGAAACCACCCACTCAATACTTTACGAAATTTCTATATTTTTTCATTTTTATATAATTATCGATAAGGATTGTATAATGCATTCTTTTCATGATACCTTAAAATATTTACACCTTTCCTATGACACCAAATGTCATTACCAAAGCCTCTGATATTTTTTATTACATGATTTTTAACATAAATACCCAATAAACACAACCCATGGATAAAAAGGCCTAGAATCATTGGGAGACTAAATACATAAAAATATGCATAAAACTAATATTAAAACATTTATTTTAAACACCATATTGTGATACTTGGTTACTTTAAGCTCATAAAATTGTATTAGATAACATGGGGAATATATAAATAAAAGGGGTGAGCTATAAATCCCAGTAAGGGAATAAGAATGATAATGGAAGATGGAATAAAATGATATCATAAAAGATAGGTATCATGACTAATCAAATGGAATCATGAAATAATAGAGATGGAATCATAAGATCATGTCGTTATTGAAATGTGGAAATATTATAAATCATGTCATAAGTGTAGGTCAAGTGTCACTACTAAGATAATATATCATAGTGGATAGAGCCATGTTGTGGATTAGGTTTAATCCCTAATCTCATTCATATTATCTCATGAGATATAATCATTACCCAGTCCATTAGAGTACAATCTTGGTGCACCCTTCTAAACATGTACATTTATATGTGTGACACAAAATGAAATTTAACATAAGGGATAAAAATAATAATTACCCATGGGATGAAATGGGATAGGTAAACTTGTGTTATAGAATAACCGAATATAATAACATAATATTTTCCATAAAAGAAGGTATTGAATAATTATTAGATGTAATTAGGTGAAAAAATAGTCATTGTACATGAAACATTATGTCCATGTTAAGTGAATTCATGAAATATACTGGAGAAGTCATTTTGTAAATATATCTCCTAAGTGGGGTTTTTGGGAAAAGTGTTAAGAGTATTTAAAATAGGGAAAGAGTATATTTGTTTCCATAAAATCCAAAACAAACTAAATTTCTTCAGAAATAAAATATTCAATTTTTGAATCAATGAATGGTTTAAAATTTTTTGTGGACTGGTACTTCAAATGGGTAAAAAATAAAGAAATTCCCTTTAATCTGGTTTTCTTAACGAATGAAACTAATCTGGAAACCATAAAAACATTTATATCCCAAAAAAACATCACAAATACGTATATGTGAGAGGAATATACAGATAGATTTTTAAATTAGTTAATGATAATAATAGTGTGATGAAGTGAGTTTTATGGAGAAAATTCATGACCCAAAATAAAGGAGATTGATTCGGAGGTTCCCTTAACTCTGGAATGAATCCACTCTATACTTTCACTTAATGTACTAAATAATAAAATTGGATCTATTAAATACATGATTTACATTATTATTCCAATATATTTTATTTATTATCATGATTTTATGTTTTTTTAGAGGCTTTTAATTGAGGTACCATGTCTATCAATACTATCCTAAGTTCATTTGTTTGATGGTTCCAAGATCACCACACTTTTGGATGATTATGGAATTTATTTATAAAATTGTTAAATAACAATATAAGTATAATGATATGGAGTTAATGTTTTAATAAAATTTTAAATAAGTAATTAATATCATATATTAATCAAAATTAATAATTATTCAAAATTTATATGTATAATTGTTGTAAATTTAGTTTATTTTTCATGGTTTTGGACCATGATGAACATGTTGGGTTTTATTTAATATTTGGGATATATATTCATTCAATAATGTGAAATAAAATATAAAATACTAATTTAGATGATTTTAAATACAATAAATTTACTAAACCCATCATTCGATGTGGTGTTGAAAAATAAAGTATGTTGTTTATGGAAATGGGAAACCAACCACATTGTGAACAATGTTTTTATTTTAAAAAGAAATTCCATGAGTTTTTATAATGGATATTACATAAACACAATAAAATTATATTATATTTATCATATTATAGTCATTATTTCATGTTGGATTGGGTATTTAATGAGGAGGTGGAAGAAGAAAATAATTCAAAATAGATAGATTAGGAATATCATTACTTTAAATGTTGTCTCTTGAAATGCACCTTACAGAACCTTCATTTTCCCTTTTGGTGGTACCCTAAGTATGGGAAATTTAGGAACCTTTTTGGGCAGATATGTTTCTGAAGTTAAGTAATATTGATGTCATGGAATATTTTAGGATAAGTGGTGGTGAGGGGTAGTATTTATGAGGGTAGGAGAGGGGTAATTTAAATATACTATTAATTAGATTATTAATTTTTCTAATGATTACCAATGGAATTGATTAATATGAATATATATAGTAATTAGTGTATTTTAGATCAAACTAAGGATCACGTAAATCGTCTACGGCTCATTTTTTCATGTATTTTGTGTATAATATAAATAACCAAAAATTGTTGCACTTCACTATTTACAAAAAATTCAACTATTATATAAAATTACCAAAAAAATCTATGTAAATGTCTATTAATCTGTATATTCCAAAAATTAAATGTAATTTTTGAAAATAAAATTCTAAATATTGGAAAATTAACTTTAAAATAAAATCCTTTTTAATTTTCAAAATACTAATTTTAATATTGTGATCAATTTTATGACCCATTGAAAAATAAACTTTGGTTTTAAAAAATTTATATTATCATTATAACAAATTTAAATATTATTTTATAAACCAATTTAATGAAAATAACCATTCAATAAAAATTTACATTTTTCAAAAAAATATAAATAAAATATATGTGATTTTTAAAAATCCAACCATTAATATTATCATGTTTTAAACATTTTTTGTTATATAATCTTGTTAAATTTTCATTTTACAAGGAAAATATTATTATTTAACATTTCCATAGGCGAATTTATTATTCTAACAATATGGTTCCAATTGTGATATATGTAATAGTAACATGGGTTCTCTATCTTCTATAAATACATCATATTTCATTCATTCATAATTCACATATATTTTCAATCAATTTTATATATATTGTAATTATCAAAATTAATATTTAATTAAAAATATTTTGTTTCATTTCTACAGTGTTTTTTGTGAGTGTGATTATTCTTACGATTGAGAAGATCCAAATTTACATATTCTCATTATATTGTTTTCTATTTTCTCTCATTGTAATATTTTTCATTTTAAAGAGTATATTTATACTCTAATTAAAATTATCAATTAATGTAATACTTTTTTGGTTTTATCGTATAGTGCATGAGATATATATAATACCACATTACAATATATGAAACAATTTTATAATTAAAAGGGAATCTCCATTAATAAAAAAATTATTGTAGAAAATATGTGTTTCTTCCAATTCAAGACTTAAATTGCTTCCATGTATGTATAAATATAGAAATTATATACCATTTTACGTGTTATAAATTAATCCAAATAGAGATATAAATATGTCTAGATAAGCTAGAGATCCGTTCATAGTGAATACATAAACGTTAAAGTTACACTTTGAAGGAAACATGGTGAGAAAATCTACCATCACTAATCTAAATGAATAATGTGAAATTGAAGTGAGGATGATGAAACTAGAACAATTTCTCTTTGTAGTAATCCCAAAATTATTAATTTTAACTTGTTTTGTTTCATTTTGAAACAATATTAATTCATCATACTAAAAATGATTCATGTTATTTATATGATGGTATAACATATAAAAGATATATTGTTGACACGGTAATATATACACACAATTAATGGAGTAGTTCTAAATACTTTATAATACCATTAATAAAAAATGATAAAATAATATCATTGGTGATGTGGTAGTTAGTAGTGTTTATAAATAATTTATTTTATGTCCCTAAAAATATTATATAGTTTTTGGAGGATTAATTAACGGGTCATAAAATTAATAAAATTACTTTAAAAAATTTCAAAGGGGATATATTTATTTGTTCATTAGTTCCTTTTATAGAATTTATTACATCACTTTTGGGCCATTATGATGTCATAATACTAACTGTATATTCATACCATATTTAATTTTTACATAAGAATATTATTATCTCATAAATTTCTTACAAAAATCACTATTGACTAATTTGGAAATGATTATTTAAAAATAATACTTATTTCATCAAAATATTAAACTAAATATGAGAATTTATACTTTTAAATAAAAAATCTTTATTTTCTGAAAAATACTTTTTTTACAATAGAAAACTTTTTCCAACCCTTATTAAGATTACATTGGACAACATTAAATTCTATTATCATTTCTATATAAATAAATATTATTTAAGAATAATATTATATAAAATTAATATTTATTTTAATAATCTTTATTTTATAAAAAAATATTGTTGAAACCGTATATTTTCCAAAAAAATCAATTTTTGTTTCTTTGTATCAAAATCTAATTTTCGTCAACTCCTATATAATTTTTTATATAATTTAATAATTAAAAAAAATAAACATAATCATTATTTTATTACAAATAAATCAAATAAATTCATTATACTGTGATATATATACAAAACCCCTTACTACACCAGTATATTGTGTAAGGGTAACGTGTGTGATGGGGGCACTTTCTTGGGGTGGTTCGACGAACATGGTTTCAGTCATAATCTCAATAAGATTAAACATATCATGTAAATAGTTTTTTTAATGATTTATTTTTTTTAATTTTACATTTGGATTGTTCATGGTTAAATACTAGTAATTCCATATACCTTTGAATCTCTGGTAATTGGGATTTATAGGGTATGATCCAATTAGTTGATTCCATCACTTCTTTCATCTTGTCAATCACACTTTATCATAACCCTTAATAAATACTAATATTATCATTCACTATATGATGTATATATTATCAATGTATAATATCATTAAAATTATTTTAAAACCAACTAATAATATTATTTAATGATCTAAAATAATCAAATAATTTAATGTTTTTTTGATAACTAAATTTATTAATAATTATTTATTCATTCAAAAAGGGGATTTCAATTATAAAAGTTCAAGTCATTACATTATTCCCAACTTAGGAAATTACTCTCTAAAAATTTTATTTCATACACTAAAGCATATTATATTACTTGTATTTCATCACCTATTTTAGTTCCCATGTTCCTTCCTAAAACTTGTAGATCCTACACATCACTTTGACCAAGCGAGTTTCCTTTTTACATAAAACTTTGCCTCTACGATCTAATATATTCATCGAATTATACTTAAATGAAATATTGTTCACCAAGGGTACCAACTCTATATTTTTTACAAGTGAGGGTTTAAATATATAGTTCCTCAAGAGGGATACAAGTAACATGTCATGTACTTGGGATCGGTTAGGTTAGAGTGATAGTCCATCAGCCACAACTCTAATGCGATCAAGGATCTGAAAGGGTGTGATGTATCGAGAACTATGAATTACATTATGCCTAATCCTCATGACTTTATTTCATGGTTATATATGAAGGAATGGTTTCTATTCATCCTAAAACTCCAAGACTCATCAAAAAAAATATTGATCTTTTTTGTCAACTTTATAAAGATTATATATGACATTGAATTGTTTGATCCTTCTTAATCATCTCTTGGATAAGATCTAGTCCAATAATTTTTTTCACTCTAACTTCATCCCAACATATTTTATTCTAAAACTTCCTCCCATACAGATCCACATAAGGTGACATTGGAATTCTAGAATAGAATCTTAAACTCTACTAAGGAATTTTTTGATCCCAAAAACCATATAAATCCATTGAACATAACCTCAATATATCCTCTAGTGTTTTAATAGTTATTTTAGGATAACCATTCATCTATGGGTGATAAGAAGTACTAAAAATAAACTCTATTTTCAAGGCTTGCTAATGGTTTTTCCAAAACCTTGAGTTAAACCTTAGATAGAAATTAGATACAATGTAGAGTGGACCTCTAAGTAGTATTACAACTTACCTTCTGTATATATTAGTGATTTAGTCAATATAGAATTGTTCTCTAATAGTAATTCAATGTTATAACAATGTAAGGTGATCAAATACAACCCAGATGGTGTTATTTTCATTATATTTCATAAGGAGTCCTATGATGAAATCTATGGTTATGTTTTCCTATATTCATACTAGAATAATAAATGGATGTGTTATACCCTTAGGATTCTATCATTCAACATTGACTTGTTGAAATAAAAAAATCGGGTTACAAATCCACCAATATCCCTCTTCATGTTTTCCCACAAAAATTTTCTATTCAAATATCTATAAATCATAGTTCTTCTTGATTGAAGAAATAAAGATTATATATTTGTATCATCTATAAGTTCCCACATTAGATATGGTTTTGATGGGACACATATCCATGTTTCAAACCATATGATTCCATTTTATAAAATTTCAACTCTGGGAAATTCACTAACTTTCTATACATATCCTCATCATATTTTTTGGGCTTTGTGATCCTATTAAGAATGGATAGATGAGTAGTCATTTGATTAAGGCGGAATAAATATCATTTTATTTTTCATATGTATATCTGTTTCATGTCTATGAATATTTGACTATTTTTAATCCTCATTGTGTATGGGGTTGTGGGATCCTTTCTACTTAGAGCATCATCCACTTTGTTCACCTTCCCAGGATGGTAATAGAATAAAAAACCAAAATCCTTGATCAACTCTAACAACCATTATTGAAACATACTATGCTCTTTTTGTGTGAATATATACTTGAATATTTTATGATTCGTATATATGTCATCATTTTACCTATAGAGATAATTTTACAATGTATTTAATTGGAAGATCAATACATTGAATACCAAATAATTGGTTGTTTATTTTTTATCCTGGACTGTTAATTGGTTGGATTCAAATGTTATAAATTTTTTATCTTTCATGAGTACACAACTTAAGCCTTCTTTGGATTCATCATTATAGATCACAAATCCATCCCCACTAGTGGGTAATATAAGCACAAGTACTGTGATTACCTGCATCATTAAATATTTAAACCTCTCATTTAATCTATCAGTCTCGAAAACAATTACTCCCTTATGAGTTTTCATGGTTAATGGGACTAAAAACATGGATATTTTTCTCATAAGTTTATGATAGTACCCATATAATCTAAAGAAACTACGAATCTCTGTCACAGATATTGAACAGACTCATCCTTCAATTAACTATATTTTTGAAGGATCTAAAAATATTACTTTAATTGTTATACTATTCACCATGAATCTTACATGCTCTACATAAAACTCTCACTGGTTTTAATTCACATAAAATTTTTATTTTTATAGGGTCTTTAGTACAATATTAAATTTTTCTTCATGTTCCTCATTTCTTTTGGAGTAGATAAAAATAAAATCTATAAAGACTATCATAACCTTTTTAAGGTTATAAAAAATAAATATATTCATTTATTATATGAATATATATGGATAATTAGTGAGCCCAAATGGAAACACTATGAACTCATAATGCATGTACCTTGTATAAAAAGAATCTTTGTGGATATTCTCCTTATTCACATTTACATAACAATATATCGACTGAAGATTCACTTTAGAGATTTATTAGTATCCACATAGATGATAAAAAAAAGTCAAAAATACATATGGAAAAGGATACTTGTTCATTATCATGATCATTTTAATACTACCATATTCAATGTAGAGGCACATTGACATATCGTTCTTCTTGATGAAAATGACCGGTATATCCCATAGTATAGCACTTCACTGTGTAAACCTATATCTAGATTTTATTGTAGTTTCTTATTCAATTATTCATTATAAAAGGTTTCCATTATATATAGGGTCTTGGATATTTAAAATCCTCTAGTTAAAATCTTGATTGAGAACTCAACCTTATAGCTTGGAGGAAGACCAAAAAAATTATTCAAGAAACACATCATCATATTCCCTTATAGTCATAATGTCATCAATGATGGTATTTTTTTAGTCTTAAACATTTTAGCTAGATATTCTTTCTCACAAGACAATAATATATATTATTGAGATGATGATACCGAATTTTATCCATCATTCTATTTACACTTGTATAGAATTCGAGGGTGATTTGTGATATTGAGGTTGATTTATTTCTCTCAACAATTGTTTTTTGATCTATATAAGGAATGTCAATCCGTACCCAATATTGTATCAAATTAAAATAATGGGAGTATTTTATAAATATGGACTGGGGTGGATATATTAATTTGGGATGCAATAATTTAAGCATTTCCCATATTCACAAATAGCTCCACTTTTTGGTTTTTAGGTGGTGATTGAATAGTTATACTAAGCTTCCATGATATAAAAGAATGTTTAGAACCATAATCAAAATGTACATTCACTATTCTTTAATGAATAGATACTATAACTTTAACAATTTAATTTTTAGGATCTCCCTCAATAGTTATTATAGAATAAGCTCTCCCTTTCTCCAAAGGCCTTGGAGGTTGTTTTATTTGGTTATCATCAAAAAAACTTTGTCTTGGTAAACTAATTCACATAGTGTCATTATTTCTTATCGTTGATACATCAAACATAAGGATCAGAATTTACTAAATTATAATTTTATTCCATTATATTGATCTGTTTCTCCCATCGGCATTTTCTAGCTAGGTGACCTTATATACCGCACAGAAAACATTTTCTTATCCCCGTTAAGAAAATTGATAGGAAGATACCTCTCACACTTTTTATAAGTGGGATGTTTGAATTTTTTCCCCTATGATATTTCTTCATCATTCCCCTATGATTAAAATATGTTCTAAACGTCCTATCTCTAGAACCATGAGATATTTGATACTAATTGACCACCATTTCAATATCGAGGTAACATCAAAAAGACTCCTCACAGTTGTAAAAGTCTTAAATTAGTAAATCGTTTCATAGACTCAGATTTATCAAAATAAAGTATTAGTCAAATTTATATTTAGGGTCAATGAAAAATATAGAGGCTTATCATGAAAGTATTTTGAAGTTAACATGGTATTTTCCACTGGATTGGTCATCCTTTTACTTGAGGAAAAGAAAATCATTCTCCATTTTTTATTACAGAGTGTGAGAAAAATATTTATCAAAAAAATACAAAACTCATTTAACTCCATCGCATTGATATTCTCCTTAGACTCTGTATTTTTTTATAATCATCCATAATTAACCAACTTATACTTTCATATGATAAAAATCCCGCACAAACTTCTCTTTATCATAGAATTAAAGAACATGAAAGATCATTTCAACATATTTTATCAATTTTTTCATGATTAATGTATAAAAAGATCCTCTTAATGTGATATGCCTTTATCATATAAAGGTAACAATTGCATCTTTCTTTTTCATAGGGTGTGTGGGTTTTCCCCTATATTCGTGTTTTTATTGAAAACTTCATTTAATTAAGAAATTATATTCATGAATTTCTTAACTCCTACTCCAATTTTGTTATGTATCTCATTTCAGTAGTCAATATATTTCCCAAGAGAATAGATGTTGACTCGGTTCCCCCTACTTCAAACCATTGAATAAAATAAATGGAAAATTATGGATTATAATTTTAAAACTATTAATAAAATGAAAGGTAAACAATAAACATTGATGGGATAACTCATAAATAATATATATTCCATAACATATAAATTAATAGGTTTAAATCTATAACATCCATGGTCTATTTTCCCACATTAATTTTTATGGTCATTTTTGTTCCCTTTATAATGGTTCATAAAGTGCTTGTGAATTTTAAAATGCATATCCCAAGTGAGTTTTAAAACAAGTGTATAGGAAGAACTCTTATTTATTCACCAAGGGATGATCAAGTTAATAACCATTACACCATTTTGGGGTTATTTACCCAAAGTAAAACTATTCTATAGCCACATCCACTTGTAGTATCTAAACAGAGATTTTTTTTCTAAGAAACCACTTACTCTATACATTACTAAAATTTAGGGACATTTTCTTATGTTTAGTCGTATCTCTGAGTCTTTCAATAAGGTTCTACAATCATAATCTTCAAAAATAACTAGACCATTTTTTAATACCAAAGATTTTTTAAAATGACTACGGTTAAGCACCATTATTAAATATAATTAAAGAAACATTTAATGGATTATGATGAGTCATAAGTTATTCATGCCAACCTAAAAATTAAACAACCCAAGAATGGGTACTCATACTATGAAAAGGCTCCCTCATACCCTGAGAGGGAGGATGTCTCCCATTTCTCCAGGTCTTGACCTAATGACAAGAATCACCTATATCATCCATAGATATTTCACAAATTAAATGGATATATTAAACTACTTTAAAGTCACCAAATCATATTTACAAGTCCTCCTCACTAATGTTAGAGGTAAGAAAATAAAATGAGATAGATGTAGGGACCTTACCACTCACCAATAAAGATTATTTCCTTAAATAAACATCTCCAAATACATATTTTCCTGAATTACAAAGTTATCTGACAGTTAAAGGAACTTCATAGACTATTTTTTGCAATCCAAGAGGTTGTACATCACACTATTGGCACATATATTTTCAAAAAAAATTGAAATACCCATTTTCTGTAAGTACAAAGAGGTAACATCCCCATGTAAAATGGTTGTCACAACATCACCAATATTTTCATTGTTAATAAAGCTTATAATACTCCCCATTTCCATTATAATAACTACTACATGACTATCCAAAACTATATCATGCTCACTAGAATGTTCAAAACTTCTTTGAACAGCCATCATATTACTGATAGGGTTATACCTCAAGCTAGAACCCTATATCGAAGAACCAGACTTACTTGGTGGCCTCTAAAAACATCAACATCCTTCCTTGGTTTCATTGATAATGATTTAATCACATTGGTTTTTCCATTACATTTAGTAGTAGGTAATACTTTCTCATCCATAATTCTAAATGAACATTAACGTAGATTATATTTTCATGGTCATATTGACCACGCACTGAATCAATATAGGATTTTTATAACTCTATCCTTTTAAAAAGCACGAATTTAAATGTATATTCTTCATATATAAGCTACCTTTCCTCTTATTCTTCTATTATATAATCCCAAATCCTTGATTTAATACTTCTTAAAGAAAGAGAATAGCCTTAACCACTGGGCCCTTACAATGGGGTTCTTATTATTTTAAGAAACATTAACAAGCCCATCCTCATCCGATTATTAGGACTATCCCTTATTATACCTCCCAGAATTAGTAGTATTACCTTTCACTTAGAACTGGGTCTCCTAATAACAAATTCTTTCACAAATAGAACAATTGATGTTCTTTCAATTACTACAGTTATAATTTTCAATAGCCTTACAGAGAGAATAAAATGTATGTACCTTTTTAAACACAATTCTCATCGCAAATTCACCCTTAACTATATATATTAAAACCTTATCAAATAAGGTTGATCCATGATTAATATTTACAAATAGGAAAGTATAATAAACAAATATATCATGATCATTTTCTTTATCCATTTTAATCACAGCCCGAAGAGAAAAAATTATATCATACATGATCCTAAGATGCAATAAAATCTATTGAAAATCATAAACTTTGAGTCATACATGCACCATTGATACCATATCTTCAAGATGATTCAGTATGAAATCCCAATCATGAATGTCCAAGAATCTAGGTTTGTGATAAACTGAACGGAACCCCGTGTCATCCTATTTAATTCCTTGGAAAGGAAGTGGAGGTGACAACAAACCCGGTCCATTTCTTCTATAAACCATAATTTATGATTTATTATATAAATACACACATAATAAAATCCAAAAATACTAAAATTTCAAGTAAATCTGGGTAATTAGATACATAACATAATAACTTGATTCATGGTCGGAAAAAAATTATTTAAAAACTCCAAAACATGCCCTGAAATTCCAATGGTCTTATAAAACTGCATGACATAACATGGGGACGTTTGTAAAAAGGGTTTATTTATAAAGCCCAATAGGGGAATAATCAAAGCATAAAATTATGAAAATAATATATATTAGTTTAAAATAATATAAAGGTAAAAAAATGCTTTGAATCATAGAAATGAACATCAAATCATGATGTAACATGATATCATCAATACAATATAGGAAAGCAGAAACAACATACAACATGACATCATAATCATAATTTGAGGATAAAAACTGAGACATAATACCATATTGTACTTAGTATAACCTCACATGCATCATACATGGTATCTCATAAGATAAAAATATTACCCAATTCATTGGAGGGCTATATAGTTTTGGGAACACCTATCACATTCATATCATGTATATGCATTTGTGTTCAATGTAGATCATACAATGTAACAATTTATTTTATAACATGAAATCCCACGATGAAAGTGTATGGGTTAAATAAATTTAATTCCCAAATTAATTAAGGATAAGTACATCTAGATTAACTCATTTGAGTGGAAATGGTGATGACTATTCACAATAAAAAAGTTTTTCTTGGAAAATCATAGAATAATGTCTACAACATAATGTGTGTACATAACGATTCATATAATGGTTTCATGGGAGATAAAGGTAGTCAATCGATATATTAAAATTATAAGGACATTAAATGGGAAGTGTAAAATAATTCTAACATCAAAAATTGGAAATAAAATTTTATAGTACAAATAATTTTCTTGAATAAATATGAGGAGGAAAGAATCCCTTACCTTGAGAGGGAACTTCAATAAGATTGGGAGGATATTAATAAAATCTTGGGAACAAATTTAGGGGAAATTATAAAGGGATAAAGATAATAAATTCGTTTTAATGTGTTTTTAGTGGAGATTAGTGTGATACTAGGTGTGTATTTATTACAAAAAAATGAATTATTTATTAATTTCTAAACATAGGTTTTAGACACAATATGATAAAATAACACGAACCAGAAGCCTTCCTAGGGTTTTTTCCATTGGTTTCCACCAAATAGGAGTGTATCTAAATATTATATAAATTCATCAGCCTAGCATATTAAATAAATAAAATTAATGTTGTGAAATTTAGTCATGTTCATAAATAATAGATTTTAAAAAGTTAAAATACAATATATGTATTGGATGATTAAATAAAGGATTATAAAATTAATTAAAAAGTATAAAAATGCACTACAAAAAATAGTAATTATATAGTTTGTCATGTATTCTTTTTGAATAATTTGTTTGGTCACTTTTTCAATTATGATGATACAATATATATCGTATTTTCATACATTATTTAACTTTTACCCAAAAAATGATTATCTTAGAAAATTATGAAAAATTCACCATTTGATAATTTTAATGTGATAATTTAAAAATAATATTAATTTTATCAAAATATGTTTCTATGTTTGAGAATTTACAATTTTTAAAAAAATACTTATTTATCGGAAAAACCCTGTTTTTTCATCAATAATAATTTTTTGGCCCTTCTAAATATTAAACATGACATCATTAAATTATATTATCATTTGTATATATATAAATATTATTTAATAATAATATTATATAAAATTAATATTTTTTTAAATATTATTTAACTTATCTAACATATTATTAAGATATAAAAATTCATGTTACTATGGTCTAGACATATAACCCCTTATTATACTATTATGTTCCCTAAAAGAATGGTGTGGACTAATGACACTTTATTTTGGTGTTTAAGTGAACATGGGTTTCAATGTGAACTCAATAATCTTGTACTTCTCCCATAAAAAGTTTCCTTAATGTTTTAGTTGTTCAATTTTATCATAGTTTTGGTCATGGGGAAATCCTAGTGATGTCATCTCCCTCGGAAGCTTCAATAATTGGGATTCATAGGGTATAATCCTACTAGTCAAGGCCACCTCTTATTATATCTATTTCAATTATACATTATCATACAACTTAATTTATACTAACCTTAATTTTCATTGTAAAACGACAATATTATGAATGATTAAGATTCATGATCATGATTTAAATCCAACTATCCATATTTTACAATGGTCCAACATAATGAAATATATACAGGTTTTTTCTATAAATAAATTAATTAAATAGTCTTTAATTAATCTGATAAGTGAATTTAATTAATAAAGGTCATGTTAAAATAAATATAAGTTATAAAAATTAGTGGAAACAAATTATGTGTTCCTAGTTATCATTGGATACTAATAGGATAAGAAATTTTTAACATAATAAATAATGGGAAGATGAAGTATAAAATGGTTATAAAAGATAAATATATTTGAGTAAGTTCTTTAAAAGAAAATAATTTTTACTTTAGGTCACATGTATATATTCAAAGATATGAATATTAATTAAATATTATATTACATTATGATTTATCTTCTATATTACATTAATGTGATAATGTCATTGGGTAATTTGTCACAACAAAAGGCTATAGGCATTCCCTTTAATGATGAAATCCTTTACGTTTCATTACATAGTCCTAAATATATTCCCATGGTCAATATATCATTATATAATGTGATACAATGTATGTTGACTATTATGTGATTGATACTCTTCAGTGAACGATAATTTTTCGCATGAAGTTCAAACTTGGAAATCTCTAAGATGATATATTATAATTACAAACCCACCTATAGAAATTGCACTTGTTTTGTGCCATTATATATTATTTTTTGTGAACAAGTATAATGATCATTAGACTAGATATTATAATTAATACATGTCATGAGTCAATTACTTTGATGAATTTATAAAAACTCAGAAACTCAATGTTCACTGGGATGTATAATATGTTGGAAGCATCATGTGTGATACAAAATTATTGAATAAATAAATAATGAAATTATCCTTTATAGGGATGAAAAAGGACATATCAAGCACTTTTATTATAATGGAACTATAAAACTAAATATATTTACACAATGTATTAGGGATCTCATTTTAGATAGTCAATGTACGAGAAATTGATCTTATAGGTTGATGATTTAAGTATGCAAATTTAATTTTTAAGAGATATCGAGACAAAAAGGATTATATTACATAGTGAGTGTTCATCTATGGTTGTTCTCATTATGACATTAACTACTTTCTGAATGTACTCCTTTATGCTTTTCTAAACACAAATATTTGAATTTAGTCTCTACGAATTTTATTGAGAAAAAGGATAAGTGGTTTACACAAAACGTTTATGTAAAATATTAGGAGAATTCTATTTGAGGTTAACAGTTGGAATATATAATATTCTCATGAAAAAGTAATAATATTTATTCTGGATATTAGTTATCCTAAATTATTAGTCTCCAATTTTATTCTAATAGGAATATATATATGAGTTAAATATAAATTAAATATTAAATTGAAATATTTTCAAATAAAATATGTAATTTTCCCATATTTTCATCACAGGTTAATTAATAATATTTATTTTAAAAATATATATCTATTTATGTGATTATTAAAATTAATATATATTAATAATATATTAAATATTATAATAATTAATTTATCAAATGATTAATATTTATTTATTATTTAAGGATCATTAAACACTGAGGAGGATATTCAGGCCGTGCTAGTAATCCAGAGACAAGGGTTATAAATCCATTAAATATCATTTAAATTGATATATATTTGTCTTTAATAAAATGATATTTAATTGAGTGTAGATTGGAACATGCAATATATTACTATTACAATTATTATTATAATTATTATTAGTGGTGTGGTAACAAATTGGGTTTTTTATTTGGTAAAGGGATTTTATGGATCATCATATATTAAACCCAAACTCTATATATTCCAATATATATCATTTTAGAGGTATGAAGGTTCTGAAAAATATTTTCCCCTCTAGATATTCTCTAAAGAACATATATGGGATTATCTTAAGAATAAGAGGAGAATTATTCTTCCTCGTCCCTCTCAATATTGGTAGATCAAGAGATATCACCTTCAAGACAAAATGGCAATGTATTGAGATCGACATTAATGATGAAGGACAATATATACCTCTCTTCAAATAGTTAAAGATCTATTAGAAAGGACCATCGATTTTATAGTATGTGTGGATTTCCACAAGAAGGATTTTATTTTGGATCATTATAGTGAAATGATGATATAACTATAAAATATTTTGAATTATTTACATCTTCATCATAGAAATATTTCAAGATCAAGGTTTCCTTATTATTATTAAATTGATAATAAATTTAACATTAAAGGTCCTCTCACTAGTTCTAGGATTATATTTTCATGTTTATTGAGATATAATCATGAGCCATAACTTCTTTATCATTTTTTATGGTTTATTCATAAAATCCATTGAAAACCCATTATTGGGCGTGGACCCAATAGGGTTCTGTTGCGATAAAAACCATAAAATGGTATAAAAGAAATCATGTTAAAATTTATATTTATTTAATTATTAATTAGTCGTTATGACACATATTTTTTTCAATTAAATTTATCATTCATAGTCTATAATTTTGATATAACATGTTTATTCACAATCATATGAACAAGAACAGACCAATAACAGGTGAGGAATTCAAGGATATCCTTTCAAGAGGTGCCAAAGGTTCTAACTTCTTAACCAGATTACTAATTATGTATCTTATTACATGTCATGTACTATAAGTCAACCACATGAATCTATGGTTATTCCAATCATGTAATTTCATGGGTGAGATCAATATAA
The DNA here is from genome assembly GCA_963277665.1 of Viscum album. NCBI lineage: Eukaryota > Viridiplantae > Streptophyta > Magnoliopsida > Santalales > Viscaceae > Viscum > Viscum album. The sequence goes on from OY728134.1 coordinate 510,233,943, forward strand.
ATTTTATAGCTATATAGTTATTTCATTAGTTATTGATTACTATGGTTGTACTGAGTTTGAAGGTTTACTCAGTGTGTACATAATTTACATGCCATGTGAATTTACATGAAAAAGTATTAATCCGTTCAATGGGAATGGTATCTATTTAATACACATTTCGTGTAATAACTATTTTCCATGTAACATAATCAAAATATGATTACATTACATGTAACTAGAATACACATCATGTAAAAAAACATGTGTTCCATGAAGATTACACATCGAGTCCCTAGATGTGTAACACTAGATGGTCAGAAAGTAGTTACATTTCAAGTATCCAGTGTACATTCTATATAACTTCTACCCATTTTCATGAATAACATTCTAATATAGGCTATACATCATGTAAAATTGATTTCATTGATTAAAAATTAATTACATAATTAAACCATAAAATATGTCTTGTAGATAACATACACACCGTATGATGGTGTTTTAAATAGAATTAAATGCATAATTAATTTATTTTTTAATTTCAAAACTACACTCTATGTATGTACATTGGATAAGAAATTTACTTTATATGGGAATTAGAATATCCACACAATACATATATGAATGCATGTCATGTTTCATAAATTTAAAGATGATTACTTTGATTGATACATGGAAATATAAGAAATGTAATATCATGACACACCTTGTACACTACATGTTGTATGATTACACTATAAATGAAAAATAACATACAAGGTCTCCATTGGTTTGGAAGTGTACACACCATGTTTCTTCCAGTAAATGTTGTGTACTTAAGTATTTTTAAATAAAATTAATTTAATTAATTAATTTAAAATTATAATATTTGTGAATCTTTTGTATCCTAAAGAATTCTTGTATTAAGAATTATGATAAATAATTAATTTATTAATAATATCATTAATTAGTAATTCAATAGAAATTTATGTTACTTAAAAGAGTGATTTTAAATGTATGATTTCTTTTATGAATGTGATGTCATTGCATGTATTTGATCGATCGGGTGAATTGATTGAAAAATGTATGTGTTGGGTTTTTATTTAATTTAGTATTATTGTGTGGTTTTTATTATATGATAATTTTTTATTAAATTATATATGATTTCCCACTTTTCATCCCTCCCACATTTATTCTGTAGGACTTTCATATGCATGGTTTATTTTATACATCCCATATATTAATTTTCACTCACCCATGTGTGAGTAAAAACATATAAATTATGGATATAGAAGGAGGGTATGGGGTTCAACACCTAATAATAGATTTAATAAACCAAGAAGATATAATTGTCGATGGTAGAATACTACAACTCGAGTAAATAATTAGTTAAGGATTCTTTTGGAAGAGCAGTTAAATTTTAATTTATCATATTCTTGATAAATAAATAATTTGAAACATCATGACCATAGTAACTATATATATTTTATTTATCCAATGTTAATTGTTATTTTTTCAATGGGTAGAAGGTAGGCCCATCCGATTTTATTAAACAGATAATCACCTATTTTTCTAGGTATAGGGAACCCATTAAATGTCTTAAATGACCAATACAAATTAAGTCCCATTATAGAATACTTTATTGGAGGCCTAATACACAAAGGCCTTCTCGGACCTGCACTCATCTCGCTCTTATGTCTCATTCACTCACGTCCTTTAGTGGTTTCCACCACTCATAACATAAGTCCCAAGTTTAATCAAGTTCTAGGTAAGTCTACTTCTATTACCACAAGACGCCCATTCTCCGACAATGGTCCATCCTATTTGTGGTGGTCCCATCAGACGTATCCCACTTTTATCCCTTCTTCTATGTACAGTACCTGACATCTTTTTCGGGACTCCCACCAATGTTTCAGCCCCTATGGAATTGTTTTTCCTCTAAACAAAATCCAATGGAAACTCCCTAGTTCTTCCACTGATGATAATCAACCTGACCCCTATCTCATCTTACTTGAAACTAACCCCCTACACCAAAATGATGCTTAGGATTTCCAAAAATTATTGGCAGCTAGGGGTTCATCCCTATTATTTATTCATTTGTTTGTTTTATTCTAAATATTAAATCGCATTAATTATATAAAAATGATTATAAAAAATGAAATAAAATAATTTTAATTTTCATTAATATTTTAACAATATATGGTTTATTAATTGTATATAATATATATAATGTTATAAAGATAATTTTAATATAAAAAAATTTATGAAAAAGGAAAAAAAATCCTTCCAGAAAATATTATATCATTTATAACTTCCATTAAAATATTTATAATGAACCATAAATCATATTTCTGGTATGGGCCTTGTGAGGAAAATGACATTTATTAATGATTTATAATGATAATTTTGGGTTTAATTAACCAAGTATACATCAAGAGGTGTAATTTTTAATATAATTGATTTATCTTAGAGAAAACTGTTTAGAAATACTAAGATAGGATTTTTGTTTTAGGAGGCCACTCAATAGGTCTATGAACTAGAAGGTTGTAGTTGGAAGGGCCACATATCTAAATACCATCGATTAATTGACTATAACCTTGCATATCTTATGAGAAGAGAAATATAGATCTTTTCCAATAGAATATATATGTGATAGGACAAGCTCAGTCTAATGGTGAGGGCTATTATGACTTGATAAAATAGTGGGATAATAAATAAGATAATAAAATTATTAGTCATCACATATTTTTTGCAATAAATATATCGTAAATTCAATATTATTTTGTTTTATTATATAAAATGAAAATTTTACAAACCACAGTATCTATATGATCAATTTTAGACAAAGATAATATCACCAATGAATACTACCATTAGTGGTACAGGATCAAGGAAATTATACAATGTCAGTAGAGGAAGTTATATATACAAGATCCCTTGATTCCTACCAAGACAGCTAAGGAAGATATTAAGAATGATTAGAACCTTTTATGTATTTATATAGAATATTATTTATATGTCCAATGATTAATTTTATCATCTATGTTAAGTGATCTACACAGGCTTCCTAAAAACATGAATGTACACGATATGTTGTCCCGTGTACATTCAATTTATTTTGAGAGATCTAGACATGAGTTATATGAGATCTCTAAGGAATTGTTCACATGAAAACATGGACAAAGTGCACTATAAAGACCTCATATGGTCAATATGATTGGATACATTGAGTATTTAGATATCTTAGGTTTCAATATAACTACGAAGTTGTTCATGGACCATGTGCTCCCCTCACCTCCTAGAATATTCTAAAACATTATTGTGAATTTAAATATATAAAATTGAGTTATGCCTCTCCTATATCTAATCAACCTCGTCTTCTAAGTCGATAAAGACAAGAGGTTTGAAAATACTTCAGGTTTTATATTTAATAAAAGGAAAGTAAATATGAAGAGCTTTAATACTAACACTAAGTCTAATTCTTCTTTTCCCCGCCCTTCCAAAAAGAGGATGATCAAGGGGAAATATTAGGATTATGATTCTATCTTTTTTTCCATATGATAATAATGAACATTAGAGAAGAACTACACCTTCTCCAAGAACTAAGGTGAATATTTAGTTTCATTTTCTTCAAGTGATTTCTATTTGATTATATAAACTAGTAATTAGATACATCTTGTTGTTATAACATGTGTATCAAAATATATAAATATATAATATTATAGAAGGTTTCATTAGGTGAGTTGGATCTATGTGTTTCTAATGGAGTAAGGATCATTTTATTTTCCATTAGAGACTACCATCACACATTTCAAATGGGATTGATTCTAGTTTTGAAGGATTTCTATTATGTGATAAATGTAACCAAATAACATTATATTTGTATTTAGACTAATATGGATGGTTTGTTTCCTATTTTAAAAAATAATTTCTATTTTATAAAGTTAGTAGATATTATGGTGTGGAAATTTTAAATAATGGTCTTTATGTTAAATAATAAAAATAGTGGTTGTTATAATTTGAAAAAAAACTCTAGGTCACATGACTTATATCACACCAAATTGTGGAATCATTGTTCATGTATTATAAGTGAAAATAATTTTAAAAAAACTATATCAAGAGGTATATTTATATTAATTCAATCCAAAAAAACATGGTATATGTCATTCTTTTTTACATGATAAAATAACTAAAGCTCTCTTTAGTAGAAATTGTGAAATTCCACCAAGATTCTTGAATTGGTTCATACAAAAATTTTCCCATTTCTTATTGAATTAAGTGGTGGATATCCATACTTCATATATTTTATTAATAAATTTATTATATAAGGATATGTCTATTTAATGTGCTATAATTTTTATTCCTTTTATAAATTAAATTAATACAAGAATGATGTCGAGAATAAACTTAGTTGGAAGATAAATAATAATTTCTCACATAATTATGGATAGTATATCTACCAATACTTTTTCTATTAACCACATAAATTTTGGATATCATAATAATTATCTCCTACACATACAATAAAATGGAATGGTTTATATAAAATGAGTAACTACACCTTATTGGTCATATTGATATTGATATTGACCCATGAAAGTCCTATATTATATTTTTAGGGATATGAATTACCAAAATTAGACCACATATTAATCCAAGTTTCCCCTGAGGTGGAAAAAGGAATCCCATATAATTTATGGTGTGGGAGATAATCTGTTTGATGAACATATATGTGTAGAGATGTGAATCATTTTAAAGTAACTATCAGTAACAAACTGGAACCCTGAGATATAAAATTTATCTCTACAGGATACCAAATGAAATAAGAGGATATTAACTATACTAAACCCTAGATAAAAGTATTATAGAGGAATAAAATAACATATTCCCAAAGAGGGAGAACATTACAAAAAGATATGGTGGAAGAAATATATGATTTGATGAAGTAGTGTTTTAATATATATATAATTTTTCAGAAAAATAGATTCCATAGATAAATGTATAAGAGGATGTACTGAATACATAGGTGTTGCATAAGATCACTAAGGAGGTTACAGAACCTAAAATATATGGTATCCTAGTTACTAATGAAGGTGTCACATTACTAGTTAATAGTAATGAACCTATCTCCTACAAGGTGGCAGTAAGTATCTTAGATATTGTAAGGTGGAAAGAGACCTTGGATTATAGGATGGATTCTATATTCCAAAACCATGTTTGGATTTAGGTATATCCTCTAATTGATGTTGTGACCATTTGATATAACTGGGTATTCGAGAAGAAATTGGACATGGATGGACAATTCAATACTGATAAATTATTATTAGTTGTTGAATGTTTTAAAAAACATTAATACATTAACTACTATGAATCATTTTTAATAGTTGAAATGATAAAATACATATATATTATACAATCTATAGTATCTTACTATGATTATGATATTTGGAGAAGGTTTGTTAAAACTACCTTATATAGTGTGAACTTTATGAAAGATATCAGTATGACACAACTAAAAGGTATTGTGACACCAAATAAAGGAAGTAAACTATAAAAGTTACAATGGTAAACATATAGTTTAAATTAGGCATCCAAATCAGGGAAAATTCAATTGATTAATCCATAAAAGGATTCGGTTTTATAAAGAATGAATGTAATCTGTATGTCTATAATAACTTTAGTGAAAGTGTGGTAGTTTTTGTAATGGTGTATTTTGATAAACTAATACCTATATAAAAATTGGATATAGTCTACTGTCCATTGAGATATGATTGAATAAATGATTCTCCATGAAAATCATTGGTGAACCAGCCTATATTATAGCGATTAAGATCGATTTTTATAGGCCTAATAGGATGCTCCGAATATGTTTGGATAGAGATGAGGGTGTTTTTGAGATCTATAAAAAATTAATTTAGAAATCCAACAAGTAATTATATAGAATAGAGAATGTTTAACTGAAAATAAGGTATGATGAGTTATGTCCAAACAAAAGTAAGAAAATAAATTCAAAACAAATAATAAATTGAAAAAGAAATAAATAGATGATAATTTATATTGAAAACTGAATAGATATGTGATAGTGAATGTGAGGAAAGAGATATGTGAAGTGGGTCCAAATAAAGAAAGTATAGACAAGGTATTGAGTTAGGTAAATCTATATTAACTAAGTTATTAAAAGATATAATTTTGTATAAAGATTAATATATTGGTTAATTGACTATGAAAAAAAAACTGGAACACTAAAAAATCATTTATGATCCGACCAAAGTAAACTCTCTAAAGGCTGATATGTCTATCAATAATTAATATATGAATGATTCCTCATAGATAAGTTCTATACTTGAACTTTTTTATTGATAGTACTATGATTGAGACTTTGGGTTCTAAGGTTCCACTACACATAATTCATCGGTTCATATAGTGGGGTAGAAAAATTCTTATAATGAAGAGAAAATAATAACATCAGTGAAAACACCACTATGAAATCCAAATTAAAGTAGGGAAAAGAATTTAATTCATTTTAACGTAGTTCCCCTAAAAAGTGTTTATATAATTATTTTTGTGATAAAAATTTTAAAATATTCAGGTAATATGTGGAAATATATATAACAATAAAAAAGAATATAGAAAAGTGTATTCTCTATCACGTTCGATCCCTTAACACTATCTCAAATTTTCTACCCCACTCCTAGACTACTTCACATTGCCTTTGGCCTAGAAAATTATCATTTTTGATGACTGTGTCTAAAATCCTTTAGGTTATGTCTCTTCTATTTAGTGATAAATATGTTTATTCCCCTGAATTTATAGGTCATGTTCATTAAAAAAATTTCTCACCCAAAATTTTATCATTGAAGCACATGGTCAGCAACCCAAGTCGAATATCCAGTCCCCAAGTGGTGGTTATTACTATTCATCATCTCCTTCCAGATGACTTGAGTAGAAGTTACCCAAAATATATCATAGACTCCAATAGATATTAAACCTCTAAATATTCCACTACATTCTTCCTCATTATAATATCAATCATCTCTACCTCCACTTTTCTTCCACTTAGAGTTGGTGTATGTACAATGTGTTCCTCATGTGTCTTTAGTAGATCTCCCAGAAGAATGTAGCAATCCCTCTAGGGTTATTGATTCATCTATTATGGTTTCCTCAAGAAGATTAATTGGAAATGCTATTTATTTTAAGAATAGAACATATGATCCATATCTCAAGTATCACTTTATATGATTTTTAATTGAGAGTTGAAGGTTAGTGTGGAAATATAACTCATTTTGGTTACTAAGCTCCTGAATTATAAAAATTGTGATGAAATTTTTTTGGGTACTCTATATGGTTTCTTGATTCTTGGTACCTTGAGCTCTACGTCATATCCATTAACTAAAATTTGTATAGATAAACACAACATTGTCTAGATGAAATCAACATTGGCTAGATAACATTGTATCATGTACGTAGTTTATTTCTTTATACATCTGTACAAATAATATAAATGAAATTCAACCAAAAATAAGAATCAATATTAAATAAAAAATCCTCTAATGAACAAATTAAAACAACAATAAATTCCATTTATTCAAAATAAATTTTAATTCATTTCAATAAGATATATTAAAAATTAAATCTCGAAACTTGGATGGTATTAATTCCATAATTGACAACATCAATGCTAGGGGGAAAATATATTCCAAAGAAAATTTATCAAAGTTAACTAAAATTAATCTCAAAACATATTACAAATTAAACACAATAAATTTTATATTTAAATCACCAAAAAAATCGATTATAATGGAAATATTGAAATAATTATATTTTTCACCCAAAATAGTAAATATTAAGAAATTATCCCTTAAAATAACATTTTGATATATAAAACCCAATAATTTACCAAAATAGATTAGAAAACATGAATTAAAAATATGTCACAACAAATCACCGTATTCTTAACCAATTAATTTTCCCCGATCAATCAATTCATCAAAATTAGTGAAAATTAATTAATCTTAAAAGTAAAATATTTTCATTTCCAAAAAATTATTTATTATAAGAAATATTTTCCCCCATAAAATCTTCTATGTTTGTAAATATTATTTCTCAACTCTAGAAAAATTAATGCAAAAAATATAGTTTCAATTTTATAAAAATTTATGAATTTAAATATTTAAACAATTAAACAATCATAACATTGAATTAAAATATACCTCTAAAAAATCAGTTGTGAACAAACACACATGATTATAACATAAAATAATTTTACAAGATAGGGGGATAAATGTGTTTAGTAATTAACTAAGAGGAATAATTAACTCATCAAATTTTTTATCTTAAAGAATAAAAATTTCACAATGATTAGGAGTTCATTTCATAACCCATTTAAATATAAAACATACGATTTAAAATCCAATGAAAATTTTCAAAACCAATTAAACTTGTAAAATATATTCCCAATGTTAAATCATTATTAAATAATTTAATGAGATAAATGAAAATAATTTCACATGATAAGGCCCGTGATAAAATATAAAAAATTAACCACTCCAACCAAATAATATCAGTCCTCAAATTCAAGAAGAAATCACAAGCACTAAAATGAAATCAAAATTTTAAAAACAGAAAATTTTAAAAAATGAGTATAAATTTTATTTTTTTCCAAAGTAAATTTAGTTTTCCATAATGAAATACAATTGACATAAACATTTCATGAATACAGTTTAAAATATTTCATATACTAATTTTTGAAATTCAAATTATTGATGTTTCCCAAATATCTATTATTTTGTTCATTTATGGTAAGATATGAGTACAATAAATTAAATGTAAAAAATATGATAAATATTCTCTTATTAATATTCCTTTTCATGTCTAAATATGTTAATGGTATAAATTCATGGATTGAGGAGTAGGATGATGGTAAAAAATAAATAAAATGGAGCTTTTAATCAATGATTCTTGGTGTGACATTATAATTCATGCCATTGTTTTTTATATTTTCATGCCCAGAGATATTCCCAAAATAAGAGCTTTGAAAGATGACACATGTGATATGAACATGAAATATTAAAATGTGACAAAGGGTTACATTCGATGAAATTTTATGATGAAAAAATATCTCTATCATTTTTTCAATTAATTTTTTATCACTGACTTTATATCATATATAACCCTCCAAGATTAACATGGACACATTATATTGATGAATTTATGGAATATAATCCACTCAAGACTCTATTTACATATATAAATACAAGTATAAGGGGTTGTTGTAAAGTAATTGAACAACAAAACCTATTCATATTTATGAAGTGTTGAACTTCTATAGAGTCTTTTCCAAAGTTACACCACCATTCCTATATGATTATTTTTCAATTGTCTTCCCCTCTCACTCTATCATTAATTTAATGAGTGGGTAATCCCCAATTTCTAACTGGTGATTTAAATTAATAGGGGGTGTTCCTGTGAATTATTTTTCTATGTTATGTTACTTTTTTGGTTATTTAATTCATTTTATATTCTTCTATTTTTTTCATTACATGACCATTTATAAAAAGATTAAAAAATTACTATTTAATGCATCAAATGATCACCCTGATCTCTACAATACTATTTCACAGTTTATGATAATCAGATTTAAAAATATATTGAGAAAATAAAATCAGTAACAACCCTAATTAATTGAAAATACGAAAATGTTAATTGCTCCTTAATGAGAGGATACCAATACCAAGGATCTTATCCATCTCGACATCAACAAAAAAACATGATAATGAAATTTAGATTATATATTCAATAGCATAAAATTCTAGAATTTACAAAAATAATTCATGTTATCTATCATTGAATTAAAACCAATATCTTTATTTAATCTCTATCTAAATCAATCTCATTCAATTTCATAAAATACCATATAGTATACCTTCATCATTTCATTAGTTCCACATTAAGAAAGGTATTACTACATTCAATATGTCAATAATGTTAGTTTTAGTTAAATATAAATTATTTAATATTATTATAATTTTAAGAATATAATGTTACCCTGTGTGTTACAAAATTTCTAGCACCGTTGCTAAGAATAGTGAAAAAAGTAGATTTAGGGTTTTTAATATTGTATTTTATTTTATATATTTTATTTTCCCTTTTGTACTTGGTCATTGTGATATAATTTTCATATTAAATATTTTATGAAATACTAAAGTACCTATTAAGAAAGAAAGGAGGTCATGAAATATAACCCCGAATATAAAAAAAGTCTAAAAATAATAATAAATCTGAAAAATGGCGAACATAGAGAAAACTACATTTGACTGTGGGGTCCGAGTAAGATATCTAGGGCTTCAAACACTCGTGAATTGCTGGATTCCCTCTAACATAGGACTTCAACCAATCCTCCTAATCCCACCCATCACATCTAATCAATTAACACTCAATCCATAAATCATTAAAATAATATCTAATAATGTTTAATTCTCAAGAATACCATATAAAGATCTAAATTTACACTTATGGATCTTTCTTGGAATTTATGATACATTTTAATTTCAAAATATGTCACGTGATGTATGAACAAATCCTCGTTTTATATTTTATTTAAATGGACGATCATGGGAATGGATTCAAATATTTTTGCCCCATTCCATTACCACATGGGATGGGTTGTTACGTAAATTTCTCACCTGATTTATTACTCCGTCAAAATCCAAGGACATTCATGTCAATATTTGAAATTTTAATAAATTTAATGATCAATCAAATTTTAATTCTTGGGATCATTTGAAGTACTTAACTAGAAAATTACCACATTGCGGGATTGAAAAATGGATTGTAATTCAATCCTTATAGATATTTTTATCTCATGGAAATAGGTTTATATTAAATGTTATAGTAGGAGGATCCCGGATGAAAAAAATCCCCATTATAGAGTTTCAATTTACTCAATAAGATGGTGATCAGCAGCCTCTAGTTTTTGTATGAAGGATCAAAAAGGAATATGTATAAACAATGTCAAAAAAACTAAATTTATGGAGCCCTAATAGAAATGCTAATGAAAAAATGGACACCATGATGATCCAAAAACAACCCAAATTTATATTTTCCAATGAATACATTAATCCTAATTACAAACATGGTAATAATTTTCAATGATGATGGCTGAAAAAATAATGGAAAGTGAGACAACCCATATTTTAATATGCATTAATTCATGATTTATTACATAAGAACATGCTTAATAAAATCCTAGAATATTATGAGGACTAGTTTCTTTAGTAAATTTGGTACATATATCATTAACTTGAAACGTGGGTAAAAACTAATTATTCAAAAACTCCAAATCATGCCTTTAATATCCATTGACCCTTTAATATACAAGTGATATCTTGGGAAAGTACATGGGATAGGGGAGAGATATAAGGCCTAGTAAGTGAATAATCAATGAATAACATGATAAAAGTAACACATATGAGTTTGAAGGCATATCAGGATGACATAAAAGGGGTGATAATCATAATATTGAACAATGATGCATTATATGTCATGATAAAATAAAGGAAACATAAGAATGTTATAACCGAAATGCATTACATCATAAACATAAGTCAATTCTAATCACTATAAAATTATAACATAATGTTCTTCGGATAACCTTTTTTCACCATATATGGTATATTATAAAATATAAAACATTACCCAATGAATGAGAGGGTATGGAAACTACCATCGGGACAATCCTCTGCATGTACGGGATAGCCTAGCCGAATAGCCATGTGAATGTGGAGATTTTATTTCACGATGAAGATGATAGGGAGGAGCATTTCTAAGTAGTTAGTCTAGGTTGTATGTAATGTTTGAATCCTATGGGTAATAAATTCCTCTAAGGCCTATAGTCCATGTAATACTTATGCCTACGGGCTTTTTAAGGGTTCCACCTCACCCCTTGAAAGTTGGATTATCAAAAATCAATAAACAATGAAGGCCTTCGGGATATTGAATGGTCCACCTATAACTTTCATATCAGGTACATGGATAAGTGTGTCACAGATATTATTCAACTTATGAATGACATTAATCAATTTTAATCCCCAAATTACGATGCTTGGGTTTTATAACTAGAATTAACAATCATTTAGGAATAGGTAAATCTAGGTGAATACCCATGAGTATAAATGGGGATGAGTATTCACTATGGAAATTTTTTGGTAAGGAAAATCACATGATTATTTTTACAGCATAACTTGGGTACATAGATATTTTTGGAATGGATTAATAAGAGTGAAATCTATCATGTAAAAAATTAAAATAATAATTAAAGTAATAGGGATTTGTAAACACATATTAAAAAATAATTTATTTGAAATAAAAAGTAATAATATAAGGAAGGTGCTTAAAAAATAGGGGAAGGGGAGGATCTTGTACCTTGATGGGGAACTTATAAAAGGTTAGAAAAAAGATTCATAAAATATTGGTGAAACATTAAGAGGGATATAGAGAGGTAAGGGTAGATTAAAATCATTTTCTAAGGGTTATGAGTGGAGGGTAATTGAATTTTATGTGGGTTACACATTAAAAGAGAGGGAAATATTTTTTAATTTTCAAACATAGATTTTGGACTCTATAGGGAATGGTAATCTAAGAAACAAACATTTCAATGGTTTTTTCCATGATTTCAAAAAAATAAGTGTGATTTTTGTTATTTTATATACAGAATTATTGAAATCTTTAAAAAATTATGTTTGTGATGTCGAAGTGAGTCAGGTTTATATAGAATTAGTTTTAAAAACATAAAATATAATATAGGTTTTGTAGGATTAATTAAGGGTTTATATAATTAATCAAATAATTTTAAAACACATTTTTCTAAAGTGGGAACATAATTTGTATTGTGTATTCTCTTTATATTATTTATTAAATAACTTTATGGGTTTTATAATGTCATAATACATATGATATATTTACATCGTATTTAATTTTTACCCAAAACGTTGACCAACTACTAAAATCATGAAAAATACATCTTTTTATAATTTATACAATATGATTTCAAAAAATAATATTTATTTTATCAAAATAATTCTATAAATATTAAAATTTATACTTTTAAATCAAAATTCCCCAGTTATTGAAAAATACATTTTTTGGTACAATAACAATTTTTTGACCCTTATAAAAATTATATTTGACATCATAAAATTATATTATAATTTATAATTAATTAAATTATAATTAGTAGTAATTTTTTATTAAAATAACATTTATATAAAAAAATTATTGATTTTATCAAAAGGAGGGTTGTGACTGACAGTGTATATTTCCAAAAAAACCATGTTTCACTATATCAAAATTTACTTTAATAAAACTCATTTTATAATAAATTATAAAGTAATAATAAAAAAAGAGAAATATTATCATTACTTGAAGAAATAAAAAACATACTATCAGGGTCTAGATTTATAACCCCTTAGGACGCCAGTGTATGCCCTAAGGGTAAAGTGTGTAGTGGGGAACCTTTCAGAGGGTTGTTCATAAACAATGGTCTGGTTCATGATCTAAACAAAAATGAACTCATCCCGTAAATATTTTTTCTCAAGATTTTGTTTTTGAAACTCTTATATGGAAAGGTTAATGTTGGGCAGGAATCCCTCAAAGTATCATTGAAGCATTTTTTAGGTGATTGTGTTTGTTGACAAAGTTGACATCTGTGTTGTGATTATTGAAAAAGCAAACGATAACGTACCAATTTGTTGACAAAGGGGATTTCATGGTGGCAGGTTGAGTTCAAGGTATGTGGTTAATGATCCATGTTTCATTCAAGAAAGTGGACAAAGTAATGGATGATCTATAGGCGGTAAAAAAAGATCAGATATAAGGTGATGTCGTTTTCCAGTGTTTGCCAGATTTTTGGGCCTGAAAATTGACAAATGGAGAAAAGTGGTTTTTGGAAAAGGGACTTGTGCTCCATAGTCTTTAAGGAGATAAAACTTGCATGCCATATGTTTTTTAGGATCAAAACATCAAAATATGTAAAAGGGATATGGGGCGCCCAAGTTTTAGTGTTGGTCGCGCAAGTGACTTACGCGGTAGAGACTTGCGCACCAAAACTTGTGTGTCGAGCGGAGACCTGTGCACTGTCATGCAGGGTGTCCAAATGCCTTTAAATAGAGGTATACCCCTCCTCATTCGGTATGAGTTCAACACTTAGAGAAAATCATAGATCCCATTGCGCAGGTGTTGTTTCCGGTCAAGTGGTGGTGTGGTCGTGCAAGTAGAAGTTGCACGTCAGGTGATAGTTGTGCGTTCAAGGTGGTTTGGGTGAGAAAAGAAGTGAGTCATCCAAGTTTAGAGTTGAATAAGGAGGTTTCGCTCATGTTTTTGAGTTGGACTTGCATACTAGGTTTTGAAGAAGTGTGACAGTTGATGGTTCCATGCCAATATTGGTTTTGGCGTAAAAGGGTGTGAGTCGTGCAAGTTTGGAGTTTCAGAATATTGTGTCACGCAAGTGGTTGAGGTGGACTTGCACGCCAATTATAACTTGCGTGCTGATACTTGTGTGCCATCTTAGAGAAGGTTGACAGGTAAGGTTGATTCACAGTAGTGATTCAGGGCTGCGTGAAAGCTGGAAGATTTCCTGATACCTTCAGTGCAAAGTGAGATTCATCTACGGGTGAAAGTTTCACTTCAATAGAGAAACTACATACAATAGAGGATGCATTAATTAATTATAATAAAGAGACCTACAGGTCTATAAACTGTGACTGGACACATTCCATAGCTGTGAGCAATGGAAGAGGATGAAGGTGATCCTCTCCACTAGCAGTGAGCCAAAGAGAAAGAAACAGGGAGTAACCCTTGAGAAAGAAGTGAGCTGACCTTAAACCTTGTAAAGGCAGTGATCCTAGGCATAGAAGTGATCTAGCCCGAACCTTGTAAACAACAGTGTGTATTAGTGGATTTGGTATAGTGGCACATCGTCGTTGTATGCTCCCTAGACGTAGCTCAGTGAGGGTGAACCAAGTAAAAATATTTGTGTATGCCTGCTTACATCCCTACATTGCATTTAAAGCATAATCATCAGATAAAAAAGAAAATAAGTGATCATAATAAACACACAAGTGAAAAAAAAGTGACCCTTGTAATAAAGTAGTCAAGATCTAGTGGGTCAGGAATGATATCGAAAAGAATATACATACCATGATTCACCCCCCCTCCGGGTATATAGGCCCCTATTTGTCCTAACAATTAGTATCCGAGGGATATGTTTCTTTTATCAGATTTGTTTTCTTCGAGTTAGTGTAGTCAATTTGTGTTATTAAATCAGTCTACTTTTATCTCGGTGTTCCATGGAAAAGGGAAGAACATCAAAGAAGAATCAGAAGTCATATGATATTCCTCAGTGTGGATGTGTGTATGGAAAAGGTGTCATTCAATTAAAAGAATCAAACAGCTTACTGAAAGAAGGTCTGGATGAATCTAATAGGGAAAATATTGATTCACTCAATCATGATGTAGGAATGAGTGAAGTACTTGAACTTCAAATTGATACTTAAACAAATGATGATAAAGAAGTTTCAAGAAAGAGGCCACCAGTAGATGTTGTCAACATGACAATGAAATTGGATCAGAAATTGGATGAAGAAGTCAAATTTCAAGATATTTGGATCCAGGTATTGTAAATTGAGGTCAACAAGATAAGAGGATTAAATCAAAGTCTGGATAATGTGGCCACTGACCTAAGGTATAATAATGATTCTCAAAGTGAATAAGTACAAAATATGGCTAGAATAAAAGGAAAAAAGGTTGATGATTATAAAGTTCAGAATCTGAAATCCAGAAATAATGATCTAGACACACAGTTGTCTAAAGAAGTTCAGAAAAATCAAAGGTTCCAAGAATAGAATGAATCTGTCTCTAAATATATTTCTCAAGAAAAAATTGAAAGTAAAGGAGAAAAGTGGTATAGTAGAAAAGCTCACACAAGAACTTTCAGATGAGATGAGTTGTGGAAAGAATCTCAAAAGATAATTCAATTCCCAACTTGAAACAAGTGATATAGAGATTCAGAAGTTTGAAGAAGAGCTAGAATAAGTAAATAAGGAAGTGGAGAAATTCAATGTTAGAGGAAAGCCTAAAATTAAGGATGCATTGCACATACTATTTGATTATCCATCATCAGGTGATGATGAAATGAAAAGCAAATTTTCTATTTCTGAAAAGAGGCAAGAACAAATTTTCTCGGCTTAAAGACCATATAGTTTGGGAAAAACTAGTATTGGATTTGATTAATCACCTCTCATGAATGATAGAAAAAGAGATGTGCATAGTTCCAGATGTAGAAAAAATCCAGTAGGTGTTGGAGATAGGCCTAAGAGGACAGTTACAAGATGTAGTGATGACATGTGCTATTTCTGTGGGATTCATGGCCACACATCAAGATTCTATTCAGAGGCTCTGGAATACATTTGAGGCTGGGAAATTAGAAACTTTTCTAAATCTGAGAATAAGAAGATGTGTCCTGACAAGTCAAAAAGAAGAGTCTCTCAGAGGAAAGCATTTGTCAGATGCTATTACTATGGAACAATGGGACACACCCTGAGTATGTGTCAGGAAGCTTAGGTGCTCAATGTCAGAGGAAGAACCCAATATGCATCAACATATCAATAAATAAATAATTAAATGAGGTATCCCTTTAATGGAAAATGTTTTATATGTTCTGATTATGGGAATTTTTCAAGACATTGCTGCAAGAATAAAGTAGAAAATGGAAAGTAATTTGAAAGGAAATTCATGACTCCATTGGTGTATAATGAGAAATTGTACACTGTAAGATAAAGTTGTAAATTTCAAAACAGGCTTAGAGCCTCAGGGGAATCACATGAAGCTGAACAAATGTTGTATTAGTCACACTCAAAACCACCCTCTAAGAAAGAACATGGAAAAATCTAGAAGAAAAAGGGAGGAAATTCTCCAACTGTGAGTAAGAAGAATGTAGGTTTAGTGGGGGACTCACCACTGGTGAAAAATTGTGTGGTGACTCATATATCTAATAAAATAAAGACGAACAAAGAATGTATTGAAAAATTCGCATGTCTGTTCCGCAGTGAGAAGTGGAGAAAAAAGAATGATCCTTGAAATGGTGGAAGAAGAAAGGGAATATGATAATTAGAGAGATTCCTACCCAAAGAATGAATCAAGGTAAATGGAATTTTGGTGGAAAATCAAATAAGAAAATGTGTACTAGTGGGTTTAAACTCCAAATTGTGAAAAATACCAATCCTATAGAATATACATATTAGAAAAAGGCTCAGAATGTGGGTAAAGAATGCCTAGTCATATGGATAGAACAGTTGAAGTTGGATAGGCAGCTAGAAGAAGAAAGTAAAGAGAGTTATTATCTATAAGAAAGAATCAAAGAGTTGACCCATCAGGATCAACCACAATCCTCATCTTGAGGATTCCAGAAGTACCCCTCTCACTATGTATATAAATGTTATTAACTGATGACTCATGTGTTTCATTTTTTAGGGAGATAAAATCTAAGTGGAAGTGGCATCTAAAGATTCATAGTAGCAGTGATATGCTTCAGAGTTTCAATTGACTCAAATCAGGTAGTAGAGTTGAAGAAAAAAGGGAGCAAAATAGCACAATAGGAAGTTATTGTGTTATTAACGTTATCTCTTGTTTCCTACAATGTGTTCCAACACATTAGTCTTAGATATTTGGTTAATGGATCAATTCTGAGTTCCAGATCAGAATGACGCAAGAGGAGAAAAATAGTTAAGGGATTAAGTAGTGGGCCTAACAAATGGAAGAGTTTCATTAGAAAGGGGGAGCACTCAATATACTAATTAGATGAAAGATCTCAATAGGATATGAAGGATGAATGTTTATATTCATGAAGAATTATTGGTGGATAAGCATCAACACACCGGTTTTTCATAATTACTTATTTTGTTCTTATAAAATGGTATATGTTGACTGCTTTCAAGATATCTAGAAGTTGTGAGAGAAAATCAATGGTGCTTCAACCAAAATCTGAGAAATTAGTCGAAAGAAATGATGTCATTGAACAATGACACAGTGACAAGTTTTCTGTTAATATTTAGGAAGTGGTAACAGACTCAGAGAGAGTATAATTAGCTGAAGTTGATTTAGAAAAAGATACTGATTGTGAGTACGAGGAAGTAAAATCCTTATCTATACAAAATCCAAAGAGTCGAACTGAAATTGACCTGCATAATATCATTGGTGATTAGTCAGCTCCAGTTCAGACAAGGATAATGAAATCACAGTAGTAGAAATATTTTCTATAATAGGTTGATCCGAAATGCTTTGCTAATGTAGCTGAAGATGAAAATTTGGTTCATACCAAGATTGAAGAGCTAGATCAGATTGAGAAGAATCAGATGTGGGAGATTGTTTTGAGGCTAGTAGATAAAAACATCATTGGGACTAAATGGATCTTTTGCAAGAAGATGAATGAAGATGGAATAGTTATTAAAAACATAGAAAAACTGGTTTTCAATGGATACTCCAAAATAGAGGGTATTGATGTTGATCAGACATTTTCACCAGTGGCAATGCTGGAGACAATCAGATAATTTTTATCCATATCAGTGCAAAGAAATTTCAAAGTGTTCCAGATGGATGTCAAAACTTCATTTTTAAATGGGGATCTGAAATAGGAAGTGTATATTGAGAAGACAGATGGTTTTATCACTCATGAATATTAGAATAAAGGTTTCGATTAAAGAAATCACTATATGGGTTGAAGCAAGCACTAAGAGCATGGTACTCAAGGCTGGATCAGTATTTTAAGAAGCTTGGTTTCTAGAATGGGGGAGTTGATTACAATCTCTATTTCAGCAACGATAGTAATCAAAGATTGATGGTGTTGGTTTATGTCGATGACATAATTTTTTCGGATCAGATGAAGCTCAGTGCAGACAATTTTACGACTTCATGAAAACTGAGTTTGAAATGTCAATGATTGGAGAGATAATGTTTTTCCTTGGTCTATAGTTGACACAACGAAGGAATGGAACATTTATTTCTCAATCCAAATATGCCAAGGAGGTTTTGAAAAGATTTAGAATGGAAAATTACTAGGACATGAAGACTCCAATTGCAACCCAGATGAAGTTGTCCAAAGATGAGGATGGCAAGGTAGTTAATATCACAGAATACAGGAAAATTATTGGAAATTTGTTGTACTTGACCGCAAAAATTCCTGATATTGTTTTTTCCACATGCCAAGCAGCGAGATATCAGATTAATCCCAAGGAAATCCACATGCTTGCAGTGAAAAGAATACATCGGTATATCAAGGGCATGGTGGACTTTGGCTTGACATATAATGACAAATATCAAATAGTGTTATTGGGATATACTGATGCAGACTAGGCCGGATCAGCAGATAATATAAAATCAACATTAGGTGGTGCATTATATCTTAGTGTATTGTGTATTTCTGTTCTAAGCAAGAAGCAATATTTCATTTCATTGAGCACCGGAGAATTTGAGTATATTGCGGCCACTCAAGCTTACAAACAGTTATTGTGGATGAAGAAGTAGCTTGAAGATATGGGAGTTGAAGTGAAGTCTCTGATCGGAATCCAGTGTGACAACTCAAGTGCTATAAATTTCATAAAAAATCTCATCCATCAATCAAGTATAAAGCACGTTGAAATAAAGTATCATTTTATTAAGGAGAAAGTTTAGCAGGGAATTGTGAAGTTGGATTATGTGCCTACAGAGCTACAGGTTGTAGATATTCTGACAAAGGCCTTACCTAAGGAAGTATTTGAAATGCATCAACTGGCTCTGGGAGTTCATTCGACTCCTCTCACTTAAAAGAGTGTGAATGTGGAACCCCATCCCCCTCTCAACAAGGTATGATGTTTTTTCCCTAATGTGCTGATATGTGTTCTCTACTCTGTTACAGACTACAAAGGAGTTACCTTTGGGTTCATTAACAAAGGGGGAGAAAATAATTACTGTTCAAGGGGGATACAGTGTGGCTATTTGAGAAATCATGACATACATGGGGAGAATCTGACAAGTGGAGCAGTGAGATAGTGGAGAAATGAAAAATGGGGAGAGTATAAAATATGACGATGTTATAAGTGATCAATCAAAGAATAGATATCACGATAGATATGGATCGTGATAAAAGCAGAATAGTGGTGTTGGAATGTGGTAAGAATATTTCCAAAAATTGGTATCAGTTTGGTGTCAACAGTGGGTGTCAGAGTTGAAGTGATTCATTGATAAAATTTTCATTTACTCTGGTTTCTCATGGTTATCATTGCTCATGTGGGCTTAGAGTATGTGTTGGGTAAATCCTTGATCGCTATCATAATAAAAATAGGCGAATGGAGGATGATGAATTAATTATGTATATTTTTATGGAAGAGTTTTCAACAAACCCAAAGGGGGAGATTGTTGGGAAAAAATCCCTTAAAGTATCATTGAATCATTTTTGAGCCGATTGTGTTTGTTGACAAAGTTGACATCTGTGTTGTGATTGTTGAAAAAGCAAACCAGGATGTACAAATTTTTTGAAAAAGTGTTTTTCATGGTGGTATGTTTTGTTCAAGGTTTGTGGTTAATGATCCATGGTTTATTCAATAACGTCGACAAAGGAATGGATGATCTTGAGGTGGTACAAAGTGAGAAGATACAAGGTGGCATCGTTTTCCAGTGTTTGCCAAATTTTTGGGCCTGAAAATAGAAAAATAGAGAAAAGTGTTTTTACCAAAGGAACTTGTGTGTCGTGGTCTTGAAGGAAAGGAATCTTCCATGCCATATGTTTTTCAGGATCAGAACATCAAAATATGGGAAAGGGATAAGGGGCGCCCAAGCTTTAGGGTTGGTCGCGCTGGTGACTTGGATGGTAGAGACTTGCACACTGAAACCTGCGCGCCAAGGAGAGGCTTGAATTCCATTGAACAGGGTGGCCAAATGCCTATAAATAAATGTCTACCCCTCCTCACTCGGTACGAGTTCAACACTTAGAGAAAATCAGATCTTCGGTCATGTAGGTGTGGTGGTCGCGCAAGTGGTGGTGTGGTCATGCATGTAGAAGTTGCGCACCAGGTGATAGTTGCGCGTCCAAGGTGGTTTGGCTGAGAAAAGAAGTGAGTCGCTAAAGTTTAGAGTTGAAGAAAGAGGTGTTGCGCAAGTGGTTGAGGTGGACTTGCATGCCATGTTTTGAAGAAGCGTGACATTTGATGGTTGCATTCCAATATTGGTTTGGGCATAAAAGGGTGTGAGTCACGCAAGATTGGAGTTATAGAAGATTGTGTCACGCAAGTGGTTGAGGTGGACTTGTGCACCAATTATAACTTGTGCACTGATACTTGCACACCAGCATAGAGAAAGGCCCCATGTAAGGTTGATTCGCGGCAGTGATTCAAGGCTGCGTGAAAGCTGGAAGATTGCATGATACCTTTGATGCAAAGTGAGATTCATCTATGGGTGAAAGTTGGACATCAATAGAGCATCTACATACAACATAGTATGCATTCATTAGTGATAATTCAAAGACCTACAGGTCTATAAACTATGTGTGGATCCTTTCCAGAGCAGTAAGAAAAGAAAGAGGAAGAAGGTGATCCTCTACACCAGTTGTGATCCAGAGAGAGAGAAACAGGGAGTGACCCTTGGGAAAGCAGTGAGATGACTCTAAACCTTGTAAAGGAAGTGATCCTGGGCATAGAAGTGATTGAGCTCGAACCTTGTAAATAGGAGTGTGATTTAGTGTATTTGGTATAGAGTCACATTGTCGTTGTATGCTCCTTGGACGTAGCCCAGTGAAGGTGAACCAACTAAAAATATATGTGCCTTCCTGCTTACCTCCCTAAATTTCATTTAAATCATCATCATCAGATAAAGAAGAAAAGAAGTGATCATAATAAACTCACAAGTGAAAACAAAGTGACCCTTGTAATTAAGTGGTCATGATCTAGTGGGGAAGGAATGATTTTGAAAATAATATTCATACCCTGATTCACCCCCCCCCCCTCTTAGGGTATATAGGCCCCTATTGGTCCTAACAGTTAATGGAAAATCCCAGTGATTCCATATTCCTTAGTTTTTTTGACAAATGGGCTTCATAGGGTACGATCCTATTGATTGAGGCCATCAATTCTTCTGTATGTGTCAATTAGACTATCATAACCATTAATATATACCATTCTTAAAGGACACTATACAATGGATATATTATCAAGGTTTATGATTCTTGATGAACATTCAATTCTAATGTGATATAACTTATAATGATCCAAAATAAAAAAAAATGCATGTGTTTTCTATAACTACATTTATTAAAAAGGAATTTATTACTTTTAAAATTGAATTTAATTTATAAAAAATTGGGTCATTACATACTTATCCCCTTAAGAAATTTATCCATCAAAATATTCATACACTAAAATAGATGAGGTTACTTTTGTTTCATCACCTCATCTGGTTCCCAAGTATCTTACCTAAACTTATGATTTCTCCACAACACTTTTACCATTTTTTAATTTATTTCATATAACATTGTCTCTATAGTCTATGATATTCAACTACTACTCCTCATATGAAAATAATTTTCCAATGTAACAACCTATAGATTCAGTATATGTGAGGGTTTTGTTATATAATTCTTTAATAGGGACACATGGAATACATATTGTACTTATGGTAGGTTATATGGGAGTGATATTCAATAGGGAATACCTATTATGTGATCATATATCTCAATTGTATTTATATATCTTGTACTAATATTTTCCTTACTCCCAAACCTCATGACAATATTCCATGGTGACATATGAAGGAACACTTTATCTCTAACTTCAAACTCTAGGACTCATCGATGATTGTATGCATAGTTTTTTTATATACTTTTTTCTGATTTCATATGATGTTAAATGGTTTGAACCTTCTATCTCAATTATTGGTCAAGATCATGTCCCATCAAATTCCTCTCTATAACTTTATCCCATCATATCGGTGTCTGAAATCTCTTCTTATATAGAGTTTCATAAGGTTCCGTTTCAATACTACAATGGAAACTATTTTATATCAATAACTCCACTAGGGGAAGGTATTAATCCCAATATCCATATAAATTCATTGAACATGGTCTCAGAATATCCCACAATGTTTGAATGGTTCTCTCTGACTAACCATCCTTCAGAGGGTTCTAAGCAGCACTAAAACTCATCTCTATATCCAACTCTTTCTAAAGGAATCTCTAGAATCTCTAGGTAAATCTTAGATCTCGATTAGATATAATTGAGTGTGTAACTCCTTAATGTCTTACCAGTTCTATTTTTTATTTCTTGCTGAGTTGTTTAAAAGAGCAATATTCCTTGGTATAAATGAAATTCATTGACGTTTTTGGTGATCAACTACCCATAGATGGATTTATCCCATTTAGGTTTCCTGAGTAATTCTATGACAAAATACATGGTATTTTATTCGCATTTCTATAATAGTATGGATGATGGTTGTATTATACCCTTATAGTTATATTGTTTAGCATTTACTTGTTGGCACACTAGTCACCAAGATACAAATTCTATAATCTCTCTCTTCATTTTATCCCACCATAAGTTTTACTTCAAATATCTATACATTATATAGCATCCTAGAAGAATACAGGAGGATGAGTTATGCACAAAATCCAAAAGTTACCCCCTTATGTTATTATTATAATGGGAAATATATTGAGGTACAAAACTATATAAATCAATCATTAGAAAAGTTTAACTTTGTAATATTTGCTATCTTTTTCTATATCACCTCATTATCTTTATGGGCCTCCATGATCCTCTCAATTGTTGAGAAATTATTTGAGCAAGGTAGGATGAATATCCTTTTGTTAATCCCATGTTCATATTTTTCAGGTCCAATAAGATTGTATCCCTTGAAATCCTCCTTATGGATAGAGTTGTGGGATCCTTTATATTTAGTACATCCTCCACTTTATTCTCTTTCTAATGATGATAATGGATTGAAAAATAATAATCATTAATAATATCTAACCACCTCTATTTGATGATATTGAGATCCTTTTGTGTGAAAATATACTTGACGATTTTATGATCTATATATTTGTCACACATCTCGCCATAAATTTAATGTCACTAAATCTTTAGTATGAAGATCACTACATCCAATTATAGATCATGGGTTGGGTAGTTCTACTCATGGATCGTTAATTTGAGGGAGTCATAGGCTTTCAATTTTTCAACTTTCATGAGTACACAACCCAAGAACTTTTTTCATTCATCATTGTAGATCAAAAATACATTCCCAATAGTGGGTCATGCAAGCATAGGTTTTGTGATTAGAATCATTTTCAAATATTTAAATCTCTATTCATATTTATCAGCCTAGATAAACATGACTCTTTTATAATTTATCATAGTTAGTAGGCTTGAAAATCATTATAAGTTTCTCATAAGTTTATTATAGTACCCATCCAATATATGAATAATATGGATTTTCATCATAGATGTAATGACCCAAACATTCATGAATAAAATTATTTCCCTTTATTTAATTAAATTTATTATGGATATAGAAAACAAATCCAATTTTTTTGTTTTATCCAATTAGATTTAAGTGACTGTTATGTATAATTATAATTGATAATATATCCAATTAATAGTGACCATATGACTTGTACAAATATAAGGTTTTAAAAAATCCTTTAGTCACAAGAAAAGTAGGTGATGGCCTCACCAAGTAGACTCGGGCCATACGAATCTCATTTATCCGAGCTCGGGAAGGTGGTAGTGTTACTGGGATTTTCCCTTGACCAAGACCTAGTTTATCTTCAATATGTTAATCTTGAATGGAATTTCCTACGAGATAAGTACAAGTTAATAGAGATTACCACATGATCGATGTTATCCGAGCCACCCCAATAGTTCGTTACCATCGCAGACCATACCCTTAGGTCTTATGTTGGTGTTATAAGGGTTTATGTAACAAGGTATTAGTTATTTTTTGTGTAATATATTTTATAAATAAAATTCTTATTCCATCAATTCCATTATGATAATTGTTTTTCTTAAAAGTATAATTAATTATATAAATTGACTTTTAAGGTAAAATGGTACTTTTCATAAATATATACATTATTTAATTAAACTAATTTTTTATTAATAATGTTATTATAATAGTGAATTAATAAAACCCCTTTTAATTATGAAAGATTATTATATTTATGTTTTTACTCTATAAATGATTAAGTATTCATCTTGATAAGAATTATATTTTTATGTGATAAAACTAAAATTTTATTTTTAATTGAAGAATTTATTTTGATAAATTAATGATTTTTTGAAATAATTAATATTTTAATAAAATATTGTTATCAAATTAATTTTATGAATAATAAATGATTATATCATTTTTATAAAGTCAAATGTAATTTTTATTATGGTTAAAAACTGTTTGTTTTTTCAAAACCTGTCAATTTTATGTAATTGTTATTTTTATTTTAAAAGTAAAAATTCACATATTTAGAAAACTATTTCGATAAAATAAATATAATTTTTGGAATAATGACTTTAAAATTATCAAATGGTAGATTTTTCATAATTTTTATAGATAGTTGATTATTTTGGTAAAAATTAAATATCGAATAAATATAAAATGTGTTTTATTACATCATAATGACCCAATTGTGAAGTAAAAAATTACTATAAAAGATTTATTAGGACAATATTTGTTTTAAATTTAAAATATTGTGATCTTATATTTTTTTTATTAATTTTATAATGCCTTAGTGTACTCTTTACGACAAATAAAATATTTTAACATTTTAAAATGATTTCCTTGAGAGTGTGACTCACCTCCACATAAGAGAGAATTATACATTAAAAACTTCGGCACTTGGCCTTAGAAAATATTATATACCACTTAAATTTTTTAAAAACCATGTGAAAAACAATAGGATGGTTTGTGGTTTTGATTAGTTTAATATGTAGTGTTTATAACCTAAATAATGAAGAATTCCCTCTCCTTTCCTATATAAACCCACTCAATCTCTCATTCCTATTCACTCAAACCATTTGGAGATCCTACAAAATCATCCCTCCAATATCTATAATCCTCCCAATGTTCCTCAAGATCCCAATAATACTCTCTAAAGCCTCTCCCAAGCCATTTGGATCACACTTCCAAGTAAGGGAACCTATCCTTCCTCTCTTTATTTAAATTCAAGAATCTTTCTTGAAATTAGTATTTTTAGTTTCAATTGGTTATACTATAAAAAAAATTTAATAAATTCTATACTATAAAATTGATTTTATTTCAATTATGTATCATTTATCCTCCCCCATTTGGACCCTTAACTAAGTCGTTACTATGCCGAATTTCCATAAGGGGTTTCACTCTTCTCATTTCCATTCAAGATACTCTTTTACATTATGCTTCTTTTGTTACATATTAATAAGTTGGATTATGATGTTCCCCGACCCCCATTCTGTACATTTTATGTATATATTATGATATATTATTTCACTCTCATCAATCCCCCCTATGAACCATTAATCACACCCATTACTATGCCAAAATTTCGTAAAGGATTTTCCACCAACCTCTTTTATCAAACATCCATTTCATGTTATGTTTTTTAATATCCTTTATTACTATGTTTTGATATATTATTAAATATCCTACTTACTTCCCATTTGATGTTTAAATTATGATATTCCATTTCACTTTCATTTATTTCTCTTATGAACCCTTATGTGCAACCGTTACCATGCTAGATTTTCGTAAGGAATTCATTCCTTTCTAATTTTTTCCATGTTTCTTTATGTGATTATAACCTTTTATTTTCTATTAAAAATTTTGGGGTATGATTTATCACTTCCCTCATACTTCTCCTTATTTTTTAATGATGATATACCCCTTTCTCTCTCATTAATTCCTTTTGGGTACACCTGTGACTTTGTCAATATTCCATAAGGGATTTCACACTTCTTATTTCAATTAAATAATTTATTCCATATTATGCATCTGAATTCCATTTCATATGTTGGTATATTATGTTCCATGATCCCATTACTGTATATATCATGTATAAATTATGAGAGAACCCTTTCTATCTCATCAATCCACGTTAGGAATTTCCATATGACGTTGTTATGATGCCAAATTTGCACAATGATTTTCCAAGTTAAAATCAACATGTAGTGAATATCATGCCCATTTCTCTATCAACGGTATTAAAATTTATTCCCATATACATATTTAATGGTACTTACATGTATTTATTCCACATTCCTTGATCATGGAAGAACTTATGTTGTATAATGATTCCATTTTATACGATCTATGTGGCATACTTGTGCAGGAAATGAAATGATTAAGAATGGTGCACCCTGATAACACTCTAATGCATTGGGTAATTTTTATTATCATGATACACCATGGGAAATGAGGGTTTAATCATGATAATCCTTGTCCACATAGGGTTTACTCAAGATAATTCAATTTCAATGAGGGTTTACTCATGCTAATCCATGTGCAATGAGGGTTTACTTATACTAATCCATGTGCAATAAGGGTCTACTCATGATAATTAATGTGAAATGAGGGTTTAATAATGATAATACACGTTCTAGGAGCCTTGGATCATGATAATATAATGTAGACTATTGTTTCAACATTTCTATGTTATGATAATCCTGCTATATCATACCTTTGTGTTCATGTTTCTCTTATGCTCCATCGATATTCCTATTACCTAACATGTATTGTATTCTTCATGTTATGCCTTGTTTACTCCCTTAATAGGATTTATAACTCATCCTTTTCTTATGTATTTCCTCGTGGGATCCCATGTAATGCTAAGTACAAATGAATGTTGTGGTCATGTAAAAGAAGTTTTCAATAAATATGTTGTATTTTATGTCTTAAATTTTCATGTAATGTTCCTAATTTCCCAAGACACTAGACCTCTCGATCCTCAGAGTTGTCTTAACTACAATTTTATGTAATAAATCATGTTTAAATATATAATAAAGAGTAGGGTTTTTATAGTTGGTATCATAGGAAAGGTTTAGTTATTTTTTGGATTATGATTAAAAAACCCTAGTGAAAGCCTTCAGTATAAGACTAAGTATAAAAAAACATCCCTATATTTTTGTGAGTATAAATTAAGTGTTTTACCAATTAAATACATCCATATATAGATACAAACAAGTAGAATTAGATCTTTCATAGATTTATCTAGGGGTAAAACCTAAATACCCCTCTTTGAGCTAGACTTGAATGGGAACTACTGCACGAAAAAGGGCTTTGCTGAACTCTTGATTTAACACTCTTAGGGGATATGCTTTTGTAAATTCATAATCTTAGTATGAACCATTATTAAGGTAAAAAATCCCCTATGAATATGTGTGGGGAAGTAGATCATGGATAAAATATATTAAAGCCTATAAATTCATAAGTTAAGGAGATAAATGTAATTTATAAGTTATCGCATTAATGTTATTAGATTACAATTTATGTGTTAAAATGTTTTTGATACTCATCATTAATTTTCCTTTTATTATATACAATGGCCAGAAATATGAGGAATATGGCTAACAACCGATGTGAAGGGAAATTTGAGGAATGTCATAATGAGATTCCCAATCAAATGGGAGCTCAAGTAGGACATATTGTGATTATGCCAAACCAGCTCTCGAAAATGATGATTAATAATTGGAACTTTGTTGAATTCCTAATAAATATAGGAAGAGGAAGATTAAATCTCATGAAATTCCATATGATAAAGTTGATAAGGTGAAGAAGACCTGTTTTATTTTGAAATAATTTTGGAAAAAGGCACTAAGGGAAATGCCACAAAGGGACTCTAAGATGTTTTATGTATAGATAGGAAGGGCACAAAGTATCCAATTTCCATGACAGAATGGATAATTCGATGGATGGAAAAATGTTCCAAATAATAAATCTTACGTATTTATATACTATAAATGTGGATAAGTCAGTCATTACCAAAGACAATTCTCTATTGCAAGGGCTTAGAAGCATGACGATCATTAACAATCTCCATGATCAAGGGAGCACAGGAAGTCCTATGATAAGATGGATAATGATTAATGAATCACATTTAACCCCTAATTCAAAGTAGTTTATGTTGTAATGTATTCTAAATCATGTCATATTATTATATATTTTATATTTTCTAAGAACATTATGTAACGAGCTGAAGTGATATCAAATCATTAGGGAAAAACATCTATAAGTGTTGTATCACATGTTGAAGTTTGTGGGAATGTTATTATTTAAAATTTTATAAGTCTATATTCGATGGAATTTGTTGAAAAAAGAAAAAGTCATTGCATATACCTCAAGTCAGTTGAAAATTCATGAGAAAAACTATCCCACTCATGATCTAGAGTTAGCAGTAGTGATATTTGTGTTAAAAATCAGGCAGCAATATCTCTTTGGGGATAAGTGTGAAGTATATATAGATCAAAAAAGTATAAAATATATATTCACACAGAAGTAGTTGAATATGAGACAATGAAGATGGTTAGAGTTGATAAAAGGCAATTACTGGTCAATCCATTACCACCTCGGGAAAGCAAACAAGGTGGTGGATGCTCTAAGTAAAAAGGACCCAATGATTCTATCATTATTGATAATTTAAATGTACCGAATCTTCTTATACTTGATAAATAAGTACATTGGTATCATAAATAATGGAACATAATCAATCCTTTCACAACTGGTTGTTCAAATATTGCTTTTGGAAAGGTTAAAGGATGCTTAAAAGAATGATTTGGGATTTCAGAATAAAGTGGAAACTATCAGAAAAAGGGAATTCTTCATAGTTCAATGTCAATAAAGAAGGAATTGTGAGATGTGGGTCAAGAATATGTATTTCATAAAATCAGAAGTTAAGTAATAAACTTTTGGATGATACACATAGTTCGAATTTTTCCATTCACCTGGGAAACACAAAGATGTATCGAGGTCATTGAGAGAATAATTGGTGGGATAGCATGAAGAAGGAGATCACTGAGTATCTATCAAAGTTCCTTCTATGTCAGTAAGTTAATTCTAAGAGGAAAAAGTCTAAGGGGATGATGAAACCATTACCCCTACCAACATGGAAGTGGGAAAATCACCATGGAATTGTTTACTGGACTTCTGATGAAATCCAAAGGAAACTATGTTATCTGGGTTATTGTGGATCATCTTACAAAGACTTTACACTTCATTTCAATTCAAGAGGATTTCTCATTAAATAAAACCGTATGGATATACACCAGTGAATTGGTAAGGCTTCATGGATTACCATTATATATTGTATCTGATCAGGATCCAAATTCACCTCTAGGTTTTGGAATAGTATCCAACATGAACTAAAAACTTAGTTGAACTTCAGTATGGATTATGATCCTCAAACTGATGTCTAATATGATCGGACTATCCAAACACATGAAGAAATGTTGAGAGAATTTTCAATGGACTTAAAAGGGGGATGGGATCAACAACTTCCTCTGGTTGAGTTCTCTTACAATAACATTTTTCACTCAAGCATTCAAATGGATCCTTATGAATCCCTTTATGGGAAGAGGTATAGAATATTGGCATGTTGTGATTATGTTGGGGAGTGAAAACTTATAGGTACATAAATGGTTGAAGAAATAGTGGAGAAGTTTAAGACCATCTTGAAACGCATCAAAACAAATTAGAGTCGAAAAAAAAGATATATGCTGACAATCCTCAAAGAGACCTATAATTTGATGTTAGAGACATGGTATTCCTCTTCATGTCTCTATGGAAGAGAGTTATGAGATTTTTGAAGAAGTTAAAGCTTAGTCCAAAGAACATCGACCATTTTGATATCCTTTATTGCATTAGAGTAGTGGTATATCGAATAGAACTTCCACCGAACCTATCTCAAGTACATGATGAATTCAATGTATCACTCTTGAGGAAGTACATACCTAACCCATCACAGGTACTCATTTGAGAGGTGGTACTGTTAGTTAATGACCTCTCATATTGGAAATATCTTGTGAAGATATTATATCGTAGTCAAAAAGTTCTATGAAATAATACAATTTCCCTCATCAAGGTGTTGTGGAGAAACCAAAAGTTTGAAGAAACAACATGGGAACGATAGGAAGTGATAAGAAAAAGTTACCTTCATCTATTTTACAGTGGAAAAAGAAAATTTCTAGGGTGAATTTTCTTAAGTGGGGAAGGTTGTAACGACCCAAACATTCATGAATAAAAAACCCTTTATTTATTTAAATAAATTTATTATGTATATAGAAAACACATGCACTTTTTTTATTTTATCCAATTGGTTTAAATGACCATTAGGTACCATTAATGTTGATAATATAGTCATTGAATAGTGATCACGTAACTAATAAAAATATGAGACTTTAACACATCCTTTAAACACACAAAAAGGAGGTGATGACCCCATCCAATAGACTCGGTCCATATGAAGCTCATTTTTCAGAGAAATAGAAGGTGGCAGCATCACTAGGCTTTTCTCTTGATCAATCCTAATCCATGCTTCAATAGGTTAATCTTGAACGGATTTTTCTACAGGATAAGTGCGTGTTAATAGAGATTACCACCTGAGAGATGTTATTCGAGCCACCCCAAGAGTTTGTCACCATCGCACACCTTACACTTAGGTATTATGTGGGTGATATAACGGGTTATGTAACAAGATATTACTTACTTTTTGTTTAATACCTTTTATAAATAAAATTATTATTCCATCAATTCCTTTATGAGAATAGTTTTTCATATATATATATATAATTAATTAGATAAATTAACTTTTCAGGTAAAATGGTATATTCAGAAATATATAAATTATTATATTAAACTAGGTTTTTATTAATAATTTTATTATGATATTTTAATAATAACACTCATTTTAATTAAAAATTATGGTTATAATTATTTTTTTTACTCTATCAATTATTAAGTATCCAGTTTGTTTAGAATTATATTTTTTTACGATAAACATAAAATTGTACTTTTAATTAAAGAATTTATTTTGATGAATTTTTAATTTTTTTAAATAATTAATATTTTAATAAAATATTATTATCAAATTAATTTTACAAATAATAAATGATTATATCATTTTTATGGAGTCAAATGTAATTTTTTTTAAGGTTAAAAACTATTTTTTTTAAAACCCGTCAATTTTCAGTAAATGTCGGTTTCTATTTTAAAAGTAAAAATTTACAAATTAAGTGAATTATTTAGATAAAATAAATATTATTTTTTGAATCAGGATGTGGAAATTATCCAATGGTGAATTGTTCATAATTTTCTGAGCCATTTGAATTTTTGGTAAAAATTAAATAATGAATAAATATATAATGTATTTTATGACATCATAATGACCCAATAGTGATGTAATAAAATACTATAAAATGTATATTCGAAAAATATATTTTTTAATTTAAAATAATGTGAGTTTATATTTTTTTGAATAATTTTATAATTCGTTAGTGTACCCTCTAAGACTTATAAAATATTTTAACATTTTAAAATGATTTCTTTGAGAGTGTGACCCACCTCTACATAATCAAGCCTAATATTTTAATATGGTCATTCCTTATCCTTATACAATATTTTATTCCACTCCCCTTTATTAGAAACCATGGGCAAAAACCATGCTACGGTTTGTGGTTTTGATTAGTTTAATGTGTAGTGTCGAAAACCTAAATAATAAAGAATTCCCTCACGTTTCCTATATAAACCCACTCAATCTCTCATTACTCATTACAAAAACCATTTGAATCTCAAAAAACCTATTTCTTTCTATCTATATAATCCTCATAAGGTTCCACAAGCTCCCAATAATCCTCTCTCAAGCCTCTTCCAAGCTTTTGGGATCACGCTTCAATGTAAGAGAACCTCTCTTTCCTCTGTTCATTTCAATTCAAGAATCTTGTCTGAAATAAGTCATTTTAGTTTCATTTGGGTATATTTTCATCCTTTAAAAATCAATTACCTACTATAAAATTGATTCTATTTTGATTATTTTTCATTTATCCCCCCCCCCCATTTGGACCCTTACTTAAGCCATTACTATGACAAATTTCCATAAGGGATTTCACTCATCACATTTCCATTCAAGATACTCTTTTACATTATGATTATTATGTTCCATATTCATATGTCATATTGTAATTTTACACAACCCCCATAATTTAAATTTGATTTATATATTATGATATCTTCCTTTCACTCTCGTTAATCCCCCTATGATCCATTAAGCACACCTATTACTATGTCAAAATTCTGTAAGGGATTTTCCACCCACCTCTTTTATTATGCATTATTTTCATTTTATGTTCTTTAATATCCTTTATTACTAGGTTTTGATATGTTATTAAATATAATAATCACTTTAATAATTATGTATAAATTATGATAGTCCCTTTCACACTCATTTATTCCTCTTATGAACCCTTATGTGCACTTGTTACCATGCTAAATTTCTGTAATGGATTCCTTCCTTTCTCAATTTTTTCTAAGTTTATTTTTGTTGTTATAACCTTTTATATTTAATTAAAAAAAATTGGGTTTGATTTCACACCTCACCCATACCTCACTCCTTATGTTTTAATAATCATATACCCCTTTCTCTCTCATTAATTCATGTGTACACCTGTTACCATATCGAAATTCCATAAGGAATTTCTATCTTTTTATTTCCATTCAATCATTTCTTCCATTTTATAAATCTAAATTCCATTTCATATGTTGGTATATTATTTTACATGATCCTCGTATTATATATTTCATGTATAAATGATTATATACCCCTTTCTCTCTCATCAAACTAACTTATGAATTTCTATATGATGTCGTTATGATGCCTAATTTTCACAATTATTTTCCTATCTAAAATAACTGTGTAGTGAATACCATACCCATTAATATATCAAGGGTATTCAGCTTTATGAACTTATATCTATTGAATGGTACTTACATGTATGTCTTTGATCGTGTAATAACTTATTGTGTTGAATGATTCCACGTTATATGATCTATGTCATACACTTATGCATGAAATGAAATGTTTATGATGGGTGTGCCCTGATAGTGCTCTAATGCATTGGGTAATGTTTAGAATCATGATACGCCAAGTCAATGGGGGTTTAATCATGCTAATACATGTTTAATTAGGGTTTAATTAATGCTAATTCATGTGCAATGAGGGTTTACTCATGATAACCCATGTGCAATGATGGTTTACTCATGCTAATCCATGTGCAATGAGGGTTTACTAATGCTAATTCATGTGCAATGAGGGTTTAATCATGCTAATCCATGTTCAATGGGACTTGTATCATCTTAATATCATGTTGTATGTCATTTCCACATTTCCATGTTATGATAATCATGATATATCATGCCTTTATGTTCATGTTTATCTTGTGCTCTCTTGATATGTCTATTGCCTAACATGTTCTGTATTCTTCATGTCATGCCTTGTTTACTCCCTTACTGGGCTTTATAGCTCACCCTTTTTTTATGAATATCCTCAAGTTATACAATGAAATTATAAGTATAAAGTAATTGTTTGGTCATGTAGAAGAAGTTTCCAATAAAGATTTTGTATTTTTATGTCTTATGTTTTTATGTAATGTTTCTAATTTCCCAAGACACTATACCTCTCGATCCTTAGAGTTGTCTTAAGTGAAAGTTTATGTAATAAATATTGTTTAAATATATAATAAAGAGTAAGGTTTTTATAATAGATGTTGGTCTCGGTCATCCTTCAATTACCTCTATTTTTTGGAATCCATAAATATCCCTTTTTGGTGTTAAAATGCCCCAAGAAAGTTATTTTCTCTATCGAGAGATTTTATTTTATATAATTTGTGAATTACATTCCCTTTCACAAAGTCATAAATGTAGAATTCAAATTCTCCTCTTGTTCTAAATTTCTTTTGGAGTAGATAATAATATATTCTATAAAGACTACCACAAATTTTTCATGGCCATCCATAAACACTGTATTCATCAAGTACAGGAAGATTATTGGAGAATTTGTGAGAACAAATGGTATCACTATGAACTATTAGTACCTAAAAATTAGGGTAAAATCAGTCTTGGGTATATCCTCCTTCTTAAAATTTACTTGACTATATACCGACCAAATATCCGCCTTATACAAGTACTAGGATCCACATAGATGGTAAAATAAATAATTAAACTACTATAGAGGACTATTGATCATTATCATGATTTTGTTTTGAATTAATGACATTCAATAAAGATGTATATTTAAACATACTTATTCTTGATGAATAGGACTAGTTCACCCCACACTAAAGCACTCAGTCTTATAAATCCTTTATCCAAATTCACTTGTAGTTGATTATTTATCTCTTTAACTTCAAAAATGGTAATTTTGTAAGGATTTATGGATATTAGAAAAGCTCTAGGTATATGTTTTATTGAAACTCAACCTCTCATCTTGGAGGAATACCAAAAAATTATTCGAGAAACACATCAATGAATACCCTTATAATGGTAATTCCATCAAAGATGATCTTTTCCATAGTCTTAATAATTATAGAATGATACGATTTCTCACAAGAAAATAATATTCTTGATTGATATGATTATTCAAAGGATATTAATCCTTCTCCTTACACTTTTATAGAATCATACGATGATTTTCAATATGGATGGTGATTTATTTCCCTTAAAATTTTATGTTGGTTCTATACAAGGAAAGTAAATCCATGCCTAGAATAACATTGAATTCCACTCAAAGGAGTAGCACATATTTTTCTAGTAATATCATTCCCAAAATATAGACAATGGAGGAGGTATATACTTCAGATACAATAATATTCTTATTTTTCAACTTCACTGATAACTCAAATTCAATGTTTTACAGTGGTTTTTGAGCATTCCTACTAAACATTAATGATATTAAATAATGGATAAAACCATAATAAAATAGTAAATTAACTATCCTTTAATGAATAACTTCCATATCTATCACCGTGTTATTTTTAGGGTCTAAATCATCAGTTTTGATTGTATAATACCACCCTTACTATCTTAATCATAGAGTTTTTTATCATAAGTTGGGATCGGTAACCCTAGGATTAGTTTATTGGTTTTTATGGTGTCCATGTTCCTTGAATTTGAAACATTGTTCATTAGGATAAGGGTGTAATGAATCATTCCTCTCTTTCATCACATTTTTGGGTTTCTTCCATTGGAAGTTGATATTTCAGTTCCCTTCCTCCCTTCACCTAAACCATTTCTTTGTTCCTTTCAGTAAATTTCTAGGATTCTTCTCCCACACTTTTGAGAAGTTGTATGTTAGATTATCATTCCACTATGAGTTTTCTCCATCATACTTCCAGGTATAAAATCCATTCAAAACATCTTATCTATGGACACATGTCACCCATGAGATTCACCAATATCTTTTTCAACTTTGAGGGAACATCAAAAAATTTCCATATAGATTTTGAAGTCTTGAAATACTGAAGCTAGTATACTATAATTTTTACCAGAAAAAAAGTGTCTAGATTTACTTTTGGGGTTGATAACAAAACCAAAGGTGTACCATGAAAGTCTTGTGAAATTTTATTTGTATTCCCTGATAGATTCGTCGTCCAATTTCATGAGGCTAGGTAAATCCATATCTATTTTACACCGATGATTTCAAGGAAAATATTTATTAAAAAACATTTTCTATAATTCCTTCCACTCCATCACTTGAATCTTCTTCTTAGGATTTATATTTTTAAAAAAAAATTACACCATTGATCATCCTATCCTTTCATAAGATAAACATATAACATTACCTTCTACTCCTCAAACCATTTAAGGACATAGAAGATATTTTCAATGGAGTTGATCCATTATTCAATGATTAAATGATTGAAAGATCCATTGAAATTTGGAGGACTTTATCACATAATGTTCTAAATTATAACTTTATTTTTCTTAGGATATTCGGGCATTCATCCTAATTCATGTTTTAGTTCAAAACATTATTTAATTTAGAATTTATTAACATAAGCATCCTGAACCCTTCTCCCATCAGGTTGGGAATCCCATTTCGGTTGTTATCACATTTTCCATCACATTGGTTATATGTTTGGTTTCCCCTATTTCTATCCAATTAATAAAATAAAGAAGAAGTTCAAGATGATAAATTCTAAACTACTAAAGACATAAATGGGAAACCCTGATCATTTATGTGATGACTCATAAATGACATATATTCTTTAACCTATGGATTTCAAGTTTTCAATCTAGGTTATCAATGATCTATTTACTAATAGAAAATATTATTAGAATTTTTCTTCCCTTTATAATGGTTCATAAATATGTTTTGAATTTACTAAATCATATACATTAAGAGTGTCAAACTAGATGTGTAGCAAGGCCCTTTTTCATGTATTAGGTGATGATCGAGTCTATCCCAATTCACTATATGTGGGGTTATTAACTCTCGGGACAACTATTCTTGAATCATATATACTTATAGTAACCCAAAAATGATGTATTTCCCTAGATACCACATACTATATACATTACCAAAAGTTATCAATTTTTTCCTATGTTTAGTCTTTTCCCTAAGGCTTTTACTAGGTTTTTCTAATCTTAATCTGAAATATAACTATACTTTGCTCTGATTCCAACTATAGAAACCCATATTTTAATACACATTAGTTGATGATTTATTAAATAAGAACACACTTAATAAAATAGAAAAAAAATCATGAAGACTGGTTTCATTATGAAATTAGGTATATATCACAATAACTTGAAACTTGGGAACAATATCATTATTCAAAAACACCACTCTATTCCCTAAATATTAAATGATCTTATCATACTGAATCAGATAACCTTGGAATTTACATAAGAAATATATGAGCTAAAAAAATTTTGTAAGGTAATAATCAAAGAATTACATGACGAAAGTAATGTATAAGAGATAATTGGTATATCATGATGAAATAAAATGGGTGCTAATCATAATCTAAAACAATGAGGCATGATATAACATGATGACATCAAGGAAACATAGGAATATGGGAAAATATAAAACATGACTTCATAAACATAAGATAATGGAAAATTCCATGAAATAATAAAATAATGAGATTATGACAACCTCATGTGCACCATAAATGGTATATTAAGAGATAAAATCATTACCCAATACATTGGAGGGCTATATAATTTTGTCCCTACTGATCACTTTCAAAATATGTACATTCATAAATGTGGCACATAAATTATACTACATAATGATTACTTTAATAAGTTTTAATCTCATAGTTATGGAGTGTAGGTTTCATAATTATAATTCCTTAATCAATGAAGGAAAGGTAAATCTAGGTGAGTACCCTTGAGTGGGAACTTGTATGAGTATTCACTAGAAAAATTATTAGCATGTAAAATCAAAGGATAGTTTCATAATCACAATGGGTGTACAAGATTCATGGAATGGTTTAATGATAGTTAAAAAGGTATCTCATCACATTGTCATAATAAGTAAATTAAGAGGGATATGTAAAACATATCCCAACAAGATCATTTAGAAATAATAAGGCATAACATAAGGAAGTTGACTGAATAAATTAGAGATGGATAGGATCCTTTACCTTGAAATGGTGATTCTAAATACATGGGAGGAGATTCTTAAGATATTTTTTATACCATGGGAGGACTCTAGAGGATGAGGGGTAGAGTAAATTTTCAATCCAATGGTTTTGGGTTAAGTTGAATTTGTGGTTTTGTGTGTTTTATAGGAAAAGTTAAGGGATATGATTTATTAATTTCCAAACCTTTGTTTTAGACACTAAGATAATGTAATTGAAACCAAAAACAATTCCACGTTTTCACCCGTGGTTTTAACTGAATATAAGTTTTTTTCGTTATTTAATATGGATAAGAACCCAACTCTTAAAAATAATACCCTTGGTGATGTGGAAGTGAGTCATGTTCATGAGGAATTAATTTTAAAACCTTAAAATATAAAATAGTTTATGAAGGATTACTTAAGGGTATACAGAAAGACTAAAATTATATCAAAAACATTTTATTTATTATAGAAAAAATAATTTTCTTCTTGGATACTCTTTATATTATTCATTAAATAACTTTAGGTATTTTATTATTTCATGATACACACTATATATTTATACCATAATTTACTTTTCGTAAAAACTTTATAATCTCTGAAAATTAAGAAAAATACTCTATTGGATATTTTTGATGTGATAATTTGAAAAAATATATTTATTTCATCAAAATAGTTCTATAAATATGAACATTTTAAATAAAAATTTTCTATTTATTGAAAAATAATGGTTTTATGAAGATAAGAGTTTTTTATCCCTTATAAAAATTATTTCTGAGTTTAAAAAATTATATTATAATTTTTATTTAAATAAATATTATTTAATAATAATATTTTCTTATATTTCATTTAATTCAAAAATTATTGAATTCATAAAAAATTATTCTTGGTTTAAACTATATGTTTCCCAAAAATATAATTCTAGTTTCTTTGTATCAAAATCTAATGATTTTCAAACTCATTATTTTAACAAATATA
Source organism: Viscum album (assembly GCA_963277665.1). Taxonomy (NCBI): domain Eukaryota; kingdom Viridiplantae; phylum Streptophyta; class Magnoliopsida; order Santalales; family Viscaceae; genus Viscum; species Viscum album. Next base: position 510,273,532 of record OY728134.1, read on the forward strand.
AATTAATAATAAAAATAGGTAAATATTATCATTATTTAAAAATAATATTATTAAAATTCATATTTCTTGGGTATAGATACAAAACCTTTTATTATACAGGTGTATTCTTTAATGGTAAGGTGTGTGATGGTGGCACTTTCTTGGGTTCGTTTTGTGAACATGGTTTATGTCATGATCTCGATAGAGCTTGAAATTATTTTATAAACGGTTTCTCTCATGATTTAGTTATTTAATATCCTCTTGATATTTATCATATGAAAATACCAATGATTCCATATATCTGGGAGTTCTGATAAATGGTCTTGAAAGGGTACAACCCTACTGGTCAAGGAAAATTCTTATTCCCACAATTTTAATACGACTTTATCATAACCATTAATATATATTAATCATATCAAACACTATGTAATTTCTATATTATTAATGATTACGATACTTAATGTTATTATAAGTCCATTATAATATAACTTATAACTAACCTATATAACCAAATTACAGTATGATTTTTCTATAACAACATTACTAAATAAGGAATTTATTCATTTGAAAATGTAATTTCATTTATAATACATTTGTTCAACACAAAAAAGATATCAATAAAGGTAACTGGGAGTTCAAGAATACTATGGACCATCAATTTAAATCCATCTATACTCACTAAAGGATAATTTATCCTCTTTTATGATGACCACATCATTTGCGATCAAAAAATTGACAGCATATTCAAATGAAAAAATATTTTCTATAAAGGTGTTGACGTAACGACCCAAAATTTCATTAATGAAAATGCCTATTGATCTAATTAAATTTATTATTATGTAAAATAGTTATATAAAATATTCTCTTTTTTGGTTTTATGTTTTTGGATCTTAAAATACCGTTAAGAATTGTGACCATTTCTAATATAGTCATTGAATAGTGATCACATGATTAGTATAAATATAGGGCTTCAACAAATCCAATTTACTCAGAAAAAGGAAGTGATTTCCTCATCTAGTAGACTTTCCCCATATAAATTCAATTTTTTAGCTTGAAAAGTAGGTGGTGTACTTGGGCTTCATTCTTGACTAAGCCACCGAGTTTGAATAATTTCAGCTTGAGCAGAACTGCCTACGGGAGAAGTGGAAGTTGATAGAGATTACCACTCGAAAAATGTTATCCGAGCCGCCCCAAGAGTCTGTCACTATTGTGAACCTTACCTTATGGTATTATGTGGGTGTTTTAAGGGGTTATGTAACAAGACCCTAGCACTATGATTATGAACATTATTTTTTAATATAATAAAGAATATACTTTCATTTTATTATAGTTACTTTGTAAATAGTTCTAAAAGCATAAAAAGTATTTTTCATTAATATTCAACTAAGGAATCTATTTTGATAAATTAATGGATTTTTGAATTAAATAATATTTTTATAAAATATTATTATTAGTAAATTACTTTTTAAGTATAAATGATCTTATAATTTTTATGAATACAGTTGTAATTTTTATTAAGGTTTGAAAGATATTTTTTTCAAAACCCATGAATTTTCAATAAATGTAGGTTTTAATTTTAAAAGTTAAAAGTAAAATATTTAGAAAATTATTTGTATAAAAATAGTATTACTTTTTGGAATCCGGATGTCTAAATTATCCGACGGTAAATTTTTCATAATTTTTTGAGATAGTCGATTTTTTTGGTAAAAATTAAATACAATTTAAATATATAATGTGTTTTATGATATCACAATGACCCAATAGTGATGTAATAAAATACTATAAACATTATTTTCTACAAATATATGTTTTACCATTAAAATTATGTGATTTTAGGTTTATTTGATTTTTTTAAGCCTTAGTGGACCCTCTAAGACTTATAAAATATTTTATCTTTTTAAATTGTTTTCCTTAAGAGTGTGACTCACCTCCACATAAGTAGCCCTATTATTTTAAGCAGTTATGCCATTTTCATTAAAAAAATCGTTTTCCACTCCCTTTTGGAAAAATCCATTGGCAAAAACAGGGGCTGGTTTGTGTTTTTGATTAGTTTAATGTGTGGTGTCCTAAAACTAAATAATAAATAATTCCCTCTCATTTCCTATATAAACCCTCCAAAGCTCCCACTTCCTCTTCACTCAATGCCTTTTTAGTTCAACCAAATTCTTCCCTCCTCTCTCTAGAATCCTCCCAAGGCACCCCCAAGATCCCAAGAAGCCTCTCTCAAGCCTCTCCCAAGCCTTTTTTATCAGACTTCCAATTAAGGGATTTCTTCCTCTCTCATTTTTGTCTAAGTTTCTTTATGTTTATATACCACTGTATTTTCAATTAAAAAATTTTGGGTCTGATTTAGAACCTCCTCCATACTGCCCTATTTATTTTTTAATGATGATAGACCCATTTATCTCTCATTAATTTCTCGGATGTACATCTATTACAATGATGAAATTTTGTAAGGGATTTATCTCTCCTCATTTACATTCAAGTAATTATTTTGTGTTATGAGTATAAATTCCATTACATATGTTGGGATATGTTTTTATATGACCCCATTAATATCCATTTCATGTACATGTGATGAGACACCTCTTTCTCTTTCATCAATCATCTTTATGAATTCTTAAGTCGCGTTGTTATGCTGCTGAAATTGCACTACGATATTCCAAGCCAAAGTCATTGTGTAGTGAATACCATTCACATTTATATATCTAGGGTATTCACCTTTATGAAAATTTACATATTGATTATATAGTTTCATGTATGAATTTCACATTCCTTTATTCTCGAATAAATGATGATGTTCATTGAATCCATGTTATATGATCTATCTGGCACATTTATGCATGAAATGAAATGATTAAAAAGGGTGTGTATGGATAGCGCTCCAATGCATTGGGTAAATATTAGTATCATTATACATCATGTGCAATGAGGGGTTACTCATTCTAATTTAATTACGATGAGGTTTTACTCATTCTCCATGTTCAATGATCCTTGTCTCATGCTAATACCATGTTAGGTGTTGTTTCCACATTTCCATGTTTTGATAATCATGCTATATCATGCCTCTATATTAATGTTTCATTTATGCTCCATTGATATATCTATTGCCTAACATGTATTGTATTCTTCATTTTATTCCATTTTTACTCCCTTACTGGGCTTTATAGATCACCCTTTTCTTGTGTTGATGCTAATTCATTATTTAATGTTCCTAAGCCCCAAAGACACTAGAACTCTCGATCTTATAAGTTGTATCAAGTGAATATTTTTGTTAATAAATTATATTTAAGTGTGTAAAAAATATCTGGGTTGTCATAGTTGGTATCAGAGGAGAGTTTTAGTTATTTTTTGGTATTTAGATTAGAAAACACTAGTGAAGCCTTATGGATAATACTATTTATAATAAAAACATCACAAATTTTTGGTGAGTAGTTATAAAGTGTTATGTCAAGAAAATACATCTCTGTCTGGATATGAGAAGGTAGAGGTTTCTCTTGCACAAATGTACCTAGGAGTGAAAACTCTAACAAGGAGTTTCGGCCTTGACCCGAGGTATCTAGGAACACGACATTGGTCCTTGCTTCACTCATGGTTACAACACTCTCGAGAGATATTATTTGGTAAATTAACACGCTCGGTATGAACCATTATTATGGGAATTTCGAAAAAATTCCCCAAAGAATACATGTTAGAAATTAGATCATAGATAACATAGATTGAAACTTATAAATTCATAAGTTAAGGAAATAAAATTAATTTATAAGTTATCCTTTTTTTCTTTGGATTACCCTTTATGTGTAACCCCTAAATTTCCTTTTATTCTATCTAATGGCCAGTAATAGGAGGAATTGGGCAAACAACTGATGTGAAGATCAATGTAGTGACTGTTCTACTGAGATCCCCAATTCGATGGGAGCGGGAATCGCGAACTTTGTCATGATACTCTCTCTCAGTTAACTCAATATTTTAATAGAAACATGGGTCAAGAGGAACATTCACCCCCCCTAAGAAAAAATATTTACTATCGAGATTTTCATGATACAAAGGCCTCCTAATTTTAATGTATCATTTGATCCATCAATCACCGAACAATGGATTAACTCCATTGAAATGATCTTCACCATACTTCAATGTTCCGAACAAGAGAAGGTTCTCCTGGATGCTTATCATATGGAGGGATAATTTGATCAATGGTTGACATTGATAAAAAATATGAAGCCTAAGGAGGAGATTAAGGTGTTTGAATGGAAGGATTTCTGGAATATGTTTCTCGATAAATAATTTCCACGCACCCTCCAGATTATGATGGAAAGGGACTTTCTTGCCCTAAATAAAAAAAGATGACAAATTCGTCAGATCATAATAGGAAAAAATCACAAGGCTTTCACGATATGCCTCTAATTTTGTTGTTACCCCCTAATGCAAGGTTGACCACTTCTTTGGTGGGATGAAACCTAGCTTGCAGAAAGACCTGGTGATCCATGACTTCGACAGCTGTGAGGAAATTTTCTGATGTGCCCTCAAGGTCAAAATAGAGATCGGCGAATCTCAAGGGTATCATGAGGATATTAAGAATAAGGTGATTTTCAATTATTACGGTCCAATGGAAAAATAAAATAGTGTAAAGATGATCTAGCACCCCACTTGCAAAATGTGCAGAAAGAAGTACCCTGGAAATTTATTGAAAGGGATGAGGAAATACTTTAGGTGTGGAAGAGAAGGGAACCTATACGTTAACTTCTGACAAGAAAAACTTGCGGCTGTGACAGAGGAGAAGAATTCTCCGTTTGAACTTCAACTTGGTGGTCATTGCTTCAACTGCAAAGAACCAGGGCACCTTTCTAATCAATTCCCTAATCTAGGGGTTTTCAGAGGCAACCCACAACCTCCAAGGTAGCAAGGGAGAAATTTTCCCATCACTATTGTTGAAGTGAACCCCTAAAACAAAGTGGTGACAGGTACGCTAGTTATTCATTCCAAAATACCAAATGTAATTTTTTTTCTGGTTCTACACATTATTTTATATCCCAGATGTTTAGTAGAACAATCCCAACACCACTAAAAATCATGGATGTAAAGATGTTGGTGAGTACAGAAAATGGTTCAATCATTGCATCCCATGAATATAACTCCTCCCCTATCATAATTTGTGGAGTGGACTTCTTGTAAAACTTTTTCATACTCATTCTGGTGGAATTTGATGCAATCCTCAGCATGGATTTGATTTCCTTATATAGAGCCAACATAAATTTTCTTGAGAGGGAAATCACTCTCCATGTGGAGAATGGACACCCAATTCTATACAAGTACAAGGAGGAAGATGAATCTTCTTTAGATCCATCATCTCAAGAGTGGATATTAATTCCATATGATAAAGCATATTGGGATTAGATAATTGATTCTAAGGAAGAATCCATCCTTGAAGACATGCATATTGTGAGGGAATACGCTGAAGTGTTTCCTAAGGAATTAACAGGTCTTCGTCCGAGAAGAGATGTTGAATTCCCAAATGACCTTATACCTAAAAGGTTGCCAATATCCAAGACTCTGTATAGAATGGATTTTGTGGAGCTTGAGGAGATAAAGAAACAATTGTTGTAGAATATGCATAAAGGGTTTATATGTCCATGTGCTTCACCATGGGTTGCACCATTCCTCTTCGTCATGAAAAAGGATGGGTCAATGTGCCTTTGCATCGATTATCATGAGCTCAACAAAATCATGATAAAGAACAATTATCCTCTACCACAAATTTATGAATTGTTCAATCATTTGCACGGAGCACAATACTTTTCTAAGGTGTATTTGCGGTCAGTATATTACCAAGTAAGAGTGAAGAATGAGGATATCCAGAGGATTGCGTTTTGTACAAGGTATGGGCACTATGAGTTCATATTAATTACTTTTGGACTCACTAATTCTCTATCAATATTCATGTACTTGATGAATCAATTCTAGATATTAACTCAACAAATGTCTGGTAGTCTTTATAGATGATATTCTAATATACTCGAAAACCAAGGAGGATTGTGAGGAGCATCTCATAACTGTACTAGAAACCTTATGAAAGGATAAGCTCTATGAAAATAACAAGAAGTTTTCTGGTTGGAGGAGGTATCATCCTTAGGTCATATCCTCACAAGAAATGGGTTATCTGTGGATCCCTTTAAGACAACTGCAATTTAGGGATGGTCTAGGTCAACATCGGTAACAGATATTCATAGCTTCTTGGGGTTAGCTAGATATTATAGAAAATTTTTGAGAAATTTATCACGATTTTCCAACCCTCTTACCAAGCTAAACCAAAATGGAGTAATGTTTTCATTGAGTGATGAATGTGAAGAATGCTTCAAGGACTTGAAAAGTAGACTTATCACTATGCTCGTGCTTACTTTACCCACTAGTGGAGAACTTTTGTGGTATTTAGTGATGATTAAAAGAAGTTAATGGGTTGTGTGTTTATGTGTAATGTTAAATTGATAGAATACGCCTTAAGGCAGCTGAAAATTCATGATCAAAACTATCGCACGCATGATCTAGAGTTGGTGGGTGTGATCTTTGCATTGAAAATTTGGCGGCATTATCTCTTTGGGTAGAAGTGTGAAATATATACGGATATTAAGAGCCTAAAATATATATTCACACAAAAATAGCCTAATATGAACCAATGAAGATGGATAGAACTCATTAAGTATTATAACTGCTCAATCCACTACCATCCCGGTAAGGCAAACAAGGTAGCAGATGCTCTAAGTAGAAAGCATCCTGTATCATTATCAATGATGAGAATTGAAAAGGATCCAATATTCATATATTTGTAGAGGATTGACATGGGAATCATTAATGGAGGAAGATCCTCAATCCTTTCTAAAATGATTTCCCAACCGTGCCTCATGGAGAAAATAATAGATGCTCAAAGAAATGTTATAGAAATTCTAAAAATGGTTGAAACTATTAGAAATGGGAAGTCCCAGAGTTCATGGTTAACAAGGATAAATTATGAGATTTCAATCACGATTATGTGTACCATCTGATTCAGAGATGAAGAAGGAACTTCTGCATGATTCACATAGATCAACCATCTCTATTCACCGAAGGAGGAAAAATATGTATCGAGATCTCCCAGAAAACTTTTGGTGGGACAATATGAAAAGGGAGATTGTTGAATATACGTCAAAGTGCCAGGAATGTCGGCAAGTGAAGGGTGAGAGGAAATGTGTAAGGGGATGATGCAACCACTACCCATACCAACATGGAAGTGGTACAACATTACCATGGACTTTTTCACTAGACTTCCAAGTAAATCCAAAGGAAACAATGTTATATGGGTCATTGTGGATCGTCTTACAAGGAAATGTCACTTTATCATGATTTGAGAGGACTTATCATTAGATCAACTTGCATGTATTTACATAAAAAAGTGGTAAGGCTGTATATAGTACCACTATCAATTGTATCCAATCGTGATTCGAGATTCACTGTGATGTTCTGGAAAAATCTCTAACAAGCTCTATGAACTGAACTAAAATTCAGTACGGCCTTTCATCCTCAAATTGACATCCAATCGGAATGAAATATTCATACACTAGAAGATATTTTAAGATAATCGGATACGTAATTCAAAGGATGATGGGACAAACATCTTCCACTAGTTGAACTCTCCTACAATAACAATTTCCACTCAAGCATCTGAATGGCACCATATGAAGTCCTTTATGGGAAAAGGTGCAACACACCAGTTTTTGGGTTGAATTTGGTGAGTGTATTCTACTAGGACCTGAAATCATCGCAGAAATAATGGATAAGGTGAAAATCATTTAGCATCATATCATGGAAGCCAAAAGTCAACAGAAGAGTTATACAGATAACAGTCGATGATACATTAAGTTCAATGTTATATATATGGTATTTATATGAATATCTCTAAGGAAGAAGGTCATGAGGTTTGGAAAAAATGGAAGTTAAGTCCTAGGTACATCAGTCCCTTCGAGATTCTTGATCGTGTCAGGTTTGTGGCCTATCTACTAGCACTTTAACCTACCATGGCCAAATTACATGATGTATTACATGTATCCCTCTTAAGAAATTAAGTACTAGACCCTTAACATGTACTCACTTTAGATGTAGTATAGTAATAGAATGATCTCTCTTACAATGAGAAACCAGTAAATATCTTAGATCATGGGGAAAATTCCTATGAAATAAGAAAATTCCCCTCGTGAAGGTGTTGCGGTGAAACCACAAGTTTGAATAAGTGGCATAGGAATCAGAAGAAATGATTAAGGAGAGTTACCCTTATATTTTTTAGTGTGGGAAATGAAAATTTCAAGGGTGAAATTTTTTAAGGGGGGAAGATTGTAATGACCCAAACTTTCAATAATGAAAATTTATATTGATCTAATTAAATGTTTTATTATGTAAAATGGTTATATAAAATATTCACTTCTTTGGTTTCTTGTTTTTGGATCATAAAATACCATTAAGAATTGTGACCATTGCTAATATATCTGTTGAACAGTGATCACATGATTACAATAAATATAGGGCTTTAACAATTCCAATGGCCTTACCCAGTAGACTTTCCAACTACGAAGCCCATTTTTTAGATCTTGGAAATAAGATCCCATAGTTAGGATTCGATCTTGAATAATCCCAATCTGAGCTTGAATACGTTAATCTTGCGGAAGTGCTTATAGGAGAAGTATAAGTTGATAGATATTACCACTTGAGCGATGTTATCCGATACACCCCAAGAGTCTGTCACCACCGCACACCTTACCCTAAAATACAATGTGGGTGTTTTAAGGGATTATTTAACAGGACCTTAGAACTAAGATTATGTACATTATTTATTATATAATAAAGAATACACTTTCATTTTATTATTCTTAATTTGTAAATAGTTTTTAAAGCACAAATTTAATTTTTAGTTAATATTCAACTAAAGAATATATTTTGATAAATTAATGCATTTTGGAATTAAATAATTTTTTAATAAAATGTTTTTTTTATTAAATTACTTTTTATTACGTATAAATGATCGTATAATTTTTATGAATACAATTGTAGTTTTTATTAAGGTTTGAAAGCTATTTTTGTCAAAACCCATGAATTTTCGATAAATGTCAGTTTTCATTTTAAAAGTTAAAATTCACATATTTAGAAAATTATTTGGATAAAATGAATACTATTTTTTGAATTCGGACATCGAAATTACTAAACTATGAATTTTTCATAATTTTCTGAGGTAGTCAAATTTTTGGGTAAAAATTAAATACCGTTTAAATATATAATGTATTTTATGACATCCTAATGACCCAATAGTGATGTATTAAAATACTATAAACATTATGTTCGGAAAATATATGTTTTACCATTAAAATAATGAAATTTTAGGTTTATTTTATTTATTTTACAAAGCCTTAGTAGACCCTCCAAGACTTATAAAACATTTTATCTTTTTAAATTGTTTTCTTTAAGAGTGTGACTCACCTCCACATATGCAACCCTATTATTTTAAGAATGTATTACATTGACCTTATAAATTATTTTTTTTCACTGTCCTTTGGAAAAAACCATGGTCAAAAACCATGGTCTGGTTTTTGGTTTTGATTAGTTTAATGTGTGGTGTCCCAGAACTTAAATAATAAATAATTCCCTCTCATTTCCTATATAAACCCACCCAAGATCCCACTTCCTCTTCACTCAAAGTATTTGGAGTTCAAAAAAACTATTCCATCCTATCTCTATAATCCTCCCAAGGATCCCTAATCTCCCAATAAGCCTCTCTCAATCCTCTCCCAAGCCTTTGGGATCACACTTCCAAGTAAGGGATATCTTCCTCTCTCATTTTTGTCTATGTTTCTTTATGTTTCTACACCCTTGTATTTTCAATTAAAAATGTGGAGGTATTATTTATCACCTCCCCCATACTTTCCTATTTATGTTTTAATGATTAGATACCCCTTTCTATCTAATTAATTCCTCTGATGTAAATCTGTTACCGTGTAGAAATTTCGTAAGGTGTTTCTCACACCTCATGTATATTAATGAAATTCTTTTGTGTTATGAATCTAAATTAAATTACATATGTTGGGATATATTTCTATATCACCCCCTTACTGTAAATTTCATGTACATGTGATGAGACTCCTCTTTCTAATTCATCAACCATATTAATGAATTTTTATGTTACGCCATTACGCTGTCGAAATTGCATGGCGATTTTCCAAGACAAAGTCATTTTGAAGTGAATACAGTGCCTATTTCTCTATCAAGGGTATTAACCATTATGCACATTTACTTATTGATTATATATTTTCATGTATGAATTCTAAATTCCTTTATTTTCATATAAATGATGATGTTTATTGAATCCATGTTATATAATCCGTGTGGCACACTTATGCATGAAATGAAATGATTAAGAAGGGTGTGCCCTGATAACGCTCCAATGTATTGGGAAAAGATTTGTATCATGATAAGTCAAGTCCAATGAGAGTTTACTCATGATAATTCATGTGTAATGAGGTTTTACTAATGATCTATGTGCAATTATCCTTGGATCATGACAGTACCATGTTAAGTGTTGTTTCCACATTTCCATGTTATGATAATCGTGTTATATCAAGCCTTTATGTTCATGTTTTATTTGTGCTCCATTGATATGCCTATTCCATAACATGTATTGTATTCTTAATGTTATGCCTTGTTTTATCCCTTACTAGGCTTCATAGCTCACACTTTTCTTATGCATTTCCTCAAGTTATCCCATGCAGTGCAATGTAAGTGTTAATGTAGTGGTTAGGTAAAGGAAGTTTTCAATAAAGATGTCATGTTTCATGTTTTAAGTCATTATGTAATGTTCCTAAGCCCCAAAGACACTAGAACTCTCGATCTTCTTTTTCATATCAGGTGAATATTTTATGTAATAAATCATGTTTAAGTGTTTAATAAATATTAGGTTTGTCATAGTTACAGTATAACTCAAGAGACCAAAAGGTTACACTGCAAAACCTATAATTTGAAGTCAGTATATTTTCTAAACAACTATGAGAAATAATTTGAGGAGTATGACCAGGACACCGAAAACTCAACCCATATAGAGATTTGATGTCCATTACAATTAGAAGTGGGAAAAAATATAAGAAAACCGTGAACCGTGAACATGATAATAAGAACAATGTAAAACTAAAAAAAATAGAAATAAAAAAAAATAAGAATAAGGAAGAGAATAACCAACACTATTATTGTTGAGGGTACCATTTCTACAATGTCTACAGTGAGGAAGACATGAAGAATATTGATTTTAATGTCTATAAAACCTTAAAATTTTGAATATTAATATCCCTTTTAGAGAATCTCACACCAATATGTTGATATGCAAAAAAAATAATAAAAGAGAAGGTGACAAATAAGAGGAAACTGGAAGAAATACGCATTATTCTTCTCACAAGGGAGTTCTCGATGGTGGTATCAAAATATTTAACTAAAAAATAGGAAAAACCATATAATTTTGTAATTCCAAAAAATATTTTGTCTAAAAAAATTAGAGCATTTTATGGCATAAGTGAAAGCCTCACCATCCTATCACGCGATATGTTTAAGAACTCAGTCTAAAAAAGATAATGAATATAAGAGTTTCACCCCAGATGGCATATTTTATGTTGAAATATCCCAAAGTTAAAATTAAATATATCGTAGTACAGGTGGATAAAATACACTTCCTAATGGATTTATTAGTGCTCGACATCAAATAATAGAGTAATTATCATAACATTAGGAGTCCATTCATAGATACAGGAAGAGAATTGATAGAAATTAAATGTGGAAAACTATGCATGGGTGATCAAATCAAGAAATTTATCTTTGATATTCACTATGATATGAATACTTATGACATGAAATATGATAATCTGGTAGAGAAAACATACCCAAAGTTGAATCTGTTATTGAGGTTGGGGAAAAGTAGAAGGTATCTATTACTACGCAAGAGAAAACACAAAGTGTATTTTTTTAAAAGAAGAAATAAAATATTTTAAATGAAATTAGAGACACTAGAGGGTTTACTAATCCTGTAAATTTTAATGAATTTTAATAGGTATTGATTTTACATGATTTAATATTTTGTTTTTTAAATTAAAGAAACACTGGTGGATAATCCTAATAGGGGTTTAATATGTGCTTACCATGGAAAGAGTTAAGATATTTTCAGATGTACAAAAAGGTCCCACATTTGTAATTATTACTTAGCCACTACCATTCATTGATCCATATTGGGTAACATCCTTCCATACCCCCCCCACCCCATTACTTGAGTTTATTAGAGGTAAAGGTCATTCCAATGATGTAAAGAATCATTTCCAAGAGGAAACCCCAATTTTTTAGGAGTTTTTTATTTTTTTTTTTTTTAAGCCACAGTCTCCCTTATATTTTTTAATTTCATTAAAAAAGGGCTTTCAATTTCATGTGATCGTTTTTATTTTTTAATTTGAAAAAAGGCCACAAAAAGTGGCAGAAAGTAATCCTAAAAGGCTGTGTATAGGAAAAACACAACAAAGAAGAATATGAGTTTTTATTGTTCTAATTTATTCTACTCCCCTAAATTTCTGCATAACAATTTTAAATTTAAAACTATATTACCTACACTTTAATTTTTATTGATTTTATGATCAAGGAGGAAAAACTACTTGGGATAATCATCATTCCATGTTTTTTAAATTTCTTTTTCAAAAAACTGAATAATAAAAAAGGTCCCAAATAATTTGATATAAATATGGGGATATGGATATGGAAAATCATTATTTTGATAGATAGTTTCATTTTTTAAAATGAAATTTCTATGTAATTTTCTATTCTTTGAAAATATGATATTCGAATAAATTAATTTTATTATTAGTGTGCATTTAAATTAGTGATTTTCCTAAGAATATATTTTTATTCCTCTGAAATTTTATAACCATAATACTTACATTCTTTATTAATTATATTTTTTGAGATACTCATTCATGATTTCATCTAGATATTTATTTTTATCTTATAAAAGAGATGGTTATAGAAATTTACTCTTAAAATAATTAATCTAATTTTTATATTACCCTATTATCCTTGGAACCAAATTTACATTTATCCTTCTTAGTCATATAGAATCCATAAATAGAGTATTTAGGAAAGAACCATATTACGATACTATATTATCCTTTCTTACTCTACTCTATATATTTTTCATTATTATTAAAAAAATGATGAGTGTGGGGAGATAAACTATAGTATAAGATATGTGTATATTGATATAGATAATTTTTGGTTTATTTTCTTGGTAAATTTGAAACATTCATGATTTTGATTTATTTTACATCATTTCACACCCTCTAGAAAAACATAATTCAAAATAAAATTAAAAAATGGGTTTTGTTTTATATGGTTAAAAATTACCATTCACATAACCATTGATTTTTATCATTTGATTTTAGATGATGGATGTGAGATTTATTCAAAATCAAATTTTGAATAAGATGAATAAAAAACTAAAGAGGGTGTTTTATTCATTTTAATTCATTTATTTGTGAACATTCATTGAATTTTAGGTAAAATTAGAGATTTCATTTTTAAAGGTATAATTTTCATTGAGTTTTTATTAATTATCATGAACCATTACTTAGATTTTAGACCCCATTTAATATTTATAAATTTTTACATCATTTTACTACCTACCATAAATCCTCAATGTTATTTTATCCAAATGGGGAATCCATTATGAATAATATTTATTTTATTACATATGGGTTGGATAAATTAAATACATTTCAAGACAATGTTAAGGATCTTAATTCAATGTAAGAGAAAAACTTCATTTACTTTTGGACCCTAAATTATGTGTGAAAAGAATTAAAAGTGAGTTAAATTGAAAGTGTCATGTATATTTATTATGAATTATTTAATGTTAATATTCGATAGATGAGGCATTGTCAATTCAAAAGAGAAAAGTTAAAATACATTATTGATTTTTTTCTTTCAAAATTGAGGTGTTTAGAAAATTTTCTATTGTGATACTTGATTGTTTTATTCCCCTATTAATAACTTGATTGTATGGACATTGATATTTAAAATATGGTAGGGTGAAAATCATTTATAGTATTTTGATATTTCATTCTTGAGTACAAGAATTAGTTTTAAGTGTGGGGGTTTAAAGTTATACTTGATGCATGCATATTAAAAATATTTAATACAGTGATTTACATAATTAAAATGTTTCATATTTACATGATATATATTATTTTAATCATTTTGGGAAGGTTATAGTTTAAATTTATTCAAAGCAAAAAAAAATCAATATTCACATTGTGAAATTCCCTCTCAGGTTGTGATATGTTTTTGGTATGAATAAATTTATCAATGCAAAGGTCGGAGGAGAAAATAGATTAAATAGAGCTAGAAATAAATTATTAAAATCCTGAAACCATAATTTACATTATGAATTTTCATTATTTCATGATAGAATAAAATTCTTAAATTTAAGATGTTAAAAAATACACTTGGAAACCGAACATGAAAAATCATGATCTGAAAAAGTGTGTCACCCCATGAAAACTAGTGAGAAAACTCTTTCTCATTGATTTTTGTTAATTAATTTTCAGTAATTGCATTATAATTAATTATAACCCCTGATATTGGAATAGAAATATTCAATGGAATAATTTATGGAATTTAATCCACTATGAAATCCATATACAGTAATAAATACTAAGCTTGGGGATATTGCAAAGGAATTTAAGAGTGGATCCTAGTCCTGATTTCAATGTTTTTTTATTCTATATATTCTCTATCCCAGATTATCCTACATTGCAATATGATTTATTTTTATATATATTCCCCACTCACCTTCTCAAAATGAACATGATAGGGTATAACCTGATTTGTTTTAGTGATGTAAATAATGGGGGAGTGTTTGTATTAATGTTATTCTATTTTATATTCATGTTTGGGTTATTAAATAAATTTTTCATTCCTTCAATATATCTATTATCATTATATTACCATTTATAATGTTATTAGGAAATTACAAGATAATTTATCAACATATTGACATGATTTTTTCATGACCATTGTATAATTCAAGATGATCATGTTTAAAAAAGGCATCGAGAAAAATAATGCATTAATAAACCTATGTGACTGACCATATGAAAAGGGGAATTCATTCATTAAGAAGGGTATACCAATACTAATCATATTATTAATCTTGAATCTAATAAAAAAATGAATAATAAATTTTAATTCTAAATTCAATAACACATGAACCTAGAATTTACAAAACCTGGAAATTTTCCTCTCAATAAATTAAAACTAATCTTCTTTTTCTTTATCCTTTTAATAAATCTCAATCAATTAGCTAAAAATATCTAAAATATACTTCTACTATCTCATTGGTTAGACCTTGATCTTTCCATTTACTAAATCTAATTATCCAATCACATTAGCTAGTTAAATATAAATTATTAACTTTTTGTACCTTCATATGATTTTAAAGATGTCTTACGGGTGACAAAGAGTTTAGCACATAAAAACAACATATTCCACACTAAAAAAATATCATTTTTTAAAATATTGAATCTAAGGTGGGGAAAACATAAAAATATTTTAGGTTCAAAAATATTTTCAATTTAGTGTTTCAAATTAGTGAAAAAAGTTCATAATGAAATTCAAATATCATGTTTCCATAATTTCAAATGATTCATATCTATAGAAATATAGATTTACATGAATTTTCTCAATAGAATAGAACCAAGATTTTTCAAAACATCTTAGAATAATTTTATGTTTCAAAAATGATTCCAATAAACACTATCACTTCAAAAATAAAATAAAAGACTCTCAAAAACAAACAAAGAAAAATTTAATGATCTAATAAAGGTTTAACGTCTGTTTCAAACTGATTTTGAAAACCAGAAAATAAATAAATATAAACACCCATATTTTTAAACAGGTTCCCATCAATTTAATTAAAATAAAAATCATTCCACCACTATAAAGACACATGAATTCCATCCATATATATTTTCCAATAAAAAATTCACATAACAATTTAAGTTAACTTCTCTAAGAAAATTTCAGTAGTTTAAATTAGAATAATAAATTCTATGAATAATGATTGAATTCAAAATTTTAATCCCATTTTAGTTGGTGTTTTTATTTAATATTAGGATTAAAATAACTATCCTTATATAATTTTGTGTTCCACTTGGTTCTTTCCATTCAAGTACATAAAATAATCAACAAAATTTGTTGAGATTAAAATCATCGATTATTAAAATATGAAACCAAGAAAAGAAATGAGTGTATGAAATGAAACTATAATCCATAGATAAATAATTTTAGTTGTGATAGGGTCTTGAATTGTAAAAAATTGGAAAAAATGTGATCTCTATACGAACAAATTGATGAGAATTTATTTTAAAAGAAAACATTAAGAAAAATTTAAAAACCATGGGTTTCTCCCATGTGGTTCTAAAATCAGAGTCGCCATCCAAGATTCATTCCTAAAAATTTTAACCATGATCATTTTGAGGGTATTATTTATTAATGATTTTTACTTCCCTATTTTAGCTTTAAATTTAATCATGTTTTCTTAAAATTTAAAGAATTCTATAATATATCAACATTTTCAAAAATTCTTTTAAGACCATCAGAGTTATCTTCCAACAATGAGTTTATTCAATGACAAAATCTCACAAACAAAACCAAAAATTCCATTTAATATCATATATGAATCATAAAGTTGGATAAAAATAATATCTAAGTGTTCCCCCACATTTAAGGCATCTAAACTCTTATATTAAAATGCAGAGACTACTGAAACCTACTCATTATCTTCCAAAAAACCTTCAATTTCATAATTTTTATTCTCACCAGAAGAAAGAGAAGTAACTCTAATATCCCCCCAATAATTATTTAATTTTTGAAAATGATAAATATACTCTCAAATAGATATTATTATAAATAACATATCTATTGTAAATTTTCATATAATTTTACATATTCTTACCTTTAGTTCTCTCAATAGATTGTGACAACTTATTTTAAAAATTCCTAGGGATAAAAATACCCGTAGCCTTGAAACAATAATTTATAGTAGATAATAACAATTAAAAATTAATAGATGTCTTAGGATGAAAGTTGCATGGAGATAAATCCATTTTGGAAACAAATAATAGATTATGTTACAAAGAGTTAGTCATGAGTATTGATCCATATCCTTAGAATAATTTTTAATAAAACAAATTTTTTCATGATGGACCAATTCTTGATCCATAGAAATAATTTTCCAATTTCTACTCACAATTCTCTTTAGTATTCCAGGTTCTTGATTGTATTCATTTACTATAAAGTTCACCCTAAAAATTTCATGAACTGATCTTCGAATCGTCTCTCTAAAAGGTTCAGGACTATGCTTCTCAATCATATCCCTAAAAACCTTTTCAACAAGATCTATCAGTTTAATACTCACAATTATTGTATAATCATTAAAGGAATTGAATTATTTTTTATCATAAATAATATTAGAAACAATATTCCATTATAAAAATGTATAAGATAAATATTGTATCTATGAATACCCTAACCAAAATTAAAGGAACCTTTTTCACACTCTACATCAAGTACATGGGAATCAGAGTGTAATGGCCTGATATTTTATGATATATTTCTTTTCAAATAAATTTAATATATAGATTTATTTTTAAAAAATAATTATTTTAAATGAACCTTTATAACCTATTAATATATTTTAATGTGAAAATTATATCAATTTTGAATTTATCATGTAAATATTAGTTTAGGATGAAATTTTTTGAATTTTTCAAAAAAGATTGATTTCTTAATCATTAATAACAAATGTCAATTTTTTTACAACATTCATTTGAGTAAAAAAGTATATTTTTTATTTTTCAAACACACTAATAAAAATTGAGAACCCATACAAGTAAAAAATACAAAGCATCAAATACTATAAGAGATAGCTAAACTGTTGAAATATAATTTATGATTATTGGACATATTCTTTAAAAATTAATTCCAATGAAGGCCATTTACCTCTATAGCCGAATCATATTTGATAAGATATTCAAAATAATAATTAATATTTTACCATTTTCAGATATACTCTTCCATTTTTAACTTCCATATACTAAATGCTCTAATAAAAATAAAATCTTTCTTTTCGATTCACTCTGTCGTCTCTATATTAGTTTCCACAATTAAGAGTCACTCATTCATCTTATCAGTATCCAATTTCGAGGAATTAATCAGAATAAATTCTTACAAAATTTCTTCCGCATAACTGATAATAAGTTCCCATAAACTATGGTTGACTGTATCCTCATCCCAATCCGTGATGACCTCACTAGAAGATAGTTTTTCCACTTCCAAGCCTTTCTTCTTTTAATTATCAAACAAATCTCGTTTTTACTCATAGACATTAAAATAACAAGCAATATTTAAATTATTTTCATTGAAATTGTTCTCACATTCAACCACCTTGGACTTTGATGCTTTGGGAGAAGATGTCTCCATTATTTGGGGCAAGTAGGAGTAGTCCTTTCACCCTTTATTCTTCTGTTTTTTAGTTAGGATGAAACTCCAAAAATATTAGTTGACCATCTAACCATTCCTCCTTCTCAGACTATGTATCTCTCAACCATGAGGTTCTTCTGTAGTATATTCTAATAATTGAAAATAAAACTCTTCACTATATTATTCTCATGAAAGTCCCTTCTCTTCATTATAATACCATTCCCAATCAACCTCATGTACCTAATATGTCCCTTCAGTATCCAAACCATCAAAACAATTTTCAAGCATGAAAATTGGAATATTTCTCCTAGAGATTGGTCTAGTAAACATCCCATCCTCTAAGGCCTACAAATTTTGATCCTTATTGCATGTTTCAACTCCATATCTAACTATATGGGACATCACTACATGTCCATTCTGTAAAGTCTCTAACTCTAGTGATATTCCACTATCACCATTTTCAACATACACAATATCAATTTAGGATGCACCCTTGAAAGCATTGATGATTTGAGAAATTCATCATGATGCACACACCCCTTCTAAACCTCTAGAAGACGCTTGTACCTCTGAAATGTACTTGATTGTATCTCTACCTAGCCTTCCAAATATATTCATTACTCTCAGATCAGGGATTGAAGAGAAAATGTTCTTCAGTGAAAGAACCCTCCCTAACTGGCCAACAACCTCCATAAAAGAGGACTGGAAAAAGAGAATCATTCAGTCATAAAAACCACAAAGTCGTGCCTATTACATAAATCCATCATACCTAGTCTCACCAGGACATGACTTTAGAATAACATCCATATTTCATTGATCTCCCTTGATCCCATGACAACACACAGCGGTCTGATGGCCCAAACTCTTTCATAAGGAACAAAAATCTACCCCAGATTCTAAAACAACCATATGTTTATACCATAACTCTTCTATAACTTCAATACAGAAAAAATAACTAAAAACATCGATACATCGACTTCTACAAAAATTCAGTGACAAACAGGGTGAAAAATAACACTAGTTTGACCATCAGAACAAATGAAGTTGCTAATCAAATTCCCTAACATTTGAAGTTTTTAAGTGTTATTAAAAGGGAGAGTAAGATCCGGTAAATGTACCCAAACCTCCATTTTGGAAGAATAGAGCTTCATGTGGACGTATTAGGACCATTGGAAAATAAACAATCTAGATTATTTGTAAACTTGAGGTGTTCTAGACAAATCCTTGATCATATTGATCTCAAAAGAAAAATGAACCATAAAATTTCTAAGATCAAGGGTCCCAACTGTCACTCGATCTAGTAAGCCCAAGGAATAGAAATTAAATCTGTCAGACAAATCTGTAGATGGGCGGTGATTTTTTATGTGAAAAACCAGAGTCCTATCTAGAAGTGACGAGACATCATTGAACTCCAAAGTCAAAATAAATAGTTACGGGAATCTTTCAAACAGGTTTGGGACATTAGGGAAAAGTGAAATCAGAATAAACTAGGGAAGAGCTTCAGGATTCGATAAGGGGAGGAAATGATGAGGTTGGGCCCCCTAGAAATGTGATGGAGTTTCCTCCACCTCTGGTAGGGGAAGGATCAGAGTGAAATCTATTTTCATCAGGTCATTCCGAGATAAGAGCGATGAATTATGGTGTCTTGAGGAATCCACTACTCTTAAAATGAATTTTTTCATATAATTTTATTGGTAAATTTTTAAACTAATGTCTAAAACTTATAATAATTAAATTTGATAAAATAGATTCCATATTTTAAATCAAGAAGATCAAATATTATAAATAGTTCCTTTTATTTTTGAGCATTATGAATATTAATTGTGGTAAAATTTATCACCAAGGTTAAGGGTAAATCTTAAAATTATGGTTAGAAATATGATGATATGGATTTAAAAATATTACTAACACTTGATTTTATTTCATTGGATGAGTCTATTTCATACATAATTATCCCAATTTGGAAAATATGACCTTTTTTATGTTGTATTTGATTTTAACCATTATAATAATTTAGTAAAGGATAATGTCAAAAACATCACTATCTTGCTTTTAATATATATTTTATTTATTGAATACGATAAAAACAACTTATGTTCAGTTATAAATAGTTATTTTAAATATTAATTAATTTTTTTATCATGATTATTTGTATTAAATTATTATTGACTGAATAATTACCTTAAATTTTAATTCAACATCGACATAGTATTTATTCAATTAATAGAATAATATAATATAAGATTTCACAAATTTTATAAGTAATACAAGTTGGATTAATTAAATTGTTCCATGAATTTTATAGATATATATGTCATGTTATGAATTTTTTAAAGAATTATATTCAAATACCAACATTTTTTTATGTATTCAATGTTAAATTAAATAAAAAATGTCAAAAATGGAATTAATGATATATTATAATAAATAATATTTTATTAAATGATTTAAAATTCATAAAAATCATATATTTGTTAGAGTAAATGGGATATTGTTGAAAAAAATAAGGTCCATATATATATCAGTTTTCCTCTTATGGTAACATTATTGACCCTTAAATGGGAGAAAACTTTAATATTGTAGTAATTATCAAAAGGGTTAATAGGGGATTGGAACTAAAAGATATGGGTGAAAACATAATCAAAACCTATATAAATTTAATTATATAAGATTATTTAAAATTTTAATCACCTAATCCTTTAAATATATCAATTTTAAACCATTTTGGAATGAAAAATAATTTATAATAATTTAATAATATAAACAATTCCATGAATGCCTCTCCCATAAATTTTAAAACGACAACCCTATCTATTTTATTTAAACCAATTTTAGAAAACTAGTTCCACCAACCAATATCCAATAATCTTATTAAATTATATATATATATGGAATAGAGGATATATTCTTCTTAATAATATATTTAAAAGGTTCCTTTAGAATGTATTTAAAGGAATTCTACCAAAGAAGAGGTAATCGTCTTTATTGACTCTTTTATGTTTCTTTCTTCTTCTACTTATTATAATTTTTTTAACCAAACTAATATCATAATTATACTAATATGTTATTATTATTATGTTGATTCCATTTTCAATACTTTTTATACCTATGAAAAGTGAAAATATGACTCGTGATTCTGTATGAGTTTCCATATCCCCATAGCAGTGTAATTCCATTTTAATCACCACTTTACTTTGATAGTTATAAGTATGGAACTAATGAAGACATATAATATTTATTACATAATTTTTCCCATTTAATTATAATATCATATATACTATTTTACCTTCCAATAAATTATAAAATGATAATATCGCTTGTGCGTACGTGTAGATTACAAACTCTATGGAGCGATCTGATCTGTTTTTCCATTTTCGTTTTTCATGGATAATAATAAGGATATATTTAATGAATATATATATATATATAATGATATTTATACCATAAATAACATTTTTATATGATTTAACCATGTTTATATTACAAGAATTGAAACTACTGAATAAAAATATACATTAAAAACAAAGCAGTTAACACTTGACATAATGATAATAATAAAATATTATTAACAAACTGGTCATAAAATTTTTTAATGGATCGTGTATGATATTATATGTATATATATATTAATATGTTTCTATTATATATGTATAATAAATCTAAATTTATTATATAGTATGTTATATCACCTTCAAAGAAAGTCAAGCTTGAGGTAAAGGATTTCATCACTCAATTTCATTTCATTAGTTTATATCTCTTCCCCATTGATTATGTTATACCAATATTATGTGATAAGTAACCTTTAATTTATCTATTTTTTATTTTCACTTTTATTTTTTAGATTAACATTTTTCCCACATAATTAAATCATTTATTAATTCACACATCAATGGTATGATCTTTGAATGGGATTTTGTCTCAATGTTCACCCCACGGAGACATTTCTTTTATTATACACCTATGAAAATTTAAGTGGTATATATACTACAACTTTGATGTGTTTAAAATGAATATATATTTATTAATTATGAATAAATTTTAAATTCATGTTTAAAAAATCATGGGTTTATAATTTGAATGTTACCAAATATATAAGGACTTATTTTGCAACCTCATTTTTTTAATATTGCTTTTATTTTCGTTTATGGAATATTATAAACTCTCCTTCATAAACTCCATATATTTTCTAACCCATTATATATTTAAGAAGTTTCCATATTTTATTTAAAATATTCCTCTATTTTTAATGTTAATCATGAAAATAAATGTTTAAAATAAAATATAGTCTTATTTCTCATTTAATCGGGTATATTTTTTTCCATGCCCGTAATTTTAAAATTTGTTTTACAAAAGTAATTTATATTTTAAAAAATTATTTATCAAGGACATTTAAGTTTATCATTCAATTTTAAAAGTATTTTAAGTGGTTTTAAAAAAAATTATAAAAGGTTTCTTTTTTATATTTTTAAAAAAATCAAAAGGAATAATTTTTAACATATACAGAATTAATAAATTTTCCTACCACCAATACTTTTTTATCATCATTTAACATATATAAGAATATCTGAATGGTGTTACATATAAAACTCTTTAATGAAATATTATGTTAATTTCTTTATTCTATTTTAATTTATTCTCCAAAGCACATTATTTTATTACAAAACCTATATTTCTGATTAATTGATAGTGATATTTTATCTCATATTATTTTTTTGGCCCTTAATATTTTCTTGAAATAATCACTTTATTATGATCATATCTCATTGGATATTAAATTTATATTAAATATATCTATTATTTGTATCATGTATAGGATTATTCTTAAAACATATACCATTTTTACATTCAATGTTTTTTGTGAAATTTATTAGATTAACTAGTGAAATATTAATATTTAATATTCATTACTTGATATATATATATATATATTTTTATAAATAATAATATTTATAAATATAATTTATTATTAAATATATGAATAATTCATTGGACAAGCATTTATAGGTAGGGCCTAGATATATATATCCCCTTGATGCATTGATATGTCACATGAAACAAATTAGTTATCCAAATTAAATGGGTTTATAGTGTATAACTTTCCATAAATTAATGTTTTTTTTTAACAAGGATTTAATAGTATAAATATCATAATTTTTTAGATCATAATGTCTAATGTAAATAATTTCCTTCACTGAGAATTCAGTTATTAATATCCATGAGATTACAACATTGATAATAGCCATAGATGAATATTTTTCTCTTGTTTTTGAATAAATGGATTGTTTTTTCAGATATTTAGTTTTCCCTATTGATTATACCTTATTGATTCATCATATATTCCATTGTACATAATATTTACGGATTATATGATCTCACACTTTATTTATTTCTTTTCCCAATGATATGAAGAAATATATTATGAAGGATATAAGGCCCCAGCCTTAAAACTTACTTAATCTTGAGTTATTACAAGATTACACATTGAGGATCTTTTCGGGTTTAGAGTTTTAGAGAATTAGATCATAAAACTTTCATTACATTCCACATATAAAAAAAGTGGTTACATAAAGATAGTATTCTTCATTCCCATCAATGGAAACATATTTAAAATAAACATGGATTCTTTCATGACACTTCTTTGACATTATCATCATATCATGTACCTTTCCCTTGACCTGTGAAAAACATTTCAAAAAACTTGGGATGAGCATAAAATGCTCAGTAAGGGATATAAAAATAAGGAGAGGAAACATGGGTACATATATACATAAGTATGAGATCATACTTTAACCATAAAACATAAGCACTTTAACATACCTCATCAAATCATGAATAAATCATTGAAATCATAAGACATAAAGGTAACTTGAGGAATTCATAACATTCTTACGTAGGGAGTAACCCTCTTGGTTACGTTTGGAATACCCATCACAGTATATTCCCTAAAATCTCTTCAGAGAAACCTTAACGTTTCACTCCTTTGCGTTACCCAATGCATTGGAGAGCTATATCAGGATCACCCGCCCTTAGTTTATCACGGAACCACTCGTCTTCATAATAATGCCCAAGAACCATAACATAATCGTATCACATAAAACATGCATAAAGGAAACATAACATTTCCACATTTAAATCACAAGATATAAATACAACACATTGATATAAAAACATTATGAAAACCATTTTCAATACCCAAATAAAATAAAAGTAAAACATGGTATTTATTTTTCTTGTAAAAAGAAGGTATGGCTTGTAGAGGAAGCCGAAACTCAAATAACGGTCACGACGGCGGAGAAGTCGTTGTCGCCGCATACGTACGACAAAAACATTCCCTTTTGTTGTTTAGTAAATGCTTCGTATAAAAACAGCTCCTTTTGAATAAACGTAAAAGTCAAAGGGGTTTATACACCGTATAAAAGAAAGTTGTGTATAAAATAAAATATGCCTCAATGAAGGGAGATTGAGACGAAGTCCCATACCTCGTATCCGACTTGACCCGACCATTCTTTAATCTCCTGAATAATAAACATGAGTTAATCTCTACTTGATTATGAACCTTTTTCAAGTTCATTATTCCTTTTATACCATGTTATGAACATCATGTAATCATTTAAGTTAATAATGTTCATTTTGTCAGTATTTGGTTCTTAAGTCAAAAATAGACTTCTTACACTTACATGTTGTTAATTTGGTCAAAGGATCGTTATATACAGAATGAAATTAATGATTTGGATAACATATATATCATATATATTCATCATATACATGTATTTATAATATTACATCACATTTAGAGGTATGAAATGAAATGCACCGTTCATGGAGACGGTAAGCCGTACATACGCATGAACGCTACTTCCATTTCTATTTCATATTTTCTGGAATGGAATCATAATGATATAAGAGTATATTATAATTCCAGTAAAATAACATATACAATATCATTAACTTTATCCTTTACACATCCCACATATGGTATTAACGAATCAAATCACTTTCAGGGGGCGGTAGTCCGCACTTCCTAAAATGAAGATATCGTGTTTACCCATAATGGAAACCATAAAGGTATGCCCAAAATGAAAAAAAAAACAGAAGCTTAAGGAAAAAATAGACATATTATATATCATATATAAAAAGAGTGACATCATAATGGCCACCTTTGAAGGTGTTAAATGAGTATTGAACAATCATCGTTTCGGGAGGCAGAATTTCGCCATCCACAGAAACTGTATGTTCTTTAACCATTTGATGTAGTTGTGTGAGAGTGTAGCTCAAATAAATCTTATAACAACATCCTAGTATATTGAAGATACTGGTGTAGTTACAAAATAAGTAAATAAAAAGAGTTTAGGGGGTTGGAGAAGAAAAATAAAACAAATGAACATGAGAGAATGAATTACCTTTAAAAGTGTAACTCCTTTTGATTTGAGCCTAAAGTCTTCCTTTGAAAGGATTATGCCCAAAGGAAATTCTCTAGGATGAGGAGAGGTATGTGGAGAGAGTAAACGGGCAGGGTTTGGCCGAGCCAAAGGCTTTAGGAGTGTGTGAAATGAGGTAGAGGTGGGGGCCTTTTATAAGAGGAGAGGAGGGTCACTTTGGAAAGTAAAGATAAGTTACTTTATTTTTAAAAAGCGTTTCGGATTAAAAAGGTCCCACATTTCTATATTTCGAGGATAAGGTGATAAGTCTTCGAAATACACTCATCCAATTGGTTTTGGCCATGTGTAGGTTTTAGATTTTTCATTATCTTTCCATTTTACTTAAATCATTAAATAATGAGGTCATCGCGGCATCATCATGATGTCATAAATAATTTAATTTATTTAAAGTATAAAAATTATAAAAAAATACTATGATTCAGGAAATATTTTTATCTTTCCAATGAATATTTATAATAAAAGATCTGACTTGTATAACCCCATGTAAAAATTGTTTTAGTAAGACACTTCTTGTTTGTGTCATTTTTACTTTAACATTTAATAAAAAGTTATTTATGTCATTTCCCAACCAAAGTGTCTCCATGGGGTCCCCAAGTTGACCCATGGCTTGTCTTGGTCGGCCATGACACAAAAAATAAGGTTGGGACATGTTTCTAGGTCATTTCATATTATTAAATAATTATTTATACCTTAAACTGCCCTAATTACCACTAATCGCGATTAAAAACTTAATAAGTTACTATTCACCAAAAAATTATTTTAATCCCATTGAACCACATTTTACTTCTTAATGACAACCATGTATGTCGGATTTTTGAAATTCAAAACACAAAAGTGGCAAAGTTTCATTTAAATGAAAAATCAGTTTCTTTAACTACCACTTAGCGGTTTCACTATTCATCAAAAATTGAAGTTTTTCAGAAAATTACCAAAAATTCACCCTAAGATATATTTGATATTCCGAATTCAAAAATGAAGTCTATTTTACAAAATTCAATCCATATAAGTCACATTAATTAATTTAATAATTAATTCCCACTGTAAGAGAAAATAGCGTGTTTTTATGAAACAATAAGTATCAAAAGATTGACACCAGTTTAAGTCTAATTTCAAAGTGAAATTGATTCCAATGACCACCATTGGATTAAATGGTAAAAATATATTCTAATTTCACTTAAAAACCAATTCAAAAGATAATATAATAATATAAATAAATTTGATTAAAAAGCAGTTTTGATGTAAAATGCAGTATTTTTCACTATTCATTAAAAAATGAACATTGTCAGTAAAATACCAAAAATTCACACAAAGTAAATTTTGATGTACCAATCATAAAGAATAAGTTTATTTTGACAAACATAGTTTATAAAATTGTCAAAAGATAGATTTAAAAAGGGTTTTCAATCATAAGGAAGTAAAACAATCTTTTAAGAATATTAGTGTATTACATGCATAAGATTGTATTTATTTTCATTTTAAGCATCTAAAACACTATATTAATCATTAATAGACATAGATAAAAATATCTATTATTCATTACTTACTTGGGATGTTACATCCTTCCCCCCTTTAGAAAATTGCGTCCCTGCAATTTATTTACTTATCAAATAAATGGGGGTACTTATCCCTCATTGCATTTTCAGATTCCCATGTTGCCTCTTCCATCATGTGGTTTTTCCACAAAACCTTTACCTGATTAATCAACTTATTCCGTAACACTTGCTCCCTGTGGTCAAGAATCTGGACCGGTTGTTCCTCATAAGATAGGTTCTCTTCCAGCTGAACTACCTTTGGACTCAAAACATGATATGGATCTGGCATATACTTTCTCAACATCGAAACGTGAAAAACATTGTGTACCTGAGATAAACTCAGAGGTAAATCCACTCGGTATGAAACTGATCCAACTCTCTCTAGAATTTCGTATAGTCCAATGAACCTTGGACTTATATTTCCTTTCTTAACAAATATCATCACACTTTTCCAAGGAGAAACCTTAAGAAAAATATGATCACCTACCTCGAAAGATAGATCCTTCCTCCGGTTATCCGCATAACTCTTCTGCCTGCTCTGAGATGTTCTCATGTGTTTCTGAATCATCTGAACTTTTTCTACCATCTCTTCTACCAATTCTGGTCCCATCAACTTCCTTTCACCCACTTCAACCCAGAAAGCTGGAGTTCGACACCGCTTCCCATATAATGCCTGAAATGGTGCCATCTGTATACTGGAATGAAAACTATTATTATATGAAAATTCAACCAAAGAAAGATGTTGGTCCCAACTTCCCTGATAATCCATAGAACAAGCTCGTAGCATATCCTCCAAGGTCTGAATTGTTCGTTCTGACTGCCCATCTGATTGAGGATGAAAAGTTGTACTAAAATTTAATTCAGTACCCAACGACTTCTGAAGGCCTTTCCAAAAGTTATAAGTGAACCTGGGATCACGATCAGATACAATGGAGAGAGGAACTCCATGTAACCTGACTATCTCTTTAAGATACAAACAGGAAACTTGATCTAGGGAAAAATTATCTCATATAGCAAGGAAATGAGCAGATTTGGTCAAGCGATCAACAATAACCCAGATTGCATTATTACCTCGAGATGTCTTTGGTAATCCAACAACAAAGTCCATGGATATATTCTCTCATTTCCACTCTGGCACTGGTAAAGGCTGAAGCATCCCTTTTGGTAATTGTCGCTCTGCTTTAACCTGCTGACAAGTCAAACACTTCACAATAAAATCAGCAATATCTCTTTTCATTCCATCCCACCAGTAATACTCCCGCAGATCTCTATACATCTTAGTACTGCCCGGATGAACTGAAAACGTAGAACTATGAGCTTCACATAACAACTCTCTCTTCAACTATGAATCACAAGGCACACACAATCTCTTCCCAAATCTCAAAAAACATTCATTATCAATGTTGAATTCAGGAAACTTACCTTTCTGAACCAGCTCTACCTTTTATACAACTCACTGTCTTGCTTCTGTGCTTGCTTGATTCTATCTGATAGAGAAGATCCCACTGATACCTGAAACAAAACAGAAGGACTTCCTGTACCAACAACTTCTATGCCGAAGTTCATCAAATCCTTAACCAAAGGATCACGTTCCAAACGCAACATTGTTAATGAAGCATTACTTTTTCAACTCAAAGCATCAGCCACTTTATTTGATTTTCCCAGATGGTAATGAATTGTACAATCATAATCCTTGATTAATTCTAGCCATCTCCTCTGTCTCATGTTTAACTCTTTCTGAGTGAATATATACTTTAAACTTTTGTGATCGGTATATATTTCACACTTTACTCCATACAAATGATTCCTCCAAATTCTTAAAGTAAAAACAACAACAGCTAATTCCAAATCATGTGTAGGGTAATTTACCTCATGAGTTTTCAACTGTCGTGAAGAATAAGCAATTACCTGATCATTATGCATTAGGACACAACCAAGTCCTTTCAATGAAGCATCACTGTATATAACAAACTCACCATTCCTGGAAGGTAGTGCCAAAACTAGAGCATTCACCAATCTTCATTTCAATTCCTGAAAACAATCATCACATTCCTTTGTCCAGATAAACTTAACACCCTTCTGAGTTAGCTTAGTCATTGGACTAGATAACCGTGAAAAATTTCTAACAAACCATCGGTAATAGCCTGCCAAACCAAGGAATCTACGAATCTCAGTTACATTTTTGGGTCTTGGCCATTCTTCCACAACTTTTGTTTTTGCAGGATCAACAGTTATTCCATATTTAGAAACAATGTGACCAAGGAAAGAAATTTGTTGCAACCAAAACTCACACTTTCTGAATTTCCCATACAGTTTATTTTCTTTTAAGGTTTGCAAGATAACCCTTAAATGACTTTCATGCTCCTCTTTACGTTTAGAAAACACCAAAATATCATCAATGAAAACCACCACAAACTTATCCAAGAACTCATGGAAAATTATATTCATTAAGTCCATGAATACAGCTGGTGCATTGGTTAGCCCAAAAGGCATTACTACAAATTCATAATGGCCATATCTCGTACGGAACGCGGTCTTCGGAATATCTGCCTCCTTTACCTTCAGCTGATGGCACCCCGATCCCAGGTCAATCTTCGAAAAAAACTGAGCTCCCTGGAGCTGATCAAACAAATCATCGATATGAGGCAAAGGATATTTGTTCTTAACAGTGATGTTATTCAAGGATCTATAATCAATGCAAAGTCTCATAGAACCATCTTTCTTTTTAACAAATAAAACAGGAGCACCCCATGGTGATGTTCTAGGTCTAATGAAACCTTTCTCTAATAAATATTGCAATTGCTCATTCAACTCTAAAATTTCAATTTGTGCCATTCGATAAGGGGGTTTTGAAATTGGCTTATCATCAAGAACTAACTCAAAAGTAAACTCAACTTCCCGATCTGGTATTATTCCAGGAAACTCATCAGGAAAAACATCAGGATACTAATTTACCACTGGCACATCATTAATCTGAACAGTTCCTTTATTTTCAACGACGTGTGCAAGGTAACATTCATTTCCATCTTTTACAAGTTTCTCGGCCTCTTTATATGTTATCAAAAGTAAGGGTTCATTCTTGTAAACAAACTGAAAGTATTTCTGAAAAGAAACTTCTTTAGCTCTACAGTCAATCTTTGCATGGTAAATAGAGAGCCAATCCATACCCAGGATAACATCAAACTCTACTAGAGGTAGAACAATAAGGTTTGCAAGTAGGTTCTTTCCACAGATAAGGATAGGAAGATTCTTATAAATTATTTTTTACTCAACATTTCCCCCATGTGTTTTTACCACAATTTCAGGAGTCATTTCTTAAGATGGTATTTCCATTTTACTAGAAAAGGTTTCAGAGATGAAAGAATGTGTAGACCCTGAATCAAACAACACACTGGAATAATCTGAAAAAACAAAAAAAGTACCTGATACAACTTCATTTGATGGCCCGACATCTGCTGAAGTAGTTGCAAAGGATTTCACCACCCCTTTCTGCTTGTAGTCTAACTGCTTCCCATCACTCAATCTCTTTTTCGAACACTCGTTTGCATAGTGACTCATCTCATTGCACTTATAACATTTCACTAACTGTAAATCAAATTTGTTCTTACCTTCACCTTGATCCCTTTCAGGGAAATCATGAGCCTTATGTCCCATCTTACCACATCGGTATCACTTTCCAGAATTCAGAAGACATTCCCCAGCATGCCTTTTGCCACATTTATCACAAACTGGAAACTTAGTTCTCTTACCATCAGACTTTTTTGAAGAATTATTACCTTTCTCCTGCCACCTCAGTCTCTTCTTCTGCTGGTTTTTATAGAACACTTGATCATCGGCATACTCCATTTCCACCTTCTCAGCACATCGAACAACCTTTTCATAACTTTTAAACTCACGAGAAACTAATGCCCTTCGATATTTTGGATTTAATCCTGAGTAAAAACGATTGATTTTACTATCAAGGTCTCGGATAAAATTTGGAGCATACCTTGCCAATCGAGTGAACCTTTCTTCATAGGTAGCCACTGAGTCTTCCTCTTTCCTCAATTCCAATAATTGTTTTTCCATCCTAAGTCGAACAGCCTTAGGAAAATATTTCTCAAGAAACATACCTTTGAATTCATCCCAGTCAAGTGCATCAATCTCATCGGCGTCCCTGATATTTTTAACCATAGAACACCACTGATCTGCTTCACCCACCAAACGGTAAATAGAAAGACTAACCTTTTGATTGTCTGAACACCCCATGACATCAAAAATCTTCTCCAGTGCTTTAATACACCCTTCAGCTAGCACAGGGTCAGATGATCCTCTGAATGATGATGGATGTTGCCTCATGAAATGTTCCACCACTGACATGTTCCTCTGCGGTTGGTCTGGCTGATCTCGTGCATGGATACCACCTCCATTTATAGCCTGAGTCAACTGCGCCATTACTGCAACAAACTGTTCAGTTCCAATTCCGACCATCTCGGGATGCTGATTTGGAAGGTTATTTCCTTCTGTATGCCTTCCTAGCACTGCTTCCCTGTTTCCTCTACGGAAAACCATTCTGAACAAACATGTCTTAGATGAAGCAACATGGTAATCTTAAAATGCTATATCATTTCAAAAAAAATATTTTGGATAATCATTTAATAAAATTGTAACTTCTAAAGTTATCTAAACCGACATCTGATACCAACTATAAGGCCCCAGCCTTAAACCTTACTTAATCTTGAGTTATTACAAGATTACACATTGAGGATCTTTTCGGGTTTAGAGTTTTAGAGAATTAGATCATAAAACTTGCATTACATTCCACATATAAACAAAGTGGTTACATAAAGATAGTATTCTTCATTCCCATCAATAGAAACATATTTAAAATAAACATGGATTCTTTCTTGACACTTCTTTGACATTATCATCATATCATGTACCTTTCCCTTGACCTATGAAAAACATTTCAAAAAACATGGGATGAGCATAAAAAGCTCAGTAAGGGATATAAAAATAAGGAAAGGAAACATGGGTACATATATACATAAGGATGAGATCATACTTTACCCATAAAACATAATCACTTTAACATACCTCATCAAATCATGAATAAATCATTGAAATCATAATACATAAAGGTAACTTGAGGCATTCATAACATTCTTACGTAGGGAGTAACCCTCTTGGTTACGTTTGGAATACCCATCACAGTATATTCCCTAAAATCTCTTCGGAGAAACCTTAACATTTCACTCCTTCACGTTACCCAATGCATTGGAGAGCTATACCGGGCTCACCCGCCCTTAGTTTATCACGGAACCACCCATCTTCGTAATAATGCCCAAGAACCATAACATAATCGTATCACATAAAACATGCATAAAGGAAACATAACATTTCCACCTTTCAATCACAAGATATCAATACAACACATTGATATAAAAACATTATGAAAACCATTTTCAATACTCAAATAAAAGAAATGTAAAACATGGTATTTATTTTTCTTGTAAAAAGAAGGTATGGCTTGTAGAGGAAGCCGAAACTCAAATAACGGTCACGACGGCGGAGAAGTCATTGTCGTCGCATACGTACGACAAAAACATTCCCTTTTGTCATTTAGTAAACGCTTCGTATAAAAAATATTCCTTTTGAATAAATGTAAAAGTCAAAGGGTTTTATACACCGTATAAAAGAAAGTTGTGTATAAAATACAATATGCCTCAATGAAAGGAGATTGAGATGAAGTCCCATACCTCGTGTCCGACTTGACCCGACCGTTCTTTAATCTCCTGAATAATAAACTTGAGTTAATCTCTACTTGATTATCAACCTTTTTCAAGTTCATTATTCCTTTTATAACATGTTATGAACATCATGTAATCATTTAAGTTAATAATGTTCATTTTGTCGGTATTTGGTTCTTAAGTCAAAAATAGACTTCTTACACTTACATGTTCTTAATTTGGTCAAAGGTTCGTTATATCCATAATGATATTAATTATTTGGATAACATATATATCATTTATATTCATCATATACATGTATTTATAATATTACATCACATTTAGAGGTAAGAAATTAAATTCACCGTTCATGGAGACGGTAAGTCGTACGTACGCATGAACGCTACTTCCATTTCTATTTCGTATTTTCTGGAATGGAATCATAATTATATAAGAGTATATTATAATTCCAGTAAAATAACACATACAATATCATTAACATTATCCTTTACACATCCCACATATGGTATTAACGAATCAAATCACTTTCAGGGGGCGGTAGTCCGCACTTCCTAAAATGAAGATATCGTGTTTACCCATAATGGAAACCATAAAGGTATGCCAAAAATGAAAAAAAAACAGAAGCTTAAGGAAAACATAGACATATTATATATCATATATAAAAATAGTGACATCATAATGGCCACCTTTGAAGGTTTAAATGAGTATTGAACAATCATCGTTTCGGGAGGCAGAATTTCGCCATCCACGGAAACCGTATGTTCTTTAACCATTTGATGTAGTTGTGTAAGAGTGTAGCTCAAATAAATCTTATAACAACATCCTAGTATATTGAAGATACTGGTGTCGTTACAAAAGAAGTAAATAAATAGAGATTAGTGGGTTGGAGAAGCAAAATAAAACAAATGAACATGAGAGAATGAATTACCTTTAAAAGTGAAACTCCTTTTGATTTGAGCCTAAAGGCTTCCTTTGAAAGGATTCTGCCCAAAGGGAATCCTCTAAGATGAGGAGAGGGATTTAGAGAGAGTAAATGGGAAGGGGTTGGCTGAGCCAAAGGCTTGAGGAGTGTGTGAAATGAGGTAGAGGTGGGGGCCTTTTATAAGAGGAGAGGAGGGGCACTTTTGGAAAGTAAAGATAAGATACCTTATTTTTAAAATGAGTTTCGGATTAAAAAGGTCCCACATTGCTATAATTCGAGGATAAGGTGATAAGGCTTAGATATCCACTCATCCAATTGGTTTTGGCCATGTGTAGGTTTTATATTTTTCATTATCTTTCCATTTTACTTAAATCGTTAAATAATGAGGTCATCGCTTCATCATCATGACGTCATAAATAATTTAATTTATTTAAAGTCTAAAAATTATAAAAAAACTACTATGATGCAGGAAATATTTTTAGCTTTCCAATTAATATTTATAATAAAAAATCTTACTTTTATAACCCCATGTAAAAATTGTTTTAGTAAAACACTTCTTGTTTGTGTCATTTTTACTTTAACATTTAATAAAAAGTTATTTATGTCATTTCCCAACCAAAGTGTCTCCATGGGGTCCCCAAGCTGACCCATGGCTTGTCTTGGTCGGCCATGACACAACCAATAAGTTTGAGACATGTTTCTAGGTCATTTCATATTATTAAAGCATTATTTATACCTTAAACTACCCTAATTACCACTAATCGTGATTAAAAACTTAATAAGTTACTATTCACCAAAAAATTATTTTAATCCCATTGAACCAAATTTTACTTCTTAATGACAACCATGTATGTCGGATTTTTGAAATTCAAAACACAAAAGTGGCAAAGTTTCATTTAAACGAAAAATCAGTTTCTTTAACTACCACTTAGTGGTTTCACTATTCATCAAAAATTGAAGTTTTTCAGAAAATCACCAAAAATTCACCCTAAGATATATTTGATATTCCGAATTCAAAAATGAAGTCTATTTTAAAAAATTCAATACATATAAGTCACATTAATTAATTTAATAATTAATTCCCGCTGTCAGAGCAAATAGCGTGTTTTTATGAAATAATAAGTATCAAAAGATTGACACCAGTTTAAGTCCAATTTCAAAGTGAAATTGATTCCAATGACCACCATTGGATTAAGTGGTAAAAATATATTCTAATTTCACTTCAAAACCAATTCAAAAGATAATCTAATCATATAAATAAATTTTATTAAAAAACAGTTTTGATGTAAAATGCAGTATTTTTCACTATTCATTAAAAAATGAACATTGTCAGAAAAATACCAAAAATTCACACAAAGTAAATTTTGATGTCCCAATCATAAAGAATAAGTTTATTTTGAAAAACATAGTTTATAAAATTGTCAAAAGATATATTTAAAAAGGGTTTTCCATCATAAGGTAGTAAAACAGTCTTTTAAGAATATTAGTGTATTACATGCATAAGATTGTATTTATTTTCATTTTAAGCCTCTAAAACACTATCTTAATCATTAATAGACATAGATAAAAATATATATTATTCATTACTTACTTGGGATGTTACAAAGGATATCAATGGTATGAGAATTTTCTTTATACTAACTGTTTTATATTCATAATTTAATATAAAAATCATGTATGTATCAAGTTATTCAAGACTGCTAAACTGACTAATCCTACATTGTGATATCCTTTATATCTTGTACTATTAAAGTAAAGTGAACATTGGATCTCGATTACTAGAGTTAGTATTTGTATAGTTGGTATCAAAGAATGTTTAGTAAAACCCTAAGGAGGTGGATTTTAAATAAACATAACTAACATTATAGTTATGGTAATCTCTTATAGTATTCTATAAATTTAATCATTATAGGGATTTTTATTTTGTGTATAAATATTCATGATGATTTTTAGATAAATATGGGTGACTCATTATTTAGTGATGGATCCAAATTGAACAGAGGGAATAAACATTCATAGACAATGTAAGGACTTCCATACTGAACAGTCCAATATAACCGGTGTTGGAACTGATCAGATCATGTCCATATTAGGGTATCTAAATCAAGTTATGATGAATAACCTTTCTCAAATAGAGAAAATTCTTATTCCAAAGTGTGATTATCCTATGTTGTTTTTATTCAAGTGATAGAATCATCCCACTTTTAATGGTAGTAGTTATCTATTGATGGCTGAATAATAGATTAAGTCCCTCAAAAAAATATTTTTGGCTTTGGGAAGTTATATTCAATATCATGAATCAACCTATGAAAGTTTATTAGAATAAGGATGAATGATAACTTGAAATGGGAATTTCTTTCATCATATGAGTTTTAAAAACTATTCATGGGGAATATTCATCTCAAATGGTAGGGGAGAAACTCAAAATTCAAGATATGCCTATTTTATAAGAGTTTTTTATGTCTTTCCTAAAGATTTTTCTATTATTCCACAAAATTGTGAAGTTGAGTTTTCAATAGAACTCATTTCTATTGTAAAGCCTAATTGAAAGACTCTATATATAATGGCCCTGAATGAGTTACAGTAGTTGAATAAGAAACTCTAGGAGATTCTAGATGAGGGATTCATTCATCCTAGAACTTCACCTTAGGTTCCACCTATATTTTTTAATAATAAATATGGACCAATCTATCTTTTCATTAATTATTGATAATAATAAAAAAAACTATTAAGAATAAGTATCAAAAAACTTGTATAGATTATCTATTTGATCAATTATGAGGAGATAAATATTTGTCCAATATGGATCTTCAATTTTAATGTCATTAGCTATGGTTCAATAAGGAGGATATATCCTAGAAACACTTCTATATAAGTTTTGGTAATTATGAATTTATAGTAATTCCATTTGGACTTACCAATTCTTCTACTATATTAGTGGATTTAATTAATAGAGTATTTATAGATTATATGGATTAGTTTGTTGTAGTATTTATAGATTATATTTTTATATATTTGAAGAGAAAGGAAGAGGATGAATAAAATTTGAGTATTGCATCAATGGCTCTGAGGAAAGATAATATATATTATAAATTTACCAAATGTGAATTTTGGATTCATGTTATTTAATTTTTGGGTCAGATAATCTCAAGTGGGAGTATATCTATGGATACTTCAAAGAAGTAAGTTATTGATAAATGGACAAGAAAAACCTCAGTAACCCAGATCCAAAATTTTCATTGGGGGGCAGGATATAATAGACACTGTTTTTATAGACCTATCATGACTATCAAATCCACTCACCAAGTTGACTCAGAATGGGGTTATGTTCTTATGTATAGATAAATTTGAGGGTAATTTAAATGAACTAGATAGAAGATTAGTCATTGTATATATGTACCCAATCATTTTACACATATTAATACATGATTTTTAACATAAACATCCAATAGTTACAACCCAATTATCTTCATGCCTAGAGCCTTTGGAATATTATGTTCATAGTACATCAAAGTAAGACTAAAATAAAAATTCATTATTTTATTCTCTATAATGAGTTCTTAAATCCTTTTGAGCACCTAAAACTACATGGGATAGCCAAGGGAATACATAGACATAGGGAGTAATCTAAAAATATCAGTAAGGGTATAAACGTGATAAAGAAAAATAATAGGTTAGTCAAAGGTATATACTGATATCATAAAATATAATATCTCATGAGTGATCACATGGAATCGTAATTTAAAGAACATTTTATCATATGATCATAATATCATAGTAAAAGTGGAATAAATATAAAATGTGATATAAAATAAGTCAAGGATAACCACTTAGACAACTACACATAGTAGACATACTCCCATAATGGTTTAGGTTCACTCCATAATCCCATACATAACATCTCATGAGACTAAAAAATTACTCAACCAAATGGAGGGATATATAATTTTAGTCCCACCCATCACATTAATTTAATATAAATACTTTTTTATTCCCCATAAATAAATAAATCATAAGTAATAAATATAATAATTACCTAAAAAAAATGGGTTCCACAATATTGTATCATATCATAATAAAAAGAGATATCTTAAAGAAGAAATTTCAGAAATGATCATAAGGAATGTATTAACCCGTAATAAAAAGAAAGGGGGAGCTAGGTATATACATAATATACACATATATAGACTTATTATCATTCCATAAAGTTAAAGGTTGTTGTATTTATTGAATATAAATACTTTTAAAAATATTAAAAACAATATTTTTGAAAATAACCTTTCAAATTTTGAAAATTAATTTTTTTTTAAAAATCACAAAATATCATGTAAATTCTTTTCATTAAAAAAAATCTGAATATTTATAAAGGATTCCTCACAAAAATAATGGTTATGAGGATAGATAATTTTTCACATGTCATAAATTAAGAAAACATTCATTCCACTCTTTGGTAAAAATTCAAAAAGTACCTCATTCGTAAAACAAAAAATATTCCTTTTAAACTATTTGTAAATGAATTCAACATTGGTAAAAATAACTTTTAGTGACTATATATTGATATGAAAACATTTTTTGAATACATTTTTAAGAAAAAATCGACCCTGAAGAAAATGTGTTCTCAACCAAATAGAGAAACAAAATTCCTTAAATAAATTTAATAATTAATTAAAGTTATTTAATATAAATAATAAAATAATTTCCTTCATTTTAAATTCAATCATATCCATTATAAATTAAAATGATATTTAAACATAAACCCTTACCTCCTTTATAAATCTTTGAATAATAACCGTAATGAATTAATTAAGTGATTTGTAACATAAAATGACATTAAATAAGAATCATTAATGATATATTATGTAAATGGGTAGTATATACACCATATAAAATAAATTAGGAGTATAATTTAAAAATTGAGTCAAAAAAATATTTTTTTAAGATGGAAACACTTACCTAGAGTCCAGAATTGTCATGTGTGTCATTTATATCATTTACAATAAATTTATATCAATTATTTTTTCATAATAACATTTTAAAAATTAAATCCACTATTCATAAACAATTTGCTTCATTAATGTTTAATGAAAAATTTAATTACATAATCATTTATGTCCTCGTCGAGTGTTTTGGGGAAGTTCAATTCATAAATTCAAAATGACCTATCTGTTTTAACCATGGTAAAAAAGAAAAAATTGATTCATAATATAAATAATAATAATAATAATCACAAAATAATAATTTTTACACAATAATTCTATTTTTTAAACCAACCATGTAATATTTTTATGAGAAAAATAAATTATGTTAAAATCATGGAGATGGTAGGTTGTATGTACACATGAGTAACATTTACATTTTTCAAATATCTTGATAGAAAAAAGGTTTGTGTTATTTTATATTTTCATAATAATAATTAAATCATTAATATTATATTATTTCTTTAAATAGACTTATATATACTATCCTAGTGTTTCTATAATAAAAAAATGAATCGCATCACTTTGTGAGGTTGTAGTCTGCCACACACACAAATGATTTTATCATTTTTCAATAAATATTAAGGTAATTAGGTATATGAAAAATTAATTTTAATTAATTATTAATATTTAATTAATATAATATATATATATAAATATTAAATCCATTGATAGTAATATCTTGTAGAGGTAATGATGAAAAATGAATTACATTGGTTCGTGAGGTGGTAGTCTTCCATGCGCATGAATTATGGTTTCATTTACAATTTGATGGCAGATGAGATAGTTTAATATTATGAAATAAACATAATAAAATCTCAATATATAAGATATAACGGTGTTATTCTATTGTAATTTGGAAGACATAATATAATTTTGAAAAAAATTAAAAAATTAAAGAGCCTGGTGAAGAGAATTACCTTCACTTAGAAGAACCTCCCTTAGATCTCTTATTACGAACCCTGTGGTTGGTCTTTTAAAAAGAATAAAATTTCTATAATTTAGATAAGGATGTTGGGGAGATATTATTTTATTATTTGGGTTATATAAATTTCTTTACTGGTGTGAATAAGTGAAGGGGAGGGATCTCTTTTATAATTGAAAAGGAGTGTCATTTTTGTAAATACCTAAATTTATTCAATATTGCGAATTCACTCTCAATAAAGTGAATAAAAAATTGAAGAATAAAGGTTAGGTGGATAGATATGTTCAATACATAGATATAACACTAAAATTATACTTT
This sequence comes from Viscum album, assembly GCA_963277665.1. Taxonomy (NCBI): domain Eukaryota; kingdom Viridiplantae; phylum Streptophyta; class Magnoliopsida; order Santalales; family Viscaceae; genus Viscum; species Viscum album. The sequence goes on from OY728134.1 coordinate 510,313,925, forward strand.
ATTTTAAAAAAAATATCATCATTACCTCTAAGGTTACTCACTTTTACCATTTTAATTTGTTTAACATGATATTTATTTTTGTTATTACTCTTTCTATGAATTAAGAATAAAAATTAAGTTGAAATTATTATATAACATAAATTATTAGTATTATAAATTAAGAATCCATTTTATCAAAGTTAATTCACATTAACTTCAGAATTTAATTTAAAAATAATTCTGCGAGCATGATGAAAAGCAATTTTCTGAAAAATGTATTTTTTATAAAAAAGAAGATCTTATAATAATTGAATACATTTAAAAAATAATTATATAAATTTAAATTAATATATATATATATATATAATTTTATTTAAATCATTCCTCATTATGTGTTTTTTTAATTAATTAAAATGTAGGAACATTATGCACTTTAAAACAGTTTTTGGAAAAATGCATTTTAATCTGAAAATTAAACATATGATAGTGTCTATTATAAATGTGTTTTAATTGTAATTAATTGGATTATATATAAATAAAAAATTATTCTATTAATTTTAAATAAAAATAAATTTTTAATGGGACTTCTTAATTACATAATTTATTAAAATAATTGAAATTTATAAAAGAACAGTTTTTTCACTATTCATTGAGAAATCAATATTTTTTTTAAAAAACAAAAAATTAGCCCTAAGTTGATATTGATTTTATGATTTAAAAAATTATATTAATTTAATAAATTAAAATTCCTCAAATATAACAAAATATTTATAATAATTTCTAAAAAAATTAATAAAACTCATTTTTGATATTAATGTTTTTATTAAAAATTTAGTCCTCATTTCGTATGAATTAATAAATAAATTTACATATATTATAAACTATATATATATTTCATAAATTATTTAATATTATTCATGCCCCAACCTCATCCCCCACCCACCCCCCCCCCACTTTAATGGCTACGTAGTAACAATCCTATTTAAATTGTAATATTTTAATGATGGGGTATAGTTTTTTTAATCTCAACGTTAAATGTTGTGTACACTACCAAACATACTATTCTTTTAAAATATATTTGTGTCACATTATACCCCCTTAAATAAGATTTGTCCTCTCAATTTGAACTTTTTCAGTAAACAAGGGTTTGATATTTGAAAAGTCCAATTGTGGAAAACCACCATCGTAAAAAGGTTTAATAAAACCTCATTTTAAAAGAGTGAAAGTAAAATACAAAGGTTATCTAGAATAACACAGTACTAGGTTTCCATATAAGAGAACATTATTGAGAAGTGAAAATATGAGAATTGAAGAAAATCATAAATAGTTATGAATAGTGGTTGAGATCATTAATCATAAGAAAGTGAATGATAAAGTGAAAATTAACAACCACAGAACCATAAATGTATAATGAATTAAAATACCATTGATTCATCAAATATGAAGGTAATATAATAACATTCTTTCAGGATCCCTTTCCTCGAGTTAAGCGGTTATTTTACTATCAATATGGCGAAAATCATAAAATTAAATTTCTTGATATATTCTTATTTTATAAACATAATTTCTTCTATTTATTGTAATTTGATCAATTTCCACTTCCACTATTACTCTAAGGAATGGATATCCAATATAAATTTTTTTCCCTAAAGCACTGAAATTTACTATTTATGTATCCAAGTAATTATAAAATGATAAAAATTTATTAATAATATCCTTATTAAAACCAAAATGGTTAGGATATATAACGATACTAACCAAAATACATATTAATATATTAATCTCTAAAATTCAGTAATAAAACGAATGGTTTAACTTAGATAATTCCATAAATAAATTACCCAATATCCCAAATAACCTCAATAACATCAATATGAAATAAGGATTTAACCAAAAGGTTATCCCATAACCTTCAAATTACATCTACAAAAACATAATACAATTGATCCAAAATAATCCTTTAAGTTAAACCTAATGTTTATATATTTATCATAACTTCATAAAACATTTCCCAAAATATCATTAATCACCTCAAAATCCAAAAAATTTAAAAAAAATGATCCTATAATATTTTTCCATAAATAAAAATAAAATTCATCCACCAAAAATTTCAAGTAAACACTATTTCATAATTGAAATTAAATTATGTTATCCAATGGGAGTCATTATACACTTATTTCCCTTTAGTTGTGCATTCAAGTTCCTTATCCTTTTTGGATGTGATAGGTTATTCCTCGTCTTGTGGGTTTTTATTTTTAAAAAATTTGGGAAAAGTGATATTAATATAAATAATTCACTTTGATCCTTTAATATTCTCTATAATATGATGAGCTTCTTCAAAAATACCATTACTCATTAAATCTCCATTTTTTTAACCTATAAGAATTTATATCCAACACATTCTTTTCTATAAAATAAAATTATTTTAATTAGATCTAATTAGCTCAAAATAAATCATATCTAAAATATTATCTTTCCCTCAATCATGTTTTTTTACATAAAATATCACATTTCAATTAAATCACATTTCTAAGACATTAGTAAAATTTAACTTATTATTGAAAATCCATAATGAAAAACTACAACCAAACAATCCTTAGATGTTTCGTGATTTTTATAACCAAAATAACATTTATAAAAATACCTTAACAACATGATTCTTTAGTTTCATCATCTAAACACTTAAATCATTCAACTTCAATGATTTTCATGACACATGCCCTTATGAATTAATCCTTGTGTTATGTAATTTGCTTGGATAATGACCTAGTTTCCCACATACATGCCATTGAACTGTTAGTGGTCCCTTAGGTTGAAATTTACTTCCCTATTTATTCATAATCTGACCCTTCATTTTTCTTTAGAAATTATCTTGTTTGTGGACTTATTTCCCACACACAAAGAATTTTATGGTTCCTTTAATTCATATTATATTATTCCTAATCGAACATTTTTTCCATATAGGAAATTGAATCTTCTTTTATTTTTCATTTGTAACACTCGAAATTCCATGATATGATATTCTTATCTTCTTTGATGTATTTTCAAAATTCAACTATATTCCAGTTGTTAATGTTATTTCAAGATAGATCATTTTTAATGATCACAGGATGTCTAATTTTTATTACTATTAGGTTAGGAATCTCATTATATATATCATTATAGTTTCCATCACATTTGTTGTTTGAATAATTTATCATATTTCCTATCATTGACTAGAAAATAAAATAAACAATATGATAATGAATTTACAAAAAAAATAATCTTATTAATTTATAAGTAATAACACATAAATGATAATTATATCCTAACTTATGAGTCTTTAGGTTTTAATCTATGTTATCCATGGTAATGTTTCCTATTAGGTTTTCTAACCTGTGAGTTTGTTCAATTCCTTCATAATGATTTGTAAATATTTTTTTAAATTTCCAAACAACATCCCCCAAGAGTGTTAAACCATGTATGTAGAAAGACCCATTTTTATGCACTATGTTATGATTGAGTTCATCTCAATGTTACTTTTTTGGATATATTACCATTATGTATAAATTTTCCAAATCCATATCCACTTATAGTATCCAAATAGGTATCTAATTTCTTGGAACCAAATCTCTCTATACTTCACCAAAATTCTACGATTTTGTTTATAATTAACCTTATGTTTATACTTATCCCAAGGGTTATAACTAAATTATTCAAGTTCTAATACCCAAAAAACTATACCTTTCTCTAATTCTATATATAGAAACTCATGCATTGTGCACATACTAATACATGATTATTAACATAAACATCCATTACTTACAACCAAAAGATCATGTGGCCTAGTGTCTTTAAAATAATATGTTTTTAGTACATCAAAGTGACACTAAAATAAAAATTATTTATTTTAATTTCTATAATGAGATCTGAAATCCTTTAGAGACCCTAAAAATTCATGGTATAGCCTAGTTAATACATACACTGAAGGGTTGAGCTAAAAATTTAGTAAGGGAATAAACATGATAATGAAACATAACAGGTGAGTCAAAGGTATAACATTATATCATAATATATAAGAATCATGGGTAATCACATGGGATAATAATGTAAGGAAAATATTATCATAAAATCATATCATCAAAGGAAAAGTGATATAAATATTAAACAATTTCATAGATATAAGTCAAGGCTAACTATTGAGCCTTCATCACATGGTGATTAGAGTCCCATAATGGATTAGTTTTTCTCACTAATACCAAACATGATGTCTCATGAGACTAAAACATTACCCAACACTTTGGAGGTAAATATAATTTTAACACCACCCATCACATTCATTTCTTGTAAATTATTATGTATTCCATAGAATCCAATCAATAATAAGTTCTAAACATAATAATTTCCCTCAAATCAAAATGGTTAGCATATTTTTTCCTCATATCATAATCAAAATATATTTCTTAAATAATTCATTTTGAGAAATGATCATAAGGAATGTGTTACCTCGTAAAAGGGAGGGACAATGAGTTATTTATATATGTAAGATATTTATATAAATAATTTATGATCATTACATAATGTTAATTTTTTTATAATTTTTAAAAATTAATACTTTTAAAATTATTAAAAATAATATTGAGGAAAATATCCTTTCAATATGAAAACACCTTTTAAAATATAGAAAATTCACAAAATATTTTAAAAATGATTTTACTGTAATATATCCTTCTAAAAATATGAATTAAAATTCAAATGAAATAATTAACATGATGTTAGGTAATTATATACATGTTATATAAGTTAAAAAACATTCATTTCATAATTTGGTAAAAATTCAAAAAGTACCTCATTTAAAAAATGAAAAAATATTCCTTTTAATAAAATAAATAAAATGTTTTAAAATAAATTTAAACAACCAAATAATAATATTAGATAAATTTGAAAAAAAATTTAAAGAAAAAATTTACATGGAAGATAAAGAATTTTTAGCTGAAGAGAGAAACAATGTTTATTTTCCTTAAAAACATTTACTCAATCATTTGAAGTACCAAAGACAGTAAAATTGTACAATTGCATGAAACATTAATGAAAAAAAAAGATAATAATATTATATGGTTTTAATAAACAATTATCAAATAATTTATATCAATGGAAATTCAATCATAAACAATACAGATTAAAGTGAGATTATACCATAAACCCTTACCTCCTTGGAAACTTTTGAATCATAAACCCCGTGAATGAAGTAAGTGATTTGTAAATTGAAATAACATGAAGTTAAAATTATTAATTATATAATATATAAGTTATAAATAGATAAACCATATAAATGAAATCAGGTATATAAAAGGACATATTCCTAGAAGAAGGAATTTTTGGGATGGAAACTCTTACCTCGAGTCCAGACTTATCTTGTATGTCCTTTATCTCTTGAATAAACAAATTATATTAGTAATTTTTTTATTAATATAATTTTATATTTATTTTTCTATATAATTAAACAATTTAATTCATTAATGTTTAATTAAATATTTTATTATGTAATCAGTTCTGTCCACGTTGATTGTTTTGAGGATGTTTAGTTCATAAATTCAAAATAGAAGCGATGTGTTTATCATGGTCAGAAGGTTCACAATTATATTTTCTCTATAATAATAATAATAACATAATAATAATTTTAATATATCAATTATATATTTAAATCCAACCGTGTAATATAGTTATGAAGAAAATCAACTATGTTACAATTATAGAGATGGTATGTCGTGTGTACATATGAGAAATGCAACCATTTCTCAGAAATCATTATTTAAAGAAGGTAATTATTATTTTATCATTATGGTATTGTAATTATATCATAAATATAATATTATTTATTTAAATACCCTTACATATACCATCCATATGATGCATTAATGAAAAATGAATCACATTGCTCCATGAGGTGGTAGTCCCTCGTACACACAAACGATGTAATCATTTTTCAATTGATGGTAATGTAAGAAGGTATATAAGATATTAATTTTAAAAAATTATAAATATTTAATTAATATAATATATAAATACAAAATAAATCTTTATTAATAGTTGTGAGAGAAAATTATGAAAAATGAATTACATCGGTTCGTGAGACGGTAGTCCACAAAACACATGAATGATGTTTGTTTCCCATTTGATTGAAGTGATGATGGATAGATATTATTCCATAAAATAATAAAATATTATTATATAAAATATATTTGGGTTAATATATTGTAATTTTTAATAAAACATTTAAGGTGGAAAAAGAAAATGTAAAAAGGAGGAACTCGGTGAGCACCATTACCTTCTCTTAGAAGACCCCCCTTTGGATCTCTTATTAAGAACCCTAAGGAAGGTATTTTCGAAATTAAAGAAGATATATAACATGTTTAAGGATTTTTTGTGTATATTAATTTTTTTAGTTAATCCAAATAGATGGATAGGGGTGACTACGTAAAGAGTGGGGTTCCCTTTTATAATCAGGGATATGCATTTTTTTAAATACCCAAAACTATTCAATATTGGGTATCCACGCTCAAGAAATGTGCGTAAAAAATTGAAAAATAAAGTATTAGAGGATATATAATGCCAAAAAACACCTATAACACTAAAACTAAACTTTTATTAAATAGTTTACCCTCTTTATATCTAAGGTTACTCACTTTTACCATTTTAATTTCTTTACTATGGTAACTATTTTATTTACTATTTTAGTTTTCATTATGACTAAAAATTATGATATAATTATCATATTATATAAATTATAATTATTAAAAATATATAATCCATTTTATCTAGTTTAATTTACAGTATTGGCTGAATTTAGTATAAAATAATACCTGCAAGGGAGATGAAAGTTGATTTTCTGAAAAATTCATTTTTCAAGGAAAAGAATATCTCATATTAACTATATGATATAAAATAATTATTATAAGAATTTAAAATAATTAATAAAGATATATAATATATAAATTTCATTTAAATCATTACTCATTGGGGCTTATTTTAATTAATTGAAATGGATGAACATTATGCACTTTAAAATTTTTTTCCTAAAAATGTGTTTTAAGCCTAAAGAATAAACTTATGATTAAATATATCAAAAATGTGATTAAAATTTAATTAATTAGATTATATGTAAATAAATAAAATTTATTTTTATTTTAAATAAAATTAAAAGAATAATTTTACTTTTAAAATACTAAATTTACTAAAATTAATGATAATTTATAAAATCTATATTTTTCTCTATTAACTAAAAATTAATATTTTTCAAAAAAATCATAAAATTTCACCCTAAAATAATATAGATATGTTGATTTAAAAAAATCATTTTATAAAATAAAATTTCTAAAAAATCTAAAAAATAATTATAATATTTTCTCACAAAAAATCAATAAAAGTCATTTTTGAATTAAATGTTTTTATTAGACATTATGAACTTTTTTCCATAGAAATTATGAATAACATTATATTAATTAGAAACATTATATTTATTTTATAAAATATTTAATCCTATTAATACCCTCTAATTTAATGGTTATGTAATAAAGGCCATATTAAAATGATAATATTTTAATAATTTGTCATTTTTTGTTTAATCACAGTGTTGCGTTGTTATATATATTACCAAACAAAGTTTTATTTCAAAATGATAGGGTATTAAAACTTAATTATACTTACAATAAACTATAGTGGAGAAGATTTTTTGATATATAGTGGTGAAACAATAAATGTATTGGGATGTGTCCTCAGGAAAAATGGAATGGAGATAGCTAATACCACCCACTAATTAAAAATTCATGAGAAAAATTACCTAATAATTGATTTAGGGTTGGCATCGGTAGTTTTTAAATGAAATTATCAATAAATTATATGTATAGTGATATTTGTGATATATATACTTATCATAATATCTTAATGAATATATTTTAATAAAATGAGATTAATATGAGCTATAAATCATTGTTTGAATGGATAAATGATTATGATTGCTCAAAATTTTCTTCCATAGGAAGTCGAACAAGGTGTATGATTCTCTGAGTTGGAAAGATCATGCTAGTTTTTCAATGATAAGGATTAAAATGGAACCAAAATTTATGGATTTAAATAATTTTGATCTTTATATATTAACAAAAAGGGACATATATTATCTTTCCTGAATGAATTTCCAACCACGTATCTATTAAATGATTATGAAGTCACAGAAGAAAGATATGGATCTATAGAAGATGGGGGGAATGTACTGGATTTCAAACATGATCATTCTAGAATGATAAAGTTCAAGAACTATTTATGTTTCCTATCAATACTCTAATTGAAAACGGAGATATTGTATAAAGTTACTATTTCATCATTTTCTATTCATCCTATACATACAAAGATGTATAGAGGTCTGAAAGAACATTCTTGGGGTGATAATATAAAAAACGATATTACCAAGTATGTATCGTAATGCCTATAGTGTAATATTTTTAATACTAAGAGATAGAAGTATAAAGGAATGTTCCAAACATTACCTATACCACAATTTAAATGTGAAAACATTAGAATTGATTTCATCATCAAACTACCCAAAACATCTTAAGGTCACGATTATATTTTTGGTTGGAGTCAGTAAAATTATGAAAATTATTCACTTAATTTATATTAGATAATATTTCTATCCTTATCAACTAACTCAATTATAAATTAAAGAAATTTTAAGTTTTTATAGAGTATCAATCCTAATCATGTATGATCAAGATCCAAGGTAAACCTTAATGTTCTATAGAATCCTTTAGAAGGTTCTAGATACAGGATTGACTTTTAGTACTTCCCACAATCTTCATATTTATGGTCAGTATGAGAGGGATATTCAAACTCTAGAATACATTTTGAGTTATTTCACTATGAATTTCAAATGTTTTTGGGATCAATAAATCCATCGGTTGAATTGTGTTACAATAATATCTTTCACTCAAGTGTTCACAAGGCTCTTTCTGAAGCCCACAATTATATAAAGTGCAGAACTCCAACATGTTGGGATAATTCTAGAGAATGAAATCTATTGGAACCTAATCTATCTGAGGAAATGATAGGGTAGGTAATATCCATTCTAAAATTCATAATGGATGCTCAAAGTTGATAAAAAATTATGATCAAAACCAACAGAGATATCTTGAGTTTGAAGTTTGTGATAAGGTATTTCAACAAATATTTCTTTGGAAATAGGTTTTGAGGTTTGGAAAGAAGGGAAAGTTGATCCCTAGATATATCATTCCCCTTTAATTATTTGATCGTATCAGGATGATAGCTTATCTATTAGTTCATCCACTAATTTTTTCTCAAGATCACGATGTGTTCTATGTATCTTTCCTGAGGAAGTACATACCTCGTAATTCCCATGTACTGAATTCAGAAGTCATACCATTGGACCAAGATCTATATTATGAGGAAAAAAGAGCATATTCATGATTTTAGAGAGATATTGAAACAAAACAAGATGACCCACCTCGTATGTAACACCCTGAGATTTTGTGAAATGTTTTTTTTTTGAATTAATTTAATCTTTTTGATATTTTGCATTTCATGAAACACTAAAAATTGTTTTTTATATTAAATTACTAAGTTTTTCTTGCTTTATATGAAATAAAATTTTAATCATGCACTATAAGAAATATAAATTTTATTTTTATATTCATGGAAGACTAAGGTTATCTTACATTACATGAAACACTGAATTTCTTCAATGGCTTGCATAACACGTAAGACCGAGTTTTACCGAACAATCATACATTATTAGAAAAAATATTATTGTTTAATATAATAATATATAACTGAGCCGTTAAGTTTATGGTTTTTAATAGGATTAAATAACTTATAAAAATACATGGTTGAATTCATTGGTTACAGGTTAATTATAAATTAATATAAGAACCAATCAAATATAAAGGGAATGTTTTTTAAAAAACTACTTTTATGATCAAAAATGAATTTATCCTAATAAATTAAATTAATTACTAGTTGTTATTTATATTAATTAAATATATATTTTATATATCAAATATAATATTTTTTTATTAATCGAATATATTTGAGAGTAATAAGATCAGAACAAACCAAATATTATACATAAAAACATATATTTTAAAAAAAATGAATTATTATCTTTTAATGGATAACATATTTTTAAATATAAATTTTGAAAATTTTACAAATAATAAATGTCAAAAAACTTCATTTTATAAATATAAACATAAATATTAAGTTAGGGTGAATTTTTGGTATTTTTCGGTGAAGTTTCATTTTTTTATGAATAGTGAAAAATACTAAATTTATATTCAAAACTGGTTTTTCATCTAATTTATTTATAAGGTTAAATTATTTTTATAATTAGTTTAAAATTATAATTATTTAAATTATACATCAATTAATATAATTTATTTCTCTAGGTTCATTTTTAATTTGACATTATATATAAAAATTTGGGAAACCTATGAACATTTTTACTTCAAAATCTTACATTGTCATCCCACCTATAGTATTAATTTTAAATTACTTTATGACAATTATGTAATTGTAATTTCTAAAAATGGATTATATATTTGTAATAATAAATATTTATAATGTCTAACAACTTCAAATTATTTTTTGTTTAAAATAGTGACTGTAATTAAAATTAATTACAATGATTAAGAGGAGAATTAACTTAATAAAGGAATAAACATAAATTTAGGGAAATAATGACCTAGATACTTTTCAAAAATCCTATTTATGTTAATATTTAGACCCTATACTCTATTATATTGAATTTTTTTTATTATTGTATCCAATTAACATTGGAAAATGTTGGTGTAATTCCCTTTCCCAAAATTTAGAAGAATGGCACTCCTCCGCTATAAAAAGGCACTCACCCTTTCCCCTTATTTACACCTCTAAATCCATTTGTCTCACCCAAAATATTCTCAAATAATCTCCAAATATCCCTAAATTCATACAATAATCATTTATTTTGGAATAAATTCAACCAAATAAGCACTTTCGTTCAACCCAAGAGGAGTTACTAAAAGAAGAGGTAACATCCTTCCTCATATTCCTTTGTTTTATTTTAATCCTCCACCAACTAAAATATTCTTATTATATGATTATATAATTACCTCAGTATTCTCAATATAATTAAATTTTTTAATCTGAGGTTTTTATAAACACTTACACACAATTCCATATAATGGTTAACTTACTTATTGTTCTTATGTACGGTGAACTACCGCCTCATGAAACGATGTTGTTCATTTTTACATTACCACCTTGTATGGTTTGGAATTGTGATGGGAACTCTATTTTTATATGATATATATGATATTTATTATATATTTATGATTAAATAATTATTATATAACACATACCTTCATGCTTTAAATTTTGTGTAAATATAATTATTTCATTTGGGGAAGTGTGTACTACCGCCTCCTCAAAGCGATTTGATTTATTCACAATCTACATGGAATGTATTAAAGAAGAGTTCAGTGAACTTATATGATATATATAACATAATATTTATAATATAATTATATTATATATATATATTATTTACTTTCTTTATTTCAATATGATAGAACAATTGAAACAACGTTCATGCGTACGTACGACATACCATCTCCATGAATCGTGTATTCCATTTCATATTCATATATTTTATTGATTATTATAAATACATATATAATGAATATATATTATATTTATATTCCTTAATATCTTCTTCTAATAAGTAAATCATGATCTATGTAAGGTTATAAAGAAAAAAAATCAAAACATATATGAAAAACAATGCGAATATTACCTAAAATATAACATTAACATAGAATTGTTAATAAAATGCAATATAAGGTCTTAATCAAATAATATATGGTATTATATATAATAATATGATTATTTGGTATAATTATAATAAAATTATATTTATTATGCATGAGTATTGGATGTGTATGAAAAAATTCAAGACTTAAATTAAGGGTTTTCTCGCCTCACATTTATTTTTCGTGATACACAAGCCAATTCACCACCTAATGATTATATGTGGTGTATATATTTCCAATGAAAATATTCTATAATTCATATACATAAATTTATTGGTATTTACATATTCATTTTATGATCTATCTTTCATGGGGTTTATGGTTCCAAAGTTACCAAATCAGTAAAGGATTTTTTATCAATTTTCCTTCTTTGAGATACATTCCACATGAATCTAGACCTGGAATGGGTTCTCTATCACTTATCTATTCATAATTGATGTATTAGGCCATGTCTGATCCATATCCTCTCCTCCTCGGTCCCTTCTGGCTGGGGGGGAGGCTTCCCTTCCGCCCTCATCGTCTTCCCATTTTATACATTTTTTCTTATTCACTAACCCTGCATCTATCCCAAAACTTCCCCTAATAAACTTTTTCCTTAAAGTACATTAACTCAATAATAGTGTTATTTAGGTTCCACTTTCTTCTCAGGATTTCACTCGAACTCCAACGATGATTAAACTATTATTGGTTTCTCGTTTCGAGAAGCATCGACCCTCCATTGATGATTTTGATTGGTTTGTCTCCTTTTCTAAGAAGTTATATAAATAAGTGTTTGTTTTTCTTTTTGATTTGAGGAATAATTTTATTTGGTTTAATAAATAAGAATATTTTATCTCTAATTTTGAAAATTCTCTGTGAGTTTTGTAGGGTACTTCTTTTCCATAATTCGAGGGTCATTTGATTTTCACCTGATGTACGACCCTCCAGTCTTAGTGATTTCGATTTCACTTCCTGTTCTTAGAGTACCATTTCAAAACCCAGTGATTCTTCATTTATTCTACAATATGGTATTTTTTTTATATTCTCGGATATCCACACACAATATATTTCTCACTGAGTTTATCGATGTATCTATATAGAAGATGACATCTCTAAGAATCTGATGTACTTCATCTTCATCGTGGTAAAAGGTGAGTTGTGTCAATCTCAACAAGTAAAATATAAATCCCAGGTCTATTTTTGTTTAGTCTATAGGAATCTGGGTTATGATTTTAGTATATTTCATTATGGAACATTTCACTCTTCTAAAGAGGTCCCTCCAACTTTGGGAGATAATCCGCCCATGTGAGATGTAGGGAAGGTTGGTTTTAATACCTTGAATGATGGCACAGTGTGTAAATACCTAGAGTTTTATATATAGGGCACCGAGAAGCTGGGGCATCATATAGTCTCCCAGATGGAGGTGCGGTTTGTGAATTATGATCCATAGAAAGAGAATATGTTTACTTGATTAAGGTGATATTTGGTTGTTATTTCATCTTAAAGGTAGGTTCAATGTGGCTTATTTGAGGATAAGGGGGTGGGTACAGCTTGAAGAAGTTGTCCAAGGTGATCTACCACATATGAAGATAAAATAAGTGTCCCATCCGATGTCAGCAATCAGGAATAGGATCGACAGAGGGTTGAAGTGGGATATAGAGATAGTTTTTGTATAGTGAGTAGGGAAATCCCAGATATGGGACCTGAATTCAAACCGGTTTTGGGGGGACTCTGTTAGGTCTCATGATTTTTCCCACATAGGTAAAGAGGGATCTTCTATATTTAGATCTCATACATTTTTTATGGTGGTAGGAGATGGTGATTTACCCATATTTTAATAAATTATTGTTGGGGTGGAAGGGAACAAAAAAATTCATTCTTAATGGGGTGGGTAATATAGAAAAGAAATGGAAAATGATTCTGTTTTAGAATCATGGACCTTAGAGCCCAAGGTAGAAGAACTCGAGAAAGAGTATCTTCGATCCTCTACAAAAAAAACTGAATAAACACCATTATTGATTCATATGGTTTTATATAGCATATATGTAGTCCATGGATATGGAAGAACTGCTCGAGTTTCTTATTCATCCTATTAAATATTCCTCAAACAAAGGTAAGGTCCCCCAGAATACTTTGAATGCTACTATGGACAATATTGGGAGTATGTATAAGGGGTCTTCTATGAATGTGGAGCTACTAACTGATGGGATAGATAAAACACAAACAGATGAGTGTATTTTCACTGATTCCATGAATAAAGAAAAGTAGGATATTGAATTAGGCAACTCCTAGGAGCTCCTCATACACTCTAATGAAAAAAAGTTAAAGGATTCATTTTGTATCAAGATAGTATAGGAAAATAAGAAAACAAATCGAGACACTAATGCATATTAATTTTAAAAAAGAATATTACTCATTGATTTAAAAACAAAAATAGTATTATGATACTTGGTTTCAATGAGAGAAAAACAAGCCTAGAGGATCATGTTCATACTTGGGATAAAATGGATTTCCACTTTGAGGATCTCATTAAGGGTAATTTGGAAATAGAGGTAGCATTCATCGAATGGCAGTTATTTAAGGTAAATAATTGTTATCGGTTTAAATTGATTTGGAATGGTTTTATAATTTCTTATGAGGTTTGATTTCTCTTATATTTTGAACTTTGTTGGTTTCCCACTTTTTCAGTAAATGTGATTTTGAAAAAATATATATGTTATTTGGGGAGATACATGGAATGATTGCAACTATATTTTTTTATGGGGTGTATATACTACCCATTGAAATGTTATATCCTTAATATCTTTATTTTCATGATATTTTAAGATTTATTTAATTTTATTATTTCATAGAGATTATGATTCAAAATTACTAAATTGGTAATAGTTTATTGCTACAATCTCATCATTATCAAGATTGTTTATGATTCTATTTCTATTGATGAAATCTTATGATCTATCTCTTAATAAGATTCGTTAATTTTCTACTACTATGGTAAGTTGTGATATCTTCATGTATTAGTACCCTTTTCCCACTCTTTTGTAACAATAAAAATATTTTTTTATGAAAATAAGACTTCATTTCTTGTTTTGGTCAGAAATTTGTGTTCTTTCAAAACCATATTTTCTAAAAATGTTTTCCCAAAATATTTTACTATTATCCTATGAGTTCTAATGGGAATTTTTACCCATGTATTACCATTCAAAAAGTGGTTTTAAAAGGAATCTTCTTGTCATTTTCTGATCAAAGAATGTTTCTAAACATTTTAGCTAAAAAAGTAATGTCAAGCATGTATGGACATATAGACCATCATGACCGTCTTTTCTTTGATGCTTCCTTTATAAGTTTACAAGGTAATTTTTTTAAGAAATTTTTTTTGTAATATTCTACAAATTCTTTTATTTTAAATTTCTTTTCAAAGAAAATGGTTTTTCAAAAAAGACATCTTATGTTTAAAAATGTGTTTTAAATGATTTTCAAAGATCTCTTTACTTGTTTTCAAAAGGTTTTATCAAGGAAAATGATTTTAATGATCTATAAGAATCTTTTATATGTCTTTAAATTATTTTCTAAGAAAATTGTTTTCAAATTTTTTCAATATTCTTTTTTAATTTTTCAAAATAAAATGGATTTCAACATATTTTTAAGATTCTTTTGAAATTTTTTCATGTAAAATGGTTTTCAAAAAAATTTCAAGATTCTTGTATAAGTATTCCATAAAAAAAAAGTTTTCAAATTTATTCAAGATTATCTTATATGTTTTCAAGAAAAAAATTTTCAAAAAATTTTCAGGCTTATTTTATAATTTTTCAAGGGACCGTTTTTTCAAAATGTTTTCAGTATTATTTTTTAAGTTTTCATGGAAAACTACTTTTAAAATTTTTTAAAGATTATTTTATAATTTTTCAAGGAAAATGGTTTTCAAAATGTTCTCAATATTCTTTATAAATTTTCGAGGTCGTTTTCAAGTAAAATGGTCTTCAAAATGTTTTATATTTTAAAAAAAATCAATGTGTAAAGGATATTCTCCTCAAGAAATTTTTTTAAAGATATATCAAAATCTTTTATATATAAGATGATATACTTTATCATATTTTATGGCTTACTGGGGATATAATCCATGAATAAAATTCATATTCTTTCTTGAAAGGTTTATGTTATGAAGAATGATGTTTATAAAACATATTTCTCTTCCATATGTTATATACTCTTAAAACCAACTTCTTTTCATGGGTTATGCTTTGATGAAATGATTATGAGACCTATCTATTTTACATAGGTAATGATATGATGAAATGTTTATGATACCATTTAACATTATGGGTTATGATATGAGGTTTATAAAACCCATCTCATTTTATGGGTCATGATATGATGCAAGATTTATTATCTTGTGGCACATTTATCCATGATTTTATTATTAGATTGGTGGCACCTATATCTACCTCTAATGAATTGGGTAATGTTAAATGGTATATTACATCAAATTTTATATGGTTTATATCCCAAGACTGTAAAAAAAAGGTACATAGTCTATAGACCAAGCATGAATATAAGCAGCTACATGGGTTGTATCCCAAGCTTGAATGTAATACGTTACATGGGTTGTAGCTCCAAACCAAAAATAAGAAGCTACATGGGTTGTAGACCAATACTAAAAGTAATAAGGTACATGTTTTGTAGCCTAATCATAAAACTAATATAGTATATGGGTTTTATCCCAAGCCCAAAAATAAGAGGGCACGCTAGAAGTTAGCCCAAGTATAAAGTATGTTCATGGGTGATTATCCCAAGACTAACATTTTATGAAGGTATTTTTTGTTACCCTAGACATAATATTTTATATGTTTATGTTTTTTCCATTAATTCTATGTCTTATTACAATGATATGCTCAGATGGTTCATGTTCTTTATTATCTTTTGATTCATGTCTTATGAACTACTAATCTTTATTCCATGTATCATGTATATGATCTTTGATATAAAGGTTATGATCTTAAATTGTTATTCTCAAGTTCTAATACCATTATGTTCATTTTATTCATATGTATTTACTTTATTTAACTTTACTGTATATTATAGGTCACCAATTTATTATGAATTCTTTCCCCATGTTATGAAGAATGGTTTAAAGTAGGAGTACCTAAGGGGATCATATTTAAGGTATAAGTTGAAAATCTTTCACCAAACTAGAATAATTAGTTCCAATCTACCAAATACACATAATTATTATGGTTTTCATAAATTTACATTTTTAATGTGATGAATATTATTATAATATGATGTAATATCCATATATATTAATCATGGGTTGTTATAGTCGATATCTAAGGAAAGGATTATTCAACCTATGGAAACTAGGATGAAAAAACTTTAGTGAGAACCTTTGGTATATTTATAAGGATATGTCTAGGTATGTCTCTATGTATAACTATAAGGATGATTTAATGTTTAGGAAAATGTCTTGGAATTTTGTTAGATTGAATGGTTTCCTAAAAATACATCTATGTATGGATACTACAAGTGGATGTTGTTCTAGCATAGATGTACCTAGGAGTAATAATTCTAAAAAAGTTTATTGGTTTAGACTCGACTATAACCCAGTAGAAGATAGTTTTCCTTACTGCACACATGGTCTGACACTCTCAGGGGATATACATTGGGAATTCAAAAACGCTTTTTAAACTACCATGAAGTATTTAAATAAAATATGACTAAATAGCCTAGGGTAAACCAAAGGTTTCATATATTAAAGGAGTATGTGTCATGATTTAGACATCCTATAAGTTATTTTTCATGATAACAAGGTTTTATACTATGATAAATGTTTCTCAAACTATGATTTCTAGTTTTAGTCAGTGGAAGTAACCAAAAGAAACTGGTTTAACATTGAATATGATGAACAAATTTTTTGATGAGTAGTCAAATGGGATAATCATTGGAGCAAAGGACATTGTGATCATACCTAATAAATTTTCATAGAACATGATTAAAAACATGTAACTTAACAATATCTCAGACTCAATAAGGAATAAAAGTAAGGAGTTTTCTAAGAGTTTGGGTAATGGATACCATATAGGAAAGGAGATTAAGTTTCCTTTGTGTTAATAATGTGTAAATAGTCACCAAATTTAAAGTCTTTGAGAAAGAAGAAGATGTTTGGACTGTGGAAAATAAGGAAACAAAGCAAGTAACTGCAAAATAAAAATGAAGGGTTTGGTTAATGCAATGGATGGGAATATTGACCTTCCTAATAGATCATCGAAGATTAAATAAGTGTTGAATGAATGGTCATTATGAAAATCGATGTCATATGAGGAAATATCTTCAAGAGAATCTGAAAGGTGGTATGATTAATGGATATATTTCTAATTATGATGAGACTACATGTGAATTGTGAAATGAAATAGGTATTAAGTAATTGGATGAGGTACCCTTCTTATAGATTAAGGATTAAGTGGAATAACTAAATTTTTTATGTATTTTGATTCAATAATTATGTTATTTGATTGGTGAAATATAAAAATAATTTTTCATTTTATATTTTTTCACTAAATAATTATAATAATTTGTTTAATGGTTCTGATGGGTCAAAAAATTTATTTAATGTCAATGTGATTTCCATGGAAAACACATTATTAAGGGAAAGGTAACCCTTAATATGTTCCTTATGTTAAGTTAATTTTTTTATAAAGATGTGTTGGATATGAATAAGTAAATTGGAAAAGTATTTTTATCTTATAAATGATAATGTATTTGTTGAAAAATTATTTGTGCTATCATGGATGGAGTTTAAAAAATTATTTTAGGAATATATCTAATAGACATTGGAATAAGAAACCATTCATGTTTTCTAGAAGTATTTTTGGTAAAAAAAATTGTTACCATGTTTCAACGGAATACATGATAAAGGTATTCACTTGTTTAGTATGTGATGAATAAGATATAATTTATGATATATAGGGGGATCAATGTTCCTCTGATTTTGTAACCTTATTTATAAAGTTTTTTATTTTCATCTTTCAAAAGGGATATAAGGTTAACCATTTATGGAAGTTTTATGATAAACTTATGACAAAGTCTGTGAGATTAAAGTATTATCTCACCACATAAGGATTTATACATATTAGATAACCTATTATAAGAAATTTTTTTTGATGGTAACTAATGATAGATGGGATGGATTATCATGGATATCATGATTTTTTAGTTCTATAGGGATAAAAAATTAACCATCATTTTTGGAGAAATATGTGATGTGGAAATTGATCAATACACAGCAAAGGGTGATGTGGAAATTAACATTCCTTTTTCAACTGTTCCCACCTTGTTGGTTGCTCCTACTTCAGCGGTGCAAGATACTAAAGTGGAGGATCCCCCTTCTTCTCCCCCCAGTGGCCCCACTTTTTTTCCGTATCTCATTTCTCTTCTAGATCTAGAATCATGTCCTGGTTTTTCATACAAGGAGGCTCCTTGTTGTCCTCCATAAATTTTCCCATCTTCATTCTATCAGAGTATCCCCTCATAGGTTCTGGTTGCTTCTCTGTTTGACCACTGCCTAGTTCTTGAGGTTCCTTCTTCATCCTTTGTAGAAGACTTGGAACACCTTAAATGGAAACATGTTGTGATATTTGGTGAAACTCGTCCTCCCATTTATTTATTCCTCTATTTTTTTGGATCCATGGGGTTTTCATTCTCCTGCTCAGATTTCATCTCTGAATCAGAAGTCCATTTTCATGATACTAGAATCTATAGATTAATTTTGTTTGACATGGTGAAAGGCATTGAGTGTGATGGGTAGATGGTGGTTCATCTTATTTGATTGGTCAATGGAATAACATTACAACTAGGAATTTGATCAAGTGGTGGTTTGTTTTTTCCTACCAGGTCTTCCCATCCCTTTACAGAACCCTTATTTTCTAAAGGTCATCGGTGAATCCATTGGTTATTTTCTATGTGTGAATTATCATACACTTAGAAATGATGATTCTACTATTTCTATGATCTTTGTTAAAATAGATATCTCACTTCCTCCTCTAGACCGTATCCGTCTTTACATACAGGAGGCCTTTGAATGGAATTAGGAACTTTTTTACCCAATATATCCCATGTTATGATCATTCCGTAAGATTCTTGGTCACCCTATCCCAGTATTCAAATTACATTTCCCAGGATTTTAAGTCATATAGTTACAAGAGATTCCTGTCATGGGATCAGATCTATCATTTTCAGATTATGGGGCTAGTTATGGCCATAGTAGAGGAGTTTTCATCTCCCCATGATCAATTGCCTCCCATTCCCAGGCTTCCCTATCTGGCCCTAGTTCCTTATCAAGTCCTGGTTTCCGTAGTTCCCTCTGATGTGAATCCTAGTAGCAAGGATGATTTTTCTTCCTAAAAGGATCAAGGGAAGGATATTTCTCACCCAATTCACATTTCTTTTCCTTGTGATCCAGGGCCTTCATGCTAGATTTTGTTCTTCTAGACTCCAATCTTCATTGTTCCTTCTCAGGTTCTTGATCCTCAGTTGTATAAGGGGGTCCTTGACTCCCAATTTTTGCATTCGAAATATATTTCTTGGAGGGATTTTGTTGCATATACAACCCCCAAGAAGATCCATAACTCTTCTAACAACATAGCTTCTCCCAGCCTACTTCTACTAAAAGTCTCTAGCTGGTCTAATGGTACCATAGTTTGTGTCTAGGCACTCTTAGATCCTCCTGTATATTCCCCTATCCCATGAGTTCTAGGGTATGCACACATTCTCAATCTAAACGTAGTTCGGATAATCCTCTTACTCAGACTAGAAGCACCATGTTTTCTGGGTCTATTTCAAGGTTTCTCTTTGTTTAAAGTTTTCCTTTATCATCTAGATCACCTGAGGCATGGTTGATTAAGTTAAAAATGGACTACATCACATCCGAACATCAAAGGAATGTGTTTTCTCTTTTTGTTATCTTAGAATCCAAACAATTTCACTCCATAATATATAAGTTTTCTTATATAATGAACATTCATTCATTTATGAATGCATTCCCCCATAATTCCCACAGCAAGATCGTCTAGAACTCATTCTTATTAGTGTATTTAATTTCTACATCTGATCAATTTGTCAACATAATGGTCACCAAAGTTATCAATATCTATCTAGTTTCTTTTTTATATGTCAATTGTGATTCTCACTCTAGGGAGGATTTATGACATGATTTGGGCTCCTTTGATCTGGGAGACTCTCTATAGTTTTTTGGGGGTGACTTCAACAAACATCACAGCACCAAATGAAAATAATGGAAGTGGGGTGTTCCTTTATAAATTCATCTTGAAATTTTATCAGTTCATGTCCCACAATGGCATATATAATATGGGTTACATAGGGAATTTTTTCACATGGTGCAACAACCATAGAGGGAATCCATGCACCTAGTTCCACCTTGATCGATGTCTTTTTAATTACCAGTCCATCTTTTTCTTCCCTAATGAAATTGTTACTCATCTCATTTGAGGTCTTTTAGATCACTCACCACTCCTGGTATATATGCTCTCTATTCATGAGAGTGGGCTTCATTTTATTTTATCTCATATTTGGATTGAATATTTGGGATTTAGTCATGTGGTGAGTGACTCTTCTAATAATATGGATCAATGTAATTCTTGGATAGATCTTCATAGTAAACTTAGGTGGATAAAAGGGGATATTATTTCAGGGATTCACAAGAATCCTTCTCCTCCTCAGGACATGGATGTAAAAAATATGGATATCGAGAAATTGGAATCTACCCTGGAAGAGTTTTGGATTGAAAATGTGTTTATAGATCTATCATATAAAAAATAGAATCCTGGAAGAAATTATTCTGAGAAAAAAATTTCTAGAACATGATTAGGAAAAGACTAAACGGATTCAAGAAGGTGATCGGAACACAAAATATTTCCATGTGTGCATCAAAAAGAAATGGTATATCCACAGACCCAATATTTTACAAGATGATGGTACTTATACTGACGATAGGGATGTGGTTTGCGCCATGGTTTAATCCCACTTTAAATCTCTCCTAGCTAGCCCCCATCCTTATATTCATGAGGGTTATCCGTCGGGGCATGAAGAAATTCTTGATGTGGTTCCTTATTTGGTATCCAGAAGAGATAATATGTCATTTTTAATAGCACTAGAAGTTAAGGAGATTTATGAGGCGATGTATGGTCTCAATATGGGGAGCACCCTAGGACCAAATGGATTCCCAAGTTTGTTCTATTGGGCTTCTTGGAATATGATCGAGTAAAATGTAATGTTGGTATTCCAGGATTTCTTTTGGGGTGGAAGCATTCCTAGTGTAGCTTCTGTGACCTTCTTAGTGATTATCCCTAAAATTAAGTACCCATAATCCCTTAATCACTACCACATGATTATCATGTGTAACTACATGTACAAGATTCTGGATTTGGTCATCAATAGAAGACTCTATTGTCATTTTCCTTATAGGATCCCAGAGGAGCTGAAGGGGTTTGTTAAAGGAAGGTCGATATAATGTGAAATTGCTCTGGACCAAGAAATGGTACGCAATATTAATCAAAGAGTATGGGGATCCAAAATGTCTATTAAATTGGATATGGAAAAGGCCTACAGCCATGTGGAATAGAGATTTATGATCAAATTTTGGTTCAACATGGGTTTTTCTTCTTAGGAAGTTGATCTAATCTTCATGTGTAGTGGCTCTTCATGTTTTCCTATTTCCTTCCTGGGAAAAATCTAGGGATTTTTCAATGATACTCATGGCCTTAGACAAGGTGATCTTTATTCCCCAATCATCTTTATAATCATGTAGGATATTCTCAATCACCTCATCAACAGGAACATTATGAGGGGTAACATCCTTTACATTCACTATAAACAGAATTCTGGATCTATTTCCCATATTATGATTTCATATAACACCATTATTTTTATAAATGCTGACAAGAAATCAAACTATGGTGTTATTAAAATCCTTGAGGATTATTGAAAATGGGGCAGGAAAATTATCAGTTGTTTAAAGAGAAGCTTCTTCATCTCTAATAGATGCTCAGAAAAACGTATTTCTTCCCTCAGTACCATCTTGGGTATGCAGCGCAGGACCTTCCATGTAGAATATTTATGTGTCCAATTATCCTCAGGTAGAATTTACATTTCCCATTTTCACCATAGTTCTAAGAGGTTCAAGATTAATATTATGAACGGTAAAAAAATTTACCTCTCCCTTGGAGGTATAATTTCTTTGGTTAATAGTATTTTCACCTCTATATTAATTCATTCCTTTTCCTAAATCAAGGTAACCAAAGTATTTTTTTCCAACACCGATAAAATTATCACCATCATTATTTGAGATGCACATGGGGAAGGAAAATATCATTGGGATTCATGGCCTAGGATGGTCAGGCCTACTGAAGGGGGAGGCATTAATGTGATGAATTTTTATGACTCACTACAAGACTTTCATGAGAAACTATCATAGGAAATTGTTGAATAACGTACTATTTAGGGAATATTCATGGGTGATAAATGCAGAGTGGATTCAAACATTTAGGGTGGGGGTTCAAATATAATTTTTCCCACAATCCATACTCTTGTCCTAAATATTCAATGCAAAATCTGTTGGTTGGTAGGTTGGGGTGACATATCTTTCTAGCATCATAATAGGGTGGGTTAAAAACTGGAGTTCCCTGGTTTCCTGGTCATAGACATATCCTTCAGACATACTAGCATGTATACAAGCTTTAATAATGTAGATCTAGATAAAAACATAATATTTTTGAAATTATTATCCTTAATAATGATCCAGAAAACTACGTATTCACCATGTCAACTATGGGTGTTTTTTCTACAAGGATATTAGTGGAACAATGACACCCTTAGATAAATTGAATAGCTTGGGTGAAATACTCTGGTTAAGGACATCCCTATGAAGCTCAATTTCATCATTTGGAGGGTTATAAATCAGGTGATATCCACTAATAATATCATCAAACACAATGTAATTTACATGGTTTCAATATGATCATACTGTAGGGATCACTATGAAGAGAATGTGGATAACTTATTTTTCTAGGGGGAGTGGGATAGCACAGTCTAGCATTTTTTTCCCCAATTTTCAGGATTTTATGTACAGGAGCTCCAGGGAATTCCATTCCTCGAGCATTGGTTCCACAGTGACAGATCTGGTGGGTTTGAGAGTATTTTTATGGTCATTGTGTTGATAACATGCTCCTGGTTCATTGTTAAGGCTCACAACATGGATCGTAGTGAGGATAAATCCTATATGGTGAAGGATCTGGTTTCTCCCACCATGAACCTACAACTCGATCTGGCTTTCTTGTCAAAGAACTATGAAAGTTCCCCAACCCTGAAATCACTATTATGTGTTTCCCCTCATCTCCAGCTAATATCCAGTGGCATGAATGGTAATTCGGTGAGTTGGAACCCTCATCTTAAGGGTTTAAAACTCAATACTGGTTTTTTGTGTAGCTTGGATGTTATCCGAGTAGGAGCTGTGGACTGTGATGTCTTGGTTTTAGTCATCCATGCCTTTTCTGCACATTTTGGTGTTGGATAGTCACTTCAAGCCAAAGAAATGGCTCTATTAACCGGTCTCTGACTTTGCATCCAAATCATTATTAGCTTGGAAATTGTGGAAATTGATTCCAAGATCCTCCATGACTCTTTGCAATGCATAGGTAATACATCTTTGTCTATATCCCATATAATTAGATGATGCAGGAAGTTTATCAAAAACAAAATCCATATTTCACACACATTCCATGAGGGTAATAAGGTTACAGACTTCCTAGCTTCCATGATAGTTCAACACTACTTCATCACTTTCTTTAATAGCATGACTTTATTACCTCTAGATGGAGTGAGCCTGATTAGAGTGGATTCACTTGGAATCCACTAATTTTGGCCTCCATGATCCTTTATCCCAACAATTTCTTGTATTTCTTTCATATTTCATGTACTCATTTTTTAATAAATAAATAATGAGTTATGATAAATCAAATCTCCCCTTAGATCATCATAGGTTTATAGCTTTATGATGTTTAACATTCTCCTGACCTTGTTCTATATCACTCTATATCATAACTTTATAGTTACATTTTCCTTCAATGTCCATGTTTTCACTTCCCACCATTATTCCCCTATGTGGAAACCTAGTTATATGTTACTTTGGGTAACTGTTATGTTTCCCACATTTCATTTTTAAAGTAAGTTTTAGAATTCCTTTTTACGATGTGGGCTTCTATGAAAGGGAATTTCAAGTAATAAAGCTTTGATAACCCAAAAAATGAGGGAAAATTATTTTAACGGGGGTGGAATGTAACATCATGAGATTTTTTAAAATATTTTTCCTGAATTAATTTAATCTTTTTGATATTTTTCATTTCATGCAACACTAAAAATAGTTTTTTATATTAAAGCACTAAGTTTGGCTTGAGTTATATGTAACACCAAGTTAATAATTCAATACATGTGACATAAAGTTTATCCTTCTCTACATGGAATTAATATGTTAGCTTATGTTACATGAAAGACTAACTTCCCTTGATGGATTATGTAACATGCAAGACTGAGATTTAACGAACAATAATATATTATTAATAATATTATTATTTAATATAATAAGATATTACCTAGCCATTTATTTAGAGGTTATTAATAAGATTAACTAACTTATGAAAATACATTATTTAATACCTTGTTTAAAAATTAATTATAAATTAATATAATTACCAATTGAATAAAAAGGTAATGTTTTTAGAAAAATAACTTTTATGATCAAAAATGAATTTTACCTAAATTAATTAATTTAATTAATATTTGTGAATGATATTTATTAATATATATATATATATATATATATATATTATGTTAAATAAAATATTTTTTACATTAATTGAATATATTTGATGGGCATAATATTGGAATAAACCCAATACTACACATAAAAATCTATATTTTTATAAAAGCCGTATTACCACCTTTTAATGGAGAAATTATTATAAAAATAAATTTTCACATGTTTATGAATTTATATGTCAAAATAAACTTTATTTTTTAAAAATAAACATAAAAATTTGTATAGGGTTAATTTTGGGTATTTTGCTATGAAGTTTCATTTTTAGATGAATAGTAAAAAATACAGATTTTAAATTCAAAAATGATTTTATTATGATTTATTTATTAGGTTAAGTTATATTAATAATTGTTTTTAAAGAATGATTATATCAATTAGACATAAATTAATACAATTTAGTTCATTGGGATTAATTTCACTTTGAAATTAGAAATAAAAACTTAGAAAACTTTTGATCATTTTTACTTTAAAAACCAGCATTGTCATCCCGCCTACGAGATTAATTTTAAATTAATTTCTGCCACTTATGTGATTTGAATTTATAAAAAGGGATTAAATATTTATAGTAATAATAATTTATAATTTCTAAAAAAATAAAGTTATTTTTTTAAAGAAAAAATTATTGAATGTAATTTAAATTAATTACAATGATTAAGTGGAGAATTAGCTTAATAAGAGACTAGATCCTAAAATTCAAGGAAAATAACCTATAAAACTTTCCAAAAAAAATTAGGTTCATATTTTGACCATGTACTCCCTTTTATATAATTAAGTTCATTATTTATAGACATTATATGGGGAAAACGTGGGTGGAATTCCCTTTTCCCAAAATTTACAAGAATCACACTCCACCACTATAAAATGGCACTCACACCTCTCCATTATTCACATTGATAAAGCCCTTTGTCTCACCCAAAATATGTATAAATAATTTTCAAAAATCCATATCTTAATCCTAGAATCATCCCCTTTGGAATAAATCCAACAAAGTAAGCTCTTTGGTGCAAATCAAGAGGAGTTACTCAAAGAATTGGTTACATCCTTCCTCAAGCTCCTTTGTTTTCTTTTCGTTATCCACCACCTCAAATATTCTTATTCCATGATTATATAATATCATCAATATCCTAAATATATTTATATGTTTTAACTTTAATGTTTCAACCTACACCTACACACACTTCCATCTGATGGGTAAAGAACATGTTGTTCTTATAAAGGGCGAACTACCACCACATGAAATGATGTTGTTCATTTTTACTTTACCACCTATCACGGTTGGTAGTTATGAAATATAATATGTTTTTATATAATATTTATGTTATATTTATTCTTTTTTATTTTTTATATAACACATACTTTCATTCTTTCGATTTTTTTAAAATATGATAATTTCATTTGGGGAAATGTGGATTACCACCTACTTAAAGTGATATGATTCATTCACACTCTACATGAAATGTATTAAGGATGGTTTTAGTAAACTCATATGATATATATGACATAATAATTATAATTTAATGATATTATCAATATATGTTATTTTTTCCTTTCATTCAATATGAAAATAAAATAGAAATAGTGTTCATGTTTACGTATGGCCTATCGTCTCTATGAACGGTGTATTCCATTATATATTTATATATTTTATAGATTATTATAAAGAAATATATACTAAATATATATGATATTTATATCTTGTTTTTGTTTATTTAAATAACTAAATCATGATCTATGTATTGGTATAAATAATAATAAGTAAAAACATATACGAAAAACAACGTGGATATTACCTGAAATGTAACATTAACAAGGAATCGTTAATAAAAAGGTAATATAAGGTCGTAATAATAAAATATATGCTATTAGATATAATAATATGGTTCTTTGGTATATTTATAATAAACGTATATTTTTTTACATGAGTCTTGAATCTGTATAAAGAAATCCAAGACTTAAGGTTAGGGTTTTCCCATCTCAATTTTATTTTCTATGAGACACAATCCATGTTTACCACCTATTTCCTATATGTGGGGTATATACTGACCATGAACATATTATATGATTCCTATAATTAAATTTATAGTTATTTACATATCTGTTTTATTATATTTCTTTCGTGGAGTTTATGGTCCAAAAGTTACCAAATTGGTAGAGTAATTTTGTATTATTTTTTTCTACGAGATATATGGAATGTTATACACCTATACTTTTATATGGGGGTTTATATACTACCCAATGACATGTTGTATCATGAATCTAATTGTTGTAATGATATATTAAGATTTATGTAATTTTATTCTTTCTGGGGGATTATGATTCAAAGTTACCAATGTGGTAAGAGTTTGTTACTATAATCTCATCATTTTAGGGACTGTTTGTGATTAAGTTTTGATTGATGAAATCATATGATCCATATCTCAAGAAAAGTAATTAATTTTCTTCTAATCTGGTTATCCATTATATATTTATAAATTATTATGATTCTTCCACTCTTTGTTACGTAAGGTAATTAAAATGAAGTTTTTATGAAAATATGAATTTATTTCTCCTTTCGGGCAGAAAGATGTGTTCTATAAAAACCATGATTTCTAAAAGTTTTTAACAATTTTTTTTACTATTATCCAGTGATGTTTAAAGGAAATTTGTACCCATGTATTACCATTTTAAAAAAATTGTTTTAAAAGAAATATAATTTTCATTTACGGATCAAAAATATTTTCTAAACTTTTAATGTGAAAAATGAATGTTCAGTATGTATAAACATACCCTCCATCATGAACAGTATTTCTTTGAGGATTCTTTAGAAATTTTAAAGGTTATTTTTTAAAAGAAGTTTTTTCCCTAATATTTTTAGTATTTTTTTACTTTAAAATTATTTTTAAATAAAAAATGTTTTCAAAAAATTATTTTAAGTTTAAAAAGTGTTTTAAATGATTTTTAAAGCTCACTTTCTATGTTTTCAAAAGTTTTTTTTCAATGAAAACGATTTCAGATATCTTAATGCTTCTTTTATAATTTTACAAAAATATTTTCAAGGAAGACATTTTTCAAAATGTTTTCAAACTTCTTTTTGAATTTCTGAAGGAAAAATTTTTTAAAAATTTTTCATACTTCCTTTATAAGTTTTCAAGGAAAAGGGTTTTCCAAATGTTTTCAAGATTATTTTATAAATTTTTAAGGAAAAAGTTTTCCAAAATGTTTTCAATATTATTTTATAAGTTTTCAAGGAAAATGTTTTTAAAACTTTTTTTAATCTTCAATTATACGTCTTCAAGGATAAAGGTGTTCAAAAAAAATTTAATCTTATTTAATAATGTTTCAAGGAAAAAGGTTCTCAAAATGTTTTCAAGATTTTTTATAAGCTTTTAAGGATATTTTCATGGGAAATGGTCTTAAAAATGATTTATGTTTAATAAAATCAAAGTGTAAAGGATATTTGCTTCAAAAAAATTTATTAAATATATTTCAAAATTATTTCACATCTAAGATGACATACTTTATCATAGTTTATATTTTACTGGGATATAATCCAATAAAACCATTCATATTCATTCTTTAATCGTTTAGGTTTTTATGGAATAATATTTATGACACTAGTTCTCTTCCATGTGTTATATGAAATTAAAATAGGTTTCTTTCCTCGAGTTATGATTTGATTAAATGATTATGAGACCTATCCCTTTTACATATGTAATGATATGGTGAAATTTTTATGATACCCATTTTGTTTCTTGGGTTATGATATGATGTTTATCAAACCCATATTATTTTATAGGTCATGATATGATGCAAGTTTTATTATTTTGTGAAACATTTATGCATGATTTTATTATTTTGTGGTTGGGGAATATATCTCCATATAATAATTTGGATAATGATAAATGGTATATGTGATCAAAGGGTACACTAGTTGTAGACCAATACATAAAGAAAGTAGGTAAATTAGTTGTATCCCAAGCCAAAAAACAAAAAAGTCCATGGGTTTTAAACCAACCTTGAAAGTAAGAGGGTACATGGGTTTTAGACAAAGCCTGAAAACAAGAAGGTGCATGAGTTGTAGCCCAAGCCTAAAAATAATAAGGTAAATAAGTTATAAAACAAGCCTAAAAGTAACGGGGTACACAGGTTGTATCCAAAAACTAAAAATAAGAGGGTACACTGGTTATTATCCCAATCTCGAAGCAGGAACACTGGTGATTATCCCAATACTAACAATTTATTAAGGTCTTGGTTGGTATCCTTGACATAATATTTTATATGTTTATGTGTTTTCCAAAAAATTTATGTCGTATGCCTATAAATTTCTCTCATGGTTCATGTTCTTCATTATCTTGTGATTCATGTCTTATGAACTGCTAATATTTATTCCATGTCTCATATACATGATCTCTAATGTGTAGGTTATGATATAAAAATGTTTTGATCCTATTTGTGTACCCTTATATTCATGTTATGCCTACTTATTTACTTTATTTACCCTTACTGATCATTCAAGATCACCCCTTTATTATTTTTTCTTTCCTCGGGTTATGAAAAAAGGTTTTAAGTAGGAGTATCAAAGGGGAAGATGTTTAAGAGATAATTTCAATATCTTTCACTAGACTATAATAATGTGTTCTATGTTTCAAAATACATTAAACTATTATGGTAATCAGGCATGTACTTTTTTAATGTGCTGAATATTTAGTTAAAATGTTTTAATATCCATTTATATTAATCCTAGGTCGCTATATGGTCAAAGATTCATTGTGATACCATAAGTTCAAATAATCTATGTGTGAACCTAAGAATATAATGAGGCGGAATTATCAAAAAAAATTTATCAGGGAGATGGAATTTCAAATTTTCCATTATTATAAGGGAGGTAGAATGTAACAGTCTGATATTTTATGATATATATCTCTTTAAATAAATATCTTTGATTTCTTGATTTGCATGCAATATTGATTTTAAAAGTAAACTGAAAAAAATATTAAAATATTAAAAAATTATTATGTGAAAATTATATCATTTTTCAACTCATCCTATAAATATTAAATTATATAGAGTTTTTTGGATTTTTCAAAAAAGGTTATTTTTTCATTGTATAGTGAAAAATTCCAATTTTTGTAAAAATATAATTTATATTATTTAAATAAAGTAAATTTAAAATGTTAAATTCTTTTTTTTATTTTTTATTAATTTTATATAATATATATTTTATTTAAATTAGTATCTTTATTTCATATAATTTTTATAGAAATATATTTTTAGGCTTAACAAATATTATTCTATAAAACTATTTTTTCGCATTTTGTGGGTTAGTTTTTAATTTAATTTAAACAAAATATATGAATTTAATTTAATAAAATGGATTCCATATTATGAATCATGATATTAAAATTTGGTAAATATGTACACTTTATTTTTTTACACTATGAATATTAATTGGGGTGTAATTTATCACCTCGAGTATGGGAAAATCTCGTAATTTTGGTTAAAAATAATGTGATAAGGAATTGAAAATATATCCAAACCATAAATTTAATTCATTGGATAACTATATTTCATCCATATTTATATAAACTTCAAAAATATGACATTTTATCTATATATTGTTCATTTTTACATTTATAACATTTAAGCGAAGGATAAAGTCAAAAATGTTAATCTCTTTATTTTAATGTATATAATTTTTTGTGGTAGATAATAACAAATTATATTTTGTTATAAATGGTAATTTTATATATGGGTTATTTTTTCATAATACTAATTTATTTTAAATTTTTAGTTCTTGATCAATTAGCTTAAATGATTACACAATTCTTACATAGTATTTATTCAATTAATAGAAAAATAAAATAAATATATTAAAAAATATTACAAGTAATACCAATTGGATAAATTATAGTGTTTCATGAATTTTATCTGTAAATATATTTTATTCTATGTGAAAGTATTATATTTCAATTCCATCTTTCTATTGATTTATTTAAAGTAAAATTAAATGTAATGTTTAAAAAAATAATTTTTTATTAAATGATATAAAAACTATAAAAATCCAATCAATGAAAAGGTTAATTGGATATGGTTGAAAAAATCCACCAAAGAACATTTATGGGTCATTTTGCATCTTATGGAACAATATTGACCCTTAAAGAGTAAAAAATATAAATATTGTGGTAATTTTCAAAAGGGTTAACAGGGGTTAAAACTAAAAGATAAGGATGAAAAAAGAACTAAAAGTTGAGTCCTTTAATGAGTTCCTACATCATTAGTTTAGTGGGGTGGGAGGAAATAAACAAGAGAATATGGCTTGATATCTCTTCTATATGGAGTTTTTTTGGTGTATATGGTATTCATGCAGTAATCCTTATCATAATGTAACCCTTTCGTTTGGTACTTCACCCGTAGTGAGGACAAAATATCTCATTGTGGAACTGGAACACCTTATGAATCACTGGGATGAGTCACCCTCCTTACGATGTTGCAAGAATACTAGTTCCTCCACACCTTCTCTACAGCCCCCACTGTTTGGTCTCTGAGTTATATGGACTCCCCTCCTCCATTTTTCCTAAATCTTAATGTATATAATTATTATGGTCATGGGAGATATAGGAGGAGGTGTTTTTCAAGATTCTACTAGTTTGGTGATATTTTCCTTCAACATTTTCTAAATAAATTGTGACTCACTCTAATCAGAAAATAATTCCATTCTCATGGGTCTTAATTTATCCCTCTCCAAGAATTTTTCATTAAATATTGTAGAGACAGACTCAAATATTATGTTGGGATCCTCTAAAGGTCTCAGTTCAACTTCATGGAATATTGAGTTCTTGATCTACAAATGCAATCCCCTCATCACCAATGGGATCGAGCTTCTTCACACAAGTAATAAAGGTAACCATATGGTTGATATTATAGAATATAAGGTCTCTTGAGAATTACCTCTAATGGATTTTGCTAGAACTTTTTTCCTTCCCTCAAGAGGTGTTGACATTGTTATTAGGGATTCTCTCAGCTGCTACTTTTATAGGCCCCCTTGATTGTTCTCTTTGCTTGTTCCACATTCCCCTATTAATAAAACTTACATTTTATGGGTGTGGTGTGTGGGATTTTAATTCCTTCATATATTATATTATAAATATATAAATTTCATCCATTTTTACAATAATAATAATTTATAATAATTTAATACTTTGAGAAATCCTAAGAATTATGCACCCCCACTTATAAAAGGATACCCCTTCAATTTTTTCTTTACTCCACTCTAAGAAACCTATATTAACCAAAATCTTCAATTTATCTTATAAAGTTCTCTTAACATGAATTATAGGTTCTTTTATTCTTAAAAAACCTTTAAATATGTCCTTTTGAAGGGATCTAAATAATGTATACTAATGAATAGGCAATAATATTTATTGACACTTTTATGTTTATTTATTATTCTACTTACTCTAAATATATTATATCCATAATAAAATTATAACTAAAATATCAAAAATAATCTTATATGTTATTTTTATAGTGTGAAACCCATTTTACATCTCTTTTATTTCCAGTTAATGGTAAAAAAATTGCGCATACGCACTTACAGCTTGTCGTCACCACGTGTCGGTGTAATTCATTTTTCATCACAACTTTACTTAGATGGTTATAAATATTGGACTAATTAACATATATTATTTTTAATAAATAGTTATTCTTTTTGAATAATAATATCTTATCAATCTTTTTACCTTTTAATCCATTGGAAAACAATAATGTCATTTGTGTGTATGTGTGGACTACCACCTCCACAGAGTGATGTGATTCATTTATATTTTTCATTTTACCAGGATTGTAATTAAGACATATTTAATTAATATAATATGTATATATATCATGAATAAAAATTTGTATATTATAGAACCATGAGAAAGCTTTATGAAGGGAAACTAACAAATAAAAAATTACATGAAAAACAATGCAGTTAACACCCAAAATAACGATAATATTACAATATTATTAACAAAAATGTGATCAAATTTTATAAAGGGATAATATATGATATTATAGATATTATAATGGTTCTATTATATAACTATATTACATTTAAATTTAATATAAATGATGTCAAATCATGTTCAAAGCAATTAGATCTTGTTGTAATGGACTTCTTAACTCAATTTCCATTTATTAGGTTATATCACTTGCCCATTGATTATATTTTGTCAAGATTATATAAAAATTAACCTTTATTTTATTTATTTTTTATTTCCACTTATATTTTTTGGATTTACATTTTTGGCACGTAACTACTTCATTGATTAATTCTCACTTCAACAGTATGATCTTTGTAATGGATTAAGTCTTAATTTCCACCCCATTGAGACATATTTGGTATTATGTACCTATTTAGTTTATGTGGTTTATATAATAACCATTATATATATTTAATTTTAATATATATTTATTCATTATGATTAAATATTCAATTATAGTTTTCATTTTCAAGGGTTGTAATTTAAAATTTACCAAATATATAAGGATTTATTTTACAATCTCATTTTTTTGGGATTACTCTAATTTTCTTTGATGGAATATTATAATAAATCCTTCATAAAATCCTTATATTTTCTAATACTATAGATATTCAAGTATTTTCCATATTTTCTTCCAACATTTCCACTAATTTTTTTTTAATCATTCAAAGAAATGTTTAAATGAAAATTTGGTCTTATTTCTCTTTTGATCGGGTATATTTTTCTTTCACGTCCTTATTTTTGAAAATTGTTTTATATAATCCCTTTTTTTTCATTCAGATGATTTATTAAGTCCATTTTATGTTATAATTATATTTTAAATGGTTTTTAATGAATATTTGTAATGTTTTTCAAAAGGATCATTTTTTTTACATTCGTTATAAAAATTGAAATGGAATGTTTTTAAACATATAAATCATTAATAGATTTTCCCACCACCAAAATAAGATTATTCTCTTTTATCTTATTTGATAATATTTTAATGGTTTTAAAAATAATACTCTTTAAGGAAATATTTTTTTAATGATTTCTTCCATTATTCATTAAATACATTATTTTATTATAAAACATGTATTTATGAAGAATGGATGGCCATCACTGATCTCTTATTAATTATTTTTTTATTAACTTTCTCTTAAAACATTCAATTTATTTGGATCATTTTTTCTTTAACATTAAATTTCTACTAAATTTACATATTAACTGTATTGTGGGTATAATTATTTCAAAAACCATATACCATTTTCGCATATAGTGATTTACTATGAAAGTTATTTAATTGACTAGGGAAATATTAATATTCCATATTATTCACTCAATGAAATTATTTTTTGATAAATAATATTGTTTTAGAATTTAATTGATCATTAAATATTTGATTAATTAATTGGACATGTAGTGGTGGGTGGGTCCTGGTTATGGATAAGACCTTAATGCATCGATTATTCTTGTGATAAAAATTAGGTGTCCAGATTAAATAGGTTTCTAGTGTATACCTACCCATTGATTAAACGGTATTGTAACATAGCTTTAATTTTATATATATCATGATATTTTATACTACGATTTGATATATTAATCATTTCCTTCATTATTAATTCAGATATTATTATTTATGAGATTACTACATTGATATTAACCATGGATTCATTTTTTCCTCAAGTTATTGATTAAATGACATGTGTTTTTAGTTATTTACCTTTAAATGTTGATTATACCCCTCTAATAATGATATATTTCATTCTACATAACCCTTAATGAGCATCTAAGATCACCTTTTACTTGTTTTTTCCCTATACATGAAGAAGAATATTATAAATAATATAAAGTATCCATGATTGTTTTTTATTATATGTATTTTATATTTCCAATGTAATATAGGAATCTTGTATGTATCAAGTTCTTCAAGACTACTAACATAATTGATCCTTCATGGTGAGATATCATTTATTTTGTACCAATGTAATAAATTGAACATTGACTTTGGGTTACTAGAATTGGGATTTCTACAAATCAGGTAATCAAATATTCCCTATGTTGACTAATAGGTTATCCACCCTCTCTAAGGGTTGAGTGATCGACCAACTAGCTAAATGTAGAGATATAAATATTTATATTAGCTCCCTTTATCCCAAATGTTAAAATAATGTGTTAGTAATTAGGTTTCCACAACAAATAAAGTAATTCCAGATCTTTTTATCCTCACATTCTCTTGTTTTTTATAATATAAAAAATCATCTAATATATTTCAAATTAGAAGGTAAGAAATTTTTTATGATAACATTGCATTCATAAGGTGAACATAAATTTAATTTCTCTTAGGTTCATTTTATTAGCCAAAAACCATTTGATAGATTTAGCATATTATGGGATTTTGTTTAAGACATATTCAAGGGGAATGTTCAAGTTAAAATTTCTAAAAATCACATGGGATTTAAAATAATTAGTTTCCTTATTCATTCACTTAACACTTTAGGGAAGGGTAATGGGAAGAGTAAAATGGATTAAAACTGGTTTGTTTTTCTCCTTCTCCACAAACCAAATTTTAAACTTTCTTTGATTAATTCCTACTTAAATTTTCTTTTTTAATTTATATCTTTCAAGTAATGATTTATAAATTAACTCAATTTAGAACATTCTACCCACTTTTCAATATTTGGTATTTTCTATATTTTCATTTTCAATTCCAATTAAAACCAAAAACTATTCCTCCCTAGACTACACCATAGTATTCTTATGTGCTTTCAAATAACTTCTTATGGTGAGAGATACTATATTTTATTTTTGATTAGTATTTTTCATGCTTGGAATATTTACTCTATCTATTCCACCATGGTATATTGAAAATTGGTCTATTATAACATAAAGTTTATGAGTGGTATATTACTTAGAATAATCCTTATTGATCAGTTTCTTTACCAACCCACCAAAATAAATCTTATAATTAACGGTTTAGATGGTTTTTGGAAATTTATTCCTAAAAAAATTGAGTATCCAAGGGATAGAGGCTATTTAAAAAACCCTTGGTCCCTCTATGAAGATATTGTGTAGTTCCTAAATTTACATTTGTAGTGTTTGATAATGAGTCATTCATACCCTAATTTAAACACCTAAATTCTAAAAATTGATAACTTCGCATTATATTTTTGGTAGATAAAAAAATATGAAATTAGTTCTTTGTATTCCTGAACATTCTCTAATGGTTTAATTATTCTCTATGTGAATCAATAATAAAAATTCTATCATCCTAAGGATGGGTCTCACTTATATTTATGGTTCATTTAATATAACTTTCAGGATGATAATTATTAGTTAGTTTATCAAACAATTGCATTGAATTCTCTGCTGTTGGGTTAGAAAAAACACCACTAGATGATTGATCGAGTCTGTATTGGTGGTAATGGTTGAAATTATTTTTAAAATATTTTCATTGTGTGGTGGGGAGTAATATTATGGTTGAAATAATTACTAAAAACCTCTAAATTCTTACCATGTATCATACAAATATATCAAACATCCTATAAAAATCCAAAAAATTTATGACACACTTCAGTTGATAGATTTATAGAATAAAAGTTCCACACAAATTCAGTAAAGACTAGGTCCCAAGTGTTAAAATATTTCCATTAAATTGTAGGAATAATCTCCCAAACTTACTCTTTACAATAAATGGAAACACAATCAACCTAATATTCTCTTCACTATTCCTAGAAATTGGTAGTTTTTTAACATTACTATAAATGTATATTATGAACTATAAAGATTTCTCTTTGGGATAACAATTAATGAATGGTACCATAGTGATGTAAGATTGTTTCCTTACATTAAATTTTTATTAAAAGAAAATTTTATGGAAAAATTGTGAAACCTTCTTGTTAACCCAAAACTTCAAACACTATATAAAATAAAAATAATTATTAGAAACCATATTAACCCTATTATATAAATTCCCCGTATATAATTTTTAGGATATATATGATACTTTTTATCAAATTATTCAATGATAATAGATTCAAAATGAGATACCATCTTGTCCCACACTTTCAAGAACTCCTCTATTATAATATTCTTCTTTTTAAAACCTCTGGTCAAGATTAAATTTTTTTTTCAATCCAATTAATTTTACCATATCTTGTTTCCATTTGGATTGGTCTTCTGGTCATCTTTCTTACATCCTCATTAGAAGCATAAATGATTCGTACTTTCCCCAATATCTCTTACTCAGATTGAATAACTAACTCCCATGAAGTATCCATGACCTCATCCTATCCATCCTTATATGATACATTCATGTTAGCCAAATAGGTCACACTATCCACACCAGACAGCCCCTCCACTCATTACTTATAATGTATTTCCAATAACACCCCCTCCCATATTCCAACTTCCCAACCTCCCTTCTAGAGTCATCAAGCAAATCACTCTTCTACACACTAGCTCTATCTACAAGGGATTGGTTTCACACCATGTCTAAAACTGATATGTAGCCATAAAGAAACTCCCTTGGTTTCCTGGACAGCCCTGTCTCCTTCTCTATTGTCTCCTTCTTCATTTTTTAGCTTTAATTATAGTTATTTTGGTCACTATTTTTGGAAAAATGGAGTATTCCTTGCACATATTTGGTTTCTTTCCCTTAACTAAGAAATTACCAAAGATAATAATACCTTTCTATCCTTTCATAAATCTAGACCTGCCACTCATAGACCCTTGGATATCCTTCTAAATATCTAGCCTGGTTTGATAATTCGACTCTTTGTCACTCGGTTCATAATCCTCATAAGACCTTCAACCATCATGCTTCTTTTTCCATTTTGGAATAACTATTTTTCAAAATTCAAGATCAATTTTCTCCTTCCCATATATAATAAAATAATTTAAATGATTTTTTAGCTGCATAGAAGGTAGCTGAACATGGTGAAAAGATGACCTTCATAGCAGAGGATCCAGAAACTAATCAGATATAACTTGAAATTAAGAATGTGGGCTGGAATATTTCCTCCTACCCTCACCCCAAACTTTCACCACTTCCACAAACAAAGGAGAATCCCTTGGAGGGGTAAAAACTACCCAATCCTGAGATACCTAACTTGGGATGCCTAAATCCTGATTCAATTTTGTGAACATATCTTTCACTGTCAAAGATGCAGACACCAAACTCAAACACATCTATGTGATATCAACATTGAGTGACATTAATTATATCCCCCCACTAAACCTATTTATTTCTTTCACCAACAAGATGAAGATGAAGGCCCAAAACAATTACAGGAGTTATATAAATTCATCCAAGACTCAAACACAACTGACTTCTTATAGAGAAATTCATTCCAAATCAAGATCCATACCCACTCAATTATGGGTTTTGAGAAATCATATTCAACATAAACATGTGGGGATATTAGATGATAGACAAAAATTGTTCATGAATCAGAGAAAATATATCGGCCAACTAAGTTTCCTAACATATGAATTATTGAGGGGTTTTGAAAAGGAAGAAGTAGTTCAAGAAACCTTACCCACAAAGCTGATGTCGGAGCATCCTGATTCATGTGAATATCATAGGTCTATCATAGTAGAAAAAAATGATATT
This sequence comes from Viscum album, assembly GCA_963277665.1. Classification (NCBI taxonomy): domain Eukaryota; kingdom Viridiplantae; phylum Streptophyta; class Magnoliopsida; order Santalales; family Viscaceae; genus Viscum; species Viscum album. The sequence continues at coordinate 510,353,198 of OY728134.1, forward strand.
CATTGGATGTTCTATGAGTTCTTGACCCTGAGGTTATGAAATATTCCAAAGATGAGAAGCAGCCCATGATTTGTTGATTGTCAATAATTTTGATAGTCACCCTCTCTTGAAGACCCCAAGAATAAACAATTAAGCAGTCAAAGGTGTCAACCAAAGGCCATCGCAAAGATAAATAGTCCACCATGGTCATATTTATGAGATCTAAGGATTTTGTAAACTTTGAGGTAAACATTTCAAGCTAAGGGGATCCATCATGATGATCAGGGACTTTAGGGCTAAGATAAATTGTGTGGAAAGGCAGAAAAAAATATGGTTTGGAGAATGAGAGAAAGGAAGAATGATCATGGAGTCCCTTCACCTCATATGGTTAAGGAATAGGGGTAGCGGCCATCACCTCTTCCTAGGTTATGGACGAGGAGGGAGTTGAGAGTAATGGGGAGAAATATTTTTTAATTTCATAATTCATATACCAAGAGAATATTTTATGAAATATGTGTTATTTTAAATAATGGTATGTTTTAAATACAAAATACTAGGACTCTCATCATTCTAATTACTTTGTTGAGTTTGAATATTTTTTTAATTGAAGTTTATATCCATCTAAATTTTTAGATTCTCTATTTTGTTTTTTTGTTTTTACTAAGGGTAGTGTGGTGTTGTTTAATTATATGTTTCATAGCTTCAAGATTATTTTTATATTATTCGTGATTGTGCATGAAAATACAAGTGTGAAAAAATTAAAATTATATAGATAGTATGAATAAATAATAAATTTTTAGTAGGCCATTTTCTGAGAGTTTTTATTTAAATTAAAGAAAAATTTCAATTTTTTTGGCAAAATTATTTTTTCACCTATACCCACATTCCTTCCAAAAATACGATGCTAATTTTTTATGAGTGTTACTTTGAACTCTAACAAAAATATAATTTAAAAAAATATTTTTACTTATATAATGGTGAGAAAGGTTGAACCACATAGAAGTCATGATGAGTTGTGTTTAAAAAAGAAAAATAAATAGAAAAATATAGAAGAAATTGAAAATAATAAATGATATGATGATTAATGTTGATAAATAAATGGTGATGTGATAGTGAAAGTGAAGTGAACGAAATATGATGAAAAAAATGAGAAAAATCTAAATACAGGATTATGTTAAGGAAAATAGGATAAGGTGAATTGAGAAAATATTATTTTAATTCAATATTAACATGGTTGTAAAGAGACTATTAAAAATGTATTTTAAAATCCTAACTATTATTGATGATTAACCTATACTAAGTGAACTCTCACAAGGATGTTATTTCTATCAAGTCTCAGGATATGGATTATTTTTCATAGAGAAGTTCTAACCTCATCCTTTTCTATTTTAAATAATATTTATAAAAATCTATGGCCCAATAATCCACTAACATTCAATGATCCATTCATGAGGTAGTGTATAAGAAATTATTATAAATAAGATAAAATGATGACACTGGTGAAATTTCCATGATGAAATCTAAATTAGATCTAGAAAATTACTTCATTTCATTTTAAAGAAGTTCCTAGAAAATTTTATTAACTATAATTTTTTAAAACAAAAAAAGCCAAAATATTTTATTAATACATAAAAACATATTGAAAAACAGGAAAGAAAAAAGAATATGTTCTTATCTATAAATTTTAATCCCCTCTCTTCATGTTCAATTCCTGAAAGCACTACTCGATTGATTCTTTTGCCTCTGGTCCATATTCTACTCTTATTCTAGTGATTGGAAATAGAATCCTATTATATCAATATCCTATTTTTTGTTTAATTCGATCAAGACCCTGGAAAACATAGGACTCAGTCATTTTAAATTGAAGTTGTACACCAACTCCCTTCACCATAGATCACGGTCAGCACCAACATCGAATAGATAATCTTCATATGGTGGAAATTGATATTTATAATCTCATTCATGGTGACTTATGTAGAAGTTATCCCACTAATATTATGGCCTCTATGTGATCATATTACTCCTATGTATCCACTACAAGATTCCTTATAGAAATCTTAGTCAACTCGAACTCCCCTTTACTTTTACATGGTGTGGTTTACTATATATCTTATTCCTCATGTGTCACAAACTGAGATCCCCCAAGAATGCAGTGATTCCACATGGGCTATTTATTTTTCTGTTAGTGATTAATCAAGAATCTTTGATATAAATACACTTCATGCTCAACTTAGAATAAATTTTCCCTATCATGGTGCTCCCTTTTTATTATGAATTTATAGTTGAAGGATGATATGTAAACATAACTCATCAGGGAAGATGAGATACTAAATTTTTCAAATTATGATGATGTCTATGTGGGAACTCTATTTGGTTTCATAACTTTTGGACCCTTGGACTCTACATCACTTCCATCAATTCTACGTCTTCCGTATAAACTTTTCCTCTTCCAAATGAACTCTACAACAATTGTATGAACTCCACATCGAGATCTTATCTTATTTATTGATACTTCTACACAGAATATATTCATGAAATTTAACCTAAAATTAGAATCAATATAAATTAAAAAATACCTAATAGGATAAAATAAAACCTCAATAAATTTTAATGCTTCAAAATATATCTAAATTCATTCCAAAAAGGAACATTAAAAGGGAAATAATGAAACATTAACATTATTATTGGAGTTAGTGCCCTTGAAACAAATTTTATATAATTTTTGATTTCATGTATCCAAAAATAGTAAATATCAATAAATTTCTTATCATATCCAGATTATTATTTTTTGTGACATTGTATGTGATAATTTCATATGCGTATATGTTACGTTGAAAGGTCATAACTATTCCCCGCTTTGATGAGAACTAGGAACTATTATGATAATATTCTAAATCATATGTTCTATGATTGTATGTGATAATTTTATAAGAAATATATAATATGATCTATTGAGTATAGATACTTATAGGATTTTGATACATTATCACATAGTGTGCTACCTTTGTAATCTCAAGAAAATAGGTTATGTGAACATGTCCTGCCAGTAGGAACTCAACATTTATATGTTTCATTGGATGTTACTTTCATTGGAAATTTGTAATGGTCCTTTAACATTAATATTATTATTCATTCATTTCATAAGTTTCATTCTTTTATATACTACTCAAAACCATGACATTATATGTTTGTAGGAAGTAAGTTACATTGACTGAATCGGAAATAATATTGCATTATTAAATGATGCAAGAAAATATTTCACCCTTATTTTATTTAAGAGGAGTTGATATATAATGACCATTGATAATAATGTGACCACTTTGTTATTTTTGTATCCATGGATTTATATTTACATGTTCATTTCTATAAATTCAAAGATAAAGGCATCGATCACATAGGTTTATGACACTGGTGTGCATCCTACTTGATTAGAGATATCATGACGAATGGATTTTGTTACGTATAATACATTCATTAAAGTTTTTATGTCATTAAAACATTTACTTAACTCTATATAGGATACTTGTCATGTTTTTAGACTCTTACCCTGGACATTAGGGGGTGGTTCCTAAATCCAAAGAGAAATGGGCATAGTGGTTCAGCCACTAAGTGTATCCAAAACCTTAGTTAAATTATTTATTAAATTAACATGTTGAATACATATTATTTTTTATGTGTTTTAATAGTTATCCAAGATTGGATTAATAAAAATTATTCAGTTAAAAGTTATTCAAGAAAATAAATTTTTTTAATCTTTAATAATTATTTATTCTCTATTTTTGTGAATAAAATATTTATTTACTTATCATTGTGCAATTCATTGTTATTTATTTTATTAAATAAAAAGTCATTATTCAAAGATCAATAAATATGAAGCAAGATTTATGGACTGAGTTTCATGGTCTGATGAGAAATAATATATAAAATATTATTTTAATAAATGTTAATTTATTTATTTGGGAAAATAATATTTATTTATCTGTGATTCTAGCACATGTAAATTAAATAATGATAATATTGTTATTATTTATACATTAGGTTCTTCTAGTATTAACAAAATAATATGGTCCCATTTTCAATTTTTATTTCATAACCCTGGATCTATTTAAATCTAATTATGACATTCTCAACCCTAATTTCTCTTATACAAAAAGAAATTCATGAGAGAGTTCTCCAAAGTCCTAGAGAGATCTTTTCTTATAATGATATAAATAATGGAGAGTGATCATCATCATCCACCCTCATAAATATATAGATAATAATAAGTATATTTCTGACCATGAATCAATTCTTATGTATATAATCAATAAAATATCTGAGCATCAGAATCTTTTGTGCTGACACCATTGTATTTCTATGGTGATAGTCATAGGTTTTTTGTGAAAATATAGATCACCATTAGAGGGTGTATACCCTCGAATACTCTCATTATAAGGATAATAAGACAATAACTGGTATACTAAATCTTCAATGAAGAAACAATTTCAAAGAAAGTTAACTATTTATTTATATAAACTCATTATAAATTATATTTTATGATATTATCTTCTTAGTTCTTATATTTATGTCAATTAATCTTCAAATTCATTTCATTGGTCATAACATTTATCATCATATAAATATCTGATTATACATTGATTATGATAAAATTAAAAGTTTTTAACCAACTAGATGGTTCTTATTCTACTTCCATAAGTTGAAGGTTGTTTTAGAGTGGTCAAATAATAATTAACAATTATTTATTCATTTTTTATTGATTGTCATATTTTTTTAGTTTTAATTATTAATTTAATCATTATGAAAATATGAATATTGAGATATTATCTTATTCTAATTCATTCTAACTTATATAATAAAAAATGGATTAATAATAAATGAAGAAAATCTAAATAACCCATCCAATGGTGTTAAGGATTCCTTCTGGATAGCACAAACGTGAAAAACATGTCACTCATAGGTACACATCTTGTACCAATGTATACTACACCAAGATAAACTATGATTCATTTGAGTTATCATGCATTAAATGAACAAAACATGTATTGATTTATGTTTCATATTTAATAGACCATCCTAGAATTAAGTTATTCAAAATACATGTTGTTTAACCCGCATATAATTCTCTTAGTCCACAATTTAAAGAAGGGACATCTATTTAATACATTATATGTGTGACTAAAAATTGTGAAACTCTGAAGTCACACATTATGTAAATCTTATACAAACTATGTACACCATTATTTTTCATTTCCAACTTACATTCCCAGTCCCTAGGTGTGTGTTGTGGATAGATGGTTAAGAAACATGAAAGGAATGTAGTTAGTCTGCCCATGATGTGTATGCTTCCAATTTACAAAAAAAATAAAAAATTAATTATTATATTTATGCTTAAAAAACATGTATATATGTGTAATATATTGATAGTATGTGCAATGTGATAGATTATATATATTTATATTAAATTATTAGTTAATTTATATATAATAATCAAAACTACATAATATGTATAGTTGTCATACACCAACCACCACTTGTACATTAAACGCAGTATATGAAATGTAAGTAACTTGTGACAATGTGTCATCTATTGATAGTATATAGCTATAATTAGGTGACAAGATGCATATTCTATATTCCATATTATTATAAATTTATGATCATAATGCAATCTTGGTAGTTCAGATGGGTAATCGTTGTATTTATTCTAACTATAAAATTTTTACAAAGTTACTTTTAAATAAAATTTATTTTCTTAACTTATTTAAAATAAAAAAATAATAATATGAGTAATAGTTTAGATTCAAATTAATATAAATTAATTTATTAACTAATAAATATAATTAATTAATTGGAGAGTCTTTTATCTTAATAAAAATGATTTAAATGAATGATAGATTATTAAATGTTCTATTAATACATGTGTGTTGTTTCTCATGAGGTTATCTCAAAATATTAATGTGATTAGTTTCATTTAATTTATTATTTTTTCATGGATTATGTTATGATTTATTAAATTAAATTTATGGTATGAATTTCATCCCACCTTCTCATTATGTGAGGTTTTAAATTTATATGGTTTATTTTATATAAACCCCCTAAATAGTACTTCGGTTCCCTCAATTATGTGTGATTAATTCATATGTAATGGATGGATATATCTTGTTAGTTGAGTGGTTAGAGTTTGAAACCAAGGTGTAGCCAATGTATGAGATACCTAGTATCATTGTTGGAATGTTTCAACAAGAACTTGACATCATTCTATGAGATTATTCCCTATGGTCAACAGTTTGTTTATAATCCTCTATATTAACCAACCATTAGACTTACTTGTAATCATACCAATTTATTAATTTATTTATGTATGTATCGTGGTTAATTATTTTGTTATTCATTACTATTATCATATAATAAATTAATTAAAAAACATTTAATATATATTTAAAATAAAATAAATTATCTTTAATTTTATTTAAGACCTGATTTATAACTTAAGTAAAAAATCCACTTAATATTAACAATAATATAATAAGATATAATTTCCAATTTACCCATAAAGTTAAAAATCACTCAATTAAAATATTAAGTCGGTATATCCTTCTATTACTTGATTTAGAACGGAATCCCTAGATCGTAATGCTTTATGTGGACGTTGTTGGGAAACTATAATATAAAAAATATTTTTAAATATGGTTTTGGGTTGATTTAATTAAACTCACATCAAGAGAGATAACATTCACTATATTTTGTGTAATATTTGTGAAAATTATTGAGAAAAATACAAACCCAAGATTTCAGGATTGAGGAGTCCACTCAACGAATCATGGATTTTTTTAGTTAAAGAAGTTGGTAAATACTTCTCTACCTAAATACCTTTGAATATTTGACTCAGAATTCACATGGTTTATGAGAACAAAAATATGGATCATTTCCACTGTAATATGTATGTGTAATGGTATTCTAAAAGAAATGGTGAGAGATATAGAGTTTCAATAACAGTATGGAAAAATAATAAATTAAATTTATTTCCTAATTTTGTAATCTAGATAAATTACAAAAAAACTTCTATTATTTTTTATAGAAATAGAAGTCCATATAGATTTGACTATATCATTACGATATATATTATACAAGTAAAACCTTTCAACCTAATCGAATTTCTAGGAATGATATTGGTTCTTATGCATTATACTATTCCATGAGTGGAAATTATATGTATTGGTAACCCTTATTCTTAAAGAACCTAGTAAAGAAGATATTGAGGAAGAACGTCTTATCAATATGAAATCTAAGGATGATTCCATATATGTACAATGTTTCATGCTATTTTCTATGTCTAGTGAGCTCTTAATGTAATATGAGGATATGGTTATGTATAGCATCATGTCTCACCTTGATGAACTTTATCAATAAAAATAGAGACAAGATTGATATGAGATCTCTAATGTAATACTTATATGAATTCTTGGAGAGTCATTTCCAGCTTTGCCTCATGTATTCAAGTTAGTTGGATACATAGAGAACATCAAAATATTAGGCTTTAAAATCTCTAATGAACTATGCATAGATCTTGTTTTATCCTCACTACCTAAAATATTATCTAGTTTTATTGTCCATTATAATATGATAAATAGTGATAAGACTCCCTCAAAAATCCCAACCATAATTTTCAAAGTTTAGAAGGAAATGATTTGTTAAAAACTTATGGTCCTTATGGTGAAAAAAAGATGAATAAGGAAAATGGCCCCAAGTCTCAGTCCAAGTATAAAGATTCTGGGAACCATCCTTCCAAGAAGAAGAAGATCCACTAAAAAGAAACATATAAAGAAACATTATCTTTTCCATGTGTCATGTTATACCACTAGAAAAAGAACTACACCCCGTTATAGAAGAAAGGGGAACCTTCAGACGTGTTCATTATTGAGTGAAATCTTTCCATGCCTAGAAATTATGTATTAGAAATAACTTTTCTCACTCACAAATGTATTCAAATATATTAACCAATTATATTCCTAAAAATTTCAATAAGAGAGGTGGGTACTAAAGTAACCAATGAATCATGAATTTATTTCTCAATAATAGGATAATTATTCCATGTGTTACCAATAAATATGATCTTATTTTTTAAATATTGTTATTATATAACCATAGTTACCAAAACCATATTTTATAAATCCTATATAAATAAATATTATAAATATAGAAATAAAATCTATTTATTTTTTGAAGTACAACTTATGTTATGGTATGGTGACTTTAAATAGTGGGCGTTATATATAATATTAAAAAAATATTGGTAATTGATAATGAATCAGGTTCACATAGATCATATTACACCTAGCTTTGGAATCACTAACTTAGTCATGTAAATGTAAATTAGTTGAAAATTTTCTATCAATATGAATACTTAGATTAAATTGACCTAAATCCACTTGATTTATGTCTTTCTTGATTATAAATAAATATTAATAAGAAACCTTTTAGTTCTAAGAGTAAACGTTCATAGAGATTCTAGATTTGGTACAAATAGATGTGTAAAAACCTTTTCCAGTAGAAGATATAGATGGTTATCATAAATTATTACTTTTACTAATAACATAAGTAGATATGGATATGTCTACTCAATGAGGTATAAGTTCGAATCATTTTATCAATTCAAATTGTTCAAAAATTAAGTATAGAATCTACATGGGAAGAAGATAAACATACTTTGATTTGAATGTAGTGGTGAGTATCTTAACCTATAGTTTATTTATCACTTATAGAAGTTTGGGATTATATCTCAATTAACTCCCATGTATTCACCATTGGGGAATGTTTTATTGAAGGAGGTAACTACACATTTATTGATATAGTAAGGTTGATAAATAGTCATGAATATATTTCATAATACATTTGAGGATATACATTACATATTATAGCATACACACTAAACCATGTACTAAATAAAGAGGAAAAAATAATACCATATGAATTAATTCAAGTAAGGAAATATATATTTACAAACATACATGCCATGGAATGAAAGCCATTTGTTAATGATGGATTCGGAAACAAAGTATCACCTTATTAATAAAGTGTATATTTATATGATATCTCAAGGAAATAAGGGGGCACAACTTATACAACTCCTCATACAAGAAGGTAACCATAACAAGACAATACATATTTTTTGGTAGGGAGAAAATCATCAAAAATTATTTTGGGAGTAAGAATTAATTTGATGAAGTTGATGACCAATATACATAAGAGTTGGTGTAGGAACATATTCTATAGTTCCCCATGGAATTAATTGTTCTTGAGATATAAGTACTACATAGGAGAATTAGAGAGGTTAGAGAACTTGAAAGATATATTTTTCTATTCACTAATGATGGTGTCTAATTATTGGTTAATGATTATGATAATATTTCTTAAAATGTAGTAGTAGAGATCTCAGAAAATGAAATATGGAAGGAATACATGATTCATACGATTGATTCCACGTATCAAAACCAAGTGTGGATTTTATTCTTCCAACCAGATAATTTAAATTATATTGGATGAAAATGGGTATTAAAAAGAAAAAAATACATAGAATGTAAAATTAGTACTTATAAAGGACTACTAGTGGAAAAAGTGTTAATACAGAATCTTGTAATATACTATAATAAAAAAATCTATTTTTTCATTGTTTAAGTCCACAATAATTCCACATGCTATGGCATTTTTTATGACTGTGTGATTAGGTTGATGGATATCAAAACATCTTTCCTTAGTGGGGCCATCAAGAATATGTCAATATGACACATCCAAAAGGGTTTGTAACCATAGGTGTTGTCAATAAAGTATGAAAGTTATAGAGATACATTTATGGATTTAATAAAGAATATAGAATGTGGAACATTCTATTCAATGGAATCATAATCAAATATGGTTTCATAAATAAAAAATTGGATTCACATATTTACAAGTGCTTTTGTGGTAGTATGGTTATTTTCCAAGTAGAATATATCAATGACATATTAAAAATTGGAAATGAAGTACCACTTTTATATTTGTTTAAGGATAGGAAAAACAAGAGTTTATCTATGAAGTACTTTTTTGATGTGACCAGAATTTTTGAGATCAAGATATATCATGATAGATTCAAGAGGATACTTTAACTAATTCATTGTATATAAATTGACTAAATACTAAATAGATTTAATTTTGAACAATATACGATTGGACTAGTTCCAATGTCACATGTTATACATATTTTTAAGAAAATGTTTACTTATACTCAATAATAAATAGGGAGCATGAGTAGGATCTCATGTTCTTATATGATAGGATCCATATTGTATTCCATGTTATATATAAGGATTGATGTTTCCTATTACTTGATCATATAAGGATGATATAATGTTTATCTAGGTTAATAGAATTGGATTATTGTTAAGCCTATCCTTATGTGTATGAGGCATGCTAAACAAATATTGCTAGTTTTTGGAAGAGACAAAGAGCTAGTCAATGAGGGATATACGATTTCTAGTTTCCAAATTGATTAAAATGATCAATATTCATAGTCAATATATGTGTTAAGTCTTGATGGATGGTCTATGAGATTATGGATTTAAAAACACCCAATTTTCATCTATTTTATAGTAAAATATTATTATATTGTGGTATCTGATATAACCAAGGAAGTCATGTGGATATGCAATTTCATCCAATGGATTTATGTAGTTCAATTAGTAAGGACACTATCACATTTTATTGTGATAATTATGTAGTTGTGTCTTTTTAAAATGAGATAACGCCATCTCAATAGATGAAGAACATGCTTGTGAAGTATCACCTCTAGAGGTATTTTTATCTAATGGGTGAGGTTTCAGTGATAGCATAAAAGTGAATATAGTGGACCCCTTAACTAAATTATTATCTTAGAAGAAGCATGAATATCATGTGAGCGCTAAGGGACTGAAGGTTGTTATTAGTTGGATCTAATGAAACCGGGAGTCTATTGGAGTTGGTTCCCAATAACCAAAATTTGTTTACATTTTGAATTTTTTTATTCATATTTATTTAAAATTAATAATTTTTTAACCAAATAATGTTTTTTATTTTTTGTGAATTTTTATGTGATAATTTCATAAGGGTATTTATTACACTGAAATTTCATAGTATTTTCCCACTATGATGAGAAACTAGAAGTGTTATGAAAATTATTATTAAATATATGGTCATTGGTTATATGATACCGTTTGATGAGACACAAATGATATAATCTATCAAGGTGGATACTCTTAAGACATTGACACACTATCTATTAATATATTCCCTTGGTAATATTAAGAAATTATTTTATGAGATCATGGACCACCAATAAAAAATCCATATTCATTTGTGTCATTGGATGTTACTATATGCGAGTGTGTGTAATGGTCCTTAGAATTTTAAATTATTATTAATTAATTTATTAATTCATGTTCTTCAATGTACTGAATCAAACTATGATGTTATATTTTTGTAGTAAGTATAGTTCAATAGGTGCATCACAAGTGATATTTTATTAATAAATAATGGGTGATATGAGTTTTTTAGTTTTTTTCATTAATGGAATTTGATATATCAATCCCATTTATGTGAAGTGAATTACATTTTCAGTCTATATCTAGGGAATTCTATTGGTAAGATCATTACTAAAAATACAAATAATGTGACATTGTGAATATAGGTTTATGACACTAATTTTAAACCTATTTAATTAAAGATGTAATGAAAAATGGATTACATTACACAATTTAAATTAGCAATAGGTTGTGTTCCATTAAAATATTTAATTTTTCACTATTATTTCCTTGGTGTATTATTAGTAGTTTACCACATACTTATGTTGATTTTGTGTAATTGTAAGGAGAAAGTTCCTAGAGGGTCACACACTATGTGTATCTAGAACATCAATAAAATTATAAATGAATTTAACATGTTGAATAAATATTATACCCATATGTGGTTTAATAATTATTCATGTCTAGATTGATCACAAATATTATTTCACTAGTTATTCAAGAGAATAAATATGAGTTAAATATTTAATAAACATTTATTATCTATTTCATTGAATATAATATGTATGTTTTCAAAGTGTAATTCATTTATTTTCATTTATATGAAAAAATATTCATTATTGTACACTCAATAAATATTCTGGAGGATTGACTGACCAGGTTTAATAGTTAGGTGAGAAGTAATATATTATTTTTTAAAATAAATTTTAATATATTTATTCAATAAATAATATTTATTTATCTACTTTTATATCACATGTCTTGTAAATAATAATAATAATATTATTATTATTTATATATGTGGTTTACAAGATATTAAGAAAATAATAAGGGAATATGTACAATTATTATTTTCTAAACCAGGATCTATTTTGACCTGATTATAACTTTCTCAACCCTAATAGTCATTCTGCACAATAAGATTCAATAAAGGATTATCCCAAACCTTTTAAAGATCTTCTTTTAGAAAACTCTTAGGAGTAGAAAGAAATCCTCCTCTAACACACTCTCAACTCCATAGAGAATAAGAATAATCCTTCCCACTTTAAAGTGATTCTTGTGGTAATCATTAAAGAATGATACAATAGTCAGAATAAATTTTCGTAGAACTAAAATATTTCTATTAATATGTTCATAGGTTCATGGTGAACATTTGGATCACCACTAAAGATATTATACCCTTGAATCATCTCATCATAATGGTGGTATGATAAGAAGCGGCCTAATAAATATTCAACTATGAAATAATTCCAACATGATTAATTCTTTATTGACATAAATTAATAATAAATTATTTATGATAATCATGTATTATTGGTTATAACATTTATATTAATTAATATAAAAATTAATTTCATTGGTCATAATATTCTTCATCATGTAAATCATGGATTATACATTAATTATAAAAAATATAAGTTAGATACTACCCAATTGGTGCTTTTGTTGCATCTAAAATCTTTAATTATTAATTACAAAGATAAAATCATTAATGAAACTAAAAATTATATTCTAATGAAAATTCGTTGATGAAAACTAAAAACTATTCTCAAATCATATAAATAATTAAATCAAATAACTTTTATCATTAAATTGTGGGATTGAAATGTATATGTAGATTGATCAACTACAATAGGGATGAATTTTAGGTTTAAAGACATTCATTTTTATCCTTAATAAAATATATGTTTCAAAAGGTTTAAACTAGAAGAATTTACAAGACCACTTTAGTTCTTAACAAATAAACACACTCGCTTAGGATCTGATAAGATTGATCTAATAATTAAACTTAAGACATGTTTACTTAGATAAATATTATACCTTAAAGTGTATAGAATCTAATATATCAAAGTTAGTACAAGTATAAGAAAGTGTAATAAAGTTACACTTCATATATTTAAAAAAATGAAGCAGAAATAAAACTTGTAATAAAATAGGACAAGTATAAGAAATCTTTTGACCCAAAGAGAAGGGTATCCAAAAACCTTGGATAAAGGTCCCTTTATATATACTTTCATGAAAGTCTATCTTACCCACACTAGGGTAATCCCTTGATACGAATATCAGAATATTTCTTGCTATCCCCACAAGCCCTCGATCACTAAGGTGATCGGAACCTCTGTCTTTCATTCCCCAAAAGCCCTTTATTGATCAGCAATAATCAGATTCACACTAGGAAAGTTGAACAATATGTTCTCATCTTGAACAAGTTGTTTACAACATTTTCACAAGGTAGGTTTGAGCAGATCTTTCATAGAGTGTCACTTCATTCTAGATATCAACATCTCTCAATGAAAACTCTAGCACTCAACTTGCTCAAATGGATGGGTATTTATAAGCATGCATTCCAACAGTTGACTTCCTCCTCCAATCGTAATATTTTTCTTTAAATTTATGAGGAACCTATACATGTGGAACTTAGGAAGATCTTAAGTTAAAATATATTGGATGACAACATTTTATGTAAAAAAATATGAGAAACATTATCATATCTTGGAAACATTATCATGTAAAATATTTTAGAAGAATTATCATGCAAAGTATGTGAGAAACATTATCATTTCAAGTCTGTAAGAAACATTATCATGCAAATTATGTGACAAACATTTTCATGAAAAGTATGTAAAAAAATTTATCATGTAATAAAAATTATCATATAATAAAAATTATCATGTAATAAAAATTATCATGTAAGAAAAATTATCATGTAAGAAACATTATCATGTAAGAAACTTTATCATGTAAGAAACAAACTCATTTAAGAAACATTATCCTGTAAGAAAAATTATCATGTAAGAAACATTATCATGTAAGAAGCATTATCATTTAATAAACTTTGTCATGTAAGAAACATTAACATGTAAAAAACTTTGTCATGTAAGAAACATCATCTTGTAAAAAAACTATCATGTAAGAAAAGGTTTCATGTAAGAAACTTTATCATGTAAGAAACTTTATCTTGTAAGAAACATTATCATGCAGAATGTAAGAATCATTATCATGCAGGATGTAAGAAACATTCTCATGAAGAATGTAAGAAACATTATCATGTAAGGTGTAAGAAACATTATCATGCAGAATGTAAGAAACGTTATCATGCAGCATGTAGGAAACATTATCATGTAGAACGTAAGAAACATTATCGTGTATAATTTAAGAAACATTATCACACATAGTGTAAGAAACATAATCCTAAATAATGTAAGAAACATTATCATGAAGAATGTAAGAAATAGATTAGGTTTAATAAAAGTGAATTCTTAAGGAAATTTAGTAACTTTAATAAATACGTAACATAAGATAACATGTAAGAAACTATGAAAAAATAATTTGAATGTTATTGAGAATCAGATTTTGAGATCTATAAGAATCAGAGTCACAATTATTAGAGAATCAGATTCTATTTTCTGAGAGAATCAGATTCTTAATTTTGAGATAATCAGATTCACAATTCTAAGAAAGTGTAAGATTCTGAGAAAGAGTAAGATCTTGAGAAAGGGTAATATCATTAAGGAATTATAAGATCTTTGATAAAGTGTAAAATATTTAAGAAAGTATAAGATCTTGAGAAATTGTAATATCATTGATAAAGTGTAAGATATTTAAAAATTGAAAAATATTTAAGAAACTGTAAGATCTTTAAGAATGTGTAAGATCATTAATAAAGTGTAGGATCTTTTAAAAAAATTGTAAGATATTTAAGAAAGTGTAATATCTTTAACAAAGTGTAATATCTTTTAGAAAGTGTAATATCTTTATTAAAGTGTATGATTATAAAGAAATTGTAAGATCTTTAAGAAAGTGTAAGATCTTTAAGAGAGTGTATGATCTTTAAGAAACTGTAAAATCTTTAAGAAAGTGTAATATATTTAAGAAAGTGTAATATATTTATGAAAGTGTAAGATAATTAAGAAATCAAGTGGATATTCTGTCACAATCCGTCCCCTGGGGCACGTGTCATGACTCCACCAATCTCATCTCCTAAAGGCTAGCGGTTGGTGATTGGTGCTGAAGGTGTCAACTAGCAAGTGGGAGTCATTTTTTAGAGTACCTGTAAACATACACATACAACAACATCTCAAGAAAACTAGAAAAGAGAACATGCATGCTACTAAACAACTACTAATTGTAAAGGTACAACTAAAAGTAAATGCGCTAGAATACAAACCCAACAAAAGAAAACTACAACAAGTGAAAGTACAAGATCGATGGCAAGTCATCCGCTGAAGACCCCACCTGATGGGTAAGTATAAAGTGGTTTCCAGAACCTATAGAAGCATGTCCTGCCTACCTGATCTCACTGGGAACTAACTAGTTCTGATCCACTAAGTCCTCTTCCAGGTCGTCGGTCGTCTGCACTGGACACAACACGTACTAGTGAAGCCTGTTTAGGGGTGGGTAACAAAATACTTAGTAGGTACCACAAACCAACAAGGAAATACCAAGGAGAAATACACAAGAAAACCACAAAGAATGATCACGAAGAATGATCACAAAGCAAGACAGGTCACACTAGGTATAATCTTGAGTAAGGAATATAAGATTATCAATCATATCACTAAACACCTTGGGGTGCTAGAGTACCCCTCCTCAATGAGTACCATGGGTATGTCGGGTCACATAGATTCACTCCCCGCCATGGTCTTGTTGGGTCACACAGAGATACTTCCCTTTAACATTGGACTATGGTGGTACCCATCCCTGATGAGTATCATAGGTATGTTGGGCCACACAGAACCGCTCCCCACCATGGGCATGATGGGTCACACAAAGCAAATTCCCACCTTGTCTATCAAACGAAGGTATTACTCCTCAACAAGTATCTTGGGTCTACTGGTTCACACAGAGTCTCTCCCCACCATGGGCATCTTAGGTCACATAGAGATGCTTTCCACTAGACCATCATATCATATCCACATAGGTTCGCTTGTCAACAGTCTTAAGGTCTCAATCAGTTGTAGGATCTCTGCACATAGTGCACTTGATTTTGGGAGAACTGATCCTCAAGCCATTATTCATATTTCAACATCCATGAAATCCTACTTAGAGTATGAAAAAATATCCACCTCATCATGATGGTTCCAATGCGGCAAACAAATTGTCAATCGAATGCCTGGTTTGAATGATATAACTATTTTTTCAAAAAGGGGCTAGTTGGTCCCAGTCCGCCAAACTGACCCGAATCCAGCCTGACCCGATAGCATAGGTACGGACGAATGGGTGTGGGTCCAGCCCGCTGGGGTGGGACAGCTCCTACCTACCTGGGACGTAGCTAGAAGCCACGTCCACCCCCTGCCTTGAGGGTTGTCTGTGGGGCCACCTCCTCCACCGCGGTTGTTTGACTATGGCCTTCCCGCATGCGACATGGTGTAGTGCCACATCTGTGGTGCCTCCAATGCAATCGGGTTGCTGCATCCACCTGCCTCTAGCCTCTGGAATGAATGTCGGAGGCTTCTGTTGCACTGTCGTGGCCAGAGTAGATAGTAGCGCTCCCTCTAGTGGGTCATCATGGTGCACCGCCACCTTCCTGCAGCCGCCGCCATGAGCCATCTATGGCTACATCCATGCACCACCAGGCCTACTCAAGTGGTTTGTTCTTCACATAGCTTGTGACAACAGCCTTTGGGGAATTTCATCTTCCCTTTTATGGCCTCAAATTCTCCACTCCATCATTTCAAAAATGTGGCCATGAAGAATTCACAAGGCTATGGGTCTAGGGACTTCTTTGTGTCATCCCATACCCTCTATATTAGAGGTTTTGAAAACATGGTAGGGGGTTTGGGATTGAAGTTCTATCAATAAAATAATTAATAATCCTAGAAAAAACCCTATGAAAAGTACCCTCCCACAAGAATGAATGATCCAAATATCAACCTATTTGTGGGTTGATCCGCATTCTTAATTTTAGAATAAATAATTGGGAAACTTATAAAAACAACACCCCTACCTCATTGGAGTTTTTCATTGAAGTTATCCTTCCGTGGGGATTCATGTTTTGTTGGCATTCGACGTTCTCCATTCCAATTCTTTGAGGTGCGTCGATGTCGCTAGAGATTATCCAGTGTTCTTCTTTCATCGTTGGAGAAAATTATATTCATAGGTTCATCAATGAAATTCCACCCTTTGATCCTGATTTCTCCAATGTGTTAACAAATTAAAATAAAACATGTCACAACATTTATGTTACATTGTATCATTGATCCGTTATGATGTTTCATTTATGAAACAGCATATCTATTAGTCTTCATTTAATACATTGTTACACTACACATTTATGAGCCATTAATGAATATCATTTAATGCGAATCTTATTCACTTTGTCGCCACACTACAGCATCGATGTGCCACCGCACAATAGTTGGGAAAAACAAACTAAATAAATTGTTAAGTTTTTTTCAAAAATTACAAAAATTAACTTTTCCAGTTGAACCTTAAAAGTCGAAGTTAGGTCTATTCTAGGTGAATCCCACCATTCTGAGTTTAACAGTGCCCTTGCATTTTTATCCATGCACCGGTTTAAAAGTTTGAAAAACCTGCTCGCGCATTTATTTAAATGAACTAAAAAAAGTTTAAAATTCTATTCAGGGCTCATTGAGCCTCGAAATCAGGTTTCTTCAGAGAATTAGGTCTCAAAATAATTCCATATAATTTAAAAAAAATACATAGAAATTTTGGGAGATTAAATTACCCCTACCTTTAAGGATTTATATCCCCGTGATCCAAAAAAATCTAAACAAATAAATGGGGGTACAGAGCACGAATCCGAGCCTCCTGCTCCAATGTTCTCTCCTAGAGATTCCTTTGTAGTCACTGAACATGCACTAGAGGAATTGACCATACATGAAGGATCCTCTCTTGTAGATCCCTTATCTCTACTAGGAACTCTGAAAATGTCACTTGATCGTCATTTTCCACCTCTCCCCAATAGATGATGTGTGATGGATCATGCACGTACCTCCTTAACTGCGACACGTAGAAAACATTGTGCACCCAATTCATCTATAGGGGTGGAGAGCTAGGTGGTATACCAACTCTCCAAATCTATTAAAAATATGTAATGGTCCAATGATCATTTGAGATAACGTGTTGTCCTAACCAAATCTCCACAATCCCTTTCGGGTTGAGACCCAAAAGAACTTATGGTCTCCCTCCTCAAACTCCAAGGGCTTTCGTTTCCTGTCAGCATAATATTTTTTCTTCTCTTTGTAGTCCACATCTTCTCTTGGATGATATGCACCTTATTAGTGGTATCCCATACCAACTATGTACCCATGAGTGCTGACTCCCCTAGGTCTGTCCCGCATAGAGGTGGTCTTTATGGCTACCCATACATGGCATCATATGGTTCCATGTCAATGGTGGAGTGATAGTTGTTGTTTTATGAAACCTCCACCAGTGGTAGGGGGTCCTCCCAACTAGGACTAAAATCAAGGATGCAATCATGAATCATGTCCTCAAGGGTCTGTATGGTCCTCTCTGTCTGACCATATGTCTGTGGGTGAAAGGTTGTGCTCAAGCGCAGCTGAGTCCTGAATGCCTCCTGCAATCCCTTCCAAAATCAGGATGTAAATTATGCATCACAGTCTGAGATGATTGTCAAAGGAACCCTATGGATCCGCACTATCTTCTAGATGTATATGCTTCCCAAGCCCTCTATCGATCCCTTCTCCCGAACGAGTAGGAAGTGAGCCAACTTGGTGAGTCGGTCAATGATCACCCAGATAGAATCAGGCCCCTTGGACGTGTGTGGTAATCCTTTCATGAAGTCCATTGAGATACTAATACACTTCCACTTTGGAACCTCAAGTGGTTGTGACAATCCTACTAAAACCTGATGCTCAGCCTTCACTTGCTGACAAGTAAGGCATCGTGAAATGAACTCGTCCTCCACTTTCTTTATCCCTAGCCACCATTAATGACTCATAGGTCCTGGTACATCTTCTCGACACCAGGATGTAGTACCAAAGGGGATATATTGAACTCCCTCAACACCTCCTCCTGCAACTTCACTAGTATAATGGTTCTTTCTTTGAAAAGGATGATGTGATCCCCATACATCTAAAATCCATCAGGAGATTTTCCTAAGGGTAATTGAGCATATCGGGCCTCGCAGTCAACATACCCAAGTTGTGCCTCCCAAACACGCTATAAGAGTGGAGGATTGATAGTCATCAACTGAAGTTAAGTTGAACCATAATCATCCATGAAGGGTATCTTTATCGCGGCTAGCTTCTCTATGGTATCACTCAGCAACTACAAACCAGATATACTACTAAGAACATTTTCCACCACGTTCCCCTTCCCAAGATTATAGAATATATCAAATTCATAGTCCAAGTGGAACTCTAGCCATCTCCACTATCCCATGTTTAGGTCCATCGGGGAGAAGTTTTACCTGATACTCTTTTGGGTGGAGTATATGGTAAACTCTTCTCCCGTTAAGTAGTTCTGACACATTTTCAAGGAAAAGACCATTGTTACTAACTCCAAGTCATGGATCACATAGTTATGTTCATGCTACCTCAACTACCATGATCCTTAGGTGATCACCACTCACTCCTGCATAAGGACACAACCCATATGGTCCCTAATGTGTCATAGAAAATTATATACTCAATACCCTCCTCCGGTAGTCTCAAGATGGGGGGGCACTCGTCAATATCTGCCTCAGCTCCTAGAAACTATGCTTTCACTTTTTTGCCTATATATAGGGTTCTCCCTTCCATGTCAAGGATAATAAATGTTCTAATACTCTAGAAAAGTATAGCACAGAACTTAAATAGTATCTAGCCAACCCCAGCAGACTTCTCACATCAGTCATGCTTATGGATGGCTCCCAAGCCAGCACTTCCTTTATCTTTGATGGATCCACGGCAAATCCAGCCTTAGAGATGATGTTTCCCAAAAAGTGGACCTCCTGAATCCAAAATTGGAACTTCAAGAGCTTCCCATAAATCTCTTGATCTCAAAGTTTATCTAGGACTATCCATACATGTGTAGCATACTCCTCTTCTAATGTCGACTACACCAATATTTAATCAATAAAAATCACCACGAAATGATCAAGGTAACACTGGAAGATCATGTTCATGAGTCCCATGAACACTACTAGGGAATTGGTTATGCCAAAGGGAATTACCAAGAACTCATAGTGTCAATACCATCATATAAAGGCAATATTAAGTGCGTACTCATCTCATAACCAAATATGGTGATAGCCTGACATGAGTTCTATCTTTGAGAACCACCTCACTTCCTTTAACTGGTCAAGTAAATCATAAATTCTTGAAATTGGATGTTTTTTCTACGTGATCACCTGGTTCAGGTGCGGAAAGTACATGCATAGACACCATCTCCCGTCTTCCTTCTTGGAAAAAAACATTGGGGCTACCCATGGTGAAGCTATGGGCCCCAATAATCCCTTCTTCTGAAATTACTACAACTGTACCCTCAACTCGCAAAGCTCTGCGGGGTCCATATGATATGCTGGTGTGGATATCAGTGTCTTCCTAGGGTACAGATCAAGCCCAAATTATACCTACCTATGGGGAGGTTGTCCCATAACTTCTTTAGGAAAGGAATAGTCATACTCATCCAGCACTATAGGAAAGCTTGGACTCCTCTTTTCCACCATACTGAGGGTGAGGCTAGCCAATTCGTGAGTGATTGGTTGCACCCTCCTCCAAGAAAGTTCGTACTCTGCTACATGAGTTCCCTTATCACCAGTAAAGGAAAACCTAGTCCCATCCTTGCGGACACACAGCACTCTACACCTAGGATGGTCGATCTGAGAATTAATTACAGTTAACCATTCCATTCCCAAGTTTACATCATAAGGCCTCGACGCTACTACTAGGGGATCTCAGTCAAATATCTCACATCCAAGAGTAATCTCACACTACCAACACTAGTTTGTAATCATTTAATACTCTCCTGTAGGAGTATCAATTTATAAGGATTAAGCCAACAGCTCCACTGGAATCTCATAGCCTTGAACGAGGTTCATGTAAAGGAATG
Organism: Viscum album; assembly: GCA_963277665.1. NCBI lineage: Eukaryota > Viridiplantae > Streptophyta > Magnoliopsida > Santalales > Viscaceae > Viscum > Viscum album. The sequence continues at coordinate 510,374,725 of OY728134.1, forward strand.
AGTGACTGGAACCTATTTTTATATGAACTGTAGATAAGGTGGAGAAGACACATATCATACCTCTAAAATATCTAGAGTGTTGTGGTCATAAGACTCTACTGCCTGAATTTGCACTCACCCATGTCCACCTTCTCCCTAAGATAGGGTGGACCACCTAGGGGTGGAGGAAGTAGTTATAAAGCCCCAGCCTTAAACCTTACTTAATATTTAATTAAATGAATAATTCACGTTGAGGATCTTTTCGGGTTTAGAGTTTTAGAGAATTAGAACATAACTATTACATCTAAAAATATTACAAAGTAGTCACTTCTACTAAGTTTCCATAATAAAAAAAATATTAAAATAAACATGTCTAGTTCCATGTTTTATATAGCATGACATTCCCTTGATCCCATCCTTGACCTTATTCCACATTAATTCCTGTGAAAAACATTTCAAAAAAAATTTGGGGTGAGCATAAAAAGCTCAGTAAGGGATACACAAAGAATGAAAACTGTTAGTTTTTCAAACATCAAGTAAACCATGTATACTCTATCAAAGTAATACCTTCACCTTCATGAAGTAGTAAAAACTCTTCACTGAATAAAGTATCATTACATACCTTTTTGTAACCAAAAGGATTACCATAAAACCCATATAAAGAACACATAACATATATAAAGGTAACTTGGGACATAAACATACTTAAGTGGAATAACCATATGGTCAACTTCCACACATATCACTTAAATGGAATAGACATACGGCCAATTTCCATACATACTTAATGGAATAGCCATACGGCCTACTTCCATACCCAATGCATTGGAGGTTATAACGTAACCACCCGTCCTGGTATTCACGGCACCACTCGTCATATGGTTTATCACCTAACCACCCGTCAAATGTCCAAGTACCAATATAAAATCATAAAACATAAAACCAATATAAAGGAATGATAACATTTCCACATTTCAATCACAATATATCATAATAGAATCCTTTATCAAAACCATTTTCAATACCAAAAAACATAAAAGAGTATATGGTATTTATTTCAATTTAAAAACATAGCGGCTTGTTGAGGAAGCCAAAGACCAAATAATACTCGCGACGGCGGAAAAGGTCGTTGTCATGGCGTACGTTAAAAAAAATTCCTTTTTGTCGTTTAGTAAAACGCTTCGTAGAAAAAGATTCCTTCTGTATAAAAGTAAAAGACAAAGTGGTTTATACACCGTATAAAAGAAAGTTGTGTATAAAATTAAATATGCCTCAATGAAAGGAGATTGAGACGAAGTCCCTTACCTCGGGTCTGACTTGACTCGATCGTTCTTTAACGTCCTGAATAATAAACTTGAGTTAATTTATACTTGATTAAGAACCTTCTTAAAGTTCATTATTCCTTTTATATCACTTATTGCCATGTTATAAACATTATGTAACCATTTAGGTTAATAATGTTTGTTTTGTCAATATTTGGTTCTTAAGTCGAAAGTGGACATCTTACAATTACATGTTGTTCGTGTGGTCAAAGGTTATTTATATCCAGAATGACATTACTGATTTAGATATCATATATATCATATATATCCAGCATATACATGTATTTATAATATTACATAATCATTTAGAGGTAAGAAATGAAATGCACCGTTCATGGAGACGGTAAGCCGTACGTACGCATGAACGCTACTTTCATTTCTATTTCGTATTTTATAGAATGGAATCATAATGATATAAGAGTATATTATAATTCCCGTATAATAACATATATAATATCATTAACTTTATCCTTTACACATCCCACATATGGTATTAACGAATCAAATCACTTTCAGGGGGCGGTAGTCCGCACTTTCTAAAATGAAGATATCGTGTTTACCCATAATGGAAACAATAATGGTATGCCATAAATGAAAAATACAGAAGCTTAAGGAAGAATAAACATATTATATATCATATATAAAAATAGTGACATCATAATGTCCACCTTTGATGGTGTTAAATGAGTATTGAACAATCATCGTTTCGGGAGGCAGAATTTCACCATCCACGGAAACCGTATGTTCTTTAACCATTTGATGTAGTTGTGTGAGAGTGTATCTTAAATAAATCTTAAACAACATCCTAGTATATTTAAGATACTGGTGTTGTTACAAAAGAAGTAAATAAAAAGATTTTAGGGGGTTGGAGAAGCAAAATAAAACAAATGAACAGAAGAGAATGAATTGCCTTTAAAAGTGTAACTCCTTTTGATTTGAGCCTAAAGGCTTCCTTTTAAAGGATTTTGACCAAAGGGAATACTCTATTATGAGGAGAGGGATGTGGAGAGAGTAAATGGTCAGGTTTTGGCCGAGCCAAAGGCTTTAGGAGTGTGTGTAAGGTGGTAGAGGTGGGGGCCTTTTATAAGAGGAGAGGAGGGGCACTTTTGGAAAGTAAACAAATATTACTTTATTTGAAAATGTGTTTCGGTTTTAAAAGGTCCCAAGTTGATATAATTCATGGATAAGGTGATAAGGGTTCGAAAACCACCCATCCAATAAGTTTTTTACATGTGTAGTTCATAGATTTTACATTATCTTTCCATTTTATTTAAATCGTCAAATAATGATGTCATCGCTGTATCATTATTATGTCATAAATAATTTAATATATTTAATGTCTATAAATTATAAAAAAACTACTATGATGTAGGAAATCTTGTTAGATTTCCAATGACTATTTATAATCAAAAATATGACTTGTATAACCCCATTTAAAAATTGTTTTAGTAAAACATATCATGTTTGTTCCATTTTTTACATTAACATTAAATAAAAGGTATTTATGTCATTTTCCAACCAAAGTGGCTCCATGGGGTCCCCAAGTTGACCCATGGATTTTCTTGGTCTTCCATGACACAACCAATGAGGGTAGGACATGTTTCAAGCTCATCTCATTTTATTAAAGCATTATTTTTACCTTAAACTACACTAATTACCACTAATCGTGATTAAAAACTTAATAAGTTACTATTCACCAAAAAATTATTTTAATCTCATTGAACCAAATTTTACTTCTTAATGACAACCATGTATGTCGGATTTTTGAAAATCAAAACACAATGATGGAAAAATTTCATTTAAACGGAAAATCAGTTTTTATAAGTACCACTTAGTGGTTTCACTATTCATCAAAAATTGAAGTTTTTCAGAAAATTACCAAAAATTCACCCTAAGATATATTTGATATTATGAATTCAAAAATGAAGTCTATTTTAAAAAATTCAAAACATATAAGTCACATTAATTAATTTAATAATTAATTCCCGCTGTCAGAGAAAATAGCGTGTTTTTATGAAACAGTAAGTATCAAAAGATTGACACTAGTTTAAGTCTGATTTCAAAGTGAAATTAATTCCAACGACCACTATTGGATTTAATGGTAAAAATATTTTCTAATTTCACTTTAAAACCAATTCAAAAGATAATCTAATCATATAAATAAATTAGATTAAAATAGGTTTTGAATTAAAATACAACATTTTACACTATTCATTAAAAAAATGAACTTTATCGGAAAGGTACCAAAAATTTGCACAAGGTAAATTTTGATGTCCCGATTCTAATGAAGAGTTATTTTTGGTCCAATAGAATTTATAATATTGATCAAAACTATATTTAATGACGGTTCGCCGTCAAAAGGTGATAAGTGAACCCTTAATGAAAATTAGGGTATAAATGCCTAAAATTGAACTCTTTCCGTATTTTAAGCCTTTATCTTTTATTGGGTAAATGTAAAAACATTTAAAAACGTATATAATCATATTTTAGTTATTTCTATCCATTCCTGCCAGTACAACGGCTACTTGTTAACTAACATTTAAAATAATATTATTTTATTACTTGTGTGCAACGTAAGCTTTCAAAGAAACTCATCGTTGCGTATCTAGTACGCTATCGAACGTAGAAACCCCTTTTAATTAAAATTAATATTTAATTCGTAAATATTAATAAATATGAAAATTCTTTATTCTTTAATTACCTGGGATGTTACATCCTTCCCCCCTTTTGGGATTTGCGTCCTTGCAATTGTATTCACTTATCAAAATAAGTGGGGGTATTTATCCCTCATAGCATTTTCAGATTCCCACGTTGCCTCTTCAATCACATGGTTTTTCCACAAAACCTTTACCTGATGAATCAACTTATTCTGTAACACCTGCTCCCTGTGGTCAAGAATCTGGACTGGTTGTTCTTTATAAGATAGGTTCTCCTCCAACTGAACTACCTCTGGACTCAAAACATGAGATGGATCTGGAATATACTTCCTCAACATTGAAACATGAAAAACATTGTGTACCTAAGATAAACTCGGAGGTAAAGCCACTCGGTAAGCAACTGATCCAACTTTCTCCAGAATTTCATATGGTCCAATAAACCTTGGACTCATCTTTCCTTTCTTACCAAATCTCATCACACTTTTCCAAGGAGAAACCTTGAGAAAAACATGATCACCTACCTCGAAAGATAGATCCTTCCTCCGGTTATCCGCATAACTCTTCTGTCTTCTCTAATCTGTTCTCATGTGCTTCTGAATCAACTGAACTTTTTCTGCCATCTCTTCTACCAATTCTGGTCCCATCAGCTTCCTTTCACCCACTTCATCCCAAAATGCTAGAGTTCAACACTGCTTCCCATATAATGCCTCAAATGGTGCCATCTGTATACTGGAATGAAAGCTGTTATTATAAAAAAAAACTCAACCAAAGAAAGATGTTGGTCCCAACTTCCCTGATAATCCATCGAACAAGCTCGTAGCATATCCTCCAAGGTCTGAATTGTTCGTTCTGACTGCCCATCTGATTGAGGATGAAAAGCTGTACTAAAATTTAATTCAGTACCCAATGACTTCTGAAGGCCTTTCCAAAAGTTAGATGTGAACCTGGGATCATGATCAGATACAATGGAGAGGGGAACTCCATGTAACCTGACTATCTCTTTAAGATACAAACATGAAAGTTGATCTAGGGAAAAAGTATCTCATATAGCAAGGAAATGATCAGATTTAGTCAAGCGATCAACAATAACCCAGATTGCATTATTACCTAGAGATGTCCTCGGTAATCCCACAACAAAGTCCATGGATATGTTTTCCCATTTCCACTCTGGCACTGGTAAAGGCTGAAGCATCCCTTTCGGTAACTGCCGCCATGCTTTAACCTGCTGACAAGTTAGACACTTCACAGTAAAATCAGCAATATCTCTTTTCATTCCCAGGACCGGCCCGGTAAATTCTGTTGCCCAAGACTGCCTATGAAATTTTGCCTTAAAATGTATTAAGAGCTACAGTGAAATGGTGAATTTTTTGCCCTTGGTTTTGTATTTTTTTTCTTTGATTGTCTGTTGCCCTAGCCCGGGGGCTCTCTGGGCTTGCCCTAGGGCCGGCCCTGTTCATTCCATCCCACCAGTAATACTCCCGCAGATCTCTGTACATCTTAGTACTGCCAGGATGAACTGAAAACGGGGAACTATGAGCCTCACATAACAACTCATTCTTCAACTATGAATATCAAGGCACACATAACCTCTTCCCAAACCTCAAAACACAATCATTATCAATTTTGAATTCAGGAAACTTACCTTTCTGAACCAGCTCTACCTTTTTCTTCAACTCACTGTCTCGCTTCTGTGCTTGCTTGATTCTGTCTGATAGAGAAGATTTCACTGATACCTGAAACAAAACAGATGAACATCCTGTACCATCAACTTCTATGCCAAAGTTCATCAAATATTTAACCAAAGGATCACATTCCAAACGCAACATTGCTAATGAAGCATTACTTTATCGACTCAAAGCATCAGCCACTTTATTTGCTTTTCCTGGATGGTAATGAATTGTGCAATCATAATCCTTGATTAATTCCAGCCATCTCCTCTATCTCATGTTCAATTCTTTCTGAGTGAATATATACTTTAAACTTTTGTGATCAGTATATATTTCACACTTTACTCCATAAAAATGATGCCTCCAAATTTTTAAAGCAAAGACAACAGCATCTAATTCCAAATCATGTGTAGGGTAATTTACATCATGAGTTTTCAACTGTCGTGAAGCATAAGCAATTACCTGATCATTCTGCATAAGGACACAGCCAAGTCCCTTCAACGAAGCATCACTGTATATAACAAACTCACCATTCCTGGAAGGAAGTGCCAAAACTGGAGAATTAATCAATCTTCTCTTCAACTCCTGAAAACCATCATCACATTATTTTGTCCATATGAACTTAACACCCTTACGAGTTAGCTTAGTCATTGGACTAGATAACCGTGAAAACTTTTCAACAAACCTTCGGTAGTAACCTGCCAAACCAAGAAAACTATGGATCTCAGTTACATTTGTGGGTCTTGGCCATTATTCAACAACTTTTGTTTTAGTAGGATCAACAGTTATGCCATCTTTTGAAACAATGTAACCAAGGAAAGAAATTTGTTGCAACCAAAACTCACACTTGCTGAATTTCCCATACAATTTCTTTTCTTTTAAGGTTTGCAAGATAACCCTTAAATTTCTTTCATGCTCCTCTTTACTTTTTGAAAACACCAAAATATCATCAATAAAAACAACCAACATTTTTCACCTGAGTCAACTGAGCCATTACTGCAACAAACTGTTTAGTTCTGATTCTGACCATCACAGGATACTGATTTGAATGGTCCTTTCCCTCTGTAGGACATCCCAAAAAATCTGCTCTGTTTCCTCTATGGAAAACCATTCTTATAACAGAAATACCTTAGGTGAGGCAACATGGTAATCCGTAAATGCTATATCATTTCAATCATGTTATAATTTAACACTTTTATAACTCCTAAAGTTGTCTAAACCGACCTTTGATACCAACTATAAGGCCCCAGACTTAAACCTTACTTAATATTGAATTAAATGAATAATTCACGTTGAGGATCTTTTTGGGTTTAGAGTTTTAGAGAATTAGAACATAACTATTACATCTCAAAAGATTACAAAGTATTCACATCTACTATGTTTCCATAATAAAATAACTCTTAAAAGAAACATGTCTACTTCCATGTTTTATATAGCATGAAATTCCCTTGATCCCATCCTTGACCTTATTCCACATTAAGTCCTGTGAAAAACATTTCAAAAAAACTTGGGGTGAGCATAAAAAGCTCAGTAAGGGATACACAAAGAATGAAAACTGTTAGTTTTTCAAACATCAAGTAAACCATGTATACTCTATCAAAGTAATACCTTCACCTTCATGAATTAGTAAAAACTCTTCACTGAATAAAGTATCATTACTTACCTTTTTGTAACCAAAGGATTACCATAAAAACCCATATAAATAACACATAACATATATAAAGGTAACTTGGGACATAAACATACTTAAGTGGAATAACCATACGGTCGACTTCCACACATATCACTTAAATGGAATAGCCATACGGCCAATTTCCATACATACTTAATAGAATATCCATACGGCCGACTTCCATACCCAATGCATTGGAGGTTATAACATAACCACCCTTCCTGGTATTCACGGCACCACCCATCATATGGTTTATCACGTAACCACCCGTCAAATGTCCAAGTACCAATATAAAATCATAAAACATAAAACCAATATAAAGGAATGATAACATTTCCACATTTCAATCACAATATATCATAATAGAATCCTTTATCAAAACCATTTTCAATACCAAAATACATAAAAGATTATATGGTATTTATTTCATTTTAAAAACATAACGGCTTGTTGAGGAAGCCAAAGACCAAATAATACTCACAGCGGCAGAAAAGGTCGTTGTCACCGCGTACGTTAAAAAACATTTATTTTTGTCGTTTAGTAAAACGCTTCATAGAAAAATATTCCTTTTGTATAAAAGTAAAATTAAAAGGGGTTTATACACCGTATAAAAGAAATTTGTGTATAAAATTAAATATGCCTCAATGAAATGAGATTGAGACGAAGTCCCTTACCTCGGGTCCGACTTGACTCGATCGTTCTTTAACATCCTGAATAATAAACTTGAGTTAATTTATACTTGATTAAGAACCTTTTTGAAGTTCATTATTCCTTTTATATCACTTATTTCCATGTTATAAACATTATGTAATCATTTAAGTTAATAATGTTTGTTTTGTCAATATTTGGTTCTTAAGTCGAAAGTGGACTTCTTACAATTACATGTTGTTCGTGTGGTCAAAGGTTCTTTATATCCAGAATGACATTCCTGATTTTGATATCATATATATCATATATATCCAGCATATACATGTATTTATAATATTACATAATCATTTAGAGGTAAGAAATGAAATGCACCGTTCATGGAGACGGTAAGCCGTACGTACGTATGAACGCTACTTTCATTTCTATTTCGTATTTTATAGAATGGAATCATAATGATATAAGAGTATATTATAATTCCAGTATAATAACATATATAATATCATTAACTTTATCCTTTACACATCCCACATATGGTATTAACGAATCAAATCACTTTCAGGGGGCGGTAGTCCGCACTTCCTAAAATGAAGATATCATGTTTACCCATAATGGAAACAATAATGGTATGACATAAATGAAAAATACAGAAGCTTAAGGAAGAATAAACATATTATATATCATATATAAAAATAGTGACATCATAATGGCCACCTTTGAAGGTGTTAAATGAGTATTGAACAATCATCGTTTCGGGAGGCAGAATTTCACCATCCACGGAAACCGTATGTTCTTTAACCATTTGATGTAGTTTTCTGAGAGTGTAGCTCGAATAAATCTTATAACAACATCCTAGTATATTGAAGATACTGGTGTTGTTACAAAATAAGTAAATAAAAAGAGTTTAGGGTGTTGGAGAAGCAAAATAAAACAAATGAACAAGAGAGAATGAATTACCTTTAAAAGTGTAACTCATTTTGATTTGAGCCTAAAGGCTTCCTTTGAAAGGATTCTGCCCAAAGGGAATCCTCTAGGATGAGGAGAGGGATGTGGATAGAGTAAATGGGCAGGGGTTGGCCGAGCCAAAGGCTTGAGGAGTGTGTGTAAGGTGGTAGAGGTGGGGGCCTTTTATAAGAGGAGAGGAGGGGCACTTTTCGAAAGTAAAGAAATATTACTTTATTTGAAAATTTGTTTCGGTTTTAAAAGATCCCACATTGATATAATTCATGGATAAGGTGATAAGTGTTAGGAATCCACCAATACAATAAGTTTTTTACATGTTTAGTTCATAGATTTTACATTATCTTTCCATTTTATTTAAATCGTCAAATAATGATGTCATCGTTGTATCATTATTATGTCATAAATAATTTAATTTATTTAATGTCTATAAATTATAAAAAAATACTATGATGTATTAAATATTTTTATCTTTCTAATGACTATTTATAATCAAAAATCTGACTTGTATAACCCCATTTAAAAATTGTTTTAGTAAAACATATCATGTTTTTGCCATTTTTTACATTAACATTAAATAAAAGGTATTTATGTCATTTTCCAACCAAAGTGGCTCCATGGGGTCCCCAATTTGAGCCATGGCTTGTCTTGGTCGGACATGACACAACCAATGAGGGTAGAACATGTTTCAAGCTCATCTCATTTTATTAAAGCATTATTTTTACCTTAAACTACACTAATTACCACTAATCGTGATTAAAAACTTAATAAGTTACTATTCACCAAAAAATTATTTTAATCTCATTGAACCACATTTTACTTCTTAATGACAACCATGTATGTCGGATTTTTGAAAATCAAAACACAATGATGGAAAAATTTCATTTAAATGGAAAATCAGTTTTTATAAGTACCACTTAGTGGTTTCACTATTCATCAAAAATTGAAGTTTTTCAGAAAATTACCAAAAATTCACCCTAAGCTATATTTGATATTAAGAATTCAAAAATGAAGTCCATTTTACCAAATTCAAAACATATAAGTCACATTAATTAATTTAATAATTAGTTCCCGCTGTCAGAGCAAATAGCGTGTTTTTATGAAACAATAAGTATCAAAAGATTGACACTAGTTTAAGTCCGATTTCAAAGTGAAATTAATTCCAACGACCACTATTGGATTTAATTGTAAAAATATTTTCGAATTTTACTTTAAAAACAATTCAAAAGATAATCTAATCATATAAATAAATTAGATTAAAAAGAGGTTTTGAATTAAAATACAATATTTTACACTATTCATTAAAAAAATGAACTTTATCGGAAAGGTACCAAAAATTTACACAAGGTAAATTTTGATGTCCCGATTCTAAAGAAGAGTTATTTTTGGTCCAATAGAATTTATAAGATTGATCAAAACTATATTTAATGACGGTTCGCCGTCAAAATGTGATAAGTGAACCCTTGGTGAAAATTAGGGTATAAATGCCTAAAATTGAACTCTTTCCGTATTTTAAGCCTTTTTCTTTTATTGGGTAAATGTAAAAACATTTAAAAACATATATAATCATATTTTAGTTATTTCTATCCATTCCCACCAGTACAATGGCTACTTGTTAACTAACATTTAAAATAATATTATTTTATTACTTGTGTGCAACGTAAGTTTTCAAAGAAACTCATCGTTGCGTATCGAGTACGCTATTGAACGTAGAAACCACTTTTAATTAAAATTAATATTTAATTCGTAAATATTAATAAATATGAAAATTCTTTATTCTTTAATTACCTGGGATGTTACAGTAGTGCCTCAAACTATCACCCACCACCTGTTTCTTGGCCTGCTTGTCTACCACATCCACCACCATGTGGACATCCTCTCTCAAACCTCTACCTCTGCCTAGTCAGTCCATCGATTAACTGATGATTGCCTCTATGGCGGTTCAGGTAGTCATGATCCATGTGTCCTTGTCCACCGCACGTGAAGCACAACCTAACTCCCTTCTGACTCCCTCTGCTCTAGGGGCCCCGCACTAATAACCCTGAGTCATGGGGTCGCCCCCGAAATATTTGACATGCGGGGGTCTCCACGTCAGATTAATACTGCTCACTACTGAAGTCTCTGATTCTTGGTGTCTACTAGTGGATCTAGATATCGGTTCCCACTCTACTAGGAAGTTGTCTACCAATAAATCTCATTATAGCACTCCATCCTGAGTGGGGATGCGGAGGTAAATCATAGACACCCTGATCTCCCATCGGAGTCCCAGCTCAAAGTTATGGGCCCTAAAGAAATGGTCTTTCACCATATAGATAGACTAATGAGAGAGTTTTTTGAACCTCATAGAGTACTAATCCACTATCCTACTACCCTTCTGTAGATGAAGAATCTATTGTATGTGTATTGAATGCAAGGTCGTAGGGAAGAACTCCTCTCGGGAAGGCTTCTCAAAGTCGTCCCAAGAGAGGGTTGCCTCATCATGAATATAAATCACCAAACTCCACCATGTACCTATCGATACCTAAAGAAGGCTCGTAGCTAAGATTTTAATTTGGTCAAGTGGCATCCTCACTAAGCAGAAGACCCACGTCACCACCTCCAGCCAGTCCTCAGTGGCCTGAGGGTCTATCTCTCCCCTGAACCTGGGAGGTTTATATCTCTAAAACTCATCTAGTGCACTGAGCTTACATGTTTTCTATACCGGTATTTCTGGAAGTAGATTTTGACCAACGAGTGGTTGTAACACTAGTGCACCACCTAGTGGGGCATCTCTAGCATTGGTCCATGAACCGACGCCTTAGCACTAGGTGAGTTATCCTCACGGTCACACATCAGAATCCTAGCTAGAAATCTTCATGGAGGAATCCTAATATAGATCAAGATTTACCACGGTCAATAGATTATACCTAGTGAGATGAATCTAATTTAAGTAGAACATAAGAAAACACTCAATTCATATATCATTCATGAAACCTTTTTTTACATATAGAGTCAAAAAGTAGAATTCAAGATCATGGTGTATAGATATGTCGGCCTCCGAACCAACACTAGACTCCCTGAATCTAAAAATAAAACTTGGAAATTTTAACACTCACCCCCAAACAATAAACAACAGACTCCTAGTCTTTGAGGTAGAACTGACCACCTTTTATGCCACTTTGTCACGACCCGTCCCACGGGGCATGTATTGGGACTCCCCCGATCCCACCTCCCAAAGTCCAGGGGTTGGTGACTAGCACTGAAGGCATCAACCTTCAAGTGGGAGGAATTTTCCTAAATACTTGTACACACGCACATACAACCACATCCCGAGAAAACTATAAAAGAGAACATGCATTCTACTAAACAACCACTGAGTGTAACGGTACAACTGAAACTAAATGGGCTAGAATACAAACCCAACACAAGACAAGTACAAAAAATCATGTACAAGATTGATGGTAAGTCATCCACTGAAAACCCCACCTATTGGTTAATTATAGAGTAGCTACTGAAAGCCATAGAAGCACATCATCACTATCTAATCTCACTGGGAACCACCTGGTCCTGGGCCTCCAAGTCCTCCACCAAGTCATCAGTCGTCTGCACCAGACAGAACATGCTAGGTTGAATCCCATGTTGGGTTGAGTAACAAAATACTCATTAGGGGCCCCAAACCAAAAAAAGGAAAGATCATAGAGAAATCCACAAGAAAACCACGGAGTATGATCACGAATAATAATCATGAAGAAAGACAAATCACACTTGGTATAATATACAGTAAGGAAAGTAAGACTATCATTCATATCACTGAACACCTTGGGATACTACAGTACTCCTCCCAATGAGTATTGTGGGTATGCTAGGTCACATAGAGCCTCTCTCCACCATGGGACTGCCGGGACGCACATAGTCGCTTCCCCTTAACCTTGGATTGTTGTGGTACTCATCAATTATGAGTACTGTGGGTATGTTAGGTCACATTAATTCTTTCCCCACCATTGGAATGTCAGGTCACACAGAACCGCATCCCACCTTGGCCATCATACTGAGGTACTCCTCCTTGTCGAGTACAATGGTTCTACCGGGTCACCAAGATCTGCTCTCCACCATGGGCCTATTGGTTCACACAGAATCTCTTCCTATTGGGCCATCATAGCTGATTGACATAGGGCCGCTTGTTAGCAGTCATTAGGTATCTGTCAGCCATAGGATCTCTGAATGTAGTGCCCCTGATTCCGGGAGAACCACTCCTCAAACCATTCATCATATTTCAACTTCCCGGAAATCCTCCTTATTTTATTCCAAAATAACCTCCTTTTTGTAATGGTACCAATACCACAAACATCTCGTCAATCGAATGCCTGATTTGGAAGATATAGCAGTTTTTTCAAAAAGGGGTCGGTTGGGTCTGGGTCCGGTCCGACCCAGTCGGACTGACCCAACCCGGGTCTGCTAACCCGACCCAATCTAGCCCGACTTGGGTCTGGCCAGTTGGGCCACGGGTCTGGCCTAACTCAATAGGGTGGGTCCATCCCAATGGGTGTGGATATAGACCACTAGGCTGCAGGTCAAGCCCACTGCGGCGGGTCTGGCCCGCAGCGGCGCCCCGACTCCTACCTGGTCGGGACATGGCTGGAAGCCGTGTCTACCCCCTGCACTGTGGGTGGTCCGAAGGGCCACCTCCTTTGTCGTTGTCATTTGACCATGGCCTTTCCAAGGGCGATGTGGAATGGTGTCACATCTATGGTGCCTCCAACACGGCCAGGTGGCCATGTCCACTATCCATCATGGACGTTAGTAGTTCCATCTGCACCAATGTGGCCCTATACAGTTGTGGCGCTCCCTTCGTCACACTATCGTAGCATGTTTCACCTTCATGCAGTCGTCAATAGCTACTTTTTCAATCCACTGGGTCTACTCCGGTGGTCCATTATTTGTGTTGCTTGTGCCTATGGCCTCCAGGGAATGCCATTTTCCCTATGATGGCCTCGAGTCCTCCTTACCATCATTTTGAAGATGTGGCCATAAATAACGCACAAAAATGCACATGGTAAAGGGCTTAGGCCATGGTCATGTTGGTCTTTTCCCTCCGTGTTAGAGGTTTTGGAAACTTTTTAAGGGGTTTGGGATTGAATTCCACCATACATATAATTAATAATCCCAGCAAAAAACACCAAGAAAATTACCCTCCCGTAAGAACGAGTGATCCGCTGATCAACCTATTCATGGTTTGATCCATGTTTGTCATTTTAGAATAAATAATGGGGAAATTTTAAACAAAAAAATACCTCTACCTCGTTGGATTTCATCATTGAAGCTATCAATCTGTGGGGATTCAAGTTTTTTTGGGTTTTGACGCTCTGCTGCCCCGTTCTTCGAGGTGTTTCAATGTTGTTAGTGATTCCATGTAGTTCATCTTTCATCATTTGAGATAATTATTTATGTAGGTTAATCATATAAATTCTACCCTTTGATACTGATTTCTCCAACGTGTTAACCCATTAAAATAAAACACATCGCAGCATTTTTGTTACGTTGCATCGTCACGTCGTTACGCTGTTTCATTTATGAAACAGTGTATCTTTTATGCTTTATTTAATTCATTATTACACTACATGTTTATGAGCCATTAATAAGCTTCATTTAATGCGACTCATTTTCACTTTGTCGCCGCACCGCATCACTGCAATGTCGCCACCAACGGTTGGGAAAAAAAATAAATTTTTAGGTTGTTTTATTTTTTTCCAAAAAGTCTGAAAGTTAACTTTTCTGGTCAACCCTTACCGGTTGAAGTTAGGCCTATTCTAGGTGAATATCATCATTCTGAATTCAATATTACCCTTGTATTTTTGATCCGAGCACTAATTTAAAAGTTATAAAAACCATCTCTCATGTTTATTTAAGTGTACTAAAAAGTTCAAAATTCTATCTTGGGATCACCGGGCCTTAGAATCAGGTGTCGTTAGAGCATCTGGTCTTGAAATTATTCTATATAATTTAAAAAAATACATGAAATTTCAGGGACATTACATATTCAATATTAATGAAATTTTTGATAGAATAATCAAGAAAACAACATGCAAGACGTTAGAAAGAACGATTAAGACTTTAGGTGTTCTTTCATATAAACTTCTTTAAAAATATAAGGTATTATTAAGGAAATGTGTTTGTGATTTCCAAAACATTAAGGAATGGAAAAAAGTTATAAGGGAATTTTTGACTCGACAATATCCCAATTTTTTTACAACCCAAACAACTATTTATGAAAATAATATTAGGAACAATATACTTCATATTTTAATCTTAAAATAAATACTTCTATACCCATTTGTTTATTACTTATATTGAATACTAATAACTCCCCCTTAGGTTATGAAACCTCCTAAGGATCGTATTCTTGACTATATGAAATTTTTATCTTTTCTTAAGGAAACAAATCCCCCTTTTTTCTTAAGGATGTCTTCTTTAAGTAATCCCCCCTTACTTATACATTATCTTCCTTAGATTTATATTCTTTTTATAAAATATTTTTACTTCTCCCCCTTTGTGATTTTCAAAAATAAATGGAGGGAAGTTTAAGGTACATGAAAAGGTTTGGAAACATAAAATAAGAAACAATGGATAACAACATTTTAATATTGAAAGGGTTTTTATTCAACAAAAGATCATATTACAAGAATAATTAATCATTATTTGGAACATGTTTCTTGACTATATATTTTAGCTTCATTAACACCTTATTATTGTCTTAGAAATTCTATAGAAGAAATTCTTTCTCCTGATTCTTCTTCTCAATATTATCAATCATATGTTTCTGGGATTGAATCTTCTCTTCCTTATATTTAAAATTTTCTTTAGGAGATTTGAGTTTATCCAAAAACTCATCTCTTCTTTCCTTTAACCTTTTTAGATTCTGATCTTTTGAGGTTATAAGGAAATAAAAAGGATTTAAGGAAAGATGAATCCAATGAGGTTTTTCTTCAAATATATTTGAAATACCAAAAATAGAAGTGTATGATTAAAAATAATTTGTAATTAAATGTTCCTTTCGAAATTGTGATAATATTTTTTACTATTAGATAAGATTTTTCTTAGAAATCTTAGATTACAAAATGCTTTGTTAAGGTTCCAAATTTTTTTGTTAAAGTTCCAAAAACATTTGTTAGGGTTCCTAAATTTTTGTTAAGGTTCCAAAAAAAATTTAAGCTTCCAAAATTTATTTTAAGGTTCTCAAATATTTATTAAGGAAAAAAATGTACTCCCCCTATGAAAATGAGTATCTTAAATATAAGATATGGTTTAAAGAAAAAGTGGATATGAATGATTACCTTACAGTTATCATTCCTAACTTTTTTTCATTTATTCAAATATATATAAAGGTAATGATTTTGTAAAAATATCAGCAAAATATTCTTGAATTCCAATAAATTATAAAATAATATCTCTTTTATCAAAAAAAACATTTTAAATTAAAGCTTTTTCAAGAAGAACAACGTTACCTATAAAAACATTTCTCCTTGATCATTATCTCTGAAATTGACTCTTCCACCTTTAAACTTAATTATATTTTCAAATAAGTTTTTGTTACCAGTCATGTGTTGGGAACATCCACTATAGATGTACCATGTATTGTTGTGGGTACTTTATTTTCCAGAAAATAAAATACATAAACTTCTATAATCCAAACTTGTTTGCATCCGGAATTTTTAGAAAGTAGAATCTTAGTTATCCACATTTTCTTATAAAAATGGGCTTTATGAAAACCTAAGGATTGGGTTTTATTAAAAGAAAAAAAATTCTCCCAATTTCCACCACATTTACACTTTGTATAAAAAGGAGCACTTTGGGGGGGGGGGGGAATAGTTGTTACTACAAACTAAATTTGAATGAGAATAACAAAATCCTGAACTATTTCTTAAAAGAAAAAGTTGTGAATACATTTTTTCAAAACCTTCTTTACCATGAGTAAAGTTTGAAAAAAGTTTCTTTAAGTAAAATATTTCACATTTTAGTCTAATGAATAAATTCTTATCCTCATAATCATTAGTATTATAATTTGAGTTTGTCTTTAAAACATTTTTCATAGAAATTACTTTTTCAAGATCCTTATAAAGTTTATCCTTTGTAGAATTAACTTCCTTAAGGTTTTTGGAAAAAAAATTCAAAATCAAGAGTGTTCTGATCAAGATCAAATACTTATTTTATTAAAATAGGTATTCTAGATTTTTCCTTGTTAATTTTATTAATAATCTTATTATTTTAATTCTCAATTAACTTGTAAAACCTAGATACTTCTTCAAAAAAAGGTAAATTATTATATTCTGATGAAGAATATTATTTATCTGTAGATTCATAATAGTTTTTTATTTGGAAAATTTTCATTTAAAGAAAAAATGGTTACTGATTCAGTAGTATTTACCTTATCTATGAGACATTGATTTTCAGAAGGAATTATGGCTATAAGACCAATATTCTTCTATCTAGAAGACTAAATATTGAAATATTAATATAAATAATCACTGCCACTATCACTCTTGGTTTCATTGGCTCTCATTACATTATTATACTTAGACTTTTACTGATTATTCTTATTTTATTCTGAATGCATATCCTTTCTTTCTTTCCTTTTGAGAATAGAATAGTCTGGTCTGATATGACCTTCCTTCTTACATTAATAACAAGTCACTTATGAATCATTCTTATCCTTTATATCTTTCTTCTTGTATCTGTAATGGAAATATTTATTTCCCACAATCTTTTTCATTCTTCTAGAAATATTGGAAAGTTCATTATCATAAGGATCATTATCACTTGATTTAGATATAACAGTATCTTTCTTGTCTTTTGATTTAGTAACTCTTTCACAAGTCTTAGCTTTCATATGATTTGATGTACTAGTGAAAGCAACACTTCCATTAAAGTTCTTTTTCTTATTGATCTCATCTTCTCCCTTCATTCTACTTTCATGTTGTGGAAGAGTCCCAAATAACTCATCAAGAGTGATTTTTGAAACTTTCATATTCTCTTCATTCGCAGTTCTTTTAGATTCCCACTCATTAGGAATAATATCTATTATATTATTCATAAGCATTTCATCACCAAGTCCTTTCTCACCAATAGACTAAAGGCTATTGAAAATAGTCATAATCTATTGTTGAAAATTTCAAATAGGTTATCCATAAGGAAACAAAAAACCATGGTATTCAGTTCTATTCATAGCACTTCTAGTTTCAATAACATTTGATGTTCCAAAATGTGTCACTACTAATTTATTCCAAATTCTATTAGAATCTTCACAAGATGAAATTTTTCTATAGATATTTCTTTTCATAAAACATAATAAACTATTATGTACCTTAAAGTTAAGCTGATACTCTAGATTTTCATAATTAGTGACTTTTATTATTTCCTTTTTTTGAATTTTGTAGTCTTTGGTTAACATAAAAAAGTTAGCCATAGTGTTTTTGATAATAAAAGTCTTCATATTATCTCTCCAATATTCATAGTCATTTCCATAAATGATTAGGGATCTTGTTGGATTTAAATTGTCTATAGAATGAACGTTCATTCTTGCCCTTCTAAAATAAAATGAAAAAGATCTTTTCCACAAAAAAGGATGAGTGGAAAAATTTTATAAATAAATGGTTTATTAAGAAAATATTAAGAAAAACATGACCATATAATGTTAAGAAAGAAAAGTTGAGCAAGATTACTTATATGTAATTATAAGAATTTTAGAGACCTCCTTTGATACTAAATGTAGGATCGAAATGCATATGTAGATTTTTAAATTACAAGAGGGGGTGAATTGTAGGTTTATAAACATTATTTTTTATACTTAAGAAAATCTATGTTTAACAAAGTTTAAATAAGATGAATTCACAAGCCCTATTTAGTTCATAACAAATAAACTGACTTTCTTAGGATCTGATAAAATAGATCCAATAAATAAACTTCAGACAAGTTTACTTAGGGAAAGATTCTACATTAAAGGGTATTGAATATAATATATCAGAGTCTGTATAAGTATAAGAAAGTTAAACTTCTTATATTTAACAAAATTCAATGGAAAAAAAACTTGTATCAAAATAGGAAATATATAAGAAATCTTATGACCCCAAGAGAAGGCTATCCAAAAAACTTAGATAAAGGTCCCTTGATTTATAAATTCATGAAATTATAACTTACCCATACCAGGGTAAGCCCCAGAAACGAATATTGGAAGTTGTCATATAATTCTCACAATCCCTCAATCTATAAGGTGATGGTCGCCTCTGTCTTCCTATCCCCAGAAGCCCTCGATTGATCAACAACAATCATATTCTCACTAAGAAGTTTGAACAAGATGTTCTCATCTTGAATAAGTTTTCCAAAGCATCTGCACAAGGTATGTTTGATAATAGCATTCATAGAGGGTCACTTCACTCTAGAGATCAACAACTCTCAATGAAAACTCTAGTGATCAACTCGTTCGAATGGCTAAGAATTTATAAGAATGGATTCCAATAGTCTCTTCCTCCTCCAATGGTCATATTTTTCCTTAAATTTTAGAGGGACATGTACAAGTGGCACTCAAGAAATTTTTAAGTTAAAACTGATTGGACAACATCATTTTATGTAAAACAAATATGAGAAACATTATCATGTTTGGGAAACATTATCCTATCTAAGAGACATTATCGTGTAAAATATTTAAGAAACATTATCATGAAAAGTATGTGAGAAACTTTATACTATAAAGTATGTGAGAAACATTATCATGTAAAACACATTATCATGTAAGAAACATTATGTTGAAAGAAACATTATCATGTAAGAAACATTATAATGTAAGAAAATTTATCATGTAAGAAACTATATCATGTAAGAAACGTTATCATGTAAGATGCATTATCATGTAAGAAATATTATCGTGTAAGAAAAATTATAATGTAAGAAACATTATCATACAATAAGCATTATCATGTAAGAAAAATTATCCTATAAGAAACGTTATCATGTAAGAAACCTTATCATGTAAGAAACTTTATCATGTAAGAAACTTTATCTTGTAAGAAACATTATCATGTGAGAAACATTATCATGTAAGAAACTTTATCATGTAAGAAACATTATCAAGTAACAAACATTATCATGTAAGAAACATAATCGTATAATAAACATTATCATGTAAGAAACATTATCATTTAATTAACTTTATCATGAAAAAAACACTATCATGATAAATGTAAGAAACATTATCATGTAGGATGAAAGAAACATTATCATGTAGAATGTAAGAACATTATCATGAAGGATGTAAGAAACATTATCATTCATAGTCTAAGAAAAATTATCATACAAATGTAGGAAACATTATCATGAAGAATGTAAGAAACATTATCATGCAATATGTAAGAAACATTATCATGTAGAATGTAAGAAACATTATCATATAGAATGTAAGAAACATTATCATGTAGAACGTAATAAATAGATTAGTTTTAAGAAAAACAAATTCTTAAGGAAATTTAGTAACTTTAAGAAAGTTGTAACATTAGATCACGTGTAAGAAACTATCAAAACATATTTGAAAATTATTTAGAATCATATTCTTAGAAAGAGATAATTGGATTTTGATTTTAGAGAGAATCATATTCTGATTTCTAAGAGAATCAGAGTCAAAATTATTAGATAACTGGTGTCTATTATCTGAGAGAACCAGATTCATAATTTAAGAGAGAATCAGATTCACAATTTTGAGAAAGTGTAAGATGTTGTGTAATGTTAATATCTTGAGAAAGTGTAAGATCATTAATAAATTGTAATATCTTTGATAAATCATAAGATCTTTAAGAAAGTATAAGATCTTGAGAATGTGTAAGATCATTGAGAAAGTGTAATGTCTTTAGAAACATTAGGATCATTAAGAAACTGTAAGATCCTAAATAAATTGTAAGATCTTAAAGAAAGTGTAAGATCTTTAAGAATGGGTAAGCTCTTTATGAAAGTGTAATATCTTTATTAAAGTGTAATATAATTAATAATTTTTAAGATTTTTCAGAAAGTTTAAGATCTTTAAGAAAGTGTAAGATCTTTAAGAAATTGTAAAATCTTTAAGAAAGTGTAATATCTTTAATAAAATGTAAGATCTTTAAGAAAGTGTGAGATCTTTAAGAAAGTGTAATATATTTAAGAAATTTTATGATAATTAAGAAAGTATAAGATTTTTAATAATTCTAATGGATATTTTATCTTAAGGAAAATATTGTTAGACTTAGCTAGAAAATAGCATGCATGACGTTAGAAATCGTGAGTAAGACTTTAGGTGTTCTTCCATATAAACTTCCTTAAAGATAGAATGTATTATTAAGTAAATTTGTTTCTAATTTCCAAAACATAAAAGAATGTAAAAAAACATATGGAAACTTTTGACTCGATATAAGGAACTAAAAAACACCATTCTTATGAAAATTTTGAAAGAATTGTATATTTCACAAAAAAATGATCAATTTTCAATGATTCTCTACTAAGAGAAAATTTTAAAAATAAAAACACTATAATTTCTAAAAATATAAGTGGAAAATATGAAATAAAAATATGTCACATTATATTCATACATTGACAAGGTACTAAAGTGATTTGGTATGGAAAAACCAAGAGTGGATTGATGCCAATGTCACATGACATAAATCTCACCATGAAAATTTATCTCAAGACACAATAAGAGATAGTTTATGAGTAAAATAACATATACATATATAATATTA
Source organism: Viscum album (assembly GCA_963277665.1). Lineage (NCBI taxonomy): Eukaryota > Viridiplantae > Streptophyta > Magnoliopsida > Santalales > Viscaceae > Viscum > Viscum album. Next base: position 510,396,358 of record OY728134.1, read on the forward strand.
TCTATCGTATATTTGATTCTATATACCGATATTGATGTTTCATATGCTCTACCCATGGAAGGTAGATGTCAAGATGATCCCAGAGACCACTATTTGATAGTATTCAAGACTTTCCCAAAGTAAATAAGGAATATTAAGGATATGCTCTTGGTGTTTAGAGGAGATAATAAAATAATCATTAAGGGATATATATATTTTAGGTTGATGATATACTAGGATAATCTAAAATTCAAATTGGGATATGTGCTCTACCATAATATAGGCGTTTTGAGTTGTAAAATTTTGAAGCATTCTATGGTGGATGATTCTATAATAGAGTATTAATATTCTTTAGATTATGATATTGATAAACCAGTAGTTTTGATATGCAATTTCATCTAGGATCTTAATATTGTACCTACTAATAATGATGTTTTAAGATCCTATTGGGATAATACTGTAGTGATGGTTATGGTTGAGGGGCCAAGGTCACATAAATGAATAAATCATATACTCTATAATTATTATATCTTGAGGGAATTTTTTTAGATATGTGATGTTAGATTAAGAATATTTTTAATGGAGGAGAATGTGGTGGATACATTGACTAAATTGTTATCTTATTAGAAGAATGGCTATCATGTGATAGATAGAGTACTAAAGGTCATTAGTAGTTGGGTCTTGATAAATTGGGAGTCTTTTGGAGTTAATTTCCTAGAACAAACTACTTTTCACTTAGATTAACAGTATATATTCAAAGAGATGAATAATAATGAAATATATTATTACATGATGATTGTTCTTCTACATTACACTAATATTATAATGTACATAGGGTATTTTTCATATCAAAAGTATATATTATTTCCATTTAATGATGAAATCATTGAATTACTATAAAATATTTAAAAATATAATTCTACAATCAATATAACATTCTATAATTGGTAAAATAGAATATTGGTTGTTATCTGCTTCATACTCATAAGAGGATGTGAATTTGTCTCGTGAAGTTCTCACTTAGTAATCACCATGATGGGAAATTGTGAGGAAATACACACATATAATAATTCCAAATGTTAAGTTAAATTAGATGTTCTAATTTATGAATGAGTGTAATGATCCTTAGAAATGATATTTTTATTAATGCATATCATGACTCACAAACTTTTATGAATTGATAAAAAATGCAATGCTCTATGTTTATTGGAAAGTAGAATACATTGGATGTGTCACAAGAGATATGGAATTAATAAATAATTCAAGAATGTATTTATCTCTTCCATGACTAAAATAATATATCTCAGTATCTTTCATTAGAATGTAAATGTCACACTAAATCCATGTATATGGTGTATTTAAGAGTTTATTTAAGTTGGTCAAAGAAATAAAAATTGGGTACATAGGTTAATGGTGTGAGTATGAAACCTTATTGATTAAGAGACATCAAGATAAGAAGGATTATATTATAAAACGACAATTCATATGTAGTTTTTATCATTATTAAATTAACCTCTTTTTATATGGATGTCTTGATGCATTTCTAGAAACTAATATTATACTTTATGTAAGTTATCCTTCTCCACTAAAAATGATTCCTAGAGTGTAATGCCCCGACCCCTCTAGGATGGAGCCAGTGCATTACTTGTGATATAAGCATGGTTATAAGGAATTAAAAATCATAAAGGGACTATCAATTTAGTAGTCTTTAATAAACTAGATACATAGATGTAACACAAATTACATTGAAAATGGTTACAAGATACAATACATAACAAATATAAAAACTTCAACCACATGAACTCAATGAATGACCTTATCTTCATCACCTGTTGAAGGTAAACAATGAAAGGGGTGAGATAAAATTCTCAGTAAGGGTTACAAATAGCGGAATAATGAGTACAATAATAAGTTAATCACAATCAATCTGACATAATCAATATGGCATAGTGAATAAATGAAAAACCAATGCCATTAATAAACTGAGAATGAAACTGCATCCATAGCTTTTTTCATATTAAAAACCCCATGGATAATAATAATAATATTTGATAATGAATAAATAAAATGATTATTATTTTTAATTCATGTATGTGTCACATGAAACCATAATACCATAAAAACGGTTTAGTTCTAGGGGTATAAACCTGTCTGATTTTTGGAAACAAACTCGAAGGGTTTGTCACCAACGGATTTGTCTCATGAGACCTACCGATGCATCGAGGGGATTTAGTGAGCACCACCCACCACTCCATGTAAAAATAATTCTTTATAAATTGATTCAATACAAGATCAAAATGCCTTTTCAATATCTGTATAGATTAGAGTATACAGATTCATCAATATTTCCATAATTAAAATAACATTCCAAATAATCACCGTATGTAAAATGGTATACGGTTTAGACAAAAAACAAATACATGATATGAGATAATGGATATTTAATATAAATATAATTTCAAATGAAAAGTTATCTCAAATGGTAATTAGGTACACTACATAAGGATTATTAGGTGCACAATACAATGTTAGTCACAACAAAAGAGTAGTTGAGGCAAAGTCTCTTACCAAAATGTAATCGGTCGAATCATATGACCAGATCTTAATAAACCTAGAATGAATTATTTAATAACATGAATATAAATAGAATCATGTTATTATATATCAAATGGTAGTACACATATACCACATACATGAAATAAGTGGCGAACAATGAAAATCTCACAGAAATAAAAGTGAGACGAGAAACCCCTTACAAACATTTTAGCATAGTAACGAGTGTTATTGAGAGGGATTAATGAGGGGTAAAGGGATATTACATTATTTATATGTCACAAGAGTAGTATGGGGGAGGTTAAAAAACATATCCCATCATTAGGAATTAAAAATAAAAGGGCACAACATAGGGGAGATTCTTGAACAAAAGTGAGAGGGAGGATCCCATAAAAAGATTGTGGCATTAGAGTGACGATATATCAAGGAAATATTTATGTGTGACAAATAAAAATCCACAAAATATAAGTGTATATAGAGTATAAAACAATAATAGGCCATTCACCCATATTCTTGGAACAATGTAACCAAAGAAATTGATTTTTAACTAAAAGAACGAAAATTGAGTTAAGCAATCCCTTACCTTATGCTTGAAGGTGTTCTTGACTTGTTATTAAAGACCTGAATAAAAGAATTATTCTTATTAATTAATAAGTACAGAACCTATAATATATTTAAATGATTTATTATAACCCTTTTTTAGTTCATTAAAGGCCTTTTTGATTAGTTATAATGTTCAATTTCATTGTTTGGGCTCGTTTGATTACTTGTTTTTCAAAGATCGGTTCACTTATATTCATGTTTGGATAAAGATGAAAGTGGTTGTCCAGAAATGAATTTGTATTCCATTATTGAACATCCTGGAGATTAAATGGTTTTAAATTTAATTTGGTTACTTAGAGTGAGGTATAATTATTACATATATATGACCTTAGTGAAAACAGTTTTGATTAAACAATGAGTTTGATTACCATAACATGTTTTGATTTATAACTTAATACCATTTGTACAAAAGTATTACAGAAATTAAAATAGGAAATATTATATATATAATAATCTGGTTCAACCATAACACAGATGGTTTCATGACCATAATTAAATATTATAATAGAAATTGATAAATCGTTGTCCTTGAATGTGCCAAATTAGCATATCTCAAACGGTGTTTTCATTTCTTCCAAATAAAGGGTGGGGAAAAAGAGAAGATAATGAAATATCCAATTAGGAAAAAAAATCCAGTACATGTATGTTACTTTAGTGATCATACTATTTGGGTGAAGGAAGGTGAGGAAAGAAACAAAAAGAAAAGAACTTAAAAGAAATAAAGGAATTAGAAAGAAGAGTTTACCTCTTGAGATTTCCTCCTTTGAGAACCTCTTAAGGGGAGAGGTTTCGGTATTTTGAAGAGTCTAGGAGCTTTTGGATGTGGGGGAGGATAATGGGGAGAGATTTTGGTAGAATATTGGCAAGACACAAGTCTTGAGAGGAGTTAAGATAAGAGGGAGTGAAGTGAGGTTTTTATAGAGGAGAAGAGGGGAGTTTTCTTAATATAAAATTCATTAGATTATTATTTCCCCATAAGACAAGGAATAATGAGTATTTGAAGACCAATAATAGTAATTTTATCATTTGAATCCGAATCAATTGGGATTACATTAGCAGATCATCATCAATGACTCAATTAATCCATAATTTATCATTTATTGTAAATTATCAGAATTTAGTATTCATCAAAAATTTAAGTATTTCATAAAAATCCCAAAAATTCACCCAAACCATTTTTCGATGTTTATAATCCAAAAATGAATTCCATTTTTCAAAATTAATTTTCTAAATATGATTAATTAAATATTTAATTAAAATAATTATTTAATCAAAAAATAAAAGCACCTAAAATTTTCATCTTCATTTTTTTAAGGTGCCTAAATTCATTTATACACTCAATGGTATGGATACCATTCATAAGAGTCATATTACTATTAATAAGGGTATGTTACTGTTCATAAGGGTAGGTAACAATTCATAAGGGTAGCTTACTATTCACTGCGAATTAAGTTAATTCTATTAGACTCTAAATATCATCTTGAACACAATCGTGTATGTCAGATTTTTAAAATTCAAATCGTAGAGTTGTCAATTTAAGTTTAATGGCTAGGTTATGGATATATCCTATAAGTAACCATTTTTTGTTCCATATAGGATCAATGATTCATGAAATATAGGCTATAAATTGAATGTATTTAAGAGAACATACCATGAAGTGTTTAGGATGCTACATAGAGGGTCACACACAATGTGTATCCATGATTTTAGTTAAATTATATTTGAGTTTAATAGTTTGACTGAATAATATTATCAGGGATGAGGAATAATATCCATTTATTATTTTATTGATCAAAAATATTCAGCCACGAGTTATATTCAAATAAAAAAATATTTGTGAGTTGAATATTAAAAATTTATTTATTTTGATGGTCATCAAATAGAATATTTATTTATTTATTGTTTTATTCAGAAGGTGATAAATAATATTTAACCAATATTTATTTAATTAAATGGATATTAAAATTAATATTTATTTATAATACCATGAATATAATATTTTTTTATTTGTAATATAAATATTATTAATTAATTATTCAGTATTCCATAAATGTATAGGAGGATTGCTAGGTCAAGTCAAGTGAATAGATATGATGTTATAATAAGTATAGGATATCATTTGAACAAATATGGATTTATTTATTTAATAAAAAAAATTAATTGTGTGTGGATTGGATCATGTTTTGGAATATTATTATTATTATTTTCATGAGGGATATAGTAGGTTTGATATTTGATGAAGGGCCTATGTGTAATTATCAAATATTAAACACATTCCCTATATATTACAAATTATATCATTTTATATGGACAAGGGTTATGCACAACATTTTTCTCTCCATATATTCTCTCAAGAACATATATTGGTTTCTTTCAGTAATTATATAATCATTCTTATTCCACTATTATCACAATATTGAGAAATAAATATATGTGATCATGAAGAATATGAGATCACTCATTGCAATCAACATGAATGACGCAAGACAATCGGTACCTTTACGTAATCACCCAAATATATGCTTCCAATGTTTATATATTGTGGAGAATGTGTGGATCACCACTATAGTGATTTAATATTAGATACTCATAGTGAAAAAATGGTAAAAATCGAATGGTGTTCGAGTGATAAATATATGTATTAGATAAGAATCTCAAAATCGAGGTATTATTATTGTCAATATATCAATTATAAATTTAACATGAAATATTACCACATCGCTGATATTGCTTTTTCATCATGTTTATTTGAATATAACAATGATACATGTCATTATTTATCATTTCATTATGGTTTATTAATCAAATCTATCAAACAACCATTATTGGGAATGTACCCAACGATCACTACTAGAAAATTGGGTAATATCAAAAAAAAATACCCACTACTTGGTGAAACCGTGTGTTTAAAGGACCCTATAACAATTGTTTATAAAAACTATTGGTATGATTCAAAATTGATACCTTATAGTAAATTTTTAGAAAACCATTTGTATATGATTGGACATACTGATGGTTTTTTAAAACCATTGTTATAGTATTACCCAAAATTCATTCCCCCGATTATCCCTAATTCCCTTACAACCCACTTGTGGACTCCCAAAGCTTCACTTTAGTGATCTACATGAGTTCAATGATATCTTTTTTCACTTATTTCTCAAAATTAAATTTCTGAGTTCTGGGCCCATTTCCCCTTCTATCAAGCAATATTTTCCTTTTTATCTTGGTATCAAATAAGAACTAAGATCATTTCAAGTCAAAATTATACCGTATCCATTAAATTGGGGATCATTTAAATTATGTTTTTTTATAGTATTCTATAATAAATGACAACATACATGATGTATTTTTTTCAAATTTTGTTACTAAATAAATCAACTAAAAAATTATTTTTTGTGTAATATATATTAAAAGATTCTGTAAATAATCAATATAGTTATTTATTATTTTTTTAATGTTTTTGTTGGTTATGTAAGTATTTATTTTATAGTTTTATTTTAATTAATGAACAATTAAGAAAATTTAAAATTAAATCTAATCCAATGTAGTGTGAAAGTTTTTAATAAATATGTTAGTCGTTAATGAAAGTTCATTTTATAGTCACTTTTTTCCTCTATCTAATATAATAGTATGAATTAGATGTTTTATATTCAATTTCTTCTACTTTTGTTGGGTCTCTACTAGTATGTATCAATTATATTATATTCCATTTCTTATGCATCATTTAGTTGACCACTAGTATTCTTTGATGATTTTCAAATAAAAATTGGTATTTGGTTTATATTATTGGAAATGTTCTACAATCATGTGATACTAAATTATTCTTTGTTAGCATTATTAATATTTTCGATGATAAAAAACTATATATCAAAGACAATGTTTTTCAGGTTCTTTTTGAATATTTTATTATTTAAAAAAAATCTATGATAAAGATATATGCATTTAGTTAAAGGAAGATCCATCCGGGGAGATATTGCCTTAGCCTATGAGGTTATCAATGATATCATCTTAAATACTTGTGGAATAAATGTGGCCATCAAGTTAGATATGATAAAATCCTAGAATATAGTTGAATGGAACTTTATTATCAAGTTCCTTGCAAGCATGGGATTCTCGGTTTGGGAGACTGATCTTTTGTTTTGCTATTTTAGTTCTCCTTAGGTTGTGGTTTCTTTTATGGGAAGGAAATTTAGCTTCCTCAAATTAGTCAGAGGGATGAGATTGGAGGATACCCTCTCCCCATATCTCTTTATCTTGGCTCAATATGTGAGTAGCCATTATGTTATTCATAGAATTTCTATTGTCAAGATCATTCCCTATTGTATAAAGAAGATTTATGGGACTTTATATAATCTCATGTTTGCGGAAAACACCCTTATTTTTTTCAACGGCTACATGATGTCCATTCAGGGGCATAATGATGCCTTAGAGGTTTACTTATCTTGTAGTGGGAAATTCATAAATAGGGGAAAAGTAACTTCTTTATTTCTAAAAATTGTCTGATCAGAAGATGATAATCTTTGGAATCCAATCTAGGCATGTAAAAAAGGATCATTTTCTATGGGTTATCTGGGAGCCCCAGTGTCTCCATATCTCCTACTTAGCAGACATTTTTATACGGATCTTGATAGAATTCGGGGGCATATACTAAATTGTAAAAGTATATTCTTATCTTTTGGAGGAATAATCACATTGATTAACTTAGTCTTATCATCAATTCCCTTTCAAATCTTGGCTACTTTGAAGCTTCCTAAAAGGGTGATTTTCAACATCAAAAGCACTTTGGTTACCTTTCCATAGGATGGTCACCTTTAAGTTAAAGGCCATTGGGATTCATGAAACTAGATTTCTAAACCTACTATTAATGGGGGACTCAACATAAGGAGTATTTCAGGTACTATGGAGGGTCTTCATGACAAAATTTCCTGGAAAAATATTGAGGGATATTATTTGTGGGGAAAATATATGGTGAAAACCTACAGCCTAGAAGGGGAACTTTCAAGACCAAAACCAGCTAAAATTCAGAGATTAACCCAGCCTCATGTACCAGTAGTTCAACAGCATCTTCAATGGATCATTGGCCTGGGTGACATTAGTTATTGTTTTCATAACTAGTCTGGGAGCATCCTTGGGTTTTTGGGCTGTCCTAACCCCAATATCGGCTTTAAGGAGGCTAGTTCTCACCCCATTATCATTCAAGACACATTGGATGATAGCTAGAATGTTTTTTTAATAAAATTATGTTGAACTATAACCCACATTGATGTGTTTTTATAGGATCTTCAGCTGGTACTTTTTTCCTCAATGATTATCTTAAATTGCTTTCTTCTAGTCTATATCAAGACAATTGGGGTGAGTTCTTATAGTGTAAGGAACTTTTTTCTAGGTTCCATTTCTTAGTGTGGTGCATCCAGAATAACGTTTTACCTTATTATGTTAATATATAGCGTAGGAGGATTAGTGTAGTTTCAATATGTAACTTCTGCAAGGAATCATCGATTGAATATACTGAGCACGTGTTCTTCAACAGTGAGTGGGATAAGTTGTTGTGGTGATCATTTGGGAAATTTACAGGCTAGTCTTACTAGCTCTACACTACTAATACTTCTCTCTAGTGCTATATTTATGTTTTGGATAGATCCACCAGAGAGTGGAGGTCTCGTGCTGAAATCCTCACTTCAAGCTACTGGATTTTATGGTCTTACAGAAATTGCATGTTGCACCAGAAGCTCATTTGTTCTTCTATGGGTATTCTTTTCAAAACCCACAACTTAATCCTTGACCTATGTAGGATATGTAAGGGTGTGGATAGTGTACCCTCCCTTTTCACATGGTTTATACTCATTCCTCTCCCATCATCAACCACTCTTCATGTGGTTCTTGGATCAGATGGAGGCCTCTCATTGTGGGGTACAAGCTCAGCACCAATGGGTCTTTTGGTATGGGTTGTAATGCCCTGACCCCAGTTACCCAGATTCAGTGCATTATTACATAACATTGGAATGATCACAAGGAAATCATGTCTCGAATGACCGATTCACAACTGTAAAAAAGACCTATACCTACGGTTCAAAACCATGGGTATAGCCACCAAAACCGTGGGTATAGGATATACCCACGGTTTTGGGAACCAAGGGCTGGAACGGCGTCGGTATAGGGGTGTCATCCTATACCCATGGTTTTAGAGAACCATGGGTATAGGGGGGTCAAAGTGTGCCACACTGTTGTTCCAGCATGGGACACAACAGACCCCATGGTTTTCAAACCGTGGGGTAATTGAATTCAAAAAATCGCACAGGGGGGGAAGCGAACCCGCAACCTCGCAGTGCCTCAAACCCGCGCCCCACCAAGAGACCAACCAATCTAATGCCTCTATTGATATATATTGATAATTTCATTTTAATATATTAATATAACAGTTATAATCGAAAAGAAATGTCCGCCGGCTTTCGAACTCGCGCCACCCATTCGCTGCACAGTCACAGCGACCAACTGAGGTAACGACGCAATTGACATATAATTATACTTTTATTTTATTATATTAATATATCTGCTATAATCTAAAAATAAAATACTCGGGTTTTAGAACCCACGACCTGTGTTGAGGGATGTGAGGAACTGATCAACTGACCTAAACATATTATACGATTTAATATTTTGTATCCATAAATTTATATTATTTAAGATCGTCTTTTCACCAAAAAAAATTTCCATCCCGCGGAATTTTTTGTTCTCGCCATAACGCGGGAATGATATACCCACAGTTTTGAAAAACTGTGGGTCTAGGTCTTTGAAAAATATACCACCTATACCCACAGTTCTCAAAAAACGTGGGTATAGGTCTGCAGAACAACACCTATACCCACGGTTTTGGCAAAACCGTGGGTATAGGTCATCAAAAAATGTATAACCACGGTTTTTCCAAGAACCGTGGGTAAAGGGGACATATACCCACGGTTCTCCAAAACTGTGGGTATATGGGGTCTTATATCCATGGTTCTACACAAAACCGTGGGTATAGACCCATTTTCCAGTAGTTATTAGTTTAGTATTATTGGAAACAAAATTCATACATAAGTTCAACTTTACAACTTGAAAATAAATACAACACGAATTTATTCCATTGGAAACATCCATGCCTCCAAGATAATTCCTACAAGTCACTCATAATTAACTTTTTCATATCCTGGGAAAGTGAAACATATGAAAGGGGTGAGCTCAGAATCTCAGAAAGGGTAATCAATACAGTGGAAGATAACATAAATATTAATCATGGTGAATAATTGAAAACACATGCCCTTACAGATAATAAACATGAACACTTTTATGGAAGTAATATGAGCTGAGAAAATAATTCCATAATGAAAGATAATCATGGGTATTCTACTAGTTGAATGACCACATGATCCATCAATTATTATTTTCATAATGAGGGAATGTATTATGCCAGACATTCTGAAACATTTTGTTAAGTCCTCGGCCAAGACGTCGAAAAATGATTAAGGCCTCGACCAAAACCATATGTAAAATTGGGAAAGGCCTCGGCCAATTCTGCCTCTAATTGTCTCATGAGACCTACTGAAGCATCAAGGAGCTATAGCAGGCTCCACCCATCACATACTAAGTCCAATACATTCCTCATATGAAAATGTTAAAACATAACATAAACATTCGTATTAAAACAAGAATACAAAATTTTAATACATTAATCATAAACCATGAAAGGTATAACAATAACACATCCACAGTCAAATATATAATAACTCATTCAATACAATATTGAAGATTTTATTTATAATAAATCATCCTCAATCAAGAATAATATTCAAAAATGATGTTGACATGGTTGAAAATGATTTGTAAAACTCTTTGAGAGAAATATCCCTTTTTCATGAAAACGTTTAAAAGTAACACAATTTTGAAAAGAAGACATTTAAAGACATTTTTGAATCATTGTGTCCAATACCACTATGAAACTTTTGAAAGGAATAAACATTTTAAAAACATTCATGTCTGCATAAATAAATCCTTTAAAATCATTTTGAAATCATGGACATTAATGAGAAAGGTTTAGAAGAATAAATCATTAAAACATTTAAAATGATGTATTAGTAAATGTTTCTCCTAAAAAGGATATCTTTGAAAACTCTTTTATGAAACATAGACATGGATAATAAATATTTCCCAGTAAAAACATACCCATAAACAATCTCGAATAATAATGAGTTTGAGGAATTAACCCTTACCTTGTATTTGTCCTTGGTCGAGGGTAGGTTGACCTTCTATATAATGGTGAAATAATTTCTATTAAATTATACAAGAATCATATACATTAATATGATATCATATATGATCTTTTAATATTTCTTTGTTAATAATATCTTAGTATTTTCGTCATTTTGGTTGTTAACTTATTCGTTTTCCTTTATATGCTTTGTTTTGTAAGTAATGTTTGTTATGGATAGAATGTATCTTATTCATATTCAGAATGATATTAAGTCTTTAAACATTATTTTTAATCATCTAATGAATATTGGTCTTGAATGGATACGATCGGGAGTGAATCTCATCACGTTCATAGAGACGGTAATCCGTACGTACGCACGAGCGACAATATCATTATTTTGATATTAAAATAATATATAATTTGATGGTATATAATATATACAGAATCATTATATTGTTATATTTATTATTTACATCAATTAAACATCATTATTATACACATCCAAATAATAATATATTGAATAAAAATTACACCACGACGTGGAGACGGTAAGCTGTACGTACACACGTATGGTGACATGTCATTTAAAGGATAGATAGAATAATGAATATGGTTGTAACATATTTATAATAACATCACATTATATATAAGATACCTTATTTATCATTTTATAATAGAAACAACAAAGAAAAAGGAATTGGAAGAAGAAAGGAACTTGAAAGAGGTGATGGAATATTTACCTCTTCTTAGTGTTCTTCCTTTTTATTTGATCAAAAGGGATCCTTAGGTTGGATTTCTGACAAAATTTAGGCCTCTAGGATGAATGGAGGATAGTTGATACGGTATTTGGGAAGGTTTTGGCTGAGCCAAATGGCTTTGAATGTGTTAATTATAGAGAATGGGAAGTGCCCTTTTATAAGAGGGGTGAGGGGCACCTTAAGGAAATCTTGAAATATTATTTTATAATAAAATACTTTTTGGTTTAAAATGGCTCCAAAATGAATTATTTAAAGGTTAAAGTGGGGATGGGTCTAAAACCACTCAACCAATAGGTTTTAGGCAGGTTTGGGTCCCTATATTAACTTTATATTTTAGATTTAACTCTTAGTTAATTAGTTTGACATTTACCATGTATCTTTTTATTTTCATATTGCATGGTTAATAAACATACTATAAACTTCCAATATAACCTCAAGCGGTTCATTAATGACATATATAATATTATTTAAGAACTTTGGATGAACCGTAGATTTTTTGGAATAGAATATCAATTAATAATATAATATTTGTTTTAAAAACTCTTTTATGTCAATTTTGACACTATTTTATATTTTGTTTTTGTTAAATTTTTAACAGCATTATTACTTAAAAAAAATTAATCTTTTTTAACATGTCAAATTTACCTATAAAATTCTTGGATGGCAACAAAACATTCAAATTATATTTATTTTAACATCTATAATACCATTTATTTGATTCTTTCATTAATAAGAAAAATGTTGCATCATCTTTGTGTCATAAATAAATATATTTATTTTATGTCTAAAAATTATAAATATAATATCCTGAGGTATTAAATATTTTTGGATTTATAATGACTATTTATAGTCTAATATATCAAATATATAACCTCATATAAAAATTGTTTTACTAAAAGATATTTTCTTTTGTTATTTTTCTTTCTACTTTAAATTATTTAATATATAATGTCATTATCACTTCCAAGTGGCTCCATGGGGTCCCAAAATAGACCCAAGGATTTCCATGGTCATAAATGTATCATAAAATATGGTTAGGACATGTGTTGTGGTAATTTAATATTATTATAATATTATTTTTTAACCTTATTTACTGGATTTTCCCTTTTAACTACAGTAAATATTCCTAATGTCTAAAAATAAAATTTACCTATTTATACAATTTGGACCTACTGATTCTAAATTTTGAATCTACTCCTCTAAATTCAAAATACATAATTGGGAGAAATTAATTTAAAATTAATTCTCGTTGTCAAAACAAAAACCGTGTTTTTAAGAAATAATAACTATCAAAATATTGACACTTTCTTATGTCCAGTTTAAATGTGAAATAATGTCCAATTACCAAAATTGGATTAAATGGTAAAAATATAATCAAATTATACTTCCAAACCATTAAAATATATAATTCAACACTGTAAATTATTTTCATTTAAAAAGTAGTTTTTATTTAAAATATAGTATTTTCATTATTCACCCAAATATGAATGTTATCATAAAAATACCAAAAATTTATTTAAAATAAATTCTTATGTCCCGATTCTAAATAAGAAGTTTATTTTTTCAAATTGAATATATAAAAGTTTCAAATATTGGATTTAAAAATGGTTTGCCATTAAAAGGCGGTAAAATTTCATTTTTTGAAAAATACTTCTTTTAACCGAAAAGAATGAATTTGTTCTTAAATTATGTCTAAGAAACTCATAATATGGATTTTAAAATTATAAAGATCATATAAAGTTCAAAATTCAGTTATTACTATTCATAACCTCTTTTGAACGGCTAGTTGGGTAAGTCATGGTGCGCTTGAACTCAGTGTTGCATGTAGTGCAAGTTATTGAATTACTTTGAAGAAATAACATACTATTAAATCATGGGGTGTTACATTATTCCTTCCTTAAATAAATTGTGTCCTCGCAATTTGAAATTGTTCTTTGAAAATAAAAGGTTGAAAATAGAAAATACTTTTGTGGGAAAATGCACGTCGGAAATTGGGTTAATAAAATTTAGTCTTAATAAGAGGAAAAGGGGAATGAAAAAGTCACCACCAAATTAGGATATCAGTTAGAAGAAAATTAGTGGAAATTAGAGACACATAATGGGAGGAAAACATAAATATTTATAGGGAGTGATTGAGGTCATCAGTCAAAAACAATTGTAGAATTTTGGGCCTCAAAGCCATCAATCTATGATGATTTAAAATATCATCGGTAAAAAAACATAAGGTATTAGGATAACACATTTTTAGTTTTAATATAGCTTACCTAATGTTTAAGAATTAATTTCTTCATAGAATAACAGAATAAGAAAAAATATACATGACAAGTAGAGTTCCATCCTTTAACTGATTTTTACCACAAAATCATCTTTCACTCTAAAAGATAATAGAACTTAAAAAATATATTTTATTTATCCTATTCGTATAGGGTTCCAAAAAAATGAATTTTTAATTCATCTACTAGACCTTTTAAGAAAACTATATTATTCAATCCAGGGCATCACGTGGGCCAGTGGTAGGTGATACACCCTTGTCTCCCTTTGGTTGTGGGTTCAAGTCTCATGGCCTTGCTGGACGCAATGGGTTGCCACCTGACCTCTGGGTTATCCTTTTTATGGAAATTTAAAAATAATCTCAAACTAGAATTATCAAAAATAATTCTGTCCAAACTCACAGTCCAAAATTTATAAGTAAGGTAAACACAATAAAGATCATTTTTTTCATGAAATAACATGTAAACACCTTCATCATGTATTCTTTTAAAACACTGCAACATCTTTAATTACCATAAAACCATATTGATTACATTCATTCTCCCTTATTCATTATAGAATATTGGATATACTCCTTCTATCCAAAAATTTTATAAACTCCAAAAATGATGGAATATACAAATCATTAATCAGTTTCATGGTAGTAAAGAATATCCAATATAATTTACCCAAAAAAATCATGTATTATTCCAAAAATTACTACCTCAGAATCAGAACTATATTATGGTTTATCTTTCTCGCAACCATATATTTTCCAAAAATTTAACCTGTTATTGAGTCACTTTTCTTGGTTCCACACAATCTCAAGTCCTTAATGAAATAGTACTAGAGTACAATCCTTATATACTCTATAATTATTATAACATGTACATCATTAATACAGTACTCCAATGATGCAATACTTTAATAACAACGTAATAAATCTAATCATTACACTTCATCTTCGGTAGTATCATAACTTTATTATTATCCAATAGCAGCATTTGGGGTACACTCGGACGATTTGGAAATTGATCCGCGTAGTGTCCCAACTCCTTGTAGAGAAAGCATTGTAAATTTCAAACTTTTTTCTTACCCTTGCAATCACATACTTAGTGTCCTTTTTATCCACACTTATAACAAAATCTCATTCCCTTAAAGTATTTACCAAGGTCATTCTTTCCAAAGTTATCACATATGGAAAAATCCCTCTTTTCCCTCTTCCCTTTATCCATATTTCTCTCTTCCATAATTTTCTTCTATTGCTTCCCTTCAAAGCCATAGGACTCAGAGAATTATTTACTTATCTTATTAACACATGATACTATTTCTTCATATTTTGAGAATACATGGGAGACTATTTACCTTCTAAATTTTGGCTTAATACTGTGTAATATATAATCCTTCTTACTCTTTGGATCATAATTATTGTTTGAGTTCACATTCCTTCTACTGGCCGCCATTTCTATATGATGGCATACACTAGGTCAGTTTATGAATTTAAATGAATAATTCCAAACATGTAAAATACCTAATGTAAATTTAATAGTTTCTAGATATAATCCATAATCATAAAAATGTTTTCTTTAAGGAAGTATATACTCATAAACCCTTCATAATGGTTTGTAATGGAAATGATAATTATCCTAATCATGTCCCCCGGGAGTGTCATAACCAAGTGTGTTGCAAGGCCCGTTGTTGTGCATCATTTCACATTTGAGTCTAGCTCAAATAAGTTTTTTTGTGTTTTACCCCTAGATACATATGTTCTTGATCTGCCTCTACCTGGTCATATCCAGACAGGGATGTATTGCTTGGAAAACTCACAAAATATCTACAATGCCAAAATTCTAGGAAGTTCTTCTATACTAATCCTCAAAATTCTATCTTAGGGTTATGTGCTCTAATCAGAGTTTATCTAAATCTAGTTTCCAAGGTTTGTACAAAATTCCTCTAATACCAACTGTAACACCCCGACCCCAGTTACCTAGAGTCAGTACATTATTACATAACATTGGAATGATCACAAGAAAATAATGTCTCGAAAGACCGATCAGTTTAGTATTATTGGAATCAATATTCATACATAAGTTCAACTTTACAACTTGAAAATAAATAAAACACGAATTTATTCCATTAGAAACATCCAAGCCTCCTAGATAATTAGTGAAAGTCACTCAAAACTAACTTCTTCATATCCTGGGAAATTGAAACATACGAAAGTGGTGAGCTCATATGCTCAGTAAGGATAAGCAATACAATGGGAGATAACATAAATATTAATCATGGTGAATAATTGAAAAGACATGTCTTTAAAAATAATAAACATGAACACTTTTATGGAAGGAATACAAGCTGAGTAAATAATGTCATAATAAAACATAATCATGGGTATTCTACTAGTCGAATGACCACCTGAACAATCAATTATTCTTTTCATAATGAGGGAATGTATAATGTCAGACATTCGGAAACATTTTCTCAAGTCCTCGGCCAAGATGTCTGAAAATGATTATGGCCTCAGCAAAACCATATATCAAATTTAGAAAGGCCTCGGCCAATTCTAGGCCTATTTGTCGCATGAGACCCACGGATGCATCGAGGAGCTATAGTGAGCTCCACCCATCACATTCTAAGTCCAATACATTCCTCATATGAAAAGTATGAAACATAAAATAAACATTCGTATTAAAACTAGAATAAAAATGTCAATACTTTATTCAAAAACATGAATGGTATAACAATAACACATCCACAGTCAAACATATCATAACTCATTCAATACAATATTGAAGATTTTATTTATAATAAATCATCCTCAATCAAGAATAATATTCAAGAAGGATGTTGACGTAGTTGAAAATGATTTCTAAATATATTTGAGAGAAATATCCCTTTTTCATGAAAACGTTTAAAAGTCACACAATTTTAAAAGGAATGCATTTAAAGACATTTTTTTAAAAATGTTTCCTATACCACTTAGAAACTTTTCAAATGAATTAACATTTTAAAAACATTCATGTCCATAAAAATAAATCCTTAAAATCATTTTAAAATCATGGAAATTAATGATAAAGGTTTAGAAGAATAAATCATTAAAACATTTAAAATGATTTTTTAGTAAAAGTTTTTCTTAAAAAGTGTATCTTTGAAAACTCTTTTATGAATCATGGATATGGATAATAAATATTTCCAAGTAAAAACTTACCCATAAACAATCGTGAATACTAATGAGATTGAAGAATTAACCCATATTTTGTAATTTTCCTTTTTCAAGGGTAGGTTAACCTCCTGTATAATTGGAAAATTATTTTTATTAAATTATAGAATAATCTTATACATTAATATGATAACATATATTATCTTTTAACATTGCTTTGTTAATAATATCTTAGTATTATCGTCGTTTTGGGTGTTAACTGATTTGTTTTCCTTTATATGCTTTGTTACGTAAGTAATGTTTGTCATGGATAGGATGTGCCTTATTAATATTCAGAATGATATTAAGTCTTTAAACATTATTTTCAATCATCTAATGAAAATTAGTATTTAATGGATACGATGGGGAATGAATCTCATCACATTCGTGGAGACGGTAATCCGTACATATGCACGAGCGACAATATCATTATTTTGATATTAAAATAATATATAATTGGATTTTATATCATATATAAAGAATCTTGATCATGTTATATTTATTATTTAAATCAATTAAACATCATTATTATATCCATACAAATAATAATGTATTTAATAACAATTACACCACGACATGGAGATGGTAATCCATATGTACGCATGTATGGTGACTTGTCATTCAGAGGATGGATAGAATAATGAATATGGTTATACCATATTTATAATAACATCAAAGTATATATAAGATACTAGATTTATCATTTTATAATGGAAACAACAAATAGAGAGGAAGTGGAAGAAGAAACGAACATGAAAGAGGCGATGAAATATTTACCTCTTCTTCGGGTTCTCCATTTTTATTTGATCAAAAGGGATCCTTAGGTTGGATTTATTACTAGAGTAAAGCCTCTAGGATGAAGTTAGGATAGTTTAAATGGTATTTGGTCAGGTTTTGGCCGATCCAAATGGATTTGAATGTGTGAATTTGGGAGAATGGTATGTGCCCTTTTATAAAAGGGGTGAGAGGCACCTTAGGAAAAGTGAGAAATATTATTTTATAATAAATTAATTTTCGTTTCCAAATGACTCAAAAATGAATTATTTGAATTATAAGGTTGGGATGGGTCAAAAACCACTCAACCAATAGGTTTTAGACAGGTTTGGTCCACTCTATTAACTTTATCTTTTAGATTTTCCTCTTAGTTAATTAGTTTGACAATTACCATATCTCATTGTATTTGTATATTATATAGTTAATAAACATACTATAAACTTCCAAGTGAACCTAAAGTGGTTCATTAATGACATATATAATATTATTTAAGACCTTTTTCTGATCCTTAGATTTTTAGGAATAAAATACCAATTAATAATATAATATTTGTTTTAAAAACTCTTTTATGTCAATTTTGACACTGTTTGCAATTTTGTTTTTTTTAATTCATAACAGAATTATTACTTAAAAAAAAATTAATAAATACTAAAATGTAAAATTAACCTATAAAATTCTGTTATGGCATCAAAACTTTCAAATTATATTTATTTTAACATCTATAATACCATTTATTTGATTCTTTCATTAATAAAGAAAATACTGCATCATCATTGTGTCATAAATAAATATATTTATTTTATGTATAAAAATTATAAATAAAATATCAAGATGTAGGAAATATTTTTATATTTCTAATGACTATTTATAGTCAACTAGATCAATTATATAACCTCATATAAGAATAGTGTTACTAAAAGATGTTTGCTTTTTGTTATTTTTGTCTCTCCTTTAAAATGTTTAATATATAATGTCATTATCACTTCCAAGTGCCTCCATGGGGTCCCAAAATAAATCCAAGGATGACCATGGTTGGAAATTTATCAGAAACTAAGGTTAGGACACGTGTTAGGGTAATTTAATATTATTAATATATTATTTTTTAACCTTATTTACTGGATTTACCCTTTTAACCACGGTATATAAAATATTTACTGAAATAAATATTCCTAATGTCTAAAAATAAAAGATACCTATTTACACAATTTGGACCTCCTGAATAAAAATATGTAATCCATTCTTTTAAATTCAAAAAACATAAGTGTTATAAATTAATTTAAAATTAATTCACATTGTCAAAACAAAAAGTGTGTTTTTAAGAAATAATAACTATCAAAAGATTAACACTTGTTTATGTCCATTTTAAATGTGAAAGTATGTCCAATAACCAAAATTGGATTAAATTTTAAAAATATAATATAATTATACTTCCAAACCATTAAAATTTATAATTCAGCACTATAAATTATTTTGATTAAAAAAGTTGTTTCCAGTTAAAATATAATATTTTCACTATTCACCCAAATATGAAAGTTATCAGAAAAGCACCAAAAATTTATTAACACTAAATTATTATGTCCCTATTCTAAAGAAGAAGTTTATTTTGTCAAATTGAATATATAAAAGTTTCAAATATTGGATTTAAAAATGGTTCTCCATTAAAAGGCGGTAAAATTGCATTTTTTGAAAAATACTTCTTTTATCAGAAAAAAAATGAATTTGTTCTTAAATTATATCTAAGAAACTAGTAATATAGATTATAAAATTATAAATATTATATAAAGATAAATATTCAGTTACTATTATTCATAACTGATTTTGAACGGCTTGTTTGGTAAGTCGTGGTGCATTTGAACTCAATGTTGCATGTAGTGCAAGTTATTGAATTACATTAAAGAAATAATGTACTATAGAATCTTGGGTGTTACATGGGGCTCATGCATGGAGGTGGAGTGGTGAGATACTCCAATGGATCTTTTTTGGTTTATTTTACACCTTTAATTGTGATTGGTGATTCACTACTAGTAGAGGAGCATTCCATGTTAATAGGCCTTCTATTGTGCAATCAGATACACTGTTTAATTTCAGAGATAGAGACAGATTCTTCTATTGTTTTAAATTCTCTGACTAGTATGTTTTCTTCTCCCTGTTCCATAGAATATATTTTTTTTTAAATTAAAGGGCCTCATCAACAATCATATTTATACTCAACATACTTTGTGTGATAGAATTATGGTGGATGATTTCTTTAATTCTCATGCATCTCAGTATGATTGACTTCTCACTTTTTATAGCTTCGGTTTATTTCTTTATGAGGGTAATCTATTCGTTCAGGATGACACTCTTGGTCTACATTATTTTATACCTCCTTAATTTTTGAGTGTGTTTGGTATTTACATCCTTTCCCCTATATAATAATAAAAAAATCTTTTATTGGTTAAATAAACCATTATTTTTAGCATCATAGTAGAGATAAAAATAAATCTGAAACTGGTCTTGATAAATAAGAGGAGTGGAATGGAGAATTTAATATTTGATAAATTTTTATTTTTTCATAATCATGATAAATAAAATATTTCAATGAAATATGATAATGGAATGATTATACAAGATAAAACTATAGAAAATGATGATGTGAGAGTGAAAAAATTGGTTGATAATTCTAGGACTCTTGTATATTGGAAAAGTGGTCAAATGAATAATATTGAATTTTTAATATGAATGTATCATAGGAAAATCAGGTATGGAAATTCTATTACTAGATTCAATTATCTTCTTAACATTTAAAATTAATTAGTTCCTAATGAGGAATATATTTCCTCAATTCATTATATATCATGGAAGTAAATTAATCAGTGTGAATTGTCATCTAGAAAAATTTATGTTTCACATCTGATTTTTGATCACTTTGTGATGAAATAGTGGAATTAAATGATTGTAAATAATGTCGTTCATTTCGATGAAATCCTATTACAAATGGAAGGCATCTCTTCTGCTAAAAAATGATTTGGAATTTTATATTGATTCATAGTATATAAAATATTTTCATTTCTAATGAAATGTTGAAAATATATGATAGAATAACACTGAAATAATTAAGGATAATTATGAATTGATTCATCCTATAAATGTATTTTCATAAATAATATTTTATACACGGTGTCTTGATTCTGTAACTAATGTTCATAATTGCATATTGGGTTTATCATGTGATGGTTTTTATTTGTTTGTCTAGATTCTTACTTCACCTAAAACATTGCTAGTTTTGATTATCATGTATTACCATCCTCCAAGGATTATTATAGAAAAACCATTTATTTTATTGTGTATTCACGTATTAGGACATTTTTATCCTATAAAATTTTTTATCATATACTTGAAACCTTAAATAAAATAGTTAAAGAAACCTTGGAATATGGGTTTGCATATATATGTTCATTTTTCAAGACATATTTCACATTATTGTTGTGCTTATGTGGAAAATAACTCATTTTCATTGTTATTAAATAATTTATAGATAAGTAACAAAGTTTAAACTACCATTTTCTATTTATATTAGGAAAAAATGATCTAAAAGGCTTAAATATCATCAAAGTTTTAGTATCATGGTACATTGATGATTCATTCCAATGGACCATCCATACAGAAAAATATTCAATGGTTGAAAAATAAAATTGATATTGGGAATCCACACCAATTTATGTCTATAACTAGTATAATTAATTAATTACAATCTGTTAAATTTTCATTTTGTAAAGGTAAAATGAAAACTAGAAATAGGGAGTATGTTTCCACTCAAAAAAATAAAATTGAAAGAAGAAATATATCCTTTTTATTTTTCTTTATTTTTCATCCAATTTGTTACATTATTATATTGATGTAATTATAATTGAGAAATATATATGGGAAATATTGCTTTCTATCCTCTTAAATGTACAGGGGAAGACTAAACAAGTTTTTTGATCTCGGTGTAACTAGGTATATTGGTGTATAATACCATAACCATATTCTACATTTATTGGTGAAAAAAACTATAAGGTTATTCGTGATTCTTATGTGATGATGAAATTATAGAAAAAATTGGAAAGGGTAGATACATTCAAGTATCACCATGTTTATTAAAGAAAAACCCAAAAATGGACAACAAAAGTGATGTGAGACTGATATATCTGAAAACTCATGACAGTGACATCCTTGTTCTAAAATACATCCTATTAGAAGTCCTTAATTTATAGTCCAATAATTTCAAGGTTTTGTTTGTTCAAGTTTTCCATTTTTATAGATATATATGAGCTAAAAGGTTGATTATAATTTTCTTTAAAAATATTTAGATACACGAACAATTAATTTTATGCAAGTTGGATATATTTTTTCCTCCATATCATTTCACTTTTATGTTTCATAAAACTATCTATATTTGAATAAAAATAAATATTGGGTTACCAATTGATTTATTTATATGTTTCCAACCAAAATAAATATTTTCACAATGAATAATTGTGTTCAAAATGATATTCAACCAAAAGGTTCCATTATAGAAGTTTATTTGGATCCATAATGTATGTATTTCTATTTAATGAATTTTTAATATGTGACTGTGATATTTAACCAAAAAATAAATAATAAAGAATATTATAATGAGATAATCAATCCCACTTTTCCCTTACTTCCTCAAATAGGTGGAATTCTTGGACCATATACGTTGACTTTATTGGCCCTTTAAGAGTGCTAGATGGCATATTACATATTCTTGTTTAACTATGATTTGATCGATGATTATAAAAAAGATGTAATTTGGACATGTGCAAGTTATCATACACTATAATATTGTATATATATATTAATCATTAACTATCTTTTATGTATGGAACATAAAAAATTATAATTATAATTCATCATTCATTATCTTTGAGAAAGAGATATATTTTTCATAGAAAATAGTTTCCCACTATGTTAAGAACGAAGGTATGACCATTTTTTAAAATAGATAATAAATATTAAATTAATTTTTATATTCATATATATTTCCATTTCTGTGTTTACTTGTTTACTCTTTTTCTTGTGAAATAAGTACTTTGTATTTTTGTAATAATAATCTACACCCTAATTTAATATCACTTGTGATCAATGGATATAAATTTGTAATAATTGATTGAGCAGTGAACAAGAGAATAAAACATGATGGTTTTATGTTAACTAAAATGATAGAATATTATGGTAGTGCATCTAATATCCATACAAAATATGGAAATGTGACTTATTATGAATCTATTGAGAAAATATTAATATTGGATTATCACTCCCACGGTTGACTCTCTATGATTATATGAAAGTGATATGATTCATTGATACAATAAGAAATATTTATTGATGACTATTGATTTAGAGTTATTGACATGGATTACTTCTTAAATAATGATGAGCCATATGTTTTTTCATCAATGGTGAAATAATTATTTTATGTAAAAGATATTATAAGATAATAATTCTATGTCATTAGTAAAGTTATCCTAAGATATATGTTTGATGATAAGGGGTTGAAATTGACACAATTGTTGCCCCTATTGGTCTTGATCAATATATTGTGCATGATGACTCAAATAATCCAAATTTCATAGTTTATTTTGAACCTAGAGTAGTGGTGAATAATATATAGAAGCAATAATATATTGACTCTATTCATTAATTTTAGCTCAACTTAGATCTTTTAGGATGGTACTATTCAAATTATTTTGATTTAGTTACATTTTGTATCCCATTCTCTAATAAAATATTTTATCTATTTTAATTTCAATATAATTTGAGTGTTTTATTAAAAAATATAATTTTTTCATTGAACTGGAATGGTTGAATTGTTTTTTAGTAAGACCGTATTGATAACACTTGAACTGGATACTTATTTTCTCTATGTTAAATTTTATTAATGAATTTGAAATGAACTAAAATATATAAAAAATATCTTCTAAAAGTACAGACTATGTGAAATGTTAAATTATATATTAAATATTAACATATTATATATTTTAAATGAAAAGAGTTTATATGTAAATTTAATTTACAATTTACCTGTAAACTCAAAACATTTTAAATATAAACTGTAAATAGTTTAAATGTGCACTATAAAAAACTAGTTTACTTATTAGAAATACAAAGTAAAAATAAATGTTACCATGTATTTCTCTTTGATACCGACCTTTAGTTTTAACATACCTATTCATCCTTGAGTTTATTTTCTAGTTTTGAAAGTAGATTTAGTATATTATTCTATGAATTACCAATAATACTTTTAATTTGGTTCCCTATATGCATTGATAATAATAATGTGTTGTTTTATTATATTGAAATACATTATCTTCCATATATATTTTTAAATATATTCCAAAAATTAGTATCCATAAAATAATATTTTATTTTTTAAATGACTTTATCTATCAAGGCTTAGAAGAAAACCTTTTATAATTTAATATCCAATATTCTACATCTTTCTTTAAATATATATATATACATATATATTTAAGTATATCAGTATTCATCAAATTTACAGAAAAATAAAAATATATAATTATATCATTTCTTATTATAATATAATATATTCCATTTAATAACAGAATTCCAATATATATTCCTAGTATAATTTTACAGAAATCATTAAATTTTTAATCAATTAATCAATGTTATCATTTTACTCTATTTCCACTTTTTGGGTGCCTTCTAACTAAATAAATAATTAAATTATATTTTCCTTTGACTCTATTAACCAATTTTTTCCTTTAATAGCTTACATATAAATTATAAATTCATTAAAATCAATTTATAAGTAAACAGAAAAAAAGTACATTAAAACTCAAAAAAAGTACATGTAATATATAAAAATATTTTGCATGTAAACTAATTCTTTATTTTATTTATAAACTATAAAATTCATGAGAACTATAAAAATAGTTTAAATGTGATAGTTTTCTCAATTTACATGTAAACTGATTTTTCAGTTTATATATAAAATAATAAATTACATGAAAACTATAAAAACGGTCTTCATGTAAATTGATTACTCAATTTACATGTAAACTCGATAGAGTTTTCATCTAAACTACAAACAAATTAGATTTAAAATGATTTTTTAGTTTACATACATCTAAACTAAATTTTCAGTGTATATGTAATATTTAAATAGTATACAAGTAAAATATAATCTTAGTATATTTTTTATAATTTTAAGTGATTATTATCAATCTTCTTCTTCAACCTCATATTGTTTCAATTCTATAATTTAAGCGTGATCTTCCAAACACACTCCCTTAATGTGATTACCATATCACACACTATTTTAAATATAATTTATAATATATCTATAATATTAATTTTTTGAGTTGAATTTTTTTCAACATTCTAGTTTCTGCATTATATGCTTACTAGGAAGTTAATTAAGAAAAACAAAAATACAAAAATAAACATAAAAATCAAATTACCTAGTAAAAATTTGTAAAAAAATGATCTAAACCATAAATGAACCAAATGAACTAACCCCAAAATAATAAAATAACATAAATGAATAATAAAAAATGAAACATGTGACTTATCCCACAAATGAACTAAATGAACTAACCCATAAATGACCAAATGAACAAAAAAAATGACCATAATTAACCAAATTAACTAACCCAAAATGAAAAAAAAATGATAGAACCCAAAAATTAACCATATGAATAAATGACTAAATATCCAAACCCAAAATAAACCAAACCACTAAATAAATTAATCCAAATTAAATCAACCTATCACAAATAGAATTGTATTAAATGGACTATAAAATAATACAACTATATCATACCCATGTTTATCATAATAATTAGTATATTTTGATTATGTTATTCTACATATTTAATGTTTTCATTTTCATTCCTCTAAAAAAACATGATTATGTTGGGTCACTACATGTCCCTTTATTGGATGGAAAATTTATATGTCATTATGTCATGTTACATCATATGTCTCTGTTGGGTGTTAAAATTTTTCAAGAACTCGAGAAAGGTATTTTAGAAATTTTAGGATCCAACAACGATATCAAACAATTAAAAATCAGAGTATATTTGTAAAAGTACAGGGAACCGTGTAGAAATTAGAATTTTATGTATAGTATGTAAAGATACTATGTGGAACTATCTCATTCACTAACCCCCCCCCCCCCCACAAATGAAATTTTTTGTAGAGGAAGGTGGTGCCTTTGTACCGCCAACAAACGGAACTCTCCTTCGAATCATATTAGTGCCCCACCCCCCTCTAAAAATAAAATTTGTTGACGAGATTAGGTGTTAATTTTTCAACTGAAACATAGAATATAACATGCTATATGGACCACCATTTTAGGAAGATGGTTTTTTCCTAAAACACCTATAAATACCCAATTATTCCTTAAATAAAATAGATAATATAAACATGATGATACATAGAGATAAATATAGGATGTTGATAAAGGATGAGAACAAGAAATATCCATTTTCTGAAGCTAAACAAAAACCAAAGGTGGCATGCTAAGTGAAAATGGTGATAAACTACTCAGAAAATAGTCATTCATAAAAGGATATTGATCGTAAAGTTAATCCTTTGAGAAAAGGGAGACCTTCCTAGCCATTAACATATTAAATAATCTCTCTTGAAAAGTAAGACCTCTGTGAAGGAACTTCTTTTTTGGATGAACCCCTTTATAATATCCCCATTTCACATAGTAAGACCAGTTTGAAAATAGGGTAACCTTTGGATATTTACCTCTATTCATTCAAAACTCTCCTTCTGTATAATTTTTTTTATTTATCTAATCCCCTTCATGAAGTATCCAAGTGTTTATCATACATGAAATATAAACCCTAATGAAGATCAAATTAATCCCTCTTATGAGGCCACCAAGCCTATATGATCAGGGTATCGGTCAAACTAGTGTGACACCTTCTAATTTTAAATTTCCTTACTGAAGGATATTCCATATATAACCACCCAAATAGGTGGGGTTCTCATTATGCTTGTATACAAGCATCCCCTTGGTAATGAGGACCCCAATCCTAGAATAATTGGTGGGAACCTTTCTGTTTTTGGGAATCAAACTCACCTCCCGCAAGCTTCATGAAATGTGAAGCAAACTAAGAAAAATATGATATATCTATTTTAAAATAAATGGATTTTTAATACAAAATGTAAGGTTTAGAAATATAAATAAATATTGAAATGGGAATCCATGAGTAGTGACTTTGTAGTCTTTCTTTTAAGCTACCATGTTGTAGTTCATGTCTTATCCATAAGCGAATGAGGAGAAGATTCATATAGGAATACCTCATACAGTAAATAAATGGACTTTATTATAGTATTTCATATTAATCATGACTTATGTAACCCCTTCCCCATCCATTTGCGGGAGAGGAAATAAATGCATCTTTGGGCTTTCATTTTAGGTGAGATACCTATATGAAACCAATTAAGAAATGATGATAGTCTCTGAGTGTTTCTCGTTTCTCACACTGAGCATGAATAATGTGGGATTACAGACTCAAGTCAATCATGTTACAAGTATAATCAAAATTCCATTCATAGTCATACTCTTTGGGTGTAGTCCCCAAATTCACTAAACTACATGGGCTTCGATTCCTGTTCTTATGAGATATATAGAATGCCACCCTTAGGTTCAAACCTAAGATCTTCAACACAGCATCATCTTTATTAGGCCATATTCCTAATGATATCATGTCCCCATATAGAGGGATAAATTCCTTTTGGTACATTTTAAATATTAAAGGTTACTTATTCATAAGCCCCACACTAGTCATTGTTAGGAACCTTTCACCTAGATTTTGTGGTTTCATGATGTTAAACTACATTGTATGGTCCTTGTCACATGATATTAAAAGGTATGAATTTTCCTATTAAGTGGTGTTGAACTTTTTAGGTTATGATTAATTTCATTAGGATGCCTACGAAACCCCATTAGGGGTCTGATCCCAATGTCAAAACAATAACCATCTCCCTATTCAATGAAAAACTCTAGTGCATCAAGTTGTGTGGCATTAAACCGTAGTTACATAAAGTTAAGAATAATAAAATTAAAACAAAACAATAAGTAGAGCCTCTAATACATACATATATTTCCATTTATGGAGAAAATATATACATATATATTTTTCCATTGTTGGTGAAACTCTGATACATATAAATGTTTTCCTTGATGATGAACCTCTAATATATACATGTTTTCACATCTATATATGTTAATAAATGATTATTAACATGGGGGGATAGTCCTATACTGAGATTATGGAAAGACTTATGAAGATGGCTTGTAACTATAAGAGAGTCCCGTAGTATGAAATAATTCACCCCAAAATGGTATGATGGTACCAACATCTCATCGTCTAAACCAATGTGAGTTCCTAGGCATCATTGGTAAAACACTCCAATGGCCTCCTGGGTTTAGAACGTAGTAATATAATTTTTGTAGGATATGGGAACTATTTGTTATTTCTAGTTTCGTGAATAAAACCCACTAGAAACTATCTAAATAATTCATGTAATTCAACACATATAAATAATTACGTCTCTCATTGGGATGAAACAAAAATGGTGAAAGAAATATGAAACATTCAACCATTCTCATTCTTTCATCATCAATTTTCAGGAAATTTTGTGCTTCCTAGTGTATATAAAAAATGTTGAACCCAACATGACTATTTTAATAAAAAAATTACCAATTCTGCCACATGATAGTCCATTTTTTCTTCAGTAGTTTTTCAAAATGAAAATGGATCCAACATGGACCTTTTAAAGTAATCATTGATGTATGTGTTTGTTCACTTGTGATGCTAATTTGAAGGGTTTCCTTGATTATGTTTGTTTTTTAACAACATGAACATTAAAAAACTATCCTCAATATAAATAGAATTTTAAAACTGATGATAAATGTACACATATTCATTTGTATGAACTAGGTCCTCATCAAACTAGATGAGAATATCACCCACCCAATGCCTCCAATTCCAAATTTGGGAGTACT
Source organism: Viscum album (assembly GCA_963277665.1). Lineage (NCBI taxonomy): Eukaryota > Viridiplantae > Streptophyta > Magnoliopsida > Santalales > Viscaceae > Viscum > Viscum album. The sequence continues at coordinate 510,425,736 of OY728134.1, forward strand.
ATATGAATGTTACTATATTTAAATTACTAGTTTCTCATGAATTCATCCAATATATGAATCCCCACCAACTGTTAACCCAAAGATGAGTGGTGATAAAGAATAAAGTGTCACCTTTTTCTATTTTAAAAAAATTCAGGTTCCTCTCTCTGGAATATAGTAGAAAGTATCGAACTTATCTTAGGGTACTCATCTATGTGGTTGATAGTTTCCTCACTACATAACATGAGTCTCCCTAAAGTGATCCTATTAATAATTGTTATCAGTAACATCATGATACATCAATCCATCATCCCTCTGAGGATTCCACCCCGTCAGTACCATCTCATTTTACCCAGATCAAAGAACCCATGATATCTCATCAAGGGTGGTAAACCAGCATCATTTGGGAGTATACCCATATCCACACATCAACTAAATAATCTGTCCATTATACTTTGGAAGAAACCTTAGAGCATGCACATATTCATTATCGCTCCCAATAAGTCTTCTATCACATTCTAGAAGAACCTTGAGAAGTTTGTTGGTATATCCTGACACGGTAAAAGAAGCATACACAAATTCTTACTCATGTACAAGAATATCATTGGTATATTCTAGATTTAACTGAAGGTCAAGAGTACATTCACATTCCTTATCCAACCAAGGAATGGGAACATATTCCCATTTTAGTTTTAGAATCCCATCAACACATCATGGAAGTAATATAGAAGTATACATACTTCCTTTACATATTATAGAATACTTGTCCGAATATCATGGATACGTTAATAGTCCAGGTGTAGGAATACATACCCACACCCACCACATAAGTAGAAAATAAAAACAATTTAAATGATTCTCATAAGTATTCAAATATTCCTACTCCCATCTATGAGGGTCGTTGACACACTCACATGGTAAATGGATAGCAGGATTAGGCAAACATTACCGTTCCAAAAATAGATTATTTGATCATTCCAATGGACTATTTAGGGTGGGAACACATTATTTCCAAAACCATATAAACTTTTCAGTATATTTTGAAAATTCTATGGGAGTCACCAAGGTTGGATCTCATATATGTAATTCAATTTTCACAATGTGCGACTCAACCTGTCCGGAGTAGGGCATCTAGGATGAAATCCCCCAAAATGGAAATTTAAAATCCTAAAGGTGGTATGAATCACTTATCTATTTAATACTAATGTTCTGGAGGCCCTTTAACATTTATCAATGGTGGAAAAAGATCTTGTTAACTACTTTCCAGATCATGGAACCAGTAGTTGTAGTTGTGAAGGTCCTCCCTATAACTTGTCTACTAGCATATCTAGTGTTCATCCCTGGCGCATTTACCATAATGTCATCCTTTATGGACATATTAAGATTGATCATGAAATTATTCTCATGATGAGTATTGATAAATCCCTCCTCACAATCATAATTTCAAATGAAAAGAAGTTCCTCCCCTTTTATTTTCCACCTTTAATGTCCTCTCCAAGGTATACATTTTGGGAATCCTACCTATGGATGGATGTTGGTCCATGATGGTACTCCTCCCCGTGGTGGTTTTTTCTATAATGGTCCTCCCCATATTAATATTTCATTTTAAAAATAATGTTATCCCATTTTAAAATCAACTATAAGAAATCCATCATATTGAGAGGTACTTAAAAATATGCGGCTAGCCATTTTTGATGCCCTATCATTGACAAGAGACATTATTTATTACCTAAAAGATATCCCAAGTAAATTTTCATTCCCTAAACCACCAATGGACTGCTTTACTTTGAATACAATATATAATTTTTCTATAAACTTATCATTTTACAAAAATGGAATGTAGTAAACAACCACATTGGCTAGATAAAATAAAGGAATCTCACATAGAATTCTAAGGGAACATATTGGTTATGAGGAAACAATGGGAAATGATTATATACCAGTCGCATTATGACCCCTGGCTACTCATCAGTATAATATTCTGAAAAATTTTATAAAGGAATTCATATATCGTATTCATCTAAATATTTGGATAAATCATCACTATTTAAAATAAAAATTCTTTCCTTATAAAGGATATTCAGATCACATCTAAAAAAAGAATAACTTCACTAACAAATTGGCATAGTTTCCTTTCCATTCATACAATTCCCCAAATTAGTAAAAAAGTGTAAAAATATTCAACATGATTTTCTTAATGATCTAAGTGAAATTTTTCAGTTGATTGTTGAATCCCCATATGATGTACATATCATAGGATGGGGTGCACACGGGGCACTGTATTTCACTTTTCTTCTTAACTAGAAAATCCCACCAATAGTTACATCATGAAATGTCATTACACTAGGTAAAATTTTGAAACTATGGTCTTCACACCAAATTTGGTATATTTATAAGGTATTTTCCATGATCAAATCACTAAAACGTTGAGGCCAATGAGAGAAATATACAAAAAGGATATTACATAAAGCATATGAAAATATTGAAAAGGATTCTCATTTGAGGAAATCCAGCCCTCAAATGATTAAGTTTCCTTTGGTAGTAAGAAACTCAAATTTAGATCATGAATTTCACATGACTCATGCTTAGACAATTATACAACATATCATGTGGGAAGAAGTGATATTTGTAGTAGCAAAAATCATAGAGTATCCCCATACCATGGTGTTGGGGGGAATTTATCCGAAAACATATCCTTCAAGGTCATCAAATTTTCTCTGAGATATTGAATAAAAGAAACAGAATAATACCCATCCATTAATACTAGGGACATTTTTAATTCAATCTACTCCCCCTCATATATTAATCTTTTCTCATTTAAGAGATGTGTCATAAAATGAATCTCTATAGATTTTTTCATCTTTTGGACCATATTTCTCCAATAGAATACATATAATGATGTATTCTAGTGACTATATCTATATTAACCAATATAAAATATCCTTTGTAGAATCCTTGGAAAAAATATGAGGCCTCATAGAGGTTGAAAACCAAATTGATCCATCAAAAAGGAAATTTCTCATGCAGATCATGACGTGTTTCTCAATGGTTGCTCTAAGGATAACCAATCCTCATTTATTTCCAATAGTGATGGGATTACTATAATGCACTATATTTTACTAAATTTCATCAACATTGTTCTTTTAGATGTTATGGAACATGAATCCAGTTTAGGAGAATAAGACGAGGATTTTTCTTTTTCAAACATATTCTACACAAAAATGACTGAAGAAGATGTGCATACCAAAATTCAAATGAAATAAAAAAATTTGGGTTCCCATCATCTAACACCTATTAAAAAATATTCAAATAAAAAAAAGTTAAATGGGTGGATGTTCCCCAATAGTAACCTAAAGTAGTTTAACTTATTATAATTAAGGAAACATTTTCTCAGTATGAGGTAGAAATGAAAGAGTTGTGGAGACTCACTGTGGATTTAATTTGGGATAGTATACTATATGGGTAGGTTCTTTAGGAAGATACTAAAATTTACCTCTCAAAAGATCTCCCTAAATATAAATATCCCATAATACCTACAAAGATAGATCTAAGTCATCCTCTCAATCCTAAATCTTGGAAACTGATTTACTTAGAACTGATGGTGGTAAGATGTCGAGTATTTCCTCTATTAGAAAAATATCTAGAACATTGTAAATAGAACCACCTTAGGCCATAAAATGATGGTTTATAACCACAGACGTAGGAAGTCTCACCATGTCAAACTCTTCCCGTTGCTTCCCCATCTTAAGTACATTCTCAACTAAATATCCTATCATAATTTAGTCCAACTATTGGGCCACTGATATCCTGGCTAGAATATAAAGAAGGATGATGTGACCCAGTGAAAATAGAGATAATTTCATACCCAAAATGGTTAGATTAAAATCTTCCCCCACCCACTATTGTGAAACTTACATTCCCAAATTTCAAGAGAACATGGGATCCAAAACATCACTTGACACACTTCATGTCTTAGTATGGTCCCATGATGGGAACCCTTGAGAAGAAATAAGCATCCAAACATTGATGCTTCATACAGATATTGGAGGGGAAAACTTTAATTTGGTATGTGAGTTTTCCTACCAAATCAATTATGATATGTGAACACCTCCATAAGAAATTTATTTATTAGTTTATCTCTACACTGAAAAATAATACAATCCTAGACCTCTCAAATTTAAAAAAATATATGAGAAAGGGATATTCTTTTATTTCATTACTAGGGGAAGGGTTTATCCTACTCCCAGATCTTATAACTTCCCTAATAAGAATTTTTAGGTCTCTATATAGAGAACCACTATAAAGATCTCTAACCCCCACTAATTCTGGTGAAATATACATCTGAGTTTTATGAACTCACTACAGTTTCGAAAAGACTGTAAGAATATATTTAGAAAACCATATCCAAGTCTCGAAAAACCTCAAAAGGATAAGGTAAGTGAACAAGAAATTTGGAAACCACAACCATTACACTCAAGACAACCTCATCACCAAATCTAGTATTCAAGATCAAATAGTATCATGTATCACCTCATAATGAATGGAAACAATAAAAAACATATCCTCATTAGGGCAGGAAAAAATAATATAAATGGCATCCATATTAGTACCATAAGAATAAAGTTTATTCTTTCCAATATAATCTAGATACTGACTAATTCATATTAGATATGGAGAAATTTTTTTATATTTTTAGAACATATAAGGCTTGGTTAGGTTGGCCTCAGTGATCACTTGAAATATTTCCCCTTTCATTGAACATTGGACTACACCATCCAAGAGTGTTTTGTTTTTAAGGACATACTCTAAATAATGGTTTATTCTGGTTAAGTGAAATTGAAAAATCCATAAACACAGTTGGCATGTATTTTCTCCTTAATAGAGGAAGAAAGAAAATTATAAGTATCACTGGTAGAAAATTACACTTCAGCATTAGAGCTTTAACCTTAGTTTTTTTTAAAGGACATTAAAAGTAAAGTAGTAATCTTTTAACATTAGTTTTTTTATAAAACAAACCTAAAAATGTCTAAAAACTCAGTTTCCATGTACATTAACTAATTTTTTCCACATGATATTTCTAAAACCCCCAATTTTATCAACTCTTGGTTGCACCTAACTATGCATGATCTTCTAATTTCATTCAATTTTTAACTTATTTTCTCAATTTTCCTCACAAATAACCCATCTGAATAATTATTCCATGACCCTCAACATTATTCATTCCATAGAAAACCTAATATGCTCGACTCATGACCATAATCCAGGGTTTTTGTATGTTCTTTTTTCTATTTCATTTTTATAAATGTTTGTCTTCAATCATAAAGATTTCTCCCTATTTCCCCTGCCTTGAATTGAGTTCATCATAATTTTGGAACTAATTTTCATTTTCAACCTCCAAATTTTTTAAGTTATTTTTTTATTTTTAAAAGATGGATTAATAATCTATCAGTGATAAATTTTATTCATCCATTTATTTATTTTTATGCATCGTATTATCAACTTTAAATTTTATTATCATTATTTTTTAATGTTACATTTTTAACATAAATAATTTGTGATGGTAATTTATTTTCCATTCTGATTTTTTTATTTAAAATTGTTTGTATTTATATTTTTTCAATCACTATAGGTTATTTATGGATTAAATTCCTTTTTCAATTTTTTCATTTCTAAATTATTTTTTTTATAATTACTTTTGATTAAAAAGTTGCACATCTTTCTCATTTAAAAAAAGATATAAAATATTTTTTAAAAATTTATACATGTTTATATATTTATATGATTATATCTTTTAATTTTATTTATATGTATTAATGTATGTATATGTATGTATAAATATATTTATCTATTATATTGTTAATTTTTAGGAAACTAATGGATCATAATTGGAGAAATTAAAGAAGAACTAGTGATGAATATGAGAAATGGGTTGATAGTTTTATGAAATTTTCTAAAAAATATTGAAACAAAATATGTGATTTTCTATCCATGTGTAAGGTATTTAAATAAGAGTGATTTAGGGTAGCAAGATATCAAATTCCATTTAATTTCTTATATTTGTATTCATAATAATATATTTTGGATCTAAAATGGTTAAAAAATAAAAAATTCAGTATCTAAGGATGATAAATTTGTTTATCATGAGATAGAGGATTTTCATGAAAAATATCTTCATGATGTAGGTGTTAAAACCATTGAAAAAACAATTAGCAAACAACTATGTGGAGATGTTTAGAAACCACTATTCTTATTTTTCACTAAATTTATTATGTTATTAGTAGTGATGAGATTAGTAAACTCGAAAGAAATATATGGTTGGAGTGACACAATTTTTACTAAAATACTTGAACATTTAAAAGGGATACATTCAGAAGTCAGTGGGCTTCTAGATTCAAATTATGAAGCTACAAAAATATTATATCCAATGGGATTGAGGTATAAAAAGAAACATGTTTTGCACAAATAATTTTTATGGTATATATAGGGGTATAAAGGTTTATCATAATGTCCTCAATAATGGACATCCCAAAATAAAATGGATGAAAAATCCAATAATGATTCACTCTCAGTAAAAAAATATTTAAACCTCTTATAGAAAGGTGCGATGAAAATTATATAATATGGAATAAAGATTAGTTCATATATCATAAAACCCTAAATCACCTTGCTGATTCACAATAATTTAAAATATTTTATCATATATTTTCTAATTTTTAAATTGAAGTTAAAAAGATTATTATGGGTTTATGTAGATATGAATGAATCTATTTTAGAGTCTTAGTATCCAATACAGTTTGTGGCCGATTATGTTTTTTTTTTGTAACTATTCGCCATATATATGTATAAAGAGGAAATATTTTATGATGATTTTATTATTTCTAGACTTAGAAATCCTATAAATGGTATTGATGTTTATATTTCACCTTTGATTGATGATTTAAAATTTCTATGGGAGATAGGTGTTACAGTTTTTGATTTATACTTTAAAGTGTATTTTATTTTACATGTTATGATAATTTTCACTGTAAAAAACTTTCCTATGTATAGAAACTTATTTGGATATAGTTTTAAAGGACAAAAATCTTGTCCAATTTATAAATAGGGGCATTATATCATCAATTATATAATGGAAAAAATATTGTTCAGGGGATATATGATATTTTGTAAAATATATCATCCTTATTAAAGATTAAAAAGGATGTTAATGGTTTACAAGTGTATGATGCAATCTTGAAACCATTTTCATCATAAAAATAATATGATACGGTGAAAATAATTAATGTCAAATTTGGAAAGAAAGGAAGTTCTGGACATCAAATAAATGCATGGAAGAAACAATCCATTTTATCCAAGTTGTCTTATTGGAAATATTTGGATGTAAAACATAACATTGATATTATGCGTGTTGTGAAAAACATTTTTGATGGTCTAGTTAGAATATTTTAAAACATAAAAGTAAATAAAAAAATATTGATTGAAATTTATACAAGACTTAATAGACATGGGAATACATTGGGAGTTATCTCCCATAATGAAAGTAAATAAAACACAATTTCCTCCAAAGTTTCATACATTCAAAATGAGTGAGAAGAAAATTTGTTGTTAATTCCTCCATGATATTAAAGTAGCTAGTGGTTTTTCTTTAAATGTGAAAATTTTGGTGCCATTGAAGTATTTGAAGTTAATATGTCTAAAATATAATGACTGTCATGTATTAATTAAACAATTTATACTGGTTACATTGTGTTGAATATTTCTAATACCTATCATAATTTTCATAACTAGATTGTGTTACTTTTTAAATTCAATTTGAAGAAAATTCATAGATTCAAATTTGTTATATGTGTTGAAGAATAAAGTTATACCCATACTTTATCAACTAGAAATGTATTTTCTGATATTATTTTTTTAATATAATGGTTAATTTATTTATTAATTTGGTATAACCGATTAGAATATGGGGGCCTATTTTCTCACATGGGATGCATCCTTTTGACAGATGCATGAAAATTTTGAAGTAATTTGTTAAGAATCTTCATCGACTAAAGGCATCTATTGTACAAAAATATATATCATATAATGTAATTTATATTTTTATTTTTATTTGTTATTTATTCGATTTTGAGCATGGTGGTTTTCTTATATCTCAATATTTGATTGTTTATAGTGAAGGTCGGGGATTTGTGACTTAATGGTAAGGTAATTTCATGTGTTGAAGTGATTCATGCACATTTATTCATTTTAAACAACATAGGTGATGTTAAACCATATATATCACCAAATATTACTGGACTGATGATATGATATTCTAGAATACATGAAAAGTGGTTGATGAATAAATATAAAAAAACATATGTTTCATGGTTTAAGGATAAAATCAACAGTGATTTATCCACATTAAAAACATTTAAAGGGTTAGCATGGGGTTTAAGTGTTAATGTGATCATGTTATCTGGTTTTGATATTGACAGTTACATATTTTACACATGAAAAAACTAGTATGACAATATTACTGTTCAAAATAGTGGAGTAATGGTTATCACTGAAGCACTAAATTTTTCGATGCCCAAAGGTAAAACCCCAATTTTGGTATCATCATCATATTTTGGAGTTGTTAAAGATATATGGGTCATTTACTATACAAAATTTTGGGTACCGGTATTTAAGTGTAACTGATTTGAATGTAATAATGGTGAGGGACATGATGAGTATGGATTTACACTTGTTAATTTGAAAATAATTACTTTCAAGGTAGAATCATTAATAATGGTGATACATGTAATGTAGTTATTTTATTTTCTTGAAAAATCAAATGATCAATGGTTTTTTGTTTTTCTATGGAAAATATTCATTTAGGTTATGATAATATTGATGATGTTTAAGTATTATCTAAATTTTTTTCATATATTACATGATTACATGATAATAATAATGACTAAAATGTGGAAATTTTCCATGAAACTTTAAATGATCATGTAGAAGGGGTATGATGAAACACTCAATTACTCTTCTAATTAGTCAGGTAATCTAATTTATTGTGAAACGAACACAGTTAAAATTGTATTTTTTAATATTGATATTAATATATATATATATTATTCCTACTATTTTGAAATATTTTTTAAATTAATTAGTATCATATATCCAGTTTCCATTGAAACATTTTCATTTAATCATTTTTGTGTAACTATTTTATTTGTATTCTTTATTTTCAGGTATATAGTTTTATTCAAAAAATATATTTCTAATTTTCTTCCAATTTTTAACACTATCATTTTTCCTAAAAAAATTATTTATTTCAAAATAAAGAATTGTATGAAAAATTACACATTTTTATATGAAAATCATTTCTGTCATTTTATTTTTGTTAATTTTAAGATACACTAGTTTAGCTTACACATTTTTTGTTGAAAAATATAACATTCAATTTTTGTTTTAAATTATGAATAATAAATTTTATATTTATTTAATTTATTTAATTTTAATCAAATACAGGTACACCTAATTTGTTTTAAGTTGGATATACCTTTATAAATGATAGACATAAAGGTAGGGGAATAGAGGTATGAATTTTTCTAGATATAAATATTTATCTATCATTATTAAATAATTTAATGATATTAAACTTATATAACTTAAAGTTATATGAAATTATTTTTTTTGTTAAAGAGTATGATATATAAAGATTGTAGGCATGGTTTTACATGTTTACAAAAACATTCACTCACACCTAGAGAGAAGTTGGTGATAATTAATTTTAAAGAGGGATCACACCAAGTTGGCCCACATTCCATGTAGTTTAGGACTTACCTGGTTATACAGATTCATTGTAGGATAAGTGTATTTTACGATGATTGGAGGATCATCAATTATTAAGTGAAATATCTATTATGGGAGTCCATAATAGTAAAATTTATAAACCTATTTATCTAATTTTATAGTGGTTTAAATATTATTCCTTTATTAATATTTTATCAATTCAATTACATATCTAATTTAACATTTAAGAGAAAAAATGAATTAATAAAATGGTTTTATCCTATATGGTATTAATATGGAGAGATTTTTAGTCAAATTTGACTTCATTTTTAAAAAAATAGAGTAATAATGACCAATATTCATGACTTAAGTATGTGTTTATAGATAGGGATACATGTCAGAAGTTTTTCTCCATTTAGTGGGAGGAATATTTTATATTATGTTTTTTTGTTATGAAAATATAATTGTTTAATTAATTTTAATCACATTTTAACTTATTTATTTTTTATTATGTAACATGCCTCTATGAAAACTGACCAAGAGATGCAGTCTCAAAATTTATACCATCGTTCAATGTCACATGGAGGGTATCTTTTATTAGAGGATAAAGTGATTACTAAAAAATTTATGGAATTAAAAGAAAAGTTAAGTGGTGGCTCAAAATAGGTTTCACTCAACCCTCAATCTCTTCCACATCATTAACAAAAATGGAAAAGGGAGAGAAAGTAAAAAAAGAGGAAGTTTATTACCGATCCAAAAACTATATTATATAATAAAATTGTATGTAATTAATTCTAATTTTATTCAATATTACTATTTAGTAAATTTATCTCAGTAATATAACATTTGAAAATATTACATCAGGATTCCCTTTAGGTGAAAATGACACACTAATTTATGAAATCTGGAACACATGGGTTGTGTTATAGGGTATAATATCATTATCAGTTTTAAAATAGTTTTTTTCCATGACCCTAGTGTGATATACATGACCTAAACATCCTTCTTACCAAGATCGGCCACCTACTCGTTCAGACCCAATTGTGTATTGTGAGTTTCATGTTGGGTATCCCCATGTATTTATTATACTATGTATAATTATACATCATATGAGGGATTTTTTTACATCATAGTATTATATAATTGGTTTAGGTAAGAGTATTGATACATGGTATTATTGATCCAACTACTCCAGTTCCACTACCTACTGAGGAGGTTTCCATAATTAAATAATGTATTTTTTTTATTTTTAACATTTTCCAGCTAATATTTGTCATTAGATGACATGTCATGTATACATTATTTTTTTATTTTTTTATCATTAAATTTATAATTAATTATAATGTTTTCTTAATGTTTTATTATATATGAAAATAGTAATTCAAAGGAATCCCTAAAAAGAAAAATAAATTTTTCAGTTCTAGCACCAATACTCCTCGAGAAACTAATGGTGTAAAAATTTTATCCGATGTTTTTTATATATTATATAATTTTTATACCTCTTCAATGAGTGTTGATATATGTGGAAGATATTGTATGTCAAATATTTTCAAAACCAACATCATAATGTTTTAAAGGGTGATCAACTTAGTGTACTTTTGTTGAAACTATTTTCCATGTAAGTAAACTTCATTTTTTTATTTATTTTAATTAAGTAAACATATTTTGTATTTACTTAATTAATTAATTTTCCAATTAGGTATCTCTACACTATTTTTATCCTATATAATTATACTTCTATTTATTATTTTATAGACATACAATACATTTCCATATATGTGTTATACTTGAGTAAGGAATTCATAATTAAATATGTATTTAAAAGATTAAGAAACAAGTAGATTACATATCAATTTTTTCTATTCCTTGAATAGTAAGAACATATATATAATTTTGATCCACTATTCATTATTCTATTTCAAATAATTATTTTTTTATATTTTAGTGGTCATTAGTTGTTATGATTATTTTTTTTAAAAGAATCTAAAGTGTATTGGTTATTATCTTTATTAGGTAGTGGACAAAGAATATTTATCCAGTTGTTAAAGATGTAAGTTTTATTTTATTCCCTTTGTTCTTTAATATTAATCTTTTAATTTTACATCAGTTTTGATAATTAATATTATAAATTACACCAGGTCAAGGATTGTGTTCAATAGGGGTCAATATTAAATAGTGGAACCTGAAAAAATTGAATATGTGAAATTTAAGGAAGATAACATTTATATCAGTGAATACTTGTTTTCTTACATATCAAGTGTTTTTTTAAATATGTTTCTAAAAAAAATGTTTCATTGTAAACAAGGTATTTTTTAATGTGGATATTATGTTTTAAGATTCATTTATGAGATAATCATGTTTAGAAAAAAACAAGCTATGAAAAGGTAAGTTTCAATATAAAACTTATAATTTAGTCAAATATGTTATTTTTAAAATTTGTAACACGCTATTTTGTACGTTTTTCAAGATTTTTATTCATATACAACAAAAAAAATTAAAACAATTTAAAATTTATTTCCGAATTATTTACTAAGTTTGACTAATTTGGAGATTTATCCTCATATAGCTATATATTTATAAAAAATTGTAAAAGTTCTCAATAAGTTTTACTTACCTTGTTTTTTTCTTCTACTTTTATTATTTGTTGTTATTGCACTTTGTGTTCACTGATCTGGAATTATGGAATTTTTTAATATATTTTAAAAAATAATTTCAACTTTCATTATCATTTTTCTAAAAACCCAACATATAATGAACTCATTACAAGATTTCTACATCGGTTTTATAAAAAATTGATATGGAATCCCAAGTATCAAGTATTTCTATGTCATATCTATTGAAAACTGATGTGTAAATCCTTAAATGTTTTAAAATATATAATTCTTTCAATGTTGGTTTTATTAAAAACTAACCTAGAAAGTTGATTATAAAGTCTTTCAATGTCAATTTTTAGTAAAAGAAATATTGAAACCCTTCTATAATTCTCCTTTTAAATGAGTTTTCAACATCGGATTATATAAACCAATATTGAAACTTACACTTTATACATTTCCTATATTAAATATGATTTATAAATAACATTTAAAGGTAAATAAAATTTTATTTTAAATTTTTTTTTTCACCAGTGAGGTTTCAAGTAACAGTGCATAGAAGTTTGATAAATAGATGAACATAAAGATAATCAATCAGACTCATTCTATACTCAAGAAACAACTAAATCAACCAGTTTCACCCCAAATGTCTTCTTCCATGGTGTGACAAACCTCATTGACACTGCATTCTTCTATGATATGGCATTCTAAAAAATGTAATGACTTGTGAGGAAGGAGTCAATTATAGTAAGATCAACCTATAATGATGCCCAAACTGGTTCTAACCCTCTCAAATATCATGCCTAGACTTATGATTGGACAATTTTCATCCCGCCAAAGGGTACAATGGGAACTTTCTCACTAAACGGTGCCTTCATTGAATGATGAACTAATATTTTTGTATGTTAACGTTATTTATTTATAGACCTTTTCTCTAATAAAGAGAATGTTTATGAAATTAAGTTACCCATACCTGAATAGTGATCTGAAAATATAGGGCATGGGGGAAAGGGAATAGTGGAAGATGTAGTCAGGGTTGAGCCCAATATCTCATCCATATTACTATTAAGGCTATATATGTGGCTGAAACCCACTAGAAGTCACCTTAGTGAACCCAATAGAAGCATGGAGAAATTTTAACATCATTAATGAGTCATCCAAATCCAATTATTTTGGAAGACTAAATGATAAGTCTTAAACCATCCTACTATCACATATGAGTGGGAATATAAGGATAAATCAATCCCTCAGAAAAAACTATGACTTTAACTTATGGTCAAGTGCATGGCCCATATACCTCAAACACTTCAACTCCTAAGGAACATACCACAGAGCATCATCCAACTCACTATGGGGAGCATATACATATGGATTAAAAATATGATATCTTTAAAGAATTATAAATGGTTCTAGATAATATTTCAATCCTATAATCTCTTAATTTATCAAAAGGACACTGAGAAGTGATTTTTGAGGCCCTATTAAATCCCTCAAGATTTCAAATATATGGTCACTACTACTGAAGCATATCATATAGAGACTAATTCTATGCAGTTGCATGCAGTCATCTACTTCATAGAATATTATAAGAAAACTGTTATGAAAGGATATATCATACCAATATATTTATCTGGAAAATGGGATGACATTGAAATTCCATGACACTTTATTGAGAATGGATATGTAATAAACCTTGTTCTAGTCTGAACACTCCATCATTTGGGTTAAAATGATGTTGATTTGTCCCCTTTAACCTTAACACTTCAGTGTTATAACAAGAGTGAAAATAACATCTTAGTCTAATTAATCTTAGAGCCCAATTTAGATACCTCCTCTCTAAATTTGAATTCATGGTTTTCTGATATGATACATCATTCAATTTCCTATTAGAGATGTATTGGTATCATCTTCATATGGAAGTCCCTTCATTATACTATCAATTTCATAAATAATATGCTAATGGAAAAATTGGGACATTTCATGGTGATAGTGCTCCATTAGAATCTTCTATGTCACGACCTGTCTCCTAGGGCCCGTTCTATGACTACCCCAAGCCTGCATTCCATAGGCCAGGGGTTGGAGACTTGCACCAAAGGCATAATTCATTACAATTGGGAAGGCATTGCCTTTATAACCTGTAAACACACACACAAGAAAGCACATAGCAGGACGAAACACCAATTAAACATTATAAAAAAGAGTTCTAAAAGAAAAAGGGGCCATAATACAAGCCCAACTGGAATTTAAAAGTACAACAGTGATACAATACAACTAAAAGATAAGGGAAGATAGCTATTGGATCGTCCTTCAGGGTTTCTACCTGAAGGGTAGGTACAGATCGCCTCCTCAGCACTCCACATCCGACCGTCTCCTCTGTGTATCGACTCACCGCATGGTCCACCTCTAGGTACTATCCAATCCTGATACACTCAGCCTCAATCAGTGTTGTTCACCATCTTCATCCAATACAACAAGGTGCAGGCATAGCTCGTGTAGGGGTGAGTATAACGATACTCAGTAAGGACCCCGAGACCCTCAAGGTCTCAAAAAATCCAACAAGGATAAACCACAAATAATGAAATAAATATATTACCCCACATAGGTATATGCCCATACATATACCTAAGTTATCAAGTGATCCATCTCAATCATGATAAAAACATAGAAAAACTAACTCAGTTGAACCAGGATTTTATTATAGGGTTAGTATCAAGTAACATCCCCAGTCACATTGTCGAAATAATAGTCGTTGGAGAACTCCTCCTCTATCGAGTACAATGGGCATGTCATGACAACAAGTGTGATTCCCACTAACCTTGGACTGCTGAGGTACTCCACCTATCAAGTACTGTGGATCTTCCGCATCACCAAGTGTGTTCCCCATCGTGGGTCTGCCGCATCACCAAGCGTGCTCCCCCTCATATCCTACTGAGGTACTCCTCCTGTCGAGTACTGTGGGTCTGTCGTGACACCAAGGCGCTCCCCACTGTGGGTCTTCCATGATACTAAGGCTCTCCACACTGGGCTATTCGAGTCACTCCGGGTCAAAATAGTTAGTAGTCTTCAGGTCGCAACCAGCTACTAGGTCTCTGTACTACGCTCGCTCGTCTCGAGAAGGAACTCCTCATGAGCTACATGTTGATACTACAACTGTCATGAAATCTCGTGAATAAGTATCTCAATTATCTGCCACGTAATATGGGTCTCAATGCAATAGGCGGCATGTCAAACGGATGCTCGGTCTGTGATTTATTAGAATTTTAGTTTCGGGGGCCTGGTTGGATTTGTGCTCGATCCAACCAGACTGTTTCCCATCTCAAACCAAAACTACAGTAGAGAATACTCAAAGGGACCATCTTGCTCAAATATTTCCAGTGCTGCTGATGGTTTGTCAAACGGTTTGGTCGGGGTGCCGTGAGGAGCGCAGGTCGGTTCGGCCGAGGTGCCGCGAGGGGCACGGTCCGGTTTGGCCGGGGCACCGCGAGGGGCGTAGCTTGGTTCAACTGAGGCACCACGAGGGGCGCGGTCCGGTTCGGTTGGGGCACTGCGAGGGGAAAGGGCCAGTATGGCCAGGTCTCCATTGGGGGTTCAGGCCAGTTCTGTCAGGGCGCCGCGGGGGGCGTGGGATGGTTCGGCCGGAGCTCCCCGGGGGGCGTTGGCCAATTCGGCCAGGGTGCCACGGGGGGCGCCGAGCGGTTCAGCTGGGGCGCCGCGGGGGGCACTGGCCGGTTCGGCCGGGGCGCCCCCTGGGGCACCGCGAGGGACGTGGACCAGTTCGGCCGGGGCACCGCGAGGGCATGGGCCAGTTCGACCAGGGTGCCATGGGGGCGCGGGCCGGTTCGGCCGGGAAGGCGGAGCGCCACGAGGGTGGCGCAGGGCGCAGTGGCCGCGGGTTGTGGTGTAGTTTCCTTTGTCACCTTCATCATCTTCGTCGCCTTCCTCCATTTCTAAGAGTACAACAAAGAAGAACAGTGGTGGGGTTAAGCCATATTGGATTGGCTCGCACCCTCTGCATTTAGGGTGGTAGCATTTGGCTCAACAAGAAATAAGAACGATGAACTTCAAATTTTACAATCTCTACAACGATTCTTTCCCAAAATGGAAAATAAAACATGGAATGTATTATCATGAAAATAAACCCCCTACCTCGGGTTGATACGTTGACGGAGTCACGGGGAAGAATATGAATCATTGGGAAAAGATGGGAGTCATTTTGTCATAGTCGAAGACGTCCTACATCATAGGAAGTCTCGAGGAAAATGTCAAAGTCAGTGTTCACATTCTTCATTGGAAGAATGCGTTCTTCATTCGCAGAAGTTGTTCTTTGTTTGAGATCATTTCTCCCAAGGCTCCACCAAAATGAAAAGTGTGCCAAATAAAAATATTATGCAATCTATTATTTTGTTGGCAGAATTCAAAAAGTTTCATTAATTATGGTGGGTGGAATAATTAAAGCATGAGTGTTGGCATAATTAAAGGTATGTGCATTGGAATAATTAATGTGGAGGAAGTCAAGAGGCTCCTCCACATTAATGATAGGGGTTGAGAGTTTCTCTCAATTAATGGGGGTTTAGTCCCGGGTGGTCCCCACCACTATAACCTCTCATGGGAGGTTATGGTTCGGGTGGTCCCCACCACCATAACCTCTCATGATAGGTTAAGGTCTGGGGGTCCTCACAACTAAACTTCCACGTGGAGGTTTAGTTCTGCTAGACCCCACCTCCCAACACCCACATGGGTGTTGCAAATAAAAAATAAAAATGTCATACACTTTTATTTTTATTTTATTCTTACACGAAAAACCCAAAAACTATCTTTCACCCTCGACCAACTATCATCGAGGTAAAAGTCTTCTTAAGAGAATATCGGTGTTGTGAGTTCAACGGTGCCCTCGTATTTCAATTCTGATCACTGGTTCAATAGTTAGAAAACCCGCTCACATATTTACTGAACGTACCAGAAATAAAGTTCTAAAAGTCATTCTAGGAACTCTGGGCCTCAGAATCACGCGCCCTCCATTTTTTAGGACTCGTAAAATTCCCATATATTTAAAAAAAATACATGGGAATTATGGGACTTTACATTCTCCCCACCTCATGCTTTACGTCCCCATAATCCACAACTCAAACTAAGGGAAAAAGTGGGGGTACTGAGCACACATCTAAGCCTCCTGCTCCCATGTGCTCTCCTGGAGGTTCCTGTGCGGCCAGCGAACGTGCACCAGAGGTATCGACCATCCATGAAGGACTCGCTCCTGTCAATCCTCAATATCTATAGGAACCTCCATAAAATTCACCCCATCGTTGATGTCCAGCTCTCTATGGTCGATGATGTGAGAAGGGTCATGCACGTATCTCCTCAGCGGGGATACATGGAAGATTTCATACACCCGGTGAAACTAAGGTGCAAGAGATAAGTAGTATGCCACCTCACCAACTCTGTTGAGGACCTAAAAAAGTCCAATGAACCTTAGAGATAACTTGCATCCCTGACCAAATCTCCACAAACCTCATCGAGCTGAGACACGTAGAAAGACGTGGTCACCATCCTTGAACTCTATAGGTCTCCATCTCTTATCAGTATACGACTTATGTCTTCTCTATGCATTTTTCATCCACTCCTGGATGATCTTCACCTTCTATGTGGTAGCCTGAACCATCTCTGGTCCCACAAGTGGTGACTCCCCTGGGTCAGTCCAGCACAAACGTGATTTGCACGGTCGCCTGTAAAACACCTCAAAAGGTTCCATCCCAATGGTGGGGTGATGGTTTTTGTTTTACACAAACTCAACCAAAGGAAACTAATCCTCACAGCTGAAACCGAAGTTTACGAAACAATCACGCAGCATGTCCTTGAGGGTCTAAATGGTTCACTCAGTCTAACCATCCGTCTGAGGATGGAAGGCAGTGCTCAAACGAATCTGTGTCCCAAATGCCTCCTAAAACCCCTTCCATATCCAAGTAGTAAAACTTGTATAATGATTGGAGACAATCGTCGTGGGTATTTCATGTAGCTGCACAATATCATGTACATAGAGGTGTCCCAAGATCTCTACTGAACCCTACTCTCTGATCGGTAAGAAGTGGGCCGACATGGTGAGTCGGTCGACGATCACCCAGATAGAGTAATGAACTCTGAATTTATGTGTACGTCCTATCACTAAGTCCATGGATATCCTAGGCCACTTCCACTCTAGGACCTCTAAAGGCTGAACCAAGCCTACTAGTACCTGATGCTCTGCCTTCACTTGCTGACAAGTGAGGCATCAAGAGACAAACTCTGCAACTTCTTTCTTCATTCCCGGAAACCAGTGCTATCGTTGGAGATCCTGGTACATCTTCACCACTCCTGGATGTACCGCTAGAGGGGATATGTAGAACTCCCTCAACACTTCCTCCTAAAGTGACATTGCTACCACGGTACA
Organism: Viscum album; assembly: GCA_963277665.1. Taxonomy (NCBI): domain Eukaryota; kingdom Viridiplantae; phylum Streptophyta; class Magnoliopsida; order Santalales; family Viscaceae; genus Viscum; species Viscum album. The sequence goes on from OY728134.1 coordinate 510,444,489, forward strand.
TCCTCTGAAGAGGATTATGTTCTCCCCACTATCAGAAAATCCATTGGGTTCTTGTCCTGTGGATATCTGATCACATCGTGTCTCATAGTCAGTGTCCCCACGTTGTGCCTCCCCTAATCACTGAATATGTGGGGGAGTGATGGTAAGAGACTGAAGAAAAGATGCTCCATCACATTCCACGAAGGTTATCTATAAAGTGTCCAGCTACTCTGTCACCTCACCTAGCATCTATATACAAGACCTCTTGCTGAGTGCATCTATAACAACGTTCCCCTTCCCAAAAGTATAGACTATATCAAAGTCATAGTCATGGAGGAACTCAAGCCAAAATCATTTTCTCAGGTTCAGGTCCTTCTGGGAGAAGATATACCTGAGACTCTTGTGATCAGAGTACACAGTAAAATGCTCACCCATCAGATAGTGTCGCCATATATTCAAGGAAAAGACCACTGCTACTAACTCCAGGTCATGAGTATTATAGTTATACTCATTTTGTGTTATCTATCGAGAGCTATATGAAATCACTGCTTCCCCCTGCATCATGATACATCTGAGTATGGTCCTTGATGTGTCGCAGTAAACTACATAACCTACGCCTTCCTCTGGAAGCCTCAAGATGGGGGAACTTGTCATCCTCTGCCTCAGCTTCTGAAAACTCTACTGGCATCTCTCCGACCAAACAAAGGGTTTCCCCTTCTTCATCAAGGCTGATAGTGGCACTACAACTCTAGATAAGTCTGCAACAAACCTCCGGTAGTATCCATCCAAACTCAGGAAACTTTGTACTTCTGTCACACCCCTGGGTGGATCCCAATCAAGTATTTCCTCAATCTTCGTTGGATCCACTGCAACTCCAGCCTCTGATATGACATGTCCTAGAAAGTGAACCTCTCAAATCCAAAACTGGCACTTAGAGATCTTACCATAAAGATGGTGCTCTTGGAATGTGTCCAGTACTACTCGGAAATGATAGGCATACTCCTCCTTAGTAGTCTAGTAGATTATAATGTTGTCAATGAAGACTACTATAGAGTGATAAAGGTATGGATGAAAGATCTTGTTCATGAGTCACATGAACACTACTGGATCTTTGGTTATGCCGAAAGGCATAAAAAATAACTCTTAGTGGACATACCAACATCTAAAATCCGTATTTTGTATATCCTTGTGTTGAACTATGAGCTGGTGATAGCCTGATCTGAGGTCTATCTTCAAGAACCAATGTGCTCCCTTCAGCAAATCAAAGAGGTCGTAAATCCTCGGGAGTGGGTACTTGTTCTTCACGGTCACCTGTTTAGGTGCTGATAGGCAACACAAAGTCTCAACCTCCCATCCGCCTTCTTGGCGAACAGAATCGGGGCTGCCCAAGGAGAAACATTGGGCCAGATGAATCTCTTCCCCTACAAGTCCTCTAGTTGTACCTGTAGCTCATGAAGCTCTACGGGAGCCATCTGATATGCTGGTGTAGATATTGGTGTCGTCCTAGGGTACAAGTCAATGTAAAATTCCACCTTTGTGCGAGGAGGTAGACCTGGGACATCTTCCAGGAAAACATATGCGTATTGGTCCACCACTACTAGATAGCTCGGACTCTCCACATCAACATCTCTGATGGTAAGGCTAGCCAACTAATGAGTGATTGGTTGTACTCTCCTATAGGTAAGTCCATCCTACGCTGCAAAGGCTCCCTTCTCATCAGTGAAGGTAAACCTAGTCCCATCCATGCGGACACACTTCCCTTTGTTCCTAATATAGTCTATCTGAGCATGGACTATAGATAACCAGTCCATACCCAAGATGATGTCGTAAGGCCTCGACGCCACTACTAGGAGATCCCAGCTGAAGCTCTAACCTCTGAGAGTAAGCTTGAACTACCGTCACCAATTCATGATCATCGAATCTGCTCCCGTATAATTCTCTAGCCATAAGGATTGATCCAACAGGTCTATCAGAATCTATGAGCACTGAATGAGGGCAGTGGCAATAAAAGAATGACTGGAACCTATGTCTATAAGTACTATAGCTATGGTGGAATAGACAAAGATCGTACCTCATATCATATCCAGAGCACCGCGATCGTAAGCCTCAGATGCCTGGAGTTGAGCTCTCCCCTATCCACCATCTCCCTACGGTTGGGGTGGACCTCCTGGTGGGGCTGGCAATAATAACTCAAATCGTCACCCACTGCCATCTGCACGACCAGCTCCTCTGCCACGTCTTCCTGCTCCCTACGGACCTCCTCATTTGATCCTCTGTCTCTTCCTGGGTGGTCCTTTGATTGTATGTTGATCATCCGTACGGTGGGTCAGATATTCATGATCCATGTGACCATGCCTGATATATGTCAAACACTGCATGCTCCTGGCATGTTTGTCTCTACTTTGGGTGACCCACACAACTAATACTAAGTCATGTGTTCGTCCACTCGTAGGTCTGGTCCTCTTAGACCTCTGTTATGTCTGTCTACTTCCAGCTGCAGAAGACTCTACTAGGTATCGAATGGTGGTGGATCTCACTACTGGAGAATGCTCAGCAAGGAAACTCTCCACTAGGAGGGCTCTCTCTAACACCCCCTCATGCTTTGGGATGCTAAGTGAGATCATCGAATACCTGATCTCCTGCCTAAGTCCCTACTTGAAGTTCCAGGCCCTGAAGAATGGGTCCCGCATCATATATGTGGAGTAGCATGATAGGTCAGTAAACCTCACTGAGTATATAGCCAATGTCATGTTGCCCTGCTGCAGATGGATTAACTCCTGAATGCACGCTGCGCAAAGAGTTGCTGGAACAAACTCGGCCCAAAATAGGCTCTCAAAGTCTGCCCAGTGAAGAATCACCTCGTCATGGGCCTGGATCATCAAGCTCCACCATCTGCCCACTGCTGCCTATAGAAGGCTGACAGTAAGAATCACCATGAGGTCTGCTGGTGTCCCTACCAGTCGGAAAACTCTCACCACAGCCTCCAGCAAATCCTCAGCCACTTGCGGGTCCATCTCTCCCCTAAACCAAGGTGGCCTCTAGCGCTGGAACTCATGCAACGCACTCAACTGGTGTTCACTCTCTGCTGCTAGGGAAGGTGGAATCGGTGTCCCAATGGGGAAAGGTACTATTGGTGCCTCCGCTGGTGCCTCTACTAGAAGAGGGCCCCATAGTGTGGCCTCATCGCTCGGTGGGATATCAGTGCATAAAACTCTCGGGACTCTAGCTGGATGTCTGTGTGGAGGCATCCTAAAATGAAACAGGTGCGCAATGATTAAAAAGTTATACCTGGTGAGATGAATTAAAGGAAACTTTTGAAAACACACACGCAATCAGTGTTTTCATGCACTGAGTCAGAAATCAATAGTCAGGGTCCTGGTGTATGGATACATCAGCCGCCACACCAACACTGGACTCCCTGAACTAAAAACCACACTGAATACACTTAACATTATTGCTTCATGGAAAAGATCAGAGTCCTAAGTTCTATGGTAAAACCAACTCCTCTGATATAAATTTTTCATGACCCGTCCACCAGGGCCTGTGTTGTGACTACCCCAAGACCGCCTTCCATAGGCCAGGGGATGGAGACTAGCGCTAAAGTCATAATTCCCTAAAACTGGTAAGGCATTGCATTTATAACCTGTAAACACACACACAAGCAAGCACGCAGCTGGACGAAACACGAAGTAAAATTTACAAAAAAAAGAGTTTTGAAAGAAAAAGGGGCCAGAATACAAGCCCAACTAGAAAGTATAAGTACAACAGTGATACAATACAACTGAAAGATAAGGTAATACAGCTACTGGATTGTCCTTCGGGGTTCCTACCTAAAAGGTAGGAACAGATCACCTCCTCAACACTCCACATCTGACCATCTCCTCTGTGTACCGACTCGCCATATGGTCCACCTCTAGGTACTTCCCAAACCTGGTACTCTCAGCCTCATTCAGCACTATCTATCATCTGCATCAAACATAATAAGGTGAGGTAATAGCCCATGTAGGGGTGAGTATAACGATACTCAGTAGGGACATCGATACCCTCAAGGTCCCACAAAATCCACCAAGGATAGTCCACTAAAAATGAAATCAGCAGATAAAACCACTTAGGTCTATTCCCATACATAAACCTAAGTTATCATGTGATCCATCTCAATCATGAGGAAAACACAGAAAAAATGACTCAGCTCAACTAGGATTTTATTCTAGGGGTAGTATCAAGTAACATCCCTAGTCACATTGTTGAAACCTTAGCTGTTTGAGAACTCCTCCTCTATCGAGTACAGTGGGCCTATCGCGACACCAAGTGTGCTTACCACTAACCTTGGACTACTGAGGTACTCCTCCTATCAAGTATCATGGATCTGCCACGTCACCAAGCGCACTCCCCACTGTGGGTCTGCCACGTCACCAAGAACGCTCCCCCTCGTATCCTGCTGAGGTACTCCTCCTGTCGAGTATCGTGGGTCTACCGCTACACCAAGGCGCTCCCCCCTGTGGGTCATCCATAACACCAAGTCTCTCCCCACTGGGCTAGTTGAGTCACCCTGAGTCGAAACGGTCAGCAGTCATCAGGCCTCAGCCAGCTACTAGGTCTTCGTACTATGCTCGCTCGTCTCTGAGAGGATCCTCTCCACAAGCTATAGGTCGATACTCCAACCTTCATAAATTCCCATGAAGACGTATCTCAAAGTTCCGCCACATCATAGGTGTCTCAACGCAATAGACATCACATAAAACGGACACCCGGTCTGTGAGTTATTAGCCTTTTAGTCCGGGGGGCCAGGTTGGATTCATGCTCGATCCAACTTTACTATTTCCCATCTCAAACCAATACTCCGGTGGAGAATACTCAAAGGGACCGTCTCGCTCCAAGATTTCTAGTGTCGTTGAAGGTTCATCGAACAAACTTATGATGCCAATGTTATGGCCAAAAGAGCGTAAAGGGTCATAGTGGGCTCGGGTCTAGTCTAACCTGGTCGGACCGACCCGGCCCAAGCTCTCATGGGTCGACCAGGTTCAGTTCGACCCGGACCGACCCACTAGGTGGGGCCCAGACCATGATGCGGCATGGTCTACTGGGAGGTCTGGCAGGCAGTGAGGGTCGTGAGGGGCCGCAGAGCAAGCGGGGGTCACGGGGCAGCTCAGTCGTTGGGGTGTCGCGAGGGTGTGGGGCCGGTTTGGCCCAAGCGCCACGGGGGCGTGGGCTGGTTTGTCCAGGTGCCATGGGGGATGTTGGCCGCTTCGTCCAGGGCATTTTGGGGGGTGCGAGCCGATTCGGCTGGGGCGCCATGAGGGGCGCAAGCCGATTCGGCTGGGGCGCCGCGAGGGGCGCTGGCCGAATAGGCCGGGGCACCGTGGGGGGCACGGGCCCGTTCGGTCGGGGTTCCATGGAGGGCGCAGGCCTGTTTGGCCGGGGCGCTGTGGGGGGCGCGGGCCCGTTAGGCTGGGGTGCCGTGGGGGGCACGGGCCCGTTCGGACGGGGCGTCGTGGGGGGCGCAGGCCCGTTCGTCCGGGGCGCCGCGGGGGGCGAGGGGCCATTCAGATGGGGAACTATGGGGGTAGAAGGCGGGTTCAGTCGGAGCACCGTGGGGGGCACGGGCGGGTTCGATTGGAGCGTCGCGAGGGGCACGTGCTGGTTCGACCATGGCGTCGCGGGGGGCATGGGCCGGTTCGTCTGGGGCGCTGTGGGGGGAGTGGTCTGGTTCGGCCGGGGAGCGCAGGCCGGTTTAGCTGGGGCGCTGTAGGGGGCGGGGGGCGCCGGCCGGTTCGGTCGAGGCTTCAGGGGGGCGGTTCGACCGGGGCGCCGCGGGCCGATTCGGTCTTGGCGCTGCGGGGCACACTGGCCAGTTCGGCCGGGGCACCGCAGGGGGTGCTGGCCGGTTTGGCCGGGAAGGTGGAGCGTCGCGGGGGTGGCGCGGGTCGCAGTGTCCGTGGGTGGTGGTGTCGTTTCCTTTTTCGACTTCTTCATCTTCATCGCCTTCCTCCATTTTTGAAGAGTACACCAAAGAAGAAAGGCATAGGGGTCGGGCCATGTTGGTTTGTCCTGCACCCTTCGCGTTTAGGGTGGTAGCATTTGGCTCAACAAAAAAGAAGAATGATGAACTTCAAATTTTACAACCTCTGTAATGATTCTTTCTCAAATCGCAAAAGAAAACAAGGAAGGTATTATCATAAAAATTAACCCCTACCTCAGGTTGATACGTCGATGGAGTCATGGGGAAGAAGATGAATCATTAGGAAAAGATGGACGTCGGTTCGTCATAGTCAAAGACGTCCTACGTTAGAGGAAGTCTCGAGGAAGAAGGTCGAAGTTGGGTTTGGCATTTTTCATTGGTGTTCTTCTTTGGAAGAATGCATTCTTCGTTCAGAGAAGTAGTTCTTCATTGGAGATATTTTCTCCCATGGCTCCACCAAAATGAAAAGTGTACCAAAATAATAGATTGTGCAATCTATTATTTTGTTGGCATAATTCAAAAAGTTTCATTAATTATGGTCTGTAGCATAATTAAAGCATGAGGGTAGGCACAATTAAAGGTATGTATGTTGGCACAATTAATGTAGAGGAAGTCAAGAGGATCCTCCACATTAATTAAAGGGGTTGAGAGTTTCTCTCAATTAAAGGGGGGTTTAGTCCCGGGTGCTCCCCACCACCATAACCTCTCATGGGAGGTTATGGTTTGGGTGGTCCCCACCACCATAACCTCTCATGAGAGGTTAAGGTCTGGTGTTCCCCACACCTCAACTTCCACATGGAGGTTTAGTTCAAGTTGACCCCACCTCCTAACACCCACATGGGTGTTGAAAATAAAAAATAAAAATGTCATACACTTTTATTTTTATTTGATTCTTACACGAAAAACCCAAGAACTAACTTTCACCCTTGACCAACTGTCGTCAAGGTGAAAGTCTTCTTAAGTGAATATCGGCGCTGCGAGTTCAACGGTGACCTCGGATTTCAATTTCGAGCACTAGTTAAAAAGTTAGATAAACTCGGTCGCACGTTTACTAAATGTACCCGAAATAAATTTCAGAAATTCATTCCGGCCACTCTGAGCCTCGGAATCACATGCCGTCATTTTTCGCAGACTCGTAAAATTCTTATATATTTAAAAAAATACATGGAAATTTTGGGTCTTTACATTGTAAGTAATAAGACACCGATGTGGGGTTCTATTAGAGAGATGGAAATCAACCCATTATTGATGATGTTGCTCAGGTTACTACTCTAAATGGTTTGGAAAGAACCCCAACCAATCCACTTAAGGTGATTGTCGATTACATGAGTCTGGATTTGGGTCTTCATTAATCAACACTCATGATATTAGTCACATTAATTAAAACCAGTAACATAAAATAAGTTTCTAATCTCTATAACAATGAAAACATCCCATGTGTTGAAAATTACCCCACATTATCCCCAGAGCCTCAAAGGACTCCAACATCACTTTTATAATATTAAAAGACTCTAATTCACTAATAAATAGTGAGAATTCACATACTTCATTTTAAAATATTTTGATATTGATTATTCTTATAGTTTTGAAGATTCCCCATCATAACCCATTCTTCCTATTATTGGTGAAGAGGGAGAAGAAGAAAACGATTTTTAAGGCACCCCTCCAACATTCAAGGTAGGTGTTTCTGCAATTATTGATGAGATCCAAAAAAATTGGTCACCAATAAATATTTACAACCCACATTGATCAGTGAATCCATGTCTTCCAAATAGCAAGGATTGTGAACTTATTTTCTAAAGAATCATCGAGATGTTTTTATAAAAAAATTAAATAGAAATTTTATGTCTCAATATTGATGTATCCAACCACCCCTTAGTCATACCATGGGATCACCATGGTTATAATTAAGTATCTAGAATAATATATCCAACTCGTACTTCCAAGTATGAAATAAAATTTGATAAGATTATCAAATCCAACATCATTTAGGAGGTAAAATATCCTAGGTGGATCACTAACATCATCCCTGACAAAAATAATAACGGGAAGATTAGTGTTTTCATTGACTTCATAGAACTCAAACGGCATTGTCTGATGGATGATTTTGCATCCTCAATTGTGGAACTTATAATCTATGATACTACAGTTACCAATCCCTTTACTTCATGGATGGATATTTGAGATAAAACAAAATTTGAATAGATCCTAAGGATAAAGAAGATACAACTTTTAGAGTGCCCCAAGTAATATATTGTTTTCAAGTGATTATTATTGGTTTGAAGAACATTAAAACAAAATATCAGTGCATCATGCATCATTTTTCTAAGCCCTTCTTGGGGAAGAACATTGAATGTTACATTGATGAACTAGCAGTCAAGTCCCAGTAGTTATCTAATCACCTTTTATATCTTCAAACTATTGTCAACAAGATATTATAGCATAGATTGAAGATGAACGCCTTAAAATGTTCTTTTGGGGTCCCCTCATAGAAGTTCTTCAGCTTTATAGTACATAATTTTGGTATTAAAGTTGACCCTAATAAAACCAAGGATATACTCGAAATGTTTCCTTCTCAAAACCTCAAAGAGTTGAGAGGGATTTTGATATTCCGTATCTATATTTTCCTCTCCATTGTAAACATTATATTAAAATGTTTACCCTTCAATAAATTTATGAAAAAGGGAGTTACATATCAATGGATTGATTATTTTTAGGAGGATTTTGAGAGTCTTAATAAATATCCTTTTGCAACACTAGTGTTATTGCCTATAATTGTTTGAAATTCACTCATTTTATATGTGGCAACATTAGAGCAGTCACTGATCAATTTTATTTAATATAATAATTACATAAGGAATGATAATAGTCTCTATTATCCCAGTAGAATCATGCTCAATACTGAGATTAGATTTTAAAATGATGAAAAAATATTCCTTGTGTTAATCTCTAAAATTCATAAATTAATACACAACTTGAAACATCACATGGTTCACATGGTCTCTTGTAAATACCAGATTAAATACATACTCAATCATCCCATGATGACTGGATTTTTTCCATGTTGGGAAGTCATTTTTCAGCTGTTTGGAATTCAGTTCTTACCGTAAAAGAAAAAAAGGGATAGGAATTATCATATTTACTCATAGAGAGTCCTTCTTCATAAAATGAACCATTTGATATTGAGTTAACTAAAAAATAGGTCTTCTCTTTCCAGGATAACCCATTTATGTGGTAGATGTACTTTGAAAATGCTTCTAGAATCCCAACATGGAAAGTAATATAGATCTAAAACCTCAATAGTGTCATCTTAGGATTTATCCTTGTCTCTATAACCATGGTTGTTCAACCTTATTCCTTATTGTTTTTAGAAGTATGCACCAATAATGAGGTATAATACCAATACCTCATCACATGTTTGGAACTATCACTAAAGAAACTAATAGCCCACCAGAAAGTCAAAGGTGGTTCAGAGATAGTGATCAACAAGAACAATGGTGACTATTCCATTATAAAGGAAGAGATGATTCCACTACTCAATTATGTATGAGGTTTGATGGTTTAATTCCCATTATAATAAACACTAAATGAAATCCCACATTCAAATAATTCCTAAGAAAACACATTAGCTATTGCATCTATAGCATTAACAAATCTAGACACATAAAATAGTCATTAGCATTGTTCATTTTATAATGGTATCATTGTTCATTGATAATTGTATGGAAGAAATAAATGAGGTCAATATCAACCCTAAAAAAGATATTTTTTTCAATTGATTGATCTCTCCCATATTATACTACCTCAAAAGGATGATTATTCAATTAAAAAAATAAATAAAAGAGAAAATCCAATGATAGGAAATCAACATTACCCATTATGGTAGTACAAAATATCAAAAGGTCCCTTATAAATAGAGATTCGATAAAGTCCTTTTAAAATGAATATAAAGAGGATAAACAATCACTATCATGTTGAATATCCATGCAGATGCATGTAGTGATCGTTAGTAAAGGATTCTTCTTTCTTATAAATCAGGAGTCTTGGTTATTTATGGCCTTTAAAGACATGGGATTGTATGGAATTATCTAAGAAATTTATTTCTTTTCAAATACATGCCAACTTCATTCATCAACCCCTAGAATTATTTCATATCACAACTTATTCATGGCCATTTTCTATTTGAGTAATCGATGTCATGGGGCTATATCCCCCAGAAATATCTAGGTAGTTCAAGTGCATCTATACTACCACTGAATTATTTTATAGGTGGGTCAAGGTTATATCCCTAAATGAAGTTAGTAAAAATTATATCATCATTTTCTTAAATAAAAACATTATTATCATATTTAGTTTCCCCCATAATATAATGATTGATGCTAGAACCAACTTCTAGTCTTCTAAACTAAAAATGTTATATCAATAATATGGAATTCAGTCTAACTAATCATCCTTCTACCATGTATTATAAAATGGATAGATGGAGGATTTCAATAAACCTATGTTAAATATAATCCTAAATATGGTGTAAAAATACAAGAATTCTTGAATTTGTAAACTTTTACATTCTTTATGGGCCTATGAAACCATAACTCTCACTACTAAACATGAAACACCATATTCCCTTGTCTACAGGATAGAATCAGTTTTACTTAATGAGGTACAACTATATTCACTCCTTATCTTAATATACATTCCTCTATCTATGGATGATCAATATCAAAAGATATTAGAATAGTTTGAATGGCTTGATGAAATAAGGTTGTTTACCTTACACCATTTAGAGTTTTACCAAAATCGAGTAGAACAGGATTCCAACAAGATTGTTCTACATCACTCATTCCTCCAATGAGAACTGGTATTATATCTTATAATCTAAATCATACATAGTAATAAGGATCCAAATAATATACTAAAATCAAAGGTAACTTTCATCATTTATAATGTTTACTCAAAATGTGTATATTCACTGATCACCATGGATAGAGAGTTTATCATACCACCTAAAAATGAAAGGTTTCTCAATATATAATTTGCATAATACAAAACCATTATTCTAGGAATCGTGACCTTAAACTATTTCCAAACCTCTGGTCAAAGTAATGTTACCATAAATTACAGCAAACATTCCTCCACACTATATGAAGTTAAAATTCATTCCTAATGTCCCAATAACATTTCATTAAACTATAGTACAACATACTTTTCAAATGGATAAAAACGATATAAAAGTGTGTGTTTGAGCTATAGAAATTTAAACAGCCTATAAAATTTCCTGGAGGTATGAATTTAAACTATTTAACACCAATTTTCTAGTTACACAATATAAAACTATTAGAAAATATCTTTATCATAAAATAATAAATCACATAGTGTATGTCAAAAAAAATCATTGGTTGGAATCTTGATACAATTTGGGAAATCTTCCAATTACTTTTTTTATCACACCAAGAATCACTCGCGTGAGCTTAGAGGTTTGGAATTGTGATTCCAATTTCAATTAATCGGTTGTACCATGACTAAATGTGAGGAAGATTTGGTCTAGCCAGCATTTCCTTAACCTATTGGGAGTGTCCTCACTTATATTCCCTACTCATTCTATGTATATGAGCTAGATATATACAATAAATTTTATTATAACAATGTTTTATTTGACTCTAACTCATATTAAAAACATAGTGACAATAACATCCCTAATCCTAGGCCCATCCACACATTAAAAACAAATCCCTTCCCCTGTATATGAGCCCAAGCTATATGTGGAGTTACATACATTGAAAAATATGTAGTATGATTCTTGTTCTAATGAGATATATAGTGACATCTAGATCCATTATTCTTTTTCTAAACACAAGATAATAAAATACACCATCTCTTACATTAGATCTGGATCTTTGTAGGATATTCCAACATAGTTTCTATCATTTATCAAACCGTGATCAAAATAAAATGCATATTTCACTTCATGTGAGCCAGATATGCGCAAGAGACATTTTATTTCTAATAACTATGTGTGGATTGATTCTCATTATGAAAGGGTATTAACCAATTCCCAAATTCTCTATCCTTGTCCTAGCATCAAAATTAAAAAAAAATTATAATCTCCCAACACTTAAACCAGATCTGTGCAGGGAGTAAGTTTCTATGAACTATGTGTAGCATGATTCATATACTTAAAAGATACACTGCATCACCTAGATTACCTATGTAGGTAATTGCTAAAATATATAAAAAAATCCCCTCTCCCTACACATTAACCCGATATGCGTGGGGATTTATATTCAAAGAACTATATGTGGTTTTATTCTCATCTCGATGAGAAAAATAGTGACACATCAATCCCTTGTTCTAGGCCCAACCATAAAATAAAAATTTTCCCCTTATTAGGAATACAAGTCAGATCTATGCATGGAACCTTTTATTTTTTAGAACTATATGTGGATTGATTATCATTTGGATGAAATATTTAGTAACACCTAGATTTATTCTTATATGACTAGTCATAAAAAAATTTATTAATATGGTTTATCATGAATATGAGTCAGATATATTTGGGGGTTACCCATAGAGAACTATATGTGTCTTTATTCTCATTCTGATGAGATATGTAGTGATTCCTAGAATAATTTTTCTAAGACCAGCTACAAAAACATATAAAATGACACTTTTATTGTATATAAGATAGATCTATGAAAGTAAATTTTTATAATAGCCACGTGGAGTTTATTATCTGCCTATAATAAGATAACAATAAAATAGTCAAAGAAACATTTAGCATAAATTCTTCCATCGTGATTTCTAGACAACTTCTTTTCATATAACACAATTTTCCTCTTTATAAACAGGGATGTTCATGAACCTTCCTCAGAAATTGGTGGTAATATTTTCTGAATCCAAAGGACACCTATTTTTTGACTATTCATACTACACCCTAAAAATGGATCTGCATATTCACCCTCTTACATGTCCTATCAGCTATAGGCATCCGTGTCCTGCAGAGAAAATATTTTTATCTCTAAATTCCCTAACAACATCACAGTGAAAACTGTATTTTGAATATGGTTCATGATCAAACCTTGGATAACTATCACATACTATATTTTTTATGTGGTAGCCTCAATATGTGATTTAAAATGTCTATCTTCATGTTTAAGAAGGTGTTGGAACATTCTAGGCATGTAATCCTTAATTCATGTCATTATTAATGTTTCATTAGTCCAAGAACTATGACATTTAACTGTGTGAACACCATCATGGAATTTGTCTCAATAAACATCTACCAACATTCAATATGTGTTCTATACATGTGATGTATTTTCTGGGGTGTTTGAATTCTTCCAAATCGATCCCTTCTCCATGAACATTTTTCAGTAAATAAGTGCTTAAATTACTATAAACATTTCATGTCTATCAATGACAAAAGTTTTTTCCTCAATGGGATACCTATGTTTTGACTATGTATATTGCACCCTCGACATGGATTTTCATATTCTCCCCCAACATAGATGACCAATCAGAGGAATCTATATCCTGAAAAGAATTTCCTCTTATCTTTGTATTCCCTGGTACCATGTCAGTGTAATCCATCTTTCCAATATGGTTCATGATCACCCCTAACATATGTGTCCCGCCACATTAATCATGATTTAAACTTCTTTAATAATGATTTACGTTATCCATATCCCAAATATTTTAGTTGATTCATTACCCTATATATTACACACTTTTATATCATACTCATTCTTTGTCTAGAGATCTAATGTTACACATAACCAGACCTTGTAATGTAACCTTAAACCATATATAAAAATAATTTGATCTTCACAACCATAAACTAGAAACCACTTTATCTTCCATTTACTATCTCTAAATCATATATTTTTTTGTGATATCACACCATCAAGATACAGAAATATCTTAGTGAATTCATGTTTATATTCACTCATAACGGTGGTCACTCTCATTACATTAGTATAAACATGTACTAAATTATCCAATTCATGAGGTTTCCCATGAACATAAAATTTGGACTCACCAATTCACATCAGTTCTATCCCACACATATCATTGAATATGTCACATTAAACACTTGGTCAAATCTATACAACCTTAAAATATGGTAACCACTAGTTAAATATATCATACCTTAATCATTGGCTATATTGGTCTAACATACATGACCCTAAAATTCTTATGGAAATAGAAATTTGACTCACTATAATGAAATCCCACAAATGGAAATTTTGTAAAATTCAAGTCTTTGCCCACCAAAAATGTGCTTTTCATAATCTAGGAAAAATCATGCAGTTTAAATTGAAAAGGCAAAAAACATGTTAGGTAAAAACCCTAGAAAGGGTAGCATGAGATAAATATTGGTATTTTCCTACTAATTTTTATATGTATTAGGTTTCGGAAAAAGTTAGTGAAATGATATAAAAGTTGAAAATTTAATAGGGACTGGAATATAACCATATAAAAAGTAAATTGTATGCTCGTTGGGGCCCTTGTCCTAGGAAAACATTAGAGGAGTATTTTCTCCCTAGAATATTGGCTTGAATAATTACATAAAAACTTGAAAAAATATGATATATTATCTTACATTTATATAAGACAACACTAGTATTACGGCGTTGGAAATTGATACCTATACTCGTCTATAAGACACACCCAGGAAGAGTCCATTTCAAAATGAGTATTCAAAATTATGACCAACATCATTATTAATTCAAAGTATAATAAGTTATTGTGAAATTTATTAACAAGAGATAAGATATTGGTAACTAAGAATAATTACTTTTTCATTTATTCATCAAAACCTAGAGAATCCGGAGCATCCAAAATCTAGAGTTTATCTTTAACATTACAAGTAAAGAGAAATTAATAAAAATAATACATATAATAAATCTTGATCAATATTTTCCAAAAGAATAGTCATTAACTAATTAGAAGAATTTAGGTACTATTAGAATTTTTTTATTGGATAGATTCCACCTCATCCAATAGGCTTGTTTGATTGATATAAGACTTCAACTCTTATATCCTTTATCTGATAGCTTCAATCCCGGTGTTTACCAATAGTTTCTATTCCTTTAATATTTCTATCTGAGCCTTATATTTCCATAATTTTTCAACCTTTGTAGCTATCCAATCATGAATTTTTTCTTCCTTTGTGAAAATATAATTCATCTCTATAGTATCTCCCTTTAGAGTTCTATGTGATAGTTAGAATGTTGAAATTGGATGAGGTCACATTCTCCGGATTCTATTTCCTTTTGAGTGATGAGAAAAAGATTGATGAGGGCTTGAAATTATCATTATTCAACCCCACCTATGTCCAAGACATGGAAAAGTTGATGAAGTATTTTCAACATATCAATAATCTTATCCAAATGAGTCTGCGATGATATCATAATCTTAGTGTCATTGACATTTTCTCATGGCATGTAAATCAATGGAAGCATTGAGATATAGATTATATTAACTCATTATTATAGATATGTAGTCTAGAATTTGGTTCATTGTGGATGGGTTTTATTTAAGTGATATCACCTCTATAGATAGACCTTACATTTCTTCTTTCTGGCTAATTTCAATGACTAGGTCAATGGGGATGATCCCAACTAGTGAATGGCTTGTTAGTGTCATGGTAAGAACAATTTCATTAACATAACCTATAAATTCAATCAATAATACCAATAATTTTCCACACCTAGAATGAGGGGGACATGAAAATTAAGATTCTCCATAATGTTTGGAATGTTTGGCCACATGATTATCCATCTCAAAAATTGGTTCCAAAAAGATGATAGTTGAGGTACTTTAGGAAATCAATGAATTATTTACCCATAAAACTAACTCTTATAACATGACATATAGGTAATAAACCACCCATGATTTGGTATATTCCCATGATATTATATTCAAAGTGGTAATGGATGGAAATATGATCATCATTTCAGTATCCTCATGTATCAACACCAACCAAAACTGATGGAGGATGATTGGATGTTTCCCTGTCTTAATTTGATGGAAGGCAATATCATAACTTGTAGAAAATATCCAAAATGTCATGAAAACCTATAATGTGTGTAAGGTTGAAAAATGATCATTCTTTATTTTTGATATATTATAATCCCATATCAAAATTAAATGATATAAGAACATTCTTCTAGAGTGTCGCCACCATTGGCTATTATTTTTTGATATGGTACAATATGATGAATGAAAGAAAAATCAATGGGATTATTTAATATTACAATAGTTTCATCAATGCCCAATGATATTAAATAGAAAATAAAAATGTTTAAAAACTTTGGGAAAAATGAGTAATGAGTAATTTTTGTAGTATTCTGATACTCATAGAATTGAAAGTTTTCTTCCATCCAACCATATAAATATTAGAATGGTCCAATAATGAAATTTGGAGATCATATTTATTATATGTGACCCAACAATTAATAAATATAATAAATGGTCGGTATATAAAAGTTAATTGTATTTACTTATGCCAACATATATTCCATCATTAAGGTGATGATCCTGACACTTTAATGAGTATTAGAGTCCGGGAAAATCCATCCACTTAGAAACATAGAAAAATCCCACTAATTTAATATATAAACTACATATAGCTAGACCTTATAACCCCATGTGGTATATTAGCCTATTTCTTTAGTATCCAAATACGAGCATTCAATATATAGATATTATTAAGTATGGTGTCTTATTTTAAACCTGAACATCATCCTTGGCCCATTATGTTGTAAAAATATTTTCACCCATTCACTGAATGCGATAATTAAGCATCTGTGAAGGGTTTTTTCTGATGATTTCTCTATCCAAGTTAGTAATACTCTTACTAGATGGTATATCTACTCTTAATCTACCCATGAATTAGTTATAGGTATGAACTAATCATATATATCCTCAAGGATTGTGATTCCTCAAAGTTGATAGATATCTCACAAACATATCAAAACTTCACTATATGGTTGATGGCATGTGTAAGTATTTGATCACTAATGACTTATTAGTTTGGGTAAGATCATAGTTGGAGGATAAATTTTGAATTAATAAGTCCATAATACAAGGTATAAACCAACTAGTTCCAACTTCTTGGGAAATTATATACAGCTCTGATCCACCTAGAAATCCAATTCCCATTCATAAAAGAAGTTACAGCTAGAATGAAAGTCCTACTTTGAACTCTTTCCTCTACTAAAATTATTTTGTGAAAGGATAAAAATTAATAGTAAATATAGATTTATATTATTAGGTTTGTACTATGTCCATCAAGTGTCGTTCAAAACTAATATGCTTCCTTGACCTGACTCTGGGGCTATTTGTCCCAAGATGGAGATGTACTTATAAATGAAATTTGATGAATAATAGAAAAACTAGATGATAATCTTTGACTAGACTCTGTAATTTGAGTTTTTCAACACAATAAAATATTATATAGGGGTAAACTTCCATAAAATTCATAATTCTTCAACTTTTATGGAATAATATTTTTTAAAATCCCATTCTAAGAGATAGTATGGTATAGAGGGTATGCCTCAACATTTATGGTGGTATCCATTATCCTTTCAACTATATTCATTAAATTTAATAGGTTTATCTACATAGAATCCATTTTATCTATAAATAGAGACAATAATAAAACTAACAAATCTTAAATAAAAGGAGAAAATCATGGAAATTCGACAAAGTCAAAAAATCCACATGGAATAATGTGTGTTATGTAAACCACATGGAACCCATGCTATTCGAGCTATAGAATTTAAATGAGAAGTTATATCTAGAAAAGTTGTATTTTGGAAAATTTTTGGGACCCTAAGTATACAAATATCTATTAGTTTGTGAACGATCTTAACAATAACGGAATATTTCTATGTGGAATGAATTTTGGCCTTGATCTAAGAGACAACCACAAAGAACATGTTCTTACTATGTGACAAATTAATTTTCCAAAAACCATTATATATGGGTGGGACCTCCTCCCAGTATGTCAATACATGGTAAAGATCATATATGCATGCTAGTTTTACTTCTCTAAATCTACTCCTTTTATATCGATCTAACACCATTATATTGGGGAAATTTGTCGAGGCAAACAAGTTTGCAAGAACCCAAGATATGTATTTGAGAAAATTTCAAGATCCAATAATGAGATAAAAAAATTAAAATTAGATTATATTTTTCAATGGACATAAAATCACATAGAAATTGTAATTTTCTACATAGTACATCAAGATGCTATAAATATCCTTCCCATCCTTGTACCCCTCACCCACCCCCCCCCCCACAAATAAAATTCACTTGTGGTGTGTGGTGATGCCTCTGTTCCACCCACAAATTAATGTCATTTGAAATGATGGGAATTGTTTTTCACCCCCCACTACCATTGAAACTCAGTTGTAGAGTGATGATGTGTCTCTTAATTCCTCACAAATGAAATTAATTTACAAGATGAGGTGTTAATTTTTCTCCCACCGCATAGAATCTAACATGTTATGTAGCCAACCATTTTAGGAAATTAATTTTTTCTTACACCACCTATAAATACATGATTATTCCCTAAATTAAAAATAGAAGATACACACAAAGATACATAGAGAGAAATATTGTAGGAGGATAAATACCAAGAGTGATAAATTTTTATTTTGGGAAGCACACCACAAACCACTGGTAACCCGCTCACCGAAAAGGAAACGAAAACACCCTAAAAATGATTCCTTCATAAAAAGGGATTGGATGAAAAGGGAATCCTTTGAAAAAATGGTGCCTTTCCTAGTAATCCATAAATTAAATTCTCTCTCTCATGAATTAATCCTTTCATAGAGGAATATCCTTTATAGAGGATCCTGTTTACGATGTCCTCATTCTATATAGTGACATCATTTTAAGAAATTTTGAGTCCTAATGGTATATACCACTCCACTATAAAAACACTCATTAATTTTAGGGTTTGGATTCATATTATCCCCTCCATGAAGTATGAAAATGGTTCTCCCACATGAAATCCAAAACCCAAGGAAGACCATAGTAAGACCTCCCCTGAGGCCAATGGACCTATATGATCGGAGATCAGGCAAACCAATATAACCCTTCTTGATCATCAATTACCTTGGAAATGGATTCTCCCCAATTAACCTCCCTAATGGGTGGGGTTCTTGAGAAGTTTTCATTTATGCGTCCACTTGGAAATGAGGACCCCAATCCTGGAAGTAGTGGTGGGAACGTTTTCGATTCAGGCAGTGACACTCACCTACCGCATGATTACAAAAACATATAGAGAACTAAGAAGAATCTACACATTCTCTTTTATAATAAATAGAGGTGTAATCCCTAGTACATGGTTTAGAAATACATAGGAAGATGAAAATGGTCATTCCATTGAAGTAATTCCGTAGTCATTCTTTCTAGTTACCCCATCATAGTTTCTCCCTCTTCCATTAGTTAATGAGGAGAAAATTTTTTGGTAACCCAAACTTGAGTAAACACAGAGCCTTATATGTTATATTACATAAGACTTATACCTTCCATAACACCCTTACCATCCCATTAGTGTACAGGGATATTTGACTCTAGGATTTAAGTTCATCTGTACGTCCCATTTGAAACCAATTATACAACAAGATCGACCAGTTAGTGTTACCTATTTGTCACACTAAGAATGAATCATGTGGGATTAGTTACTCTATTTGATCATGTCACAATAATAATCACATTCCATTTTTGGGACACATCTTTATGTGTAATCCCAACCATACCAAACAACATGGGATTTGATTCCCATCTTAAAAGGAAACATAGGATGCCTCCCTAAGGTTCAAAACCAAAATTTTCATCTCGTCGCCATCCTTATTAATATATATTACCAATGAGATCATTCCCCAAATACAAGGGATACATTCCTTCTAGGTCCTTTCTACTATAAAAGGAAGATATGTGTTGTCCCCACCCCAATCTTTGCAAGGTATCTATTACTTTGACGTCCGCGACGCATGATGTTAAACTGAATGGTCATTCTTTATCACATGGCCTAAAAGGTTCAATGTTTTCTATTAATTCTCACAAAACTATGTGGGTTCTGATTACTTTCACAAGGATATGTAAGAAAACCCATCAGAGTTCTGATCCCAATATAAAAAAATAATATTCTCCCTATAGGATGATTAATTTAAGGGAAATAATATGTGTGTCTTTAACCAATAGTTACTTAAATTCCAACATCAAATAATAATAATAAAACAATATAGATAACATTTTATTCATATTAATGGTGTCACAGATGGTGAACCTCCAATACTTATAAATGGTTCCATTGATGAGAACCTCTGATATATAGAGTTGGTTCCATTGATGAAGGAACTCTGATAAAAATAGATAATCAAATCTGCTTATGTTATTAAATAATTTATAATATGGTGTTCTAATCCCTTACAAATATTGGGAAAGGATTCATAAACATGACTTAAATATATAAGAGAGTCTCATAGTAAGTAAATATTCACCCAAAAAGGGTATAATGATCCCAACTTCCCATCCTCTCGACCAATGTGGGTTCCTAAGTATCATTGGAAAAATAACCTAATAGCCACCTTCCATTGGATAGAAGGTCCATACTATCTCAAAAATGTGGGAACCATTAGATGTTTTTTATTCCATGAATAAACCCAAATTGAATTCATCAGAAGAATGTTTGTAATTCCCCACATACGAATAGTTGAATCCCCATTTGGGTTGAAACATTTTTATTTGGATTTCCCATTAGTAATGATTTTATAATTAAATATATATTTACATTCAAATTCATGAAATGGAAAATATTTAAGTGATACACATGATGATAATGTCTAAAAATAATTGACACATGAGATAGTTGGTAATTTCTCTTCTAGTTCACATTTTAAGAATATTATTTCAAATATATATCAATTATATATCATATAATGTCACATAATTAACCATTTTTAAATTCTAATCAAGAAACTCTATCTCTGTAACCAATGTTCTCTATCCAAACTAATAATATTGTTGACCATACTTAAAGTATAAGGGATGGTACTAGAGCTACATACAGTACTCTATGTACCCAATCACACCCATACCCTTCACCAAATATACCATCTAGCATAGTTCTATATCCCAAAATTTCCATAGAGGTGTTGAGGATAATCCAAACACCTATACAGTCAAAACCATTTTCTTATGATCATCCTTCTCATTTACCATCTCTTTATCTGATGATAGATCCCACTCCTCATACCTGTTATCCTTTTCCACAACACCTCTATTTCCTAATTCTCCATTCTCTTTATGATTTTATGTTCATGATCATTATACTTCTTCTCCATCAAATTATAATCATTTTTATAATACTTATCATCATGAATGTACATTGTAACCCACTGGAAATATATAGGTTACCGATCCATTATAACCAAGGAATCCATTAGATCCCACTAATCATCCTGGCTCAGTTATATGTATAAAACCCAAGTAAATATTTCAATAGTAATTTATTTTTATTATAAAGTGTATTAATTTAATATATTTCTTTGATTATTTCACAATAGGACCAACTTCTTTTAGTCGTTGTGGTCCTACATTCATGTGTAAAGTATGGAACTATTATACACAAGTAATGGTTGAGTATAATGAACACAATCAAGTGATTCATAAATCTAGGAGACAATATTGGAGTTTTATGGAATCCCTTTCCACATATAATGATATATTTCCAATGAAACTGGTCATATGGATAAACATTGGATATAAAATCAATAATAATTCTTAGGCTCGTATTTGAGTAAAAAAATTATTAGATAAATTTATACATTATTATTTAATTTATATAAACTAATATTTTGGTAGAAAATTTTCTATAATTTTCCCTCATGGTGACATTATGAGGGATGCATAACTTATAGAAATGAGTCAGCGATGGAGATCAAATTAGAATGAGTTATATAATTCCTGTTCTGGTATATTTGATATATATTTATAGGGTATACCAACCCTCAATGATTATATAATAACATAATAACCAGAAAAAATATCTTATTAAAAGAGTAATTATTTCAAGTTCTTATTAAAATTTAATCTCTTAAAATTAATAATGATTATGATTTGTATTAATAATTAGTTTTTTATTATTTAATTTTTATTTTTCCAAAATAATAACAAATAATTTAAAAAGGAAATGTTGTTATGAATTATGTCTACACATTGAGGTGAACTAATATATTGAAGTATGAGTGAAAAAATGTATTTTTATTTTAAAAATGTGATTAATTAGGTACCAAAAAAAATTAACATAACCAAATAAAATCTACCACAACTGACATGAATCAATATAAATCACACAAAGTAGAATTGAATTGTTGTGTAAACTTAAAATAAAAACCAAAAACCAAAACTACCATATAACTTTACTGACTAGACCTAATTTGAATCAAATAAAAATGAAATAAGTAAAACCATACTTAATGGAATGAAATATAGTTGAATTTAAATTAATTCAATTAATATAAAATTACTTTAACTTTCTTGAACTGAAAAGAACAAAATAAATTCAAAATAATTTATGAGGTTTTAAAAGTTTATATATTAATTGTAAATGATTTACAATTTAGAAACTATTTACAGTATATAAAATATATGTAAATTTTATTTTAGAAATAACACTTTACATATTAATATAGTTTAAACAATAATATGTAAGATATATTAACCATTAAACAATAAATTATCATAAACAGTTTTATATAATCATTAAATGTTTCACTTTATATAGTATAATTAGTATTAATTAATATTAACATATTAACATGAAAATATCTTCACAGGATATTAATATATAAACATTTAAAAATTTAAACTATAACATGTAAATATATAAATTTCTTACATGTAAACAAGAAAACTCTACTTTGTATTAACATATTCAAATTTTCAATTAATATTAACAAATAAAAATGTAAATTAATTCATTTCATATGAATATATAAACTTTTAAACTATAAAATATAACTAAACATGTATGAATATATAGAAACTAAATATAAATAAAATTAACTATCCATACCTAACCCAATATAGATCAATATAAAAAAGCCGAATTGAACCAAAAGGAAACAAAATTTCCCTAATAGACTTGATCCAACCAAACCGGATTGAATTGAACTAAACTAAATACAATCAAATACTAACTAAACTAAACTATAAAAACATGTATATAAACAAACTTAATCATACAATATTTAACTACACCAAAAGGAACTAAATTGAACCAAACCAAAATGAGTAAAATCAAACTAAACCAAACCAAATTGAATTTAATTAATCTTTCCAAATAAGAAAATAATTAAACAACACAAAACAATTATAGACTAAATGAGACAAATATAAACTAAATAAAACTAACCTAAACTAAAATAGACCAAACTAAACTAAAATATAATATCATGAACTGAACCAAAAAAAATATATTATTCATTAATAAAGAATAAAAATGTTGAAGTAGATCTAAATATGTTAAATTGAACTAAACAGTTCTTACTCAAACTAATTCACCAAAACCTTATTGAACCAATAAAAAATGAATAAAAATGAATAAAACTAAATTTAATTAAACCCATCCAACCATAACCTCTAAAAGGTTATTAATTTTCATTTTATTTATTATAGTTTATATTAGTTGAGGATGATATGATTGATTATAGTGAAATATAGATTAATTTTTTATGGTTTTGGTTATTTAAATATTGGTTAAAATTGAGGTGACCCAAGATAAACATACATTTATTATACATAATTACCATATTTAAAAACACATAAATTACATAATAATCTCAACATCTATAGAATTGATATGTTTAGTGAATTTGGATACTATCTAAATAATATTATTATTTTACAATGCTTGTGAAAATTTCCCCATAATTTTATCATGCTAGGTATTCATTGAAAAATATCCAAAGTTAAAGTCATCCTTAACACATGGGAAATAGAAACATAAGAAAGGGGTGAGCTCAAATACATATTCAGGGAAAAAATGAGCATATTAATAGGTTACCTTGGGTGATATCATAAGAATATGAGAAAACAAAATGATACAAATATTAAATTTAAGGAACACAATATCATAGAAATTTTTCACATAACATGATTAGAGAGCAAGTAATCCCATGTGATCAAACATATTACATGGAATAGAGTTGGAAAAAATGATACTTAAATAATGAGTGAGGGATAATGAAAAAGTCTCATACCAAAGGAGGTTGGCACTAACATAAACATAGAAACACGACATTGTGGATCTAGAATCACTACATGTTTCCCATAGTGGATCAGGCATCACAACATGTTTCCCATTTTGGATTGAACATCACTACTCATTTACACATTATCTCTTAAGATGTAAAACATTACCCAATTTATTTGATGACTATATTGACCACCCATAAATTAAATATTAACCATATACATCCATTCCATAAGAAAACATTTAATTATCACATCATTAAAACCCAGGAATAAGAATGGGTTTTACCTTACATTTCAAAAGGTATCAAATAAATTTCCATATAAACTAGATCAATTGATATTAAATTCAATCATAAAAAAGATGAACATCATAAAATCATTTATAGGGGAATTTTAAAACATATAATCATGTAAAATATATCCCTTTTGAGATAGAAAGGGAAAAATCCAAATAGTAAAAGAGAGTAAAAAATGTTATCTTGTAATGGAAAGTATGAGAATCACATGAATTAATATGTATTTGGATTTCAAAATAAGAAATGAGAACATTATTATTAAGTAAAAACATGTACTTGAAAGAAAGTTCCATTTAAGATAAATCACACATAAGAGGATGGGAGTTATTCAAAACATTTTATAATTTTTTGTAAAAGAAAATCATTCATAGAAGGGGATTTTTATTATGAACTCAGTTTCCCCTGAGAGATAAAAGTATACATAATAGGAAAAAATATATCATTAAATATATAGAACATTTAAGGTGTAATTTTAAAAGAAACTGTATAACTCAAAGAATGCATTTTTATTTACCTAAGCCTATCACCATTACTTATTGATTTCCTTAAAATTACTTTTAACTTTGCAGAGAATTTGGATCTCATCTTTAAGTATCCATTTAAAATGGATAAATTTAGGATATTTTATGAGGATAATTGATTCCAAACATGTATAGTTGATCAAAAATAAGTATATTGGGTAGCATTTCATGATAATTTTTAACTAAGAGTGTGGCTATTAAAATTTTGTAAGTTATCTTCTTTTATTGGTGAAAAAGAGGGATGAAACATTGAAAAGGAATGTTATGTAAGGGGTAAGAATGGAATTTCTTGAGAGTAAGCTGATTTTTGTGGGTAAATGTTGGTGATATATATAGGTATTAAATTCCAACCTAAAAAAGGTATTATATATGTTCTACATGTCAATTTGATTTAGTAAAATTCAAGATATATTAGATTACCCATTATAACACTCAATAATCATGATTGAATATTAATCTTGGTTATTATTTTATCACAAAAAATAAAAAATGACCCTTCATAAAAAAATTGATATGTTTAATATAAATTTGACTCCATTTAATCTAATTAAATTTCTAAATATCTGAAAAGTATCTCTTTAATTGCAATATATAATTTGTTTAAAACTTTTTTTGTAAAAAATGACTTTTTAAACATTAAGTGTACATAATATTATTTTAAATTGATTACCAATTAAATGAGTATTAATTAATTTTTATATATGATTAAACATAATATTAGAGTATTAATTTAAAATGGAACTATTTAATTAAAAAACATAATATTTTGAAACATATTATTTTTTGAAAAATAATCATTTTATTTTGGTAACCAATATTTACCTTGGTAATTTTATTCCTAAAAATTAAATTGACCCCATTAATTAATTTGAAAATGGTGATTAAAAATATTCAAAAACTTTATATGATTCAGTTTCTAAAATAGAAAAATAAATTTTTATAGAAGGGTGTATAAAAATAATTTTAAGAAACATGTATCTTCTAAGCATAAAATGAGCCTTATTTTATTAAACCTTTTATATAGTTATTATAAAGTTGTTACTTCAATTGATACCCTATAATTTTATGGTTATAATATAATAGTAATGTTTAATAATTTTATTAAGTTAATTTGGTTTTCATTTTAGTTTAGAGTTTTGTGAAAGACAAGCTACTCATATGGTATTTAATTAATGAAAAATATTTACTAAAAATTATGGATGATTACAAGAATGGGTTAACTTGGTTTAGAAGTGTATATTTCTTGAATAATTTTTTTTACATTGAATGTCATTTGGAGTGGGAAGTTTTTAACATGGAAGGGTGTGTACCTAGACCAATATTATTTTCCTCTAATAGAAATAAAAAATATTGAAGTGTTGTAAACAAAGAGATGCAATAGATATTATAAGTTTTATTACAATATTTTAATATTTTAATATTTTAATATCTATTTCATAACTAAATATCTCATTTATATTTTCAATAGAATTATTTGGTATCCCTTTATAAAAATGAAGATGAGAACTTTAGGTCAAAATATCATTTAATATAGATATTAAGAGATAATCACCAGGGGATATTCTATTATATAATTGGTAAGATAATCATTCACAATAGGTATTGGTCCTCTTTAAGAAACTCAAAAACCTCTGTTAGCACTAATTATAAATATTATTTTTTAGAAGAATATGAGGATAAAAAAATACCCATGTCAAAGCATGAAAGAAGTAAAAAATTCACTTATCATTTCATGAATGCTGTGGAAGATTTATCCCCATAAATTTCATAAGATACTGGTTTCATTTTTGATACATTCTTATCAACTATTCACTTCTTATATGATTCACTAGTTGATGGTGATAATGGACTTAGTGGTGTTCGGGGTGTTGACTTTCCTAGTGTAAATGGTGATGATGATGCTGAAGGTGATGATTCTTGTGAGCACATCCATGATGAGGGTGATGATAGTGATGACAATGATTGTAGTGGTGTTCATGATGATGTTTTTTTAAAGGGATACATTGATCCAATTCATTTATATTTTTATATTCATGACACATCCAATCATTTGGATGGTATATTATTATTGAAAATAATTATATATGTGTGTTAATATATGTATTTTATGTTATAAATTAACTAAATTAAAAATATACAATACATTTCATGTTTTTAATGTGTATTGTGATAGGTGTTATGTTTATAAGTTGTTCTATTATCTATAGGGTGGTGTAGTTGGGTATGGGGTGATGGCTAGTAAAACTACTCTACGCCAATGATTTAATTGAACCATTGGTATAAGAAAATCCCAATGGGAAAATACCAATAGTTTACCATAACTATTCATATATCCGTATACCAACACACTAACACACCAGGGTTTCTGGAACCATTGGTATATACTATATCAATTGGTCTAGGGTCTATAAAAATGAATTTAAATTGTGGTTATATGATGATTTCCCAGTAGTGTAACTTCTATTGTGCTCAAAACCTTTAAAATCAAAGAATTGTGAAATAGAATATTAGATAATTAACTTGAGATAGATAGACTGTAAAAGGTGTTGACTCTTAGAATCATAATCAAACTAATCTCTTTTAACATAAAAATCGTTAAATATGGGATAAAAATTCTAGGAATTGAAAATGTTAGGAAGATCGTTGAGAGTAATTACTGGAAGACAAATAATCACTCATGTGTTTAGGAATGTGATTTTCATTAATTTTTCATTTTTACGCAATTTTTTGTAACATTTTGTGTTTTTTATTTTGAAAGTAATAGTAATACAATAGTTTTTATATTTTATGTTTTTTAACAAGATATGAATACAAACCACTTATAGTTTGAAATAAATTAATTTCTAAAATACTTTAAAATTTATTTTTATGCATAATTCACAAAATGATTTTGATGATAAGTAATATAGGGAAGATGTATGTGTAGGATTAATTGAACAAATAAAAAGGGTTTGTATCAAACTATTGAGAAACATAGATTATGACAGTACAAGGACATTATCTGTGTAAAATACTAATCAAGAGAACTCTAAAATTCATTATCTATATCAGAATCCATGAAAATAGATATGGAATATCAATGTTGTATATGTTAAGGTTCAAGGATGTGACCCCAATATAATGTATCCTGCATAATAACACAAGATTTCATTAACAAAAAAATTGTTCAACGTCTCATATTAGTACATCAAATTCATTTCAACAATTCCATGTATACCAATATGACCTAGTGAACACATCTTAATGTTATAGGAAAATATTTTCTCGAAATTGTATAAAATATGTAATTTTGTATGCATATACATAATGAAACATAAAACAACCTAAATGATGATTAACAAAATTAATTAAAATAATAAATAAGTTCAATGCCAAATGCATCCAAATTCCAAGAAACCAATATAGAATAATTTTCACTCAATTCCATGAGAGTTAATTTTTAAGAAAATACCCACAATCAATCACTAGATGTGTAAAGACTAGATAAAATGGAATTTTGGGTACATATTAGGCATTATGATTCATTGTTTTCATTTAATTTTAAAAGTTACATGAATCGGCCAGTGATGTCAACTCAACACTCGGCAAACACAACTAATATAACTGAAAGAACGGATTTCATCACCTTCAACTTCCTAGGATAGTTCTAGTGTTCCAATACCCAATAATTATCCACATATGGTATGAACAACACCCAAAACATTCTATGTGGGACCTCTTAACACAATAACACACTTTCAATTATTTCTAAATGCTCAATGTGGACAATTTTGGAACCAATCAGAGTCTATGTTATATTTTTTTAGAAAAAACATTAGTTCGATCAGTCAGAGTATTTAAATTATTTAAATATATTTTCATCAATTTGGGAATATTCATAAAAATATTAAATTCCTATTACAAAAGGATAGATTATTATACAATAAATGGGATATTTTTATGAGTTTTTAAGTCACTTTGAGGACATATAAATCTTTTTGGGACCAATGAAATCTCCACACATACCTATATAACTGAATTTGATAATATGTTAATTATTTTCATAGATAGAAATAGATCATCATGATAAATATAATATTCAGGTGGGAAAGGATAATATATATTGATAGGGATGTTGTTAATATTATTTTTTATGTGGATTGATCTTAACTTATATTTACTATATGGAGTGATCACTCACATTATGGAGAATAGATCATATGTATAAAAGGGTTGAATAATATATGAAAATGATACTTCTATAATTGCAGATAAACTATCCATTGGAGGATGATTTGTATCCAATGAACATGATAAATAATCTTTCATTATATTATTTTTATTTCAATTTTTCCTGAATTATCATGAGTGGATACATTCTTAGTGGGTTATGGGTGAAGTTAAGTTTTAGAATATTATTGAATTTAAATAAATTGATAACTTGTTATCTATCTCTTTTATTCTTAATAAATCACTAGTCTGATATCCTTGGGTATGATTCTTGGGAGTAGGGTGAAGTAATGAGTGTTTAATCCTAACTTTCCACTCAAGATATGACTTATACTATTAATATTTAAAAAATCTTAATATGATAGATAACATTAGGCAAACTAAAAAACTTAACTCATTTAATATAGTTAGCATAAAAAAATTATAAGGATCTTTAATTATGTTAAGGATATGGATATTTTATCAAGATAGAACATGAAGGATGGAGTGTTTTTTCTAGTAAAGAGTCGAGGAGTCCAGGTGTAAATAATAAGACATGACAAACCTAATTCCAACACTCCCAGTATCCCATTTTAACAATTAATATTTATTCAGTTCACTTGTTCATATCTTCACTATTACTTCATACTATACTTTGTTATTCAGATACATAACCAACTCACACATTTTTTGTGAAATTTTAATTACAACATAGGTTCTATATAACACAAAAAACTTCACACACCATATTTATTTTTTCACTTCTATATAATTGATGTGAAAGTGTGGAATGTGTCAAGGATTACCTTAAGTAAATTACTTGGGGTACTCCCAATTAATGTTCCACATCACCCCGTGCACTTTCAAGATGTTTTGTATTAATCATTACCCAATTAATTATCAAGAACCATAATGAAAAATAATCCCCCATTATGAGGAACATACAAATATTAAAGATGGATTCTAGTATGCAAGGCTTTTGTTCAACTAATCCTTCAAACAACACCCCTACTTAACACATGATAGAAACATATATAAATTTTTCTATTCATGTGGATATAAATACTACTCAAGAGAACTCATTCATTTTTTTTCTTACCTTGTCTCGTCTTTTTCTTTCCTTGTTTTCCTTTGTATCCCATTTTCTATTATTTTTATAAATAGATATCTTAACATTATATTGTTTCATTACTATGAACATTTACTATACTGTGGATTCCTAAAATGAAATTATATCATTATAAGAATATTAATGAAGTTAATTATCATGTCAAAATTGTTTCTCTTCAAGACATAGTATGTGATATTTTCCAAAGAATATTTATCACATTCAATGTCCATAAAATTTCCCCACTATAATGAGAACCATGAGGTGTAATGATAATATTCATTATTAAATTTTCTATAGTTAGATGATATCATTTTATGGGGAAAATGATGTAGGCAATTAGGGGTATAGGATTATATGATTTGAGTCACCCTCTCATAGTGTGCACCATTTATAATTTCTAGAGTACGAGATTTTGAGAATGAAACCCACTAGTAAGAAATAAATATTTATATGTGTCATTGGATATTCTTATATATGGGTGT
The DNA here is from genome assembly GCA_963277665.1 of Viscum album. NCBI lineage: Eukaryota > Viridiplantae > Streptophyta > Magnoliopsida > Santalales > Viscaceae > Viscum > Viscum album. The sequence goes on from OY728134.1 coordinate 510,475,301, forward strand.
GTTTATTTATCCTTAAAATTTAAGATGGTCATTAATGAATTCCATAAGTCATGTACTTTGATGTATTGATGAAAAATGTGATGGCATATTCTCATGGAGAATTAGGATATGTTAGGTAAATTTTGAGTGATATTATATTAATAGATAATATGAGAAAGTATTTATCCCATATTTCCCTTTATATAAGTTAATATCACAACCCCTTTGATGATAATGGAACTTTCTAAATAATTCCATGGATATGGTATTCTATGGGAATGTTACATTCCAAAAAATAAAAGAAAGTAACACCAATAACATAGGTTGATGACACCAGAATAAAACATGTTTTATTAGAGATATCACTATGAATGAATTTTATTACACAGTAGGCATTCATAGAAGGTTTTATGTCATTGTGAAATTAACATATTTCTCTATGGATTCCTTAGCATGTTGTTATATGGTAAACATGTATGTTAGGAATCTCAATATATTTTCATTGAGAAAGAGACCTAGATGTTCACACACTAATAGTATCTGAAATCTCAATTAAACTCGATTTTGAATAGAAAATGTTTGAATAAATATTAATCCTACTTTTTGGTTTAATAATTATTCAGAATCGGTTGATTCCCAAGTGTTAATCAGAACTTATTTAAAATAATATATGTGTTAAAAAATATTAAATATTTATTTTCATGGTTTGTAAAATATAATATTTATTATATTTATCACTGAATGTTGAAGTGATATTTATTTATTAAATAAATATTCATTTTTCAAGGTTCGGTAAATGTCGAGGAGAATAAGTGGACCTAGTTTAATGATCAGATTTTAAGTGATGTAAATCATGTTTATTTATTTTAAGGTGATTCACATGTCAAGTTAATAATAATTACATTGTTATTAATACTTGAGGTTCATTAAGAATTTAGTAATTATTAAGTGGATTATATGAAAATTGAAATATTTAAGCTTTCCTTAATATATATCTACGTATATCTCTTTACTCTCTAAGTTTAGTCGTGCATGGTGGATATAGAGAAGATCTCTAAAACCCAAGATATAGTTTTAGAGATATGGGGTGTACTACCTTCTCTTCTTTCAAGAAATCAATAAAACACCAAGAATTATTCATCCTCAAATAGAATTATGTTGTGATCAACCATCAATGATTCAAGATATTGAGGTCGACCATAATAGCACCAATCGATTCTACGGTGATGTTCAGAGATTATGGTTCATGTGTGGATCACTGCTAGAGGGATTTTGTACTTGGATATGATGAATCAATGAGGGTATGACAATATTGACTCAAATATATAATCAATGAATAATGAATTACTAGTTCATGTAATTATAGATCATCTTATAAATTAATTACAAATTACATGTGATGGTCCTCCTCTTTAGGTTTCGATGATTAAAAAACTAAATTAATCTATGATTTAAATTCATTCTCCATGATTTTATTCATATTGTATAGTTTAAATTCTTAGTAAATTAATATTAAAATATATTTTGGTCTTTCTAAAAAGGATCTTCCACTGTGCCTGAAACCTACAATTGGTTTCTAAGTGGTCACATGGTTAATTTTTAATTATTTATTAATCATTAATTGAATGGTATATATTTTCAATTTATTTTTCTTTAGATCTATTCATTCTTAGAATCTAATCAACTTTGTCTCTTACCTTTCTTCATTCTTTATCACATAACAAATAAATTGTCTAAATCTAGAAGAAGAAACCTCTGAAAATTTCATCTAGATATACCAATAGTTCTTGTCAAGTAATATGAGATTACAGGTTGTGTACTAAAATACATAGCATGTAACCATGTATCTGATGTGTATCTCACATGGTTATTAGATCGGTCTGATGATATTGGATTATATTCAATAAAATTATATCGACGTAGATCTTAACCAAAAGGCATGTTCTTTGATGAACTACACATTATGTAACTCATGTACATGATGTGTAGTCCTTGTTTTTTTATTTTGAAGTGGACAACACGAGTGTACAAGAATGTGATATATCTGGTATATGACATGGGGAATGAAAAACCATGAAACTTTGAGGCTACACATCATGTAGGAGGATTACATATTTTGTACCTTGTACATTTTTTTATAAGGAGAACATGCTCAGTCCCTAGGTGTATGTTGCGGACATGGTAATATGAGATTACATGTCATGTAACCCAGTACACTTTTTGTATTATTTTGTATATAGTTTTATTAATTTAACATAGAGATAATAATTAATTAAATAATTAAAGCAATTCACATGTGTTCCAAATTCAATTTATTTGATAGTAAATTCCAAGTCATAGGATTTTTTATTATCTGTTAAATTAATTTTCATGTTAAATTCTGAATCAATAAGTTGTGTATGGTCCTTTTTATAGTTAACTCTACATACAATAAGATAATAACATGCAATTTAATTAACATGTGTAAATAATTAATTTGTTTGATAGTATAGGCCATGTAATTACCTACCACAATTATATGTTAGATGGTAAGGGAATGAACAATCACAATGATCATACCAGGTAGTATGGATGAGTATATTTCATTTCATCTAATTAAACTTGTGTACATTACTAATTTTAAATAAAATTAATTTGTTTAGTTTGTTTAAAATTATGGATGATGTAATTTTAATGATAAATTGGTGGAATTAAGAGAAATTAAATTAATTGGATTAATTTATGGAATTTTCTCTTAATTAAAGAAAGGATCAAAGTAATTGATAACTATAATGAAAATGTGTATTTGTTTCAATATTTTTGTATGATCATTATCTTATACCAGACCTATGTATGTGTTTGGTTTCCTTTTAATTTATTATTATTAAATTAAAATGATGTCCTATGAGTCATCCTAACCTCTATTTTATGTAAGGGCATGCATTTCTATGGTTCTTTTATATAAAACCCAACATATCAAATCCATTGGATCCCCTCACCTATATGTGAGTAAAATATTATGTAAGGATAGATCTTCCAAAATAGAGGGGTTGTTCCAAGTCCCAAACTAAGGAGAAACCAATCAAGGTGATATATAGGAACTGAGTTGAAATGTTGTAGTATGAACCAAACTGTGGTTTATGGAGTTTTACCTAAGGTTCAAGGATTAGTTTATCATCCTCCAAATAAACTAACCATTAGATAATCTCATGATCATGTAACTTATGTTTTATTTTTTCAATTATATTTTTTATTTTATATGTTTGTGTATGCTATGTGAACACATGATTAATAATTTAAAAAGAATACAAGATAAAATAAAATAAAACTAGATTATGAGAAAATTTTATCCGAAATGGTTAATCTCTTAAGTAAAATACACATAATATTAACAATGAATGTGATAAGAAAAAAATTTCTTTTAGTATAATGATAAAAATAACACCACTAAATTATTATTTTGGTATATCCTTCCACTACATAAGTTAAAATAGAACCCATAGTTCAAATTTATTGATTGGTCCAAGCCTGTGTGCATTCAATTATTGAAGAACTTTTAGCTTGAATTTTTAGAGTGAATTAACTTGGTACACATCAAGGTTTGGATTCCCATGTATGACTTGGTGTAACTAATAGGCATGGGTTGAGGAAATATTTTTTTAGGATTTCAGGAATGTGTATTCCTCTTAATAGATCAAGAAACTGTGATTTAATGCAGATGGTGAGTTATTCCTTCCTACAACCCTTAAATTAACTTGTTAGTCCCATGTATGGGTTATGAGAAGGGGAATATATATCCCTACCACTAGAATATCTATGAAAAAACATATTCATAAACTAATTGTGGGGGATAATAGGTTTCAAAAAAATAGTGCTACATTAATAAATTTTAATAAAATTTAAATTTGTTAATCTGATTTGGTAAACAACAAAGTAATAAGTATAAGTGATTAATTTTTCAAATATTGAAAACCACATGAATTTTATCATATCACTATGATCTATACTATAGAAGGATAAAATTCTGACCAGAATGAATTTACAAGAATTTTATATGCTCTTACCTATTATATAATGTCATTAATGAATATTTTATGTTCTGTAAACCCCCCTTTATGAGTCTCTTTCTAAAGAGGCTAGTGAGAAATAATTATCTCTCTACCTAAACCATGTGGATGATGCAATAGATTTAAAATTATCCATGTTATCCTCTATATTCAATGATATTTTAAAGCAATATGAGTATATGTATGCATATAGCATCATTTATCACCTTTTTTATCTTTATTAGGGGAAGGTGATATAAGAGAAAGATATAAGATCACCAATGCACTATTTTTATACAATCGTGGAGATTTGGTTCCATCTAGTCCACATGTAGTAAATATGATTCTATAAATAGAAATATTAGACATATTTTGTCCTAAAATCCAAGATGAGTTACGCATAGATCTCATTATTTCATCACTAACTAATACCCTCTATAGTTTCATTGTCAATTACAATATAAAAAATAGCGACATCACACTTCCATAACTTCTTACTCTTATTCTCTATGTTTATAAATGCGTGGGGTTGAAAAACCTATAGTCTTCATGGTATATAATAAAAATAATAATTTATAAAAGGTTCTAAAAACTCATTCAAAGTCTTAGGATATTGAGTACCACCCTTCTAAGAAGAAGAAGATCAAATGAAAGGAAGAGGAGAGAAATACGGTGTGTTTTTCATGTGGAAAGAAATTCCATTAAAAGTGGAACTACATCCATCGAAAGAAGAAATGATAATCTTCATGTGTGTGTTTTATTGAGTTTATTTATCCAATATCTATAAGTTGTATATTAGATATTGAATGTGGTTCTCACATTTGCATCTAAATACAAGATCTGAGTAGATTTCAGAAGGTTTCTGGAGTCATGATGGATATATGGGTTACCAATGGAGCGAGGTTGGCTACTCTAACCATTTTAGGCTACAAACTCACATTTCTAACATTAATTATTTTGGTTTTAATGAACTCTTTTTATGTTCACAGTGTTAAAAATAACATTAAATATATTTATTCATTAGACATTGATGGATTTATTTTTAGTTTTGGAAAAAAGAGTTGGTACTTTTATAAAGATGGAATATATTATGGTATGACATAGATAAATAGAGGTCATTATGTACTAAATTATGAAAACAAAATATTGGAAATGCATAACGAATAAAATTCATGAGACTCATTTCACACCTAGTTATGGAATCAACATCTTGGTCATGGAAATGAGAATCATTGGATGAAGCTCCATAAAAATGGTTTATTAGACTCTTTTGAGAACAAACCACTAAAAATATTCCATGATTTTTTATAAGAGAAGATAACCAAACCACTATTTGGTGGTTAAGGTTAAAGGATAAAAATCATATATAATTGATACACACAAATTTGTACTAACCTATTCAAGTTAAAGATAGAGCTGGATTATCATTATTTATAAACTTTACTAAAAACATTAGTAGGTGAATTTATACATAATTGATGAGGTATAAGTATAAATCCTTTGAGAATTTCAAGAAGTTTGAAAATGAAGTTTAGAATCATCTTGGATGTAATATAAGGAAACTTCAATTGGATCAAAGTGGTGAATATCATAATGAATATTTTATCAATATTAAATGAGAGTATGATATTTTATCTCTACTCACTCCTCTTTATACAGTATTATGGATGATGTTAGAGAAAGGAGGAACTATAACTCATTGTACATGGTAAGCTCAATGATGATACACACATTCCTTCCATTTACCTTTTGGATATATTCATTACAAACTACATTATACATACTAAAATGAGTACTAAAAAAGTGTAAAATCATATTTCCTTTGATATATGTAGTGGAAAGAAACCAATTTTGTCAAATATTCATGCATGGTGGTGTGAAGTGTTTTTAAGGATATATCAAGCAATAAACTGACACCCTGAGTAATTAAGTGTATCTTTATATGTTACCCCAAGTAAATTAGGGGATACTACCTATATGATCCCTCATATAAAAAGGTTACAGTTGTTAGGTAAGTTGTATTCATTGTGTGGGAAAACTTACTCAAGAAGGATAATGGGAGAAAGATAAAATTCCTAGAAGTTTATACTCAAGATACACAAGAGTTAGTAAGGGAATAGACTCCAGAGTTCATTATGGAAGTTGTAGTTCCAAAAATACAAGTATTGTGTATACACACTAAATATTCTAGAGAAATAAAAAGATATTATTATCTTGTCAAAAAAGATGGTGACTCGTTGTTGTTTGAAAATAATAACCCATTGTTCTATAAAAAGGATGTAGAGATATAAGAAGTTGTAGGGTGACAAGAATCTATGAACTCTGATATGGGTTCCATGTACAAAAACTATGTGTCAGTTTTATTTGATCCACTAGAAGATGTAAAATTTGATGGGTGCACATTGGAATTCAAGAGAAATTTAGATACGAAAGGTCAGGTTAGTACCTATAAATCATAGCTTTTAGCTAATGGGTTGAGAAAACATAAAATCATAGATTATGAAAAAACTATTTCTCCATTTTTCATGCTAAAATCCAAAAAAATTATTCTTTCCATAACAGGTTACCATAATTATGATATTTGGAAGATGGTTATCAAAACTATTTTCCTTAATAGGAACTTTAGGAAGATGTGTATATAACACAACTAGAAGGGATTGTGACTGTGAGGGATTCCAAAAAGGTATTCAAGTTGTATAGATCCATTTACGGATTAAAGAAATCGTTCAAGTCACATGGAAGAAGATATGAGTATTTTTTATATATGTTTTTTGAAAATAATATAAAATAAACCTAGTTTAAATATTTTTTTAAAAATAAGTTAGAAATTCATTAAGTCCCTTTACTTTTAGTCTTTTTTCACCTAGGATAATGGTGTGAAGATGCCTAATTCCATTGTCGTAATCCTTGGGAAAGGCGTTAAGGGAAAAATGTCATTTCCTAAAGATAAAAAAATCATTTAAAAAATTGCATATATATATATATATGAAAAAATTAAATATACATATATATAAAAATAAACATGACTATTACAATTGTTATAAATAATTATTAATTTTATAATAATCTGTTAATTATACCATTACTATTAATAATAAAATTTTCTATATCATTAATTTAATTAGTATTTATTTGAAAATTATATTATTAACTACTTTATGAGTTACAATAATAATTATATTATATGCATAATTATTTATATTTATTATGTTAATTAATGTGACTATTTAATAATATAATTAGTATTTATTAATAATTTAATTACTAACATTTAATTATGATCAAATAATTAATAATGCATTATAATAGAGTAATTAATAATATATCACTTAATATGATTATGACCATTAATTTTTTTAAGTTTAAATGTTATGTTTTTAAGAAATAATATTTTTGACATTTAAAGTAGATTTTTTTTATTATAATTATGCAATTTATTTGTTTTCAATTATTTTTTATATATTTAGTCAGTAATTCAAATTTCGTTTAGATTGTATTCATACAATATAATTTATATTATTTCAAAGCCACCTACTTTAAACATAATAAAGCTTCAAGTAGGTGACTTTTAAAGACTATAAGTTATATAGTATAAATAAAATCTAAAAAAAATTTCACACTTATTAAATATATAAAAAATAATTTAAAATAAATATAATTTCATAAAAATTAATTAATGAAAATTAATTTTAATGGAAAAAAATATTTCTGTCTTAAAATATTACATTTGTATTTATAAATTTTTTTAACATTCCTTTTATTTTCAATTATTTTTTCTTATTTATTCAATGTTTTAAATTTCATTTACAATTTAGTTATACTATAATTTATGTGCATATATTTTTAAATTTATAAATATTATGTTTTTAATCCATAATTTTTATGTCATGTAAATTAATTTTAGTCTATTATATTGATGAAATTTTTTTATATTCAACTATAGTCTATGTTTTAATTTTTTATTAAATTTTTTGATAGTTTATATTTTATAATCATTTAAAGTTACTTACTTGAAATTTAAGAAGTTCTTTTTTGTTACAAGTAGTTGACTTTGAAATCTAACTATAATTGAAATATAAATCTAAATTGAAACATAATATAAACATATAAGAATAGTTGAATGTAAAAATAATTTCACCAATATAATAGAGAGACAGTAATATAGACTATATAAAACATTTTTTTTTCAAATCCATTAAGCCAATAGAATGAAAATAAATTATTGAGTATAATTTTTTTCTATGATGAGAACATGTCCCACAATCTAGTGTGTAAATGGGATGCTCGTATCGAGATCACAGACCTCTTTGCTAAGGTAAACTATGATGATCAAGAGGGGGATAATCCTCGGTGTTATAAGCTAAAATGTATGATGCTCTATCCCTAAATCATCAGGAGGAGGTGTCATTAGGCTATCTCGATGTGAACCTAATCCTTCTCCCACTACATAAGTGAAAGGACCTACCACCATTTGAGGGAGGAATTATACAACCTATGAAGGGTCGTCCAGAAAAGATAGAGGCATGAAAAATGACACCGAGTAAGAGCTCAGATTAGCTATACCTGATGAAAATTGTGAATATAATGAAAAAATAAATGGATCTCATGCCTCATATTTCACATCTGAAATCAGTTGAGGCCATAATGATAGAGGTGTGACCTATTCCTATATAATCTATGGGGCCTCATGTTTAGTATAATGCTATCTACTTTATCATAGTAGTGTCTCATTAACATAAAAAGTTGTTGGAGGAGGTTCCGGAGTAGGAACCTCATCTCCCTAAGAAGGAACATATTTTCCCTGAGGTGGGTGATCAAAGATACGATCATGTTGAAAATGATACACTCTAATCATCTCCTACATTGTATAATGGTACACTATTTGTCTAAAAACCTCACCCTCCTCCAGATCTTACTTGTGGATAATATGTTGTAGTAGAGTATGTTATAAAGAGATTCAAATTGAAATAAAAATTAAAACAACAAAAACAATGTAAAGTTGTTAATTTTCCAGATCCAAAAACCCTTACTGTGTAGAGTAAAAAGATATAGAGAATTTAGCCTATACCATGGTTTATACTCGAGTTGTTTTTATCGATGGAATTACATAATATGAATTCCCTTGATACAAAATGATGCATGAATATCCATGATGTCAAGATACACTACATGTTGTTGGCACCAGTCGATATCATGTCTCCCCGTCATCAATATGGAATGAAGCACAATTGACTGTCGAGGTCAGAATGGAATATGTTGAACATATTCAAATTGGTACATGACTCTATCAAGATAGTTCCACTCAACAATATGAAAGTGAATGGGAGGTATTATAACAATGGAATCATGAATCCCATCAGTGTAGCATGTTTGTAGCTGGTCTAATGGGGTCTAGTATGGTAGGAATGAAATCTAAAATGACATGGGGAATTTATTAAAATATTTTATTACTAATTTCCAAAAATTATAGTATTATAAAATTGATTATTTAATAGAAGAATGTATATACATACATTGGTGGGTTGTAGATTATCCAACATGAGATAGTAGGCACCCAAATTGTGTCTTGAAGTCCTGAATAACTGGTGTGCATAAATCCTCCTAAAATGTAAAATTTTAAAATTGATAAATAATAATCAATAGATTATAATAACATTTATTAACATCAGAAAAATAATAATAGCGAGTGATCATACCAATGTCTATGAGGAGGGTTACACAGCACATCCATAAAAAAAATTCAGATCAGCAACAAAAGGGGCTATGGGAGGTATTCACTCTCATTCCCACATCAAAATAAGGATGAAACATACCCTATATAATTATGATATGATTTTCATGTCCTGTATAATTATCTATATATGAATGATAAGAATGAAAAAACACATATGTATCTTATAACTTGATCAAAGTCCTCTAGTATCCCCAAATACATAATGTAGACATCCATACTAGAGTGATCATCTCATAGTATCCCTCTAATGAGATGTAAGATATATGCATGGGTGACACACATGATATTATATCTCCCAACATCAATGGGTAAATATGAAAAGTGCAGGTCTAGTAATCTCATAGACATAGAACTTTCATCCATAGAAATATCATCCCCAAAAATTTCAAGGAAAATCAATCATTATAGATTATTAGGCTAGTCTCCATGGGTGGGTCCTATAACTATAGAACCCTAGAGAGGAATACCAAGTAATCATGTGGTTGTCGTGGGTCACAATAAAACAGAATATCTATTTTAATCGTAATGGATCCTTGTGGGTAAGTAGGGCCATCTCTCAAAGAGAAGGGTTTGGGAGTCTCACTATCCTAGAACTTATGTATTTTTTGGTGTTTTTTTCTTAATTTTTAATGAATCTAGAGTTTATGATTGGTTTTTGTTTGGTTTTTGATCTAACAAAATTTAGAAAAAAAGAAACAAAAGTCAAACAAAAAATGGGTGAAAGGGTTTAGATATAGGGTCGAACACAAAAAATCATTCATCATTCTCACGTCCTCATCCAAAAATGGTGTTAGTATCATTCTTCCATTTCTATCCTCTATCTAATTTTTTGTTATGAACATACACAAGATAAATCTCACCTCGTACATCCAATTCCACCTCATACATAGTGAAGAGGCAATGAACACACTCCATTGAGGAATTAACTATCTCAACACCCAACTCCATTCTATATTGTGCATCCCTCAATCCATAGTGCTCCAAAAGCATGCACTGTTAATTAAGAGAGGAAGGGATAGATTATTTGATAAATTAAAGGATGCACCAGCTTGTCTAGAATAGAATATAGATATAATTGATCTTATTCTTTCTATTTTTCTACTTCATCAAGAATGAAATCGATAAATAATTAACAAAATTATTGCATGTGTGATCTCCCCCGAGAAACTATCCCCTGGTTTGGTTCTCTATAACTTAGAGTATAATAGATCACATTATAGTGTATATAATGGGGAAGAAAAAAATAAATAAGGGGAGGAGAAACCAACACAATTAAAAAAATAGAGATTAATTAGTATTAACATGCAAAAAGATTTACATAAATAAATCTACAGTGGATGAAAACCCAAGTTGAAGTCAGCAGATGTCGAATGATTCTATTGTGAGGGAGTGAAATATATTTATAGTAAGTGGACTTCATTTTGATCATATTCAGTTTCAAGGTGAGAATCTTGGAAGGATTCCAGCTTTTATGGTTGTAATCAATTCGTTCATGAGTGTATCTTCCCAAGATCAAGATCGATTTACTATGAGGGTGATAAAATTATATACATCACATCATAATAAGAATTATTGTATACTCAAAACTTTGTACATTAGTATTTTCAACTAGCCTTGGAAAGTGGGCTTGGACATCAGTGGAAAAGGTGGGTATTCTGAGCTTGGGCTCAGGATGTCACAGGCATGGAGGAAACTAGTTATAGGAGTGAGGTAGGGATTGAATGGTTCATATTCATCTATGGTGGAGCATTATTCTCCCTCAACAGTGGAAGGTGGTAGAGCTCATGATATATTTAATAGTGGAAAGATCAATGGTGGTGTGTGACTCCTTCAGTATTCATAGGTGAGGGTGGTGTTTGGCGATTTGGGAGTCTCAGTAGAAATGAATTCTTGGTAATGTGGGTGCACTGTCATTATAGTGATCCTAAGAAGGGTAGAGATATTACAAAGGAAGTGACCATGGAATGGTTAGAAGTTGGGGAGGAAAATCGCGGTTAGTGTAGTGAGTGTGAGATGGGGGTTGAAATGGTTTGTTTCTAACCAGGAGTTATCAGTGTGGTTGGGTGGTGGAAAAGGGACCACGGGTAGTATCCATAGTTAGGTATTGGACATATGACTGGTCATATAGTTGGTTGGAGGTTACCACAGGAACAAATCATGGTAAGTGAACTAACAATGAGTAGGGGCATTCATGGTCAGATGGAAATCAATTCACATGGTTGGTGTGGTGACCATGCAAGGCATGTTCACTTTTATCCTTTATATTCTTTTGACCTACAAAACAAATCATTTCTCAAAGTTCACTATTTTATTCCAATTAACTAATTTCCTTTCATTTAAAGATTAATTTTAGATAATTTTATGTATTTTATTTTAAATTAAAATATATTTTTAAAATAATTAATACTCAAAAATTTAATCCATTTGAGAAATTAATTCCAGATTGAATATTTACAATTATAATTTCACAACTTAAAAATTAATCACCATTTTAATGGTATGTATTTTTCAAATTATCCTCAAAAATGAATATATTGATGAAATAATATATATTTTGATACATTAAACATCTAAGTTCAAAATTAAAAAAGTCACTAAAAAGGAATGAATTGCCCAGTGTTTAAATTAAAATTAGGCATATTTTTAAGGAATAACATATAAAAATGTCAAAATTTATAGTGCACATCACATACCACACATACAAAATTTCAATAATGGGTAATATTATCATTGAATATCAATTCATCCAAAAATAAAAGGAAATTTATCCTTCTTATATCAATATTCAACAACCATAATTGAAACAAAACACATATTCATCCAATTTTTAAAATATCATGCCTCATATGTGATTAAAACAACTATGTCACTTTAATTCAATCAAAGATTTAGAGTAGGAGTGGGTTGAATTGTATTTTAGTGGAATAAATTTTTTTAACAGAAAATACCTCCATTTATATCTCTTTCCTATGTTTCCCAAACTAGAACTTAATTTACCACTTTATTGATACAACTTAAATTAATGTCTTATAAGTCAATTTCATCCATCAAGGTTTTGCTATTTACCTCACCTAAATGAATTAATTTTTTATATAGACAATTATTCATTTTTCCCATCCCTGTATGTGCATAGAACTGTGAAAAGGCATTTATTGAAATTTACAGAGGGATACTCACACACATTATGTCATTGTATCATAGATCCATTGTGGGTTCCCAATTTCCCATTTTAATTCTAGTTTTAAAGGATTTAGATCATTTTCATTTAAATTGGCTCCCTAAGGTGTTATGTATCATAGAGTTCAAGTTACCTTATATTAATTGAAAAATTCTAGTTAATTTAAGTTATAAAATTGATTCCATAAAAATATTTCACTCACACATCATCTTAGTGATTTATTTCACTCTACAATAATATAAATATTATAGTTTCGTAAAAAATGAATTACTTAAATTATAGGATCGTATTTTCAAAATAGGAAGGGCAGTAATACAGTTCAATAAATTTTTGAAAAATCAAAATAGAAAAATATACAAAATATCTATTTACATAACTATATTTATAGAACAGTTTTTTTAGTTTCAAATATTAAATTTAGAATAGAAAATTTATTTTCAAATAGAAACCCTTTTTTATTTACTTAGATATTTACTAAGAACTTATTAAAAATAGGGATTTTTTATTTATAAAATCTAAAATAGTACTTATGAATCATTTAATGCTACTATTAAATAGGTTTAATCTTCTACCCTTCACTTATTAATCACTAACCATTAAAATATATAGTAGAATACGCCTAATTATAGTGAATGAAAAATGAAAAAAGGATATATGAATTCTAGAATTTATTCCCCCAACAAGTTTAAGGTAATCTCTCCTTGAGGTGTGTTATGTATAACCTTTAGCTATCCTCCTAGGTGTTGTCCACCTAGGTAAAACCTGAAGAAAAAAATTAAATATTATAAAAATATATATTAGAATGAAAAGTAATAAATATCATAAATAAATAAAAGGTTAAGAAGTCTTTGATAAAACCCACCGAGAGGTTATGTATTTAGATTGTGCATAGCTGGATAGTCTTGTATCTATCCCCAATCTATATTTGGGTGGGGTTCTTTTTATTAGAATCACCACATTGATTTCCTTCCAAATATAGACAACATCACTTCCTGGAGGTCCCTTTCAATAGAGTACTACATGAACACCCCCTGGTAGTGAAGTGTATCTCATAAAATGGGGATAGTGGGATGAGGTATGGGGTTTCCTCAGGTGCTATCACATTGGTTATAGATTCTTCATTATTCATTGTCTCCTCCACTTATGCTACATCATAGCATTTACATAAGGGGAAGTTAGTAGGTAATTTAAATTCTTAAAAAAGTGAGTTCATGTCATGATATATCCCTGCATATGTAGTGTCTTATACTTCTATTTATTTATTAGGTACCAATGGTGATTTTTCTTCTACTATTCTGATTCCCTCCAGTTGGTGTTTATATTAGGTTTAGGGGGTAGTGTCTTCACTACAAGTCCAGGGAATTCTTCTGCTTCGGTAACTTCTCATTTCGTATCATCTTCAAATTTTTTAATATCTAATTCAAGTAATATGTCAAAGTAATCTTCTTATAGATACTATTATTCATATTGGAAAAAAATTTCCCCAAATTCTAATAGGTCCAAGTTATCCTCTATTATTTACAAATCTAATTTTTCTTTAATGGGAGCTATGGAATGTTCTTCATCTTTTGTATATAGAGTAGACATCAGTGGTACAAATCCTATAAAATTAAAATTATGGGGATTAATTGAAAATTAATATTCCAAAAATATAAGAAGAAATTAATTTAGTTTAGTGGTATCACCTTTTCTAGTCTCATCATGTTGTTATTTATTAGGTACAATGACATGTTGAAATTGTATTTTATGGATGGTGGAATCAGTTTTCATTCCATATTTTCTTCAAATGTGAGATCATGCACTTATTCATTTTTAGTATCCTCTAGGGCCTTAAATACTTCTCATGATTATGTGGTTTCATTTATAGAAGTATGAAGATCAATAGAAACTTATTTTTTAATAAAATAAAAGAAAGTGAAGTTTTAAAGAAATTCTCCCTTAAAATTCCATCTTGTAGCTTCATCGATCGATACACCTGTTCTTGGAAGATGTGCTCAAGGGTGAATATGGGAATATCCTATGATTATAAAAATTATTTATTTTATTCTTGAATATATTCTTTATAAAATACCATGGGATCTAACTCTTTGGATTATTTTTTATTCCTTTTCTTTATGGGTTCTTGGAGGATAGTGACTCTTGTATATTTCATACCCTTTAATTTCTTAATAATTTATTTATGTTCCTATTATTTTTTGTTATATTTTACTTTAAAATCCAATAACATAGATGAGTATATTTAAATTTCCTCTAGTGTAATTTATTCTTCAGTTTGATGGTGGGGATGTAGTTTTTATTGATGGTAGTTGGTTGCATTAATGTAGTAATTTCCATCCTCCTAGCCATTGGTGTATATTGAAGGTTTTTTTGGTACTTCCATTGAGATTCAATCTCATGGGATTCTTGTGGGAATTTGTATTGGGAGAATGAGAGGAGATCCATTAAAGGATAGTCTCATAAAAAAATTTATCCCATATTAGAAAAAAATAAAAATAAAAAATTACTAAACAAAGAAATATAGGGGGAAAATAAAACACTTAATTACAAATGTGTTAATGATAGTGGGACTTGACCCTTCTCCCTAGAAATGATGCCAAGTTTGGTCAAATAGAAATTTTATTTTACTTCTAATGTGGCCTTGAGGCTGACTAAGGTTATATCTCAAGAATAAGTGTTTGGGAGTCTCACTATCCTAGTACTTATATATTTTACTCATGTTTTTTCTCAATTTTTAAATCATATAGATTTGATGATTGGTTTTTTTTGTTTTAGATTTAATGAATTTAAAAAAATTAAATAGATGTCAAACATAATAATGGGTGAAAGGTATTATATCTAGGTTTGGAAAAATAGATCATTCATAATTATATTATGATCATATGACTATGGATTCAATATAATTCTTCCATTTCTCTCCTATCTAATTTTGAATTATAAACATACACCTGATATATCTTCCCCAATACATATAATTCCACCTTTACCACTTTGAAGTGTTAATGAACACTCTCTATCATGGTATTCACTTTCTCAACACTTATCTCCATCGTATATTATTCATCCCTCAATTTATAGTGCTCTACTAGTATTCACTGTGAAATGATAGAGGGAGGGAGAGATGATTAGATAAATTCAAGATTCACCAGCTCATCTAGAAGAGAATATGAATATCATTAATTTAATATTTTCCATTTTTCTTTCACGTCAATGATGAAACAAAAAATAATTAAATAGTATGGTACCTATGTGATCTCCCCCGAGGACCTATCCCCTGGGTTAGTCCTTCATGACTTATAGTTTAATATATCACGTTATATCATGGAGAATGGCGAAGAACACAAAAAAACAATGGGAAGGAGAACAAAACACAATTAACAAAATATAGCAGAATTAGTTTCAACATTAAGAAGTAAATTACATAAAGAAATTATGGTAGAAGAAAACCCTAGTCAAAGTTGTAATATACCGAATGATTAATTTGGGTGGGGTGCATGATATTTATAGGAATAATCCTTATCTATCCATGTATTCAGCATCAAGGAGAGAATCTCGGATGGATTCCACATGTTTAGCTCTGATGGTTGTGATCAATTTTGTTAGGAGGGTCTTCTCCAAGATCATGATTTGTTTACTATGAGGGTGAAGTAATTAATTACAGTGCAACATAGTTAATGTTATTCAATAATAAAAATGTAGGACTTTAGGATTTTTATTGGGCCTTAGGAAGTGGTACTAAATGTCATTAGAAAAGGTGTGTAGTCTGGGCAAGGGCTCAACATGTCACAGGCATGGAGGATACTGGTTCTCAGAGTGCAGTGGGGTTTTTGTGACTCATCTTCATCCCCGGTGGAGAAATCTTCACCCTCGACTATGGTATGTGGTATAGATCATATGATATTAAATAGGGTAAAGATCGATAGCAGTGTGTGACTCATTTGTTCTTCATAAGTGAAGGAAACATTTTATGGTTTAGGAGCCTCAGCCAAAATGGGTTCTTGGAAAAGTGGACACATGATCATTAGGGTGTCTATAGAAAGGGTGGAGATATGGTAAAGGAAGTGACCATGACATAGTAGGAAGTTTGTGAGGGAACTCATGATCAGTATAGTAGTCATGGTATGGTGGTTGAAATGGGTGGGTGTTGACCATTAGTTGGAAGTGTGGTAGGATGGTAGTGAAGTGACCATGGGTGGTATTCATGGTAGGGTGTTGGTCATCTATCTGGTTGTATGGTAAGTTAGAGGTTACCATAATAAGGTCTCAAAGAAAATGTATTGATCATGAAGAGGGTATTCCATGCTTAGTTGACAATCAATGTGAATGATCAGTGTGGTGATCACGTAAGGTATGGTCACTTACAGCCTTTGCATTCTTTTGACCTGCAAAAAGATAATTTCTCCTAGTGCACCATTTTTTCCCAATTAACTAATTTTAATTAATTTAAAAAATAATAATTTTATGGATTTTATTTTAAATTAAAAGAAAATATTGAAATAATTTCTACTAAAAATTTTAATCCATTTAAGAAATTAATTCCATATTGAATATTTACAATTGTAATTTCATAGATTAAAAACTAATTACCAATTTAATTGTATGGATTTTTCAAATTGTACTAAAAAATGAAAATATCAATGAAAAAATATATTTTGAGCCATTAAAATTTTAAGACCAAAATTTACAAAGTCACAAAAAATTAATTTATTACCCTATATTTTAATTTAAAGTATGGGTATTTTCAATGAATAATAGGTAAATTTATTTAAATTTATAGCTAACATCATGAGCATAACTACTACATCTTCAAGGGTGATGGTCATATCTCCCTTGGTCAAGTGTAATATGTGAGTCTCATGTATTAATATCTCATTGAGGGAACCAAGAAAGTGATGATAAATGAATGTACAATCAAATTTAATGATTCTATAGAATCTGTCATGGTGTAGGTATGATATAAAACCAGCTGAAGTCAAAATGTGATGATAATGGTGCACTCTACAAACTCTAATTTGTCGGACCTCATGGTTGGATAGTACCTCACGTGAAACATGCCTATACTTCTCAGTGAGTTGAGTATTAACCTCCATATATACAACTAAAAATGAAATATATATTAAGTAAGTGAAAAATTTAAATATAATATTTTGGTTAGAATAATATTCTGACTAGTAGAATATAGGATATAACTTGTTCATTCCCATTATTTTAGGATTTTTTTCTTACTTAAATAAAAGGTCTTTTATTCATGTTTTTTAAATAATGTTTCTAATTATTTTATATAAGTATTATTCATCTATGTCAACATACTTATATAATTTTCATATTTCACTGGGGATATGATCAAATGATACTGCCCACCTTATTTATTTGGATGGACTATAATGATGTTTTAATGAAATTTCCATGAAACCCATTTATTTTCAAGGGGTTAATTAATATATAAAGTAATGGTGGATGATCATATATTCTTATAGAATATATAAGTATGGTCTATAATTATGTGATTAGTGGGGACTTATATAACCCTCCCTTACATTTTTTTACAGTTTTATATATCATGAGATAATGATAGTACTTATACATGATTTGGTATGTTCAAAATATATTACTTGTGCATGATTGATTTTTCTCACATCATAATGAAAAGAATGGTTGGGTTTACTCAAAACATAATACATATACATGATTGGGTTTGATCACAATGTTTTTATTGCCTATTTTTTGCATATGCCACACTTCCAAGTTATGCTATGTTTTAATGTTATATTTACATAGTTTATGATTATTTTCACATGTCTCTAATCCATGGTATATATTATATACTTCTATGATGTTCCTTCAATAAATAGTTGATCACATTTAATGATGGTCATCTCTTGTGATTTATTAATACTTTTAATTGGATATTTCTCCCATGATCATGTGATCTCTCATGCTTATGATATAACCCCTTATGACCTGTTGTTAAGTTTTTATTACTAATATTTTGATCTCACACCCTTTGTATAGAGATGTTTGTGGGATATATTGATGTAATAAATTTTAATAATATATTCTATGTAATTAATCTTCAATGAAACTAAACCTTTGGATTTGGGTAAAGTGAGATTAATTGGGAGATATAATGTTTTATTTATTAAAATGATTTAAAATTTAGGCATGTTTAGCTTGTGTGTGATTTGTGTAAATGGTTGTATAATTTATGATATGTTTATTATTTGTTAAAAAAATTATTCATAAATGTCATAGAATAATAAAAAATGAATTAGTTTATATTAAAACCATATAAATGATAATATGAAACGATCACATTGGAGGAAATACATCATCATGGATGAGAGTGAGAACTCAATCTAACAATGTTAGGCCATAGATTCCTATTATTTTTGTACATATTACATATGTTATATCTCAAATGTTTCCCTTGTTCTTGAGGCCATTCCATATCATTCTAAATCCATTTGGACTTTAGTTTGCCTCAAGGTCACAACCTATTGATTTCAGGCATCAGTATCAGCTCGTCTCCAGACATTGGGAAATTTGAAAACTCCATAATAGGCATCTATAGTGCAGTATAGAAGTAATAAATGGTGATTATTAAATAAAATAGATCAAAATATGGTTCCCATGAGATTTTTATAGAGGCACATGCTGCAATTTCATGTGTTCATGGAAACCATATTTCATGGAAGTTTCTATATTGAGAATTCCATGCATCTAATAATACCACTAGCAATCAACCGATACTTCCTATGATGGAGTCTAGAAACTCATGAACTTCAAATGGGTTGTATTATCAAATGAAAAGTCACACTTGATAAGTGTAAGCTTATTTAATGTTCTTGTCAATATATTCATGAAAGTGTCGTCTATATTTCATACCCTATAGAATCCTCTCATCTGTCTATTTTCCTTTTTCTAGGAAGTACTTTACATAATAAAAAATGTATCTTAAAATAGTCATGTTATACGTAACATGTAAATCCCATTGAAGACTCCATTGATGAACTCCATAATGTTTTTTTCATGTGTCTGTAGCTATTATCCCAATTATATTTCAGTGTCCATTTCTCTTTAGGAATCAATATCTTACAATCATACACTTCCAAATTATCCCTATGAATTCCTTTCAAAATCTACTCAAACCTTCACTAATCAGGCTCATATACTACAATAAAACAGATCATATTACACATAATTTAATTTTATCATTATGTTTATATAGTAAAAGATAATAAAGATATTTTATAGTGTGTTTTGTGATGGACTTCTCCATAATTTCATCATGAAATGACTTTTGCAAAACTGTAAATGTGTCTGATGTAGTATTGATGATGTGAATTCGGGGATATCTATGTAACAAGAACTATATTGATTTCCTTGATTATTTCTTTATAACTATAGGATATTAAACATACACCCCAGATGTGGGTTAAATGGTTGTTCGTACATGTTAATAACTAAATCCAAGATTAATAATTTCCCTTCTCTGTAATGGAAATTGCAAATGACAAAGGTGAACAGTTACCATCTTAGGTGGATATAATTAGTGATATGACTATGTAATTTCCATATCAAAATGTTCCATAAATTTTTATAAAATATTTAGAGAAACAAAACATGGAAACACTTTTAATGAATTCCTAAAACAACCAAACAAAATGGCATGGTATGTATCGAGTTGGTTATCTTGAGAAATAGGTTCATTCATATCTAGGTGGAAAACAATTTGGTTTTTCTCTTAGTATAGATAAAAATTACCTCAACACCTAATACAAGTCATTCCAATATAAATACACCGTGAAAATTTACTTCTATTTCACCATTCATTCCTTTGCATTACAAATATTATTACCAAAATTTTGTTGTATCCTCTCATGCACAAGGGATATAAGAACATCTCGGAACGTCCTATTCATTTCAACAATAATAGATGACATGAATTCAAATTCTAGTGATGTATGATCATGTATAAGATTTGGATGCAAACAAGTATGAGATACCTTAATCTTATAAGTTATCTAACCTCCAAGATAAATGTCATAAATCACCCTCAAGAAAAATCTACAAACATCACCATGTTTTTCACACCATGTGATTTATTTTATTTGGTTTCAATCCTAAACTAAATATATATAGTGTCTCCTAATATGTATTCTTTTAAGTATATTTTCCATGTAATCTTTGATTGAAAATCTCTTCTAATTTATAATTCTTAATCCAAACCACTAAATATATCATTTAGATATCAAGAAAACTCTTTTTTAGGTACGATAATTTTACAGTCAAATTTAGGAAGACATTCCATTTCTTATAATTGATATGATAAGAGTGGTGGATGATTAATTATGCACTGAGTCTGATTTATAATTAATACATTTCTTGAAAATTCCTCCCCAAATTCTATAGTGTCTTCCTTGTTATCACTATTTTCTCCATCTATTACATCATTAGATACTTCATCATCTTCAAAATGTTCTTGCATAATATATGGCTGGTCATTTTGGTTCTCTTATTTTTCATTATAGGTAATATGTGCATATTTTTAGGATTTACCATCTCCAACTACTCTTGTATGCATATACCATTGTAGAATTAGAAATTTTTGTTAGACAATATAAACCTCCACATATAACTCCATCAAGGCATTATTTGACCATTGGTTAAAGAGAGTGTTTCTTTGAACTAATCCTGATTTTCATCCAATGGATAATATACACACCATAGCCTATGTTCAAATTGCAAATGACTATAGTTAATTAATTGGATCTCATGATCATCTCTAAATTTTAACTGACCGTGAATTCTTTCATGAAGTTCTCTTAGGCTAACACAATCATATGTCCTAACCACTATTGTTGGTTGTGTACTACATGAAGCCAATTTTATGGTTTTAATAACTTCCTCTAGGAAGTAGAAACAATTAAACAATATTTTTTGCATGAAAAAATCATTAAAATCAAGATTTATATAGTTTAAATTATATTTAAAATGACGAATAATTGTGAAGCGTTGACCACACGATATTTACTTTATAAATTTTTTATTATATTTTCTTATAGCCTCAATGATAAAACTAATGCTTTTAGATCAATTTTTAATATTACTAAAGTTGTGTTCAGTAGTTTATAAAGAGAATGTAAATCATCTAAAGAATATCCCCTAGGCATGTCAAACTAGGTTTACATAAAGGTCTATTGTCTTACCCCTAGGTACATATATGCTATATCCATATCCACTTATAGTATCTTAATAGAGATTTAATTTCTCAGATAACCACACAGTGTTTACTTTCTCAAAATTTTATATTTTTTTATCATATACTCAATGATAAAACTAATGTTTTGTTATAAAAATTTAAATATTCATAAAGGTGTGTTCATTAGTTTGTAAAGATAATGTGAATAATATAAATAATATCCCATGATGGTTTCAAACCATGTGTGTAGCAAGGCCCATTTTCATGCACCAGGTGATGATTGAGTGGAATCCCAATGCACACTTTTCAATGTTATTACCCCTAGGTACAATTTTTCCAAATAAAAATCCATTAGTAGTATCCTATAGGTATTTAATTACTCAGATGACCACACAATCATTACTTTACCAAAATTTCATAATGTTCTTTTATATCCCCAAGGATACCACTAATGTTTCCTAACACAAATTTTAAAATTCCTAAAGGTATAAATCATCTAAAGTAGATCCCATGGAAGTGACAAATCAGGAGTATAGTTAGGGATCTTTTCTGTGTAGTTATCCCTCTTTGATCCAAAATTAGTCCTACGTTAATCTGAAGTTAATCATTATATAATCATTATTTAATCCTTAGTTAATCATTAGTTAATAATTAATTAATCATTACATAGTCATTAGTTAATCAGTAGTTAATCATATGTTATTCATTACTTAATCATTCATTAATCATTTTGTAATCACTCATTAATCATTATTTAATCACTCATTAATCATTCATTAATTAATAGTTTTTAAGTAGTTAATTTATAGTTAATTAAAAGATAATTAATAGTTAAATAATAGTTAATGAATATGTACTCATTAATTAATTATTGTTCAATCATTAGTTAATCATTTTTTTATCATTAGGTAATTCTTAGTTAATCATTAATTAATCTTAACTTTATTATTAGTTAAGAACTTTTTAATTCTAAGTTAATTATTACTTAATCCTAATTTAATAATTCCTTAATCATTTTTTAATGAATTATTAATCACTCCTTAATTATTCGTTGAGAATTCATTAATTAATTGTTATTAATTAGTTAGTTCAAATTTAACTAATAGTAAATCAATAATTAAATAGTGGTTAATAATAAATTCCTCATTAGTTAGTCCTAAGTTAATTATTCCATGATCATTAATTAATCATTATTTAATCAATCATTAATCATTACTTAATCACTCATTAATCATTACTTAATCACTCATTAACCATTCGTTAATTAATCGTTATTAAGTAGTTAGTTTATAGTTATTTAATACTTAATCATTAGTTAACCATTAGAAAATAATTAGTTAATCATTAGTCAATCATTAGTTAGTCATTAGTTAATAATTATTTAATCATTAGTTAAACAGTATTTAATCCTAAGTTAATTATGCCTTAATCATTCATTATTCACTCATTAATCATTGGTTAATTAATAGTTATTAACTAGTTACTTTATATTTAATAATTAGATAATTAATATTTAATCATTAATTAATAATTATTTAATCATTATTTCATCATTAGTTGATTATTATTTAATCATTATTTGGTCTTAAATTAATCTTATGGTCATCATTATTTAATCATTATTTATTCCTAAATTAATCTTTAGTTAATCATTAGTTAATCAATTCATATTTAATAGTTATTATGTAATCGATTTATACATAATTATTCATTAATTAATAATTAGTTATTAATTGATGATTATTTAAATATTGGTTAATAATAACTTAATCATTAGATCATTATTAGTAAATAAATAGTTAATAATTGTTTGATCCTTATTTGATCATTATTTAATAATTATTAAATCCTAGATTAATCATTTGATAATCATTTATTAATAAGTCTTTAAACATTTGTTTATTATTAGTTATTTCATTCTTATTTATTAGTTAACAAATATTTAATCATTATTTAAATGAGATTTATTCATCATCTATTTA
The DNA here is from genome assembly GCA_963277665.1 of Viscum album. Classification (NCBI taxonomy): domain Eukaryota; kingdom Viridiplantae; phylum Streptophyta; class Magnoliopsida; order Santalales; family Viscaceae; genus Viscum; species Viscum album. The sequence goes on from OY728134.1 coordinate 510,499,398, forward strand.
ATATTAATTACTAATTACTAATTACTTACTTATTAGTTATTTTTTAATTAATTTTAAGTTCATAATTATTTCATCATTAATTATAAATTAGTAAATAATTAATCCATTAATATTTACAAACTACATAGTTTTACTAAATAATAATATTTCTATAATAATAATTTAATTAATAAGACTAATTATAAATTAATTAACAAATATTCATAATTAAATCATAATAATTCACTCATACCCGAATGGCCCGAAGGCCTTTATTTTTATTTATTTTTGATAACACCCCTTTCAAGGAATGAGGGGGAACCCTTATAAGGCCCGTAGGCTCAGAGATTACATGTCTCGTAGGCATAGGAGGTTACCTGACCCGAAGGTCTTAGAGAATTCAACCAGACTATCTACAAGGAATTGCCCCTCCCCAGCATCTTCATAGTGATAGTAACTCTCCACCTTTGTATGGTCATCTGGCTAGGCTTCTCATTTTCAGCATAGGCTGGTCTCTATGGCATATCCATACCCTCTAATTCTGACAAAACCATTTATCTCTACTCTAGTGAGTGCACCTACTCTGAATCCTCGTCTGGGGCTACTCTTTTTTTGTAGAGTATGTCTGGGGAAATTGCATGTGGCCTGAAGGCCTTGAGGTGTCCTGAAGGCCTTAAAGGTGGCCTAGAAACCCTACAGACCCAAAGGCCTAGGTGGCCCAAAATCTTTAAGGACTCCAACCTAAAACTGGTAGCCCAAGGTGAATAGTTCCAACTGCTACAATACCGAACAGTACCTGCTACAGTGATTGTTATAGTGCTAGCTACAGTACCCCCATAGTGTACAGTTCTGTTATAGTCCCCACATAGCGTACAGTCTGCTACAGTACCCGCACAGTGTACATTTCTACTATAGTACTACTATAGTACCCTCGTAAATATTCCTCTACCTGGTTTTTGAACCTGGGTCTCATGGATGCACTTAAGGATGCCTCACAAACTGGGATGAGGCTCATCTGCATAATAATTCACTTAATAATATTATTTATTATTAATAAATTGTATCTACATTAATAAAAAACAATGTGACTAAAATAATTAAATGTAAATAAAATCTAAACAACTAAATAATTAATTAATTTTAAAATAAATTAGAAAGAAAATACCTTTGAATGATGGTTTAAAAATTCTGCACTCATTTAAGGACATCAAAAAAGTCACACACAAGGAATAAAATATGGGGAAAAAGAGAATGAGTTGGTGATGTTTAGATAGAGTTATGACCAAATCGAGTGAAGAGAATGGGGGTGACTTTTATAGGGTGTGGAGAAAATGAATTATTTCCCATAATCCCTTTTGCCTTATTTTAGGTGAAAGTCATTTTGGGTGATAACACATTTTTTAAGATCCCTAACTTTATATAAGGCATGTATCTATTTTATTTTTTGTTAATATAGTGCATCCTGGGCATTAAAATGGTCTTGTGGTGTTCTTGTAGTTCAGGACAAGGAAAACATAGAAAATGATGGCTTTATGTGCATTGTGCATTGTTTGAGTATGCTTATAAAAACTATACTAGATTTCTAGGAAACTTTGCATCCAACACCCCCCCCCCTGAACAAAGGCTAGTGTATGATCTCCTCATGGTTTTTTCAAACTGTGTGGGTTCCCATGAGAGACTATGCAGCCTGGTTCCCCCTTGGATAGATGGAACTGCATGGTTGGTTACGATTTGGCCAACCGTTCAGCCAAACCATGCACCTCTTAAAAGTGGATAAATTCCCAATTTTCACTTTCAAGTTTAAATTTTTCATCCCTAATTTTTTCTCATTCGATACCCTACAGGAATGGTGATGAACTAGAAGCTTATACCACCTCCATAGATGATTCTCCCTTGTTTCATAGGTATTGGGAGTTACATTTAGTTAAAATCAAAGCTCTAGGTAAGTCTTAGACTCAATTTCCTTCCAGTTCCTGGAAGAGGATTGGTTTGTTTTTTCTTCTCCTTATGAAGATCTAAACACTAGTTTTCCATGGTGTTCATTATTGTGTTGTTTAAGACTGTTTTAGCTTGAATCAAGGGATGAGGTTAGAAAAGTTGATTTCAATGAGAATGAGGTAGGTAGTCTACAAGATTTTTCACATAGTCTCAATGTTTTATCATTGTATATAGATGTGACTATGTACTGCCTTTCTTCTTTTTCATGTATTTGGCTATGTAAAGTAATTTATGCCATATATTAAGGCGTCATAACCTTTATTGACCCCCTTTGGGCCCATTGATGATTTGATACCGAACCTAGGGCTTCCATTAGGGAATGAAAAACCCTTGAAAATAGTGAAATGAATTGGTAAATGTTGATAATGGGATATTATGATATTTAAAGGGTAAGGTTTTTTACTTAGATAATGGGAACAGTTAATGGGATGATTAAAATGTTTATATACTAGATTTTTTAAAATGCCTAGGAGGATTTTGAAATGTTTTAAATGGTATGATTTTTATTTTGGTCTGGTTATGGTTTTCAATGCAAGAAAATGAGGTTTGTAAAGATGGTAATAATTTAAATTGAGGTTTCAACCTCAATGTGATTTTAAAATGGGGTTTACTATTAGATTTCAAATGATGATTTGAATTGGGGGTGTGGTTTCCCTTTTTGTGAAAATTATTTAATTTCCCTTTTTAATGGTTGAAAATAGAAGTGAAATCCTTGGGGTATGGTTTATTTTTTCAAAGAGGAAGACCCTAGTTTTAAGGGAGGCTTCAAGATGATTCTAAATGATAATTTAGTTTTGGGTGTTTTATTCCATGATTTTATTTTAGTGGTCATCTGGGACCTTGGTAAATGAAATGATAAAGTGTGTAATTATGTTAATGATTAATGAAGCATGTCCATGTGGTAAATAGTATAGGTGGGGTATTGGGTTGAGGCTCTACTCCCATGGGTCGATCTAGACTTATTCTATAGGCCCCCACTGATTTACTGTATGGCCATAGTATTTGACTGAGGCTCCTCATTTTTTGGTTGGTCTAGATCTATGATCAAGTCCTCCACCAATGTTTCTCTATGATTAGGATTTCAGACTGAGCCTCTCTGATCCTATGGTTTTCATGGTTTGGGATTTTAGAATGAGGATCTATGCTCCAAATGTATGTATTTGATATTGTGACATGTACTAATACTCCAAGGTATGTGGTTTAATTGAATTGATTTGTGAATGTACCCTTTGTGACTAAAAGTATGGAATACCTTTATTCTGTGGATTAGGATCCTAGCATGATCAGATCTAGTTAGGTTGGTTGGATTTCAAATATAACTTAAAGGATAAAATGGCTAATTAATACTTTTTTAAATGAGAAACATGATTCTTTTGTTTCCCTATTTATTTATTAAACATTGATTATCTACTTACACTATTTTACATATTGGTTATTAATTTATACATTATTGGTGGTGTCCTATTGAGTTGTAATCACACCCTTCAATGGTCGTTATGTCACTTGGGTACCTGAGTAGATGATACTTTTTTCTGGTATAGGTTTAGGATAAGGACCTGGTGTTTAGTTTGTTCATGGGATTATGGGTTGGATCAAGGTATGATAGGATAGGTTTGGGACTCAGGACTATATTCTGGATGTTTTATTTTTTTGGTATAAGAGATTTTATCTGTATGATTTTCTGACATGTAGAGTATACATATCATTATTGTTTCATGTTCCCCTATTTTTGTTTTGAGAACTTTCTATATGATGTCTACTTATTGTTTATGTTGTTTATTTTATATTTTTATGTTACTTATGTTGTGAATTTACTCTAATAATTTGGTATAGTATTCTTGTGTTTTTATTTAGACCCGCACAACTAGTCAGTAGCCTCTGGTGTATGGGGAGGCATGTCTAAGGTCATGCGGTGCACCGGCTCAGGGCACCAGTTTTAGTGTCTCCCAGGCTAGGGAATTACAAAGTTGTATCAGATATAGTTCTTATTGTCTTTATATTTGAGGGATGGTAGGCAGGATGCTAGGATCTTTTTGGGGCTTGGTAATGACCTCGTGTCTAGGTTCCTATAGCCCCATATATGAGGGAAACCCCACATTTCCAGGGGTGGTAATTTATGTTTTGTTTTTTTTTCTTTTATAGTTGATTGATACTTCCTCCTCAAGTGGCGCACCTATATTTGATATTATTAGTTTATGAGTTTTTATCTCTTGTCTCGGTATGGATAGAGATAGTTTGTGGGTTCATGTGTCATTCTAGGTGTATATGATTGATAGTTCATACGTATGTTTCATATAATTGATAGTTACATAGGATTCATATGGTAGTATTGTACTATTCTTTCTGTAGTTTATCCCTATGGATCCCTATTTGAAATTTTTTTAATGGAAATGTTTTGAAATATTAGTTTGAGTAAGATTTTATTTTTAAATTTAGGGTAATAAAAAAACATTTTAAATTTTAATATTTTAGTTTTAAAATGGTAAAGTTTAATTAAAAATGGAAATTGGAAATGATGGAACCTTGAGATGTGGGAACAAGTATCCTTTATGTAGTTTGTATATACTTTTGTATGGGTGTATTAGTCTTGAGAGTTCCATGATTTGAGACATTGGTTTTGTGTCATGAGGATTTTTTGGGTTTTGAGGTGTAGTTAAAGGGATGTGTTTGTTGTACCTTCATCAGGGTTGTGATATTGGGATTTTGGGATATTGTCTAGTAATGTGGATGTGGTAACCCTTGTGGGTTGATACCTTGTGAGTTTTGTTTTGGACCCTATATTGGGTGTTTTTTTCATAGTGTTTCTGTGTGTGTGAATATATTTGGTATGGGACCTAGAGTAAATGGTCGCTTGATGCATTAGACATGGTGTGTTTTGGAATGGAGGAAGGAGTGTCGTCAATGACCATGGACTTTTTTGAGGTATGATTTGTTTGTCTTAAAAGGATATCCGGTTTCTTTAGTTATATGTGACTCTAGTTATGGATTTCGTATCATTTTACTTTCTAGAGTGACCCATGAGAGGATTCAGTCAGGTTGCTAGTGCTTTTGGGTGCGTATGGCATAGGTGGATGTTTTGGATTTTAACAGTGTCATAAATAGAGTGTTTTCTAGTGTTAGTTTGGCCAGGAGGGATAAGTGGGAAATCCAATAGGAGACTTGAGTTGTGTTTATGCATCGATGGTTTTTTGAAATCAAGGGTAACCTCGAGAGAGGTGAGCCAAATTTTTCTTGTTCCTTGGAATGTGAATCATGGTTGAGTGCTTTAGAGTTGGAATCGATGCATGGTGGGTTCCATAAAATTTTTGTAAAATTACATGGTTATGCCTTGGTTTCTTATACAGGAATCACCTAAGTGATTGTGGTTATTTATAAGGTTGTTTTCAAAAGAGGTAGGATAATTTGAGTATCTAACTTGTTTATTTGATGACAATTAATGAAGGACTCAATGTTTAATTTTGGTGGATAAGACAAGGGTTACCAAAGCGTTTGTGGATGTTTTTGTTAGGGAAGTGACGCTAGGGGGTGGGGTGTTTATGTGGTTGATCTTTCTATATGAATGGTTATGTTTTTTGATATTTACTTTGAGAATGCATTGAGTCTAAGAGGGATGATGAACCCGAAGGCATGGCTAGTTGTGTAATCATGTATTTGGGCCTAGATCTACTGGTGTATAGCTCATGTGATCAAGATATGGGTTCAATGAGTAATCATAGTAATTGTGTGACCTTGAGATTTTTGATGAGGTCGATATGTGGGAATGTGTGAGAGAGGAATGATGCCATTTGGGATGGGTGAAAAGGTGGATCAGGGTAAGCGCATGTCGTTTATGTGTGATCACATTGGGAAGGGCTAGTTATGTGAGAGGCCATTTGGTTTTGGATCAGTGAGGTGGTTCATTGTGTTTTTGTTTTGAATTTCTAGGGTTGTGTTAGAATAAATTGAGTGGGGTGATGGAATTAGTGCCAAAGGGAATGGTGATTCATGACTGTTAGACATACAGTTTTGAGACTGTAGTGGGTTTTGGTTGGAAATTCCACCTGATTGTGATGGCTGGGTATTGATGAGGTTCTTATGGATAGGAATATGAGACTTTTGATAGGTTATGGTGTCCCCAAAGAGGGAGGGGACATCATGGATGGGTTATTTGTAGAATTATTCATTAATGGCCTCTCGATTTACTTCCATACTCAATACAATCATGCCCAACATTTTGACATCATCCTAGATACACTAAGAGAGTGTTGTCTATACTCCAAGATACATAAAGTATATTTTGTTTGGTCATATGGAGAACCACTTGGAGGTTGAATTCATGTAGTATTGTGAGGAAATAAATATGGTGGGAGGTACACCATCACCATTTTATGAGAAGAGTCCTCATGATGGAATCAGTGTTGGAAAATTCCATGGGTGTCATTCACAGAAGCTGGGGGTAGGTGAGGGTTATTTTTTTATTTTTTTTCTTGGGTGACAGCGGGTCATCCACATCCACTTCCTACGCTTAGTAATATTAGGGAATGGGCCTTGGTGGTTGGTATTTCTTGACTAAAGTAGTGAAAATTACACTCCTAAGGAGGTGAGTTATGTGTTAGTCAAGGGAGTGTGACCCTCATGATGGTAGGTTTGTAGATGTGTGGAATAGACCATGGGTTAGATATGGTAGAATTAGGATGCCAATAAGGAACCTATTATAAACATGTTTGGATTTCTTGGGAAAGGATGGGTAGGCCTTGTATGTGGTGGGTGTTTGAGCTGATATTTGGAATTGGAGTTGAGGTGGTTTTGAATGTAATCTGAGGTGCTTGTGTTAGATATGTTGATGGGTGTAGTGAGGTATGATGATAGTTTTTGGGAAATGGAGTTTTGGTTATAGAACCTCATTTGTATTCAGGTATAAACTCTATAACATGCATTTAGAGTATGTTAGTATGCCTTAATTGGTAATGCTTTTTGGCTAGGTAATGTGGTGATGTAAAAATTGTGGGAGTTGGGAGGTTACTGGGTGAGTCAGTTGAGAATTTTTCAACATGGCATGGTAAAAGGAATGGATGCGGTGAGATGTAACCCACTTTCATTTAATTATAAATATTTAAGTGCATTTTTGTAATAGAAATGGTTTTTTAAGAAGAACCAAGTTTTAATTAGTTATTGTATGGGTGGTGGAGGTACGTCCATCCTGATTTGTTATGATGGAAATTATAGGTGCCAATTTTGGATAGTGTTCTAATGAATGATTGGGTACAGTGACTTAAGAAATCCATTGGGTATGTTGTGAAGTTTTATTTATGGGTTCTGGTGATCCTTTTCCAAGGATGGAGACACCATGCACTGGAAGATTGGGGTCATGATCGAAATCATATGGCGGAGATCACCATAGTGGTAAAGTGCTCGGTTGGTGATGTGATCGGTGTTATGGGTTGGATGGGCTTAGGTAAGTTCCATCTTGGTGTTTTGGTTCTGGCGATGGGTGTTGACTCGGGTTTTGATGGGTTAAGTTCCTAGAGATGAAGGTTCTTCATGGATGTTTTTTGGGTGTTTGGGTACAGAATGAGGCCATTCGGCCTTGAGTTGTAATCTGACATAAGTTAGGGAATGTGGTTGTAAAATCATATGTTTCTTTGGGTGATGAAAATTATGGGTCATCATCGAGTTATGAAAACATGATAGGTTGGAAAACTGGTGTGTCGGGGTGTTTGAGGTTATGGGGAGAATCAGACTGGAGGTGTATTTATTCACTCTCCTAGGGTGGTGTAGTGCTTGGTTTGATTCTATATTTTTGTAATATTTTCAGTGGTTTTACCCAAACATTTCTCTTGTGGTAAATGTGGGTAATATTGATCTTGAGGTTGATGCGTCCTTTGAGAATCACCCATCTTGAGATGTGAATAGTAGAGAGGTGTTTTGTAAGGTAAGGTAGTGCTTTGATGTGAATTTTGTTACAGCATGACCAAGTTCACAGAGAAACTTGGGAGAGATGAGTTGATATATGGTCCTTTTGGGCCTTCATTTTGTCTTGGAAGCTTAGTGATGCTTGGGAACGTATCTTGAGGATGATTTGTTATAAGGTGGGGAGATTGTAATATCCTGAACCAGATATAAAGTACATCTCAGTTTTAATTTTGGTTAATGGAGTGTTTCCTAGGAGTTGAAATGGTATCAGGGTGTTTTTGGGGTTCGAGATAAATAAAAAGTGAAAAATTGTGTCTTTATGTGCATGGAACATGATTTGAGAATGGTTAGAAAAAATCATGCTGGGTGGCTAGGAAATTGTGTGGCCAACACCCCCTGGATAAAGGCTAGTGCATGGGATCCACATGGTTTTTCAAACCATGTAGATGACCTTGAGAGATAGTGTGGCCTATTTCCCCCTTAGAAAGAGATAACCACATCGCATGGTTTGGCTAACCATGCGTCCAAACCATGCACCTCTTAAAAGTAAGGAAATTCCCATTTTTTCCTCTCGATATTAAATGTTTTCCCCTATTTTTTACCCCATTCAACTCCCTATAGTAAGGCTGACTAACCAGGAGATAATCCCTCCTCTATGAATGATTCCCCCCTCATTTATTAAGGGTTTAGAGTGTGGTTTAGTTTTAATCAAATCTATGAGTAAGTCTTCAACTCCATTTCCATCAATTTTCTAGAAGTGGATTGGTGTGTTGTTTCCTCTCCTTCTGAATCACCAAACTCTTATTTTCCAGGGTGTTTTTTGTTGTGGTGTTTGAATTAATTTTATCTCTTATAAAGGTCTGAGGTTGGACAAGTGGATGTCTACAAGCATAAGGTAGGTGGTCTGTAAGATATTTCCCATAGTATCAATGTTTTATAAGTGTGTTTTGATGTTCATATGTACTGAATTTATATTTTTTTCATGTATTCGAATAAGGAAAGTAATTTAGGGATTAAATTAAGGTGTAATACCCTTCACACGCACCCTTTGGGTCCATTTAGGATTCAAGACTGAACTTAGGTCTACTGTTCGAGTATGCCAAAACATTGAAAATAGTGAAATGAATAGGTAAAATTTAAGGAAGTGATATTATGAGAGTAATAGGGTTTTGATTTTTACTTAAATAATAGTCAGGGTTAATGGGATTATTAATATTTTTATATGTTATCTTTTGTGAAATTATTATGAGGTTTTTGAAATGGTTTAAATGATGTGTTTTTTATTTTGGTCCGGTTCTGGTTTTAAATGATGGAAAATGATGTTTTGAAATCAGGTAATGATTTAAATGGAGGTGTCAACCTCAAGGTGATTTGAAAATAGAGTTTCTTATTAGATTTAAAATGATGATTTGAAATGGGGGTTTGGATCTCCTTTTTTGAAAAGGATTTAATTTTCCTTTTTTATTGTTGGAAATAGAAATGAAATCTGTAGGGTAGGGTTTAGTTTTTCAAATAGAAATACCCTTGTTTTAATGGGTGGATTCATGATTATTTTGAATGACTATTTGGTTTTGGGTGTTTTATGCCATGATTTGATTTTAGGTCTCCACTAGGACCTTGGTAGATGAAATGATAAAGTGTTTAATTGTTATAATAATTAATGAAGCATATCCATTTGGTAAATATCATGGGTGGGGTATTGGAAAAAGGGTATACTCACATGGTTCGAACAAGACTGAAGCTTTAGGTCCTAATGATGTATTGTATGACAACAGTATTAGATTGAGGATCATTATTTTTGGGTGAGGCTAGACCGATTCTCTAGGTCCAACTAATATTTTTCCTAGATTAGGATGTCATACTAAGGATCTATTCTCCTATGGTTGGCATGGTTTGGGATGTTGAACTAAGGATCTATGCTCCCAAATTATGGAGTTGATATGGTTACATGGACTGATGATCCAAGTTACATGGTTTAATTGAATTTATTAGTTAACATTCCCTTTGTGACAGAAAGTATTTAATCTTTTTATGTTATAGCCTGGTCTCCCGGTATGGCCAGAGCGGGTTAGGTTGGTTGAATTGCATGAAATAACTTAAAGGATAAAATGGTTAATTAATAATTTTTTAAATGTGCAACATGCTTCTTTTGTTTCCATATTTATTTATTGCACCTTGATTATCTACTTACACTATTGTACAAACTTATTATTGATTTAGACACCATTGGTGGTGGCCCAATAAGTTGTACTCACACCCTGCTTTGGCTGCCAGGGAACTTGGGTACCTAAGTTGGTGCTAATTTTTTCTAATAGAGGTTTAGGATATATACCTAGTGTTTGTTTTGTGTGGGTTTATGGGTTGGATCATGGGATTTTAGGAGTAGGTTGGGACTTAGGACTGTGTTTGGGATCTTTTATGGTTTTGATATAGGATATTTTATTTGTATGATGGCATGACATATAGAGTATACATATCATTATTATACCATGTTTCCCTATGGTTATTATTAACACTTGTCATATGTTTTCCATTTATTATTCCTATTGGTTATATCATCTGTTGATATTATTTTTATTATGGATTTAATTTGATAAGTAGGTATAGTCTCCCTATGTTTTTCTTTAGACACACACTGCTAGTCAGCATCCTCTAGTGTATGGGGAGGTGAGACTGAGGTCATGCGGCATGTCGGCTCAAGGAACTGATTTTAGTGGCTCTAGGGCTAGGTTGTTACACCTTTTCCCCTATTTTTAGGTCATTAATCTTGAAAAAATTTGTTAAGGTGGGTGATGCCTTTGTGTCTTATTTTTTTAAAATAACCTAGGTTTATTATATTATTTTTTAAAAAAACTTATATAAAAAAACTCTAGATATGGGGATCACTAAAAAATAAATGTGTTATTATGAAATATTAATTTCATGCAGGGAAATTTAGGTTTCATAAATATATATATGTTTAATTTGAAATTAATTTTATTTTTCATAAATATATGGATACAAATTCTAAGTTAACAAAGATTTATGTATTCCTAATATCAATCTTGGCCATAAATTTGATAAATAATCACCGTATATTATATGAAATTTTTAATAAAAAAACATATAAAATAATATTTAATAAATTATAATATCGATTACATCCACCACAAAAGGACATAATGAGATGAAGGGAAAATGCACAGTAAACATTCAAGTTATGGGACTTGACCCTTTGAGCTACCCCTTAACCCCCAAAAAACTATATATATAAAATATGTTAAATTATTTATAAAATTTTAACAAAAAATATAATAATACATTTTTCTATTATAAATAAATAAAATATTAAAGCCCCATTTGGGCAGTATGGTGGGAAGGATTGCATTCTCAATCCTTTTACTTGGGATTTTTATTCCCACAGGGTGAGAATTGGCATTGTAATTATATTATCAGATGATTTAGAACCTCGACACCTTAGGGAAGAGTGGGTAGGGAAGTTTTAAATGGTTTGGCACACCAAGATTTATTCAATACCATAGGTATAGGTCCCCGTGTCTATGGGGGAATGAATTATAATGGTTTGAGATGTGGTTTATGTTAGAAATAAAATATAAAATATAAAATATTGAGAACTGAAATTATAAAATAAATAGTTCATTTAAAATTTTAATTAATAACGCATAACATATTTTTCCCCTTTGTTTTAATGGTAGAACATATTTTTTAAAATTCTAATAAATAACGCTAAACATTTTTTTCCTTTTATTTATATGGAGATTATAATATTAATATAGAAAACCAGTTGCATCAAAAAACTATTTATCATATAATATGTGTTATTAAGGGACTATGGTTTATTATATATTCATCCTTTTATGGAAAATTTATGTTAGGAATTTAATGATTCACCAGTATTCAGTGTCACCCAATGGTACTCCATCACAATATTTATGTAGTTGAAACTTCTACTCTATGGGATATTTATTTTCATCACACTCATCCATACTGAATTGGGGTAATTTATTCTTGGAAAACACAAATTTTATGAGTGTAGTCCAACCCTCTACCCACTTTACTTAAATTCCAAGATAACAAGACAGTAATACAACCCTCATTTTGAATTCAGAAATCATTTTCTCTTTGAACACCTTGATCTCCTTAATGATTTTCCCTATACAAACAAGGTCATCAACATAAAAACTCACAATAATACCTATGTACATGTATCCTCTAGTGTATAAAACATGCTCATGTGGTCACATTGTGAAATATATGTATTTGAGGATCATGTATAGTCAGTTATTCCTTGTTCATGAATCATGCTGAAGACCATTGATTTTATTTCTCAAATGATAATCCTTCTATACCTTTTTTCTTAAAAAAAACCTCTGACTGAGTTAGGTATATTTCTTCTAGTAACTTTATATTCTAAAATTTTGACCTAAATTCTATATGTTATACTTCACACCCTCAGTTAGTAGCTAAAACAAGAATGATATATATCATGTCAATTTTATCCATCAGTGAAAATACCTCTCCAAAATAAACTTATTTAAACTAAACGTTCACTTTCATGGCCAATATCATTTTTTTCTTGATAATGTTTCTATTAGATTCACTATTAATCTAGTGAACCTATTTTAATCCAATTGGTTTATTTCTCGGTGGTTGGTTGGTGAGAATATACGTATTGTTCTTCTCTATCAAATCATGTTCCTTGATCATATCATGTTCCCATGTTGCATCTCCAGCTATATTGTGGTTAGAGGATGACTCCCCACACTCCAATGGGATTAATTCATCTAGGTGTTTTTGTACTTTAGTCTTAGTGTAGATGTCAGTAATATGTCAATATCATATTGGGCCTTCAATGAAACTTTTTATAATTCTAGTTTCCATTGATTTGTATATAGTATCCTTTTCAAGTATTTGTTTATTATGTGTTATGATAGAATTGGAACTGATTGTACAATCCCACATGAAAATCACAACAAGTTTTCCACTTGTTCATTATTGATTTGTGATGTGCCTATCACAAAACCTTTTGTAGTTGGAGAAAATTACTCCACTGACACTTATAATATATTATATTTCATAATGCATTTTGATAAATCTGAAACAACAGCCTTTGTACATGAATTATAGTTATCCTCTATATTATATTGAAAAAATGGAATCTCTAATTATATGTATCATGCCAAAATGAGGGTCAAATAATCGGTGAGCATCGTATTGATCTTCAATGCCAATATACATCATGACGTAGCTATGATCATTATGTTTCTTTACGTTTGTCACCATCATGATTTCTTGAGTTGTGTACTTGAAAACCCTTAATTGAGTAGGTGGAGTTTTTTTCAGGTTTAGGCTTCCAACATCATGTGATCAACTAATGCCTTTTTTGGAATGTGGCACAATAGATAGACTACATGCCTCATTTCCTCTCCCAAGAATATGGCAAGGACATTCATAATCTTGAGTAGTGTACCAATTATATCCAAGATTGTATGGTTCCTCGGCTCCATGATACCATTCGGTAGTAAAGTGTAAGGTGCAGTGAGGTGCCTTTTAATCCCCCACTATTCACACATGTTGGTGAACTCATTCTATAAAAATTCACCACTGTGATCGGTCCTCAATGTCTTCACCAAATACATAGAGGTGGTTGTGATAAGGAGCTATAATTTTTTAAAAGTAGAGGTAGCGTGATTCTTCTCCTTAATGATATAGACCCACATCCAATGACTGAAATCATTAAAAATGATAAATGAAATATCTATTTCCCATGATGGTTCTTAGAGTCATAAATCTATAGAGGTCAGAAAAAAATAACTCTAGTTGTATCTTCACTATGAAATTTTCTTAGTTTGGGAATGATTACCTAGCCTTAATGGAAATTAGGCACCCTTTACATAACTTTTTGGGTTGAGTGTTGATGGGAATCTCGATCATCATATGATTTTATCCTATATGTTTCAAGTCATAGAAGTTGGTGTGGCCGAGTCTCACATGCCAAATACACATTGGGTCATCTTGGTTTTCATAAAGTAAAATAGACTTGGAGGTTTCCTATTAAATTTTATATATCTAGTTTGGTAAACACTTCACTATATTGAGTTGAAAAATAGATTCATGGAGAGGCCTACCATAATGCATCACAGGTCTTAAAAGTATATTCTAAGGTATATAAAGGAAACAACTAGTTTAGTATCATTTACACAAAGGATAATTCTAAATAGGATTTTTTTTCTTTTAAAAATAGTGATTTGGTTAGCGATATGGATGATAGAAGAAACAATAGAGGTATGGTTTTTTATTTCAATTTCAATCAGGTGTCTTAGAATTCAAAAAAAATATTTAAGATTATCACATTATCATCCTGTGAAGTTGATTTCATGAAAGAAAATGATGAACCCTATGTGTCATGAAATCATTAACCACATTGACATGCAATTTTGTTTCATTCATGAGTCTGTAAGAAGGGGGAAGGTTGTAGTTTAATTTTTTAGTATTAGAGATCAGTTAGTGGATGAACTGAAAAAGGAACTTCCATGTGTGAAGCGTGCAATAATGTGACATTTTTTGTGTGTTTTTGATCTTAAGTCATGATTATATTAGGTAAAGATTGTCAGTTTTAATTCCAATTTTTTTTAACCAGGTTTTGAGGAGAGAAGTATTTGAACTAGTCTTCCAGGGGGATGATCTTGTACTGAAATTTGTTTAAAACATAGATGTGGTTTGTTGTGTTGTTTTAAAATTAATTTTTTTCAAATTCCATTAATAAAGATCACCACCATAATATTTTTCCTCTATAAATTAGTGGTTTTATTCATCATTTTATTATCTGAAAGAAGAAAAAATAAAATAGTATTAATTGTTCCCTTTCATTTCCAGTTTTCTTTTCTTTTTCAACTCTTATCACATCAGTGAAGATAATGTTAGAATCCAATATGTTTATCTGAATATAGAATCATTATAGGTTTTGATTTACTCCTTAGATACTCTCAGATTAGTATTCTTTATTTATCTAAGCTCCTATGTTCTCGATAGATTTCATGGCCATTTGTGGCTCCTTAGCTGGTGTACATCCTACTATGGATGGGGACCATTCTTATAACATCCCAGGTAAATAAAGAATAATACATTTTTATATTTATTAATATTTTTTAATTAAATATTAATTTTAATTTAAAGGGGATGCTATGTTCGATGGTGTACCAGATGCACAACAACGGGTTTCTTTGAAATCTTACGTTGCACACAACGTTGAGTTATACTGAAAAATAATAATATAATATTATTATTTTAAATAATTGTTAACGCCTAGAAATTTTAATGTAAATAATGAATATAACTAACTAAAAATTATTATAATGATTTTTAAATGTTTTTTAATTTATCCAATAAATTTTAGTGGCTTAAAATAAAAAAGAATCTAATTTTAAGAACAAATAGTCTAATATTCTTAAAAAGGTCAATTTACCGCCTTTTGATAGAGAACCATTTTTAAATCTAGTTTTTGTCACTTTTATATGTTATATTTTACAAAATAATATTCTTCTTCAGAATTGGGACATCAAAATTTTTGTTAGATGAAATTTGGTATTTTTCTGATAATGTTCATTTTTTTAATGAATAGTGAAAATACTGAAATTTAATTCAAAACTGCTTTTTAATATAACTTATTTATATAGATAGATTATATTTTTAATTGGTTTTAAATTGAAATTAGATTTTTTTTTACTATTTAATCCAATTTTGTTCATTGGAAGTAATTTCACATTGAAATTTGACATAAACAAGTGTCAATCTTTTGATTGTTATTATTTCTTAAAAACACGCGTTTTGTTTTGACAACGGGAGTTAATTTTAAATTAATTTCTACCACTTATGTATTTTTAATTTGGAAAAATGGATTCCATATTTGGAATCATGAGTTCCAAAATGTGTAAATAGGTAACTTTTATTTTTAGACATTTTAAATATTTACTTCAGTAAATATTTTATTTACCATGGTTAAATGGTAAATCTGGTAAATAATAGTAAAAAATAATATTATAATAATATTAAATTTCCCAAACATGTTTCCTAATCCTATTGTTTGATACATTTCCTACCATGGTCATTCTTGGGTCGATTTTTTGACCCCATGGAGTCAATTAAGAGTGATAGTGACACTTTATATTAATTAATTTAAAGTAAAGACAAAAATGACTTAAACATATATCTTTTAGTAAATAAATTTTTACATGGAGTTATATAAGTTATATATTTGACTATAAATATTAATTTTAAATATAAAAATATTTCCTACATCATGGAATTTTTTTATAATTTTTATACATCAAGTAAATAAAATTATTTATAACACAATAATGATGCAGTGTTTACCTCATTAATGAATGATTTAAATAAATAAGATTATAAAAATTAAAAAAATATACAAAACCTATAAAATTATAATTGGATGATTTTATTTACAACAATATTCATCTTATATTTGACATTAATGATTTTTGGACCTTTATAAACTAAAAATTATTATATAATAAAATAATATTTTCAAACTTTCTTAAAGAGCCCCTCCTTCCCCTTATAAAAAGCCCTTGTTTCTAACCCATTACCCACACTTCTCAAGCCCAATGAAACGTCAAAACTCTACCCAAATAAGCTCTCAAGATCCCTCTCTTCCACCTAGAAGCCTTCCCTTAGGCAGAAGGCACTTCAAGAAATATTTTTGGTTCAAACCAAAGGGAGTTACCCGATTTAAAGATAACATCTTCTCTTAAGTTCGTTTCTTTTATTTTACTTCTTCAACCCCCTAAACTCTTTTTATTCCTTTATTTTATAAAAAAACCAGTATCCTAAATATATTGGGTTGTTGTTATGAAAATTATTCTAACTACACTTCCACACACCTCCATCTAATGGATACGAACATATTGTTTCTGTGGACAGCCCACTACTACCTCACGAAATGATAATTGGTCAAATATCTCCGACCACCTATCATGGTGGACATTATTATGGAATTGTATTTTTATATGATATATATTATGTTTAGTTTTTCTCTATGATTCTGTATTTTTCATTTATATCATACCTTTATGGTTTCCATAATGGGTAAACGCGATAATTTCATTTGAGGAAGTGCGGACTACCGCCCCCTCAAAGTGATATGACTCGTTCATGCCATACGTGGAACGTATAAAGGATGAAGCTACTGAAATTATATATAATATTATACTATAATTATAATATACCGATGTTTCATTAAGTTTTAATCCCATTAAAATATGAAATAGAAATGAAATTTGTGTTCATGTGTACGTACAGTTTATCGTCTCCATTAACGGTGCATTTCATTTCTTATCTCCAAATGTTATTTACTATTATAAATACATATATATACTGGATATATATGATATATATCATATCTATGATATATAAATAATTAATATCATTCTATAGATAATTTAATTTTGACCACATGAACAACTTGTAGTTATTAGAAGGTCATTTTTGACTCAAGTACCAAATATCGACAAAACGACCATTATTAATTTAAATGATTATATAATTTTTATAACATGGTAATAAGTGATATTAAATGAATAATAAACTTTTAAAGGGTTCTTAAGAAAGTATAAATTAACTATTGTTTATTATTCATGAGATTAAAGAATGAACAGGTCAAGTCGGACACGAGGTAAGGGGTTTCTTATCTCACTTTTAATTCCATGAGATTTACATTGTTTGCCAATTATTTATTGCATGTGGTGTATTGTGTACTGAAATTTGATATATATTATCATGATTCTATTTATATTCATGGTATTATGTGATTCATTTTGTGGTTATTAACTTTTTTTCATACGACTCGGTTGATTACAACGTGGTAAGGGGTTTTCATCTCACTTTTTATTCCCATGAGCTTCATGTTATATTTGCCACTATTTCCTTTTGTGTGGTATATTTACTTCTCATTATTTTATTATTTTTGTAATGTACTTTAATTTTTTGGTATTTTAATCTTCATTTTATGATCCTTCTTTAATGGGGTGTATGTTTCATAAGTTACCAAATCGGTAAGAGAACCTTTCACCCTACCCTTTTTAAAAGACTTATTTTATGTTATGTAATTTAAATTTATATTTTCTTATGTTGGGGTATGTTATTCTATATCCTTATAGTTGTAAATTTTATTTCCAAGTTATGAGGGACCATTTTCTCTCTCATCAACTCATTTTCTAAATTTTAAAGTGATGTCATTAGCAAATAGAATTTTTGTAAGGGAACTTCTTTACCCAATTTCAACTCTTTTGGTTAAAATTATACATGTTGATAATGTCGTGATATAAATATGTGTGAATGAACTCTAATTGTGTTACACTGAATATCCAATCATATTGAGTGTATTTATATTTTTCACACAAAAATTATGTAATTAATTTATCATTAATCTAAGAATACCATCTTTATAAGGGATTTCGTCTCAATTTACATTCCATTGAGACTTTATTGTTTTTATGCACCAATTAACATTTATATGGTGTATATAATTTACTTTGGAATATTATATCATGAATCCCTTTATTATCATGATATTATAATGTTTTGATAAAATTTTATTCCTCAGTTATTTGTATTCAAGCCAATCTCATTTGGTTAAGAACACCTTAATTAAAATACTATTTTAAAGATTTATTCTTCTTAATAATTCTTATTAATATCCATATTTTAAAAATGGTTTTAAGGATTTATTTATATGAATATGAATTTTTGAAATTAAAATTCCTTTCAAAAGGTTCAAAGTGGTATGAGACACTTTGATTCAAAAATCTCTTTATGAAATGGTTTTGAAAATGGTTTGATAAAGAATTGATTATGTTAATATCTTGAGATGATATATTGTGATTGCATTGTGGAAATGTTATCTTTAATTCATACTTGTTTTATGTGTTATGGTTCTTGGGAACTATTTACGTATATGGGTGGTTCCGTGATAAACCTAGGGAGGGTGAGCCCGAGATAGCTCTCCAATGCATTGGGTAATGTGATGTTGGTAATCATTAATGTTTCTCATAAGAGATTTAAGTAATATACTATGATATGTATTCCAAATGTGACTCCCTATGTATATGTGATAGATACAATGTAAGTATGTTACGGATTCCACAAGTTACCTTTAAGATTTATGATTTCTATGTGTTATTCATAAATCTGATGATTTCATGAGGTACGTTAAAGAGCTTATGCTTGGTATGTATTGATGGACTAATGTTTTATTTCTTTACTTTATAACTCTTACTAAGATTTTTATGCTCATACCAAGTTTTGAAATGTTTTTCACAGGAATTAAATATTAATAGGGTCAAGGATGGGATCAAGGAAAACTCATGCTATCTAAAACATGGAACTAGACATGACTATTTTTTTCAAGAGTTTTTTTTTTATTTTATAAAAAAACGGAAACTGAGTAGAAGTGTTTACTTAATATATTTTTTTGAGATGTAATAGTTATGGACTAATTCTCTAAAACTCTAAACCTGAAAAGATCCTCAATGTGAATTATTTGTTTAATTCAAGATTAGGTAATGTTTTAAGGCTGGGTCTTTCTAGTTGGTATCAAAGGTCAATTTAGATAACTTTAGGAGTTAGGATATTGTTAAATTAATTCATGGTAAGATTGAAATGATATAGCATTTATATATTACCATGTTGCTTCACCTAATATATTTTTGTGTTAAGAATGGTTTTTTGTAGAGGAAACAGATCAACTTTTCTGGAAAGGCATACAGAGGGAAATGACCTTCTAAATCAGCATCCTGATATGGTCAAAATCATAATTGAACAGTTTGTTGTAGTGATGGCTCAGTTGACTCGGGAATTGAAAAGAAGATTGGTGAATTCTCCAGTTTTGTCGTTACCTTCCAGAAATGGTGAGTTAGTTATCTACAGTGATTCTTTGTTGAAAGGACTTGGTTGTGTCCTTGTGCAGAATGATCATCTAATTGCTTATGCTCCATATCAGTTTCAACCTCATGAGTTAAATTACCCTACACATGATTTGGAATGAGATGCTGTTGTTTTTTCTTTAAGAATTTGGAGGCATCATCTGTATGAAGTAAAATGTAAAATATATACTAACCAAAAAAATTTGAAGTATATATTCACTCAAAAATAATTGAACATGAGACAGAGGAGTTGGTTGGAATTAGTCAAGGATTATTATTGCATAATTCATTACCATCCAAGAAAGGAAAATAAAGTGTTTGATGATTTGATTCGAAAAATTAATGCTACATTAACCTTGTTACGTTTGGAACAAGATCCTTTGATTAAAGATTTTATGAAATTTGGCATAGAAGTTGTGGGTGTAGGAAATTCCTCTATTTTCTTTCAGCTGCTAGTGATATCATCCCTAAAAGACAGAATAAAGAAAGCGCAGATAGAATACAGTGAGTTACAAAAAGAGGTAGATTTGGTTCAGAAGGGTAATTTTCCTGAATTTAACATTGATAATGATTGTATTTTGATATTTATAAAGAGATTATGCATTCCTTGTGATTCACAGTAGAAGAATGAGTTGTTATGTGAAGCTCATAGTTCTCTATTTTTAGTTCATCCAAGCAGTACTAAGATGTACAGAGATCTTCAAGAGTATTACTGGTGGGATGGGATGAAAATAGATATTGCTAACTTTACTATGTAGGTTTTGACTTGTCAATAGGTTAAAGCATAGAATCAGTTACCTAAAGGGATGCTTCAGTATTTACCAGTGCCAGAGTGTAAATGAGAAAATATATTCATGGACTTAGTTGTGGGATTATCGAGGACATCTCGAGGTAACAATGAAATCTGGGTTATTTTTGATCGATTGACTAAAGATGCTCATTTACTTCCAATTCAAGATACTTTGTCTCTAGATCAACTTTCACAGTTGTATGTTAAATAAATAGTCATGTTTCATGGATTTCCTCTCTCCATTTTATCTGATCGTGATCTGAGGTTCACTTATATCTTTTGGAAAGGCCTTCAGAAGTCATTGGGTATTGAATTAATTTTTAGTACAGCTTTTTATCAGTAATCAGATGGGCAGTCAGAATGAATAATTCAGACCTTAGAGGATATTCTACGTGCTTGTTCACTGGATTACTGGGGAATTTGGGACCAACATATTTATTTGGTTGAATTTTATTATAATAACAGTTTTCATTCAAGTATACAGATGTATTTGTTTGAGTCATTATATGTGAATTGGTGTCTAACTCCATCTTTTTGGGATGAAGTAGGTGAAAGAAACTTGATGGGACCAGAATTAGTAGAAGATATGGTAGAAAAAGTTCAGTTGATTCAGAAGCACATGGGAACAGCTCAGAGATGGTAGAAAAGTTATGCGGATAACAGGAGGAAATATCTTTCTTTCAAGGTTGGTGATCATGTCTTTCTCAAAGTTTCTCCATGGAAAAGTGTGATGCATTTTGGTAAGAATGGAAAGTTGAGTCTGAGGTTCATTGGACCCTATTAAATGGATGAGAAAGTTGGATAAGTTTCCTACAAAGTGTCTTTACCCCCAATTTTATCGTAGGTACACAATGTTTTTCATGTTTCAATGTTGAGAAAGTATTTTCCAGATCCATCTCATATTTTGAGCCACGAGGTAGTTTAGTTCGAAGAGAATCTCTGTTATGAGGAACAACCAGTCCAGATTCTTGACTGAAGAGAGCAAGTGTTTTAGAATAAGGTAATTCATCACGTAAAGGTTTTATCCCTGGTAAATAAAGAATAAGACATTTTCATAATTATTAATATTTATGAATTAAATATTAGTTTTACTTTAAATGGGATTCTATGTTCTATGGAATACTCGGTATGAACAATGGGTTTCATTGAAATCTTAAATTGCACACAATGTTGAGTTATACTGAAAAATAATAATATAATATTATTAATTTAAATGGTAGTTAATGCCTAGTCATTGTAATGGATGGAATGAAAAAAACTAACTAAAAACAAATTATACATTTTTGTTAATGTTTTTACATTTATCCAAAAAATAGTGGATTAAAATAAGAAAGAATTGGATTTTAAGCACAAATAGTCTAATATTCCTTAAAAGGTCGATTTACCACCTTTTGATGGAAAATCATTTGTAAATATAGTTTTTGTCACTTTTATATTTTCTATTTGACAAAATAATATTATTCTATAGAATTGGGTTATCAAAATTTACTTTGGATGAAATTTTGGTATTTTTTTGATAATGTTAATTTTTTAATGAATAGTGAAAAATACTTCATTTTAATTCAAAATTGTCTTTTAATATAACTTATTTATATGGTTAGATTATCTTTTAAATTGGTTTTAAAGTTTAATTAGATTATATTTTTACCATTTAATCCAATTTTGGTCATTGTAAGTAATATCACTTTCAAATTTGACATAAACAAGTGTCAATCTTTTAATAGTTATTATTTCTTAAAAATGCGCTTTTTTTACAACGAGAATAAACTTTAAATTAATTTCTTCCACTTATGTGTTTTGAATTTGTAAAATAGATTCCATATTTGGAATCAGGAGGTCCAAATTGTGTAAATATGTAACTTTTATTTTTATATATTTTAAATATTTACTTCACTAAATATTTTATTTACTATGGTTAAAGGGTAAATCTAGTAAATAAGGGTAAAAAATAATATTATAATAATATTAAATTACCCTAAAATGTGTCATAATCCTATTAGATGATACATGTATGACCGTGGGAATCCTTGGGTCGATTCGTGGACCCCATGGATCCACTTAAGATTGATAATTACACTTTATATTAATTAATTTAAAGTAAAGACAAAAATGACTTTAACATATATCTTTTAGTAAATAAATTTTTACATGGGGTTATATAAGTTATCTATTCAACTATAAATATTCACTTGAAATATAAAAACATTTCAATATCATGGTATTTTTTTTAATTTTTAGACATCAAATAAATAATATTATTTATAACACAATATTGATGTAGTGTTTACCTCATTAATGAATGATTTAAATAAATATGATTATAAAAATTAAAAAAAATATCCAAAACCTGACCAATTTTTATTGGATGATTTTATTTAGAACACGATTCATCCTATATTCAAATTTGATGAGTTTTGGACCTTTATAAATTGAAAATCATTATATAGTAAAATAATATTTTCAAACTTTCCTAAAGAGCCCCTCATCCCCCTTATAAAAAGCCCTCACTTCTAAACCATTACTCACATTTATAAAGCTCATTGTATCATCAAACCTCTGCCAAAATAAGCTCTCAAGATCCCTATATTTTACCTAGGAGCCTTACATTAGGCATAAGGCACTTCTAGAAAACCTTTTGGTTCAAACCAAAGGGTGTTACCCAATTTAAAGGTAACATCTTCTCTTAAGTTATTTTCTTTTATTTTACTTCTCTAACCCCCTAAACTCTTTTTATTCCATTATTTTATAAAAACAACAGATAATAAATATAATATTTTGTTTTTATGATAATTATTCTTAACTAAACTTCCACACACCTCCATCTAATGGATACAAACATACTGTTTCTGTGGACGGTGAACTACTGCCTCATAAAATGATGATTGTTCAAATATGTCCAACCACCTCTCATGGAGGCCATTATGATGGAACTATATTTATATATGATATATATTATTTTTATGTTTTCTTTATGCTTCTATATTTTTCATTTATATCATACCTTTATGGTTTCCATAATTGGTAAATGCGATAATTTATTTGAGGAAATGCGGACTACCGCCCTCTCAAGGTGATATGACTCATTCATGCCATATATAGAACATATAAAGGATGAAGTTACTGAAATTATATATTATATTATACTGTAATTATAATATACCTATGTTTAATTAAGTTTTCATCTCATTAAAATATGAAAGAGAAATGAAAGTAGCGTTCATGCATACGTACGGCTAATCATCTCTATGAACGGTGGATTTAATTTCTTATCTCCAAATGTTATGTATATTTATAAATACATATATATATTCTATATATATATATAATATATTATATATAAATAATTAATATAATTCTGGAGATAATGTAATTTTGACCTCATGAAAAACTTGTAATTATAAGAAGTTCATTTTTGACTCAAGTACCAAATATCGACAAAACGACCGTTATTAACTTAAATGATTATATAATACTTATAAAATTGTAATAAGTGGTATAAAAGGAATAATAATATTTAGAAAGGTTTTTAATAAAGTATAAATTAACTTTATTTTATTATTCAGGATATTAAAGAACGAATGGGTCAAGTTGGACACGAGGTAAGGGGTTTCTTATCTCACTTTTAATTCTGTGAGATTTCCATTGTTCGCCACTTATTTATTTCATGTGTTGTATTTTGTATTTCCATTTGATATATATTATTTTTATTCTATTTATATTCATGGTATTCTCTGATTAATTTGGTGGTTATTAAATTTTGGTCATATGACTCGATTGATTACAACTTGGTATGGGGTTTTCATCTCACATTTTATTCCCTTGAGATTCATGATATATTTGCCACTATTTATTTTAGTGTGGTATATTTACTTCCCATGATTATATTATTTGTGTAATATACTTTAATTTATGAGTATTTACATCTTAATTTTATGATCCTTCTTTCATGAGGTGTATGTTTTGTAAGTTACCAAATCAGTAAGGGAACCATTCACCCTCCTCTTTTAAAAATAATTCTTTTATGTTATGTCTTTTAAATTTTCATTTTATTATGTTGTGATATGTTCTTATATATCCTTATAGCTATAAATTTTATATCCAAGTGAAGAGAGACCATTTTCTATCTCAACAACTCATTTTCTGAATTTTAAAGTGACGTCGTTAGGCTATCAAATTTTTGTAAGGGAACTTCTTAACCCAATTTCTATTCTTTGGGTTAAACTTCTACCTATTGATTATGTCATGATATGAATATGTGTGAATGAACTATAATTTTTTTACACTGAATATCCAATAATATTGAGTATATTTATATTTTTTAGACATAATTATGTAATTTATTTATCCTTAATCTAAGGATGTCGTCTTTATATGCGATTTCATCTCAATTTACATTCCATTGAGGCTTAATTGTTGTTATACACCAATTAACATTAATGTGGTGTATATACTGTACTTAGGCATATTATATCATTAATACCTTTATTCTCAGTAGATTACAATGTTTTTATTATATTTTATTCCTTAATTATTTGTATACAATCCTATCTCATTTGGTTAAGAACACCTTAACTAAAATATTGTTTTAATGATTTATTATTATTAATCTTTATCATTATTATCCATGTTTTAAAAATGGTTTTAAGGATTTATTTATATGGATATGAATGTTTGAAATTAAAATTACTTTCAAAAGTTTCAAAGTTATATGGGACAGTTTGATTCCAAAATCTCTTTATGAAATTGTTTTGAAAATGGTTTGATAAAGAATTGATTATATCAATATCTTGATATGATATATTGTGATTGCAATGTGGAAATGTTATCTTTCCATTATTCTTGTTTTATGTATTATGGTTCTTGGGAACTGTTTATATATACGGGTGGTTCCGTAATAATCCTAGGGCGGTTGAGCCTGAGGTAGCTCTTCAATGCATTGGGTAACATGATAGAGGTAAACGTTAATGTTTCTCCTAATAGATTTAGGTAATATACTGTGATGGGTATTCCAAATGTGACTCCCTATGTAGTTGTGATAGCTAAAACGTTAGTATGATATGGATGCCAGAAGTTACATTTATTATTTATGATTTCTATGTGTTATTCATAAATCTGATGATTTTATGTGGTATGTTAAAGAGATTATACTTGGTATGTATTTATGGACTAATGTTTTATTTATTTATTTTATAACCATTACTGGAATTTTCATGCTCATCCCAAGTTCTTAAATGTTTTTCATAGGACTTAAAGATAAATAGGGTCAAGGATGGGATCAAGGAAAATTAATGCTTTCTAAAACATGGAACTAGACATGACTCTTTTTTTCAAGAGTTTTTTTTTATTTTTATTTTATGAAAAAATGGAAACAGAGTAGAAGTGACTACTTTGTATTTTTTTTTTTTTGAGATGTAATAGTTATGGCCTAATTCTATAAAACTCTAAACCTAAAAATATCCTCAATGTAAATTATTCATTTAATTCAATATTGTGTAATGTTTTATTGTTGGGTCCTTATAATTCTAGTTGTCACCTCATTATAGATTGAAAAACTAACAAAAATCATAATGAATATTCTATTAAAAATTTTAATAAGAAAAAACTTATGATTTATATCAGGTTTGAAATAGAAAACTAATACAACGTATATAAATCATGTTCTGTTATACTAATTTTAACAAATATCATAATAAAACATATGTTTTGTGATACCCCAGCCCTACACATCCATCCAATCAAGCTATAATTTTTTAAAAAATTTAAGAAAATGATCATTGATTCATTTGTGACCTGTACGAAGAAACCACCCGTCAATATGATATGCAACTTTCCCATAATGAAAAAAAATATTCTTACTTTAAAATTTATTTCTAGTTTTATATTACTGTTTCAAACAATCATAACTCATTAAAAATAACCTAATTTCTATAAAAATATACAACAAATATTGAAGAATAATTTATCACCAAGATGAAAAAAACATCTTCGAACATTCATGTGATATGAAATTAATGATAAACAATTATTTATCAAAATTAAAATTATATTATGTTTCATAAAAATTATTCGAATAGTCAAAATTTAGAAAATGATCTCAGATTGATGCAAATATTCATGACACTAACTGCTAGTTCATTTGTGACCTGTAATAAAATATCACATGTCAATTTGATCTATGATATGGATTTAATAGTGTAAATTTTATTTATATAAATAAAATTATTTCCAATAATAAAAACATGTATCCAATGTCAATAAATCATATTATACTATCTTGAAACTTTAGGTAAATGACCTATGATTCATTTATGACCCATAGAAAAAAAAACCACACATAAATCTGATATTAAATGCTACTAGAATGATTAAATGTGCATTTTTATTTTCTATAAATATTCATCAAATGAACAAAACTATGAAAAATATATTGAAATGTATTAAAAAATTAGAAAAATGATTGTTGATTCATTTATGAATTATAGGAAAAAATAACAGGCTAAAATAAAAATTGATTTTTCTAAAAGGATACAAAGAATCATTTTACTATTACTAATCATTCTTCTTATATAATTATATTTCAAATGATTTAGTGTGAATTTTTATAACTACAATTAGTAGTTATCATGAATTTTTATATTACATTGTGATATATTTTTTATGTATTATATTATCATTTTTTTAATAATAAATTTTGGTACATATTGAAAATAAACGATGAATAGCATAATTTTTATAATTTATTATATAAAATTATAATTATAATTATCATTCTCTTCATTAAATATTTTAACTAAATAAAAAATATTATTAAAGAACACACTTATTTTTTATAGAATTAGAGGAACCTTATATAATCTCTCCTATGAATGTTTTTTTGTATTGGCTGTAATTATCACTATTTGTAATTTTTTTATATCAATATAATTAATATAGTGACTATATTAAAATACTTCAATGTAAAAACATTATGTATTGTTTGAAAATATTTTAATATTATATAAATTTTGTCTATTTTTTATTTAATTTGTCTTCTAAAGTTTTCTATTAAATGTTAATGTATCTTAAGTG
The DNA here is from genome assembly GCA_963277665.1 of Viscum album. Taxonomy (NCBI): domain Eukaryota; kingdom Viridiplantae; phylum Streptophyta; class Magnoliopsida; order Santalales; family Viscaceae; genus Viscum; species Viscum album. The sequence continues at coordinate 510,527,064 of OY728134.1, forward strand.
GACTTTTATTTGAGCTACATAAGAACTAATAAGTAATAGCTATTATATGTGCTTAAATAATGATGATAAAGGGAATTTTTTTAATAGTTTTTCAACCAAATAACTAAAATGGCCTTAGGTTTAAATATTTTTTACAATTGATTTGGAAAGGTGTTAAAGGGTTCGACACATATTTCAATAAATTTCAGATCCATCGCTTCCCTCGATAAATTTTTCACATAGATATGACTTGGAAACTACATTATGGGTAAAACACCATTCATATTTTTTAATAGCAAGGGAATTACCACCCCAAATGCATTTGATTTTTAAAAATGAGAAATGGATTTGGGGGGCTAACACATCCCCCCACCTATAATGAAAGAAGACTCACCCAACCCTTCTCTATCACAAATCCCGGTACTCCCCCACCATAATCTCTAATTTCTACTCATAATATTTCCCATGATCAATTCTACTGTCTGAATACTTTCTGATGATTACTTATAATGGGTGAAGAATTTTCTAAGATGTATTCATAGGTATTTTGCCAATGTTTTATTTAATTATTTATGTATTTAAATTTTAATTAAGTGTATGTATTAATGTAATTAGTTAGTAATTATAAATAATGGGGAATAAATTTATAGTGATATAGTAGTTAATAATATTGAATTAATATTTTAATTGGTAGTAAGTAATCATAGTTTGAAATAATTAATTGTAGATAGTATTCAATGTCTACTAATTAACATAAACCAAAATTTAATGGAGTATAACTAATGATATTTAGTATTAATTTGAAATATAATTATAAATTAACTTTAATAAATTGTAATTATAATTAACAACTTATAATTAAAATTTAATTAATATTATGAAATTTTAAATAGAATTGATGATTTAAAATTAAAATTAACTAGTAAAAAAGGATTGATAGTTGACCTAAACATTTTTAATAATTTTAATTAAAGATGTGTAATGAATATTGTGTAACTGTAATTGAAAAAAAATCAAGGTAAAGAGTAATTAGTAAAAAATTATTAATATAAACTGTTATTTTAATTAATGGTGTCATTATATTTATTCATTGTGATAACTCTAGGTAATGGTGATTCACTTTGGACATCTATCGTCATGTTATTGAGGATTATCCCTAACAATGGTTTGTGGGAAGTCTTGTTCTCACTATAAGAGTCTCTTGCTGAGTAATATATTTAGAGATTGTTAATTAGAAGACCGTGATTTTGTAAAAAAACTAATTATCCATAGTAATAATGAGTTGTAATTACTATGTGGTAAATAATTAATTATTATAGACTACTTGTTATGTAATCATAATGAAGAACTACAAATGCAATTATTTTACTAAATCAATGTGAAAATTTTTGAATCATTAAATCATATAATAATTTCATGTAGATAATTATGTTCTCCTATGTATACTACTATAGTGATTTTATTCAGACAGAACTAAGAGTTTCTTAAAGTAGTCAACTAATATGAGTGTCTAACATAAAAGATTATAAGAAACGACATTATTCAACCAACAACATTCTACTAGTATAATGGAATTATACATGATAGTTTCTAGTGTCTAATAACAGACAAATATTATACAAAAATGTAGTCATAAATGAGTAATAGAAGAAATTCCGTTCTAGGATTATGATGGTGTTTTGTATTATATGGAATAAGATAACTAATTAAAAACTCTAGAAATGATGAATGAGTAATTTAATGATGAAGATATTTATGATCATGGACCACCAGGGGAAGACAGTGATGAAGAATATGAAGACAAAGGAGCTTCTATAGATGACATTAGAAATAAAATGGTCCTACACCAGCTACAATGTAAGATAAATCATGCACCCTTGTTTTCATTTTGGTCAGAATATAGGGCACAGATGCTTAAATTTTATTATGATGTTATCACATAGGTAAGTGAGTTTCTTAGAGTTTTTTGTGATGTATTTGGTTTGTTAGAGGGAAAATTATATATTATAAAATAATTTCCAAGTAATTACACCTATAATACTATAATGAAGTAATTTAATATTGATCTGTGCAATATTTTTTTAAGAAGTTGAAACATTAAAAATACATCATAAGGTGTGACATGTTTGATAATTAGTACATAATGTGCTTGAAATGATTGATCGTCTACACTGATTACTTGTCATATACATTGAGGGAGATGATACACCTATATTTCGTAGTCATCTTCCTATGGGATGGACTCACATGCATTTCACACATTTACTTGATGATGCTTATGAGCTAACAGTCATGCTCTATGCATGTGGTTTTATCTTGTAGAACATTAGGGGGAAAATGTATTCATATCCCCTAATAATGTATTTCCCCCTGATTTATTTGATAATACTTGAGTTCATCAATGAGGTTGGGAGATACGGTTATTCCTTTATGTGCATGGCAAGGTTGTATAGATTTTTATTCATGGTATTCCAATCAGATCACATTTATCTTTGAGGTTTTTTATCCTCATTTAGATGTTAGTATAAGAGCACATACCTCACCCGACCCCTATTGTTTTAATTCCAATGCTTCTTATGGGTGTGCTCCATGATGTACCACATTCACACTGGTGTTGTTTTTTTGATGTTTCTATGTATTATCTTATACAAAATTGTTTATTATTTATCAGTTTCCATATTATTCATTAAAGGTAAACTTAGGGATACCATTATTTAATGATATCGACACATAATCTGGTTAACTACCATCTCATGTTAGATAGCCTACTACCTAATGATGTAAGTATATACATTCTTTTTCTAAGTAATCAATGTTGAAATATTATTATTTTTGAAAATTATATACATTGTCTTTTTAGAAAATGTCATCTATCATTTCAGATTTCATGGATACTATATTTTGTTCTCTTCAACAAATTTTATACATACTTTACTACTATGATTGATAGTATTGGTGTTGTAGTAACTCTCATCCACATTTATATTATTAAGTGGCAATATCCGGGTAGATTTGTGTGTTGGTTAGGTTGTGTTCAATGTATTCAAATGGCATCGTGATAGCTACTAACACTTCATTCTGTAAAGTTGAAAGGGAGGAAGGATTTCAATTGGAGGGGGTATAATGCATAGTACATTAACATATAGGATAGTTGTGTGACATTTCATATAGAGTGAACACCTACGATATGACACAATTTATCAAAAAAGCTTAATGAAAAAAATCTGAATTGTATCTTACTTGGTAGGGTAAAGTGATCTAGGATCTAGAAATATTAAAAAATTATACTATTTTTTTATATTTTTTTCATTAAACATTTAATTTTTTACAGAGTGGTCATTTACATCATGTTATTTGGATGCATGATCTCGAGGAAGGTGTAATATTCAATCTAGTACCATTCTGCAACATAGGATATGTTGATGCTCTTTAATATACATGATAGTATCATTGATTATCCAACAAGTGGAGAGAAAGAACCACATTATACAACTCCTTTAGAATATAATAACTTTGAGGAGCCACAATAATGATGTAGATGACATTGGGTTCCTCGTGAGTTGTCAGTTGTTCCATCATTAAAGGAAGAATCTTTAGCATATGAGGCTCAGCCTACTAATGTTGTCTATTGGAAGCCATGAGATACATATCTTCTATTTAGAAATCAATATTATTCACCTGAACTATTAGATCTTATCTCATATTATTTATCCTTTCCTATTTCTTTGTTTTTTGTGACTGAGCTTTCACAAACCAAGTGAATTTCTTATAGGATGTCACAACCTTCCACATTCATAACAGGAGACCCTACTGTAGATATGGCCTTTAAAAGTGCACAAAAAGGCATTTATAATGCTAAAAATCACTGATAATTTAAGTACTATTAAAAGGGGTCTCTTTTATCAATGCTAAAAAAGAGCTGATAATGGCCCCTTTTATCAGTGCTAAAAAAATACAGATAAAAGTTAAAAAAATAATTTTTTAAAAAATAAAAAACTACAAATCCGAGGATGGATCACCCATGTTTTAACAGTGCTTGACCCCCCTTTTAATAGGTCTCATCTATCCTCAACTTCTTTTTTGTATCGATAGATTTCCCCTCACCCCATTTAACAGTGTTAGCTAGCCCCTCCCCCCTTAAATAGCGTTATGACCTTGCTTCACCCACCCACGTGTGTGCCTGCCTTTGCTGAGTTTCAAACCTAAGGCCTCCCCCTCATACTCCAGCACCTTTTCCACTCCACCATATTGTTTTGTTTTGTATTTTATTATATATCTATATTTTTTTATATATTTTGTTACATTTTTATCTATATATTTATATATAAATATTTAAATACATGTATAAAATATGTTTTGTGTGTTTGTGTTTGTATGTGTGTGTGTGTTTATACATAAATACATATATTTATATTTATATATGTGTGTGCATCTATAAATATAATTATACATATTTATATTTATTTTCATATATTATATATCAATATTTATTAAAATATATAATAATATATAGAGAAATATATATTTATATATATGTTCGTCAATACACACGCAAAAAATATATTTATATATATATAAACCTTATATATAAATTAATTGTATGTGTATATAAATATTCATACAATTTTCTTTTAAATGAAATGGAAATTATTATTTATTTAGATAAGGTTTATATATTGAGAAATATATTTTATATGTAAATATGTTTAATTATTTATTTATAAAATTAAAATTTAAGTGTGAATATATAAAAATGTATATATTGTTATATATTTGATTATAAATAATGGTACGTTGTGAAAAAAAATAAAATTTCAAATCCATAATATCAATATGAATGTAAGATCCTGGAATAAATTTATTCCCCATTGAAAAAGGGCAAAAAGACTCCCTTAAAGGAGGTTTAAAATCCATCGAATGTTAAAGAATTGAGATACCCTGACTAAAAACTCAATTTTGGAGGCCTTTGAGGATTATTTGGCCTTAAAAAATATGAAATAGGGTTTCCCTACTTTATTAGGGTGTAGACCTCATTGCAAGATTCGATTTGATATGTGGTAGAGCCCAAACAAACACTCATATCAAAAGTTATTGTCATTTGAAGTTTGAGTTATGTTTTCAACTTATTTTTGATCTATTATTAATTTTTTGATTTATTTTATATTCAAACTGTTATTAAATGACTATTACTCAATAATAATGACCATATTATTAATTAAAAAAATATTTTGAATTATTTTATAAGTCATTTTCATTAATTATCTTATATATTATGTGTAAATGTCTATTTAACCTTATCTAAAACTTATTTAATATATATATATATATATATTATTTATATAAATATAAATATTATTATATATTAATATATTATTTTTAATGAAATATATATATTTTTTGAAATATATATATATTTTGAAATATATATATATATTGAAATATAACCTTTATCAGTGCTAGTAAAAAACCATTGATAAAGGGAGGTCTTTATCAGTGTTTATAAAAAAAGCATTGATAAATGAGTACTTTTAGAAGCATTTTTTAGCACTATTAAAAGTAACCTTTATCAGTGATTTTTTTTAGCATTGATAAAAGTATCCCCTATATAAGTTCTTTTTTTAGCATTGTTAAAGGGTGGCGCTGCATAAAGTTGTTTTTTGTAGTAGTGAGAAGGATCTGATTGACTATCATCACATCTGGATATCCGAGATGCACATGCTCCTAATGAACCGTTAACAAAGGAGTAACAACTAAGGTTGTTATACTGGAGGAAGATTCCCATCCAGAATAAACATCACCATGCCATGTGGTTGATACAGGCGTGACATTCACCTCGGACTTTGGGATATACCCCCATCAAAGATGCAAATGAAATTTGTTTTACTCATTAATTTTGTTTAATTTCTATGAATTTGAATTTTATGACGTCATTAAATGATTTATATTATCAATAATGTTAAAATTATTCAACAAACAATATTCAACTAATTACATGTAACGAATATGTTTCATGTAAATGCAGTTCAATAGAATAATAAAATTATAAATATCATTAATAATTACTATTCATATATAATTTAATTAATACTATAGTTTTTAAAGGATAACCATTGATTTATATTAAAAATTTTATAAAATATAGTTGCATCCATCCAATTATATATTTTATTATTAATAAGAACACTTTTATGGAGAAAGTTTGAAACCAACAAGTACAACCAAGTCGTCAAACACAATAGTACATTACAAAATTATTAAAGACCATCTTAAACCCATTAGAATTAATTTCCTTAAACAATTTCCGGGAAAGGAATGTTACCTCTTTGCGAGGGTCATCTCCGATAATGTATTTTAAATGATATTTCAGCTTACCCCATGCTCTCAAGAACTCCTCCTTGTCTATTTTATTATTGTTGAACCCTATGACTTGGATTAGGTGTTGTCTATCTATCTACTCACTTTGTTCCTTGTTCGTGTCAACTTGAATCGATCTTGCTTGAATTCGTTCTGTAGCCTCAGTAGAAGCACAGATGGCTACCTCCTTCTCTGCCATCCCCTCCTCGTAATTTAATATAAACTCCCTTGGATATTCCCTATTCACAGCCTCCCCTTCCATCTCCCCAGGCATGCCCTTCACTCCCACCTTGGTAGGTGAGTCCAATTCACTCACTTGCACCTCCACTTCCTCTGCACCTATCTTATCAATTGGCCTGGTTCCTGCCGCACACTTTAGAACTAGGAAAGTACCATCCTCTACCACTAGTATCACCTCTTCTATATGTAAGTGCCTCTCCTCATGCTGATCTACATCCTATGAGGGTTCATTCTCATGACACTCAGAGACCAAGATTTGCTTGCCATCCACTCTCTCCACTGGTCCGGACTCGAGCTCCTTGGGTTTCATGTCTTTTTGGCAGACTAGGTCTCCATCGGTCTAGGAAGGTAAGAGTAATCTTTGTGCACCTTTGTTTTCAGCTTCCTGGAAACAATGAATTACCCTAGGTCCCTATTCTATTTGTTCCCTTTCTTCCATCTTTGGTTGTGCAAGCCTTTTCCCACCCCTCCCAAACCATTATCATAAAAAAAATATTTCGTCACCCTCAGACTTAGTCTCATATGAACCCTTGGAATATTCCTCAGACTCTCCATCATTGCTCAAACTCCCAAAACGGTTATTGAGGGTTATGCAGGATAGATCTCCCCTTGAGTTGAAGTCTTTCATGGTATCTAGTGGCCTACGTTCCCCAAGTGAAATATTCTCCCACTCATGTCCTGCCTTCTATTAATTCTTGCCATTAGAAACCCTTTCAGAGACCATAATATTGCCATCCCTCAATGCTATTTCATAAGAGCTGGTATTTTGACTTGCCTCAGCCCCAAAAGCTGAGCCTTCTGCTTCAGTAGCTCCAACAGACTCCCCTGGAACCTGATTGAGAGCAGTGAGTGTGTCCTGAATACCTTCAACCACTTCACTGGCCCAAGCACCCCTTACCCTAGTCTTTTTGCGAGGGGGACTATCCAAGTCACCTCATATCCTTCTGAAGGCTTTCGCCACACTAGGACCTGGAGGTAAGACCATGACTGGTTTGTGCACCCTAGCTCCACCCGAGTACTCCACCACCTCCGAATCAACCCCTCACACCTATGATTGATTATACCTACCATCAAAACCCCACACCTTATGGTTTGAAAAAGAGTAATCCAACACCCCATTCCCCTCAATTGCACTGATCTCCTCTTGTCGAACCCTACGCCCGCAGTGATAGATAGAGACAGAGAGCCATGTCTTGTGACATCTTAGGCAGAAACCAGGCCATGATTTGAAGATAACCCTTTACTTCCAACAAAACTCCTCTCCAACCACAATACATAGACACTTAGTGGGGGCCTTTGAAACATAATCCTTGACACATACTCGAGGAGATATCGGATTACATATCACCGACCTCCGACTATCAAATCACAGATATCTGCCAACCATATTGCCTAACATCTTGATAATTGCGGGGTTCTGGAAAGGGAGAGGTAAATCTGAAAAGATAACCCAAACTGTGGACGAGGGCACGTTGTGCTTCATGATGACTTCGATAGACTAGTGAAGAAGAAAAAAGTTGCATCTTTTGATTGCACGAGGGGCTCGAGACCAAACGGCAATCAGATCATCCTTTGAGGAGAAAAGAATCATCAAGTGATGCCGATTGAAGAGTCCCACTACCGCATGCTCCTGAAGATCCCATGAATCAAATAAGAATCGATCAAAATCATCGACAGAGGGACGGATACCTCTTAATCGGGCCAAAAGCATCAACTGGTGAAGATATGAGGCCTCATTGAACTCTTTAGTAGAGATCGTGAGCTGGGGCAATTCGTTTTAAAGGTCAGGTACCTTAGGGAAAAGAAAAATATATGGAAAGGGGTAATGAAAACTGGTTTCATGAAAGGGGAGAAGGACCAAGCCGATAAGGGGGAAGGAATACCTTGCCCCGCTCCCCCTGCTGGGGAGGATGGGGTCGGAGCAGCAGACATCTCCGCTAGGGAATCACCACCGGGGGTCATATTTTTAATTTTTTTTCTTAAATATGTTACATGCTATGACACATTTAGTTGTGTTAAGTCCACTATTTTTTCACTAAATAGAAGTAAATTGATGGATTAAATGCATTTTTAACCCCAATTATTTAAAATATTTTAAAACAAAACCCTTTTGGTTAATTTGTTTAAAAACCCAATTAAAAAAATCTTGGTAAATTCTATTTAAATGGGAAAAAAGTAGTGTTTCACAATATCTATCTATATACTGTTTATATACATATTAAAAAAATAAAAATAAATTGGGAAAATCATCCAGAATGTTTACCAAATCTAGTGGAGCACACTGTGGAGCATAGAATTACAACACCCTTCTTCAGCGACATTCCCAAGAACCTCTTCGTGTAGTACAGATACTGCTCATCCCTCCTTAATGTCTTCACCTCCCTGGTGAAGGTATATCTCTTCAGGAACAAATGTTCATTGAGTTTTTTTAATAGGTTTTTTGATGAAAAAAAAATTAAACAGCTTAGGTTAATTTTTTTTTAAAAATATGCCTTAAAGGCAGCATTGGCGATGCACCCTTCCATCCCCCATGCCGCCTTTGGCCCAGATTGATGACATGGAAAAGGCGAATGGGTGGTTCCACCTTTCACCTTTGGGTGAGGTGAAAGGTAGCACCACTGATGCCGCATTTGGCCTCATTCAAAAGCCAAAGGTGGCATCAGTGATTTCGCCTTTCCCTCAACTCCATATAAAAGGGCAATTGCCCCCCCCCCTTCTCCTCACTTCATTTTTCCCCCATCGCTCATAAATCCACTTCTTCTCTATCTAAAAAAATTATTTTCTGTGCGGTTGATTCGGTGGTCCAAAAGAAGGTGGTTTTTTGAGAAGTATCATTTATAGGTATTTTTTATTTAATTTAATGATTCTATTTATTTAATTGAATTCTTTTTAGTTCTAAATATTTCATTTTTGTAGTATTTTATTTAGTTCTAAATATATTTTTTATTAGGTTGTTTAATTATTTATATATTTTTTTGGAATAATTATTATTATTAGTATTTATTAAGTATAAATTAAGTATAGAATAACTTAGGATTATATATTTTGAAATTTTGGTAGTATAAAGATCATGTGGTTATCTAAGTAATCAAATATATGTCTGGATACAAACAAGTGGATGTGGCTCTGGCACAGATGTACCTAGGGGCAAAACCTGAAAACACTAATTTGAGCTATACTCGAACGAAAACCGGTGCATGACAACGGGCCTTGTTGCACTCCTAGTTTGACACTCTCAAGGTATATTCTTAAGATGGTTCATATTTTCATTATAAACTACTAAACTACAAAAGAAAATAAAAATAAAATCATTATATTTATCTATAATAAAATGATAATTATGATTATATAGAATTAAATGGACAAGGACAAAGGCATAAAAGAATGGAAGTTATTATTAGGAATTTAATTCTTTTTAGTTAGTTTAAAATATGTTATTTATTAAGTAGTTTAATTAGTTATATATAGTTTATAAATAATACTTATTATTATTAATGATTAATTATATATTAATTAATGAATGTCTTAGGATTAAAAATTAATACATATGATTCATTAATTATAATTAACTAATAAATATCATATGATTAATGAATAAAGAATAAATAATTATATAATAACTTAATAATAATTAACTAGTTATTAAAGAATGATTTATTAGTTAAAAAATGTACTAAGAAACATTAGTATCATTGTTTAGGATATAACAATATGTTCTAAAATTTTATTATCATAAATATTATATAGTTTAGAAATAATATTTTTTATTAGTAATGATTAATTATAGATTAATTAATGACTGAATTAGGATTAAAATATGAATACATGTAATGATTAGCTAATAATACTTATCATTGATAAAATTACAATTATGATTATATAAATTAAAATGTAGAAGAACAAACACATTAAATTGAACATGAATGTTTTACAACATACATGAAATGCCTTGAAATGTTTCAATTAAATATGGTTTGGATGAGATGAGCGTGACTTCAGAATTGATTTAAAATCCAGTTTATTATTATTTGGTAGATTAATAACATCATCTAAAGATATGTACTTAATATGTTAACTACATTCTTGTAGAAGATGTTATTAATCTATCAAATAAAAATCAGTTGGGTTTTACCTCACTTCTGAAGTTAGCCTTATATCATCCAAACCATGTTTTGTTGAAAAATATTTCTATTTATTGTATAAAACATTCATGTGTTATTTTATGTGTTTTTTCATTTATATTATAGAGTGATTGAATAATGATTAACTTAGTAATGATGAACTAGTGATTAAAGAATGATTAACATAGTAAAAAACTATACTAAAAAACATTAGTATCATAGTTTAGGATATAAGAATTTTTTTCAAAATTTTAGTATCATAAAGATTATATAGTTTACAAATAATATTTATTATTATTAATGATTAATTATATTACAATTAATAAAAAACATATAATTAAAAAATGAATCCATATAATGATTAGTTAACAATACTTATGGTCATATAATGTAAAATGAAGAAGAACAAACACATAAAATAACACATTAATGATTTATAAAATAAAATAAATTCATTGAAAATTTTAAACAGAATGTGGTTTGTATGAGATGAGTCTCACTTATTACATGAGGCAAAATTCAACATATTTTTAATTGGAAGATTAATAACATCTTCTAAGGATATGTACTTAACTTTGTAATTTTGAAAATCATTCAACCTTTTAATGGAATATAATATATCATCTAAGATATGTTATTAGAGGGTTGAAAGATTTTCAAAGTTCCAAATTTAAGTACATATCCTTCAAAGATGTTATTAAGACCCAAATTAAAAATAAGTTGAATTTTACCTCATGTATGAAGTGAGAATCATCTCATCCAAACCACATTCTATTGAAAAATATCAATGAATTTATTGTATGTAACAAAGAATTAATGTGTTATTTAATGTGTTTTTTCTTCTTCATTTCACTTTATATGATCAGAACTGTCATTTTATCAATGATAAATAAACTAATTTGATGTTATCTCTTATTTTTACCTCAGTTTCCAAAACATTATGTGACTTATATTCTATTACAATTTTATATAATGAAACATTTCTAGCATATTTTAAGGTATAAAAAGCGTCCTAAAATTACATTCTAATAAATATTATATATTAAACCTTCATTGTTAATATTTGTTCACTGTCATAATTTGACCAAAGAAACATTTTTGACATAAGGAGTCTTGTTTTCCTGTTTATACTACTATGGGGAGGTTATTCAAACCAAGCAAGGAGATTATTATAGTACACAACCAATAATAGTGGTAAGTTCAATTGAATATGTAACCCTAAGTGACCTTCAAGAAAGAATTTTTGGTTCCTTAAATTTGGGGCCCTATCAAGAGATCAAGTCTATGAGATACAAACATTTTCAATTTTTGGAAACACTGTGGAATCTAGCTTGTCCTTTGGTTGCTGATGCATAGTGGGTCTATGAAATTAATTTATTTTCTCAACAGTCAGATGGTACCATGATGGAGTTATATGTTGATTTTTCTACTGTACAACAACAACGTCCAGTTTTACAAATACATAAACTTACAAGAGTGGTAGAAGATAGTCTGCCCCACGAAATTGATCCTATTACAAATGATACAAAAGAGTACAACCTAGATGATCTCATGGATATACATGTCAATCCGACTTCCAATGAAGAGTTTCGTAATGATGAAATAGATGGTGAAAATGGTGATGATTAGGAGGTACCAGCAGAAGTTAGGGAGAAGGTTTTGAGAAATACATTAGTTGTGCATTAGCCTTGACTTACAATAAATAATCCACCCCTCTTTGAATCTTGGTTAGAAGTAATGAAACATGTGCCTAAATTCGACAACAATGTTCTCACATCAGTAACTGAGTTTTCCGGAGTTCTACCAGATAGGTTTAGTGAGATGGACAGAACCTTATATATTGGAAGTAATTTTCTAAGTAAAGATGCATTAAAAAGAACGCTAAAGATATTTCACATTGATAGGAACTGCAGATATATAGTTCATGAATCAGTTTATAGTAAATATTTCATGTGATGTGAAAAGTATGGGGATGATTGTAGATTTCGATTAAGGGTTATTCCCGATATTGCATTTGGAGGTTGGAGAATCTCAAGGATTGAGGAAGCTCATACTTGCATCATCCAAGCCTGACACAAGATCATAACTCATTAGATACAGAATTTAAGACATCTATTATTGTTGAGATGATTAGGACATACCAAGATGTTCTGACAGCCCTTGTGCAAGAGAGAATACAAGAAACACTTGGTTATAAGATTTCCTATAATAAGGCATGGATGGTGAAACAGAAGTCAATTATGAAGGTCTATGGTGATTTTGATGACTCATATCGGGTGTTGTCACAAATGTTATCCATACTAAGGAATCATAACCAAGTTGTCTTCCATCTTGATACAAACGAACATGTGTCTCACAATAACCGACTTGATTCATCTCATGTTCAATTTTATCAGTTTTTTTAGGCATTCCTCCCATGTATCTCTACATTTCTTTTCAGAAAACAGTTCATTCAGATTGATGGAACATTTATATATAGAAAATACAAGGGTGTATTACTGATTGAGACAACCCAAGATAGAAACTGTTCACCTCTTTTTCTTGCCTTTTCCATTGTAGATAAAGAAAAATATGAATTATGGAGTTGGTTTTTGGCATGTATCAACAACCATTTTATTAGCATTCAGGGTGTTTTTTTGATATATGATCACCATAAGGAAATTAATGAGGAAATCAATGCAGATCCTAATACATAAAGATACCCAAATTAACATCATCGGTTCTGTATTAGACATGTTGCTAGCAATGTGCATAAACAATTACACAATGAACCGATGAATAAGGCAATCACGAGGCTTGGTACGCATTGTATTTGTTATTTTTTACTATTTCAACATAAAGATGAAATCAAATTATGTGAAATATAATCTATTATTTGTAGCATATGATTCAGATCAACGGAAGTTTGAAGAATGTTTTGAACAAATCCGCCAGTCTAATCAAGAAGTTTATGATTATATGATATGGATTCAAAAATAAAAATGGCCATTAGCATATAAGGGGGGGAAGAGGTACTAACACATGACCACAAACATTGTGGAGTGCATAAATGTTGTCTTCAAAGTGCTTCTTAAGGTACCTATAATTTCCCTAGTTTAGTAGATATTATATCATTGTGTGAAGTACTTTTTTGATAGAAAAAAACTAGCATGAGGTGGAATATAGTAGGGTCTAAGGTACATAAGACACTTTCAATGAGATATTGAAAAGAATATTGAAGAAGCTTCTTGTTATAATTTCTACCATTTTTTATGGGAAGACTCTAGATTTGAAGTTCAAGATCATTTAGACCTCATCCCAAATCGCATCGGTGAAAAAATGGTGGTATTACTAGAAATGAGGCAATGTCAATATGGAAACATTCAGGCCTTATAGTTTCCATGAACACACACCATCACAGCATGTGCCTCTGTGAACATATCATGGGAATCCTATGTCAATCTAGTGTACCGGATGGAAACTATTTATAACTTTTATGTTTCACCATGGATGCCTATTGGGGAGTTCCGTTATTTCCCAATGCCAGAAGTCCAACTAATAGTGATACCTAACATCAATTGATTGTGTCCCCATGGGAGACCAAAGGCCGGTAGGATTTAAAATGAGATGGATTGGCCTCAAGAACATGGGAAAAGTTTGAGATTCACCATATGTCATTAAGAAGGTCGTAACCATAAATGATTCCCTAAAATTTTTGGGTTGAGTTCACACTCTTAGCCACAATGATGTATTGTCTTCATTGTGAGATTCTCATATTCTAAATTATATGTTGTTATCTCTTCTTTTTTCCTTGGTTTTCTAAACCCCAAAACCCAAAAGAATAATACTATACCCAAGAACATCTTTCCTATACCGTAATCTCAAAATTCTAAACCCTAAACCTTAAAACCTAAACCCTAACCCTAAATTCATAAGCCTAAACCCTAAAACCTTAAAAACATTCAAAAACCTAGACCCAAAACTCAATATCTCAAACAATAATCTCTAAATCCTAAACCCTAAAAGATGGATCATAAACCCAAAAACAGCTTCCCCATACCTCGGTTTTCAAAACATTATATGACTAATATTTTAATAAAGTTTTATATAATAAAATAATAGTATTATATATTACTGTACAAGAATATGTTATAAAATTTCAATATAATAAAAATTATATGATCCACCATATTTTTCAATATTTGTTACACTATTAGAATCATGATCAAAAAACGTTATCGATGTATAGAGTTAGGTTTTACCTATGTGTACTACTACGGGGAGGTTATACAAATGCATAAAGAAGCTTGTTATAGTACACAACAAACAATAGAGGTTAGTAAAGGTGATTATGTAACAATAAATGAACTTCAATAAAGAATTTGTGGGAAATGAATCATGACATAGGAGGAATAGTGATGATGACAGTGGTGATGGAATGAGTTTATGTCATCACTTTCATCATTTTCACCATTCCTCCTAAGTCATGGTTCATTTCCCACAATTATTTCTTGAAGTTTAGTTAGTGTTAAATAATCACCTTTACATGTTAAAAAATAATCATGAAACATACTATCATATGGAAAATCATACATAAATTACAAATCACACCATTTTATATTAAACATCTACATAACAAATAGAAATTATTTATATATAAAAATATATAAAACCATATCTTACAAAACACCCTTTTCTAGGTAAAATCATATCTTAATAACACATTAGTAATATGATTTGAAAAACTTGAATACATGCCCCTTTCTTTTGGTAAAAATAACTTCATAAAACAATGTGAATAAACATGGAATGTCTTGCATTCTACAAGTCATAACATTCTTCTAACCATAACTTTATATTTACATTTTATACTTAAGACTCATTTCATTTTTTATATGTAGATGGATGATACCATACTACTCACTTATCAATGTACCCATATTTCCTAGGTCATGCTAGAGGGTGGTGAGGATTGATCGATTAGGGTGCATCGAGCACACCATTTTCATCACAGGGAGCCTCCATAGGCCATTAGACCATACATGCACTGTGTTGGATTCTATGGAATTACTGTATCATATTTCACATTTGTAGAACATTACTTGATTTCTACACTTATAGAGAGGTGGAGACCAAAGACACACACATTCTACCTGGCTGAGGGAGAGATAACCAACACCGTCCAGGATGTGGCAGTGCTTCTCGGTCTTCCTATCTTGGGGAGAACAGTTATTGGACTCACTCGCACATCTTGGACTGACCTTGCTCAGTTCTTGTTAGGAATCGACATTTTTTTTGACCGTATTCATACATATGGAGTGTTGATATTTATGATTTGGTTGGAGGTGCAGATTCCAAAATTAGCTGATGATGCTGTTGAGAATACTGTCATGAGTTGTGCTCGTGCATATATATTACATCTCATTGAATGGACCATGTGTAATGATCACTTGGGGATGCACATTCACATGAAGTATCTACCCCTAATAAAGGACTTTGATCGGGCCGGGACATACAGTTAGGGATCAACTTTCTTTTCATACACACACAGAGCATTATGCAAGTTATACCACAGGGACTGCACTGGTCTTGGGGGATGCATCATCCTTATTCAAATGTGGGAATAGGAACGTATCCCAGTATTCTTCCCTGAGCTTGCTGGTTCATCGATCAAGATAGAGGTGTTGCATAATTCTCCTCATGGACACTAGTATTATCACTCATTTTTATTGGGTTCTGATGCTACTAGGAGTTATTGACTTTAATTTATCATTATTTGTCACTATCGATGTTGTATTTTATAGGTGGTGTCAGCGACACAATTTCGGCATAGTTATGATACACCATTTGGGCGTATATTGACTCTAGTTGGACTGTCTCTTACCTAACCAGGTATGTATATACAATCTATCATTGTATAACAAATTTAATAATAGCATCAAATTTGGTTTTTAGTTAGGATCTTTTTTGACAAAGGTCACATGTCATTTCAGGTTTCTGGACTTCCATAATAGACTATTTTGGATTATTTCCCATCATAATGCATTTTTGGTCTTGAGGATTCTATGGTTTTAGTTACCCTCATTCACTTACATATTATTGAGTGGCAGCAGCCTGAAAGATTCATGCGCTAGTTTTGTCGTGCTCAGCCGATTCCATTGCTGCTAAGACAGATAGAAAAAATTCATGGGATAAAGCTGGCCAAGCGTCAGGATGAGTACTAGGGCCGAGTACATGCCTGCTTTCTCGACTTCTGGCATAGACGTGTAGAATTTTGTATTCAGGGTGTACCTACGAATTGATTATTTCTTTCAGAGTAGGTTGAGTATGAGCCACGGTATAGACTGAAGTCTATATTGTATATTACCTAACACGACAGAGAGATGCATAGGATGGTAAGTCAAAAAAATCCATTAGTTTTTTTATTGAACTATTTTTTAATTAATTTTGAATCTATTTACAAGTTATTCACTCAGATCATCTTGTTTACATGAGTGATGAAGAGGAGGAAGGGGTCTTTAGTTGGGCAGTTTTCCAGGCTGAAGCGCTGGAGCTGAGGGAATATTATCGTGCACTTTCTGAGAGAAACTTAGAGTGTCCAGCCTGGAGAGAGGAGGTTCCTTCCATGGAGGAACATCCTACAGCAGTAGTTGGTGCTAAGAAGCCACGACCATTGTGACTTAGATAGAGTTGTGCTGCATGTGAGGCCTCACCTGTTCCACAGGTATAGGTTTGCCCTCTAATAGTCCAGCCTCAGCCGATTTAGGATGTGCCTCAGGTGGCATGGGATCCATCTTTCTTGACAGTATATATGTAGTTCTCTACATATTGGGGTCCAAATCCATCATATCCTTGGGGTCTAGATCCATCACATCCTTAGGGTCCAGATTCATCACAACCTTGGGGTATAGCTCCATCACAGGCTTGGTTCCCCACTGCAGTGATGGCAGGTCATTCTACCACCCTAGTGGGAGAATGATCAGTAGGGTAATAAGAGATGAATTTTACATCTCCTCCCACTAACACACAAGTGGAAGATGTGATAGTCGACATTCCAGTGCCCAAGAATCATCCCTCTCCAGGTCATCAGACTCCACAGTGAACTTGACGTGGACGTCCTATTCACAGACCACCATGTAGGATAGAATATTCTCTCCATAGACATAGACAGTGATTGTACATGTTCATTTATATTTTTTATGTCTATTTAAAGGAAGATACTATTTTTACTGTCACACTTTCTTATATTTTTATCTATTATTTCAATTTTCATTTACATTTTAGGCATAGTTTATATTTTACTGCTTCCAAAGTCAACTACTTGAAATATAAAAATAATTATTAAATTTTAAGTAGATAACTTTAAAAACTTATGAAATATACAGTATAAAAACAATTTAAATAAAATTTAAAAGATATCCTGAACATCTAAAATGTTTTTGAAAATAAAGAGTTTCACAAATAAAATAAATAAATGAAAATGAAAAGAATGTATGAAAAGTTACTCGGAAGTGAGTGCTAAAAGAAGGAACGTCGGAGAGGATCCTAAACCACCTAGTTGAATTTGAAAGCCTATAAAATATAAAATATAAAACCCATAAAATAAAAATTAAAACTTCAACTACTTCTTATATGTTTAATCCATGTTTAGAATTGCATTTATATTGGTCTTATAGTTTATATTTTATAGGATAGAAAATCCACATACTTGAAACATTTTTATGTTTTGAGTAGGTGGATTAGAAAGATTATAAATTATTTTTCATCAAAAAAATTTAAGAAATTATTTTTTATTTTTGACAACTTCTTATATGTTTAATCAATTTTAAAATTTCATTCATTTTAGTCTAATAATTTATATTTTATAAGGTACCAAAGTTACATACTTGAAAAAAAATTAAGTTTCAATTAGGTGGATTATAAAGCTTATAAATTAGTTTCATCAAAAAAATTTAAGAAAATATTAGTTATTTTAGACTAATTCTTATGTTTTTAATCAATTTTTAAAATTTCATTAATTTTGGTCTTATAGTTTATATTTTATAGGCTGGAAAAGTCAAGTACTTGAAACATTTTTAAGTTTCATGTAGGTGGATTAGAAAGCTTATAAATTATTTTTAATCAACATTTTTTAAGAAATTATTTTTATTTTTGAATACTTCTTATATGTTTAATCAATGTTTAAAATTTCATTCATTTTGGTCTTATAGTTTATATTTTATAGGCTAAAAATGTCACGTACTTGAAACATTTTTAAGTTTCAATTAGTTGGATTAGAAAGATTATAAATATTTTTCATTAATATTTTTTAAGAATTTATTTTTATTTTCTAATACTTCTTATATTTTTAATTATTGTTTAAAATTTAATTTATATTTGTATTATATTTTATATTTTATAGGCTAGAAAAGTCATGTACTTGAAACATTTTTAAGTTTCAATTTGGTGGATTAGAAAGCATATAAATTATTTTTCATGAACATTTTTTAAGAAATTATTTTTTATTTTCCACTAATTTTTATATGTTTAATCCATGTTTTAATTTTTATTTATATTGGTCTTCTACGTTATATTTTATAGGATAGAAAAGGCGCGTACATGAATAAGAGATAAATAATGCTAAAACAATTTGTTTTATTTATTTATATATATATATGTGTGTGTGTATAAACATAAAAAAATAATAATACAACATAAAAATTTTAAATATATAAAACGGAATAATTAAAATAGAAAAAAATTATTCTTTTAGGGAAAATGAGGCATTGCAGATGCTTCCTTTAAGGAAATTTTTTTAAAAAAAATTAACCTAGTATTTTTAGAAAAAAAAATATTTTTTTCAGAAAACCTATTAAAAAACTCGTCGATACTCCTTTAAATTTTCCCTCATTGGAGAACACCCCTGCCCCTGATCACCCAAATTCCACACAGATGCCTTGTTGGAGAAGGGTTTGTTGTGCTTTCCAATCGCCTCTGACAATTGAACCAAGGCCGCCTCCCTCAGCAGAACCTGCTTATGGTTGTACCCACTCTCACTCATGCTTTTGTTGTCTGTAACAGAAGATATGCAAAAAAAAACTAAGAGAGATATATATATATATATATCACTCTGGAATATGAGGGTAACTATGGAAAAGCTATTTCATGGGGGAAATATATATAGGTTTCATAAAAATAAAACTGTAGGTTTCATGAAAATAGATGTGTTTAATTTGAATCAAATTTCCATTTCTGAAAATACAAAGATATTCATAGTTAACAAAGATTTCTGGATTCCTAATTCCAACCTTAGGAATCTATTTGATAAATTATCATTGTGTATTATATAAATTTTTTAATAAAAATTAGAAAACAGTTTTTTTTAAATATATATGATTCATTGTATGCATGATGGGATGCTTGGTCCTTGTGATTGGGAGTTCGATTCCCACAGGGGGAAATGTTAGGATTGTAAACAATTGTCCCTTCGATACAACGATAATTGTGAGATAAAAAATAAATTTAAAAATTGTGGAATTAAAATGAACACTAGATTTAACATGGAAAAACCCCCAAATGAAAGGTGTAAAAAATCACAAGAAAATAAAAAGATTTCACTATGGTAAAATGAGGGTAAAAACTATCTCTTAATTATAAGGAGAAAACAATCAAGAAATTTTCTCTTGAAAATATGTAAAAACACATCACAAAATAATGCACTCAAGGTTGAAGATGTGTTGTTTCTGAATCTAATGATGAAAATCGGTGGAGGAGATCCCCTTTTATAGTCTACCTTCACCCTCCTTTGGTCTCCCTCAATTAAATTTTTGTTACCAAATTAAATGGGGGAATAATGGTAGTGTTTCAACCTCTTTGAATGAAATGAATGAGGAAACCATCATTATTAATTTTATCTCTCCATAACGTCTTCTAACATATCTACCTCTTGGATATTTGATTGAATTTAAATCACATCTCCACACATCCTTTCTATTTTTCAAACCTGTTACTCATGTCTCTGCAATACCGCTTGAGTATCTACACTATCTAAACTTTTCAGAACCAATCACCTTCATCAGGAAATCTACCAAATTTTCTTTAGTGTGAATTTTTTTCATGTCTATACTTACTTCATCCACAAAATATCGAAAAAAATGATATTTTACACCAATGTGCTTCATCCTAAAATGAAAACATGGATTTCTTGAAATGTTCAAGGCACTATAACTATCATAAAACAATGAAATATGACCCTGTTTGTGCTCAAGATCTTCCAACAACCTTCTCATCCAAATCGCATATTTGCATGCCTGTGTAGCTACTATGTACTCCGCCTCCATCATAGATAAATCCACAATTGACTGTAACTTTGAAATTCAGCTCACAGCTCCTCCTGTAAGAGTAATCACATAACTAATAGTGGATTTTCTCCAGTCAAAATCACCTGAGAAATCTGAATTAACATAGCCTCTGATAGTGAAATCCAATCCTCCAAAACATAATGCAATATCTGAGGTTTCTTTTATGTATATCAATATCCTATTCACCATGCTCCAATGATCCCATCCTATATTTTCCATGTATCGACTAACTGTTCTCACTACATGTGAAATGTCTAATCTAGTACAAACCATAATGAACATTAGACTCCTCACTGCTGATGCATACATCACTCAAGACATTTCAATCCTCTTTGATTCACTTCTAGGACTCATCGAGGAGGATAACTTTTAATTAATAGGATGAGGGGTAGAAATTGACTTACAGTCTTACATATTGACGCTTTTAAAGACATTCCTCAAATAATTCTTTTGTGATAGAAAAATCTTTCCATTATTCTTATCTCTATAAATCTGTATCCTAGGAATCTTTTTTGTGGGCCCCAAGTCTTTTCTATCAAACTTCCTAGCCAATTATGCCTTCGTCTCTTATATTTGATCATTTTTGGGCCCTACATTCAATATTTCATCCACATACAATAGTATAATGATAAATTCATTACCATATAGACCCTTGAAATATGAAAAAGGATCTGAATTAAGTCTGTTGTATCCAAGGCTCATGATATCATAATCAAATCTCTTGTACCAACACCTTGGTGCCTATTTCAGATCATACATAGATTTTTTAAACCTGAAAACCAAGTTCTCTTTACCTTCTTAGACAAAACCTTCTAGTTGGAGCATATAGATTTATTCATCAAGATCACCATGGAGAAAATTTGTTTTCACATCTAATTACTCTAGATATAGAGTGTATGTAGCACACCTTATCAGAATCACCCAAATAGTCGTCTATCTAACAATAGTAGAAAATATTTTATAAAAATTGATTCCTTCCTTCTAAGCATATCCTTTGACCACCAGTCTCGCATGATATCTTTCCACCTGGTATGTTTCATCACTCTTGATCTTATGGACTCATTTGTTCCTAATGGACTTCCTTCCATGAGGTAATGGAACAAGATCCCAAGTCTTGTTCTTGTGTAGGGATTCAAGTTCCTCCTGCATCTCCATCGTCTGTGAAGATACATCCAGACTCTGGGCCACCTCCAAAAGAGATGATGGCTCTTCATCCTCTTTCAATAAGAAGTATGCAGCATTTCTCTCAATGACATAATTTGAGTTCCATATTGGTGATTGTTTCTCTCAATTTGACCATTTTTTGCCAGGATTATCTAGTACATGATCATTTTAATCTGGTAATACCTCAAAGGAAACTGGTTCTTCCTTTGTTATGCCCTTCACCTCGACTGTTGTAGTTTTTGTACTCTCTTTCTCTGTGTCTTTATCAATCGTCATTTTCACTATGTCTTTGATAAATATGACATCTTTGCTGATGATAATTATGTGGGTAGTGGGATCCCACAAATGGTACCCCTTCACACCATCAATGTATCCCAAGAAGATACATTCCCTGGATCTCAAGTATAACTTCAATCTTTCCTAGTTATGAAACAGTGCATATACAGGACTTCCAAAAGTATTCAATTGATAATAATCAGTGGGTTTACTAGTCCACATCTCCATCGGTGTCTTCAGATCAATTTCCATTAAAGGGGATCGATTGATCACATAGCATGTGGTATTTACTAGTTCTGTCAAGAATGTCTTGGTAACTCCTTCAGTATTCAGCATCACCCTTTTTCTATCCAACAAGATTATATTCATCCTCTCTACCACTCCATTCAATTGAGGAGTGTATTCCACCATGAACTTCCTCTTGATGCCTTCCTATTAACAAAAAGATTCAAAATCCTCAGTTTTATATTCTCCACCATTATCAATCTCAAACACTTGATCTTATTTTCGGATTCAAACTCCTTATATGCTTTAAATGTTTTGAAGACTTCAAAGAAATCTGATTTTCTCTTTATTGTAAACACCAAACATATCCTAGAACAGTCATCAATAAAATATACAAAATACCTTGATCCACTTAGAGATACAACTGCTGCTTGTTAAATGTCAGAATGGATCAACTCCAAGATCTCCTTTCTCCTCATTGTTGACATTCAAAACTTCAACCTATGTTTCTTACTCAAAAAATGCTTGAAAAATGATAATGATACCTTTGTAATACTAGGAAACAACTTTTGATCAGCAAGAATATTCAGGCCTCATTTGGACATATGGAAAAGCTTCTGATTCCATAACATCATCAACTCTTCTGTCGAGGTAGTTGATGCAAAAACTATCTCTAATTCCTTGAATGTTTCACCCATAAGCACTTACAGGTTCTTTGTGATCTTCTTTTCCTTCATCACCATAAGCACTCCCTTTACAATATTCATCATCCCTTTCTTGGTGCGAGTCTTACATCTGATGTCATAAAATTGTCCTAAGGACAAAAAGTTCTTCTTGAGGCCCTCCACATGGCGCACTCCTTGAATAGTTCAGACTATGTTATCATGTATCTTCATTTTGATGGTTCTGACTCCAATGATCTTCAATGTATGATCTCTCCCCATTTACACAAGTCCTTCCTGGATAGTTTAATATTTTTCAAACCATTCCCATCGAGATTTCATGTGCCATATTTCTCCTGAGTCAACAATCCATGCATCATCAAGATATTTTCTACCTTCAGTAGTTTTTGTCGCTACACTGACTTGTACATCTCCATTTCTAGATGTACTTTCCACATTTACTTGAGAGTTCTTCTCACCACCTTTATTATTCCAATAGTATTTTCTGAAATTCCCTCTCATACCACAATTGTAACATTTGATGTTTTTCTTCATTCCCCTTGATTTAGACCTACCATGATTCTTGATCCCACTAGAACCACACTCTATCATTCTTCCTCTTTCCATTGATAGAGCTTCTACATGGTGTGAAGTCATCTGCGTGTCTTCCTTGTTATTGTGCTAACTTTTTTCTTCAAGAACCGTAGCTGTAACATCATTGAAGGGAGACATATCCATTAGGATATTATTGGTGAGGTTGATGTTAAGTTGATCATACGAATCTGGAAACTTTGGAGCAGAATCTCCACACATTCAGTATCCACAATTTTATAGCCCAATGCCATAAGATGAGAAAAAAGGATATTGAGGGTGTTGATATGGTCGGTCACTGATGATGGATCTGCCATTCGGAGAGTGTATAATTTTCTCTTCAAGAATTTTTTTTTTTTGTGGAGTGACTTTGCCTCATAAAGCTTTGTCAGAGTCTCCCCAATTTATTTTGTCGTCTTCTTCACCGTAATGCTTGACAGGACCCCATCTGCTAAAGCCAAGTGGATGTTGGGAATAGCATTCTCGTCTATGTTGTTCCATTTCTCCTCTGTCACACCCGTTGGTTTCTCTTCAATCACCTGTGGGCAATTATCTTTCTATAGCATCACTTGCATCTTCATTTTCCATAATGAAAAATTATTTTCCATTGAATTTTTCGATATCGAAATTTGCCGCCATTTGGACACATTGTCAGTCCAGAATTTCCTTGGGCCAGAACCTCATCCCTCTGATACCACTTGTCAGGATCAATTTTCTTCAGCCCAAGGTCCCTTAGGCCCACCACATAGGCCCTTCTGAGGTTATATCCTAAAAAACCTTCGGTGATAAGCGGAATTGTCCATCCAAACTTTTATGTGAGCCATCATCCTTTGTAGAAACCAATGTGGGATTAGGTTTGCACCCAACAACAAATTTTTTAATTTGGGTTTATAATTTTTTTTACAAAACAGGATAGGTTAGATGGTATTTTTAAAAAGGGGTCTGGAGATGCATGAACCTCATTAACGCATCTCCCCTCACCAGGAAACATGAATGGGGTTCACACTTCCTATGCAATATTTCTGTAGGAAGAGTGAACCTCGTTCACTCTTCCTCCAGAATTTCTTAAATTATTAATATTACTATATATATTAATATAAATAGATATATAACTAAAAATTAAAATAAATATTAAAAAAAATATTTAGCAAAAAGTAATACATACTAATTAAATATTAATAAATATTAATTAAATAATACATGAATATTAATAAATATTAATAAATAGTAAATAAATATAAATAAATAGTAAATAAATATAAATAAATAACATTAAATAAATATAAATATTATAATTTATATAAATATAAAAAAATATTAAGATGTAAATAAATAAATATTAATTAAATAATATATAAAAATTAAATAATATATAAAAATTAAATAAATATTAATAAAAATTAATAATATAAATAAATATTAAATAAATATAAAACAATATCAATTAAATATTAATAAATAGTAAATAAATATTAATAAATAATATATAAGTATATATTACTAAATATAAATAAATATAAATAAATAGTAAATAAATATGAATAAAATAAATAAATAAAAAGAAATATTAATAAATAGTAAATAAATATAAATAAATAACATTAAATAAATAACATTAAATAAATATTAATATGTAAATAAATAAATATTAATTATATAATATATAAGTATTAAATAAATATTAATATATAGTAAAAATATAAATAAATATCAATTAAATATTAATTAAATAGTAAATAAATAGTAAATAAATATAAATAACTATTAATAAATAATATATATGTAAATATTACTAAATATCAATAAATATCAATAAATATTAATAAATATTAATAAATAGTAAATAAATATAAATAAATAATATATAAGTAAATATAAATAAATATAGACAAAAAAATAAATAGTAAATAAATAGTAAATAAATATTAATAAATATTAATAAATATTAATATGTACTAATATTAATAAATAATATAAATTTATTAAATAAATATTAAATAAATGACATTAAATATCACTAAATATTAATTAAATATTCATAAATATTAATAAATATTAATAAATTTTACTAAATGTTAATAACTATTAATAAATATTAATATTTACATATATTTGATAATTTTTATTAATATTTATGAATAATTATTTAATGAATAACTATTATTTATTAATATTTGTTAATAATTGTTAACATTTATTAATATTTATTTAACATTTATTAATATTTAATTAATATTTATTTATATTCATCAATATTTAATTAATATTTATATATTATCAATAAAAGAGGTCTTGACACTCAACATGTTAAAAACATATATTAAAATCTACGAATATTTATTTAATATTTATTAATATTCATTATTATTCATTAATATTTAATTAATATTAACGAATATTTATTATTATTTACATAATGTTTACTAATTTTTTGATTAATATTTATAAATATTTATAAATGTTGAAAAATATTTTGTTTCCATTTATTAATATTTGTTAGTATTTTATTTATATTTTTTATTATTTAATTAATATGTATTATTATTTATTTATATTTATTTATATTTATTGATATTTATTGATATTTATTAGTATTTCTAAGTATTTATGAATATTTAATAATTTTTATTACTTTTAATTAATATTTAATGTATATTTATGAATATTTATGAATATTTATTTAGTGTTTATCATTATTTGTTAATATTTAGTGCTTTTTATTAATATTTTTTAGTATTTATGAATATTTATGAATATTTAATACTGTTTAATTAATATTTTTGAGTAATTAATTAATATTTATTAATATTCTATTACTATTTGGTTTTTATTTTATATTAATTAATATTTATTTCTATTTGTTTACATTCATTTATATTTATTAATACTTAGTAATATTTAATTAATATTTAGTCAATATTTATAAATATTTATTCATATTATCAATTTTTATAAATTTTTATTTAATTATTATTAATATTTTTAAATATTTATAAATATTTAATCAATATTTATTCATGTTTTACAAATATTTATTAATTTTTAATTTATATTTATTTATATTTAGTTATAATTTAATTAATTTTAATTAGTTTTTATTAATATTTATTTTAATATTTAATTAGATATCTATTTATATATATTTATTTAGTAATATTTATTAATAAAAAAAATTTGGAGGAAGAGTGAATGTCTTTCACTCTTCTTTCAGAAACCTCACACAGGAAGCATGAACCCCGTTCATGCATCCTAGCAAGGGGAGATGGGTGACCCATTTTTGAAAATACCTCAAACCCTATCCCTTTTTGTAAAAAAAATTACAAAACCCTGTTTGAAAAATTTTCCCCGAGAGGATGGACATTGGCTTCATAATTATACACCTCGATAATTAAGAACCTCGAAACCTTAGGACACTAGAGAGGGCAATTTTAAATAGTTCTCCACCACAAGATGAATTCAAGACCTAAGTTCTTGGTATCCTCATCGGCTGGGGGGAATGAATTGTAAAAAATAAAAAATAATATAAAAATAAAATATTGAAAATTACAATAACAAGAAATATTCCTTTTAAAAAAATTAATAATGAACACATAACATAGGTTTCACCCTTTATTTCATAACTACATTATTTTATATAATAAGTCACCTTTAAACTAAAAATGCGCTCTACCCACATCCCCATCTTTTGGAATGAAAATTATTTTATTTTACATTATAAACCACTCTAAAACCAAAATCCTGTTACAATACTATCTACACTATTTCCTCAAGAATTTTTAAAGGTTCACTACACTATGAAATAATATTTTCTAAAACATTCTAAATAAATAAATAAAATTAAGTTTTAAAATCAGATCTATATTCATAAACTAACCAACCCACATAAAACATTCCAAAAGAGAGCACACTACAAAAAAAGCGGTGGTTCTAAAAATTCACACTAAAAAAATCATATTAACTATAATTTATAATATAAAAGTGACATAATATAACTGCCGCTATATTTTTTTTAATTTAGAAGATGTTTTGTTTAAATAGAATCTAAATCCGTAAAATATATGAATATTCCAACTCCCCCAACCCGATCTCTCAACCCCGATCCCTCAGCCCCAATCCCCCCTCTCCCCGATAATGACCACCCCTCGGCCCCGATCCCCACTCTCCCAAATGATGACCACCCCTCGGCCTTGATCCCTCTTTTCCTCGACGATGAACACCCCTCACCCCTCCCTCACCTCTAATCCCCATGACCCCAACCCCCCTCCTCCCTGAAAATGACCCCACTATTCCTCAATGATGATCCCCAAAGGCGACCCATCTTCCCCTTTTCCTGGCAAGTGGGATCCCCGATCACGGCAACAACCCTAACTGATCTTCCTCCTATGTCACATTCTTGATTTCATTTTGAGGTATTTTTCTTTTTTTTCTAGAATTACCCCCCCTTGGTTTTATTTTATGTTTTGGTGAAAATGGAAGTTTTTGGAGAAACCGATGGCGCACATTGTGGAAAACCGTGCACCCTTTCTCAGGTAACCATGTTGCCAAGTGGAATTTTTTGATAGATTCTTATCACATAGTTAGTGCATGGTTTGTAAACTGTGTGTGCTAATCCTGCAGCATTCCCTACTTAGACAATCATGGGTGCACGGTTTCCATATGATTTGAAAAACCACACCAGAAAACCATGTGGCATGTCCTGTTCATTAAAATTCAGTTTTTTACTTTTTTTACCCTTTCAATTTTTAAATCTAATCTGCCCAAACCCTACTCACTCAGGTTCCTCTACCCTAGGCACCTCCCCCAAGTCCTCTTGCTCCCTTGGACCTCCATTTTGGGGTGATTTTGGTGGGATTTCTCCATGAAATATTCATGTTAGTGTCATTTCTTCCTGTTTTCTCCTCTTCAATACCACAAAAATAAGTTTTTGCAGTGTCACCCTTCAACAGTGCTAAAAAATAACTAATAAAAGGGATACCTTTAACATCGCTAAAAAACACCTCTTTTTTAGCGCTCTTAAAGGGGCCCTATTTATCAGTGTTTTTTTAGTAGCGATGATATAGGGGGTCTTTATCAACACTTTTTTTACTAGTACTGCTAGAGGGTATATTTCAAAAAAATCATTCAAAATAATATATTAATATATAAATATATGTATATTGATATAAATATAATATATATTTTTTTTAATATGTTTTAGATAATTATAAATA
This sequence comes from Viscum album, assembly GCA_963277665.1. Taxonomy (NCBI): domain Eukaryota; kingdom Viridiplantae; phylum Streptophyta; class Magnoliopsida; order Santalales; family Viscaceae; genus Viscum; species Viscum album. The sequence goes on from OY728134.1 coordinate 510,556,205, forward strand.
GACATTTACACTTAATATATATGATATTTAGTGAAAATGGATTATAAAATATTTAAAAAAATTATTATTGAATAATATTCTAATTATCATTGAGTAATAATAATTTAATAAAAATCTAAAGATACACAAAATAAAAAATTTAATAAAAGATCTGAAATAAGTTGAAAACGTAACTCAAACTTCAAATGGTCATAAATTTTGATCCAGGTGTCTGTTTGAACTCTACCACATATAAAATCAATTCATGTGAGAAGATCTACACTCTAGTGACACAAGGTAATCTTATGTCACATTTTTAGAGGAAATAAAGGCCTAGAAGGCCTCAAAAACTGAGTTTTTAGTCGGGATACCCAAATTTTTTAACATCTGATAGAATTCCAGCCTCTTTAAAGGGGGTTAATTTGCCCTTTTTCACTGTGGAATGAATTTATTCCAAGGTATTACATTCATATTGATATTATGACGTTGAAATTTTTTTTCACAATATACTGTTATTTATAATCAAATATATAACAATATATACATATTTTTTATATATTCAGACATAAAATTTTAATTTTATAAATAATTAATTAATCATATTTACATATAAAATATATTTCATAATATATAAGCCTTATCTAAATAAAAACTAATATTCATTTTATTTTAAATACAAATATATGAATATTTATATACCTATATAATGTGTGTGTGTGTGTATTTGTGTGTGTGTGTATTAACAAACTCATATATATTATCTATATATTCTAACATATGTATATTCATATTAATATATAATATTTTTAAATATATATAAATATGTATTATTATACTTATAGATACACATATGATATGTGTGTGTGTGTTGTATATATGTATTTATTAATTTATTTATTTATAAACACACATTGGAAAACATATTTTATAAATGTATTTAAAACTGATCTTATAAATATATATTAATATACGAATAAATATATAGATAAAAAATTTAACTAAATATATGTAAATAAATAGATATAAATAGATATTAATATACGGATAAATATATAAATAAATATATATATATATATAAATATATAAATATATAAATATATAAGTTTATAAATATAACTATATATGTATATATATATATATTATTATATATATATAAATATATATATATATATATATATATATATTAATATAACTAAATATATATATTAATATAACTAAATATATATATTAATATAACAATATATATTAATATAACTATATATATATATATTAATATATATATATATAGATATATCATTAAATGGAGAGCAAAGTAACATGGAGGGGTGGTAAAGGGTCCAGACGTGTAGGGGAGATGTCTCGAGTTTGAGTCTTGGTGGAGGCAGGGGCGCGCGCCTGAGTTGGTGAAGGGGGCTGCTGGCGCTGTTAAAGGGTTGAGGGTGGCCTGGGCATGTAGGGGTGGATAGGGAGTGTTGGTGGGGTGCTTCATATCATTGTTGAAGGGGGGTCAAGCGTGGTTAAAACCCTCCGATCCGATTTGAATAATTTTTTTAAATTTTTTTTTTTAATTTTTTTAACTTTTATCATCACTATTAAAAAAACACTGATAAAGAACCATTTTATCAGCACTTTATTTAACACTGATAAAGGGGACCCCTTTTAATATCTCCTCAATTATCAATGATTTTTTAGTGTTGATAAAGGTTTTTTTAGCGCTGATAAAACCATGTTTTTTAGTAGTGATTATCTAGGGTTTCTGTACTTCTCTCATGGGGTTTCATATCTCCAGTGGGTTGGGTGGTCTCTTTAGGGTTGAATCTTGTTCTTTAGAGTTAAATCTGGATGGTTTTGGTTGAATATTTCCTTGTTAGGGTCTTGTGGTGGAGAAGTTATGGCTTCACACCAATTTATGGATGCTTCCTAGCTTGAGGTAGGTGGTTACATGCCCTAATATTGTTAGACGATTTTAATATGATTTCTTGTGTATTTAAACATGTTATATAGTTCAATTGTGTGGTGTGAAATATATTTTGGAATGTTTTTTCTAGGAGTTTATGATGAATGTGTATTTTCTAAAAGGAAAGTTTATGTTTGTGTATGTTTTATTTTGATGTTTCTTAAAAAGGATGTTATGCTTTCTGTGGAGAGTGTTAAATGGGATTTCAAAGGGATTTAAAGGTGCGAATGAGTTTTCTAAACAAAATGAGAATTGTTGCATATTGGTTTCCATGTTGTGCACCTTTGTATTAATTGTAATTTTTTTAAATGATGGGAAGCATGTTTTAAAAATGAACTTGGTTTATGTGTGGTTTTAAAAGGAGCTTATCCCATGGAATTGATTGATCAATGGTGTATTTTTCTCATGTTTTCCCCAAATGAGGATTTATGAATTATGTAAGTGGTTATAATTGTATTTGAAAGTGGTTTTTGTGTGTGTAAAATGTAAAGTGGTTTGGTTTATGGAAAATGGTGAAATCTTGTTGTATTTATAGTGCTTGGCATGTGTATGTGGAAATTGTGTTATGTGTGACATGTGAACATGAAATTAAGCAAAAAGGGAATCCCCAGTATCTATGTGGGTATACTAGATCTAGTACACTAGTGTTTTGGATGTGGTAAGACATGTTTCATCTAATAGATCGACGCTAGTTGACTTAGGAGTGGAAATGCCCGACTCACATAACATGATTTATTATTACAACACTAACTAAATTATGATGATGATTATAGACCTCTAGGACCTTGGTATGTTCCCTCTTAGTGGATCATGCATGAGAAATCTAATGGTTGTGGTTTCTATACCACACATTTCACCAAGGTACGAGGTTCTTATGTCTCACTCGAGCTATAATACCCCAAGATATTTACTCATGGTTCTCTCTTGTGACATGATACCTATGTGATGCAGTGCCATCCATCTACATATGGTGGACCTTGAGTGTATTTCAATTGAAAGAAAGTTTATCCTAGTAAAATATTCCTTTTAAAATGTTACCTTTAAAAGGTTGTTCTAAAAGTGTTTCCTGGAATAAATAGTTTTCTTTGAAAGTGTTCCTTTGAAAATGTTTTTCTCCTTCAAAAATGTTTTCTTGAAATTTTTCCAAAGTCTTTTCTATAAAGAGTGCATGTTAATTTTTCTTTTGATGTTATATCATAGAATCCTTTTATTTTGGGTGGCATCCTACTAGGATTTAGATCAAACCCTACATACACCTTCTGGTGTTTATAGATTTGTATGACTCAGGTAAAGCAATGGCGTGTCATGGTGGTGGTTCAGGTTTCTAGTGTTCCATCTCATACAGGTTTTGTTCTTGTTAGTGGGTTTAGGTTGATTCCCCTCTTGTTGCATGGAGGTTGTGTTTGGCCTTTTTGTTTTCCTTTCTATTGTTACACTTGGGTTTTTTCTTAAAATTGTAAAACCTTAAATCTTAAAATTATTGTACCTTATTCGGTTAGGATTATTCAGTCTTGTGATGCTTATTTTTTTTATTTTTTTATGATTATATAAATGGTTGAAATCATTACCATGATTTATTATTGATACCCAAACACTATTTTCCAGCTTGTGGGGATCAGGAACTCCCTTCGGGCCATGCCATGGATCGGGCTGGGTGTCGGGTTTGATGGAACACTAGTTTGGTTCATGACAAAATGGTATCAGAGAAGGTCACTCTCTTTTTGGGTCATGTTATTTGGATAAGAATCTGGATACACCGGAGCTAGAACTATTGGGGATTTAGGTTTTGGTTGCGAATAGGGTACATGGCCAGCACACCTCTTGATAAGACTCGAGATGCCATGGGAAGTGAGGTTTCTTTTGGATTTTTTGGTTCTTGTGGGTTGTTTTGTGTTTGGAAATGAAAATAGAGTTGGGCTAATGGTCTCAATGAGATTGAAGGGTCTGACAAGCCATGTGGATCTAGGGATATGATCCTAGAATACTCTCTATGATGGTAGTGTGATTAGTGTATGGCCTCCAACCATAACATGTGTTTTTCTTTTTTTAATGATATAACATATATTTTATTTTAAGTGATAATATATAACACTAAATATTTTTTATCATTTATTAATATGGAAATTATAATAAAAATATAGAAAACAAGTTACTTCACAAAAATATTTATCATATAACATGTGTTTCGAAGGGCCTAGGGTTTTAGAGAGATTCAACCTTATTTGGAGTAGGTATATTTGGAAACCAATGATTCACTAGGATTAAGTGTCACCCAATGGTTATACATTTCCATATTTATATAGTTTCAAATATGGATCTATGAGATATTTAGTTTCATCACACTTAAACATGTTGAATTGTGGAAACACCTTCTGGGAAAACACAGATTGTTTGATTGTGGTCCTACCCTCTTCCCACTTTAATTGAATTACAAGATAATAAGAGAGTAATCCAAAAGGCGTCATTTTGTATTTAGATATCATTTTCCCTTTGTACGCCTTGATATCTTTGATGCTTCTCACTGTGATTATAAGTTCATCAATATAAACACTCACAATAATACCTATGTACATGTCTCCTCTTGTGCACACAACTTACTCATGTGATCACTTTTTGAAACTAAGGTATTTGAGGTTCATGTCTAGTAGGGTATTCCATGATCATGGAGCCCATCAAAGTCCATTGGTTTCATTACTCGATTTATAGACCTATTGCATTTTTTCATAAGAAAAACCTCTATATGAGTCACATATATTTCTTCATATAACTCTTTATTCAGAAATGATGAATTAAAGCCTATATGATATAATTCCCATCCCTAGTTAGAAACTAAATCAATAATTATATTTACTATGTCAATTTTATCCATCGGTTCAAACACCTATTCAAAATAACCTCTTTTCCATTGAATATGCACTTTCATTACCAATCTATCTTTGTGCCTGATAACGTTTCCATCAGATCCCTTATTTAGCTAGTGAACCAATTTTTATCCAATAGTTTTTTGTCTTAGTGACTGTTCAATGAGAATCTATGTATTTTTCTTCTATATCACCTCATGTTCTTTTATTATTTCCTATTCCCATGTACATCTCAATATTCTTTATAGTAAGAGGATGACTCCCCACACTCCAACAGGAGTAATTCATCTAAGATGTGATGTACTTTAGTCTCAATATAGGTTTTTGAAATATATTGATATTAGATTATGCATTCATTGAAACTTTTCTTGCTTCTAATTTCTATTGATGTGTATAGAGTAGCTTCTCAATTATGTTGGGATTCATCAAATTTATTTATAAGAGCGAAAATTATCTTAATAGAGAGATTTATCACAACATTAATTTAGGATTTTCTCCCAACATTAATGGAGATTTAATTCTAAATATATTGACAAAAAATATTAGAGATATTGACTTGGTGTCTATATAAGAGGATATGCTAACATATTTTTGAGGTGTGCCATCACGATGTAGCCAGCAAGAAAGAACTGGGAAGGGGTGTTCGATTTTTCGGTGGCCTGTGGGACACAATGATGATACAAATTATGTTGTAATTATAGAGAGGTTCTTGACAAGATGTTCAATATGTCATCCACTGAGGGAAATAAGGGGAATACTGCATCAGCAACAACATGTGCGATGCGTCAGCATTTAACAGGTGCAGATTAGTAGAGACGCAATCAATCATCAGGGTCATGTATCAAAATTCTTCCTAATAGCAGTGATTTGGTGGCGTGTCCTAGTTCATAATTAAGGGTAAATAATGATAATGAGATCATGAGAGAGAAATCCTTTGGGTGTCTCAAGATGGTGTGAGGCTGATGCATGTTCAGATGAAAATATCTGAGGAAGTGACGTTTCATCGACTGAAGGGTGATGTTCTATCATAAATTTATCTTTCAAGCATGGAATTGGAAAGTTGTTTATTAGAGAGAAAATGGAGCCGTATTGGGGTGTGATTTTCACATAGGTTTTTTTATACCTTCATTGACATTCATGTTTTGGCATTACTTGGATTCTTTGTATTATATGATTCATAGTGGCCATTTTTTGAAATTTCCCCATGGTTTTTTAATCCTCCGCATGGGAGGGTTTTTCCATTTTAGAAAAACATGCGTACTGATTTATTTATTCTGCTTATATCACTTCTATATTTCATTGTGTTTCTCATAATATTTGGCAAGAAAATTTCTGCCCGAAATCTAGATTCTCCCAAAAAATTGGTATCAAAGGAGGTTGGTTCATGCTTAAAATTTAATGTTATAATTATGTTAGTTTTTAAGAGGATATTTGATGCGTGCATGAATACGAATAATTTTTGGAAATTAAATAAGGTTGAGAGAGGTGATTCACATGTCCGCTCAAGGGATATTGAGCAGGGGGGGTAGTTAATTTTGGAATGTGGTCTAGATTATGTGGTAATCACTATTATGGGAGAGCCAGATGTTTCTGGTTTTGGTCTTGTTCATTAGGATGGTGCATATACAGGTGTGATGAAAATTTCTGTGTTTTATTTTCTTTTTGTAGGGGGAGATGATATTATTTTTTCAGAAGTGTAAAAGGATGTCATCATATTTTCTAAAGATGATGATGGTTGGTGTGATACCAACCTATTTTATTTCCAACTAGGTTTTTTGGATGTTTCCATTATTTAATGTGTTGAAGGGGGGGATTTTTGGGATTCATCACATTTATTGATGAGATAGAAAATTATTTTAATCGATATATTTATCACAACATTAATTGAGGATTTTCTCCCAACATTAGTAGATATTTAATTCTAAATATTATTGGATGGAATAAGGTATGTTGACCTCATTTATTAGATATATGGACTTGGTTTATATATAAGAGGATGTGGTAACATATTTTGGATTTTTTCTATCATGATGTAGCTAACAGTAGATAATTGGGAAGGGGTTTCTGAGTTTGCAGTGGCCCGTGTGACATGACGATGAGAAAAAAATATCTTGTATGTGTGGAGAGGTTCTTGATAATATGTTCAATATTTTGTACTTAAAGAGCAATAATGGGACTAATTAATTGATAGTAGAATGTGTGGCACATCAACATTTAATAGGTACAGAGTAGTAGTGACGCAATCAATTATTGGGGTCATGTATCGAAAGTATTCTTGATAGCAGTGATCAGGTGATGTGTCCTAGTTCATGATCAGTGGTACATCATTATAGAGAGATCATGAGAGAAAAATACTTTTGATGTTTCAAGATGGTGTGAGTATAACTCATGTTCGGATGAATATCTCTGAGGTAGTGATGTTTCATCAACATAAGGGTGAAGTTTTGTTACAGATTGATCTTTCGAGCATGATGTTGGCAAGATTTTTATGATAGAGAATATGGAGGTGTATTAGGGTGTGGTTTTCACACATGTTTTTCTATGCCAATATTATCATTCACGTTCAATAATTACTTGGATTCTTTGTATTCTCTGATTCATAGCAGATATTTTTGGGAATTGCCCCGTGGTTTTTTAATCCTTTGCATGGGAGGGTTTTTCAATGTTAAAAAACCTACATACTAATTTTTTTATTCTACTTAAATTGCTTCCATATTTCATCGAGTTTCTCTCAATATTTTGGAAAATGATTTTTCGCCCAGAATCAAGATTCTCCCCAAAAAATTAGTCATTGATTAGGGTTTATGATGGAATTGGAACTGATCTTCCACTCCCACTTGGAAATTGTGATAGGTTTTTTGCTTATTCTGGATTTCTTTCTAATGTGTTTTTCATATAACCTTCCACAGTTAGAGAGAATTACTCCACAAAAACTTATTGTAGATCATCTAGAATAATTAATTCTGATAAATCAACAACAAACAATTCTATAAATGAATTCTAATTCAAATCCACATCTTCTAGAAAAAATGACATCTCTAATTATATGTAGAATTATACAACAAGGAACAAATAATATATGAGAATTTTATCCCTCTTGAACACAAATATACACCATGACTTAGTTGCGATCATTATGTTTTATCAAGTGTGGAATTGTCATAATTTCATGGAATCTATACTAAATCATCCTTTAGTGAGTAAGGTGGGGTTTCCTCTAAGATCAGGCTTCAAACAGAATATACTCAGCTTATGATTTTTTTGTCATTCGGTTCAATAGGTGGACCGCATTCCTTATCGTCTCTACCAAGAATCTAGTAGGAACATGTATAATCTTAATTAGTGAACCCATTATAGAAATTATCGTATGGTTCCTCTTCTCCATAACACCATTCTATTATGAAGTTTAATATATAGTGAGGTGCCTCTTAATCCCCTACTCTTAACACATGTTGGTGAACTCATTCTAAAAAAATTCACCATCATGATCAGTCCCAAATATATTCTCCTTATACCTAGAGGTGTTTGTGACAACGAGATAAAATTTTTAAAAGTAGAGGTAGCTTGATTCTTACACTTTATTATATAGACCCACGTCTAGTGACTAAAATCATCAACAATGAGAAAAGAAATTGATTTTACCAATGATGTTTCTTATAGTCATAAGTCCATAGAGTTTGGCATGCAATAACTCTAGTGGTTTCTTCGCTGTTAAATTTTCTTGGTTAGGGAATGATTATCTATCCTTCTTAGAAATTAGGCACCCTTCACATAGATTTTTGGGTCGAGTGTTGGTGGGAATATTTATCACCATATTATCTTATCCTATAAGTTTTATGTCACAGAAGTTGTAATTTCCAAGTCTTTCATGCTAAACCCACATTGGGTCATCAAGGTTTTTATAAAGGAAAACTAGCTTCGAGGTTTCCTATTGAATTTTATATTTCTAGTTTGGTAAAGACTTCACCATATCGAGATGGAAAATATATTCATGGAGAGGCCTACCGTAATGAATCATAATGTTGAAAAGTAGATTCTTAGGCATATTAAGTCCCAATTATGGATCATTATGAAGAGGAATTTTTTGGCTATACATATAGTGATTTGGTCAGCAACATGGATGATAAGATAAATAATAGAGATGTGGTTTTTTTCAATTTCAATCTAGTGTCTTTGAATTTAAAAAAATAGAAGAATGTCACATTATCATACTATAAAGATGAGTTCATGAAAAAAATGATGAACCCTATGTTTCATGACTATAGTAATTATAACGACCCACACTTTACATACATTGTTAATACTTCAAAATTGAAGCACACTTATTACAACATATGACAAAACCACAAAGGACCGTATAGGTATAGTGTCTTTAGAAACTGGGGAAACATAAACAACTGGTTCATAAATCTTCTACAGTGTCTCCCATTTATTTCATCATATCTAGGGTCCCTTTTAGCATATTCTACTTAATATCCATCTTCCTGACCTGGGGAAAAGAAAACATAAAAGGGTGAGCTCAAATGCTCAGCAAGGGCAAATAAAAGAAATAAAAATCATATCATATCTTTATGAAAATCAAAACCTGCAAAAGAGATCATAATATCTTAACATGGAATAAATCATAGAAGTGAGAATGAGATCCCCATAATCATAACATAAAACATGAATCTTTGTGGCATGCACACATAATCATGGAAAATCATTTCTTGTTAGTCATGACTCATTGCCAAGACTATCTTAGTGGACAAAGTCCCTTTCTGAACCGAGTTCACTCCTCGTTTCAGTCCTGTATCACTGAACCGAAATAACCTTCCGTTCCAGCCATGTCTATCTCATGAGATATAAAATCTTTACCCAATGCATTGGAGGGAGATATAGGTCCCACCCATCTTATAATGAATCCTTTCTTATGTGTGCCACATAATCATAAAACATACATCATCGCATAACACATATAACAAAAATGGGATTCTTGAAACATCATGACATCATAAATCAATTCATATATGATAAAGGAATTCATAAACATAATTCCATCACAACATAGTCAAACCAATGTAAAAATATGGATAGAAACAGAACCCTTTATTATCTTAGATGGAAAATAATTTTGATAAAACACTTGAATTGAATTCTTGAGGAAAATATCCTTTCTTCTTCAAAAACATTTTTCCTTTCATAACATGTCATACAACTTTAAAATAAAAGAAGTTGATTAAAAATAAACTTGAAAACTTGTAAAGGAAGCTTCTTTTAAGTAATGTTTTAAAAATCCATTCATGCCGTATAAGTTAAAAAAAACATTCTTCGTACTTTTGTCGGAAAAGTCAAAAAATACCTCGTACGGAAAAACGACAAAAGATTCCTTTCTTATTCTTTACTAAAAACTCACCTAAGGGTAAAATTGGATTTAAACTATTTCAAGTGGATGGAAACAATATTACATATTGAGGGAACATGGATGTGGATGATAAAATACACCCCAGTAAATACTTACGAATAAACAATCTCGGATAAAAATGAGATTGTGATATTTCCCTTACCTTAGGTCTGATTTGCTTTGTTCGTGTCCGAAGCTCCTGTATAATGGTTTAAATAATGTTATTGACTTATTCCAGAATCATACATATTGATATGAGATCATATATGGTCATATTATTAGCTTCTTGTTAGTAATATTTCATTGTTACTTGTTACTCGGGTCTTTATAACTTTTTGTTCTTATGCGTGTTTTGTCGAATAAATTCTTATTCTTATCTTTAGGTTATAGATAATTCATTTCCAGAATGGTATTAGTGTAGTATATACCATATTAATTCATTCAATTCATTTATATAATCATTATGAAATGAAGATCATGTAGAACGAGTCGCATCACATCGTGGAGACGGTATTCCGTACGTACGCACGAGTGATGATATCGTTCCTATGATCGTGGAATTGTATTGGAGTATATATATATATTATTTAAGTATCAATATTACTTAATAATAATCATATATAGTTACTGATTACACCATTATACCCATCCTTGTAAGGTGATGGTGGAAAATAGATTACACCACGGCGTGGAGACGGTATTCCGTACGTACGCACGCGAGGTGATTTCATTTTTCCGTAGGATGGATAGAAGGTGAATTAGGGTTGTTTCATATTTATAATAACATATCAGTATGTAAGTAATACTGATGTTATTACTTTATCATGAAACAACTAAAGAAGAAGAAGTTGAAGAAGAAAGAAATTGAAAAGATCGGTAATGGATATTACCTCTTCTTTGGAACGCCTTTTTGAATCCTCCACTTAAGGAACTAAGATTGGTCTTTGGAGAAGACCAGGACCTCTAGGATTATTCTAGGGAAGTGGAGAAGGGAAAATGGCAGGGGTTGGCCGAGCTTGAGTGCTCAAATTGGTGTGAGGAGGAGGGGGGAGGAGGTGCCCTTTTATAAGGGAGGAGAGGGGCACCTTAGGAATATCTCAAAATATTATTTTATATTAAAGTCAAAATCGGTTTATAATGGTTCCAAAGGGTCTTATTTCGAAGCTAAAGTGGGGATGGGTCGAAATCCTATCAACCAATAGGATTTAGACAAGTTTAGGGTATTATTTTAACCTTATCAATTAGATTTAACTCTAAGTTAATTAATTTAACTTTTACCGTGTCTTTTTGTTTTCTTTCATTATATGGTTAATACACTTACTATAACATGCCAAACGAACCCCAAATTGTTTATTATTAATATGTATATCCTTATCTAAGTCATTTGGCCGAACCTTAGATTTTTTAGGAATAAAATAACAATTAATAATATAATATTTGATTTAAAAACTATTTTGTGTCAATTTTGACACTATTTGATATATGATTTTTGTGAAAGTCATAAAAGAATTATATGTTCGAACCAAGTTGATTAAATCAACACTAATATATCATAGTAACCTATAAAATTAGTTTAATTCATAAAAAGTCTCAAATTACATTTATTTTGGTATTTATATTATCAATTTTGTCAATATTTCATTAATAAGATAATTACTGCATCATCTTTGTGTCATAAATAAATTAAATTATATGATGTCTAAAAATTACAAATAAAATACCATCATGTAGGAACTCTTTTTAGCTTTCTAATGAATATTTATAGTCGAATTTATCTTATGTATAACCCCATATTAAAAATGATTTACTTATTAAACTTTGATTTTAACTATTTTAAACCTTCTTTAAATAAATTAATAATAAATGTCCTATTCTAATCCAAGTGGGCCTAAATGGTCATATTTTATTCCTAAGTTTGTTTTTGGTCGAATTACACTTGTCCAATAGAATTAGTACATGTGTTAGGGTAATATTGATATCATATTTACCCTTAGTTACCCCATTTACTATTAACCGCGGTAAAAAAAAAAAGTAAAAAGTTACTATTCACCAAAAAATTATTTTCATCTCATTGAACCACATTTTAGTCCTTGATATTAACCGTGTCTCTCGGATTTTCGAAATTCCATTCACAGAAGCGGTAAAATTTAGTTTTATGCAAAATTCAGTTTTTTTAACCTACCACTTAGTGGTTTCACTATTCATCAAAAATTGAAAGTTTTCAGAAAAATACCAAAATTTTACCCTAGGCTAATTTCGATATTCTGAGTCCAAAAATGAAGTCCATTTTGAAAAATAAAATTTATAAAATTTTAAAAAGTGGTTATTACTATTCATAACGGCTAGTTTTAATAGCATATTGTTGTTTAGTGAAACTCGGTATTGCGTACGACGCAAGCTATCGAGGAAGGTCGCGATTGCGTGCAAAGCAAGCCAAGCAAGTGTTGTGTAGAAAAAGATTCCTTTGATGATTTTTATAACATAAAAGTCTCGGGTGTTACATTCTACCCCCCTTAAAAAGAATTTCGCCCTCGAAATTCGTCACTTTGTAACAAACAAATGAGGATACTTCTCCCTCATCATATCCTCAAGCTCCCATGTAGCTTCTTCAAGTTGGTGGTTCCTCCATAAAACTTTCACCAAGCGAGTGGTCTTGTTTCGTAGGACTTTTTCGCTACGATCCAGAATCTCTATCGGCTGTTCTTCATAAGAAAGATCTTGCTCCAGCGGTACAACTTCTGAGCTGAGTACATGTGAAGGATCTGGTATGTACTTTCTCAGGAGAGATACGTGGAACACATCGTGAACTTGAGAGAGATTCGGTGGAAGCGCCAATCGGTAAGCTACCTTCCCAACACGATCCAGTATTTCAAAAGGACCGATATATCTAGGGCTCAATTTCCCCTTCTTTCCAAATCTCATAACCCTCTTCCAGGGAGATATTCGTAAGAACACTTTATCGCCCACTTCAAACTCTAGGTCTTTTCTTCGGTTGTCGGCATAACTTTTCTGTCGACTCTGAGCTGCTCTTATGTGTTGTTGAATAGATCTGACCTTTTCTGCCATTTCATCAACGAGATCAGGTCCTAATAGCTTTCTTTCCCCAACTTCATCCCAGCAAGTTGGAGTCCTGCATTTCTTTCCATAGAGAGCTTCATAAGGAGCCATCTGAATACTGGAGTGAAAGCTATTATTATAAGAAAATTCCACCAAAGGTAGGTGTTGATCCCAACCTCCTTTGAAATCCATAGAGCAAGCTCGCAACATATCTTCTAGGGTTTGAATTGTTCTCTCAGACTGACCGTCTGTCTGGGGATGATAAGCAGTGCTGAAACTCAACTCTGTATCCAGAGTATGCTGAAGACTTCGCCAGAACTTCGAGGTAAATCTCGGATCTCGATCAGATATAATAGAAAGTGGTACTCCATGCAATCTTACCACTTCCTTTACATATATCCTGGCAAGCTGATCTAGAGAGAAATCCTCTCTAATAGCAATGAAGTGTGCAGACTTTGTAAGACGATCAACTATGACCCAGATAGCATTATTGCCTTTGGATGTTTTAGGAAGTCCTGTGACAAAGTCCATAGTGATGTTTTCCCATTTCCATTCGGGTATGGGTAATGGTTGTAACATCCCCTTAGACTTCTGTCTCTCAGCTTTAACTTGTTGACAAACCAAGCATCGAGAGACATATTCAGCAACATCTCTTTTAATGCCATCCCACCAGAAGTACTCTTTCAGGTCCCTATACATCTTCGTGCTTCCAGGATGAATAGAGAATGAAGAACTATGAGCCTCATCCAGCAGCTCTTTCTTTAATTCGGGGATGGGAGGAACGCAAACCCTATTCCTGAACTTTATTATCCCATCACAATCAAGGTTGAATTCAGGAACATTTCTCACCTTCTTTTGTAACTCGACATCTTCTTTCTGTGCCTCTTTAATCTTCACATGTATAGATGGTTGAACATTCATTTGGGAAAGATAAGATTTTTCCCTTTCCATTATAATTCCAAGATCCATCCTTTGTAAATCCATAAATATTGGATCTTTTGTGATCCTCATCATGGATAAACTAGCATGGTCTTGTCGACTTAATGCATCTGCCACCTTGTTTGCTTTCCCAGGGTGGTAATGGATTGAGCAGTCATAATCCTTAATCAGCTCCAACCATCTTCTTTGACGCATATTCAGCTCCTTTTGTGTGAAAATATACTTTAAACTTTTATGATCAGTATAAATATCACACCTTTCACCATAAAGGTAATGCCTCCAAATCTTTAATGCAAAGATTACCGCAGCCAACTCCAAATCATGTGTTGGGTAATTTTGCTCATGGATTTTCAACTGTCGTGAGGCATAAGCTATCACCATATCATTTTGCATAAGAACACACCCCAATCCCTTCTTGGATGCATCACTATAGATCACAAACCTTTCTCCACTACAAGGCAGTGTGAGCACAGGTGCACTGGATAACCTTCTTTTCAACTCCTTGAAATTCTCTTCACATTCCTCTGTCCAGACAAACTTAACTCCTTTCCGAGTCAACTTGGTGAGTGGATTAGATAATCGTGAAAAATCTTTTACAAAACGTCGATAATAACCAGCCAAACCAAGAAAACTTCGGATCTCAGTTACTGTTGTTGGTCTTGACCATCTTTCGATAACCTCTGTTTTTGCTGGATCCACAGATATCCCCTCTTTTGAGATTATATGACCCAAAAATGCAACTTTTTGAAGCCAAAATTCACACTTGGTAAATTTGGCATAAAGCTTCTCCTTTCTCAGGGTCTTCAATATAATTCTCAAGTGATCTTCATGCTCTTCCTTGCTCTTTGAATAGACAAGAATATCGTCTATAAAGACTACCACAAATTGATCAAGATAGTCTCTAAAGACTCTATTCATTAGATCCATGAAGATAGCAGGGGCATTAGTAAGACCAAATGGCATCACTATAAATTCATAGTGTCCATACCTTGTACGGAAAGCCGTCTTTGGTATATCCTCCCTTTTGACCCTTAATTGATGATACCCTGAACGAAGATCAATCTTGGAAAAGTATTGAGCTCCGCGTAGTTGGTCAAATAAGTCATCAATGCGTGGGAGAGGATATTTGTTCTTGATAGTGATCTTGTTAAGTTCTCGATAATCAATGCAGAGTCTCATTGATCCATCTTTCTTCTTAACAAATAGAACAGGTGCTCCCCAAGGTGACGCACTAGGGCGTATGAATCCCTTATCAAGATTCTCTTGGAGTTGCTTCTTCAATTCCTGCAACTCAATTGGGGCCATTCTATAAGGTGTCTTTGAAATAGGCAAAGCACCCGGTACGAGTTCTATTGAAAACTCAACTTCACGATTTGGTGGAAGACCCGGAAATTCCTCCGGAAAGACATCATCAAACTCCCGTACAATGGGCATATTCTTAATCGTGAGTTTCTCACCAACCATTTGAGATAAATAGCCTTCATTTAGTGGAATCAATACCCATAATATGGAAGAAATTTCCACTGGAAGGTTATGTTCATCCTTGCATTGGTATACGATCGTAGATTGATCTGGAATATGAAATGTGACTTCCCTTCTTTGGCAATCGATATGAGCTCTATGTAGAGAAAGACAATCCATGCCAAGAATCACATCAAATTCCACTAAAGGAAGGATCACAAGATTTGCAGGAAGCACTTTCCCACAAACTTCGATCGGAGAAGAATTATAAACTTCTGATGCGATTGATGTGCCATTAGGTGTTGTCACAGCTAACTCAACATCTAATTGTTGAGGTAATACGGTGATACCCTTAGAAAATTTTTCAGAAATAAAAGAGTGGGTGGATCCAGAATCAAATAAAACATTTGCTACTTTAGAGTGGGTGGTAAGTGTACCTTTCACCACATCGTTATCGTACTCCACCTCACTGATAGAAATTGCATGTGACTTTCCTTTGTCTTTAGCCTTAAGAGTTTGTTGACGTCGACCATCATCATCAACCCTTGGATTTGGGCATTGATTGGCATAATGCCCCATCTCCTTGCACTTGAAACATTGAAGTGTAGCAGGTTCATTCTGTGTATCCCTTCCTTTGTTTGCATCATTAGACATCTTCTTCCCATTATCACGGCATTCAAATGCCCGATGACCTTCCTTTCCACATTTAAAACATTTACTTGTCCCTTTAAGACAACTCCCTCCATGTTTCTTTCCACACTTTGAGCATAAGGGGAAGTTCATCTTCTTTTCCGTGTGCTCTTTAGATTTTTCTTTGAATTCCATCTTCCTCTTCTTATCAAACCCATGTGACTGATGGGTTACTCCAATCTCCATCTCGACTTTGAGAGCACATCGAACGATTTCTTCGTAGCTATTGAAGTCCCTTATGGCTAACGCCCTTCGAAGACTTGGTTTTAAGCCACTAAAGAATCGATCGATCTTACTCTCAGGTTGGATAATAATACCAGAAGCGTACCTTGCAAGTCTTGTAAAATTTGCTTCATAGGTACTAACAGATTCATCATCCCTTTGCTTCAGTTCAAGGAATTCTTTCTCCATCTTTGTTCGGAGAATACGAGGGAAGTACTTATTGAAAAATAAGTTCTTGAACTCGTCCCATTCCATAGACTCAATTTCATCTCTTTGCCTCGTATTCTTAACAAGATTCCACCATTGATCCGCATCTCCTTCCAAACGATACACTGCTAGGATGACTTTATCATGCTCAGAACATTGAAGAACTGAAAATATCTTTTCAGTAGTACTAATCCATTGTTCAGCAACTAATGGATCAGTAGACCCGCTGAAAGATGGTGGGCGCTGCCTCATGAAGGATTCAACAGAATGTTGCTCCCTCCTTTGTTCATTTGTAAATCCTGCATGATTCATAGCTTGAGAAAGTTGTGTGAGCATGGCTACAAGATTTTGCATTCCAGCTCCCATATCGTTTGGTTGCTCAGGGGGACAATCATTGCATTGCCCATCACATTCCGCATTAACACGGTTCCTTCGGGTTCCAGCCATTGACTAAAACCAAGAAGAATAGTGTGAGCAACACTAATTATAATAGGAAACCACATAATTCAAGAATAAAATTTTCATGCTTATGGTCTTATCCTAGGTTATTCATTTCTAAAACACTAAGATTGTGTTCTATGCTTAGACTTATCCTTAGGGTTCTTACTAAGGCTTTCACATCCTAGTTTCCAAAGGTTGACTATACCTTTCCTCTGATACCAACTATAACGACCCACACTTTACATACATTGTTAATACTTCAAAATTGAAGCACACTTATTACAACATATGAAAAAACCACAAAGGACCATATAGGTATAGTGTCTTTAGAAACTGGGGAAACATAAACAACTGGTTCATAAATCTTCTACAGTGTCTCTCATTTGTTTCATCATATCTAGGGTCCCTTTTAGCATATTCTACTTAATATCCATCTTCCTGACCTGGGGAAAAGAAAACATAAAAGGGTGAGCTCAAATGCTCAGCAAGGGCAAATAAAAGAAATAAAAATCATATCATATCTTTATGAAAATCAAAACCTGCAAAAGAGATCATAATATCTTAACATGGAATAAATCATAGAAGTGAGAATGAGATCCCCATAATCATAACATAAAACTTGAATCTTTGTGGCATGCACACATAATCATGGAAAATCATTTCTTGTTAGTCATGACTCATTTCCAAGACTATCTTAGTGGACAAAGTCCCTTTCTGAACCGAGTTCACTCCTCGTTTCAGTCCTGTATCACTGAACCGAAATAACCTTCCGTTCCATCCATGTCTATCTCATGAGATATAAAATCTTTACCCAATGCATTGGAGGGAGATATAGGTCCCACCCATCTTATAATGAATCCTTTCTTATGTGTGCCACATAATCATAAAACATACATCATCGCATAACACATATAACAAAAATGGGATTCTTGAAACATCATGACATCATAAATCAATTCATATATGATAAAGGAATTCATAAACATAATTCCATCACAACATAGTCAAACCAATGTAAAAATATGGATAGAAACAGAACCCTTTATTATCTTAGATGGAAAATAATTTTGATAAAACACTTGAATTGAATTCTTGAGGAAAATATCCTTTCTTCTTCAAAAACATTTTTCCTTTCATAACATGTCATACAACTTTAAAATAAAAGAAGTTGATTAAAAATAAACTTGAAAACTTGTAAAGGAAGCTTCTTTTAAGTAATGTTTTAAAAATCCATTCATGCCGTATAAGTTAAAAAAAACATTCTTCGTACTTTTGTCGGAAAAGTCAAAAAATACCTCGTACGGAAAAACGACAAAAGATTCCTTTCTTATTCTTTACTAAAAACTCACCTAAGGGTAAAATTGGATTTAAACTATTTCAAGTGGATGGAAACAATATTACATATTGAGGGAACATGGATGTGGATGATAAAATACACCCCAGTAAATACTTACGAATAAACAATCTCGGATAAAAATGAGATTGTGATATTTCCCTTACCTTAGGTCCGATTTGCTTTGTTCGTGTCCGAAGCTCCTGTATAATGGTTTAAATAATGTTATTGACTTATTCCAGAATCATACATATTGATATGAGATCATATATGGTCATATTATTAGCTTCTTGTTAGTAATATTTCATTGTTACTTGTTACTCGGGTCTTTATAACTTTTTGTTCTTATGCGTGTTTTGTCGAATAAATTCTTATTCTTATCTTTAGGTTATAGATAATTCATTTCCAGAATGGTATTAGTGTAGTATATACCATATTCATTCATTCAATTCATTTATATAATCATTATGAAATGAAGATCATGTAGAACGAGTCGCATCACATCGTGGAGACGGTATTCCGTACGTACGCACGAGTGATGATATCGTTCCTATGATCGTGGAATTGTATTGGAGTATATATATATATTATTTCAGTATCAATATTACTTAATAATAATCATATATAGTTACTGATTACACCATTATACCCATCCTTGTAAGGTGATGGTGGAAAATAGATTACACCACGGCGTGGAGACGGTATTCCGTACGTACGCACGCGAGGTGATTTCATTTTTCCGTAGGATGGATAGAAGGTGAATTAGGGTTGTTTCATATTTATAATAACATATCAGTATGTAAGTAATACTGATGTTATTACTTTATCATGAAACAACTAAAGAAGAAGAAGTTGAAGAAGAAAGAAATTGAAAAGATCGGTAATGGATATTACCTCTTCTTTGGAACGCCTTTTTGAATCCTCCACTTAAGGAACTAAGATTGGTCTTTGGAGAAGACCAGGACCTCTAGGATTATTCTAGGGAAGTGGAGAAGGGAAAATTTCAGGGGTTGTCCGAGCTTGAGTGCTCAAATTGGTGTGAGGAGGAGGGGGGAGGAGGTGCCCTTTTATAAGGGAGGAGAGGGGCACCTTAGGAATATCTCAAAATATTATTTTATATTAAAGTCAAAATCGGTTTATAATGGTTCCAAAGGGTCTTATTTCGAAGCTAAAGTGGGGATGGGTCGAAATCCTATCAACCAATAGGATTTAGACAAGTTTAGGGTATTATTTTAACCTTATCAATTAGATTTAACTCTAAGTTAATTAATTTAACTTTTACCGTGTCTTTTTGTTTTCTTTCATTATATGGTTAATACACTTACTATAACATGCCAAACGAACCCCAAATTGTTTATTATTAATATGTATATCCTTATCTAAGTCATTTGGCCGAACCTTAGATTTTTTAGGAATAAAATAACAATTAATAATATAATATTTGATTTAAAAACTATTTTGTGTCAATTTTGACACTATTTGATATATGATTTTTGTGAAAGTCATAAAAGAATTATATGTTCGAACCAAGTTGATTAAATCAACACTAATATATCATAGTAACCTAGAAAATTAGTTTAATTCATAAAAAGTCTCAAATTACATTTATTTTGGTATTTATATTATCAATTTTGTCAATATTTCATTAATAAGATAATTACTGCATCATCTTTGTGTCATAAATAAATTAAATTATATGATGTCTAAAAATTACAAATAAAATACCATCATGTAGGAACTCTTTTTAGCTTTCTAATGAATATTTATAGTCGAATTTATCTTATGTATAACCCCATATTAAAAATGCTTTACTTATTAAACTTTGATTTTAACTATTTTAAACCTTCTTTAAATAAATTAATAATAAATGTCCTATTCTAATCCAAGTGGGCCTAAATGGTCATATTTTATTCCTAAGTTTGTTTTTGGTCGAATTACACTTGTCCAATAGAATTAGGACATGTGTTAGGGTAATATTGATATCATATTTACCCTTAGTTACCCCATTTACTATTAACCGCGGTAAAAAAAAAGTAAAAAGTTACTATTCACCAAAAAATTATTTTCATCTCATTGAACCACATTTTAGTCCTTGATATTAACCGTGTCTCTCGGATTTTCGAAATTCCATTCACAGAAGCGGTAAAATTAAGTTTTATGCAAAATTCAGTTTTTTTAACCTACCACTTAGTGGTTTCACTATTCATCAAAAATTGAAAGTTTTCAGAAAAATACCAAAATTTTACCCTAGGCTAATTTCGATATTCTGAGTCCAAAAATGAAGTCCATTTTGAAAAATAAAATTTATAAAATTTTAAAAAGTGGTTATTACTATTCATAACGGCTAGTTTTAATAGCATATTGTTGTTTAGTGAAACTCGGTATTGCGTACGACGCAAGCTATCGAGGAAGGTCGCGATTGCGTGCAAAGCAAGCCAAGCAAGTGTTGTGTAGAAAAAGATTCCTTTGATGATTTGTATAACATAAAAGTCTCGGGTGTTACAGTAATCACACTAACACACAATTCCATTTAATTCACGAGTGTGTGGAAAGAGGGAATATTGTGGTTGAATTTTTAGTACCATAAAATAGTGAGTTTATAAATTGAAAATGGAACTTCTGTGTGTGAAGCTTGCAATTATGTGACATCTATTAGGAGTTTGTGATCTTAATGAGTTATTAGATTAGGTGAATATTATTGATTATAATTAAAATGTGTCATAACCAGGTTTTGTAGAGATAAATATTTGAATGATTATTCATGGGAGAAGGATCTTATGACTAATTTTTTTAAACATGGATGTGGTTTTTTATGGTATTTTCAAATTATTTTTGTTCAGATACCAGTAATAAGGATCCCCACTACAATATTTTTTTTCTATATAAATTACTGGTTTTATTCATCATTGTAACATCTATTAGAAGGAAAAATAAAAAAGTCTTTTTTGTTTTCATTCCTTTCCAATTATTTTTTTCATTTTCACCTATTATCATGTGAGGGGAGAGAAGGTTAGCATCCAATAGGGTTCTCTCCATCTGGAATCATTCTAGGTTGGGATATCCCCCTTCCTCAATATATATCATCTTGGTAGTCTCTCCTCAGCCTAGATCATGTATTCTTGATAGAGTTCTTAGCCCGTGGTGGCTCCTTTTATAGTGTTCATCCCACTATGTATGGGGACCATTCTTTTCAGTTCCTCGTTATATATTTAACAACTAAATAATTCATAATGAATATTCTATCAAAAATTTAATAAGAAAAAACTTATGTTTTATATCATGTTTGAAGCATAAAACTAATATAAAAAAAATAAAAAAAAATGTTCTATTATACTAATTTTAACAAAAATCATAATAAAACATATGCTTTATGATAACTTATCTATGCACTTCCATGAAATCAAGGTAGATGTTTTAAAAAAATTAAGGAAAAGGATCATTTATTCATTTGTGACCTGTATTAAGAAACCAATCATCAATATGATATTTTATTTTCCCGGAATCATAAAAAGTGTATAATTAAAATCAAAAAAAATTCTAGTTATATATTAATGTTTCAAAAAATCACAAGTCAATAAAAATGCTCTGCTTGTTGTAAAAATATACAACAAATATTGATGAATAATTTATCACCAAGATGAAAAAATCATCGCCAATATTTTATGTGATGTGAAATTAATGATAAAACAATTATTTACCAAAATTAAAATGATATTATGTTTGATAAACATTAGTTATACAATAAAAATTCAGAAAATGGTCCCAGATTGATGCAAATATTCATGACACTAACCATTGATTCATTTGTGACCTATAGAAAAAAATCACACATCAATCTAATTTGTGATAGGGATGGAATGATATAAATTGTATTTATATAATTAAAAGTATTTACAATTATAAAAACAGGAATCCAATGTTAATAACTCATGAAACTAGCTCATATTATCATGAAACTTTAAGAAAATGACCTATGATTCAGTTATGACCCATTGGGAAAACCAACACATAAATATGATGTGTAATGTGGAAATAATGATTAAATGTTCATTTTTAAGTTCTATAAATATTTATAAAATGATCAAAACTAAGAAAAAATATTATAATGTCATAAAAATTTAGAAAAATGATTGTTGATTCATTTATGAACTATAGGAAAAAACCCATAGATTAAACTAAAATGAAATTTATTTAAAATGATACAAAGAATATTTTTACTATTACTAATCTTTCAAATTTTATAAATATGTTTCAAATGATTCAATGTGCATTTTTATAACTATAATTAGTAGTTATAATGACTTTTATAATACTTTGTGATATATTTTTCATGTATTATGTTATCATTTTTAACAATAAATCATGATACATAAATAAAATAAACTGTGAATTGAATAATTTTTATAATGTATTATATAAAATTAAAATTATAGTTATCTTTCATTTCATTAAATATTATCAACTAAATAAAAAATGTTTTTATTATATCAAACACTTCTTTTGTATTTAATTAGGTAATCCTTGTACAAGCTCTCCTAAGCATTTTTTTTATATTGGTTATAATTTTCACTCTTTGTAACTGATGTATATCAATATAATTGATATAGGGAATATATTGAAGTACTGTAATGTAAAAAAATATTATTTGAAAATATTGTAATCTTATATAAATTATGACTATTTTTATTTCAATTGGATTTTAAATTTTTTTTATTAAATGTTTAAGTAGCTTAAGTGGGATTTTTTTAGAGCTATAAAATAACCGATAAAAATAGCTATTATCTATTCTTCATTAATGATGAAAAAGGGAATTATTTTACTAGTTTTTTGTAGGGAAAAAATCCCTCAAGGTAACATTGAAGTATTTTTGGGTTGATTGTGTTTGTTGACAAAGCAGGTTTTCATGGATATTTGTCGAGTTCCCAAGAAGTTGTTGACAATCCTTGTTGACAAAGAATGATGACAAAGGAAAGGACGATCTGGATGCGATACAAAAGAGTAGTACAAGGTGGCGCTGTTTCCCAGTGTTTGCCAAATTTTTGGGGTCCAAAATTTAGAGTTTGGTGAGCATCGTGAAAAGTGGATTTCCATGAAGAGCATAATTTAATATGGCAAAGGCATGAATTTCATGAAGATAGGATGCATGGTTTGGATTTCGCGAAGACCAGAAAATGGAGGCAGTGATACTTCGCGATTACGTCAAAAGATTCGCGAACGTCAGAGTTGAAGCGCATCGTGGTGGTGAAGGGCTTTGTGAGGGAGATTCGCGGTGAAGGCACGAAGGAATGTTGATGGTAATGCTCCACGATTACGACGAGCTCTGCGAACGGAAAATTGCCGTGGTGCTTCACGATTTGGACAGAATTCCGGCGGAAACTTCAGAGCTTCACGATTTGAGATGACGTGGCGCTGACTTCGTGCAGAAAGTTCGAGGGTCAGTGGAATCGCCTATAAGTAGAGGCCGACTCCCTCGAGAGAAGTAGAGAGAATTTTCAAAGAAAATCCATTGCTCTTGGTTCGCAGAGGTAGTTCGCGAAGGCAATGTGCTTCGTGAAAGGGGAGCTTCGCGGTGGCTATTCTAGCTCCGTGAAAGGCGTGTGCCCCGCATTGGCTCAGTGAGCTTCGCGGAGAGGCAAGAGATCTGCGACGGCCTAAGCATTGCGAAGGTCTATGCATCGCGAGAGTGCTTTGCGATAAAGCTTCACGAAAAGGTAGGAGCTTCGCGAAGGCTTGTTTGAGCTTCGCAAAATTGGGAGCTTCGTGAAGTAGGGTGCTTTGCAAAGGTACTTTTCAAAGGTAGTTTCCCAGTGGTCAGAGGCAAAGTGGTATTCATCAGTGGATGAAAGTTGGACTTCAACAGAGCATCTATCAACATTTAAAGATGCATTATTTCATGCAAATGAAGAGACCTACATGTCTATAAACTGTGAGTGAATCCCTTTACAGAGCAGTGAGCTTAGGAAGAGGAAGAAGGTGATCCTCTCCACCGGCAGTGAGCCAGAGAGAGAGAAACAGGGAGTGACCCTTGGGAAAGCAGTGAGCTGACCCTAAACCTTGTAAAGGCAGTGAGCCTGGGCATAGAAGTGATCTAGCCCAAACCTTGTGAACATTATTGGTAGTGAGCCTTAGTGGATTTGGTACAATGGCACATCGCCGTTGTATTCTCCTTGGACGTAGCCCAGTGCGGGTGAACCAAGTAAAAATCTCTATATCTGCCTAGCCGCTTCCCTGTATTGCATTCAAAGAATCATCAACAGACAAACCAGAAAAGAACTGATCATAATAATCGCACAAGAGCAAACAAAGTGACCATTGTAATAAATTGGTCAAGATCCAGTGGGGCAGGAAGAACTCTGAAAATAATATCCATACCCTCATTCACCCCCCCTCTCAGGGTATATAGGCCCCTATTGGCCCTAACATTTTTCAAAAAAACTAAAATGTGTTTAGGATTAAATAATTATTAAAATTAATTTAGAAAGGCATTAAAGGGTTCAACATTCATTTCAATAAATATCAAATTCAATGCTTCCCTAAAATCGTTTTCCCCATTTATATAACTTGGAAACTACATTGTGGGAAAATACCTTTCACATTTTTTAATAACAAAGGAATTACCACCCCAAATGCCTTTAATTTTAGAAAATGAAAAATGTATTTGGGGGGATAACACATCCCTCCCCCCCACCACCTATAATAAAAAATACTTACCCAGTACCTCTCATTCACCATTACTAGTACTCCTTCTTCATTCTATTAAATGTATTCTCAGAATATTCCCTATGATAAATTCTAACACACAAAGACTGTCAGATGATGTCTTATAATTATTGATGAATTTCCTAATATTTATTCATATGAATTCTCACAATGATTTCATCTTTTTATTTATGTCTTTAAATTTTAATTAAGTAGATGTATTAGTGTAATTAGTTAGTAATTAGAAATAATTGAGCAGAAATCTGTAGTGATAAAGTAGTATATAATATTGAATTGATATTTTAGTTAGGATTAAGTAATAATAGTTTGAAATAATTAATTTTTGATAGTATTAAATGTCTAATAATTAACATAAAATAATATTTAATTGGTTATAATTAATTATATTTATTATTAGTTACAAATATAATTAGTAATTAAGTTAAATAAATTATAATTATAATTGACAACTTATAATTGAAATGTAATTAATATTAAGAAAATTTATTTAGAATTGGTGAATTAAAATTAAAAGATACTCGTAACAAATGATTTATAATTTACCTAAACATTTCATATTAATTTTCATTAAAGATGTGTAATTAATATTTTGTAACTGTAATTGAAAAAAAAACTAGGGTTAAGAGTAATTAGTAAAAAAATGATTAATATAAACTGTTATTTTAATTAATGGTTTATTTATATTTATTCATTATGATAAATCTAGGTAATGGGGAATCACTTTGGACATATCTCATGGTGTTCTTGAGGCTTAGCCCTGAGAAAGGTTTTTGGAATGTGTAGTTCTTACTATACAAGGCTCACGCTGAATAATATCTTTAGATGTTTTTAATTAGAAGACAAAGATTTTTTAAAAAATAAAAATTAATTATCCATAGTACAAATGAATTGTAATTGGTATGTGGTTAGTAAAAAATTAGTCTGGACTACATGTTAGGTAATCATAATGAAGAACTAAAAATAAAATTATTTTACTGAATCAATGTCAAAAAATTTAAATCATTAACTCATATAATAATTTCACTTAGACAAGTATGTTTGACTGTGTCTAATACTATAGTCAGTTTATTTCGACAAAACTAGGATCTTCTTATAGTAGGCATCCAACATGAGTGGTTAACATAGTAGATTATGTTACCCTAGCTAATGTTCATGAAGGAATACAAGGGAAATTAAACATAAAATATGATAAATATATACTTTCTATTAGTTACGGACATATGAAATGAAAGTATTTTATGTGTTATATATCATATCAACTACTTTATATCAAGGACTAATTACAGGTAATAATATTATTCAACCAACAACATGATATTGGTTTAATGGAATTATACAAGATGGTTTCTAGTGTTCAACATCATCCAAATAT
The DNA here is from genome assembly GCA_963277665.1 of Viscum album. Classification (NCBI taxonomy): domain Eukaryota; kingdom Viridiplantae; phylum Streptophyta; class Magnoliopsida; order Santalales; family Viscaceae; genus Viscum; species Viscum album. Next base: position 510,582,827 of record OY728134.1, read on the forward strand.
TGTACAAAAATGTAGTCATAAAAGAGTATTTTAAGAAGTTTCATTTCATTATTATGATGGTGTAATGTATTCTAAGGAATAAGATAACTAATTGGACACTCTAGAAATGATGAATGATCAATTTGATGACAAAGAATTTTCTGATGATGGACCACTAGGTGAATATAATGATGAGGAATAAGAATATAAAGGAGCTAATGTCGAATCTATTGGAAATACAATGGTCCTACACCATCCACAATATATGATAAATCATGCAACCTTGTTTGCATCTTGGTAGGAATCTATGTCACAAATGCTTTAATTTTATTGGAATGTTATCACACATGTAAGTGAGTCTCCTATAGTTGTTAGTGATTGATCTGGTTCATTAGAGATAACTCTATATATTGGAAAATAATTTCCATGTAATAAAACCAGAAAAAGTGTACTTAAGCAATTTTATATTAATCTGTGCTATATTTTCTTAAGAATTTTGAACAATAAAAATACATTATAGGGTGTGACAATTTTGAAGATGAATACACAATATATTTGACTTGATTGATCTTGTACACCGATTACTGGGCATATACATTGAGGGAGATGGTAAAAATCTATTCATTACTAAAGATCTGTCATTTAACAACGATCAAAAAGAACTTTAACAGTGCCAAAAAAAGTGATGTTGTCCTTAGTGCTATTAAAAGGGATCTCTTTAATCAGTGCTAAAAAAATTATGATAAAAGTCCCTTTTATCAATACTAATAAAAACACTAATAAAAGAGGTCTTTTATCAGTGCTAAAAAAGCGCTAATAAAATTCAAAAAAATAATTTAAAAAAGTCTACAAATAATAGGGTGAACCAATCCCCTTTTATCAGGGATCGATCCCCCCTTTTAACTATGCTCGTCTAACCTCCTCCCCCATTTAACAGCGATGCATACCTACTTCACATGCGTGCATGTGCGCACCTGCATTTGCTGGGTTTCGAACCTGAGACCTCCCCCTCATACTCCAATGCCTTTTCCACTCCACTATATTGTTTTGTTCTATATTTTATGATATATTTATATATTTATATATATTTCGGTAGATTGTTTTATCCACATATATATATATATACATATATATAATATGTTTTGCGTGTGTGTGTATTTATACATACATACATATATATTTATATATGTGTGTGAATCTATAAATATAATTATACATATTTGTATTTATTTACATATATTATATATCTATATTTATATACATATATTAGAATATATAGATAAATATATATATGTTCGTCAATACACATGCACAAATATATTTATATATATATAAACATTATATATATATATATATATTAATTGTTTATGTATATAAATATTCACTACCAGCCAACGATCATATACCCTAGTGGTATAGGCTTCTTCTTGGCATCCAAAAGACCCAGGATCAAATTCAGGTAGGGGAGAATTTCTGGGACTGTAGCAGTGGCAACTGTAGTAGCGGCGACTACAGCAGCGACGACACTATAGCAGCGGAGGGACTGTAGCAGCGGTGTTATAGCAGATACTGTAGCAGCGCGAGTATTGTAGTTGTATTATTCACCGAGGGGTCCTTTGGGCCAAAAAATGGGCTTTCAAGCATTGTATTCTGGCCACTTGGCCTTGGGCCTTTGGGCTATGTAATGTGTCACCCTCTACCTAGTCTAAAGAGGTCTTTGCTTTAAATAATAAATTAAGGCTTCAACCCCAACCTTTTAAAAAAAATATTCACTGCCACAAAAACGGATTTATGTAGCACCACCCTTTAATAGTGCTAAAAAGCACTGATAAAAGCGGTACCTTTATCAGCGCTAAACAAACCGATGATAAAGGGTAAGTTTAATAGCGCTAAAAACACGCTGTAAAAATTATCCCTTTATTAGTGCTTTTTTAGTGCTGATATAGGTACCCCATTATCAGTGTTTTTTTAGCACTGTTAAAGGGACTCGCATTATCAACATTTTTTTAGAAGCGCTGATAAAGACTCCCCATTATTATTGTTTTTTTACTAGCATTGATAAAGGATATATTTCAAAAAACATATTTCATTAAAAATAATATATAAATATATAAATATATTTATATTGATATAAATATTATATATATTTTTTATATATGTTTTAGATAAGGCTAAATAGACATTTACACTTAATATATAAGATAATTAGTGAAAATGACTTATAAAATAATTAAAAATATTTTTTAAAATATTTATTTGATAATTATTATCGAATAACAGTCATTTAATAACAATTTAAAAATAAAAAAAATCAAAATATTAATAAAAGGTTGAAAATAAGTTGAGAACGTAACTCGAACTTGAAACACCCATAACTTTTGATCTGGGTGTCTATTTGAGCTCTATCACATATCAAATCAAAGTATGTGATGAACTCTATGCTCTAGTAACATTAGAGAACCAACTGTCATATTTGTTGAGGCCAAAAAAATCCTAGAAGTCCTCTAAAACTGATTTTTTAGTTAGGGTACCCCAGTTTTTTATCATTCGATGGACTTTCAGCCTCATTTAAGAGGGTCTTTTGGTCCATTTTTAGTGAGGACTTAATTTATTCTCAAGAATTACGTTAATATTGAAATTATGGTTTTGAAATTTTATCATTTTTCATGTTGTATTATTATTTATAATTAAATATATAAAAATATATACATATTTTGTATATATTCACACATAAAATTTTGATTTTATAAATATATATGTAAACATATTCACATATAAAATATCTTTCTAAATATATAAACCTTATCTAAATAAAAAATAATATCCATTTCATCCTGTGGCACATTGGAAGGACAATGTATGCATAACACTTAAGAGTGTATTTCCACGTGATGTGTTTGCATGTACTTGAGGTCATAGATGAGTTTGGGAGATATAGTTATGCCTTTATGGGCATGGCATAATTGTATAGATTTTTATTCACGGTATGCCAATCACATCACAATTATCTTTGGGGATTTTTGTATCCTCGTTTAGATATGGGTATGAGAACACATTCCTCTCCTGGCCCCTATTATTTAGGTTCTAAAGCTTCTGATGGTTGTGATCCATAATGTTCCACATTGACACTGGTGCTGTTTTTTTATGTTACATTGAATTATCTTATATATGACTGTTTATTATTTATCAGTTTCCATTTTATGCATTAAAGGTAGAGTCTATGATAACATTATGTCACGACCTCAACACATAATTTGGTGTCATATCATCTCATGTTGGATTTTTTACTACCTATTGATGTAAGTATATACAGTATTTTGTTGAGTAATCAATATTGAAATATTATTGTTTTTGAAAATTATTTACATTGTCTTTTTAACAAACATCATCTATCATTTCAGATTTCATGGTTTCTATATTTGGTTCTCATTAAAATTTTCCTACATAATACACTTCTAGGATTGAATATATTAGGGATGTAGTGCCTCTCATACACATTCATATTATTGAGTGGTACTAGCCTGGTTGAGTTATGTGTTAGTTAGGTTGTGTCCAACGTATTCCAACAACACTGAGATAGCTACCAACACTTCATTTTGTGAAGATTAAAGGCAGGAAGGATTTCAACTAGAGGCGGTATAATTCACAATACATCGACACATATGAATGTAATGTGACATTTCATATAGAGGGAACACCTATGATACGACACAATTTAACAAAATAGGTTGAGTATGCCCCATGGTATAAAATAAAATCTAAATTGTATCTTACAATGTTGGGTAAGAGATTAAGGATATAAAAAGATAACAACATTATCCTATTTGTTATAGACTTTCTTAATTCATTCAAGTTTTATTTTTTTACATGCTGGTTGTTTACATCATATTATTTAGATGTCTGATCTCGAGGTGGGTGCAGTATTCAGTCTAGTGTACTATTCAGTAATGCAAGACATGCTGACGCTCCTTAATATACATGATTATATCTTTGATCGCCCACCTAGTTGAGTGGAAACACCTTTTTATACACCTCATTTAGATGATACTAACTTTGAAGAGCCATGGCGATGATGTAGATGACATCAAGCTACTCGTGAGCTATCAGTTGTTCCATCGGTAGAGGAAAAACCACCAACATATGAGCCTCAGCCTGCTGATGATGTATATCAGCAGCCATGAGATCCATATCTCGTCACATACATGACTTATTTTAAATGTATTTTTCATTTAATTTCCATTATTTCATTTTTTTGGGGGTTTCTCATACATTTTCTGTGGAAAGGGTGGGTTTTCAAGATTTGGGCCAAACCGTGAGCTCATTTCCAGATTTAAAAATAAATTTTGTTTCTTTTATAACTCTTTTTTTTAACATTTTTCACTCATTACACTTCCCAATTGGCCTTACATGACCTATAAAAACTACCATATCCATTTGGACCCATTAGGAGTCCATAATCATGGTGGATTTTGGTTATTTATTAAGGTATTGACCAGCCTGTAAGCCAATTTCCAGTTTTTAAAAAATAATTTGTTTCTTTTATATCTTATTTATTTATTAATTTTTTTCAGTGATTATACCTCTCACTCGACCCCAATGACCCTAGGCACATCCTCATGTTCGTTTCTCCCTCTTTAGATCTCATCTTCGTCGCGGATTGTGACAAAAAATTTCAGGCTTTCTCAAATAGTCCAAATTTGAAAAGGTAATTTGTTTCTTTCATAACTCCTTTATTTTTTACTCTTTTCCCCCTATTTCAGTTCCCAATTGACCTCCTAAGACTTATTAGAACCTCCATAACAGTTTTGACTTCTTGGAGATTCACCTATTTCTGCATTTGGGTCGATTTTTTCAAGATCCCTCAAGTAAGTGTGTTTCCTTCATTCCTCCTCCCATTTTCTTAGGGTTTCTTCCATTTTTCTTGAAGTTCCTAATATCCAGCAAGTAGGGCTTATAACCTAGGGTTTGATCTTGGTTTTATTGGTCTAATATTGTTGTTTGAGGTTTGATTTAACACCCTTGTGGTGTGGCGGTGATGCGGTTGAACTTTCACACAAGGATTTGGTGTTTTTGATACTTGTGGTAGGTGATTCCATGTGTAAGCATTATAGAACGAGTTAGATTGCTGGATTTATATTTCTTTTATGTTACCCTCTCATTATTTTTAGTGTGAAAACTGTTTTTGGTAGAATTTGTTAAGCAGTTGATTTTTATGTGTCAATGTTGTGTGAAAATTGGTGTTTTTACTTGTGCATTCCATGTTGTACCAATTGGTGTTGCTTTATAATTCAAGGAATGGCTTTATAAAAATGTTTTAGTGCTGGAAGTTCTGGTTTGGTGTAATATTGATATGCTTTTTCTGTTAAAAGAGGGATTTTAAATGGATTTTATGTGAAAGGTTTTGGTATAACTTGTGTAATTGTTTTATGGAAATTCTTAGCATTTATTTGAGTTATACAAATGGTGAAAAATATGTTTAGCTACTATTTTGAGTGTGTATGACCAGAACTGGTGTTTTTATGTGTAAATGGAATTTGGTCGCATGTGGAACTTGTTTGAGCACAAAGAGGGAAATCCGAATATCTAGGTGGGCAAATGTGTACTAGCATGCTAGTGATCTGGAGTGGTTTTGTCCATGTTTCACTTAGCAAGTTTGACATTGAAAACACTAACACAAACTATGATGATAATGATGTTGGGGACCACTAGGTTATGGGTGATTCCCCTACTGGTGTCTCGTGCATGAAAACAAATATTGTTATGGTTACTTTCACACTGAGATGCAATGTACCTGGGGCTCACAGCTAACTAGTGCATAGAGGTGTTCCCGTGTTGAGTGCTCATTGACTATTGGGTATTTATCTTTAGATTATGGTGTGTTTAGATGGAAAATTTAGTAGCTTACATGTTTTATTTAAATATACCTATTCTTTAAAGTTACCCACTTTGAAAACAATGTTCATTTAAAAGATGCACCTTTAGAAATTATTGATACCATTATTTTTTTATAACACTTGCAAGTTTTTTATCTTATAATTCTTGTCACATGGAATCTTTGGGTGGTATCCTATTGGGCTTAGTTTCACACCCTACTTACACCTTTATGTGTAAGTAGATTTGGTTATGTTTGATACAGGTAAGGGCAAGGCTTTTGGAGATGGCGGTTCGGGTTGCTAGTTGCTTCCGTTGTGCGGTGTTGTGGAGGCAACTTGTGGGCGATGACCCCTTGTCGTGTGGTGGTCTTTGGATTGTTTTTTGTTGCTACTTTTGTAGTTTGGGACCCCTTGTGTCATGTTAAAAACCTTGTATTCAGTTATGGATTTTTAATCAAGGCTTGTTTGGCATGAATTTTCATATTCGTTTTATTGATTGTTTTTATTGTTTTATGCATCCTAATTCGGGTAAATCGTTCCCAAACAATTATTTATGATACTCAGACACTTGTGTCGGCCCGTGGGGATAGGGAACACCCTTCAGGACTTGTCACAGACCGAGTCGGGTGTCGGTTTTAATGGCGACCAGATTCGGTTCGTGACATATCTTCTACAAAGATATTCATAGTATTCACCTGACCTAGTGGATCCTAGCTCATATGACTTTATCCTCTGTGATAGAGCTTTCATAAGCCGAGTGAATTCCTTATAGGATGTCACAACCTTCCACATATGTAGTGGGAGAAGGATTTGGGGGGACTATCATCGCATTTTGATATCCTAGAAGCAACTTCTATTGATGAATCACTGACAAAGAAGCAACAAACAATTGAAGTTATTATAGAAGAGGAAGATCCTCATCCATTACAATAAACTCGACCACGTCATGCTGGTCGATGGAGTTGATACAGGTGTGACATACACAACGGACTTGGAGATATGCCCCCTTTCGTTGTTTTGCTCATTGATTTTGTGTGCTTTCTATGACTTCAAATATTCTGAAATTTCATAAAATATTCTATATTATTGGTAATGTTCTTATTATTCAACTAATTACATGTAACAAATATGTTTCATGTAAATGCACTTCTACATAATAATGTGAATATAAATATTAGTAATAATTACTATTCATATATAATTTAATTAATACCATAATTTTGAATAACTAATATCGGTCGATTTATATTAAAATTTTCATAATTTAGTTACAAGAAAAGCATTATATGTATAAATTCATAGTTTATAAATAAAATTTCACATTATGTAAGTAAAATTCTATTTTTATAATTATTAGAATCTTGTTTTTTATTTGTTTTGTTTTTCTTAAATGTGTTGCATGCTATAACACATCTACTTGTGTAAGCCCTCAGTGTTTTCCACTAAAGAGAAATGCGTTGATGGGTTAAACGCCTTTTTGAATCGATGATTATAATATTTTAAAACAAAACCAGTTAGGTTAATTTGTTTTATAAACTCAGTAAAACAAAATAATGATACAAGACTTAATTGCATTTAAATGGGTAAAATGTAGGGTTTCACAATCTCTGCCTATCTACTGTTTATATGCATATACTTAAAAAATAAAACTAAGTTGGGAAAAAGCATCCCGAAGGTTTCCCGAAGGAGCGTAGAATCCCGGCGCCCTTCTTCAGCGACGTCCCCAGGCAGCTCTTGGTGCAGCGAAGCCATCGCTTGGCCCTCCCCGATGTCTTCACCTCCCTGGTGAAGGGGTAGCTCTTCAGGAACATCTGTCGATACGCCTTTAACTTTTCCCTCGTCGGCGAACGCCCCTGCCCCTCGTCACCCACCTTCCACACGGCTGCCTTGCCGGAGGAGCTGCTGCTGTGCTTTCCGATCGCCACTGACAATTGAACCAAGGCCGCCTCCCTCAGCAGCACCTCCTTCCCGCGGCACCCACTCTCGCTCATGCCTCCCCTGTCTGTAACAGGCGATCCGCCGGAGAGAGAGAGAGATCTATGAAATAAGAGGGTCGTTCCATGGGGGGATATATAAATAGATATGTTTCATTTGAAATCAATTTCCTTTTTAAAAAAATACAAAGATACAAACTGAGCTCTACCCACATCCCCATTTTTTGGAATGAAAATTATTTTATTTTACTTTATAAACCACTCTAAAACCAAACTCTTGTTACCATACTATTGACACCATTTCCTCAAAAAGGGAAATAAAAAATTTCTAAGACATTCTAAATAAACAAAGAAAATTATGTTTAAAATTCAGATCTATAATCATTAACTTACCAACCCACTTAAAAACATTCCAAAAGAGAGCACACTACAAAAAAAAAACGACGGTTCTATTAATTGCCGCTAAATATATTGTATTAAATATAATTTATCATATAGCGGCGAATATTCCACCCCCAACCTGATCCCTCAGCCCCAATCCCCCCTCTCCTTAATGACGACCGCCCCTTGACCCCGATCCCCACTCTCCCTGACGACGATCGCCCCTCGACCTCGATCCCGCTTCTCCCCGACGATGACAACCCCTCACCCCTCACCCACCTTCGATCCTCATGACCCCGACCACTCTGCTCCCCGACGATGACCCCACAACAACCCCACTGCTCCTCAATGACGATCCCCAAAGGCGCCCCCTCTTCCCCTTTTCATGACGCACTACCACAATTGTGGGCAAGGGAAGTGTTCGGGTTATATCAGTGCTAGAAAAAAGCACCGATAAATCGACCCTTTATCAACGCTAATATTAGCGCTGATAAAGTCCCCCCTTTATCAGCGCTAACAAAAAACACTGATAAATATATATTTATGAATACCTTTAGAATATATATGAAGCTTTATCATCTCATAAATACTTAAAATCATGATAAATATATTTTAAAAAATAATAAATGTATTTATTATATTTAAAAATATAAATATTTAGTTATATATAATTATATACTTTTTAAATATATTAAATATAATTATAATTATATATAAGTAATTAAATATAAATATGTTTAAATAATTATAAAATTACAAAATATTTTTTAAAATGATAAATATATATTTATGAATACCTTTAGAATATATTTATTTATAAATATATGTCTTTAATGAATATATACACAAACACAGACACACACACACACACATATATAGATATATTTAAATACTTATGAAATTAAAATTAAAAGTAATATATCAATTTATATTTATATATTTATATATATTTAATTATAATTTAAATTATAAAATTACATATATATTTAATTATAATTTATACGCAAACACAAACATATATATATATATAATTATAATTTAAATTATTAAATTATAATAAATATATTAATTATATATATTTATAAAATTATAAATGCAATAAATATATTGGTTATAATTTATAATTATGAATAAATGGTATGTTTTATTAGCGCTAATTAAAAAGCGGTGATAAAACATTAATTTATCAGCGCTTTTCTAGCATTCATAAAGATGTGCCTTTATCAGCGCTAAAAAAGCGCTGATAAAGGCATGTTTTATCTGCGCTTTCAATTGTAGTGCTGATAAAAGTGTCGTCGGGTTTTATAAATAAACCCTAACTTTCTCCTCCTTCCTCGCATCCCTCAAACTCTCGTAGAAGCTGTTCCCTGACATCGCCACCGCCGCCTCCTCTCCTCCCTCCTCTCCTGCGTCCTCCTCCTCCTCGGGTGCCGACTCCTCTGTCGCTGGGAACTGAGCTTCGCCGCACGGCTCTCCTCCGTTGCGCCTCTCCTCCACCAGTGGCCCTCCTCCGCAACGCCTCTCCTTCGTCGCAGCTCTCCTCCGCCATTGCCTCTCCTCCGCCGTGCCTCTCCTCCCCTGCGCCTCTCCTACATCACGAATGCACCTCCGATGCGTGCTGAACCACACCTCTGTGGTTAGTTTTCTCCTCTATCTCATTGGGTTCACTTATTACAGTTTGATATTGATGGTGATGTTGTGAAATGTACGGGCTAAATGCCCCGCTGAAAATCGTGGTTGTTGGTGGTCCTTGTTTGCACACTAAATGACAATATGATATATTATATCATTAATTAATTCTTCATTCATGGTATTCTATGTTATGTTTCATTATTATTCTCCTTCAAGGGTGTTGAACTCCTCATGTGTTAATCATGTTTTAATGATCACAAATCCTAGTCTTTCTATAAAACCATTTAATCCTATGTAATCCGTCTTAAATCATGTACAGATGATTAGTATCCTTATGCTTTAAGTAAAGCTATCTAAGATCTTAATTTCTATACATTATGTTTGACGGCTGTACACTATATTTAGTTTACTTTATAATGATTTCTTTGATGAATGATTAAGTCTAATCCATTCTATGAATATCACTGTTGAAGTCTGAATACAAATATTTGGCTAAGTCTGATACACTGTGAGTCTGCCACCGGTTGTGTTTTTCTGGCAAAAGAACCAGACATCGTGACCAGACACCGGGACTATCCAGACACGGTGATCATCCAAACACCGTGACTATCCATACACCGTGACCATCCAGACACCGTGACCAGACACCGTGACCATCCAGACACTGTGACCATCCAGACACCGTGACCTGACACTGTTTCAAGGAGACACCGTTCCAAGAAGACACCGTGTCAAGAAGACATCATTTCAAGAAGATACCGTTTTCAGACAGACTGTGACACCGTTTCTTTATCTGTTTTTTTTATTTTTCAATTTAATTTCTAACGGTCATATTTGAAGATTTTAAATGCACTGACATAATTAATGTTTCTTTGTAGACATATCACCTGACAGTACGGGGTACGAGGTGCAGAGTACATGCATCATGTCGGCTCCAACACATGCACTCCAAAATAAATGAGAAGTCACTACTACAAAAACGGGCAAGAGAAGCGCCACCTTTTATCAGCGCTAAGAAAAAAGCGCTGATAAAGAATCCCTGTATCAGCGCTAAAATTTTAGCGCTTATAAAGGGTAACCTTTATCTGCTCTAAAAAAGCTCTGATAAAACCATAGTCTTATATTTTATAAAATCGGTCACATCGTGTCCTCTGTTTATCACGCCATAAAGATCTTGTGGTACTGTACCCCTATGACAACTCCCCCCTGAGCTTCGCATTGCCGGACCTCCCCCCGATCTTCGCGTTGTCAGACCACCGCTGCTAGCCTTACTCCTCATCCCCCCCTCGAACCCCTTCCACAGATCCTCCTCCCCGCAAAACCTACTTCTCCTCCTCTCCGCTCGACCCTACTCCCCGCGAACCCTACTCCTCCATTTCTCAACGGTTGGCGGCTCCTCCCGTGCACCTCCCCCTCTGGTGGTCGCGCCTTCCCCTCTCGACTTAGCGCAGAAGGCTCCCTACTCCTCTTCTAAGGTGAATTTATTTTCTCTTCTTCTTGATTCTCTTCTTGAACTTTCTTCTTAGGAAGGATGTAACAACAATGCTGATTCAGTTTTTGTGTTTTTTTGTTGTGGTTCTAATGGTTAATGGCCATACATAGGACTTTTAGATTACCCTCATGTATTAAGTCATGTTTTATTTGACTATTCTTCTCATTCTTATGAAATATTTGTTAAATCTTTAGTTGAGGTTGGGGACATGAAATTTATCCTTCTTTATTATGTGTAAATTGTGGAATTATCATGTTATTTTGTTTCCATTGGATGGATAGTACTGATTAACCTAAATACTATAATGAATTACACTAAAGGAACTTAAAGTGAAGAGGGAGTTTTTCATGTGATTTATGAAGTTCCATAATATTTCTTATATATTTATGGATTAATTGGTGTTATTGGTAAGTGATTTATTCTTGATGTTGTGAAATAAATTTCTTACTACTAATAATATTTTATAATCACCTTTCATTATTTTTTAGTCACTTAAGGTAGGTAATGAATTGGTTGTATGAAAATCTGTAATTAAAGTGTTATATTTAAACTATAAATTTTACTTTAATATGAAATAATGTTTAAGGGGGATTTTTTATTGTGAATTTATTTTATGTTTTCCCTTTCATGCTACTATGTATGGGGTATTTATCACTATTATTATATGGGTGATGGTTGATTGATGTGGTTAGGAGCATGTGGTTTGGTAATTAACACAGTAGTGATGGATGGATTATTGTGTGGTTATGATAGTAATGATATGGCTATTTAGGCAGAAAATAAGTGGTTTTATGGATTTTAGAATGTGTTTAGTGGTATTTTATGTCATGAAAATTTAGTTGTTTTTGGGTGGTGTTATAGTTTCCTTTTGGCATGTAATATGGTTGGAATAAATGAAAATAGTAATGGGTGATGGGTTGGGAATGATAAATGATGCTTTGTTAAATGATTAATGATAATGATTGGAATAATTATGTTTAATAAATGGTTAAAGATAGAATAAATGTTATTAATGATTAATGAATGGATTATAGTGGGTAGTGATTTAATGATTGGTTTTACATTAAAATGGTTAACAATTAAAATGAATATGGTAATAAAAATCCAATAAATAATAATGGTAAATGAAATGAGAAGTTGGTAAATTTGATATGAATGCTTATGTGGTTTGTTGGGGATTATTTGTGGCATTATAATGGAAGTGGTTATTAGAGGGTGGTAGTAACAAGGCAATGGTTGATGATGTTGTTTGCAGTGTTAGTTTGGTATAAACCCTTAGGAAATAATTATGTGTGACTATATACTTATTATATTTTCTTATTATTTCTTACGCACCACCACTTGAGTCTAGTAACCTGATCGAAATCCATATGGGTACTTTGGTTCTGAGTGTTTTTCTCAATATCGTGGTTATAGAGGGAACACATATAGAACCACTCCCTCTTCCCTTCTCCCCCTTCACACTTAGTATGAGTTATAATGGCCCATAGTGGGTGTATACATACGACCTATAACGATTTTAGATTTTAATGTATATATATTCTTTTTGACAAGATTATGTGTATTTGGTGTGGATACATAGTGGGGGTAGTGCATTGTAGGAGGAGAGTATGACGTTTATGTCCATGTTCACGATATCATACTGTGATGAGGATGTGATGTGTTGTTGTGATGTGGATATGGTTTTTATGTGTTTGTGACATGTGTATGTGTGGATATATGGTTATGAGATTATATAGAAGGGGTAGAAGCATAATAAATATTCCATTAGAGTGTGAGAATGACCAGATTAGTGGGGAAGTGGATGTGGGGTAATTTACTAATATATATTCTTTTGATATTAAAATTAAGATGGAGTTTGGAATTAGACACACTTGAGGATTAAATGGGATGATAGGTCAATAATATTTGTTAAAATTTTCATATGGAATAATGGAATAACACAGGAGACCATCTATGACACAAGTGATTACCCCCCTGTGATTTAAAGTAAGTAACTTGAGCTTACCAAAAATATTAGGCATGATGATATTGAATGTAGGGAAGAGACCTATGAGTGGTAGATGTATCATTCTCGATTATTCTTGTGTTTGGACTGGGGTGATTTGAGGAAACTATAATGATTGTAAAGTAATTATATTTAATTAATTCCATATTTTAGAGATTATGAGAATCCTTTATTTACTTATAGAGCTGGCTACTGGTTTTCATCCATATGTATTTTAGGTTGGTGAGGTATAAAAGGATAGACTAGTTGACCATAGAAGGGTTGACCCGATAGAGGAGTATATGCCATAGAGGATGATGCCGTGTGAGTTTTACCATCTATGACACAAGTGATTATCCCCGCGAACCCCTTTGTGTTTGGAAACTGTGTTGATTTTGATGGGGGGTCTATCCTTGTTCTGTTGATTTCTAAATCTTTATTGGAAATGGTTAGGCCCTATTAATCTCTATTTTTATAAGGAATTGGTTCTATTCTAATATATTTGGAAGTATTTTTTTGTGTATTAGAACCACAAATACTAATATTTGATATTCAAATAGGATGGAGATGAATAAATATTGGATGGATGCTAATCATTTGACAATAGAGTATTGGAACAAAGTGAAAGAGTTCATCAAGTTTGAAAAGGATCGCGCAAAGGATCCTTCTCAAATCCTTTATTCGTGTTTATGTTGTTGTTATTCTAGACTAATTACTCCACAGGAGTTGGAATAACATTTGATATGCAACGGAATATATCAGAGTTATAAATGTTGGAATAAACATGGAGAAAAAATGATGTAGCTACTGGTTGGGATAAAACTGCGTTTTATGGATCATCAGATATGAATACAAATATGGATAATGATGAAGACTGTATGTAGGATATTATTATAGATGTCAATGATGATGAAGATCATATTGAGTAAATGACAAGGGCAATTGAAGATGAACTCTGTGATTGCCTTTTTTTTTTGAAAAGTTAAAGAGTTGTGCAAAGATGCAATTGTATGTTGGTTGCACTAAATATACAGCATTGTCAGCTGTACTGAAGTTGTATAAATTGAAAGTAGTCAACATATGGAGTGATTTAAATTGTACGGAACTACTTACTCTCTTGAATGACATGCTCTCAGAAGATAATGAGCTCCCAAGATGGATATATGAAGCTAAACGAACGCTACGCTCGATGGGTATTTTTTCTGAAAGAATACATGCCTGCCCAAAAGACTGTATATTGTTTCACAAGGAGAACAAATCACTTACAAAATTCCCAAAGTGTGGTGCTTCTTGATACAATAAAGATGAATCCAGTCCTATGAAATTTTTATGGTACTTTCCAATCAATCCAAGGATTATGTGTCTATATGGAAGTGAAGAAACAACAAGAAAATTGTCGTGGCATGCAGATAAAAGAAATAATGATGGGAAATTACATCATCCGGCTGACTCGCTTTAATGGAAAAAAATTGATCATGAGTATAATGAATTTGGAAAAGATCCAAGAAACTTTAGTCTTGAATTATCTACATATGGAGTGAATCCTTTTGGTTTTCAAACTAGCACTCACAGTATATGACCTGTTATGTTGGTAAATTACAACTCTCCACCCTGGTTATGCATGAAGTGAAAATTCATCATGTTATCTATGCTTATATCAGGACCAAAACAACCATGTAACAATATTTATTTTTATATGGATCCTTTGATCGAGGATTTGAATTTATTGTGGGATTCAGGTGTTATGTTGTATGATGCTTATAAAATTGAATAATTCACCTTGAGAGCGATGTTGTATGGAACAATAAATGATTTACTTGCTTATGAAAATTTTTAAAGTTTATAACATTAAAGGAACTCAAGGGTGTCCTGTGTGGAAAAAGATAAAGATTCAATTAGGTTGAAACATTCATCAAAATCTGTGTTTCTAGGATATCGTAGATTTCTACCTCATCGGCATAAGTATCGATCTTGGATGACATCATTCAATGGAAGTTCAGAAAAACGCGCATCACCGTCTCCATTAACAGGTGATCAGATATTTGAGAAAGTAAAATATGCGAACACTATTTTTGTTAAACCATTTTCAAAAAACCTTAAGAAAATCGGTTGGAAAAAGAGATCAGTTTTTTTTGAATTACCATACTGGAATTGTTTGTACGTCAGACATTTTCTTGATGTGATGCATGTGGAAAAAAATGTATGTGACGATGTTATCAGAACATTTCTAAATTCCCCTAGAAAAATAAAGGATGGAATTAAGGAAAGGTTGGGCATGGTTGACATGGGAATACAAGAAGGGTTGGCTCCCGTGAAGGGTGAAAATCGAATATTTCTTCCTCCAGCTGCTTACACTCTTTCTAGGGAGGAGAGCTATCAGTTTTTAAACTTATTAAATGATGTAAAGGTTCTAGAGGGGTATTCATCAAATATCAAGAACATTATGTCAATGAATTATTTTAAGTTAAAAGGTTTGAAATCACATGACTTCCATGTTTTGATGCAAGATCTAATTCCTATAGATTTACGTTGCATTTTTCCCAAAATTTTCATCACACGTTAACCAAACTTTGTATCTTTTTCACAGCTACATGGAGAAAAGTTTTAGACTCGGTGAAATTTCCAACTATGGAAAAATAAATTGTCATCATATTATGTGAATTATAAATGTTCTTCCTGCCAACATTCTTTGATATGATGGTTCATTTGATGATTCACTTGGTGAGAGAGATTCGAATTTGTGTTCCTGTGCACTATAGATGGATGTACCCCATTGAACGGTATATGAATATTTTGAAAGGGTATGTCAAAAATCGAAGTCAGCCAGAAGGTTTTATATTGGAGCGATATATTGTTGAGGAAGCCATTGAATTTTGTACTGAATACCTATATGATATGGAAAGCATTGGTCTCCCAAAATCTCGTCACACTGGACACATTAAGGGTGAGGGAATTACCGGAAGAGATGTCATGACAATCAGTATAACAGATCGGTATTAGGCAAACCTTTATGTTTTGAATAACAGTTGGGAGGTTGCTCCATATATTGAAACTCACAAAGAAATTCGTAGGCAGTTGAATCCATCAATGGGTAAAAAATGGATATCAAATACACATAATCACCAGTTTATATGATGGTTTCAGGACCGTATTATTAAGGATTTGGATGGAAATCAGAATTCAATTTCAGAATGACTTCGATGGCTAGCCTCTAGACCAAGTGTGTATGTATTATCTTTAAATGGTTATGTAATTAATGGTTATACATTCTATACAGATAAACATTATGAAGATAGTAACATGAAAAATAGTTGAGTTACACTTATGGATGAAGCAATTCATGTTTCTGGTAGTAAGGACAGAAATCCAATTTATACAAATATAACATACTTTGGCATTATCAAAAAAATATGGGAGTTGGATTATACGACATTCCAATTGCTGATTTTTCAATGAACATGCGTTGATAACAACAGTGGTGTTAAAATAGATGAATGAGGATTTGTGAAAGTTGATTTTAGTAAAGAAGGGTACAAAGAAGAACAATTTATAATGGAATCACAAGCGGTACAAGTTTTTTATGTTCCAGATCCTGCAAACAGAAAGTTGTCGATTGTTCTGTTATCATCCCAAACTACTGAAGGGTCTGATAAAAATTCAGTTGAGCACAATCCTTTCAGTGGCACGTCGTAATCATTTCACAGCGGTCCCAATGTAGATGATGTTTTTTATGTTAGAGGAGACCATAATGAAGGTATTTGGATAATCGATAGAGGTGTGAAATCCATTCATCCATTGAAAAAAATAAAGAGAGTTCAATTAATAGGTTATATTTTGTTTCTAATATAGATCTTGTTATCTCATGTTATTGTCTTATCATTACTGAATTTATGTAATATAAATTAACTATTCAACCACTTTTGTAGATAACGACTTCTGCATGTTCTGGGGCTTCTAACCTTGAGGCTAAACAAGTTTCTCAAGATGCTACTACTTCTGCTCTTGCTGCGGCTGCTCATAGTGCAGAGCAACAACAAGTTTATGAACCTGTTGTTGCTCCTAGTGTTGAGGTCCAACAACCATCATCACATGCCATTTCTAACATTTCAGATGAACATATAGATTATGTTGATATTGATGAAATGGTCGGGGATGAAGGACCAACGTCACAGAAAACACAGGTGCGTCATAGTTTGACGGCTTTAGCCAAAGTTCTTAAGGCGAAAAGCAAAGGCATCAAATTTGTTGTCGGATGGAATGCATGAGGACAACATGTGAATCCCAACAAGGATATGTTTAGTAGTTACATTGGAGTTGTCACTCGGCAACACGTGATTATTTACATAGATTCATGGCACCATGTTGTGTCCGGGCTGAAGGCTGTGATCTGGGAAAAAATTACGGTAACATTATGATATTATTTATTTAATTTACTAGAAAATAAAATAGTAAAACAGTGTCTTACTCTTCTCAATCTCTTGTAGAGTACATTTATAGTAGATGATTCACACAAGAATTATTTACTAAGTCTTGCAGGAATGATTTATCAAGGTTTTCACACTATTTTAACAAAATGTCACCTGAAATATTCCAAAGGTAAAATAAACCTGCACCCACCCATTGTATACGCTAACCTGATATCCCAAGAAGAATGTGATGCATTTATTGGTCGCCATGGGGATGAGAAGTTTCAGGTACATTGTTGGTGATAATACATTGTTTGAAGATACATGTATTCATCACTTTGATTGTCAATATTTCATTTATGAAACAACAAATCAGTACTGAAATTAAGGAAGGTGCATCAAAACCAACATACCCCTATCGTAAAGCAAGGATGAGGTACGCTTCATTAGAAAAGAAAATGGTACATATTTTAAAATTTCAATAATATTGTTAGGTGCCAAGAAACAACATCAAAATTATCTTTATATATTTATATGTAGATTGATGAGTCTAAAACCAAAGACACTTCTATCCCACATCATGTGCTATGGAAGGAGGCACATGTGAATAAGGAAGGGAAGCTTGTAGATTAAAACACACAAAAAGTGTTGGAAATATGTGTAAGTATGACACTAAGATAAAAATATTTGTTTTAAATTTCTATTACATAAAAATAATTAGTTATTTTCCAATATCCAATAGTCACAGGAATCAGCTACTCCTGTAGCAGATGCAGACCTATTATTGATGGCTTTGAAGTAGTCAGAACAATACAGTCATGTCAGAGGTGTGGGGTTTGGGGTGACACCCCAATTATATTTTGAGAAAAAAATGTAATAGATGACAGAGATGAAAAATTGAAACAAATAAGCAAAAGACTAGAAACTCTTGAAGAATGATTTCAATGATAGTGAGAGTTTCTAGAAACGTTTATGGGTGGGAAGCAAGGAGAAGACACAACTTAGGAACAACCAGTGCGTGAAGATCCCGCCCCACCCCCACCAGCATTGAGGTGAGCCATTCCCCTCAAAGATCTATCTTAGCCTTGATAATCAATATTCTAATAATTTTTTCCATGAAATGTGAATCAGACAAACACTGATACTTTTCCTATACTGATATTCTAAATGGTGATAATGACTATGATTTATATCTATCAACACCCACCTATAACCTTGTACCAAGGGCTACAGTGTTCAACATACCAGATGACAAGCTGCATAATAGACCACTTCCAAAAGATCATCTAAAAGTGACGATTACTGTAGCTCATGAGCCAAATTCAGATCTACCTATTCCACTTGATGATGATGATATTCATATGGTCAAAAGGATATTAGGACATTCATTTCATGTTGATTAGAAAATAAAAACATATATGTTAATTAAATTTTAATGGTATTAAATGTTCATTTTTGATCTTATGGGCCTGAGTAAGTGGATTTTGATTTTGAACATCCATTCTCATCATTTGTGCACTTTATGCCTAATGTACACCAATTTAGGCCCAATGAGTCATCTAATTCTAAGGAATGTAATTATCTATATTTTAATTTGATATTTTTTGAAATGGATCTTAACTTAAAATTAAACATTTTTCATTCAGGGATCAATGGATGATTCATAAAGGATGAAAGAGATATTTGGCGATAAAAAGAAACAATTCTGGAGAAGGCAGATTGAACACCAGCCTACTGATGAGAATGTGGGGCCCACAATATAGGCCCAATGAAGCCCAAATTTCTTAGATTGATAGAATACATATATATAAACAAATAACGCTTCAGGATATAGTGCTAATTATTTTTACATTATGGTTATTTAAGCATACCAAGTTAGAGATAAAATTCTGGGCCAGATTCTGCGTCCCAGAAAAATAGCCCACTAATTTGATCATATCTCGGAATCCACAACTCCAAATGGGCCAAAATTTGACAGGAGTTTATAAGACATACGAGTATCCATTTTATTCTTCTATGTACTACTCCTATTAGGCCATCTATAAGGTCTACCAAGCACTTCTGTTAGGTGAAGGAAACCTGGATGCCACCTCGGGTCAAGGGTGGAAATATCAACTCTCCCTTACTTTCCACCCACCTATGGCCTACCCAAATTAATTGAGGAGACTTGGAATATTGGAGGCTTGAAAAAAGGGCTAAAATGACTATTTAAGGCAGTTGTGTTGGAGGATTGAAGGATCTTGGGTGTTTGGTTTAAATGTAATGTTATGCTGCCACTTTGTGTTTGTAATCGCATTTCAATTTCCATGTAAGTTTCCTTTTTGTACTTCTTTGTTCTTAATAAACATATTTCTCTTATATTATTCCCATTTATTTCATTAAAACTTTATAATCACAAATCATAGTGATATCTCTTTGTTGTGTTGAATTAGTTCACACATAGGTGTGAATTTCATTCACACACACGGAGGAGTGCTCGTTATTTATGCGGTTTTAATTTCTTCAATCTAATTCTTGTAAGCCATATTCCACCCACCATTGAGAGTATTCCATTAATGGAGGGATAAAACTTTAATGATTTTATCATAGGAATATGCAAAGGCTGGATTGAATGTTATTTTATGAACGAATTATTGTTAATTGGTTAACTAATTTAAGACTTCCATTCTTCAGTTATTTCCACTCTTCATCTTCACTGTGTTTGAGGAAGCTAAATCCAATTACTAAAATGACCATATACCTTGGAGACATCATAAATTTGTTTCTATAAGTGTGTAGGGGATTATTAATTGAGTTTAGCTACATCAAAACAGAAAATGATGAAGTTAGTGTTATTTTGAATAATGGATTCATCAAGAATTAATCAAACCAAAATTGTCTAAAGAAGTAAAATTCATTCAATCCACCCCAAGCATAATCTTAAGATCAACCCATTTTCATTTAATTGAATTCACTTAGGTTTATTAGTGTTCTTAAAAACCATCCAAAATCAGAACCAAGTTGGCCACTTCATAGCCAAAAAATCCACCTCATAGGTTGTGTGTCGTAGGTATCTTCTTAGGTCTCAGTGGATTCGACAACCCAATCTAAACTATAAGGACCATTCTACCTTCATATCTTGGGTAAATTTGAGCGTGAATAAAATTTTGGAACCATTGTTAGGGACCCAAGTAATTAATCTAAACACCCATTCTATTCTCCCCCATTTCTTCTGTTCTCATCCAAATTCTCTTATCTTGTCCCTTTCTCGTTTTTTTTCTTTTAGCGCATGTCCGCATACACCCGCGATCAATAAAACCTTCTAGTTAGGGTGGATAGTCCTGGGTTTGGGGAGTCAAGTAAACCAAGGGAAATATTTCCATTAGATCCTAATCTTCCTAATACTCTAGAGTCAAAAATTGAGCCTATTTCAATGGAAGGTCTTCAAAGAAACTAACTCATAAACCCGGGTGGGAACCAAAATTGAAACCCAAATGAGGCAGCCCCAAACTTGGGGAATGCAATGGATCAAACCATGAATGACTACCTCACACATTCCTGGACCAATTCCCCCTCATTTATTTGACACAATTCCCTAGGAGATAAAAACTACATATTTAAACCCCATGTCCTAAACCACCTTCCCACATTCCATGGAATGGAGTCTGAGATGCCCTACATTCACATTAAGGAATTCAATGACATTGTAGAAACCATGTGTCCCCCACATCAACTAGAATCAGCTAAGATGATTCTATTTCCTTTTTCATTAAAGGATCGAGCTAAAAATTGGTTAAACAATTTGATACCATCATCCATAAACTCTTGGTACCAACTACAAAGAGAATTTTACAAAAAATACTTTCCCCACCACAAAATAATTGCACTTAAAAAGAGTATCCAATTTTTTTTTTGAAAAAGAGGGAGATTCATTCTATGAAACATGGGAGAGGTTCAAAGAAACTCTAAACATGGTTCCACACCATGGTTTTTCTATACCTGAACAAGTGAGAATTTTCTATGAAGGGTTGGGTCCGGGGAACAAACAATTCATTGACATGATGTGTAATGAAACCTTTAAAAACAAAGCCCCAAATGATGCTTACGAGTATCTAGAAAGCCTTTCTGAACAAAACCAAACATGGGGAACTTCACCTTATTCTGAAAAGCCACAAAGAACTACTGGAATTTATAAACTTAGAGAAGAGGAAAGCCTTAGGGATAAACTCGCAGCACTATCTTGGAAGGTTGAAGAGATAGACCTTAGGAAAGTCCATGAATCCAAACCGTTGACCCTGTTTGCACAATTTGTGACAAACATGACCATAAGACAGAAAACATCCCAACCATTCCATCCATCAAGGATGTTCTTTTAGGAGGACCCCTATTATAAGTAAATTCCTTGAACTTTCAGAAGCCTCACTACCAAAACAACTTCAACCCAAGGTATAATGACCACCCAGGATTCCGCTGGAAAGATAACCAATAACCTAGCCAACCACAGGGACAAAATCCTCACCCCCATCAGAACTACCAATCCCATTACCAGTTCCAAACCCAACCTATCCAATACCAACATCCACCGGTCCATTTTCAACAAACCATCCCACCTCCAAAATATCCCCCCCTGGGATAAACCAATATTCTCAAGCACCAACCCAAACTGTTCCACAAAGCCTACTAGAACAACTGTGCAAACAAATGGAGAGGATGAACTCAGAAGTCTATTCCCTAAAACAAGAACTTCAAACCATCAAAACTGGAAAGGCACCCATGCCTACTCAGGCGGTGCCATCCTCAAATTCAAGGGGAGAGTCAAGTTGTTCTCAAAAAACTCATGAACAACTAAAGGCTGTGACTATTTTAAGAAGTGGGAAATCAATTGAGAAACCTGAACAACTAATTCAAAACCCACATGAAGATTAAAACTTGGATGAAAATTCAAATGAACCACAAGATCAAACTGAGGAAACTGAAAACAATGTGAAAGAAACAACTTTTCAACAAACAACCCCACAACCTGCACCATTTCCTCAGTGCATGAGGGGGAAACCCAAGACTGAACTGAGTGAAACATTGAGGAAAATCTTCTCACAAGTCAAGTTGAACATTCCACTTCTCGATGCCATCCAAACCATACCTTCCTACTCAAAGTACCTTAAGGACTTGTGCACTTTTAAAATAAAATTTTCACAAAAAAATCAAGTCCTTTTGGATGCTAATGTGAGTACCACCATTCAAGGGACCATTCCTCCTAATTTGAAAGATCCAGGTTGCCCTTACATCAATGTTGAACTAGGGGAAAGCAAAGTTGTCAAGGCCTTGTGTGATCTAGGTGACAGTGTCAATCTCATCCCCTATGCCGTGTACTACCAGTTAGGCCTAGAAGAAATCCAACCCACATCTGTCACACTTCAACTTGCTGATCGTAGCATTAGGGTTCCAAAGGGGATTTTAAAGGATGTTCTGGTAATGGTTTAAAACTTCATCTACTATACTGACTTCATTGTCCTTGACAACCATCCAAACATAGAAAATAAGGAACAAACCCCAATCATCCTTGGATGTCCTTTTCTTGCAACAATCAACTCTGTTATTCGTGTCTGAAATGGGAACATGGCCACCACCTTTGGGAACACGAGTCTAGACTTGAACATCTATAAAGCAAGATCACAAATAGGGGATGACGAGGAAATTCATGAAGTAAACATGATAGGAATCATTGATAATAAATCCATAGAACATCAAGGAATATTCGCTGAATGTTTAAGTCAGGATGAGATTGATTTCCTTTGTTCACATGAAGGAAGTTTATCTCCTTGGATTGAATCATTTTCAAATTGCTCTTATGTTGAATTCTTAGGACCAAAAATCAGTGAAACCTTTCAGGAAACCAATTTCATGGAGACCAATCAAACTTCCTTCCCTAAATCTGATCAAGCCAATCTAGTAGCTGAAACTTCTACATGTGGGGAATCAATCCTATCTAAAACTCTAAAAAAAGAAATTGAACTTGATCCAATGTCCCAATATTCTGCTGAAATTCTGAACCAACCTGATCTTGAATTGAAGGAACTTCCCACTACACTCAAGTATGATTTCCTAGGGGACAATCAAACACATACTATTGTAATTTCTTCTTCTCTTGAATCCAATCATGAGAGGATGCTTCTAGATGCCCTTAGGAAACATAAGAAAGCCATTGGTTGGACCCTGTCTGATATTCCTAGGATTAGCCCACTTATTGGGACTCATAGGATTGTTCTGGAATCTGATTCAAAGCCATGTAGTCAACCTCAATGGCGACTCAATCCTAATATCATAAAGGTAGTATGGAAAGAACTTCTGAAATTGTTAAAAGATGGTATCATATATCCCATAGCTCAGAGTGAATGGGTGAGCCCAATCCAAGTGGTTCCAAAAAAGGCTGGAATCATAGTGATAACCAATGAGGATGGAGAGATTCTTCCAACAAGGGTGAGTAGTGGATAGAGGGTCTGCATTGACTATAGGAAGCTAAACTCATTTACCAAGAAGGACCATTTTCCCTTACCATTCATTGACCAAGTCCTCGAGAGAGTGGCAGGTCATGCCTTCTACTGTTTCTTAGATGGGTACTCAGGGTATAATAAAATTGAAGTCTCCCTAGAGGATCAAGGGAAGACTACATTCACATGTCCATTCGGAACCTTTGCCTTCAAACGCATGCCCTTCGGGTTATGAAATGCCCCTAGAACCTTCCAACGGTGCATGATGGGAATCTTCTCAGACATGGTAGGGGATTTTCTAGAGGTCTTCATTGATACCTTCTCTGTGTTTGGGGATAAATTTGAGGGATGTCTGAGGAATGTAGAGAGAGTCTTGTCAAGATGTAAAGAAAAGAATCTGGTCCTAAACTGGGAAAAATTCAATTTCATGGTTAAAGAGGGACTAGTTTTAGGCCATCTGGTCTCAGGTAGGGGGATTGAAGTTGATAAAGACAAGGTTGACATAATTTGTCACCTTCCATCACCCAAAACTATCAAGGAAGTGAGGTATTTCTTAGGACATGCTGGTTTCTATAGAAGATTCATCAAGGACTTTAGTTCAATCTCTCATCCCCTTTGTGCTCTGCTAGTAAAGGATGCTCCATTTGTTTGGACAGAGAGCCGTGAGGGTTCATTCTCAACCCTCAAATCCTCTCTCACCTCTCCTCCCATTATGAAATCTCCAAATTGGAACCTTCCTTTCGAACTTATGTGTGATGCCAGTGACTTTTCTATTAGAGATGTGTTAGGAAAACGTTGTGATAAAACTCCTTATGTTATTTCTTATGCAAGCAAATCCTTAAATGATGCCCAAATCAACTACACCACTATTGAAAAGGAGTTACTTTCTATTGTTTTTTCCTTAGAAAAGTTTAGGTCCTACCTCTTAGGATACCCCATCACTGTGTTCACTAACCATTCTGCACTAAAATACCTCTTCCAAAAACAAGATGCTAAGGCTAGACTGATTAGGTGGGTCCTTCTATTACAAGAATTTGACCTCAAAATCAAGGATAAAAAGGTTGTTGAAAATGTTATAGCTGATAACCTCTCTAGAATGGAATTCAAAGATAAATCCAATCACCTTTCTATGTCTGATTCATTTCCTGATGAACACCTATACTCTGTGAGTGACTGCCCTTGGTATGATGACATAGCCAATTTATTAGTTACAGGAGTCATTCCAAAATTCTTAGGGACTCAAGCTTGAAGGAAATTCCTTTATGATGTTAGACACTATGTGTTTGATGATCCATACCTCTATAAGTTCTACCCTGACCAAGTCATTAGGAAGTGTGTTCCAGAATCTGAACAAGAGTCCATCCTTAAATTCTGTCATAGTGAGGCATGTGGAGGTCACTTTTCCTCTAAGAAAACATCTGCTAAGATTCTTCAATGTGGTCTCTTCTGGACCACCCTCTCAAGGGACTCCTACACATTTTTTCAAAGTTTTCCTAGGTGTCAACATGTAGGGTACATCACAAAAAGGAATCAAATGCCACTCACTCCCATCTTAGTAGTTGAAATCTTTGACTGTTGGGGAATTTATTTCATGGGTCCCTTCCCAAACTCTAGGGGATATATTTACATTCTCTTAGCTATCGATTATGTCTCTAAACGGGTTGAGGCCATTCCTACAAAATCCAATGATCATCAAACTATGATTAGATTTCTCAAGGAAAACATCTTCTCTAGTTTTTGAATTCCTAGGGCTATCATTAGTGATCATGGAACTCATTTTTGCAATCATCCATTCTCACCACTCATGAAAAAATATGGAATTTCTCACAAAGTTTCCACTGCTTACCACCCACAGAACAATGGTCAATCTGAGTTAGCTAATCATGAAATCAAAGAAATTCTTGAGAAAACTGTCAATCCTTCTAGGAAATATTGGTCCGAGAAACTCTTGGATGCTCTTTGGGCATATCGTACAACATAAAAAACCATCCTAGGAATGCCACCATATAGGTTGGTTTATGGAAAAGAATGCCATTTGCCTATTGAAATTGAGCATAAGGCCTTTTGGGCAATTAATAAAATGGATTATGACCTCTCATTGGCCGGAACAAAAAGGAAATTAGATCTCAATGAACTGCAGGAAGTAAGGATGGAGGCTTATGAAAATTCAAGGATCAATAAAGCTAGAGTTCAAACCTACCAATCTAGGAATATCAAAGCCAAACATTTTGAACTGGGAAAATTTGTGCTCTTGTATAGTTAAAAACTTCATTTACACTTAGAAAAGTTAAGGTCTAGATGGTGAAGTCCATACATAGTGCATAAGGTGTACCCCCATGGGGCAGTAGAGATTCAAGATCCCACAAGTGGTTACATGTTGGGCAAAAATGTTGTACCCCACACTCTTTGATTTTCATGATCACAATCACTTTCATATGTGTTTAACATTGTTTTAAGTGTTTTTGTTTTATAGGCAAAAGATTGCCAAGGAAATGGGCCATGAAGCACATCAAGTGGACTGAAATTCAGTCCACCGGCCAGCCGGTGGACCTGGCAGAGGCATTGCCCACTGCCAGGTTCCACCGGTCAGCCGGTGGCTCTGCCACCGGCCAGCCGGTGGCACCCAGCCAGAACAGTGAGACCTACTGTCTCACCACCGGCCAGCCGGTGGCCTTCTCACCGGCCAGCCGGTGGCTCCTGGGTAGAAGCACTTCTCAACAGCCAAGGCACCGGCCAGCCGGTGGAGCTGTACCGGCCAGCCGGTAGCCCAGTCAAACTAGCCGTTGGGTTTGACCAGTCAACCCTCTTTTGGCCTCCAACGGCTCCGAGGACTTCTCCAACGGCTCCGAAGGACCCCAATGGGTTCCATGCCTATAAATAAAGGCCAAGGAAGCCCCGGACTCCTATCGGAACTATTGTGAAGCCAACGGACACTTTTTCCATCATCCGGCAATCCTCCGGCGAGCCACTTCAAAGGAACCCCAAGTGCTCCAACCAACTTCCAATCCAAGGAGCACCTCAAGAAGCTTGGGAGAGCACGCTACATCAACTCCATCATCCAATTGGCGCCCAAGTCTTCCTCAAATACGGTTTTGCTTGTTTTATTTATTTTGAGCTTAAAATTGGGTTTGTGCCTACAAACCCCAACACCTTTTCTCATCCCCCTTTCTTTTGGGTTTCACATCACCACTAAGGTGTGAAGAGGTTTCTTCAAGCCTTTCCTTTTAAAAGGCTTGAGTTTTCGGTGATCTATCCTTCACCCGTTAAAAAGGCTAGTGGGTTCTTGCTAAACCATTAAAAGCAAGTGGGTTCTTGCTAAACCACCAAAAGCAAGCTGTAATAGGTCCTAGTGCTACCTCAAAGCCTAGTGGGTTTCTTGCTTAAACCATTGAAAAGAAAGCGGTAGGAATCTCTCAACGGTTGAGTTGGGAGCGGAGACGTAGGCCGGGTTTTGGCCGAACTCCGTTAACAATTTCTCGTGTGTCTTGCCTCTTTACTTTCCGCTGCATTTAAACTTTGATTTTTAATTTGTTAACCTTTTTTTTAAAGGCAATTCACCCCCCTCTTGCCATCCTTCCCGTCTTTGTTCCGACCCAACAAAAAATCCCTCAAGGTGACATTGCAGTATTTTTGGGCTGATTGTGTTTGTTGACAAAGAAGGTTTTCAGGGATATTTGTCGAGTTCCCAAGAAGTTATTGACAATCCTTGTTGACAAAGAACGATGACAAAGGAAAGGACGATCTGGAGCCAGTACAAAAGAGCAGTACAAGGTGGCATCGTTTCCCAGTGTTTGCCAAATTTTTGGGGTCCAAAATTTGGAGTTTGGTGAGCATCACGAAAAGTGGATTTCCATGAAGATCATAATTTAATATGGAAAAGGCATGAATTTCATGAAGATAGGATGCATGGTTTGGAAATCGCGAAGACCAGAAAAATGGAGGCGGTGATGCTTCGCGATTACGTCAAAACTTCGTGAACGGCAGAGTTGAAGCGCATCGCGATGATGAAGGGATTCGCGAGGGAGATTCACGGTGAAGGCGTGAAGGAATGCTGACGGTGATCCTTCATGATTACGACGAGCTCCGCGAATGGAAAATTGTCGTGGTGCTTCACGATTTGGACAGAATTCCAGCAGAAACTTTGGAGCTTCGCGATTGGAAATGACATGGCGTTGAATTCGCACGGAAAGTTCTAGGGTCGGTGGAATCGCCTATAAATAGAGGTCGGCCCCTTGAGAAAAGCAGAGAGAATTTTCAGAGAAAATCCATTGCTCTCGGTTTGCAGAGGTGGTTTGCGAAGGCAGTGTGCTTCGTGAAAGGAGAGCTTCGCGGCAACTATTCTAGCTCTGCGAAAGGCGTGTGCCCCGCGTTGGCTCAGTGAAATTTGCGGAGAGGCAAGATCTCTGCGACGGCCTAAGCATTGCGAAGGTCTATGCATCGCGAGAGTGATTCGCGATAGAGCTTCGCGAAAAGGCAGGAGCTCCGCGAAGGCTTGTTTGAGCTTCGCGAAATTGGGAGCTTCGCGAGGTAGGGTGCTTTGCGAAGGTACTTTCCAAAGGTAGTTTCCCAGTGGTCAGAGGAAAAGTGGCATTCATCGGTGGATGAAATTTGGACATTAAACAGAGCATCCATCATCATTTAAGGATGAATTATTTCATGCAAATGAAGAGACCTACAGGTCTATAAACTGTGAGTGAATCCCTTCACAGAGCAGTGATCTTAGGAAGAGGAAGAAGGTGATCCTCTCCACCGGCAGTGAGCCAAAGAGAGAGAAATAGGGAGTGACCCTTGGGAAAGCAGTGAGCTGACCCTAAACATTGTGAAGGCAGTGAGCCTGGGAATATAAGTGCTCTATCCCAAATTTTGTATCCACATCTTATAAAGACTAGTGGGATTTGGTACGCATGGAAACTTGTTGGCGTATGCTCCTTGGACGTAGCCCAGTGAGGGTGAACCAAGTAAAAATCTTTGTGTCTGCCTACTGACTTCCCTGCATTTCATTTGAATCATCATCATCAGTCAAAGAAGAAAATATGTGATCATAAAGAACACACAAGTGCAAACAAAGTGACCATTGTAATAAAGGGGTCAAGATCCAGTGGGGAAGGAATAATTTTTGAAAAGAATATCCATACCCTGATTCACCCCCCCTCTCAGGGTATATAGGCCCCTATTGGTCCTAACAATTGGTATCAGAGGGAAGGTTGCTTTTATCAGATTTGTTTGATCCGAATTGGTGTAGTCGATCTGTGTGTTTAAAGAATCAGTCTACTCTTATCTCGGTCAGCCATGGCAAAGGGAAAAACATCCAAGAAGAAGCAGAAGTCAGGTGGTATTCCTCAGTGTGGAAGTGTGTATGGAAAAAGTGTGATTAAATTAAAAGAATCAAACAATTTACTAAAGGAAGGTCTGGATGAATCTGACAGGGAAAAGATTGATTCACTCAAGCATGAGGCAGGAATGAGTGAAGTACATGAACTTCAAAGTGATATTGAAACAAGTGATTATGAAGAAGAAAGAATTGAAGGAATAATATATATGAAAGCTGAGTTAGAGGCTGCTCTTGAAGAGATAGATGTTTGGAGAGCCAAAACCAAGAAAGCTAACAAAGTTGTTCACGATTCCAAACTCTATATGCAGTAGTAGGAAGAAGAGATGTCTGAGTTGATGGATAAAATTGAGGAACTCAAGTTATCAGCACCAGAGAACTCAGAAATAGTTGGTGAGTATAAGCTTAATATTGAAGAACAGAAAAGGGAGATCGATGGCTTGAATAGAAAAGTGAAAGATCAAGTCAAGTGCATCGAAGAACCTGATATTCCAAGTGACGTTGGAAACACCGAAGAAGTCAAATCCAAAGATATCTGGATCAAAGTACTGGAGATTGAGGTCAACAAGCTAAGAAGATTAAATCAAAGGCTTATTGACATAGTTACTGACCTAACAGAGAAGAATTATTCTCATGCCGAAGAACTAAAAAATATGGCTAAAATGAAAGGAAAATAGAAGGCTGGTGATTTTGAAGAGAATCAAAAGTCAGATGAAGTTTGGAATCTGAAAGCTAGAAATGGTGATCTAGCAACACAGTTGTCTGAAGAAGTTCATAAGAATCAAATACTACAACAAGAGAATGCATGTTGCTCTGATTCTATTGAAGAAGAAAAATTGAAAGTAAAAGAGAAAAGTCACATGGTGGAAAAGATGACACGTGAATTGGAAGATGAGATGAGTAGAGGGAAGCTTCTCAAGAAAGAACTTGATGTACAACTTGAATCAAGGGAGGCGAAGATTCAAAAGTTGGAAGAGGAGCTAGAATCAGTAAAGAAGGAAGTGGATAAATCCAATGCTAAAGGAATGCCAAAAATGAAGGATGCCTTACACTTTCTATTTGATCATCCTTCGACAAGTGATGATAAAATGAAGAAAAGATATGCTATTTCTGAAGAGAAATAACGGAATATTTTCTCAGCTCAAAGACCAGCAAGTTTCGGAAAAGCTGGTATCTGATTTGATGAATTACCTCCCGTGCAAGATAGAAAGAGAGTTGTGAACAGTTCCAGATGTGAAAGAAATCCTACAGGTGCTGGAGATAGGCCTAAAAGGATAGTTACAAAAAGTAGTGATGACATGTGCTATTTTTGTGGGATTCATGGCCACACATCAAGATTCTGTTCAGAGGCTCTGGAATAAATTTCAGGCTGTGAAAACAGAGACATTACTAAATCTGAGAATAATAAGAAGCATCATGATAAATCATAGAGAAGAGTTTCTCAGAGGAGAACATTCATCAGATTCTATTACTGTGGAAGGATGGGACACACCATGCGTATGTGTCAGGAAGCTTAGGATATCAATGCCAGAAGAAGAAAACAAGTTGCATCAACATCTTAGCAGAGAAGTGATGAAATGAGGTATGCCTTTAATAGAAAATGTTTCATATGTTCTGATCATGGGCATTTGTCCAGACAGTGCAGCAAGAAGAAATTGGGGAAGGAAAAAGACCCGAGAAAGAGATTACTAACTCCCGTGGTACATAATGAGAAATTATACACTGGGAGACAAAGTGGTAAGGTGAAAAATAGTCTTAGAGCCTCAGGGGAATCACATGGAGCTGAACGAAAGGTGTATCAATCACCTCCTCTGTCGTACTCACAACCGCTCTCAAGGAGAGAATGTGAACAAACCTGGAAGATTAAGGGGAGATCTACTCCAGCTGTGATAAAGAAGAATGAATGTTCAATAGAGGACTCACCACTAGTGAAAAAGAGTGTGGTGACTCAGACATCTGATAAAAGAAAGATGAACAAAGAATGCATCGAAAAATCCACATGTCGTGTTTCTCAGCGAGAAGTGAAGGAAAGAGGAAGACCCCTAAGATGGGAGAAGAAGAAAGGGAAGATTCCAAACAGAGAGGTTCCTAATCAGAGAAATAATCAAGGAAAATTGAATTTCGGTAGAACCTCAAAGAAGGAAATGTGTACTAGCGGGTTTATACCCCAAGCGGTGAGAAAGGACGAGCCTACCAAATCTACATATCAGAAAAAGGCTCAAAATGTAGGCAATGAATGCCTAGTCATATGGCCAGAATAGTTGAAGTTGGCTAGGCAGCTGGAGGAAGCAAGAAAGGAGTGTGATGCCCTCCAAGAAAAAAAATCAAAGGGTTGACCCATCAGGATCAACCACTATCCTCATTTTGAGGATTCGAGAAACACCCCTCTCCCTATGAATATAAATGCTATTAACTGATGATTCATGTGTTTCAGGTTTTAGGGAGATATGATCTAAGGGTTAGTGGCATCTAAGGATGCGAAGTGGAGAAGTGGTATGCTCTAGAGTTTAAATTGATTCAAATCAGGTAGAATAATTGAAAATGAAAGGGAGAAACTAAGCACAATTAGAAGTGATTGTGTTATTAGCTTTATCTCTTGTTTCCTACACCAAGTTTCAACTCAGTAGGCTTAGAGATTTGGTTAATGGATCGATGCTGAGTTCCAGATTAGTATAAATGGTGCACATGGAGAAGAATGGTTATGGGTCTCTACCATTGGGCCTAATATATAGAAGTGTTGTGTAACACAAGGGGAGTATCCTATAACAAAATTAGATGATAGAGCCATCAAAACAATAATTGGATGACTCAGCTCAGGAATTCCCTATCGAGTGAAGAAAGAAACACAGGGAGAAGCAGCAATAATCATGCACCTCATTCTTATCTTTTTTGATCTAACAATGTGGTATCAGATGACTGCATTCAGTATACCATGAAGCTACGAGGGAAAATCAAAGGCGTGTCAACAAAAATATGAGAGAATAATTTCAAAGAAATGACATCATTTAACAATGACACAATGGTAAGTTTTCAGCTGAAAGAAATGAAGCCACTGAAAAATTAACCAGTGATCAATTTCCTGATGAATGTGTTGAGGAAGAAAGCAACAAAAAGGGAGAAAAAGTGATTGATGCCGATTAAGAAAAAGATACTGATGGTGAGTACAAGGAAGTAAAATCCTCATCTGCACAAAAGCCAAAGATTCGAGCTAAAATTGACAGGCAGAATATCATCAGTGATCAGGGACCTCTAGTTCAGATAAGGGAAATGAAATCACTGTAGCATGAATCTTTTCTATCTTAGGTTGATCTGAAATGCATTGCTGATGTAGCTAGCTGATGATGAAAACTGGGTTCATCCATGAACGAAGAGATAGATCAGATTGAGAAGAATCAGAAGTGGGTGATTGTTTCGAGGCTAGTAGATAAGAACGTCATCGGGAATAAATGGGTCTTTCGCAACATGATGAACGAAGATGGCACAATGATTCGAAACAAAGCACAATTGGTGTGAAAAGGACACTCCCAGATAGAGGGAATCGATGTTGAAGATACATTTGCACTGGTTTCAAGGTTGGAGACAATCATATTATTCCTAGCCATTGTAGTGCAACAAAAGTTCAAGGTATTCTAGATGGACGCCAAATAAGCATTTTTTAATGGGATTCTGGAGGAAGAAGTGCATATTGAGCGACCATATGGTTCTCTTATTCATGAGGATGAGAACAAGGTGTGTCAGATGGAGAAATAATTATGTGGGCTGAAACAAGCACCAAGAGCATGGTACTCAAGCCTTGATCAGTACTTGAAGAAGCTTGGTTTTCAGCGTGGAGGAGTTGATTAAAATCTCTATTTCAGTAATGATAGTAATCAAAGGTTGATGGTGTTGGTTTATGTCGATGACATAATATTTGGCGGATCAGATGAAGCTCAGTGTAGACAGTTTTCCAAATTCATGAAAAATGAGTTTGAAATATCAATGATTGGAGAGCTAACGTTTTTCCTTAGTCTACTGGTGACACAAGGAAGGAATGGAACATTCATTTCTCAATCTAAATATGCCAAGGAGGTCCTGAGAAGGTTTGGAATAGAAAATTCCAAGGAGATGAAGACTCCGGTTTCCACCCGGATGAAATTATCGAAAGATGAAGATGGCAAGGCAGTTAATATCACAGCATACAGGCAAATTATTGGAAGTTTGTTGTACTTGACTACAACAAGGCCTGATATTGTTTTATCCACATGCCAAGCAGCGAGATATCAGAGTAATCCCAAGGAAAGTCACAAGCTCGCATTGAAAAGAATACTTCGGTATATCAAGCGCATGGTGGACTTCGGCTTGACATACAACGACAAATCTCAGACAGTGTTATTGGGATATACTGATGTAGACTGGGCCGGTTCAGCGGATGATAGGAAATCAATGTCAGGTGGTTCTTTCTATCTTGGTGGATTGTGTATTTCATGGTTAAGCAAGAAGTAAGATTTCATTTAATTGAGCACCGCGAAATATGAGTATATTATGGCCACTCAAGCATGCACACAATTATTATGGATGAAACAGCAGCTTGAAGATATGGGAGTTGAAGTGAAGTCTCCGATCAGAATCCAGTGCGACAACTCAAGTGCTATAAATCTTAGCAAAAATCCCGTCCATCATTCAAGGACAAAGAACATTGAGATTAAGTATCATTTTATCAAGGAGAAGGTTGATCAGGGAATCGTGAAGTTGGAGTATGTGCCTACAGAGCTACAGGTTGCAGACATTATGACAATGGCCTTACCCAAGGAAGCTTTTGAGAGGCATCGACTGGCTCTGGGAGTTCAGTATATTCTCCTCACTTGAAATAGTGTTGATGTGGGACACCCCACCACCCTCCCCTCGAGGTATGATGTGTTTTTTCCCTAATGTGCTGATATGTGTTCTCTACTATGTTACAGACTCCAAAGGAGTGACCTTTGGGTTCGTTGACAAAGGGGGAGAAAATAGTTATTGTTTAAGGGGGAGACAGTGTGGCAATTTGATAAATCATGATTGATATGGGGAGAAGCTGACTAGTGTAGCATCCAGATAGGGGGAGAAATGAGAAAGGGGGAGATTTTTAAATCTCACGATGCTAGAAGTGATCGATCAAAGAATAGATATCACGACAACTGAGGATCGTGATTAAAGTGGAATAGTGGTGTTGGCATGGTGTGACAAGGTTTCCAGCTATCACCAGTTGGGATCAGTGTGGTTCAACAATTGGTATCAATTTATGAATTGGTATCAAGTTGGAATCGACAATTGGTGTTTGAAAAGGAGTGATTAATTGATGAACTTTTCATACTACTCTTGTTTCTCACGCCGAGCATTTCTCATGTGGGCTTAGAGTATGTGTTAAGTGATTCTTTGAACACTATCATAATCGCAAGAGGCGAATGGTGGTAGCGGCTAGAAGAAGACTCAGTGAGGTATCAAAGTGCAGAAAATCATTCTGAGCAGAGTTGTGATGAATTTTCAACAAACCCAAAGGGGGAGATTGTTGGAAAAAAATCCCTCAAGGAAACATTGAAGTATTTTTGGGCTGATTGTGTTTGTTGACAAAGCAGGTTTTCATGGATATTTGTCGAGTTCCTAAGAAGTTGTTGACAATCCTTGTTGACAAAGAACGATGACAAAGGAAAGGACGATCTGGAGGTGGTATAAAAGAGCAGTACAAGGTGGCGCCGTTTCCCAGTGTTTGCCAAATTTTTGGGGTCCAAAATTTGGAGTTTGGTGAGCATCGTGAAAAGTGGATTTCCATGAAGATCATAATTTAATATGGCAAAGTCATGAATTTCGTGAAGATAGGATGCATGGTTTGGAAATCGTGAAGACCAGAAAAATGGAGGCGGTGATGCTTCGCGATTACGTCAAAACTTCGCGAACGGAAGAGTTGAAGCGCATCACGACGATGAAGGGCTTCGCGAGGGAGCTTCGCGGTGAAGGCGCGGAGGAATTTTGACGATGATCCTTCGCAATTACGACGAGCTCCACGAAAGGAAAATTTCTGTGGTGCTTCGCGATTTGGACAGAATTTCGGCAGAAACTTTGGAGCTTTGTGATTGGAAATGACGTGGCGTTGACTTCGCGCGGAAAGTTCAAGGGTCGGTGGAATCGCCTATAAATAGAGGCCGACCACCTCGAGAGAAGCAGAGAGAATTTTTAGAGAAAATACATTGCTCTCGGTTCACAGAGGTGGTTCAAGAAGGCAGTGTGCTTCGCGAAAGGGGAGCTTCGCGGCGGATATTCTAGCTCCACGAAAGGCATGTGCCCCGTGTTGGCTCAGTGAGCTTCACGGAGAGGCAGGATCTCCGCGACGGCCTAAGCATTGCGAAGGTTTGTGCATCGCGAGATTGCTTCGCGATAGAGCTTCGCGAAAAGGTAGGAGCTTCGCGAAGGCTTGTTTGAGCTTCGCGAAGTAAGGTGCTTTGCGAAGGTACTTTCCAAAGGTAGTTGCCCAGTGGTCAGAGGCAAAGTGGCATTCATCGGTGGATGAAATTTGGACTTTAAACAGAGCATCCATCATCATTTAAGGATGCATTATTTCATGCAAATGAAGAGACCTACAGGTCTATAAACTATGAGTGAATCCCTTCACAGAGCAGTGAGCTTAGGAAGAGGAAGAAGGTGATCCTCTCCACCGGCAGTGAGCCAGAGAGAGAGAAACAGGGAGTGACCCTTGGGAAAGCAGTGAGCTGACCCTAAACCTTGTGAAGGTAGTGAGCCTGGGAATAGAAGTGATCTATCCCAAATTTTGTATCCACATCTTATGATGACAAGTGGGATTTGGTACGCACGGAAACTTTTCGGCGTATGCTCCTTGGACGTAGCCCAGTGAGGGTGAACCAAGTAAAAATCTTTCTGTCTGCCTACTGACTTCCCGACATTGCATTTGAAGCATCATCATCAGACAAAGAAGAAAATAGGTGATCATAAATAACACACAAGTGAAAACAAAGTGACCCTTGTAATAAAGAGGTCAAGATCCAGTGGGGTAGGAATAATTTTTGAAAAGAATATCCATACCCTGATTCACCCCCCCTCTCAGGGTATATAGGACCCTATTGGTCCTAACATTACATTTTCAAGGTCAATGGTCAAAGGTTAAAACCATTCATTGAATCATTCAATAAACAAGAAATAGAGGTGGAGTTAACTGAGCCAACCTATGAAACAGGAAAAAAAATGATAGACTTAGGATCCATGTCGGGATAACGACGTTAAAAAAAGCGCTGCATGGGAGGCAACCCATGGTTTTCATGTTTTCAATCTTTTTGGAATATTTTTTTTATTAATCATTTTGATATTTAAAAAAAATATAGACTGTTTATCTGTTCTTCTATTATGAGTATGGATGGGTATGAAAGGGGAGAACCATATTCATCCATGTCACGTGGTGTTATCCTTGAGTATTACCTTACCTAGAAATTAAAAAGAAGACAATGTATCATCAGTTGATTTAAAAAAAAAATTAAAACCATAAAAATAATGAGACTTGGTATTAAATAAATTATTGTGTTGTTTGTTTTGTTTGGTTTGTTCTTGTTTGTATGGTTTAGGGACTATTTTTTGGGTGATACATATTCAATCAAGGAGGTTCCTAAATCTCCCATGAGACCAAAGAGTGATTTTGGAGCACCACAATCATCATTATGAAGTCACCAGGTGAACTTGTTCCATGCCCTTTCCAACTCATTTCCCCCACCAACTTTTCCTCTATTTTCTTTTTACGAAATTAGGGACAGTTTCATTCTAAGTTGGGGGGTGTGGAAACAAAATGTTTGTTAAAAAAAATGATAAAAAAAAGTAAAGTAAAATTGCATTATCATTCATATAATAACATCTTTTCTCACATTAAAACTACATATCAAATAATTTTTATTTCCTTGACTCTTAATTTAATTCATGATTAAGTTTAAAAGCATTGATTTTTGAAGTTTGGTTGTCCAATGAAAATTTTCATCATTTTTATTTTCATCCATAAAATCAAAATGCCACAATGCACGTCCTCTAGACTGTGGTGTAATAATTTGAATTTTTGGTGTCCCATAATAAATATCATAGGCTGGTTTGATTTTTATGAATAATATGAGTATTCAAAAAAATAAAATAAAAATAAAAAAAATAAAAATAAAAAGAATAAAAATATGCATGTAGATCAATGGATTGATAAAATGAAAGGCTTTCGGCACTTGGGGATCGTGACTCCAGAGTTTTCTAGCCCTGAGTTTTTCACTCTATCTCTATTTATGGTAATATGACTTTGTTTTTGATTAAGTTAACTCGAGATGATGCCCGAGTATGTGGGCTTCACTTGGTGCCCTAAGGCCTTTGAGTCTGGGAGTCATCAGCAAAGTCTTGCTATATGGGTTAATTTGATTAACAGTAATCTCAATTAATATGGAAATATTGCAAAAAAAAAATCCAAAAAAAAGGAATGAAGAATACTCATATTAGTATTAAATGTGATTTCACCTAGCGCTTCCATGATTTCCCCCTTGAATAAATATGAACCCCCATATCTATTGTGATTCACAACACATCATTACACCTAATTGAGTTGGATGAAGTATGATAATGGATTTGATCAAAGGAATGTTCTTGGGATTGAGATCTGCTTTTAAATTTATCTTTTTTTAAATTATCTTGATAGGTTATAAAGATATATTTGTGTGCAGTTTACATTGTGAGCACTGTTTGTTATAATGTGTTTGAAGAAATGAATTCAAATAAAATCATTGAATTATTTGCTCGGGACTAGAAAATCACAAGTTGGGGGGTGTGATTAGCCAATAAAAACATATATGTTAATTAAATTTTAATGGTATTAAATGTTCATTTTTGATCTTATGGGCCTGAGTAAGTGGATTTTGATTTTGAACATCCATTCTCATCATTTGTGCACTTCATGCCTAATGTACACCAATTTAGGACCAATGAGTCATCTAATTATAAGGAATGTAATTATCCATATTTTAATTTGATATTTTGTGAAATGGATCTTCACTTAAATTTAAACATTTTTCATTCAGGGATCAATGGATGATTCATAAAGGATGAAGGAGATATTTGGTGATGAAAAGAAACAATTCTGGAGAAGGCAGATTGGACACCAGCCTACTGATAAGAATGTGGGGCCCACAATACAGGCCCAATGAAGCCTAAATTTCGTAGGTTTATAGAATAAATATATATAAACAAATAATTATTCAGGATATAGTGCTAAGTATGCTTACATTATGGTTATTTAAGTGGACCAAGTTAGAGATAAAATTATGGGCCAGATTCTGCGTCCCAGAAAAACAGCCCACTAATTTGATCATATCTCAGAATCCACAATTCCAAATGGGCCCAAATTTGACAGGAGGTTATAAGACATCCGAGTATACATTTTTATTCTTATATGGACCACTCTGATTTGGCCATCTAGAAGGTCTTCCAAGCGCCCTCGTTAGGTGAAGGAAACCTGGATTCCACCTCGGGTGAACGG
This sequence comes from Viscum album, assembly GCA_963277665.1. Taxonomy (NCBI): domain Eukaryota; kingdom Viridiplantae; phylum Streptophyta; class Magnoliopsida; order Santalales; family Viscaceae; genus Viscum; species Viscum album. The sequence goes on from OY728134.1 coordinate 510,621,821, forward strand.
TGGAAATATCAACTCTCCCTTACTTTCCACCCTCCTATGGCCTACCAAAATTAATTGAGGAGACTTGGACTATTGGAGGCTCGACCCAAGGGCTCAAAAATGCCTATTTAAGGAAGTGGTGTTGGAGGATTGAAGGATCTTGGGTGTTTGGTTTAATTGTAATGTTATGCTGCCACTTTGTGTTTGTAATCGCATTTCAATTTCCATGTAAGATTCCTTTTTGTACTTCTTTGTTCTTAATAAAAATATTTCTCTTATACTATTCCCATTTATTTCATTAAAACTTTATAATCACAAATCACAGTGATATCTCTTTGTTGTGTTGAATTAGTTCACACATAGGTGTGAATTTCATTCACACACACGGAGGAGTGCTCATTATTTATGCGGTTTTAATTTCTTCAATCTAATTCTTGTAAGCCATATTCCGCCCACCATTGAGAGTATTCCATTAATAGAGGGATAAAAATTTAATGGTTTTATCTTAGGAAGATGAAAAGGCTGGATTGAATGTTATTTTATGAACAAATTGTTGTTAATTGGTTAACTAATTTAAGACTTCCATTCTTCAGTTATTTCCACTCTTCATCTTCACTGTGTTTGAGGAAGCTAAATCCAATTACTAAAATGACCATATACCTTGGAGTCATCATAAATTTGGTTCTCTAAGTGTTTAGGGGATTATTAATTGAGTTTAGTTACATCAAACCAGAAAGTGATGAAGTTATTGTTATTTTGAAGAATGGATTCATCAAGAATTAATTAAACCAAAATTGTCTAAAGAAGTAAAATTCATTCAATCCACCCCTAGCATAATCTTAAGATCAACCCATTTTCATTTAATTGAATTCACTTAGGTTTATTAGTGTTCTTAAAAACCATCCAAAATCATAACCAAGTTGGCCACTTCATAGCCAAAAAATCCACCTCATAGGTTGTGTGTCTTAGGTATTTTTTTAGGTCTCAGTGGATTCAACAACCCAATCTAAACTACAAGGACCGTTCTACCTTCACATCTTGGGTAAATTTGAGCGTGAATCAAATTTTGGCGCCGTTGTTGGGGAACCAAGTAATTCATCTAAACACCCATTCTATTCTCCCCCATTTCTTCTTTTCTGATCCAAATTCTCTTATCTTGTCCCTTTCTCGTTTTTTTTCTTTTGGTGCATGTCTGCATACACCCTTGATCAATCAAACCGTCTAGTTAGGGTGGATAGTCCCGGGGTTGGGGAGTCAAGTAAACCAAGGGAAATATTTCCATTAGATCCTAATCTTCCTAATACTCCAGAGTCAAAAATTGAGCCTATTTCAATGGAAGGTCTTCAAAGAAACCAACTCATAAACCCGGGTGGGAACCAAAATGGAAACCCAAACGAGGCAGCCCCAAACTTGGGGAATGCAATGGATCATACCATGAATGACTACCTCACACATTCCTGGACCAATTCCCCCTCATGCATTAGACAAAATTCCATAGGAGATGAAAACTACATATTTAAACTCCATGTCCTAAACCACCTTCCCACATTCCATGGAATGGAGTCTGAGATGACCTACATTCACATTAAGGAATTCAATGACATTGTAGAAACCATGTGTCCACCACATCAACTAGAATCATCTAAGATGAGTCTATTTCCTTTTTCATTAAAGTATCGAGCTAAAAATTGGTTAAAAATTTTGAGACCATCATTTATAAACTCTTGGTACCAACTACAAAAAGAATTATACAAAAAATACTTTCCCCACCACAAAATAATTGCACTTAAAATGAGTATCCAATTTTTTTTTGAAAAAGAGGGAGAGTCATTCTATGAAACATGGGAGAGGTTCAAAGAAACTCTAAACAAGGTTCCACACCATGGTTTTTATATACCTGAACAAGTGAGAATTTTCTATGAAGGGTTGGGTCTGGGGAACAAACAATTCATTGACATGATGTGTAATGGAACCTTTAAAAACAAAGTCCCAAATGATGCTTACGAGTATCTAGAAAGCCTTTCTGAACAAAACCAAACATGGGGAACTTAAAATTATTCTGAAAAGCCACAAATAACTACTGGAATTCATAAACTTAGAGAAGAGGAAATACTTAAGGATAAACTCACAGCACTATCTAGGAAGGTTGAAGAGATAGACCTTAGGAAAGTCCATGAAATCCAAACCGTTGACCCTGTTTGCACAATTTGTGACAAACATGACCATAAGACAGACAACTGCCCAACCATTCCATCCATCAAGGATTTTCTTTTAGGAGGACCCCCATTAGAAGTAAATGCCTTGAACTTTCAAAAGCCTCAATACCAAAACAACTTCAACCCAAGGTATAATGACCACCCAGGATTCCGATGGAAGGATAACCAACAACCTAGCCAACCACAGGGAAAAAATCCTTACCCCCATCAGAACTACCAATCCCATAACTAGTTCCAAACCCAACCTATCAAATACCAACAACCACCGGTCTATTTTTAACAAACCATCCCACCTCTAAAATATCTCCCTGGGATAAACCAATCTTCTCAAGCACCAACCCAAACTGTTCCACAAAGCCTACTAGAACAACTGTGCAAACAAATGGAGAGGATGAACTCAGAAGTCTCTTCCCTAAAACAAGAACTTCAAACCATCAAAACTGGAAAGGCACCCATGCCCACTCAGGAGGTGCCATCCTCAAATTCAAGGGGAGAGTCAAGTTTTTCTCAAACAACTCATGAACAACTAAAGGTTGTGACTATTTTAAGAAGTGGGAAATCAATTGGGAAACCTAAACAACTAATTCAGAACCCACATGAAGATTAAAACTTGGATGAAAATTCAAATGAACCACAAGATCAAACTGAGGAAACTGATAACAATGTGAAAGAAACAATTCTTCAAAAAACAACCCCACAACCTGCACCATTTCCTCAACGCATGAGGGGGAAACCCAAGCCTGAACTGAGTGAAACATTGAGGGAAATCTTATCACAAGTCAAGTGGAACATTCCAATTCTCGATACCATCCAAACCATACCTACCTACTCAAAGTAACTTAAGGACTTGTGCACTTTTAAAAGAAAATTTTCACAAAAAAATCAAGTCCTTTTGGATGCTAATGTGAGTACCACCATTCAAGGGACCATTCCTCCTAAGTTGAAAGACCCAGGTTGCCCTTACATAAATGTTGAACTAGGAGAAAGCAAAGTTGTCAAGGCCTTGTGTGATCTAGGTGATAGTGTCAATCTCATCCCCTATGCCATGTACTACCAGTTAGGCCTAGAAGAACTCCAACCCACATCTGTCACACTTCAACTTACTGATCGTAGCATTAGGGTTCCAAAGGGGATTTTAAAGGATGTTCTGGTAAAGGTTGAAAACATCATCTACTCTGCTGACTTCATTGTCCTTGACAACCATCCAAACTTAGGAAATAAGGAACAAACCCCAATCACCCTTGGCTGTCCTTTTCTTTCAACAATCAACTCTATTATTCGAGTCTGAAATAGGAACATGACCACCACCTTTGGAAACATGAGTCTAGACTTGAACATCTATAATGCAAGCTCACAAATAGGGGATGATGAGGACATTCATGGATTAAACATGATAGGAAGCATTGATAATGAATCCATAGAAAATCAAGGAATATTTGCTAAGTGTTTAAGTCAGGATGAGATTGATTTCCTTTGTTCACATGAAGGAAGTTTATCTCCTTGGATTGAATCATTTTCAAATTGCTCTTATGATGAATTATTAGGACCAACAATCAGTGAAACCTTTCAGGAAACCAATTTCATGGAGACCAATCAAACTTCCTTCCCTAAATCTGATCAAGCCAATCTAGTAGATAAAACTTCTACATGAGGGGAATCAATCCTATCTGAAACTCTAAAGAAAGAAATTGAACTTGATCCAATGTCCCAATATTCTACTGAAATTCTGAACCAACCTGATCTTGAATTGAAGGAACTTCCCACTACACTCAAGTATGCTTTCCTAGGGGACAATCAAACACATCCTATTGTCATTTATTCTTCTCTTGAATCCATTCTTGAGAGGATGATTTTAGATGTCCTTAGGAAACATAAGAAAGCCATTGGTTGGACCCTGTTTGATATTCCTGGGATTAGCCCACTTATCGGGACTCATAGGATTGTTCTGGAATCTGATTCAAAGCCATGTCGTCAACCTCAACGACGACTCAATCCTAATATCATAAAGGTAGTAAGGAAGGAACTTCTGAAATTGTTAAAAGCTGGTATCATATGTCCCATAGATGAGAGTGAATGGGTGAGCCCAATCCAAGTGGTTCCAAAAAAGGCCAGAATCATAGTGATAACCAATGAGGATGGAGAGATTCTTCAAACAAGGGTGAGTAGTGGATAGAGGGTCTGCATTGACTATAGGAATCTAAAATCATTCACCAAGAAGGACCATTTCCCCTTACCATTCATTGACTAAGTCCTTGAGAGAGTGGCAGGTCATGCCTTCTAATGTTTCTTAGATGGGTACTCAGGGTATAATAAAATTGAAGTCTCCCTATAGGATCAAGGGAAGACTACATTCACATGTCCATTCGGAACCTTTGCCTTCAAACACATGCCCTCCGGGTTATGCAATTCCCCAGGAACCTTCTAGTGGTGCATGATGGGAATCTTCTCAGACATGGTAGGGGATTTTCTAGAGGTCTTCATGGATGACTTCTCTGTGTTTGGGGATAAATTTCAGGGATGTCTAAGGAATGTAGAGAGAGTTTTGTCAAGATGTAAAGAAAATAATCTGGTCCTAAACTGGTAAAAATTCCATTTCATGGTGAAAGAGGGACTAGTTTTAGGCCATCTGGTCTCTGGTAGGGGGATTGAAGTTGATAAAGCCAAGGTTGACATCATTTGTCACCTTCCATCACCCAAAACTGTCAAGGAAGTGAGGTCTTTATTAGGACATGCTGGTTTCTATAGAAGATTTATCAAGGACTTTAGTTCAATCTCTCATCCCCTTTGTGCTCTTCTAGTAAAGGATGCTCCATTTGTTTAGACAGAAAGCCGTGATGGTTCATTATCAACCCTCAAATCCTCTCTCACCTCTCCTCTCGTTATGAAATCTCCAAATTGGAACCTTCCTTTCGAACTTATGTGTGATGCCAGTGACTTTTCTATTAGAGATGTGTTAGGAAAACGTTGTGATAAAACTCCTTATGTCATTGATTATGAAAGAAAATCCTTAAATGATGCCCAAATCAACTACACCACTACTGAAAAGGAGTTACTTTCTATTGTGTTTTCCTTAGAAACGTTTCGGTCCTACCTCTTAAGATACCCCATCACTGTGTTCACTGACCATTCTGCACTAAAATACCTCTTCCAAAAACAAGATGCTAAGGCTAGACTGATTAGGTGGGTCCTTCTATTACAAGAATTTGACCTCACAATCAAGGATAAAAAGGTTGTTGAAAATGTTGTAGCTGATCACCTCTATAGAATGGAATTCAAAGATAAATCCAATCACCTTTCTGTGTCTGATTCATTTCCTGATGAACACCTATACTCTGTGAGTGACTGCCCTTGGTATGCTGACATAGCCAATTTCTTAGTTATAGGAGTCATTCCAAAATTCTTAGGGACTCAAGCTCGAAGGAAATTCCTTTATGATGTTAGACACTATGTGTTTGATGATCCATACCTCTATAAGTTCTACCCTGACCAAGTCATTAGGAGGTGTGTTCCAGAATATGAACAAGAGTCCATCCTTAAATTCTGTCATAGTGAGGCATGTGGAGGTCACTTTTCCTCTAAGAAAACATCTGCTAAGATTCTTCAATGTGGTCTCTTCTGGCCCACCCTCTCAAGGGACTCCTACACATTTTTTCAAAGCTGTCCTAGGTGTCAACAAGTAGGGTCCATCAAGAAAAGGAATCAAATGACACTCACTCCCATTTTAGTGGTTGAAATATTTGACTATTGGGGAATTGATATCATGGGTCCCTTCCCAAACTCTAGGGGATGTCTTTACATTCTCTTAGCTATCGATTATGTCTCTAAATGGGTTGAGGCCATTCCTACAAAATCCAATGATCATCAAAATGTGATTAGATTTCTCAAGGAAAACATCTTCTCTAGATTTGGAATTCCAAGGGATATCATTAGTGATCATGGAACTCATTTTTGCAATCGTCCCATTCTCATCACACATGAAAAAATATGGAATTTCTCACAAAGTTTCCACTGCTTACCACCCACAGAACAATGGTCAAGCTGAGTTAGCCAATCGTGAAATAAAACGAATTCTTGAGAAAATTGTCAATCCTTCTAGGAAATATTGGTCCGAGAAACTCTTGGATGCTCTTTGGGAATATCGTACAACATAAAAAACCATCCTAGGAATGTCACCATATAGGTTGGTTTATGGAAAATAATTCCATTTACCTATTGAAATTGATCATAAGGCCTTTTGGGCAATTAAGAAAATGGATTATGACCTCTCATTGGCCGGAACAAAAAGGAAATTAGATCTCAATGAACTAGAGGAAGTAAGGATGTAGGCTTATGAAAATTCAAGGATCAATAAAGCTAGAGTTCAAGCCTACCAATCTAGGAATATCCAAGCCAAACATTTTGAACTAGGAAAATTTATGCTCTTGTATAGTTCAAAACTTCATTTACACCTAGAAAAGTTAAGGTCTAGATGGTGAGTTCCATACATAGTGCATAAGGTGTACCCCCATGGGGCAGTAGAGATTCAAGATCCCACAAGTGGTTACATTTTCAAGGTCGATGGTCAAAGGTTAAAACCATTCATTGAATCATTCAATAAATAGGAAACAGAGGTGGAGTTAACTGAGCCAACCTATGAAACAGAAAAAAAAATGATAGACTTAGGATCCATGTCGGGATAACGACGTTAAAAAAAGTTCTGCATGGGAGGCAACCCATGGTTTTCATGTTTTCAATCTTTTTGGAATAATTTTTTTATTATTCATTTTGATATTTAAAAAAAATATAGACTGTTTATCTGTTCTTCTATTATGAGTATGAATGGGTATGAAAGGGGAGAACCATATTCATCCATGTCACGTGGTGTTATCCCTGAGTATTACCTTACCCAGAAATTAAAAAGAAGACAATGTATCATCAGTCGATTTCAAAAAAAAAATGAAAACCATAAAAATAATGAGACTTGGTATTAAATAAATTATTGTGTTGTTTGTTTTGTTTGGTTTGTTCTTGTTTTTATGGTTTAGGGACTATTTTTTTGTTGATACATATTCAATCAAGGAGGTTCCAAAATCTCCCATGAGACCAAAGAGTGATTTTGGAGCACCACAATCATCATTATGAAGTCACCAGGTGAACTTGTTCCATGCCCTTTCCAACTCATTTCCCCCCACCCACTTTTCCTCTATTTTCTTTTTAAGAAACTAGGGACAATTTCATTCTAAGTTGGGGGGTGTGGAAACAAATTTTTTTTCAAAAAAATGATAAAAAAAAGTAAAGTAAAATTGCATTATCATTTATATAATAACATATTTGCTCACATTAAAACTACATAGAAAATAATTTTTATTTCCTTGACTCTAAATTTAATTCATGATTATGTTTAAAAGAATTGATTTTGGATGTTTGGTTGTCCAATGAAAATTTTCATCATTTTTATTTTCATCCATTAAATCAAAATGCCACAATGCACGTCCTCTAGACTGTGGGGTAATAATTTGAATTTTTGGTGTCCCATAATAAATAGCATAGGCTGGTTTGATTTTTATAAATAATATGAGTATTCAAAAAAATAAAAAAAATAAAAAAAATAAAATAAAATAAAATAAAAATATGCATGTAGAGCAATGGATTGATAAAATGCGAGGCTTTCGGCACTTGGGGATCGTGACTCCAGAGTTTTCTAGCCCTGAGTTTTTCAATCTATCTCTATTTATGGTAATATGACTTTGTTTTTGATTATGTTAACTCAAGATGATTCATGATTATGTGGGCATCACTTGGTGCCCTAAGGCCTTTGAGTCTGGGAGTCATCAGCAAAGTCTTGCTACATGGGTTAATTTGATTAACTGCAATCTCAATTAATATGGAAATATTGAAAAAAAAATAAAAAAAAGGAATGAAGAATAATCATATTAGGATTAAATGTGATTCCACCTAGCGCTTCCATGATTTCCCCTTGAATGAATATGAACCGCCATATCTATTGTGATTCACAACACATCATTACACCTAATTGAGTTGGATGAAGTATGATAATGGATTTGATCAAAGTAATGGGCTTGGGATTGAGATCTACTTTTAAATTTATCTTTTTTCAAATTATCTTGATAGGTTATAAAGATATATTTGTGTGCAGTTTACATTGTGAGCACTGTTTGTTATAATGTGTTTGAAGAAAGGAATTCAAATAAAATCATTGAATTATTTTCTCGGGACTAGAAAATCTCAAGTTGGGGGGTGTGATTAGCCAATAAAAACATATATGTTAATTAAATTTTAATGGTATTAAATGTTCATTTTTGATCTTATGGGCCTGAGTAAGTGGATTTTGATTTTGAACATCCATTCTCATCATTTGTGCACTTCATGCCTAATGTACACCAATTAAAGCCCAATGAGTCATCTAATTATAAGGAATTTAATTATCCATATTTTAATTTGATATTTTGTGAAATGGATATTCACTTAAATTTAAACATTTTTCATTCAGGGATCAATGGATGATTCATAAAGGATGAAGGAGAGATTTGGCGATGAAAAGAAACAATTCTGGAGAAGGCAGATTGGACACCAGCCTACTGATGAGAATGTGGGGCCCAAAATACAGGCCCAATGAAGCCCAAATGTCATAGGATGATATAAGAAATATATAGGAACAAATAATTATTCAGTAGACAGTGCTAATTCTGCCTCCATTATTGTTATTTAAGCGGCCCAAGTTAGAGATAAAATTCTGGGCCAGATTCTACGTCCCAGAAAAACCGCCCACTAATTTGATCATATCTCGGAACCCACAACTCCAAATGGGCCCAAATTTGACAGGAGTTTAGAAGAAATCCAAGGCTCCATTTTCTTCTTCTATGTCATACTCTTATTCGTCCATGTAGAAGGTCTTACAAGTGCTTCTATTCGATGAAGGAAAGCTGGATGCCACCTCGGGTCAAAGGTGGAAAAATCAACTCTCCCTCAATTTCCACCCACCTATGGCCTACCAAAATTAATTGAGGAGACTTGGAATATTGGAGGCTCGACCCAAGGGCTCAAAAATTCCTATTTAAGGCAGTGGTGTTGGATGATTTAAGGATCTTGGGTGTTTGGTTTAATTGTAATGTTATGCTGCCACTTTGTGTTTGTAATCGCATTTCAATTTCCATGTAAGTTTCCTTTTTGTACTTATTTGTTCTTAATCAAAATCTTTCTATTATATTATTCCCATTTAATTCATTAAAACTTTATAATCACAAATCACAGTGATATCTATTTGTTGTGTTGAATTATTTCACACATAGGTGTGAATTTCATTCACACACACGGAGGGGTGCTCGTTATTTCTGCGGTTTTAATTTCTTCAATATAATTATTGTAAGCCATATTCTGCCCACAATTGAGAGTATACCATCAATTGAGGGATAAAACTTTAATGTTTTGATATTAGGAAGATTCAAAGGCTGGATTGAATGTTATTTTATGAATTAATTTTTGTTAATTTGTTAACTAATTTAAGACTTCCATTCTTCAGTTATTTCCACTCTTCTTCTTCACTGTGTTTGAGGAAGCTAAATCCAATTACTAAAATGACAATATACCTTGGATACATAATTAATTTGGTTCTCTAAGTGTGTAGGGGATTAGTAATTGAGTTTAGTTACATCAAACCAGAAAATTATGAAGGTAGTGTTATTTTGAAGAATGGATTCATCAAGAATTAATTAAACCAAAATTTTCTATAGAAGTAAAATTTATTCAATCCACCCCTAGCATAATCTTAAGATCAACCCATTTTCATTTAATTGAATTCACTTAGGTTTATTAGTGTTCTTAAAAACCATCCAAAATTAGAACCAAGTTGGCCACTTCATAGCCAAAAAATCCACCTCATAGGTTGTGTGTCTTAGGTATCTTCTTAGGTCTCAGTGGATTCGACAACCCAATCTAGACTACAAGGACCGTTCTAACTTCATATCTTGGGTAAATTTGAGCGTGAATCACATGTACATCACAATTTGTAAGAGTACATGGGGAAAAATGTATTTATTTCCTTTTTTTTCAAGCTAAACCTTTAACAATTAATGAAAAAAGGTTTTGAAGCAATGAATGTTATTATAGATGGAGAAAGGGAAGGGGTGAAAAATGTCGGCTCAAAACCATCTAAAGGATTGACCAACGGATTCCAAAGAGCTTATAAAAGCACAATAACACCACCTGTTCTCTATCCACATTTACTAGCATTGAAGACTCATGTGGATACGAAGCTAAGAGGTGGTAGTAGTCATATAGTGGTTTTCAAAAATAATATATACGAAGAGGAAAGTGAAGATTTCTTTTCTGTTGAAAATGTAAATGAGATCCTTGAAAACGGTTTGCTAGGTATCACAGTTGTAAATATATATATGAGGTATGTTTTCATGAATTGATTTTCTGAAATCTGATCTAATGTGAAAATTATGACTAAATTCATTTTATATTATTGACAGACGTATATATGAAAAACAGTTGAAGGAATTTTCCCATGAGCCAAAATTAGGACTCGTTAGTCCTCATACCACATCAACACATCTAAAAAAATTAGAGCCATCAAAAAAGGATGAAATAGTGAACAGATTGCTGAAAACATTTGAAATCAAGATTACAGATGACATACTCTTCCTAATACCAACCATGCAGTGGTAAAACTATACGATTAAAGCATATCAATTATATTTTCACCTCTTTTATTACTTATTCCTTTTTGTGTTTTTAGGCAACATTAGATGCTAATTGCAGTGAACTTGGATACTCCAAATATTTATTTTATGGATTCAAATAAAGGATATCCAACAAACCGACCACACATGATGGAGTTTATGAATCTGTAAGACACTACATCCTACGTTTTAGGTCTAAACATCAAGTAATATAATTTATATTATCTTTTACTAAGGATTATATTATGATAGGGTGGTGTATCATTATCGTCTAAAAAAATAAATGAGAATAGCGGCTAAGCATAAAGAGGCGAGCAAGTACCACATTTGGACAAATATCAGGGTATATATAATATAATTTCACTATCAAAAAACATATCAACACAAGTTACTTATTCTCCTAATGATTAATTTTTTTGCAATGTCCAAAACAAACAAAGGAAAATGATTGCGGTTATTATATTTGTAAATTTTTGAATGATATCGTTTTTCATCAACAAAATAGCATCCCTAAAGATGTATTTTTAAAAATAACTACAATTTCATTTAATTTATTTGTTAATTATTTATTTTTATATTTTGCAGTACTACTCTGACTGCAAAAAATCCTCATACTCACAAGACGATATAGATTTGTTCAGAAATGAGTGGTCCATATACCTGATGGATGATTTCACACAAATAGAATGAAGATCTGACTTGGGGACGTGTATAATTGGCGTTCATTTTTGAGAGGGGTTAGGGGGATCAAAAGATGAAACATTGGTCTATGTAAATGTTCATAGAAAAATTGTAATTGTTATTAAATAAAAAATAATTTCTCCAATGATACATTTTCCCATTTTAACATATGAAATGCACCAGTAACATGCATGAATTATGAACCACTCAAAGTGTCTCTCTTTTGTTTAAAATGGATATAATTTTAAGTGAAAACAACAACTGACCTATAAAAATCTGACCAAACGCATTCGGATTGTGTTGATACTTTAGGAGAATGATCCATGGCTGCATTGGTGATGTTTATGAGTCAACCCCGCCTCAACCCAAGGCACGGTGTGGCCGGTATCACACAAAGTGTATCTCCTTTGTTTAAAATGGACAAAATTTTAATTGAAAACAACAACTGACCTTAGGAAATCCAACCAAACGCATTAGGATTTTGTTGATCCATTAAGAGAATGATCCATGGGTGCGTTTTTGATGTGTACGAGTCAAAACCACCTCAATATGAGGCACAATGTGGCCGGTATCACTCAAAGTGTCTCTCTTTTGTTTAAAATGGACAAAATTTTAAGTGAAAACAACAACTGACCTACGAAAATCTGACCAAATGCATTCATATTGTGTTTATACTTTAGGAGAACAATCCATGGGTGCATTGGTGACATGTACGAGTCAACTCCGCCTCAATTCGAGGTACGGTGTGGCAGGTATCACTCAAAGTGTCTCTCTTTTGTTTAAAATGGACATAATTTTAAGTGAAAAAAACAACTGACCTATAGAAATCTGACCAAAAGCATTTGGATTGTGTTTATCCTTTAGGAGAACGATCCATGGGTGCATTGGTGACATGTACGAGTTAACCCTTCCTCAATCCGAGGCACAGTGTGGCCGGTATCACTCAAAGGGTCTCTCTTTTGTTTAAAATGGGAAGAATTTTATGTGAAAACAACGAATGACCTATGGAAATCTGACCAAACGCATTCAGATTGTGTTGATACTTTAAGATAATGATCCATGGGTGCATTGGTGACGTGTACGATTCAACCTCACCTCAATACGAGGCATGGTGTGGCCGATATCACTCAAAGTATCTCTCTTTTGTTTAAAATGGACAGAATTTTAAGTGAAAAAACAACTGAACTATGGAAATCCAACCAAACACATTCGTATTGTGTTGATACTTTAGGAGAATGATCAATGGGTGCTTTGGTGACATGTATGAGTCAACCCTGCCTCAATCTGAGACACGGTGTGGCCGGTATCACTCAAAGGGTCTCTCTTTTGTTTAAAATGGACAAAATTTTAAGTGAAAACAACAACTAACCTACCTAAATCTGAAAAAACACATTCGGATTGTGTTGATCATTTAGGAGAACTATCCATGGGTAATTTTTGACATGTACGAGTCAACTTCGTCTCAATCCGAGGCACGGTGTGGTCAGTATCAATCAAAGTGTCTCTTTTTTGTTTTAAATGGATAGAATTTTAAGTGAAAACAACAACAGACCTATGGAAATCTAACCAAACGCATTAGGATTGTGTTGATCATTTAGTAGAACAATACATGGGTTATTTTTAAAGTGTACGAGTCAACCCCACCTCAATATGAGGCACGATGTGGCCGATATATCTCAAAGTGTCTCTCTTTTGTTTAAAATGGACATAATTTTAAGTGAAAACAACAACTGACCTACGGAAATCCAACCATATGCATTAGGATTGTGTTGATACTTTAGAAGAACGATCCATGGGTCATTTTTGATTTTTAAAAGTCAACCCTTCCTCAATACAAGGTACGGTGTGGCCGGTATCACTCAAAGTGTCTCTCTTTTGTTTAAAATGGACATAATTTTAAGTAAAAACTACAACTGACCTACTGAAATCCGACCAAATGATTTCAGATTGAGTTGATACTTTAGGATAACGATCCATGGGTAATTTTTGATGTGTATGATTTAACTCTGTATCAATCTGAGGTATGGTGTGTCTAGTATCACTCAAAGTGTCTCTCTTTTGTTTATAATGGACATAATTTTAAGTGAAAATAACAACTGACATACATAAGTCTAACCAAACACATTCATATTGTGTTGATAATTTAGGAGAACGATCCATGGGTCATTTGTGATGTGTACGAATCAACCCTGCCTCAATCCGAGGCATGATGTGACCGGTATTAGTCAAAGTGTCTCTCTATTGTGTAAAATGGAAAACATTTTAAGTGAAAACAAAAACTGACCGACGAAAATCCAACCAAACACATTCAGATTGTGTTGATACTTTAGGAGAATGATCCATAGATGCCCCCACCCCCTAGACACCACCCCACCACCTGGACACCTCCCCCACCCCCTGGACACCCCCACCCCCATGGATAGCCACCCACACCCCCTAGACACCACCCCACCCCCTAGACACCCCACCCCTCATAACACCACCACCCCTAGAAATCCCCCCAACCCCCTGGACAACCCCATGGACAGCCCCCCCACCCTGGACAGCCCCCCCGACCCCCCCGGACACCCCCACCCCCAGACACCCACCAACCCTCTAGACGACACCCCCACCCCCTGGACACCCCCACCCATGGACGGCCACCCCCACCCTCCTGGACACCACCCCACCCCCTTGGATAGCCCCACCAACCCCCAAGACCGCATCCACCCCCTAGACACCACCCCACCCCCTAGACACCCCCACCCCCTAGAAAGCCCCCTGACACCCTAGACACCATCCCCCACCCCCCAGACACCCCCATGGACATCCTCCACCCCCTAGACACCCACCACCCCCTGGATGCCCCCCACCTAGATACCCCCCTCTTAGACACCACCCCACCACCTAACACCCCCACCCCTGGACACCCCCACCATCATGGACAACCCCCACCACCCCCCTGGACACCACCCACCCCCTTGGACAGCCCCCCAACCTCATGGACGCCCCCAACCCCCCTAGACACCCCTATCCCACCAGACACCCCCATACACCCGGACACCCCTACCCCCCTTGGATAGCCACTCCAAACCCCTGAACAGCCCCCAACCCCCTGAATTATGAATTGAATCTTTTATGTATTTAATTAACTTATGAATTATGTGTTAATGGTGTATGGGTATACTTGTTGTATGGGTATACTTGGTGTAATTACCTTATGAATTATGTGTTAATTTTGAATGGGTATACTTGTGGAGATGCTGAACTTTTTGCAGGTGTTGTTTGGGTGTGCTACTACAGAATTTTTTGTTGTAGCATAAAGGGCACTTATCAGCACTTTTTTAGCACTGATAAAGGAATCCTTTATCAGAACTAAAAAAGCACTGATAAAAGAGAACTTTATCAGCGCTAAAGAAGCGCTGATAAAGGATTAGTTTATCAGTGCTAAAAGAGTACTGATAATAAACAAATTTATCAGCGCTTTTTTAGCACTGATAAAAGAGTCCTTTATCAGCGCGTTTGTAGCACTGATAAAGGTGTCCTTTATTAGCGCGTTTGTAGTGCTGATAAAGGTTTCTTCTATCAGTTCTTTTTTAGCGCTGATAAAGTATCCCTTTATCAGCGCTGATCTTTACAACACTTTTTTGAAACTATAAAAACCCATTTTGAGCATTGATAAAGCCCATATTTGTAGTAGTTAGTGTGGCCTAGAAACAAATAGATGTGAAGGAAGGGTGTGAGCACGACAACTAAGAAACACTTAGATCATTATTGAGAAGAATAGACACATGAAACTCGACACTGCTGAAGAACACACGAAGCATACTCGAATCCTAGAGTCGAGGACATCTTCACAGTCAACACCACGAAAAAGACAAGCCAGATATAGATGACTTCGATAATCTGTTTTTCACATGAGGAATCGATTCCTGCATATGCTTCATCCTAGAAGTCCAAAGTTGCATTGAATAACACTCAGAGCACTTCTAACCTTATCTCTATACCTCTACTCAGTTGTGTACTATTTTTATCTTTCGAGTAGTGTGTGTGTGTCTGTATAAAAACACACACTATCTCTAGCATTAAACTAAAGGATACATGATATCCTTTCTCAAAAATCTTTTTACACTTGTGTATACCCACAAATAAGTGTAGAAGAGGTCCCTATGTGACCTATCAGTTTGTACCCACGATGAACTATAGAAGAGGTCCTATGACCTGGACAGTCCTATGTACTATTGTTACCCCGATCCAGGGTGTGGATCAAGTTTATTAATATAAACTACTTAGTGGCAGGTGATCACCAAGTGGAGTAGATTAGTTCTCATCTTGAGACCAAACAACTTATTTTATATCCGTTGTGTTACTTAATTTAGTTTTTCTCCATTTTTACTATATAATTCAGAAATCACTAAATTTACTTTGGTAGTTAATCATTGAAAGAAGTTATAATTGTTTTTCCTTAATAGAATAACTTCAAAAGTAATGTTAATAACTAATATTAAGATTACTGATAATTAATCAATCTTATAAGAAGTTATTTAAACAATCAAACCTTTATAACCATATTACTTTGATTAAATGGACTGTATTTAAATATATTGGTGGACCTTTTTAAGAATACTTTTTTAAACGGAAATTTTTATAGATACTCAATTAACCCCCTTCTTGAATACTATACTCCGACCAACAAAGGGTTTTGATTTATATGTTTTACGACCCTTAAGGATTTATTTTCAACATCCTTACAAAAAGTGAGACCACTTAAATGTGATATTTAATATGGGGAATTCGATTGCTCATTAATTCTAAATACTCTATAATTATCTTCTCCTCTTGTTATATTTAGTTTGAAGACCCAGAAATTTCAAGGATTTGTTTTTAAATACTTTGGAATTTTATGAGTATGCAGTTTCTGATGGCACCTGAATCCGAGGCCCGGTGTGCCCAAAATCAATTTTTGAAGTTTTTTTCGGGTACATTTAGTAAATGTACAAGTGAGTTTTTCTATCTTTTGAACCGGTGCTCAGAATTGAAATCCGAGGACACCGATGAACTCGCAACGTCGGTATTCACAAAATGAGACCTTTACCGCAGTTGCATTTTATGCGAGTTAAAAGTTATTTTTTTGGGATTTAGAATAAGTTAAATAAAATTGTTGTACACAATTTTATTTATTTTTGGTAGTTATAACCTATAAGAGGAAGTTAAGGGTGGGCCCACACCCCACATAACCTCCCCTGAGAGGATTTAATGTGGTGGGACCCACACGAACCTGAACCCTTCCACATCCCCTCAACTCCCCATTAATTCGCTATTGTTTATTTTAACAACTCATCATTAATTGTAGAGCCTCTCCACCTCCCTCTTCCCATCAATTGTGCCAACTCATATAATTAATGTCTACATTAATTATTCGGCACCTATTTTGAATCAAATTGAATTGCATGGAAATTCTATTAATTTGAGAGCCTCTTTACTTATTTTGGGTTGGAAAATCAATTTTGGGGAAAGGATCTAGAGAATTAAAAGAGAGGCGATCCTTCTTCGATGAAGAACACCGTTCTTCAATGAAGAACATCCCCGATGAAGAACGCGAAGGACTTCTTCCAACGACGCATCTTCCTCAGATGCACCTTAACATCAAGGAGTCTACGTCACCTATGACAACGACTCTTCCACCATCGTTGATGGGACAACCCCGTTCTTGCATGACGCCCGACTGCTGTGACACTTGTCTTCCACGGATCGATGACGTGCGACGTCCATTACGAGGTAGGGGTATTTTTGTATAATTTAGTTCATGTGATTTATACCCACGAACTTTGGCGATTATTTGTTGAATAATTTTTTGAGACTATAATGCGGTGGGTGCGGGATAATGAAAATTTTTGGAACCATCACCATATCGTTCTTGATGCGTGGAATGTTTGGCGATGAAAGAACGGAAGAGAAACGTTGATTTGAGGCCGTCGCAGTGAAGAGCGGGACCCGAGGAGGCCGTAGGCACAGACGAGAGATAAAATGGATAACCGGAAATACATCGGTGGCCCGCGGAAGACCGCAGCGGCGCGGGTCGCCAAAGCCCCAGCGCGTCGCTGGCAGAAGACCCACGGCAGTGGTGGAGCAGATCCCGCGCCGAACGGGATTCGGGGAGACCAGGCGGCGCCCGCCTGGCACCGCCTTTACACGGAACCGGGGGGCCACGTCCCCTCCCCCCATTCGGCCGGCCGCAGGCCGGGCCGCACCCAACCGGGATGGGCCGCGCCGGCCGGTTCGGGCCAACCCAGGGTGGGTTGGGCTGGGTCGGACTGGGCCCAGACCCCCCTCTTCGGACCGTTTTCAGTTATTCACCCATAACTTGAGATACAGACCTCCGATCGATACACTATCAGTTGTGTAGGAATCCTTGGATCGAGACAGTTGTTTCAGTATATTACACTCAAGGTTTTGGTAAATTTTGTGTATGGACGGGTTGGTTCGAAACCGAAACCAACCGGGCCCTCGGAGCGGAAACACTTATAACTTAAGGACCGGACGTCCGATTGATGTGCCATTAACTAAGATGGTTTCATTTTGACAAGATGGAACTTCAGGGTACATAAACTCTAGACTTTGTGATAGTTGATGTGATAACCCCCTTTGCTTGAGGAGTGAACCCTCTCGGAATCGAGCGTGCTGTGTGCGGGAACCCTAGATCTGGCTGCGACTGCGTCAACTAATGTATTGCAATCCTTAGTGGGTTAGAAAAAGACGACTACCATACTGGAATCCTCTGTGGTTTTGACGGCGATGAAAATTGTTCTTGTATCCTGTTTGGGTTCGGCAGTTTGACCTCTATACTTGTATCCTGTGTGGGTCCGGCAGAGTAGCTGGTCTTGTATCCTGTGTGGGTCCGACAGCTTAACTGGTCTTGTATCCTGTGTGGGTCCGATAGCTTAGATGAATCAGTGACTACATCTAATCATCTCTATCGCTATATGAAAGATGTATACCTGCGTGAGCTGAGTCTTGAGTTTCAATCATTACCATCGGTGTGATTGACTTCTTTCCTGTGTGGACTGGGTTGTGCTTGGGCTCGAGAGTTGGAGCCAAACTAGAATTTATAACTTAGGTATATGTATGGGAATATACCTAAGTAGGGTTGGTTAATACTTCATGATTGTATCTTTTCTTTGTGGTTTATCCTTCATGGATTTTGGGAGACCTTCAGGGGTCTCAGGGTCCCTACTAAGTATCGTTATACTCACCCCTTCATGGGCAATTCCCGCACTATGTTGTGTTGGATGCAGACGACAGAAAACTCTGATCGTGGTAGAGGCTTGTAGAGCTAGATGGTACCCGGAGGTGGAGCACTTGGTGTGACTTACACAGAGTAGACGGATGGGCCCGTGGTGCTGGGAGAGACTATCTATACCCACCCATTGGGTGGGATTCTCAGAGAACGACTCAGTGGTTGCTGCTTTAATTTACTACTGTTGTGCTAGACTTTCAGTTGTAATGTACTTACAGTTGGGTTTTTATTCTGGCCCATTTACCTTTCAGTACTTGCTTTTGTACTCAGTTTAATTAGTGCTTACTTCAGTTGTGTACTCTATTGTGTTTTTTACTTTTATAAAAGTAATGCCTTCCATTTTTATCGGGATTTACGCTTTTGGTTCTAGTCTCCAACCCCTGGCCTATGGAAGGCGGGCTTGGCGTAGTCACGGCACGGGCCCTGAGGACGGGTCGTGACAAATTGGTATCATAGGAGTCAGTTCTACGACAAAACTCATGACTATGATATTTCCTTTATGTGAAGCAATAGTGTTAAGAGTATTGAGTGTAGTTTTCAGTCCTAGGAGTCCAGTGTTGGTATGGAGACCGATGTATCCATACACCAGGACCCTGACCTCTGATTTCCGACTCAGTGCATGAAAACACTGATTGCGTGTATATTTCCCTTGAAAAGTTTTCTTTGTGATTACTTTGTGTCAGCTCACCGAGTATACTGTTTTGACAGTGGCACACCTGTGTCTTTTATAGATGGCCCCATGAAGGCAGCCCGCTAGGGTTCCGAGTTACGTGTGAGATGGAAGCCCACTGAGTGATGAGGCATCAGTACAGGGCCCCATCACAGCGGAGGCACCAACGGTACCACTACCCACTGGGCCACCGATACTACCAGCCCCAACAGCAGAGAGTGCACGCCACCTGAGTGCATTGCACGAGTTCCAGTGACAGAGGCTGCCCAAGTTCCATGGGGAGATGGACCCCCAGGCAGTTGAGGATTGGCTGGATGCTATCTTTAGAGTTTTCAGATTGGTAAGGACACCAGCCAACCTTATGGTGATCCTTGTCGTGAGTCTTCTGCATGAAGCAGCAGGTAGATGGTGGATCCTAATGCTCCAGGTGCATATCGAAGAATCACTTCATTAGACAGACTTCGAGAGTCTCTTCTGCTCAGAGTTTTTTCTAGCCACCCTTCGTGCGGTTCGGATTTAGGAGTTACTATATCTACAGCAGAGCATCATGACAGTAGCTCAGTACTCAGAAAGGTTTACTGACCTCTCATGATACTCCATGGGTATGGTAAAGGACTCGTTCTTTAGGGCCCGAACCTTCAACCAGGGACTAAGGCATGAGATTAGGGCTTCGATGATTCCCCTCAGCATCCCGACGCAGGCAGGGGTGCTAGAGTGAGCCCTTCTATTGGAGAGATTTCTCGCTGAGCAGTCACCAGCGACGAGACCCACCATAGGGTGACACGTAGCGGAGTCTTCTGCAGCCGGTAGTATATAGATGTCGCAGGGGTCCAAGAGGACCAGGACATCAGGTGGGCGACCTCAGGATACAGGTTCGGTTGTGCGGGGCACACGAAACAGATCCAGCCTTACGAGGAGCAGGCAGTGCTATGCATGCGGCGGGCAGGGCCACATGGCTTGTGACTTCCCGAACCGCCATGAAGATGAGCAGAAGACAGTAGAGGGACCTCCCAAGAATAGGAATAGGTTTGAACGTGGTGGTCCGTCGGGAGCAGGCGGACGAGGCAGAGGAGCTGGCTGAGCAGCGGGTGGTGGACGATGTTTCGAGGCTCTACCACCACCACCACCAGGAGGTCTACTCCGACCATAGGGAGCTGGCAGATAGAGGCGGGCTCATTTCTAGGTAGTGTAGGCTTACGACCATGACACACCTGAGATGATTTGAGGTACTATCTGTGTATACTCCACCATTGTTGCAGTACTTATAGACACAAGTGTGAGTCATTATTTTATTGCCGCTGCCCTTTTTCGGAGCTCAGAGATTCTGACAGAGCCGTTGGCTCGATCCTTACGGCTAGAGACTCCTATGGGAGTAGACTCGATGATTATGCACTAGTTTCGGTAGTGTGAGATTACTCTAGGAGGCGAGAGCTTCGGCTGATATATTCTTGTAGCGGCATCGAGGCCTTATGACGTAATCTTGGGTATGTACTGGTTGTCTATAATCCATGCTCAGATCGACTGTATTAGCCACAAGGTGTGATGTGTCGGCACGGATGGGAGAAGGTTCACCTTTACCGGCGAGAAGGGAGCCTTTTCAGCACATGATGTACTTACACAGAGGAGAGGGCAGCCGATCACACATCAGTTGGCTAGTCTTATCCTCCGAGTGGTTGATGTGCAGAGTATAAGTTTTTCTATTGTGGTGGATCAGTATGCAGACGTTTTTCCTAACGACATTCTAGGACTACCTCCTCATAGAGAGGTATACTTATACTTAGATCTGTACCCTGAGACAACACTGATATCTACCCCAGCATATCGGATGGCTCCCGCTGAGCTTCGTGAGCTGCGAGTACAGCTGGAGGACTTGCAGGGAAAGGGATTCATCCGACCCAGTGTTTCACCCTGGGCTTCTCCGATTTTTTTCGCCAAGAAGGCGGATGGGATCTTGCGACTATGTGTCAACTACCGTCACCTGAATCAGGTGACCATAAGGAAAAAGTACCCACTTACGAGGATTGACGACCTATTCGATCAGCTCAAGGGATCACGATGGTTCTCAAAGATAGACCTCATGTCAAGATATCACAAGCTCAGAGTTTGAGACGAGGATGTGCAGAAGACGACCTTCAAGTGTCGGTATGGCCACTATGAGTTCTTGGTTATGCCCTTTGGTGTGACCAATGCTCCAGCAGTGTTCATGAGTCTCATGAATAGGATCTCCTAGCCTTACCTCGATTGTTTTTTCATAGTCTTCATCGACGACATACTGATTTACTCGACTAATGAGGAGGAGAATGCCTACCACTTGCGGGTTGTACTGGATACACTCTGAGAGCACTAGATTTATGGTAAGCTCTCGAAGTGCCAGTTTTGGATTCAATAGGTTCACTTATTGGGACACGTCATCTCAGAGGCGGGGGTAGTAGTGGATCTAGTGGAGATCGAGGCAGTGCTTTCTTGGGATCCACCTAGGAGTGTGATAGAGGTTTGGAGTTTCCTGGTCCTGGAAGGATATTATCGGAGGTTTGTGCCAGACTTCTCCAAAGTTTCAACACTGCTTTTAGATTTGAAAAAGAAGGGAAAACCCTTCACGTGGTCAGATAGATGACAATAGAGCTTTCAAAAGCTGAGATGGAGATTGACCAATTCGCCCATCTTGAGGCTACCAGAGGAGGGCGTTGGGTACGTAGTTTACTGCGATGCATCAGGGACCGGACTCAGGTGTGTCCTGATGCAGGAGCGAGCCATTATCGCATATGGTTCGTGGAATTTGAGACAACACGAGTAGAACTACTCTACCCATGACCTTTAGTTAATAGTAGTGGTCTCCACCTTGAAGATGTGGCAACACTATCTAATGGGAGAGCGCTTTACAGTCTACTCTGACCACCAGAGTCTCAGGTACATTTTCTCACAGAAGGACCTGAACCTGAGACAACGGAGATGGATCGAGTTCCTATAGGACTATGACTTTGAGATAGTCTATACTCCTGGGAAGGGTAACGTTGTAGCTGATGCTCTCAGCAGGATATCGACATTTAGCTGCTTGGAGAGGCGACAGATAAGCTAACCGAGTTGTAGATATCCTTTGTGCATACAGGTGGAGAAGACTTTCTTCAGTCTCTCACAGTCACTCCTCCACTTCTTCAGCAATTTAGATAGAAAAAACAAGGAGACACTGACTGCGAGACATGACGTGCTCAGATATCCTCAGGGTTGGCACCCGATGGATTTTCTGAAGGAGGGGAGCACGTCATCCCCTTCAGGGGACGTACCATGGTAGCAGTTTCACTATAGGTGGAGGTTCTAAGGGAGTCCCACAATTCCCCTCTAGCGGTACATCCAAGAGTGGCGAAGATATATTAGGACCTCAGACGACAACACTGGTGGCTGGGTATGAAGAAGGTATAGCAGAGTTCGTTTCATGATGCCTCACTTGTCAGCAAGTGAAGGTGGAGCACCAGGTAATGGAAAGATCGGTACAACCCTTAGAGGTCCTAGAGTGGTAGTGGGACAGGATCTCCATGGATTTCGTGACAGGGCTTCCACATACATCCAGAGGACATGACTCTATCTGGGTGATCGTAGACTGACTCACCAAGTTGGCCCACTTCCTACTGATCAGAGAGCAGGGATCGGTAGAGATCTTGGGACACCTCTACATACAAGATATCATATGACTTCATGGTGTTTTATTGACGATCGTCTCCGATCGGGACACATGCTTTACTTCCCGGCTTTGGAAGGGGTTGCAGGAGGAATTTGGGACGCAGCTATGTCTGAGCACCACCTTCCATCCCCAGATGGATGGCCTGTAAAGACCTGTAAATTTCAAGGAATTTTTTTTCTTAATTTTCTTTGGAATTTTACAAGAACGCAGTTTTTGACGGAACCTGATTCTGAGGCCCGGTGTGCCCGGAATCATTTTTAGAAGTTTGGATCGGGTACGTTCAGTGAACGAACGAGCGGGTTTTTCAAACTTTTGAACCGGTGCTCGGAATCGAATTCTGAGGGCACTGATGGAATCACAACACCGATATTTTCTTAGAAACGCCTCTTCCGGAGTTGCGTTTTCTTGGGTGTGGTTTTTAATTTTTGGGGTTAAGTTAAGAAATAAAATAAAGTGGTGAGACAAAATTTATTTTATTTTACTTAAAGCTGCTTAAAGCCACTTCAAGCTACTTAAGATGAGTTGAAGCGGATAGGGTGGAACCCAAAATATCCTGCCCTCTTGGTAGGATATTTGTGAGGTGGGTCCGCACGATCCTCACCGTTTCTTTTCCCCTAAGTAACGCACCAGTGAAAACCCTTTTTAAATAAGGTCAACCGATGCATTTTATTAAATTCTAAAGGCCCCTATTAATTGGGCATTTAAGTCGTACCATTAATTCATCAAATTAATGGTTCATTACTTAACTTAGAATTTTCGTTTGTTGGCATGTAATAAAATAAGACCAACACTTTTCTTCTTGAGTGTTGTTCATTGAGAGGATTTGACAGAAACCTTAAGTCCTTCATCCTCCTGCGCGAAGAATGCGAAGAACGCGAAGAACACGAAGAACGCCGGCCTTCGACGAAAGACGACGAAGAACGCTGAACCCTCGGAGATCGATGACGCGACACCGTGTTCCGCGACGCCAACGATTCCCCTCCTGTGACGTTCTTCTGCGACGTTCATTTTTCCGTGACAAATCTTCGAACATCCTTTTGATGTAGGAGTTTACGAATCTTTTAAATTACTTTGTGGATTTTATACTTGACATGGATTTAATTCGTGTAAATTAAATCCGTGTGTTTTCTTTACCCCTCGGAGATTGTCGATGCGACGCCGTATACCGCGACGACGCGACACCCTTCCGTGATGCGACGATCCTCTTCTTTCGCGATGATCAATTCTGCAAAGAACGCACGTTCGACGACTTCGACGAGGTAGGGGTTTGATTCTTAAAAATCCTTGTGATTTATACCCACGACGTTTGTTAAACTTTTGTTGTGTAATTTATTTTAAAACCGCTAACACGGTGGGTGCGGACTAACGAACAAGTCCGAACCCACCACACTTTTTCGTTCTTGGTGCGCGAAATGGCGGAAGATGTCAAACGGGGCCACAATGGTGATTTGAGTGCCTGGCAGTGAAGAATGGGACACAGGAGGAGCTACGGCGCAGACGGAAATGGAATCGGACCACCGGAGCAACTCCGGTGGCCCGCAGAATCCACCGGCTGGGCGGGTCGTTGGCGCGGAGGCGCCCCGGCGCGCCGCCGGATGGAGCCACGGCGGCGGCGGTGACCGACCAGACCCGCGACCGCGTGGGTCCGGTGAGACACGGGACGCGGCAGAGCCGCGTCCACTGACCAAGCGCGGCCCCACGCAGGGCCGCGACTCCTCTTCCCGTGGGGGCAGCACGCCCCGCGGCTCCCCTTGGTCGGCCGCACGGCCGAGCCGAGCTGAGCCGACCCACCGGCCGGGTCGGGTCGACCCGGTTCGGGCCGACCCGGGGGGGGGGGGTGTCGGGCCGGGTCGGTCCGGGCCCAGACCCCCCGTTTCTGGACCTTTTCAGTATTTTGCTTATAACTTGAGCTACGGGCCTCCGAACGACGTGCCGTCAGCGGTGATGCGATCCTTGGATCGAGACGGTCGTTTCGGTATATCACACTCAAGGTTTCGGAATACTTTGGGTTCGACCGGGTTGGTTCGTACACGAAACCAACCGGGCCCTTGGAGTGGAGACGCTCATATCTTGAGCTTCGGACGTCCGTTTGACGTGCCGTCGACTTTGTTATTTTCCTCTAAGTGAGACGGATCTTTTGGAATACTCCTCCTGAGGTTTGGACGTAGGTGGAGTACGGTCGGGTTGGTTTTGCCTTAAAAACCAACCGGGCCCCAGGGACGAAAAAGCCAATAACTCTCAGACCGGGCGTCCGATTAACGCGCCGTCTGCGACGTTGAGTTCCTGTTGACGATACGAAACGTTTGGATATATCAACTCTGGACTATGTTTCGGTTGATGTACCAGCCTCTCGGCTCGTGGAGCGGACCCTCCCGAACGAGCTTGCTGTGTGCGGGAACCCTAGAGCTGGCTGCGACTGCTACTATGACGACGATGACTGTGTAGAGATCCTCAGTGGATTCGACGGCGACGACTACAACACTCAGCGATCCTACGTGGATCAGTACTACAGATCCTATGTGGATCCGATCCTGTGTGGGTCAGCGCTCAGCGGTTCTGTGAGATCCAGCGCCTACAGATCCTATGTGGGTCTGATCCTGTGTGGGTCATTGCGAGGGTTAGTACCTTTGATCCTTTGTGGTTCCGACGACTTAGATGGATCAGTGATCATCTTTATCGTCATTCGAAGAAGTATACCTGTGTGAGATAAATCCTATTTGCTTTCCTTTGTGGATTGTGTTGGGCTATCCTATGTGGATTTACGTTTTGCTTTCCTGTGTGGACTGGATTGTACTTGAGCTCGGATGTTGGAGCCGAGTGAGAATTGATGACTTAGGTATATGTATGGGCATATACCTAAGCCATGTCGGATCTTACTTTGTGATTGTGCCTTTCCTTTGTGGTTTATCCTTTGTGGATTCTGGGAGACCTTCAGGGGTCTCGAGGTCCCTACTGAGTAGCTTATACTCACCACTACACGGGCTAGGCCCGCACTACGTTGTGTTGGTTGAAGACGACGGACATCGCTGATCATGGTGGAGGCTCGCGGAGCAGGACGGTACCCGGAGGTGGACCACTGGACGAGATGTACTCGGAGCGGTTGGCTGGACCCGAGGAGCAGTGGAGGCTATCTGTACCCACCCTTCAGGTGGGACTTCCAGTGGACGGCTCGACATTGCGGCTTTACTTTTCAGTTGCTGTTTTCCCTTTCGAGTTGTACTTTACTTTCTGTTTGGGTTTGTATTCTGGCCCACTTACTTTTCCGCACTTACTATTGTACCAGTTTTTACTTAGTGTTTACTTTTTCCGCTTGCTTACTCTGTGGTTCTTGTTTACTTTACAAAGGCAATGCCTTCCCTTTACTGGGATTTACGCCTTGGTGCTAGTCGCTAGCCCCTGGCCTATGGAAGGCGGGCTTGGGGTAGTCACGACATGGGCCCCGAGGACGGGTCATGACAAATTGGTATCAGAGGAGTTCGGTTCTACCGCAGACTCTGACCTTTATTCTATGTGAAGCAATAGTGTTAAGCGTATTGAGTGTGGTTATCAGTCCAGGGATCCCAGTGTTGGTGCGGCGGCCGACGTATCCGTACACCAGGACCCTGACTTCTGATTTCTGACTTAATGCACGAAAACATTGATTGCATGTGTGTTTCATGTTTTCTTTGTGATTAATTTGTATCAGCTCACCAGGTATACTGTTCTGACCATGGCGCACCTGTTTCCTTTTCAGGATGGCCCCACGACGGCAGCCAGCTAGGGTTCTGAGAGTTGTACGTGATGACATCCCACCGAGCGACGAGGCCTCGATACAGGGCCCTTTGATAGCTGAGGCACCGGCGGTACCCCTACCCGCCGAGCCACCGATGCTTCCAGCACCAGCCGCTGACAATTCACGTCACGTCAGTGCACTGCATGAGTTCCAGTGCCAGCGACCGCCCAGGTTCCGCGGGGAGATGGACCTCCAGGCAGCCGAGGACTGGCTGAAGGCAGTGGTGCGAGTTTTCCGGTTAGTGAGGACACCAGCAGACCTCATGATGATCCTCGCACCGAGCCTACTTCACGCAGCAGCAGGCCGATGGTGGAGCTTGATGCTCCAGGTGCACGATGAGTCATCTCTCCTCTGGAAAGACTTTTAGGTTCTCTTCCGCTCAGAGTTCATCCCGGCCACCCTCCATGCGGTGCGCATCGAGGAGCTTCTTTAGCTACGGCAGGGCAGCTTGACGGTCGCCCAGTACTCGATGAGATTTACTGATCTCTCGCGCTACTCGACCGACATGGTACGGGACCCATTCTTCCGGGCTCAGAACTTTGAACAGGGATTGAGACATGAGATCAGGGCATCGCTGATCTCCCTCAGCATTCCGACTCAGGCAGGAGTACTGGAGCGATCCCTTTTGATCAAGAGCTTTCTTGCTGAGACTTCTCCAGCGGTGAGACCTACCGCGGGGCGGCACATAGCAGAGTCTTCCGCAGCAGGCAGTCGAAGGATGACTCAGGGGTCCAGGCAGACCAGACCCTCACGCAGACGACCCCAGGACACTGGCTCAGCTGTGCGGGGCACACAGTGCAGGGCTAGTCTTTCGAGAGGCAGGTAGTGCTACGCATACGGCGGGCAGGGCCACATGGCTCATGACTACCCGACCCGTCGTGCCAAGGAGTAGCAGACGATTGAGGGGCCACCCAGGCAGAGGCAGAGGGTCAACCGTGGCGGTCTGCAGGGAGGAGGTGGATGAGGCAGAGGATCTGGCCGAACAGCAGGTGTTGGGCGACGCTTTGAGGCTCTACCACCACCACCACCACTAGGAGGTCCACCCCGTCCACAGGGAGCTGGTGGGAAGAGACAGGAACAACTCGAGGCTGCGAAGGCCTACGACCACGGTGCGCCCGAGATGATTCGAGGTACGATATGTGTCTATTACACCCTTGCTGCAGTTCTTATAGACACAGGAGCGACTCACTCTTTCATAGCCACTGCCCTTGTTCGGAGCTCGGAGATTCCGACAGAGCCGTTGGCTCGATCCTTATGGCTAGAGACTCCTACGGGAGCAGACTCAACGATTACGCACTGGTGCTGGTAGTGTGAGCTTACTCTAGGAGGCGAGAGCTTCAGCTGAGATCTTCTTGTAGCGGCGTCGAGGCCTTACGACGTCATCTTGGGCATGGATTGGTTATCTACAGTCCATGCACAGATTGACTGTATTAGGTGCAAGGTGCGATGTGTACGCACCGACGGGAGCAGGTTCACCTTCACCGGAGAGAAGGGAGCCTTCGCAGCACAGGATGGACTTCCGCAGAGGAGAGGAAAAACCATTACTCCTCAGTTGGCTAGCCTCATCCTAGGAGTAGTTGACGTGCAGAGTCCTAGTTTTCCTGCAGTGGTGGATCAGTATGCGGACGTCTTTCCCGACGACGTTCCAGGGCTACCTCCTCACAGAGAGGTAGACTTTTATATTGATCTGTACCCCGAGACAGCCCCGATATCCAATCCAGCATATCGGATGGCCCCCGCTGAGCTTCGAGAGCTACGAGTACAGTTGGAGGAATTGCAGGGAAAGGGGTTCATCCGACCCAGTGTTTTACCCTGGGCTTCCCCGATATTGTTCGCCAAGAAGGCGGACGGGAGCTTGCGACTGTGTGTCAACTATCGTCGCCTGAACCAGGTGATAGTGAGGAACAAGTATCTTCTATCAAGTATTGATGACCTCTTCGATCAGATCAAGGGAGCATGGTGGTTCTTGAAGATAGACCTCAGGTCAGGATATCATCAGCTCAGAGTTCGAGACGAGGACATGCAGAAGACGACCTTCAGATGTCGGTATGGACACTATGAGTTCTTGGTTATGCCTTTTAGTGTAACCAATTCTCCAGCAGTGTTCATGGGCCTCATGAACAAGATCTTTCAGCCATACCTTGATCGATTTGTCGTAGTCTTCATCGATGACATTTTGATTTACTCGACGACTAAGGAGGAGCACACCTACCACTTGCGGGTAGTACTAGACACACTCCGAGAGAACCAGCTTTATGGCAAGCTCTCGAAGTGTCAGTTCTGGATACATGAGGTCCACTTCTTGGGACATGTCATTTATGAGGCGGGTGTTGCGGTGGATCCCGCGAAGATCGAGGCAATGCTAGCTTGGGAGCCACCCAGGAGCGTGACAGAGGTGCGAAGTTTCTTGGGACTAGCTGGATACTATCAGAGATTTGTGCCAGACTTCTCCAGAGTTTTGGCACCACTCTCAGCTTTGACGAAGATGGGGAAACCCTTTTTGTGGTCAGACAGATGTCAGCAGAGCTTCTAGGAGCTGAGAAAGAGATTGACCAGCACACCTATCTTGAGGTTGCCTGAGGAGGGAGTAGGGTACGTAGTCAACTGCGATGCATCAGGGACCAGACTCGGATGTGTCCTGATGCAGGAGTGGGAAGTGATCGCCTATGGATCACGTCAGTTGAGGCCGCATGAGCAGAAATATGCTACCCATGACCTGGAGTTAGCAGCGGTGGTCTTCTCTCTAAAGACATGGAGACACTATCTGATGGGTGAGTGCTTTACAGTCTTTTCTGACCATCAGAGTCTCAGGTACATCTTCTCGCAGAAGGACCTGAACCTGAGATAGTAGCGATGGCTCGAGTTCCTCCAGGACTATGACTTTGAGATAGTCTATACTCCTGGGAAGGGGAACATGGTAGCTGATGCTCTCAGTAGGAGGACGGACATTCAGCTACTTGAGGAGGCGATAGAGAAGCTAGCCGCTTTATAGATATCCTTTATGGATAGAGATGGAGCAGCCTTCCTTTGGTCTCTCACAGTCACTCCTCCACTACTATAGTGGGTCAGAGAGGCACAGCGTGGAGACGCTGACTGTGAGACGCGGCATGCACAGATATCCTCAGGACAGGCACCTGATGGTTTCACCTTTGGACCAGAGCACGACATCCTTTTCAGAGGACATACCATGGTACCCGTTGCTTTACGGGAGGAAGTGCTGAGAGAGTTTCACACTTCTCCATTAGCGGTACATACTGGAGTGGCAAAGATGTACCAGGATCTCAGACGACAACACTGGTGGCCAGGCATGAAGAAGGCTGTGGCAGAGTTCGTTTCATGAAGCCTCACCTGCCAGCAGGTGAAGGTAGAGCATCAGGTACCAGCAGGCTTGGTACAGCCCTTGGAGGTCCCGAAGTGGAAGTGGGATGGCATATCTATGGAGTTCGTGACTGGACTTCCACACACTTCCAGAGGTCATGACTCCATCTGTGTTATTGTCGACCGACTCACCAAGTCGGCTCACTTCTTACCCATCAGAGAGCAGGGCTCAGTGTAGAGCTTGGGGAGTCTCTATGTTCAGGAGATTGTATGGCTTCACGGTGTGCCATCATCTATCGTCTTCGATCGAGATGCTCGCTTTACTTCCCGGCTTTGGAAGGGGTTGTAGGAGGCGTTCGGGATGCAGCTACGTCTGAGCACCGCCTTTCACCCTCAGACGGATGGTCAGACGGAGAGGACCATTCATACTCTCGAGGACATGCTCCACGCATGTGTCCTCGACTTTGGTCGCAGCTGGGAGGACCACTTACCCTTGGTGGAGTTCGCGTACAACAACATCTACCACTCCACCATCAGGATGGCACCATACGAGGCATTGTACGGTAGACCTTGCAGATCTCCTTTGTGCTGGATAGACCCTGGGGAGTCAGCACTTGTGGGACCAGAGATAGTCCAGGCCATGACAGAGAAGGTCGAGGTCATCCAGGAGCGGATGAGTAAAGCTCAGATCCGGCAGGAGTCTTACGCTGACAGGAGGCGGAGGCCACTAGAGTTTGAGGATGGCGACCACGTCTTCTTGCGTGTCTCACCTCGACGTGGATTACGAAGATTTGGACGAGGCGGAAAGTTGTCTCCACACTTCATCGGACCTTTCCAGGTCCTCAACAAGATTGGCGAGGTGGCTTATCGCCTGGCTCTACCACCTCAGTTGCACCAGGTGCACGACGTCTTCCACGTATCTCAGCTGAGGAGATACGTGCACGACCCGACGCACATCATTGACCATGGGGAGATAGATGTTGATGATGGGGAAACTTTTGCGGAGGTCCCGGTGGAGATTGAGGATCGACAGGAGCGGGTCCTACGTGGACGGTCGATTCTTCTAGTGCGCATCATATGGAAGCACGAGAACCTCCAGGAGAGCACTTGGGAGCAGGAGGCTCAGATGCGTGCTCAGTACCCACATTTGTTTCCCTAGATTATGATGTATCTTTACGGGGACTTAAAGCCCTGAGGTGGGAGTGATGTAAAGACCTGTAAATTTCAAGGAAAATTTTTTTCTTAATTTTCTTGGGAATTTTACAAGAATGCAGTTTTTGACGGCACCTGATTCTGAGGCCCGGTGTGCCCGGAATCATTTTTTGAAGTTTGGCTTGGGTACATTCAGTGAACGAATGAGCGGGTTTTTCTAACTTTTGAACCGGTGCTCAGAATCGAATTCTGAGGGCACTGATGGAATCGTAGCGCCGGTATTTTCTTAGAAACTCCTCTTCTGGAGTTGCGTTTGCTCGGGTGTGGTTTTTAATTTTTGGGGTTAAGTTAAGAAATAAAATAAAGTGGTGCGACAAACTTTATTTTATTTCACTTAAAGACGCTTAAAGCCACTTTAAGCTGCTTAAGTTTAGTTGAAGCGGATAGGGTGGAACCCAAAATATCCTTCCCTCTTGGTAGGATATTTTTTAGGTGGGGCCCGCACGAGCCCCACCGTTTCTTTTCCCCCAAGTAACGCACCTGCGAAAACCCTTTTTAAATAATGTCAACTGACGCGTTTTCTTAAATTCTAAAGGCCCCTATTAATTGGGCATTTAAGTCGTACCATTAATTCATCAAATTAATGGTTCGTTACTTAACTTAGAATTTTTGTTTGTTGGCATGTAATAAAATAAGACCAACACTTTTCTTCTTAAGTGTTGTTCGTTGAGAGGATTTGACAGAAACCTTAACTCCTTCATCCTCCTTCACAAAGAATGCGAAGAACGCGAAGAATGCGAAAAACGCCGGCCTTCTACAAAAGACGACGAAGAACGCTGAACCATCGGAGATCGATGACATGACGCCGTGTTCCGCGACACCAACGATTCCCCTCCTGCGACGTTCTTCTGCGACGTTCCTTCTTCCACGACAAATCTTCGAACATCCATTTGAGGTAGGAGTTTACGAATCTTTTGAATTACTTTGTGGATTTTATACTTGACATGGATTTAATTCGTGTAAATTAAATCCGTGTGTTTTCTTTACCCCTCGGAGATTGTCGACGCGACGCCGTATACCGCGACGACGCGACGCCCTTCCATGACGCGACGCTCCTCTTCTTCCGCGATGATCAATTCCGAAAAGAATGCACGTTCGATGACTTCAATGAGGTAGGGGTTTGATTCTTAAAAATCCTTGTGATTTATACCTGTGACGTTTGTTAAACTTTTGTTGTGTATTTTTTTTTTAAAACCGCTAACACGGTGGGTGCGGACTAACGAACAAGTCCGAACCCACCGCACATTTTCGTTCTTGGTGCGCGAAACGGAGGACAATGACAAACGGGGCCGCAACGGTGATTTGAGGGCCTGACAGTGAAGAATGGGACCCGGGAGGAGCTACGGCACATACAGAAATGGAATCGGACCACAGGAGCAACTCTGGTGGCCCGCAGAATCCACCGGCGGCGCGGGTCGTTGGCGCGGCGGCGCCCAGGCGGGCCGCCAGATGGAACCGCCGCGGCTGAAGCCGCGGCGGCGGCAGCCGACCAGACCCGCAACCGCGCGGGTCCGGCGAGACACGGGACGCGGCAGAGCCACGTCCGTTGACCAAGCGTGGCCCCACGCGGGGCCGCTGCTCCTCTTCCCGCGGGGGCAGCACGCCCCGCGGATCCCCTTGCTCGGCCGCTCGGCCCAGCCGAGCTGAGCCGACCCGCCGGCTGGGTCACGCCCAATCGGGTCTGACCCGGACCCGGGTTGGGTCGACCCGGTTCGGGCCGACCCAGGGGGGGGGGGGGGGGGTCGGGCCGGGTCGGTCCGGGCCCAGACCCCCCGTTTCCGGACCTTTTCGGTATTTTGCTCTTAACATGAGCTACGGGCCTAAGAACGACGCGCCATCAGCGGCGATGCGATCTTTGGATCGAGATGGTCATTTTGGTATATCACACTCAAGGTTTAAGAATACTTTGGGTTCGGCCGGGTTGGTTCGTACACGAAACCAACCGGGCCCTTGGAGCGGAAACACTCATATCTTGAGCTTCGGACGTCCGTTTGACGTGCCGTCGACTTTGTTGTTTTCCTCTAAGTGAGACAGATATTTTGGAATACTCCGCCCGAGGTTTGGATGCAGGTGGAGTACGGTCGGGTTGGTTTTGCCTTAAAAACCAACCGGGCCCCAGGGACGAAAAAGCCAATAACTCTCAGACCAGGTGTCTGATTGACGCACCGTCTGCGACGTTGAGTTCCTGTTGACGATATGAAACTTTTGGATATATCAACTCTGGACTATGTGTCAGTTGATGTACCAGCCTCTTGGCTCATGGAGCGGACCCTCCCGAACGAGCTTGCTGTGTGTGGGAACCCTAGAGATGGCTGAAGCTGCTACTGTGACGACGACAACTGTGCAGAGATCCTCAGTGGATTCGACGACGACGACTACAACACTCAGCGATCCTACGTGGATCAGTGCTACAGATCCTGTGTGGATCCGATCCTGTGAGGGTCAGCGCTCAGCGGTTCTATGTGAGCCAGCGCCTACAGATCCTATGTGGGTCCGATCTTGTGTGGGTCTTTGTGGGGGTTAGTTACCTATCGATCCTGTGTGGGTCCGATCCTGTGTGGGTCATTGCGAGGGTTAGTACCTTTGATCCTTTGTGGGTCCGACGACTTAGATGGATCAGTGATCATCTTTATCGTCATTCGAAGAAGTATACCTGTGTGAGATAAATCCTGTTTGCTTTCCTTTTTGGATTGTGTTGGGCTATCCTGTGTGGATTTACGTTTTGCTTTCCTGTGTGGACTGGGTTGTACTTGAGCTCGGATGTTGGAGCCGAGTGAGAATTGATGACTTAGGTATATGTATGGGCATATACCTAAGCCATGTCGGATGTTACTTCGTGATTGTGTCTTTCCTTTGTGGTTTATCCTTTTTGGATTCTGGGAGACCTTCGGGGGTCTCGGGGTCCCTACTGAGTAGCTTATACTCACCCCTGCACGGGCTATGCCCACACTACGTTGTGTTGGTTGCAGACGACGGATATCGCTGATCGTGGTGGAGGCTCGCGGATCAGGACGATACCCGAAGGTGGACCACTGGGCGGGACGTACTCGGATCGGTCGGCTAGACCCGAGGAGCAGTGGAGGCTATCTGTACCCACCCTTCAGGTGGGACTTCCAGTGGACGGCTCGACGTTGCGGCTTTACTTTTCAGTTGCTGTTTTCCCTTTCGAGTTGTACTTTACTTTCAGTTTGGGTTTGTATTCTGGCCCACTTACTTTTCTGCACTTACTGTTGTACCAGTTTTTACTTAGTGTTTACTTTTTCCGCTTTCTTACTCTGTGGTGCTTGTTTACTTTACAAAGGCAATGCCTTCCCTTTACCGGGATTTTCGCCTTGGTGCTAGTCGCCAGCCCCTGGCCTATGGAAGGCGGGCTTGGGGTAGTCACTGTAACACCCGAGACTTTTATGTTATAAAAATCATCAAAGGAATATTTTTCTACACACAACACTTGCTTGGCTTGCTTTACACGAAATCACAACCTTCCTCGATAGCTTGCGTCGTACGCAATACCGAGTTTCACTAAACAATGATATGCTAATAAAATATTATTAAAACTAGCCGTTATGAATAGTAATAACCACTTTTTTGAAATTTTATAAATTTTATTTTTCAAAATGGACTTCATTTTTGGATTCGGAATATCAAAATTATCCTAGGGTGAAATTTTGGTATTTTTCTGAAAACTTTCAATTTTTGATGAATAGTGAATCCACTAAGTGGTAGTTAAAAAACTGAATTTTTCATAAAACATAATTTTACCACTTTTGTGAGTGGAATTTCGAAAATCCGAGAGACAAGATTGATGTTAGTAAGTAAAATGTGGTTCAATGGGATGAAAATAATTTTTTGGTGAATAGTAACTTTTTACTTTTTTTACCACGGTTAAAAGTGAATAGGGTAATTAAGGGTAAAAATGATATTATTATTACCCTAACACATGTCCTAATTCTATTGGACAAGTGTAATTCGACCAAAAACAACCTTAGGAATAAAATATGACCATTTAGGCCCACATGGATTAGATTAGGACATTTATTATTAATTTATTTAAAGAAGGGTTAAAATAGTTAAAATCAAAGTTTAATAACTAAATCATTTTTAATATGGGTTTATACAAAAGATAAATTCGACTATAAATATTCATTATAAATCTAAAAAGATTTCATAAATAATGGTATTTTATTTGTAATTTTTAGACATTAAATAATTTAATTTATTTATGACACAACAATGATGTAGTAATTATCTTATTAATGAAATATTGACATAATTGATGTTATAAATACCCAAATAAATATAATTTGAGACTTTTTATGAATTACACTAATTTTCTAGACTAATATGACATGTTAGTATTGATTTAATAAAATTTTTTAGAACTAATCATTCTGTTATGATTTTCACAAAAATTAATTACTAAATAGTGTCAAAATTGACATAAAATAGTTTTTAAAACAAATATTATATTAGTAATTGTTATTTTATTTCTAAAAATCTATGGTTTGGCCAAATTACTTAGATAAGGTTATATATATTAATAATAAACAACTTGGGGTTCTTTTGGCTGCTTATAGTAATTTTATTAACCTTATAGTATAAGAACACAAGAAGACACGGTAAAAGTAAAATTATTTAACTTAATGTTAAATCTAAATGATAAGGTTAAAATAGGAACCTAAACTTGTATAAATTCTATTGGATGAGATTATTTCGACCCATACCCACCTTAGCTTCGAAATAAATCAATTTGGAGCTATTTAAAACTGAACTTGACTTTATAATAAAATAATATTTTTAGTTATTCCAAAGGTGCCCCTCTCCTCCCTTATAAAAGGGCACCTCCTCCCTCTCTTCCTCACACCACTTTGAGCCTTCAAGCTCGGCCAAACCCTGTAAATTTCTCCTATACACTTCCCTATAGACATCATAGAGTCCCTGGTCCTCTTTAAAGACCAATTTTAGTGCCCTAAAAGAAGGTCTCAAAGAAGCACTTCGAAGAAGAGGTAATGTCCGTTACCGATTCTTTCATCTTTATTTCTTCTTCCACTTCTTCTTCTTTAGTTGTTTCATTATGAAGTAATAACATCAGTATCACTCATATACTGATATGTTATTATAAGTATGAAACAACCCTATTTCACCATTTATCCATCCTACGGAAAAAGAAATCACCGCACGTGCGTACGTACGGAATATCGTCTCCACGTCGTGGTGTAATCTATTTTCCACCACCACCTTACTTGGATGGGTATAATGGTGTAAATAATGACTATATATAACTATTATAAAGTGATACTAATTATGAAATAGTATACATACACTCCAATAAAATTCCACGATCATAGGAATGATATCATCACTCGTGTGTACGTACGGAATACCGTCTCCATGATGTGATGCGACTCGTTCTACATGATCTTAATTTCATAATGATTATATAAATGAATTGAATGAATGAATATGATATATGTTACACTAATACCATTCTGGAAATGAGGTATCTATAACCTAAAGAGAAGAATAAGAATTTATTCGTCAAAACATGCATAAGAACAAAATGTTATAAACACCCAAAAAACAAGTAGCAATGAAATATTACTACTAAAAAGCTAAGAATATGACCATATATGATATTATAAAAATAATTATGATTATGTAATAAGTCAATAACATTATTTAAATCATTATAATGGAGGTTTGGACATGTACAAAGCATATCGGACCTAAGGTAAGGGAAATATCACAATCTCATTTTTATCTGAGATTGTATATACTTTAGTATTTACTGGGGTGTATTTTGTCATCCAAATCCATGTTTCATCAATATGTAATATTTATATCCTTCTACAATAGTTTATATCAAATTTTACCATTCGGTGAGTTTTTAATAAATGATATGAATGAAATCTTTTGTCGTTTTTCGTACGAGGTTCTTTTTGACTTTTCCGAAAAAAGTATGAGAAGAATGTTTTTTTAACTTATATGGCACGAAAGGATTTTTAAAACATTATTTCCAAGAAGCTTTCATTACAAGATTTAATGTTTATTTTTAATCAACTTCTTTTAAAATTGTATGACATGTTATGAAAGAAAAAGTGTTTTTGAAGTAGGAAGGATATTTTCCTCAAGAATGGAGTTCAAGTGTTTTATCAAAATTATTTTCCATCTAAGATAATAAAGGGTTCTATTTCTATCACTATTATTACATTGATTTGATTATGTTGTGATGGAATTATATTTATGAATTCCTTTATATTATATGAATTGTTTTATGATGTCACGATGTTTAAGATTCCCATTTTTATTACATGTGTTATGCAATGATGTATGATTTATTATTTTGTGGAACACATAAGAATGGTATCATTATGAGATGGGTGGGACCTATATCTTCATCCAATGCATTGGGTAATGATTTTATATCTCATGGTATAGACATGGATGGAACGGTAGGTTATACCGGTTCAGTGAAACAGGACTGAAACGAGGAGTGAACTCGGTTCAGAAATGGACTTTGTCCACTAAGATAGTCTTGGAAATGAGTCTTGACTAATAAGAAATGATTTTATATGATTATGTGTGTATTCCACAAAGTTTCATGTTTTAAGTTATGATTATTGGGATTACATTTCACTACTAAGAATTATCCCATGTTATGAAATTATGATCTCTTTTGCAGGTTAAGATTTCCAAAAGTTATGTGCTTATGTATATGATGTGATTGATATTTCTTTTGTTTACCCTTACTGAGAATTTGAGCTCAACCTTCTGTAAGTTTTGTTTCCCCAGGTCAGGAAGAAGGTTATTAATTAGAATATGCCAAAAAGGGACTCTAGATATGATGAAATAAATGGGAGGCAAAGTAGATGCTTTATGAACTAGTTGTTTATGTTTCCCAGTTTTAAAGACACTATACCTATACGGTCCTTTCTTGGTTTGGTTATATGTTGTAATAAGTGTGCTTCAATTTTGAAGTAATAACAATGTATGTAAAGTATGGGTCGTTATAGTTGGTATCAGAGGAAAGGTATAGTCAACCTTTGGAAACTAGGATGTGAAAGCCTTAGTAAGAACCCTAACGATAAGTCTAAGCATAGAACACAATCTTAGTGTTTTAGAAATGGCCATGAATAACCTAGGATAAGACCTTAAGTGTGAATGTTTATTCGTGATTATGTGGTTTTCCTATTATAATTAGTGTTGCTCACACTATTCTTCTTGTTTTTAGTCAATGGATGGAACCCAAAGGAACCATTTTAATGCGGAATGTGATGGGAAATGCAATTATTATCCCCCTGAGCAACCGAACGTTAAGGGAGCTAGAATGCAAAATCTTGTAGCCATGCTCACACAACTTTCTCAATCTATGAATCATTCAGGACTTCCAAACGAGCAAAGGAAGGAGCAAAATTTTGTTGAATCCTTCATGAGACAACATCCACCTTCATTCAGCGGGTCTACTGATCCATTAGTTGCTGAACAATGGATTAGTACTACTGAAAATATATTTTCAGTTCTTCAATGTTCTAAGCATGATAATGTCATCTTAGCAGTGTATCGTTTGGAAGGTGATGTTGATCAATGGTGGAATCTTATTAAGAATACGAGGCAAAGGGATGAAATTGAGTCCATGGAATGGGATGAGTTCAAGAACTTATTTTCCAATAAGTACTTCCCTCATATTCTCCGAACAAAGATGGAGAAAGAGTTTCTTGAACTGAAGAAAGGGGATGATGAATATTTTGGAACCTATGAAGAAAATTTTACAAGACTTTCAAGGTACGCTTCTGGTATTATTATCCAACCTGAGAGTAAGATCGATCGATTCTTTAGTGGCTTAAAACCAAGTCTTCGAAGGGCCTTAGCCATAAGGGACTTCAATAACTACGAGGAAATCGTTCGATGTGCTCTCAATGTTGAGATGGAGATTGGAGTAACCCATCAGTCATATGGGTTTGATAAGAAGAGGAAAATGGAATTCAAAGGAAAATCTAAAGAGCACACTGAAAAGAAGATGAACTTTCCCTTATGCTCAATGTTTGGAAAGAAACACGGAGGGAGTTGTCTTAAAGGGACAAGTAAATGTTTCAAATGTGGAAAGGAACGTCATCGGGCATTTGAATGCCGCGATGATGGGAAGAATATGTCTAATGATGCAAACAAAGTAAGGGATACACAGAATGAACCTACATCACATCAATGTTTCAAGTGCAAGGAGATGGGACATTATGCCAATAAATGCCCTAATCCAAGGTTTGATGATGATGGTCGACGTCAACAAACTCTTAAGGCTAAAGACAAAGGAAAGTCACATGCAATTTCTATCAGCGATGTGGATTACGATAACGATGTTGTGAAAGGTACACTTACCATCCAATCTAAAGTAGAAAATGTTTTATTTGATTCTAGATCCACCCACTCCTTTATTTCTGAAGAATTTTCTAAGGGTATCACCGTATTACCTCAACAATTAGATGTTGAGTAAGCTATGACAACACCTAATGGCACAACAGTCTCATCAGAAGTTTATAATTCTTCTACGATTGAAGTTTGTGGGAAAGTGCTTCCTGCAAATCTTGTGATCCTTCCTATAGTGGAATTTGATGTGATTCTGGGCATGGATTGGCTTTCTCTACATGGAGCTCATATCAATTGCCAAAGAAGGGAAGTCACATTTCATATTCCAGATCAATCTATGATCGTCTATCGATGCAAGGATGAACATAACCTTCCAGTGGAAATTAATTCCATTTTATGGGTATTGATTCCACTAAATGAAGGTTATTTATCTCAAATGGTTGGTGAGAAACTCACGATTAAGAATATTCCCATTGTACGGGTGTTTGATGATGTCTTTCCGGAGGAATTACCGGGTCTTCCACCGAATCGTGAAGTTCAGTTTTCAATAGAACTCGTACCTGGTGATTTTCCTATTTTAAAGACACCTTATAGAATGGCCCCAATTGAGTTGCAGGAATTGAAAAATCAACTCCAAGAGAATATTGATAAGGGGTTCATACGCCCTAGTGGATCACCTTGGGGAGCACCTGTTCTGTTTGTTTAGAAGAATGATGGATCAATGAGACTCTGCATTGATTATTGAGAACTTAACAAGATCACTATCAAGAACAAATATCCTCTCCCACGCATTGATGACCTATTTGACCAACTACGCGGAGCTCAATACTTTTCCAAGATTGATCTTCGTTTAGGGTATCATCAATTAAGGGTCAAAAGGGATGATATACCAAAGACGGCTTTCCGTACAAGGTATGGACACTATGAATTTATAGTGATGCCATTTGGTCTTACTAATACCCCTGCTATCTTCATGGATCTAATGAATAGAGTCATTAGAGACTATCTTGATCAGTTTGTGGTAGTCTTTATAGATGATATTCTTGTCTATTCAAAGAGCAAGGAAGAACATGAAGATCACTTGAGAATTATATTGAAGACCCTGAGAAAGGAGAATCTTTATTCCAAATTTACCAAGTGTGAATTTTGGCTTCAAAAAGTTTCATTTTTTGGTCACATAATCTCAAAAGAGGGGATATCTATGGATCCAGCAAAAACAGAGGTTATTTAAAGATGTTCGAGACCAACAACAGTAACCGAGATCCGATGTTTTCATGGTTTGGCTGGATATTATCGACGTTTTGTGAATGATTTTTCACGATTATCCAATCCACTCACCAAGTTGACTCGGAAAGGGGTTATGTTTGTTTGGACGGAGGAATGTGAAGAGAATTTCAAGGAGTTGAAAAGAAGGTTATCAAGTGAACCTGTGCTCACGCTGCCTTGTAGTGGAGAAAGGTTTGTGATCTACAGTGATGTATCCAAGAAGGGATTGGGGTGGGTTCTTATGCAAAATGATATGGTGATAGCTTATGCCTCATGACAGTTGAAAATACATGAGCAGAATTACCCAACTCATGATTTGGAGTTAGCTGCGGTAATCTTTGCATTAAAGATTTGGAGGCATTACCTTTATGGAGAAAGGTGTGACATTTATACTGATCATAAAATTTTAAAGTATATTTTCACATAAAAGGAGCTGAATATGCGCCAAAGAAGATGGTTGGGGCTGATTAAGGATTACGACTGCTCAATCCATTACCACCCTAGGAAAGCAAACAAGGTGGCAGATTCATTAAGTCGACAAGACCATGCTAGTTTATCCATGATGAGGATCACAAAAGATCCAATATTTATGGATTTACAAAGGATGGATCTTGGAATTATAATGAAAGGGGAAAAGTCTTATCTTTCTCAAATGAATGTTCAACCATCTATACATGTGAAGATTAATGTTGCACAGAAAGAAGATGCCGAGTTACAAAAGAAGGTGATAAATGTTCCTGAATTCAACCTTGATTGTGATGGGATAATAAAGTTCTGGAATTGGGTTTGTGTTCCTTCCATCCCCGAATTAAAGAAGGAGCTGCTGGATGAGGCTCATAGTTCTTCATTCTCTATTCATCCTGGAAGCACGAAGTTGTATATGGATCTGAAAGAATACTTCTGGTGGGATGGCATGAAAAGAGATGTTGCTGAATATGTCTCTCGATGCTTGGTTTGTCAACAAGTTAAAGCTGAGAGACAGAATTCTAAGGGGATGTTACAACCATTACCCATACCCAAATGGAAATGGGAAAACATCACTATGGACTTTGTCATAGGACTTCCTAAAACATCCAAACACAATAATGCTATCTGGGTCATAGTTGATCATCTTACAAAGTGTGCACACTTCATTGCTATGAGAGATGATTTCTCTCTGGAACAGCTTGGCAGGATATATGTAAAGGAAGTGGTAAGATTTCATGGAGTACCACTTTCTATTATATCTGATCGGGATCCGAGAATTACCTTGAAGTTCTGGCGAAGTCTTCAGCATACTCTGGATACAGAGGTGAGTTTC
This sequence comes from Viscum album, assembly GCA_963277665.1. Taxonomy (NCBI): domain Eukaryota; kingdom Viridiplantae; phylum Streptophyta; class Magnoliopsida; order Santalales; family Viscaceae; genus Viscum; species Viscum album. Next base: position 510,664,229 of record OY728134.1, read on the forward strand.
AGCACTGCTTATCATCCTCAGACAGACAATCAGTCTGAAAGAACAATTCAAACTCTAGAAGATATGTTGAGAGCTAGCTCTATGGATTTCAAAGGTGGTTGGGATCAACACCTACCTTTGGTGGAATTTTCTTATAATAATATCTTTCACTCCAGTATTCAGATGGATCCTTATGAAGCTCTCTATGGATAGAAATGCTGGACTCCTACTTGATGGGATGAAGTTGGGGAAAGAAATCTATTAGGACCCGATCTTGTTGATGAAATGGCAGAAAAGGTCAGATCTATTCAACAACACATAAGAGCAGCTCGGAGTCGACAAAAAAGTTATGCTGAAAACCGAAGAAAAGACCTAGAGTTTGATGTGGGTGATAAAGTGTTCTTAAAAATATCTCACTGGAAGAGGGTCATGAGATTTGGAAATAAGGAAAAGGTGAGCCCTAGATATATCGGTCCTTTCGAAATACTGGATCGTGTTGGGAAGGTAGCTTACCGACTGGCGCTTCCACCGAATCTCTCTCAAGTTCATGATGTGTTCCATGTATCTCTCCTGAGAAAGTACATACCTAATCCTTCACATGTACTCAGCTCAGAAGTTGTACCGCTAGAGCAAGATTTTTCTTATGAAGAACAACTGATAGAGATTCTGGAACGTAGCGAAAAAGACCTACGAAACAAGACCACTCGATTGGTGAATGTTTTATGGAGGAATCAAAAATTAGAAGAAGCTACATGGGAACTTAAGGATATAATGAGGGAGAGGTATCCTCATTTGTTTGTTACAAAGTGACGAATTTCGAGGGCAAAATTCATTTTAAGGGGGGCAGAATGTAACACCCGAGACTTTTATGTTATATAAATCATCAAAGGAATCTTTTTCTATAGACAACACTTGCTTGGATTTCTTTACACGAAATCACAACCTTCCTCGATAGCTTGCGTCGTACGCAATACCGAGTTTCACTAAACAATGATATGCTAATAAAATATTTTTAAAACTAGCCATTATGAATAGTAATAACCACTTTTTGAAATTTTATAAATTTTATTTTTCAAAATGGACTTCATTTTTGGATTCGGAATATTGAATTTATCCTAGGGTGAAATTTTGGTATTTTTCTGAAAACTTTCAATTTTTGATGAATAGTGAAACCACTAAGTGGTAGTTAAAAACTGAATTTTTCATAAAACTTAATTTTACCACTTCTGTGAGTGGAATCTTGAAAATCCGAGAGACACTGTTGATGTCATTAAGTAAAATGTGGTTCAATGAGATGAATTTTTTTTGGTGAATAGTAATTTTTTACTTTTTTTTACCACGATTAAAAGTAAATAGGGTAATTAAGGGTAAAAATGATATTATTATTACCCTAACACATATACTAATTCTATTGGACAAGTGTAATTCGACCAAAAACAACATTAGGAATAAAATATGACCATTTAGGCCCACTTGGATTAGATTAGGACATTTATTATTAATTTATTTAAAGAAGGGTTAAAATAGTTAAAATCAACATTTAATAACTAAATCATTTTTAATATGGGGTTATACATAAGATAAATTAGACTATAAATATTCATTATAAAGATAAAAATATTTCCTACATAATGGTATTTTATTTGTAAATTTTAAACATTAAATAATTTAATTTATTTATGACACAACGATGATGCAGTAATTATCTTATTAATGAAATATTAACATAATTGATGTTATAAATACCCGAATAAATATAATATGAAACTTTTTATAAATTCCACTAATTTTCAAGATTAATATGACATGTTAGTATTAATTTAATTAATGTTTTTCGAACTAATCATTCTATTATTATTTTCACAAAAATTAATTACTAAATAGTGTCAAAATTGACATAAAATAGTTTTTAAAACAAATATTATATTAGTAATTGTTATTTTATTCCAAAAAATCTAAGGTTCGGAAAAATGACTTAAATAAGGATATATATATTAATAATAAACAAATTGGGGTTCTTTTGGCTGCTTATAGTAAGTTTATTAATCTTATAGTATAAAAACACAAGAAGACACGGTAAAAGTAAAATTATTTAACTTAATGTTAAATCTACATGATAAGTTTAAAATAAGAACCTAAACTTGTCTAAATTATATTGGATGAGATTATTCAGACCCATCCCCACCTTAGACTTGAAATAAATCAATTTGGATCTATTTAAAACTGATCTTGAATTTATAATAAAATAATATATTTAGTTATTCCAAAGGTGCCCCTCTCCTCCCTTATAAAAGGGCACCTCCTCCCTCTCTTCCTCACACCACTTTTAGCCTTCAAGATCAGCCAACCCCTAAAAATTTCTCCTGTCCACTTCCCTAGAGACATCTTAGAGGTCCTGGTCCTCCTCAAAGACCAATTTTAGTGCCCTAAAAGAAGGTCTCAAGAAGCACTTCAAAGAAGAGGTAATGTCCGTTACCGATTCTTTCATATTTATTTCTTCTTCCACTTATTCTTCTTTAGTTGTTTCATTATGAAGTAATAACATCAGTATCACTAATATACTGATATGTTATTATAAGTATGAAACAACCCTATTTCACCATCTATCCATCCTATGGAAAAAGAAATCACCGCGCGTGCGTACGTACGGAATACCGTCTTCACGCAGTGGTGTAATCTATTTTCCACCACCACCATACTTGGATGGGTATAATGGTGTAAATAATGACAATATATGACTATTATAAAGTGATACTAATTCTGAAACAGTAGACATACACTTCAATACAATTCCATGATCATAGGAACGATATCATCACTCGTGCGTACGTACGGAATACCGTCTCCACGATGTGATGCGACTCATTCTACATGATCTTCATTTAATAATGATTATATAAATTAATTGAATTAAAGAATATGATATATATTACACTAATACCATTCTGGAAATGAGGTATATATAACCTAAAGAAAAGAATAAGAATTTATTCGACAAAACACGCATAAGAACAAAATGTTATAAACTCCCGAATAACAAGTAGCAATGAAATATTACTACTAAGAAGATAATAATATGACCATATATGATATAATAAAAATAATTATGATTCTATAATAAGTAAATAACATTATTTAAATCATTATACAGGAGGTTTGGACACGTACAAAGCATATCGTACCTAAGGTAAGGGAAATATCACAATCTCATTTTTATCCGAGATTGTTTATACTTTAGTATTTACTGGGGTTTATTTTGTAATCCACATCCATGTTTCCTCAATATGTAATATTTATATCCTTCTACAATAGTTTATATCAAAGTTTAACCTTCGGTGAGTTTTTAGTAAAATATATGAAAGGAATCTTTTGTCTTTTTTCGTACAAGGTACTTTTTGACTTTTCCGACAATAGTACGAGAAGAATGTTTTTTTAACTTATACGGAATGAATGGATTTTTAAAACATTATTTCCAAGAATCTTCCTTTACAAGTTTTCATGTTTATTTTTAATAAACTTTTTTTAAAATTGTATGACATGTTAAGAAAGGAAAAGTGTTTTTGAAGCAGAAATGATATTTTCCTCAAGAAAGGAGTTCATGTGTTTTATCAAAATTATTTTCCATCTAAGATAATAAAAGGTTATATTTCTATCCCTATTATTAAATTGATTTGATTATGTTGTGATGGAATTATATTTATGAATTCCTTTATCTTATATGAATTGTTTTATGATGTCACGATGTTTAAGATTCTCGTTTTTATTACATGTGTTATGCAATGATGTATGATTTATGATTTTGTGGCACACATAAGAATTGTATCATTGTGATATGGGTGGGACCTATATCTCACTCCAATTCATTGGTTAATGATTTTATATCTCAAGATATAGACATGGCTGGAATGGTAGGTTATACCGGTTCAGTGAAACAGGACTAAAACGAGGAGTGAACTCGGTTCAGAAATGGACTTTGTCCACTAAGATAGTCTTGGAAATGAGTCTTGACTAATAAGAAATGATTATATATTATTATGTGTGTATGACATAAAGTTTCATGTTTTAAGTTATGATTATTGGGATTACATTTCACTTCTATGATTTATCCCATGTTATGAAATTATGATCTCTTTTGCAGGTTAAGATTTCCAAAAGTTATGTGCTTATATATATGATGTGATTGATATTTCTTTTGTTTACCCTTACTGAGCATTTGATCTCACCCTTTTGTATGTTTTATTTCCCCAGGTCAGGAAGAAGGTTATTAAGTATAATATGCCAAAAAGGGACTCTAGACATGATGAAATAAATGGGAAGCAAAGTAGATGCTTTATGAACCAGTTGTTTATGTTTCCTAGTTTCTAAAGACACTATACCTATATGGTCCTTTCATGGTTTTGTTATATGTTGTAATAAGTGTGCTTCAATTTTGAAGTAATAACAATGTATGTAAAGTATGGGTCGTTATAGTTGGTATCAGAGGAAAGGTATAGTCAACCTTTGGAAACTAGGATGTGAAAGCCTTAGTAAGAACCCTAAGGATAAGTCTAAGCATAGAACACAATCTTAGTGTTTTAGAAATGGCCATGAATAACCTAGGATAAGACCTTAAGTGTGAAATTTTATTCCTGATTATGTGGTTTTCCTATTATAATTAGTGTTTCTCACACTATTCTTCTTGGTTTTAGTCAATGGCTGGAACCCGAAGGAACCATGTTAATGCGGAATGCGACAGGCAATGCAATGATTGTCCCCCTGAGCAACCAAACATTATGGGATCTGGAATGAAAAATCTTGTAGCCATGCTCACACAACTTTCTCAAGATATGAATCATGCAGGACTTCCAAATGAGCAAAGGAAGGAGCAACATTCTGTTGAATCGTTCATGAGACAGCGTCCACCTTCATTCAGCAGGTCTACTGATCCATTAGTTGCTGAACAATGGATTAGTACTACTGAAAAGATATTTTCAGTTATTCAATGTTCTGATCATGATAAAGTCATCTTAGCAGTGTATCGTTTGGAAGGCGATGCTGATCAATGGTGGAATCTTATTAAGAATACGAGGCAAAGGGATGAAATTGAGTCCATGGAATGAGACGAGTTCAAGAACTTATTTTTCAGTAAGTACTTCCCTCGTATTCTCTAAACAAAGATGGAGAAAGAGTTTCTTGAACTGAAGAAAAAGGATGATGAATCTGTTGGTACCTATGAAGCAAATTTTTCAAGACTTTCAAGGTACGCTTCTGGTATTATTATCCAACCCGAGAGTAAGATTGATCGATTCTTTAGTGGCTTAAAACCAATTCTTCGAAGGGCCTTAGCCATAAGGGACTTCAATAGCTACTAGGAAATCATTCGATGTGCTCTCAAAGTAGAGATGGAGATTGGAGTAACCCATTAGTCATATGGGTTTGATAAGAAGAGGAAAATGGAATTCAAAGGAAAATCTAAAGAGCACACTGAAAAGAAGATGAGCTTTCCCTTATGCTCAAAGTGTGGAAAGAAACATGGAGGGATTTGTCTTAAAGGGACAAGTAAATGTTTCAAATGTGGAAAGGAAGGTCATCGGGCATTTGAATGCTGCGATGATGGGAAGAAGATGTATAATGATCCAAACAAAGGAAGGGATACATAGAATGAACCTACTACACTTCAATGTTTCAAGTGCAAGGAGATGGGACATTATGCCAATAAATTCCCTAATCCAAGGGTTGATGATGATGGTCGACGTAAACAAACTCTTAAGGCTAAAGACAAAGGAAAGTCACATGAATTTTCTATCAGCGATGTGGAGTACGATAACGATGTGGTGAAAGGTACACTTACCATCCACTCTAAAGTAGAAAATGTTTTATTTGATTCTGGATCCACCCACTCTTTTATTTCTGAAGAATTTTCTAAGGGTATCACCATATTACCTCAACAATTAGATGTTGAGTTAGCTGTGACAACACCTAATGGAACAATAGTCGCATCAAAAGTTTATAATTCTTTTCCGATTGAAGTTTTTGGGAAAGTGCTTCCTGCAAATCTTGTGATCCTTCCTATAGTGAAATTTGATGTGATTCTTGGCATGGATTGGCTTTCTCTACATGGAGCTCATATCAATTTCCAAATAAGGGAAGTCACATTTCATATTCCAGATCAATCTATGATCGTCTATCGATGTAAGGATGAACATAACATTCCAGTGGAAATTTCTTCCATTTTATGGGTATTGATTCCACTAAATGAAGGTTATTTATCTAAAATGGTTGGTGATAAACTCATGATTAAGAATATTCCCATTGTACGGGAGTTTGATGATGTCTTTCCGGAGGAATTACCAGGTCTTCCACTGAATCGTGAAGTTGAGTTTTCAATAGAACTCGTACCGGATGCTTTGCCTATTTCAAAGACACCTTATAGAATGACCCCAATTGAGTTGCAGGAAATGAAGAATCAACTCCAATAGAATCTTGATAAGGGGTTCATACGCCCTAGTGTGTCACCTTGGGGATCACCTGTTCTATTTGTTAAGAAGAAAGATGGATCAAGGAGACTCTGCATTGATTATCGAGAACTTAACAAGATCACTATCAAGAACAAATATCCTCTCCCACGCATTGATGACCTATTTGACCAACTAAGCGGAGCTCAATAATTTTTCAAGATTGATCTTCGTTCAAGGTATCATCAATTAAGGGTCAAAAGGGAGGATATACCAAAGACGACTTTCCGTACAAGGTATGGACACTATGAATTTATAGTGATGCCATTTGGTCTTACTAATGCCCCTGATATCTTCATGGATCTAATGAATAGAGTCTTTAGAGACTATCTTGATCAGTTTGTGGTATTCTTTATAGATGATATTCTTGTCTATTCAAAGAGCAAGGAAGAACATGAAGATAACCTGAGAATTATATTGAATACCCTGAGAAAGGAGAAGCTTTATGCCAAATTTACCAAGTGTGAATTTTGGCTTCAAAAAGTTGAATTTTTGGGTCACATAATCTCAAAAGAGGGGATATCTGTGGATCCCGCAAAAATAGAGGTTATTGAAAGATGGTCGAGACCAAAAACAGTAACCGAGATCTGAAGTTTTCTTGGTTTGGCTGGATATTATCGATATTTTGTGAAAGATTTTTCACGATTATCTAATCCACTCACCAAGTTGACTCGGAAATGAGTTAAGTTTGTTTGGATGGAGGAATGTGAAGAGAATTTCAAGGAGTTGAAAAGAAGGTTATCCAGTGCACCTGTGCTCACACTGCCTTGTAGTGGAGAAAGGTTTGTGATCTACAATGATGCATCCAAGAAGGGATTGGGGTGTGTTATTATGCAAAATGATATGGTGATAACTTATGCCTCACTACATTTGAAAATACATGAGCAAAATTACCCAACTCATGATTTGGAGTTAGCTGCGGTAATCTTTGCATTAATGATTTGGAGGCATTACCTTTATGGAGAAAGGTGCGACATTTATACTCATCATAAAAGTTTAAAGTATATTTTCACACAAAAGGAGCTGAATATGCGCCAAAGAAGATGGTTGGAGCTGATTAAGGATTACGGATGCTCAATCCATTACCACCCTGGGAAAGCAAACAAGGTGGCAGATGCATTAAGTCGATAAGACCATGCTAGTTTATCCATGATGAGGATCACAAAAGATCCAATATTTATTGATTTACAAAGGATGGATCTTGGAATTATAATGAAAGGGGAAAAATCTTATCTTTCTCAAATGAATGTTCAACCATCTATACATGTGAAGATTAAAGAGGCATAGAAAGAAGATGTTGAGTTACAAAAGAAGGTGGGAAATGTTCCTGAATTCAACCTTGATTGTGATGGGATAATAAAGTTCGGGAATTGGGTTTGTGTTCCTTCCATCCCCGAATTAAAGAAGGAGGTGCTGGATGAGGCTCATAGTTCTTCATTCTCTATTCATCCTGGAAGCATGAAGATGTATAGGGATATGAATGAATACTTATGGTGGGATGGCATGAAAAGAGATGTTGCTGAATATGTCTCTCGATGCTTGGTTTGTAAACAAGTTAAAGCTGAGAGACAGAAGTCTAAGGGGATGTTACAACCATTACCCATACCCGAATGGAAATGGGAAAACATCACTATGGACTTTGTCACAGGACTTCCTAAAACATCCAAAGGCAATAATGCTATCTGGGTCATAGTTGATCATCTTACAAAGTCTGCACACTTCATTTCTATTAGAGAGGATTTCTCTCTGGATCAGCTTGCTAGGATATATGTAAAGGAAGTGGTAAGATTTCATGGAGTACCACTTTCTATTATATCTGATCGGGATCCGAGATTTACCTCAAAGTTCTGGCAAAGTCTTCAGCATACTCTGGATACAGAGTTGAGTTTCAGCAATGTTTATCATCCTCAGATAGACGGTCAGTCTGAGAGAACAATTCAAACTCTAGAAGATATGTTGAGAGCTTGCTCTATGGATTTCAAAGGTGGTTGGGATCAACACCTACCTTTGGTGGAATTTTCTTATAATAATAGCTTTCACTCCAGTATTCAGATGGCTTCTTATGAAGCTCTCTATGGAAAGAAATGCAGGACTCCAACTTGCTGGGATGAAGTTGGGGAAAAAAAGCTATTAGGACCCGATCTCGTTGATGAAATGGCAGAAAAGGTCAGATCTATTCAAAAACACATAAGAACATCTCAGAGTCGACAGAAAAGTTATGCCGACAACCGAAGAAAATACCTAGAGTTTGAAGTGGGTGATAAAGTGTTCTTACGAATATCTCCCTGGAAGAGGGTCATGAGATTTGGAAAGAAGGGGAAGTTGAGCCCTAGATATATCGTTCCTTTCGAAATAACGGATCGTGTTGGGAAGGTAGATTACCGATTGACACTTCCACCGAATCTCTCTCAAGTTCACGATGTGTTCCATGTATCTCTCTTGAGAAAGTACATACCTGATCCTTCACATGTACTCAGCTCAGAAGTTGTACCAATGGAGCAAGATATTTCTTATGAAGAACAACCAATAGAGATTCTGGATCGTAGTGAAAAAGTCCTAAAAAACAAGACCACTCGATTGGTGAAAGTTTTATGGAGGAACCACCAATTAGAAGAAGCTACATGGGAGCTTGAGGATATAATGAGGGAGAGATATCCTCATCTGTTTGTTACAAAGTGATGAATTTCGAGGGCGAAATTCATTTTAAGGGGGGTAGAATGTAACACCCGAGACTTTTATGTTATATAAATCATCAAAGGAATCTTTTTCTACACACAACACTTGATTGGCTTGCTTTACACGAAATCGCAACCTTCCTCGATAGCTTGCGTCGTACGCAATACCGAGTTTCACTAAACAATGATATGCTAATAAAATATTATTAAAACTAGCCGTTATGAATAGTAATAACCACTTTTTGAAATTTTATAAATTTTATTTTTCAAAATGGACTTCATTTTTCGATTCGGAATATCGAAATTATCCTAGGGTGAAATTTTGGTATTTTTTTGAAAACTTTCAATTTTTGATGAATAGTGAAACCACTAAGTGGTAGTTAAAAACTGAATTTTTCATAAAACTTAATTTTACTGCTTCTGTGAGTGGAATTTCGAAAATCCGAGAGACACGGTTGATGTCAGTAAGTAAAATGTGGTTCAATGAGATGAAATAATTTTTTGGTGAATAGTAACTTTTTACTTTGTTTTACCACGGTTGAAAGTAAATAGGGTAATTAAGGGTAAAAATGATATTATTATTACCCTAACACATGTCCCAATTCTATTGGACAAGTGTAATTCGACAAAAAACAACCTTAGGAATAAAATATGACCATTTAGGCCCACTTGGATTAGATTAGGACATTTATTATTAATTTATTTAAAGAAGGGTTAAAATAGTTAAAATCAAAGTTTAATAACTAAATCATTTTTAATATGGGGTTATACATAAGATAAATTAGACTATAAATATTCATTAGAAAGATAAAAAGATTTCCTACTTAATGGTATTTTATTTGTAATTTTTAGACATTAAATAAGTTGATTTATTCATGACACAACGATGATGCAATAATTATCTTATTAATGAAATATTGACATAGTTGATGTTATAAATACCCAAATAAATATAATTTGAGACTTTTTATGAATTACACTAATTTTTTAGACTAATATGACATGTGAGTATTGATTTAATTAACTTTTTTCGAACTAATTATTCTGTTATAATTTTCACAAAAAATAATTACTAAATAGTGTCAAAATTGACATAAAATAGTTTTTAAAACAAATATTATATTAGTAATTGTTATTTAATTTCTAAAAATCTGAGGTTCGGCCAAATGACTTATATAAGGTTATATATATTAATAATAAACAACTTGGGGTTCGTTTGGCTTCTTATAGTAAGTTTATTAACCTTATAGTATAAGAACACAAGAAGACACGGTAAAAGATAATTATTTAACTTAATGTTAAATTTAAAGGATAAGGTTACAATAGGAACCTAAACTTGTATAAATTATATTGGATTAGAGTATTTAGACCCATCCCCACCTTATCTTCTAAATAAATCAATTTCGAGTTATTTAAAACCGAACTTGACTTTATAATAAAATAATATTTTTTGTTATTCCAAAGGTGCCCCTCTCCTCCCTTATAAAAGGGAACCTCCTCCCTCTCTTCCTCACACCACTTTGAGCCTTCAAGCTTGGAAAAACCCTGACAATTTCTCCTATCCACTTCCTTAGAGACATCTTAGAGGTCTTGGTACTCTTCAAAGGCCAATTTTAGTGCCCTAAAAGAAGGTCTCAAAGAAGCACTTCAAAGAAGAGGTAATGTCCGTTACCGATTCTTTCATCTTTATTTCTTCTTCCACTTCTTCTTATTTAGTTGTTTCATTATGAAGTAATAACATCAGTATCACTAATATACTGATATATTATTATAAGTATGAAACAACCCTATTTCACCATCTATCCATCCTACGGAAAAATAAATCACCGCGCGTGCGTTCGTACGGAATACCGTCTCCACGCCGTGGTGTAATCTATTTTCCACCACAAACTTACTTGGATGGGTATAATTGTGTAAATAATGACTATATATGACTATTATAAAGTGATACTAATTCTGAAATAGTATACATACACTCCAATAAAATTCCACGATCATAGGAACGATATCATCACTCGTGCGTACGTACGAAATACCGTCTCCACGATGTGATGCGACTCGTTCTACATGATCTTCATTTCATAATGATTATATAAAAGAATTGAATGAATGAATATGATTTATATTACAATAATACCATTATGGAAATGAGGTATCTATAACCTAAAGAGAAGAATAAGAATTTATTCGACAAAACACGCATAAGAACAAAAAGTTAAAAACACCCGAATAACAAGTAGCAATGAAATATTACTACTAAGAAGATAAGAATAAGACCATATATGATATCATAACAATAATTATGATTCTGTAATAAGTCAATAACATTATTTAAATCATTATACAGGAGGTTCTGACACGTACAAAGCATATCAGACCTAAGGTAAGGGAAATATCACAATCTCATTTTTATCTGAGATTGTTTATAATTTAGTATTTACTGGGGTGTATTTTGTCATCCATATCCATGTTTCCTCAATATGTAATATTTATATCCTTCTACAATAGTTTATTTCAAAGTTTACCCTTCGGTGAGTTTTTAGTAAAAGATATGAAAAGAATCTTTTGTCGTTTTTCGTACGAGGTACTTTTTGACTTTTCCGACAAAAGTACGAGAAGAATGTTTTTTTAACTTATACAGAATGAATGGATTTTTAAAACATTATTTCCAAGAATCTTCCTTTACAAGTTTTAATGTTTATTTTTAATCAACTTATTTTAAAATTGTATGACATGTTAGGAAAGGAAAAGTGTTTTAAAGCAGAAAGGATATTTTCCTCAAGAATGGAGTTCAAGTGTTTTATCAAAATTATTTTCCATCTAAGATAATAAAGGGGTATATTTCTATCCCTTTTATTACATTGATTTGATTATGTTGTGATGGAATTATATTTATGAATTCCTTTATCTTATATTAATTGTTTTATGATGTCACGATGTTTAAGATTCCTGTTTTTATTACATGTGTTATGCAATGATGTATGATTTATGATTTTGTGACACACATAAGAATGGTATCATTATGAGATGGATGGGACCTATATCTACCTCCAATGCATTGGGTAATGATTTTATATCCCATGAGATAGACATGGCTGGAACGGTAGGTTATACTGGTTCAGTGAAACAGGACTGAAACGAGGAGTGAACTCTGTTCAGAAATGGACTTTGTCCACTAAGATAGTCTTGGCAATGAGTCTTGACTAATAAGAAATGATTCTCTATGATTATGTGTGTATGCCACAAAGTTTCATGTTTTAAGTTATGATTATTGGGATTACATTTCACTTCTATGATTTATCCCATGTTATGAAATTATGATCTCTTTTGCAGGTTAAGATTTACAAAAGTTATGTGCTTATATATATGATGTGATTGATATTTCTTTTGTTTACCCTTACTGAGAATTTGAGCTCACCCTTTTGTATGTTTTATTTCCCCAGGTCAAGAAGAAGGTTATTAAGTAGAATATGCCAAAAAGGGACTCTAAATATGATGAAATAAATGGGAGGCAAAGTAGATGCTTTATGAACTAGTTGTTTATGTTTCCCAGTTTCTAAAGACACTATACCTATATGGTCCTTTCATGGTTTTGTTATATGTTGTAATAAGTGTGCTTCAATTTTGAAGTAATAACAATGTATGTAAAGTATGGGTCGTTATAGTCACGACACAGGCCCCGAGGACGGGTCGTGACATGGCCAGACTAAGAGGACTATTCATACTCTCGAGAACATGCTCCGTGAATGGGTCCTCGACTTTGGTCGCAGCTGGTAGGATCACTTACTCTTGGTGGAGTTTGCGTAGAACAACAACTACCACTCCACCATCAGGATGGCCCCTTACGAGGCACTGTACAACTGACCTTGCAGATCACCTCTGTGCTGGACTGACCCAGGGGAGTCAGCACTTGTAGGACCAGAGATGGTGCAGGCTATGATGGAGAAAGTGCAGATCATCCAGAAGCGGATGAAGACTGCACATAGCAAACAGAAGTCCTATGCTGATAGGAGATGAAGACCACTGGAGTTCGAGGATGGCGACCACATTTTCCTACGGGTCTCACCTCGACGAGGTCTATGGAGATTTGGCCGAGGCGACAAGTTATCTCCATGATTCATCAGACGTTACTAGGTCCTCAGCAAAGTAGGCGAGGTGGATTACCACCTGGCCCTTCCTCCTCAGTTGCATCAGGTGAACGACGTCTTCCACGTTTCTAAACTGAGGAGATACATGCATGACCCGAACCACATCATCGATCACAGGGAGCTGGACATTGATGATGAGGAGACATTCACGGAGGTCTCGGTGGAGATCGAGGATTGACAGGAGTGGGTCCTATGTGGATGGTCGATTCCTCTGGTGCGCATTTGTTGGTAGCACGAGAACCTCCAGGAGAGAACTTGGGAGCGGGAGGCTCAGATGCGTGCTCATTACCCCATTTGTTCCCCAAGTGTGTGTCGTATCTTTACAGGGATGTAAAGCCCTGAGGTAAGGGTAATGTAAAGACCCGGAAATTTCAAGGAATTTTTTTTAAATACTTTGGAATTTTATGAGAACGTAGTTTCTGACGGCACCTGAATCCGAGGCCCAATGTGCCTGGAATCAATTTTTGAAGTTTTGTTTGGGTACGTTCAGTAAACGTACGAGCGGGTTTTTATATCATTTGAACCGGTGCTCAGAATTGAAATCTGAGGATAGCGATGAAATTATAGTGCCGATATTCGCTTAAGGGGAGCTTTACCTCAGTTTCATTTTATGCGGGTTAAAAGTTAATTTTTGGGGATTTAGAATAAATTAAATAAAATTGTTATACACAATTTTATTTATTTTTGGTAGTTATAACCTATAAGAGGAAGTTAAGGGTGTGCCCACACCCCACACAACCTCCCCTGAGAGGATTTAGTGTTGTGGGACCCACAAAAACATGAACCCTTCCACCTCCCCTAAACTCCCCATTAATTCCCGACTATTTATTTTGACAACTCTTCATTAATGGTGGAGCCTATCCACCTCCCTCTTCCCATAAATTGTGCCAACTGAAATAATTAATGTCTACATTAACTATTCGGAACCTATTTTGAATAAAATTGAATTGGATGGAAATTCTATTAGTTTGAGAGCCTCTTTATTTCTTTTGAGTTGGCAAATCACTTTTGGGGAAAGGCTCTAGAGAGTTAAAAGAGTGGTGATCCTTCTACGATGAAGAACACCATTCTTCAACAAAGAACATCCTCGACGAAGAACGCGAATGACTTATTCCAATGACGCATCTTCCTCTGACGCACCTCAATGTCAAGGATTCTATGTCACCTATGATAATTACTCTTCTTCCATAATTTACAGGACGACACCGTTATTCTGTGACGCTCGACTACCGCGACGCTCGTCTTCCGCGGCTCGATGACGTGCGACGTCCATTAAGAGGTAGGGAGATTTTTTTATAATTTTGTTCATGTGATTTATACCCACGAACTTGGGTGATTATTTATTGAACAATTGTTTGATCCTCTAATGCGAGGGGCACGGGATAACAAACAAGTCTGGACCCATCATCATATCATTCTTGATACGCAGAATGTTTGGAGATGGATGAACGGAAGAGAAACGTTGATTTGAGGCTGTCGTAGTGAAGAGTGGGACCCGAGGAGGCCGTAGGCACAGACGTGAGCTAAAATGGACCAGAGGAATGACTATGATGGCCCGCGGAAGACCGAGGCGGCGCCCCAGTGTGCCACCGGTAGAAGACCCGCCGCGGTGGCGGTGGAGTGGATCCCGCGCTGCGCGGGATCCGAGGAGACTAGGCGGTGCCAGCCTGGCACCGCCGTTACGCGGAAATGGGGGGCCGAGTCCCCCCCCCCCCCGCTCGGCCAGCCTGTTTAGGCCGCGGGCCGGGCCGCGCCAGCCGGTTCGGGCTGACCCAGGGTGGGTTGGGCCGGGTCAGACTGGGCCCAGACCCCCCTCTTCGGACCATTTTCGGTTATTTTCCCATAACTTGAGCTACGGACCTACGATCGACGCACCATCAGTTGTGTAGGAATTATTGGATCAATAAGGTCGTTTTGGTATATTACACTCAAGGTTTTGGAGAAGTTTGGGTATGGACGGGTTGGTTCAAAACTGAAACCAACCAGGCCCTCGGAGCAGAAACGTTTATAACTTAAGGGTCGGGCGTCTGATTGACGTGCCGTCAACTACGTTGGTTTCCTTTTGACGAGACAGAACACCAGGGTACATTAAATCTAGATTTCGTGATTTTTGATGTGACAAACCCCTTTGTTCATGGAGCGGACCCTCCCAGAATCGAATGTGTTGTGTGCGGGAATCCTAGAGCTGGTTGCGACTGCGTCGACTACTATACTAGAATCCTCCATGGGTTCGACAGTGACAACTACCGTACTGGAATCCTCCATGGGTTCGATGATGATGAACACTATTCTTGTATCCTATGTGGGACCCATAGTTTGACCTCTGTACTTGTATCCTGTGTGGGTCTGGCAGAGTAGCTGGTCTTATATCTTGTGTGGGTCTGATAGATTAGGTGGTCTTGTATCCCGTGTGGGTCCGACAACTTAGATGAATCAGTGACTACATCTGATCATATCTATCGATATACAAAAGATGTATACCTATGTGAGCTAAGTGTTGACTTTCAATCATTACCATCGGTATGATTGACTTCTTTCATGTGTGAACTGAGTTGTGATTGGGCTCGAGAGTTGGAGCTGAACTGGAATTGATAACTTAGGTATATGTATGGGCATATACCTAAGTAGGGTTGGTTGATACTTCGTGATTGTATCTTTTCTTTTTGGATTATCCTTCATGGATTCTAGGAGAACTTCAGGGGTCTCGGGGTCCCTACTGAGTATCGTTATAATCACCCCTGCAAGGGCAATGCTCGCATTACGTTATGTTGGATGTAGATGACAGACAACACTGATTGTGGTAGAGGCTTGTAGAACTGGATGGTACCCGGAGGTGGAGCACTTGGTGTGACTTACATGGAGCAGACGAAAAAACCCATGGTGCTGGGAGAAACTATCTATACCCACCCTTTAGGTGGGATTCCCAAAGAACGACTCGGTGGTTGCTGCTTTACTTTACTACTGTTGTGATAGACTTTCAGTTGTGCCGTACTTACAGTTGGGTTTGTATTCTGGCCCATTTACCTTTCAACACTTGCTTTTGTACTCAGTTTACTTCAGTTGTGTACTCTGTTGTGTTGTTTAATTTTATAAAGGCAATGCCTTCCCTTTTTATCTGGATTTACGCCTTTGGTGCTAGTCACCAGCCCCTGGCCTATGGAAGGCAGGCTTGGTTCAGTCACGGCATGGGCCCCGAGGACGGGTCGTGACATTTGGTAAAATTCAATTTGACTATACCATATTTTTAATTGGTTGATTTTAAAATCTTCAATACAATTTGGGTATTCATCATGGTTATTTCAAAAAATTCAAAATGTTTTTCCATACATTTAAAAATAATATTTTTATCATCCCCTCACATTTTTTATTAATCTTATGTATTTTTTATGATTATATTATTAAATATTTATTTGAAAATTAAATTCCTTCGAAGCATTTCCACTTCTTTTATAGAAAAAATTATATATTTTTTATGTTTCTATTATAAAAATTATTTTTAAAAGTAAAATTCTTCAAATTATTTCAACTTCATTGAATAAAAACATTATACATTTATCAAGTTTCTATTACTGATTAATGTTTTTAAATTTAAAATTTATCAATGTATTTTTACTTTATTTATTTAATACATTATGTATTTTTCAAGTTTTAATTATTAAGGATTTAATTAAAAGTAAACATTTTGAAATTATTTTTACTTCTCATTTATAAAACCTTTGTTTCTATTTAACAACATTCTATTAGGAACTATTTATAATAATGTTTTCAATAGTAATATATTTCCCTTAAAAAAATTAAATATAATTTTCACTTAAATGTTTGAAAAATTAATTGTGAAAAGGTTAGTATTTTCACTTATATTTATCATCTTAGAATTGTTTTCTATATAGTGATATTTTAGTCACAATTTATATGTTATTATGATATGATTTATTTTGGAAAATGAGAATTATAATATTCTATGAATTCTTAAGTTCATGTTATGTGATTTTTTTGAATTATATAAGAAAAAAATTATTTTCCCATTTCAAGCATTCTTCCCACTATTTCTCCTTTATCTCCCCCATCCCTCATCTCTTCTCTATTTTCCATAGGTTTCTCTTTCTCCTAGGAACTGAAATTAAATTTTCATGAGGATTTAGGGCTTTAGGTTTTTTAAGTGTTTTCCATAGAAGGTGACCTATTTTGTATTGGTTAACTTTTAGTTTAAAGTAGGTGTTTCTTTTCTCTTCCTTTATTTTATAATTCATGGAATGTGTATACTTTATAAATTTATTTTCAATTAAAGTATAGTAATGTATGGGTTCTTGGGTGAAATTATAAATCTATTTCTTAAATTATAGGCTTGGCATAAGGGGATTTTCATAATAATTTCGTGTACTATTTTTAAATTAGATTAATTCTCATGAAACACATATTTAAAAAGGTTCATAGGGTCATTTAAATGTTTTTATAGTAAATTTAGGTCTTATTTATTTTTTGGTTTTTCAAAGGAATTTTCCACATTCTTGGAGAATGTTTTGGAATGAAAAAGGATTTTTTTTCAAGTTCTTCCAAAATCATTGAAATGATGAGACATTAAATAAGGGGAGTGAGACTCTACATACTATGTTGGTTTTCATGTGAAGACCCATTCTTAACTTTAAAAAGTAAATTGTTTTTTTCTCATGCGACCCTCAATGATTTTACCTATACTTGTTTCACTAATTATGGGTTATTGATTATTTATATGATGGATGTATGATGTGAAAAGGGGTTGTTATATGTGATGGTTTTGGAGGTGAGGTGTGAGAATTTATTTTGGTAATTATCTTGATTTCATTCTCACATCCATGGTTGTTTTTTATGGTAACATAGGAGTCTAGGCGGGAGGTATTGATTCATGCTACACTAGTTGGTACACACACTTCTATGGCCCCCTAGTTGTGTTTAAGACAAGGATAGTGAAAAGGTTCCATTATGACAATTTAAGTATGGTGTAATTGGGCGGATCATGTTATTGTTGGATGAAACATATATCAGATGTTGGTCCATGTAGTTATAGTGCTGTTTTAGACCGTCACACACTAGTACCTAGGGTATATACCATGGAATTTTGTTCCTTGATCGGTGGTTCTATATAGAGGATTAAATTATTATATTGATTACATTAACCTTATGGTTATTTTATAAGTGTAACTATTCATATTGGTTTTCTTTACTATTATATTGTTCCTTGATCACATGGTTCCCTTATTCATTGTGAATTTATTTTCTCCAGTTGATATGGGTTATTTATGAGATAATGAATGTTTGATTTTCAAGTGGAAAACAAATTTATGTATGATGAGATGAGTAGTAACTATATCTTCCACTAATGCATTGGGTAAATGATTATATATCATGATATATAAATTTTATGCGAATAGTGTAGTAAGTATATAGGTTTAAAAAAGGTGAGTGTGATTGCATTAAGATCTACTCATAATAATACATGTGAATAATTTTTCAAGTTGCTATGTTCATGGGTGAGTGTGATAGTGTTAATATATAATCATAAATTTAAATTTGGATATGGTTTTGAGTTTCTAGTGGGGGGTCAGAACACCAGAAAAGGAGTTCTCCCACCAGTGATGGGTTGGCTAGTCCATAAGGTTGATGGGAGGAACACTACTAACTAGTGATCAGAGCTAGATAGGGGGTGTCATGAGACATATAAGGCATGCATCCATCAATTATTTTCATTGGATAAATAGAGGTAAGTGACAATGGAATCCATTGATTTTGTTAGGGGTTCAATTTTAAAATGATTCAAGAATTTTGAAATGTTTCTTAAAAAATTAGATGTGTTCAACATACCCTTTTATGGTTTTAAATATCTTTAAAATGGTTTAAAAAAGAATTGGGGTTTTTGGAAAGGATGTTTGGAACTAATTGGTTTATTTTAAAAAGGGATTGTTATTTTAAAAATGAATTTGTGAAAATGGTTGGTTTTTTAATGGGATTTAAACTATGATTTAGTTTTCAAAGTATATTTATAGTCTATAACTTTTTTAGGCTTGGTTAATTTTTATATCAAAGTTTTGTGTATTTATTTTTTAAAATATTAATATCATCGTATAAAATATGATGGATATGAATAAAGAATGGATGGATGCCAATTTTCTGACAAAAGAGTATGAAGATAGAGTGAAAGAGTTCATCAAGTTTGCAAAAGATCATGCATATGATCCTTCTCAAATCCTTTTCCCATGTTTACGATATTGTTATTCAAGACAATTTAGTTCAGAGGAGTTGGAAGAACACTTGATCTGTCACGGAATAGATTGATGTTATAAATTTTGGAATAAACATGGTAAAAAATTGAATGTAGCTAGTGACAGGGATAACACTACGTTTTATAGATCATTTGATATGATTACAAGTGTGGAAAATGAAGAAGACCATATCGAGGATGTTATTATAGATGTTCATGGTGATGAATATCATATTAAATAAATGACAAGGGTAGTTGAAGATGAACTTCGTGATTGACCAAAATTGTTTGAGCAATTAAAGAGTTCTGCAAAGACTCCATTGTATGACAGTTTCACTAAATAAACAGAATTTTCAGCCGTACTAAATCTATATAATTTCAAAGTAGCCAACAAATGGAGTGATTCCAATTTTATGGAATTACGTTCTCTCTTGAATGACATGCTCCCAAAAGATAATGAGTTCCCGAACCAAACATACAATTCCAAAAGAATGATACGCTCGATGGGTATGATCTCTGAAAGAATACACGCCTACCAAAATGACTGTATACTGTTTCACAAGGACCTAAAATAACTTAGAGAATTCCCAAAGTGTGGTGATTCTTGATACAAGAAAGATGGATCTGGTCTTATGAAATTTTCATGGTACTTTCCAACCATTCCAAGGTATAGGCACCTATATAGAAGTGAGGAGACTATATGGAAATTTATGTGGCACGTAGATAGAAGAAATAAAGATGGAAAACTATGACACCCAACATACTCTACTCAGTGGAAGAGAATTGATCATGAGTATCCTGACTTTGGAAACGAGCTGAGAAACATTCGTCTTGAATTATCTACAAAACAAGTGAATCCTTTTAGAGTTAAAATAAGCACTCATAGTACAAGGATGGTTATGTTTGTAAATTATAACTTTCCACCATGGTTATGCATGAAACCAAAACACAACATGTTATCTATGCTTATATTTGGACCAAAACAACTAGGTAATGATATTTATGTTCATTTGGCTCCATTCATCGAGGATTTGAAATTATTGTGGGATTTAGGTGTTACGATGTATGATGTTTACAGAAATGAAGATTTCATGTTTAAAGCCATGTTGTATGGGACGATAAATGACTTTACTACTTATAAATTTTTTTTAGGATATAACATTAAAGGAAATATTTGGTGTCCCGTCTGTGAACAAGGTACACGATAAATTAGGTTGAAATATTCATTGAAAAATATGTTTATATGAAATCATATATTTTACCCTGAAGACATAAGTACCTATCTTGGATGATATCATTCGATGGAAGTTAAAAAGAACATACACCATTGTCTCCACTAACAGGTGATCAAATATTTGAGAAAGTTAAAGATGTGGACACTGATTTTGGTAAACCGTTTTTGAAAAACCTTATGAAAACCAGTTGGAAGAAGAAATTAGTTTTTTTGAATTACCATACTGGAATTGTCTGTACGTCATACATTTTCTTGATGTTATGCACATTAAAATTTTTTATGTGATAATGTCATCGGTACATTGCTAAATGCACCGAAAAAAACAAAGGATGAAATTAAAGCTAGGTTGGACATGGTTGAAATGGAAATATGAGAAGAGTTGGCACCAGTGAAGGGTGAAAAATGAACATTTCTTCCTCCTACTGCTTACACTATTTCCAGGCAGGAGAGATATCTGTTTTGAAACTTTTTGAATGAAGTAAAGGATCTATAGGGGTATTCATCAAATATCTAGAAAATCATTTCAATTCACAATTTAAAGTTAAAAGGTTTGAAATCACATTACTTCCATGTTTTGATGCAAGATATAATTATTATAGATTTAAGTTAAATTTTTCCCAAGACCTTACATCATACATTAAAAAAGCTCTGTTTCTTATTCAAAGCTATATGTAGAAATGTTATAGACCTGAAGAAATTTCTGACTATGGAAAGAGAAATTTTCGTCATATTATGTGAATTGGAAATGTTTTCCCCGCTGTCATTATTTGATATAACGATTCATTTGATTGTTCACTTGGTGAGAGAGATTCGTCTATGTGGTCCTGTGCACTATAGATGAATGTAACCTATTGAATGGTATATGAAGATTTTGAAAGGGTATTTCATAAATCAAATTTGTAAAGAGGTTTGTATTGCAGAGAAATATATTGTTGAGGAAGCCATTGAATTCTATACCGAATACCTTTCCGATGTGTAAAGAATTGGTCTAACGAAATATCATCACACTAGGAGACTTGCGTGTGAAGAAATTTCTAGAAAGGATGTTTTTAGAATCATTATTACAGATCGGAAGCAAACCCACCTTTACATTTTGCATAATAGTTTGGATGTTGACCCATATGTTCAAACCCATAAAGAAATTATTAGGCATTAAAATCCATCAAGGGATGAAAAATGGATATCAAATAAACATAATCAATATTTTATAGGTTGGTTTCAAGAATATATTTTTAAGGATTCAAATGAATATCCAGACTCAACTTTATAAAGACTTCGATGGCTAGCTAGAGGATAAAGTGTGTATATATTATCTTAAAATTCTTATGTAATTAATGGTTATACATTCTATAATAATAAATATGATGAAGATAGTACCAGACAAAATAGTGGAGTTACACTTGTGGCTGAAGCAATGCATGTTTTTGGTGCTAAGGACATAAATCCAATTTATATGAATATGTCATATTTTGGCATCATTAAAAAAATACGGGAGTTTGATTATACGACATTCCGAGTACCGATTTTTCAATGAAAGTGGGTTGATAACAGAAGTGATTTTGAAATAGATGAGTTGAGATTTATAAAAGATGGTTTCAATAAGAAATGGTATAAATACAAACTATTTATAATGGAATCACAGGCAATACAAGTATTTTATATTCCAGACCTCACAAACCAAAACTGGTCAATTATTCTGTTATCGACCAAAACCACTAAAGATTTAGATGAAAATTAAACAAAGGATGAACCATTCATTGGGATGTCACAATAATTTCATAGTGGTAATAATGTAGACAATGTTTTGTATGTTAGAGGAGAACAAAATTAAGGAATTTTTATAGTCGATAGAGGGGTCAAATCCCTTTAACCTTAAAAAAGAGAGTTCAATAATCAGGTTATTTTTTTCTAATATACATAGTGTTACTTTATGTTAATATCTATTCACTGCCAATTCTATGTTTTCCAAATTAAATGTTAAACCACTTTTGTAGATAATGAATTTTTCATGTTATGATGCTCCTAATACCCAGGCATAGTAGGTTTCTCAACCTATTTCTGCTCATAGTGCAGATAAACAACATGTTTCTTAACTTGTTGCCTAATATTAATATCTATTCGTTGCATCTTTTATGTTATCTAAATTAAATTTTAAACCACTTTTATAGACAATGACTTTTTCACATGATGATTCTCCCAATCCCTATGCATAACATGTTTCTGAACCTACTACTTATCGTAGTGCAGACGAATAATAGGTTTCTCAACCTGTTGTTGCTCCCAATGCAAAGGTACAACCACCAACTTCACATGCTGATGCTAGCTCTCTGGAGCCGGAAGAACATATTGATGATAGTGTATCTGAGGAAATGAAAGGTGATGAAACACCGATGATGCATAAAAAAAAGATCACCGTAGTTTGACGGTATTATCAAAAATAATTAAGGCTAAATAGAAAGGCATTACATACGAGATTGGATGGAATAAGCAGGGATAACATGTTAACCCCAACAAGGCCATGTTTAGTAGTTACATTGGAATCGTCACTCAACAACACGTGGTGTTTGATGTAAATTCATGGCACCATGTTGTGGATAAAATTAAGACACTAATGTGGGGAGATATTACAGTAACATTATGATATCATTTTTTTTAATTTTATAAAAATTAAATAATGAAACATTGACTTACACTTCATCATATCTTGTAGAGTTCATTAATATGAATCACATAAAGACTATTTCTTAAGGGTTTTTGGAAGAATTCATAGGGGTTTTCACACACTTTTAACAAAATATCATCTTAAATATGTTGAAGCAAAAATAAAAATGCACCCACCAATTATTTAAGCACACCTAATAACCCAAGCACCATGGGATGCGTTTACTAATCATCGTGCAAAGAAATGTTTTCAGGTACATTGTGTTTGGTAATACATTGTTTGATGGTACATGTATTCATAACTTTGATTGACAATGTTTTATTTATGAAAAATCAACTGAGTATTGAAAATAAACAATGAGCATCAAAACTAGCGTACCCCTACAATAAAAAAAGGATGGGGTACACATCACTTGAAAAAAACTTGGTGCATATTTTAAATCTACCATAATACCTTTATGTGAGATAAATCAAAACAATAACTATGTTCTTTTGTTTATAATTATCTTGAAGAGTCCAAATCCAAAACCACTTCCATCTATCCCCATGTTCTATGGAAGGATTCATGTGTAACTAAATATAGAAAACTAATAGATGAAAACATACAAATAGTGTGGGAAACATGTGTAAGTATGACATAATAAAAATTTGTTTTTCTTTAAATTTATATGACATAATAATGATTACTTATTTTCCTATATTTTCTATTTGACATAGTGATAAGGATCAAAAACACCCACACCAGATGCAGACATACTTTTAATGGCCTTGAAGCAGCCAGACAATTATGGCCGCATCGGAGGAGCGGGTTTTGGGGTGACACCCCAAACATATTTTGAGAAAAAAAAATCAAATAGAGGTTAAAACGTAGGAAATGAAAAAGATGATAGAAACATTAGCTATGTTTCAAGAATAATTACAATACCAGAGAGAGAAGATAACAAGTTTTATGGGGGGAGGAAAAGAGAAGAAACAACTTAAGAACAACCCACGTGTGAAGATCCCACCCCACCCCCTAAGTTTTGAGGTGATCCATTCCACTCAAAAACAATTCTTAACCAAGTTAGTCAATTTTTTAATAATTTTTTCTATGAAATGTGAATTAGGTAGACACTAGACATTGATACCTTTACTGTATTAATATTCTATAGGGTGAAAATGACTGTGATTTGTATCTATCAACACCCACACATCACCTTGTAGTGAGGGATACAATGTTCAATATCCAAAACGCCATGCTACACAACATACCACTTCCAACAGGTCATGTTAGAGTGTTAATTACTGTAGCCCTATAGTTGAGTGTCAGCTACCTATTCCAATTGATGATGTAGATATTCATATGGTTAAACAAACTATTGGAACATTCATCGCATGACTGTCACATCTACTAAAAAACATGTCAAAAATGAGGTTTTCATTTCCAATTTAATTTTCAATATAAAACTTAAACATTTAATAAAAAAAGTCTAAACCATTGCATGTTATTATAGACCGACAAAGGGAATGGGGTGAAACAAAATACCGGTTCAAAACCATCTTAAGGATCAATCAACCGATCAAAACGATCTACCCAAAGCACCTTAACCCCCCATTATATATCAAAATTTATTATAATTGAAGGCTCATGTGGATACAAAGTTGAAAGATGATGGTACTCACATAATTGATTTTAATGAAAATATGTATAGAGGGGAAGTGTTGAGAGTGAAACTGAAATCCTCAACTATGAATGGTTAGGCGGCTCAGTTATAAATGTTTACATGAGGTATTTTTTCAAGATTTGATTTTACAAAAGATGATATACTATGATAATTATGACTAAATATAATTTATATTTTTAATAGTCATATATATGAAAAAAAATTGAAGGTATTTCCCCATGATTTTTTTTGACTCATTACTCCTCACGTCACCTCTAGAAGATTAACAGATATAAATTTCAAGAAAGATGGTGAAATAGTGGTAAGCCTGCTCAAATTGTTTAACAACAAAATTAAAGATGTCAGATGATTCTTCATACCAATGATGCAGGGGTAAAACTGTACAATTTAATCATATCAAATATATTTTATTTTCTTTTATTACGTATTCCCTTTTGTTTTTTAGGTAGCATTGGATGCTCATTGCGGTCAATTTGGATACTCCAAAGATTTATTTCATGGATTCAATGCATGGATATCCAAAAAACCAACCACAAATGATGGCGTTTGTCAATTTATAATACACTAAATCCAACATTATATAACTAAAAATATAGTTATATAATTTATATTATCTTTTAATGAGGGTTCTGTTATGATAGGGCGGTGTGTGACTATTATCTACATCATAGAATGAGGCCAGGGGAAAAGGAAAATAAACATAAAAAGTACTTCGACTGGATAAAAATCAAGATATATATAAAAACATTTCACTATCCAAACACATATAAAAAATTAATTATTTTTCTCAATGTTTCTGTAGTTACCAAAAAAATATAAAGACTATGGTTATTATGTTTGTAAATTTATGAAAGATATTGTATTCCATGAATAAACCAACATCCCTGAAGAGGTATTTTCAAATATAATTACTATTTCATTTAAAATACTTATTAAACCTTTGTGAATTTATATTTTTTCAATACTACCACGACTGTCGAAAACAATCATATTCACAAGACAATATAGATATGCTTAAAAATGAATGGGAAACACACCTGATGAAAGAATGTACAAAAATAGATTGAATATGATAAAATTCTTAAATAATTTCAAATTTAATAATCTTTTCTGCCTTATCTTTCTCTTTTTTTGATAGACCAAAAAAGATAACAAGTGTCCAGAAGGGGTTTCCCCATACCTTGAGTTTTTTGGGACATCTTGAGACATAACAGGCATAAGATCTTACTTCACCCTTCTCGTTATCAACAAAGAGAAAGGTTTTTCTCCAAAAAACATCAATTCAATCTGTAACATTGGAAATTCCCCCCTTTAGTTGACCCAGTGAATAAAAAACCATCATATATTCATTCGGATGTCTGGAATATATGAAATTTGGTTCTTCACTAGGCTAACTAAAGATATGCTTCAGAAGAAGGATTATATTCCGTGTTAACCATACATGGATCAAATGTTTTTCCATAATCCTGGGTAGATTGAGCATATTGAGCAGGACATGTCTCTTTTTTAGGTTTTGGAGGAAAGGGTACATTGATTTTTAGGCAGAAAAATGTACTTAAAATTTGTTCTAATACTTTTGTAAAATGATCTATGAGTCATTTGTGACGTGTAAGAATCAACCACACCTTAATCCGATGCACAATGTCATCGATATGACTCCAAATGTGTCGTTATTTAAAATTGACATTAATTCAAGTAAAAAAATACAAATGACATACTGAAAACTAATAAAATGCATTCTAATTGTTTTGATACTTTAGGATAACGATCTATCAGTCATTTGTGACATGTAGGAATCAACCACACCTTAATCCGATGCACGATGCACCAGTATGACTCCAAATGTGTCCTGTTATTTAAAATTGAAATTAATTCAAGTAAAAAAACACAACTGAAATACTAAAAACCTATAAAGTGCATTAATATGGTTTTTATACTTTAGGAAAATGATCCATGAGTAATTTGTGACAAGTAGGGATCAACCCCACCTCAATCCAACAAATGGTGTGATCGTTATAACTAAAAGTTTCCGCTATTAGTTTAAAATTGACATTTTAGTTCAAAATGTATCACTCACTGAAAAAAAAGAAAAATCACTCCAATTGTCTTCAAAATTAAGGAAAACAATTAATAAGTACCTTTTAATGTGTATTAAGTAGTCTCACATCAAACTGGCACATGATGCGACCGGTATCACTCAAATTGCATGTTTTCGGTTTGAAATGACATTTTAGTAAAAAACACAACTAACATGCTAGAAACCATGGAAATCCGTTCTGATTGTTTTTATACATTATTAAAATGATATATTAGTCATTTGTGATGTGTATGAATCAACTTTACCTCAATATGATGCCCGGTATGACCGGTATAACTCCGAATGTGTCTTGTTCTTTATAATTAACATTAATTCAAGTAAAATTACACAACTGACATACTGAAAACTAAGAAAACACATTATGATTATTTTGATACTTTAGGAAAACAATCCTTGAGTTATTTTTTACATATAGGATTCAACCTCACCTCAATCCGATGCACTATGTGATCATTATGACTAAAAGTGTTCGTTACGAGTTTAAAATTGACATTTTAGTTCAAAACATGTCACTCACTCAAAACAAAGAAAACACAATCTTATTTTCTTCCAAATTAAGTAAAATGATTCATAATTCATTTGAAATGTGTATCAAGTAGTCTTACATCAAACTGATCCATGATGCAACCAGTATGACTTACATTACATGTTTCTGGTTTGATATGACATTTTAGTAAAAAAACACAACTAACATACTGAAAACTGAGGAAATTCATTCTGATTGTTTTGATACTTTAGGAAAATGATCTATTAGTAATTTGTGACTTGTAGAAATCAATTAAACCTCAATCTGACACATGGTGTCACTGGCTTGAATCCAAATGTTTCTTGTTATTTAAAATTGACATTAATTCAAGCAAAAAAACACAACTGACATAATGAAAATTGAGTAAACGCATTTGGATTGTTTTGATATTTTACAAAAAATGATCCATGGTTCATTTTAGATGTGTAGTAATCAAACCCACCTCAATATGATGAATGATTTCACTGGTATGACTAAAAGTTCCCGCTATCAGTTTAAAATTGACATTTTAACTCAAAACACGTCACTTACTAAAAACAAAACAAACACACTCTGATTATATTCCAAATTAAGGACATAAATTCTTAAGTCCTTTGTGATGTGTATGAAGCAGTATCATGTCAAAATTATGCACGATGCCATCGGTATGACTCAAATTGCATGTTTTCAGGTTGAAATGACATTTTAGTAAAAAAACACAACATACTGAAAATTGAGGAAATGAATTCCGATTATTTTTATATTTTAGGAAAAAGATCCATTAGTCATTTGGGACATGTAGGAATCAACCCACCTCAATATTATTCACAGTGTAACCGGTATAACTCCAAATGTGTCATTTTTATTAAAAATCGACATTTATAAATGTATTCTTCATATTAATGTTTAATTTATTTCTTTATAACATTACTAATGTAATATTTGTTTTCTTATATAGGTGGAACCTTCTTATCAAGTTGGGATGATTTTTTTGATGACTATCACCATTGGAGGACATTTTTTAGAGGGGACCACATACATCAAAAGAGAAAAAATTAATGTTTTTAACTATTTGTTGGATATTTTTAAATATAATTTTATAAAACATTGTTCAAAATGTATATAGAAGTGTTTTTTTGGTATATACCATGAGTGAATATTTTTATATTCATGATGTCAATTAAATGAATATAGAATTTTTTTCCTAACCTTCGTCTGCATATTTTTTCATAATTTGAATTGTGTATGTGGTTATTTTGTATATACTATGAGTGGTTATTTTTGAGAAGGTTTTTGCTGGTTTGTGTAGGTTATTTTTGATGGTTTGATTATTTTGGTCTAGTTTTTGGGTGATGTTTATTTTTTGTAGGTTTCTAGGTGTGCTGTTATATAAACAACACGCCCAGACATGGAATCCTTTATCAACACTTCAAATAGCACTGATAAAGGCCCACCATTATTAGTGCTTATTGAAGCACTGATAAATGGGGACTTTATCAGTGCTTTGAATAGAGTTGATAAAGGAGGTACTTTATCAGTATTTTTCTAAGCACTGATAAAGGGTATCCCCCTTTAATATAATCTCTATTAGCATCACTTTTTATCACTAATAAAGGCTTTTTTTTTCACTGATAAAAGACTATTTTGTAGTAGTGGCGAGTGCGACCCCTAATGGCGGAAACAACCCTAACTCTATTCTACTGAAAACCCATCCTCCTTCTATGCCACACTTGTGATTTCATTTCAAGTAATTTTTTTGTTTATATTTTGTCTAGAATTACCCTCCTTCTTTTTCTATTATGTTTTGGTGAAAAATGAAAGTTTTGTAGAAATAGAAGGTGGCGAAGGGTTTGAAAAATTGTGCAACCAAGTTGTATTTTTGGATAGAGGCTTATCACATTATTAACACACAGTTTTTAAACCATATGTACTAACCATGCAACATGTCCTACTTGGAAAGTATGGGGTGCATGGTTTCCACATGGATCGACAAGCCGTGGAGACAAACCATGCTGTTTTTCCACGTCATTAAAAATTAGTATTTTAATTTCTTTACCCTTTCAATTTTTAATTATAATCCCCCCAAAACCTCCTCACTTGGGTTCATACATCCTAATCACCTTCTCCCAGCCCTATTTCTCCCTTGGACCTCCATTTTCAGGGTTATTTTGGTGGGATTTATCCAATTAATCTTCAAGTAAGTGCAATTTCTTCTTATTTTATCCTCTTATCTAGGGTTTCTCTTCTTATCCCATGGGATTTCATATCTCTAGTGGGTTAGGTGATCTCTTTAGGGTTGAATATTGTTCTTTAGGGTTCAATATTTATGGTTTTGTTTGAATCTTACCTTTCCAGGGTCTTGTGGTGGTGCAGTTGTTGTTTCACACCAATTTACGGATGCTTCCAAGATTGAGGTTGGTGGTTCCATGCCCTAACATTGTTATATGATTTTAATATGCTTGTTTGTGTATTTAAACATGTTATATAGTTCAATTGTGTGGTGTGAAATATATTCTGAAAGGGTTTTGGCATGCGTTTATGATGAAAGTGAATTTTTTAAATAGAAAGGTTATGAATGCATATGTTTTATTGTGATGTTTCTTAAAAATGGTTTTATGCTTTGTGGGGAGAATACCAAATGAGATTTAAAAGGGATTTAAAGGTGTGAATGAGTTTTCTAAATGAAATGATAACTATTTTATATTGATTTTCTTATTGTTCACCTTTATTATGAATTTTCAATTTGTTTAAATGATGGGAATCATGTTTTAAAAATGAACTTGGTTTATGTGTGGTTTTGCAAGGGGCTTGCCCCATAGAATTTATTGAAAAAATTTGTGTTTTTATTGTGTTTTCTCATATGAATATTTATGAATTGCGTAAGTGGTGGTAAATGTATTTGAAATTGTTTTTGGTGTGTTTAAAATGGAAAGTAGTATGGTTTATGGAAAATGGTGAATTTTCAGTGTAATTATAGTGATTGTCATGTGTATGTGGAAATAGTGTTATGTGTGACATGTGAACATGAAATTGAGAACAAAGGGAATCTCAAGTATCTAGGTGGGATGAAAATATCTAGTATTCTCATGTTTTAGAAGTGGAAAGTCAAGATTCATCTACTGGATTGACACTAGTTGACTCGGAAGTGGAAACACCTGAACTCATATAAGACGATTGATGATTACAACACCAACTAAATTATTATGATAAATGGAGACCACTAGGCCCTTGGGATGTTCCCTCCTAATGGATCGTGCACGAGAAAGCTGATTTTTTTGGTTTCTATACCAAATTTCATTGAGGTATGAGGTTCTAGTGTCTCACTCAAGCTAGATTGCCCCTAGAGATTTACCCTTGGTGCTCTCTTTTGACATGAGGCTTATGTGATGTGGTGACATACAACAGCATAAAGTATACCTTGAGTGTATTTCACTCTAAATAAAGTTTATCCTAGTAAAAGGTTCCTTTTGAAATGTTACCTTTAAATGTGTTGTTCTGAAAGTGTTTCCATGAAGAAATGGTTTTCTTTGAAAGTGTTCCTTTGAAATTGTTTTTTCCTTTAATAATGTTTTCTTGAAAATTTTCCAAAGGATTTTGTATAAAGAGTACATGATAATTTGTCTTTTGATGTTATAACATGGAATTATTTTATTTTGGGTATAATCCTACTGGGCTTTGGCTCACACCCTACATACACCTACGACTGTATGTAGACTTTATTTGTATGACTCAGGTAAAGGAAAGGTGTGTCGTGGTGGTGGTTTAGGTTTCTAGTGTTTCATATTGTATAGGTGTTGTTTTTTGTGGTGTTATGAGGGTGATACCCCTATTTTTTCACGGTGGTTTGGGTTGGTATTGTCGTTTTCCTTTCCATTGCCGCACTTGGGATTTTGCTTAAAATTGTAAAACCTTAAATCTAAAAATTGTTTTACCTTGTTTGGTTAGGATTGTTCAGTATTGTGATGCTTATTTGTTTTAGTTGTTTATGATTATATAAATTGGTGAAATCATTACCATAATGTATTATTGATACCAAAACACTAGTTTCCATCATGTGGGGATTGGGAATTCCCTTCGAGCCATTCCATAGACTGGGATGGGTGTTGGGTTTGCTGGAAATTCAGTTCAGTTCATGAAAAAATGGTATCAGAGTAGGTCACGCCCTTTTTAAGTCACGTTATTTGTGGAAGAGTCTAGATAGACCAAAGCTAGGACTGTCGGGGCATGAGGTTTGGGTTATGCGTACGGTTCCTGGTTATTACACCTCTTGACATGGTTCAGGTTTCCATGGGAATTCTAGTTTATTTTAGTTTATTTGGTTCTTGTAGGTTGTTTTTTGTTTAGAAATGAAAAGAGAGTTGGACTAATGGTCCCAGTGAGATCGTTGGGTTTGGAAAGCCATGTGGTGCTTGGGACATGGTCCTAGAATACTCTCTGTTATGGTAGTGTGATTGGCGTATGACCGCCAATAATATGGCCAAGTCACCCATCAATACTAGTTGCCTTTGTAAATTGTTTTATGTATTCTTAGGTTATGAAAAATTATTTTTAAAACCCCTATTTTGGAAATGTAAAAATTGGATTTTAAAATGGCGATGACTTGGTTTTGGGGAAGATGTAAAATTTATTTTCAGAATCATTTTGAAGGAATATTTATAAAATTGGATTTTTATAAAATTGTTTTTGAAGAAAATGGGGATGGGTTCAATGAGAATTTATATTTTCATAATTAAAACTTTTGGTTTATAAAAACTGTTTTTTGGAAAAAATGAACTACTTCTAGGTGGGTTTTGGAAATCCGTCTTAAGTGTGGTTTGTTGAGCTGTCAAAAATATTTGAATGGGATGAATTGGAATTTTTGGATGAAATATATGGGATTTTATTTTAAGAAAGATGAAATTGATTGATGTGTGAAGCTTGAATATGATTTTTGATTTTGTGGTTAGTGAACTTTTGAAAGGTTTATGAGTTTTTGAAATTTTAAAGTGTGGGTTGAATGATTTGTTTTGGAAAGTGGGAATGTTTTTCTTACCTTTGGTGTTTCCATGAGTGACCACATGCATGAACATATGTGATAATGTGAATGGTTGATGACATGAGGATATGGGTGCTCTGTTTGGCATGATAATATGCATGCGTGAGGATCTATGGAATACCATTGGTGAGTGTGCAACCCACTAATACTTTTTTTTAGAAGCACATTTAAGAAAAGTTGTGATATTTTGGTAGCCTGTAGTTAGGTGGCTTGTCTCCTTGTTTTTTTGGAATATTTCTTGAAATGTTTTTTAAGTTTGATAACACTTCGTGTTTGAAAGGTGTTTCAAGTTTGAGTTTTTGTCAATGAGTTGATTTTGAAATAATGTTTAGTGGGTTCTTTTTATAAGTGTTTGGGAAGATTTTGAGTTAGTATTTGTGTGATCAATGTTTGTTTGTGGTGAGTTATGTCCAATGGATTGGTTTGATCAGGATCTCAGTTTCCTTTCGGCTAAGTGTACACCCCACAATATTAGATACACATTTAAAGTGCGGCCACTAGTGGTTCACCTTCAGCAGAACCTCAAGTTGATCAAACCATAGACATTCTTTTTGAGTTTTAGGAGTTGATTCCTCCTATATTTTATGAGAAATATGTTCCTCTCGAATCATAAGAATGGATGTGGAATGTTAAAAGAAACTTTAGTTTCCTTGAGTTGAATGAGTCATTAAAGGTGAAGGTTGTGACCTCCATGTTTGAAGATCCTGTATGGAAGTGGTGAAGGGAATTCTAGTGAGGAGAGTGGAAAGTGGCATGAGAATTTTGGTGATAGTTGTAGTGTTAAAAGGTCCTTAGATATTTCATTAGCTTTCGTTATGTTTTGGATCAAGTTGTGCCATCAGTATGGAAATTCTGGTCATAAGAAGTTGTAATGTCCATTTGCAGAAATAGTGTGCTGTTTGGGGCTCAGTTTAAATTCATTTTAATTATAATGTTTTTTGGATGTAATGATTATTTATAATGGTGTTTTGTGATGTTTAATTTCTAACTAAATATGTGGTAGTTGGATTGTGACTCTTTTAAGGACTTCTGTTTTAATGTAAGTGTTTTTTTCTTTTGGAAACATCAAATTTCTATGTTCTAAATGAAGGTTTCATCCCTGTGTTCTTTGTTATACCTGTTCTTCATTAGGATAAAATAGGATGGCATGTATGTTTCCCATGAATCCCTCTCTTAGTGAAGTTACTTGTTGAGTTTAAGTGAGTTCCATGGTGTGTTGTGTTTTATTAGTTCTTATTAGGTTTCTATGTGACCACTTGTGGCATTGAAGGATAGAGTTCCGACTGGGGATCTTTAATTCCTTACTCTGAGACAAGCGATGATTAAAACATTAGGGCTCTAGATATAGGTTCTATAGTAAATCTTGCATGCAGTTAGGAACCCCAGGGGTGTGAGGGACCATAGTCTGTCTTTTGACTCTAATTATAGAATTGATACAATTTAAGTTCCTTATGTTAGTTTCTTCTCTACGGAAAGTTACCCTTTGCGTAAAGGGCATTGTGGTCTTATTTTATTATTGAGACCCTTGAGGTTTGATAATTCTTCATTGGTCATAAAGATTCATGGTAGTATTATTTACATGAAATTTACATAGTTGTCTCTTTTGGGATGAGAGTCTCTATTTGGTTGTCCTTGTGTGGTCCGACTTGTGAATCAATTTTAGTTTTGGTTTGTTCTCTTCTGAAGATTGTCGCATCTCGTGAGAATGTTAAATTGTGTTTTGATTTATGTTTGGTTTGGAGTTCATTTCATTAGTCCCTTTATGGAGGGTATTTGTTCTATATGAGAAGTTACTATATTGTCCCATGTCAGGTTCCCTTGTTGGTCTGTTCTAATTGGTTAAGCTAGTTGGTTCTCATGGGGGGGAGACCCACCGCAGGTATCATTGAAATTTATTCTAGACTAAATCGGTGGTACTTCATTTCTATTGGAGGGGAGTCTGTTCGAGCCTCCTATTTTGATAATTCAATACAGTATCTAGTTTATCTTTACATTGAAAAGTCTCATTTAGAGATATTGGTTCTGAGTTTTCCTTCTGAGTAAATGAGGGGATTTTTAGAGTGTACCCAATTGTCTTGTTTGAATCAAGAATTGTAAAAGTTGAGGTTCTAGTTTTTTGATAATCTTCGATAAGTGGTTTGTGTTCTTTTAATTTTTTCAGTTAAGGGGTATGAGTTTAATTTGGTAATTTTTGAAATGTTCTTGGTTTGATAGGCTCGATTATGAGGTTGTGATAATTCCTTTTCTCCTGATCAATCAACTAGAGGGGTTGTATATTTCTGGGGGTAGAAGGCATATGGTGGGGATTACATTTTGGAATCCTTAGATAAATACTATGAACTTCCTTTTCCATTCATTATTACCTTTATTTCTCCTCATTTTGTGTTGTTATGAATTTTCTTGAGTTGTGGAGGAATATTAATTTTATTTGGATCAAACCTTGGAATGGATTTCCAGAGGCAGAAAGTTTTCATGGAGGGGAGGATTATCACACCCTAGATTTCATTTCAAGGTATTTTTCCATTTATTTTTTATCTATAATTTTCCCCATTGGGTTTACTTTATGTTTTGGTGAAAAATTGGAAGTTTTTTGAGAAACAGCAGGTGGTGCATGTTGGTTCACGGTTTGGTAAACCATGCACCCTTGCCTAGGTAACCATGCATCCAAGTGATGTTTTTAACAGAGACTTATTACATGGTTAGCACATGGTTTGTAAACCTTATAGGATAACCATGCAACATTTCCTTCTTGGATAGTAAGGGAAGCATGGTTGCTGCACGATTTGAAAAACCATGCAGCCTATCCAGGTCATTAAAAATTGGATTTTTACATTATTTACTATTTTAATTTTTAATCCTAACCCCCCAAACCCTTCTCACCTAGGTTCTTCTACCCATGTTTCCTCCCCCAACCCTCTTACTCCCTTGTACATCCATTTTTGGGGTATGTTTTTGTGGTATTTATCCAAGAAATATTGAAGTAAGTGAAATTTATTCTAGTTTTCTCTTCTTATCTAGGGTTTCTATTCGTCTCTCATGGGGTTTCATATCTCCAACATGATGTGTGGTCTCTTTAGGGGTTAATATTGTTCTTTAGGGTTCAATATTAAAGGTTTTGGTTTAATATTACCTTTCCAGGGTCTTGTGGTGGTGTGGTTGTGGCTTCACACCAATTTATGGACACTTCCAAGCTTGAGTTAGGGGGTTCCATGCCCTAACATTGTAAGATGATTTTAATATGCTTGTTCATGTATTTAAACATATTATATAGTTCAATTGTGTTGTTCAAAATATATTTTGGAAGGGATTTGACATGAATTAATGATTAAAGTGGATTTTCTAAAGGGAAAGGTTATGTTTGTGTATGTTTTATCGTGATGATTCTTAAAAATGATTTTATGCTTTATGTGGAGAGTGCTAAATGGGATTTAAAAGGTATTTAAAAGTAAAAATAATTTTTCTAAATGAAATGAGAATTATGGCATATTTGTTTCCTTATTTTTCACATTTAGTATGAATTTTAATTTTTTTAAATGATGGTACACATGTTTTAAAAATGAACTTGGTTTATGTGTGGTTTTGAAAGGGGCTTGGCCCATGGAATTGATTAATCAATTGTTTGTTTTTCTTATGTTTTTTCAAATAGGGATTTATGAATTGCATAAGTGGTGGTAAATGTATTTGAAAGTGGTTTTGGTTTCTGTGAAATGGAAGGTGTCTTGGTTTATGGAAAATGGTGAATTCCCAACGTATTTATAGTTCTTAGATTGTGTATGTGTAAGTGGTGTTATGTGTGACATGTGAACATGAAATTGAGAACAAAGGGAATCCTGAGTATTTAGGTGGGATGACTAGATCTAGTATACTAGTGTTTCAGAAGTGGAAAGCCCATATTATTCTATTAGATTGAAACTAGTTGACTCAAAAGTGGCAATGCCTAGACTCAATTTACATGATTGATGATTAAAACACTAACTACTTTATGATGATTATTGAAGACCATGAAAACTGTAGCATGTTCCATCTTAGTGGATCATGCATGATAAAACTTATGGTTGTGGTTTTTATACCATGTTTCACTGAGGTATGAGATTCTAGTGTCTCACTTGATCTAAATTACCCCTAGGGATTTACCCATGATGATCTCTTATGAAATGAGACTTATATGATGTGGTTCCACACATAGACATATAGTGGACCTTCAGTGTATTTCACATTAAATCAATTTTATCCTAGTAAAAGTTTTATTTTGAAATGTTACCTATAAAAATTTTGTTTTGAAACCATTTCCCTGACGAAATGGTTTTCTTTGAAATGTTCCTTTGAAAATATTTTTTTACATTTTAAAAATGTTTCGTGAAAATGTTCCAAAGGATTTTGTATAAAGAGTTCATGTTAATTTATCTTTTGATGTTATAGAATGGAATCATTTTCTTTTGGGTGGAATACTAATGGGATTTGTCTCATACCCTATATACACCTTCAGATGTATGTATACTTTCTTTTTATTAGTCAGGTAAAGTCAATGTATATCATGATGGTGGTTCGGGTTGCTAGTTTTCTATCTCGTATAGGTGTTTATGTTGGTGGTGTCTTGAGGGAGATTTCCATCTTGTTGCATGGAGTCTTGGGCTGGTCATGATGTCTTCCTTTCCATTTTTGCACTTGGGTTTGTAGTTAAAATGTTAAAGAAAAAAAATAAACTATTTGTAATGGGTTATTTGGGATGGGAACCCATCGCAAATCACCAGTTGTAGTAAAGGGCATTAAAAATAAGTATTTCTGATGGGATGGATCACCTGTTGCAAATAACTTAAAAAATAAAAAAAAATTAAAAAAAATAAGAAAATAAGAAAATAATATAAATATTCACAACCATATAAAATATTCACTATAAAGAACTATGAATATAAGAATTAATAAAAATATTATAAAAATTATGCACATTTAAATGTTTATAAAAAAAACATGTAAATCACTAAGGGGGAGGGGGGATATCTAGGGGAGGTGGCAGAGGAAACTCCATCCCTAATCCATGATTCAGACGTCACATGTACTTCATCATCTACTCGTACTGCTACTCCTTCCATCAACACATCTCCTCCTACTATTATTGCTATTGTCGATGGAGCTCTTCCCACTCCCTACACATGATCTCTATAAGCTCATGTTGAGATCCCATGCCTCCTAGATATAGGCCAACATGATATCATCGATGAGATACCATAAACCCTACAAATAATTAACAATGTGAAGTTAATAATTAAATAAATTTCAAAATAACTATTAATTATTTACATGCCATCCAATGATCGAACAAGCAGTGCCGAACATCAATGAGAATTTGATCCCATATTACCCATTCTCTAGAAAACTAATTCCATAGTATAGCACTCCTTTGTCTAAAAACTATATGAAAAAAGATATGAAAAAGAGGAAAAATTATCAAACAATTAGTATATAAATAAATTAATGAAAATAAATGAAAAATAAATAAAATACACAACTAAACATACCTCTGCATGCAAGGAACAAAATAAAGATGTGGATATCGCTCGAGGATAGAGTCAAGAATCATCAATCGTTCAAGACCATGACCCCTTCAAGTTCTCATTGAACCGCCAACAGTCTGAGGGTTCGATGATAAAACATCAGGCTCATCGCCATGTAGTGAAACCTCATCCAACTCACAAAAAAAATCATATAAATCTTCGTCAGCCATCTAAAACACGAAATTTATTTTTTTCATTAAATAATTAAAACAATTATTATATAAATACATATATTATATATGAATATTACACATATTTAACTGTGTCAATCTTCATGTGGATGCTCCTTCCATCAACACATCTCCTCCTCCTACTGCTGCTACTATCAATGCATCACATCCTACCTGCCCAATTTCTGGAAACCTAATGAAAAACTTGGACATGGTTGGGATAGATTAGTCATTTATAATCATGTAAAGATTATAAATTCTATTATTTAGTAAAATGTTGTAAATCATATATTGTACAATATTCAAGTGATGAAACCAGTCCATGCCAAAAATGTTAAAATTTATAATTTCACCAGTTTATACCAAACATGTCATGTCATCGACGCATATCCTCCTCCAGCTACTATTGCTATCATCGATGTGTCACATCGTACCTACTCTAGTTCTGGAGACCTAATGAAAAATTTGGACATTTCTGACACAAATTAGTAATTTCTAATCACGTGAAGATTAAAAATTTTATGATTTACTAAAGAGGTGTAAATCATTGATTTTTTAATCTTCAAGTGATGAATAAATTTATATCAACCATGTCCAAATTTATCATTTCACAAATTTATGCCAACCATGTCCTGTCATCAACACATCTTCTCCTCCTATTACTATTGTTACTGTCATCGATGTGACACATCCTGTCTACACCGGTTGTAGTGACCTAATAACAAAATTAGACATGATTAGCACAAATTGGTTATTTTTAATCACCTGAAGATCGTAAATTCTATTATTTACACTTTATTATTAATTTTTAATATATTTTATTAGTTTATATTAAATTATGATAAAATTTAATGGTAATTAGTGGTAATTAAAAATAATTACCACAACTTTCTGCTATTTGTTTTTATAATTTAATATAATGTAATAAAATATATTATAAATTATTAAAAATATGTAAATCATAGATTTTACAATATTTGAGTGATAAAACCAATTTATGTCAACCATGTCCAAATTTGGCATTACAAAAATTTATACAAACCATTTCAAAAATTTTCTTTTCTCATCACCTGTAAATTGAATAACTATTTCATTTTTAGTTCTCTAGTAATTTAAACAAAAAAATACTATGCATTACTAAGTACCACTAATTACAAGTACTTTTTAATAATTAAAGTAATTTGACGATAATTTTTAATAATTACTGCCGATGTTTAAGGATTATAGTGATTTACTGTTAAATTTTACTACTTATTACTATTTATTACTAATTAATACTAATTAATACTAATTATTAATAATTATTAAAAATTATTACTAATTATTACTAATTTATTTTAATTTATACCAATTTATACTAATTTATACTAATTTATAGTGGTTTATATTAATGTATAATTATTATTACTAATTATTAGTAATTATTGAAATTTATTACTAATTATGAATAATTATTTCTAATTACCACTAATTTGTACTAATTATTACTAATTTACACTAATTATTACAAATTACCAATAATTATTACAAATTACCACTAATTATTACCAATTATTACTAATTATTATGAATTATTACTAACTACCACTAATTTATACTATTTTATACTAACTTATACTAACTTATACTAACTCATACTAATTTATACTTATACTAATTAATACTATTTATTACTAATTTATACCAATCTATATTAATTATTTCTAATTCATACTAATTATTTCTAATTATCACTAATTAGTATTAATTTTTATTAGTTTATAATAATTTATTACTAATTATTACTAATTTTTATTAGTTTATTACTAATTTGTACAATTTATTAGTAATTTCTATTATTTTATATATTTTATTATTTATTTATAACAATTTATAATAATTTATACAATTTTATATCAATTTATGGTAAATTATATCAATTTATGAATTTTTATTAATTTATTACATTTTTACTAATTATTACTAATTAAAAATAATTATTACTAATTAATACTAATTAATAATAATTAAAACTAATTAGTACTAATTAATAATAATTACTACTAATTATTACTAATTAATACTAATTATTACTAATTAAAACTAATTATTTTTAATTACACCTAATTATTACTAATTACAGATAATTGAACCAAATTATTTTAAATTAAAACTTTTTAATTTTAATTAAAAACATTACTGCTAATTAAAACAAAATATTTTTAATACTTATTAATGTAAAACAATACTAACTAATTCTAATTAAATCTAATTATCACTAATTAATAATAATTATTACCAATATAAAATGAAATAAATTAAATAAAAACAATAAATATATACATTAAAAATAAATCTTTCGATGAATACAAAACATGGAAGTTGTTTCGTGGTAAAATTTAAAACTTTGAAAAAAGTAAATAGGAATATCAAATCAGAGAAGGAGAGAGTAGTGTAGAGAAGAATGAAATTGAAAAAATTCAAGTGGGGTCTATATAGGTTAGATCATTTATGATGGGAGTCCCATCACAAATAATAGTATTTGTGATGAGTCCCATTGCAAATAGTTCAACTAGTATTAAATACGATGATAGTTAAAAGAACCATTTCTCAAGTAGTCCTATCGTAAATACCCTATGCCGACAGTTTATTTGCGATGGGAGAAAATCCTATCGCAAATAACAATAAATGATGGAAATTATTTGCGATAGGACTCATTGAAAATGATTTCATGATGACACAACATTTGTGATGGGGGTAAACTCTCATCGCAAATGAAAAAAATGACAAGATAATATTTGCAAGGGGGGTATATTCTAGTTGCAAATAACCTTTGCACGGGTTGGTGTGCATAGCGTGCCCAAGGTTTTTGCGATGAGATATGTTTCCTATTGCAAATAGTCTATATCCACGGACTACTAGTGATGAGA
The DNA here is from genome assembly GCA_963277665.1 of Viscum album. Lineage (NCBI taxonomy): Eukaryota > Viridiplantae > Streptophyta > Magnoliopsida > Santalales > Viscaceae > Viscum > Viscum album. The sequence goes on from OY728134.1 coordinate 510,705,588, forward strand.
TTTGTTTCCCATCACAAATAGTCTATTTCAATATACAATTTGTGTTGGGTCAACCACCCATCGCAAATAAACCATTGTAAAAGCTTGTTCTCCCTGTAGTGAAACCTTTAATCTGAAAATTGTTGTACGTTGTTTGGTTAGGATTATTCAGTCTCATGATGCTTATTTTTGTGAGATTTTTATGATTATATAAATGGGTGAAGTTGTTCCCATTATTAATTATTGATACCCATACACTAGTTTCTAGCCTGTGGGGATTGGGAACACCCTTCGGGCCATGCCATGGACTGGGCCAGGTGTCGGGTTTCATAGAACTCCAGTTTGGTTTTTGACATCCTAAATTTGTTTTGTTGAAGGCATGACACCTGCTAGATTTTTCTAAGGGTTTTAATTAAATTTTATGTAGATCTGTGTAATCGAGTGTTTTTTTGGATTTTTTCAGGTATGAAGTCGAGGTTACGTTGGAGACCTTCTATCAGCAGTTGGTCACAGTTTTAGAGAGTGGATGCACCTCATTGTTCTTTTAAGTGATTATTCTTATTATTTTAATTTTTAATAATAAAATATAAATTGTTATTAATAATTATTTAATTATTGAGGCATGATACAAGTGTCTAGGGTGTTTTCGGTGTGGGGTGCAAGACTTTATGGTTTTACATTTTCATCAATATATAGTCCAATATTTTAATTTTGTGTCATTTCCCCATTTAATAATTGTTTAAATTTTTTTAAAATGATAATTTTCTTATTGAGGTCCACCTTAATGGCCATTGTGGATTGGATTGAAGAGAATAATGGTTTTTGATGTTTTTAGAGGGGTTTTTGTTCAAAAAACATGATTATTTAGCATGTGGTTAAGAACACAAGCTGCATATAATTAATCGATCTATTATCTTTCTCTATATTTTTAAATTATATCACAAAGTTAATATACTAAATAACAAATACTCTTAATCATGAGTACAATACATAATGCTTACTATAAGCTATGTAGCTTCATATTACATGAAACTTCTTGTATATGCTGATCTCTTCAAGTTGATAACTATTTATCAAATAAATTTTGAAAATGTTGTAAAACCATAATTACATGCAATTCTATGAAGCATATGGAAACACATGCACTAGATATTACAGTTCCAAGTTCCTATTTTGATATAAAGAAAAATTTGATTTTCATAATTATTGATGAAAGATCTAGCTATAATAAAAGTCATGTTTTTGAAATATAAAATAAAAATTTAAAATATGAAAAGTAGAAATGTTAGATATCTTTTAATAGAGTAATTAGATTCTTGTATTATTTTGGATAGATAAAATTAATCTCGACATCACAGTAACCTCTATCCCCATCTCAATGAACTTATTCCATGACATCTGATCGTATTATTTTTTAGGGTACTATATATTCATTTATGTTGTTTATGTTTTTAATATTGGATTGAACCATTTTTATCCCTGAATTTCTGTTATATAAAATCAATATTGTAATGTATGTCATTCTGACACTCTCTCACGTGGTCGAAATGGGTTGGTTACGTGACCTCAAGCATGCCTCCCCATATTCCAAATGCTACCGATTAATAGTGGGGGTGTGATAAGTATGTTGGGAGACTAGAAACCTAGTTACAGAGTTACAACACAGTAGAATAAAAAATATAAACAAATATTAGTGTGTGGAAAATAATGTAAATAATTCTATACAATGGAAAACCAAACAATATAAGCCAACTGAATAATCCAGTAAAATAATAAGGAAATATTTTAATGTCATGCTAGAATGTAACAAAATTTCTCACATGAAGTAATACAAATAGAAGACTAACAGACTCAAAAGAACCCTATCCCAATCCCCAAGTTGATCCCATCTCTAAACTCCACCCCATCCATCAAGCAATAATCAACAAAAATGTCATTTTCCCTTGTCCAATCCTGCATCAAAGTAATCTTCTCAGGTATCAAATAACATCCTGATAGGGTGTGGGTATAACTCAGTAGGTCGACACCACCATGTCTAAACATAATTAGTCTGATAACAATTGCATGAAATAATGCAACAAACAAGTGTATTAATTAATTAAATAATTAAATTAATACAACATCAACCTACTTCAGCACCATGTAGAAATACCTATAAACATGTATCACAATCATTCCAACCATAACAATATAACCCTGGCATAACATAACCTTCCTCGATGCCATGTCAGAGTGTATCTGATCATGTATCAAAACAATTCCAACCATGTCCATATAACCAAGACATAACATAACCTACCTAGGCACCATTCCGGAGGGTCTCCTAGCATGTATCACAACCATTACAACCATAACCATATAACCAAGGTATACATACCAAAAATCTAGGTAAAATACCACTATATAAGCATTTAAACATTTAATTAGGGCCTATCCCAGTATATAAGTATTTCATCATGTCTCAGGTTCATGGCCGATATATAAGAATTTCATCATGTGTAACTGGGCATATCTCACTATATAAGTATTTCTGAATGCCTTAGGGTATAGCCCAATATATAAGAATTTAAACATGTCTCAAGGCATAACCTTTTATAGAATCATTTTAGCATGTAAATTGGGATAAATCCTTATATAAACATTTCAAAAATCATATTGGTCCAATGACCCATATAAGTATTAAAACCTGGAAAACACAACAATGTCATATCAATAAGGATATTATGATATCACATCATATGTCTTAATGGTTAATTATGAAAATTACCATTTATATTTCAAATACACATTTTTCTTATCATTTGTTCATAAACCATTAATATTCCACATGCTTAAAAAACCATTCCAAGATAAGGTGAATTTATATAAAGAAAATACCCAAATCCCAAGTCATGCTAAACACACATTAAGACATCTTCCAATTCATTTGTAATCAAGGGTTCACTCACCTGAACGATAGACACAATCCAAGTCAATAACCAATTGGATCCAAATGGATTCCAAGGAATAATCCAATTCATTATTTAATCAATTCAGGTGCACACTATATTGGTGGAATTTCAATATTTCATATACTTTGTAATTAAATAGACTATAAGGTTATGGTTTAGACCGCCTAAATTTGACCGATGGTTAACCAACACTTATAGTAGGATTAAACAACAAAAAATTAAGGCACAAATGATAGAAACAAGGATCCTAGATCTAATCGATCAAGATAAAGACCAACAATGACCATTGTTAAGAGATTTACACCGTAATGACTAGAGAACAAAGGGAGATATTGGAAAACTAAATAAAAACCACTCACCAAGGATCGAATGCATGAACCGGTCGTCCAAAATGAAGAGAGGTGATTTAAACCACCTAAAAGATGCCCTAGGGTTGAGAGGAAGAAACTACACATGAGGCTAAAATAAAATCAGTTGTGCGACACTTTTTAAAATTGAAGGTCTGGAATTTACATGGCGTGTATCTCCTTTACACGTCATGTATTTAATTTTAGAGGGATATGCCTAAAAACCCATTGTTTTGTATGAATATTTAATTAGATCAAAAATTACATGATGAGTATTTCTTACACGATGTGTAACTAATTCATGCCCTATATTTGTTTCATGACATATGTCTGGGAGAGCTTATATATCGTTTAATACATTTACATGGTGTTTAATTCTATTAAAAATAACTTTCAGCCCCATTTTCCTTGTATAAGGATCTAAACACCTCTAAACCCTTCCAAGCATAGAAAAACCTACAAAAACCATTTAATACATTTATATCCATAATCCCTTAATTCAAACTATCATATATCCCTGAAATTTAGGTCATTTCCCCCACAAAAAGGTTCTCCGCATCTTAACAAGACTTGGACATCAAGGATCAAACAAAAAACTCAAAAAGGTATGCACCTAGAAAAAGATGGGATCTTACAACCTCCCCACTATATAACAACTCATCCCTGAGCTACTCCAAGAATCATTGTGGGGTCTCAATGAACAATTCTATCCACTATGATAACATATCAGAGTACCTCTCCTAGGTATCCTACTGAACTCATCCAAACCCCTACTGTACTCAAACCAAAAGAATCTCCCTACCCTGAAGATACTTTTAACTACGGTCCAAAATCCATATCAGATGCTCCTCAAATGACACATTAACACTAATCTCAAAATTTTCTATATTTATCAGATGAGAATGGTTTGAATAATATCTTTAATAATATGACAAATGAAAAACATTGTGCATGGGACTGTAGCTCTATAGAAGGTCTAATAATTACACCACTGGAATGAACCCATCCACTATCTCAAATTCCATGAAAAACTTGGGCACCAAATTTCCCCGTTTCCCGACACAACATTGCCCATACCTAGGAGACACTCAAAGGAAAACATGATGAACAACCTCATGATCTAGAGGCCATCTTCGATGGTCAGTATCGGATTTATGCCTTCTCTTCACAGTCACCAACCATCGTCTAATCAACTGAACTTTCTCAAACATATCCTACACGAAACTAGGTCCAACAAGAATTATCTCACCCACCTCTAACCAACAAAGAGGTTAATTTAATAAAATACCATACAAATATTCTAAAGGTTATATCTGGATTGATGTCTCTAAGATGTTATTATATAAAAATCTAAAAGTTCTATATGTTCATCAAATGAATCACTGAAATCCAAAACAAAATATCATAACATATCCTAAAAAATTTGAATAGTCCCTTCATATTAACAATCAGTTAGAGGATTATAGGCCGTACTCAAAAGAACCTTTGATATTAAATACTTCTGAAGACCCTACTAGAACTATGATGTGAAATAAGGACCACTTTCTGAAATGATACTCCTTGGAACACTGTGCATCCAAACTACCTCACACACGAAAAGACTAGCCAGATCATCAACTGTGAAGGTCTCCCTAATAGGAAATACATGTGCTACATTCTCCAGTCAATACAAAATCGTATCTAAAACATCATTATTATGGGTTTTTCTGGGTAGTCCTATCATAAAATCCATAGAGATATCATGACATTTCAAATTATGGATGGAAAAAGGCTGTAAAATCCCAACTAGGCCCTGATTCTTGAAATTCACCTACTGAAAAATGAAACATATAGCCATGAAGCTGGATACCTCCTTCTTCATTCTTGACCACCAATAATTTCTTTTGAGATCATGATACATCTTTTCCAAACCACAGTGTACCTCTATCTAGAAGTATGAAACTCTCTCATCGACTCCATGCACAAGCCCATATGAACCCATACTCGACCACAAAATAGAAGATAATTTACCTTTCCAAGAGACCATCTTGATGATTTCTACCCACCATATAATATTTCTCTCAAGACTAAGATCTCCGGATCATATAACTTCTCTATCTTGATTTAGTTCAAAATCATCGTTATAAAAGATATCGAAGTCAAAGATACTCATCCCCGAGACTTCTGAACACCTAGATGCATGTCTTAAAAGAAGTTCATCACCCTCCAACCATCACACGACTCTTGTACCACCTATGTCTATGTCTTCTAACTTAATTAATAAGAAAAAAACTTTCCATTTACCAGTGTATAATCAACTCAATGTCAAAAGACTATAAATACTCTACCCACCTACTCTGTCGAAGGTTCAGGTCTCATAGATAAAAGATGTACCAGAGGCACTTATGATCCATTTAATTAAAAAACATTTCACCCATGAGATAATTACTATAATATATCAGGGAATTTTCCACTGATAATAACTCAAAATCATGTGTAGGATAATTCCTCTCATGAGGTCTCAATTGTCTGGATCCATAAGCAACCACTCGATCCTCCTACATCAAAACTAAACTGAGTCCCACTTCGGATGTTTAAAAGTACATGGTATGTGCTTTACCCGATATAGATAAAGTGTGGATAGGTTATGAGGTTAGAATACCTTTCAGATCCTAAAAATCTCTCTCTTAAGCATTAGAACAAACAAACTTCACTCCCTTCTTGGTTATCCTAGACATTGGTGCTACCAAATGGGAGAATTCTTGGATAAAGTATTAATGATAACATGCTAAACCCAGAAATATTCGAATTTTAAAGACAATATTGGGCTTCTCCCAAGATACCATGGATGAAACATTATTTAGGTATACTGAAATTCATTCCTCTAAGATGACATGGACCAAAAAGCACACTTTATCAAACCAGTAACTACATTTGGTTAGATTTTCATAAATCTAATTCTCTCTCAATGTACTCAAGATTATGTCAAAGTGTCGGAAATGATTATCTACTTAATGGGAGTACATTAAGATGTCATCAAAAAAAACCACAACCAACTGGTCCAGAGAAGGATGAAATATATGGTTCATAAAGTCCATGAATACCTCTAGTTCATTATCCAAACCAAAAAACATCACTAATAACTCATACAAGCTATACCTACTCTTAAAAGTGATCTAAGGTATGCCCAATGGTATTAACCTGAAATGATGGTATCCTAGTCATAAATCTATATTAGAGAATATCTTAGTGCCTATCAACTATTTTAAAAGAACATTGATGTGTAGAAGAGGATACAAATTCTTGAACATCATATGGTTCAACCTTTGATAATCTATACATATGTACAAAGTACCATAAGACTTCTTTGTGAATAGAACAAGGGAACCATAAGGAGATGTACCAGGATATATGAAAACATTAGATTATAGATATTCTAACTGAACTTTCAACTCCCAAATCTATACTGGTTCCATTCTATAAGGAGTAATATAAACTGGATTTTCTCCAGACACCAACTCAATTGTAAACTCAATCTCTCAATTGGGAATTAAGTTTTAGAACTCATCTGTAAAAAAATATTCAAAATGGAAAACCAATGGAGGAAACTAATACTACTATATTACACAATTATCTAGATAAATACTGACTATATAAGCCATGATATAATCTAATCTTCACTGAATTGGTCATTAACTACCACCCTAAAGATCCCACTCATCTTGGTAAAAATAACTACCTCATTTTGGAAATAGAAATGTAACTCTCCTTTTGTAACTATAAATATGATCTTGGTATAGAAATAAAAAATACATATAAATAATAAAATAAAAACCTATACTTTCTAGAATAAATAGTTACCAAAATAAATGGTAACCACAAATCAATAGAGAACACATCTTGAAACATTTGATACTCTCTGACCACACTCCCAATGATGTATCAATGGTCATATAACCCTTTAAGATTTCCACATACAAGACCAAAATGGTTACAAAAATAAAGGGAAAAAAGGAATGTGAACATCATATATCAAAAAATACACAAGAGAGGGTAGATGATACAAGAATCATACCTCTAACAGTAGGTAATCCTATGATGGAGGACACCCTTCTGTGATAGTGGTGGCCAATGTGCTGGTCCCTCCTCACCCAGTGGGGGAGGGACCTCCTCTATCTTTATAGGGTGATACCCTCTCCTTTGACTCATTCTCTAACCCCAATTTTCTTCTCTCTTTCCTTAAATTCCCAGATCTGTTCAATGGTTTTCCTCATCTTTCGATTTCAACCTCAGAGTTCAACGAGGCCTCGACTCTTCTAAATATGATATTGATTGGTTGGTTCAAGAAGTATCATCCATTGGTGGATACTTTTGGTAGGTTTATTTTTGGGTCATGGGGTTTACAAGATTAAGAAATTGTGGGTATTCTTGGAAACAAGAATATAATGATTTGGCTCACTTTAGAGGAAGATCTGGTTAAGGCTTGGTCTAATTCTCCCCGCTACTGCAATAATTCTGGTTCTATCATTTTAGGTGGACATACGACTTCTATATAAAGTGTGACATACCAATAATGGATATTTAGGTTAGTTTCTTTAAACTTCCATTACCATTTAAAAACCCCATGATTATACAAATTCTAGGGAATCTAGTTGGTATATATTTGTGGTCTGACAGTAGAACTTGATCAGTTTTCCACCATGTTTCTCCTCAAATTAGTGTGGAAGTAGATGTCTCAATATTGATAATGGAGTATGTTTGGATTTCAATGGGGGAGGAGTTATAATGTAAGTAGGATGTAATTTTTTAATTGTGGTTATATTTATTCACTTCTTGTAAGAAAATGGGTCACTCAGTAGTAGACTATGGGAGTGGTATAGAGAATAGTGATCAACTGAAGGTTTTCGACTTAGGAGGTAGTGGTAATGGATTGAAGCATAATTTTGGTTAAGGTCTGATGGGGAAAATCCATTTGGGTGTATCTACTGACCCATGTATTGAAAATTTTATGAAATTCATGAAATAAGTGGGAAAAACATTGATGGATAATATCTTAAGTTTTTTTATGGAAGGATATGGGTGATCCCATACCTTTTATGTAAGTACCTTCAGGACTAGTTGGTACTAATGTTGTATGTGCCATTGGTGTTTTGTAATATTTATCCTACAATTAAATTGAGGGATCCCATGGTGGGGATGTGTGATATGGTAGCGATATCAACCATGAAGTGTAGTTTCAAGTGGATTATGAGGGAGATTCTAGGTCTCCCCTAGCTACATCCTATGCAGATGTTGTGATTTCAGGGTTTAGTACCATTGGAAGAGGGGGAACTTAAGAGATTGAGACTCTAGGATTCCATGTAGTGGCATATAATATTGAAAGGGAGGGTGTTACATTAGTTGGAAAGGGTCAAGAGTAGGACACATGAGGTGGTACTTTGATTAGGTTATGCTCGATAAGAGAATTTCCAGCTACAAATCTTGGCAACCTCTTTGAAGGTTTGGAGAGTGAAAGGCCAGACCAAGAGTATGAAGAAGCCCATGTAGAGAACTATAATGATGAGGAAGTAATACCTATGGATGAATCTAGTGATGAATATTCTTACCATTTCATAGGATATAGTGCATAATTTCTTCAAGGTAGAGGGATTCATAGCCCGAGGATGGGGAAGGATCAGAAAGGCAATAGGAAAATTTGAAAGGATTATTCCTACTCACCCATACCAATGGAGAATATATCTACTAAAAGGAAGAAAGAAAATGAATTGAAAGGTGATCATATGAGTTTTGGAATTTCTGATCGGGCATAGGTTGCAGAATATGGGGCTTTTCCCCTCAAAGGTGTTCTAACTGTGTAGCAGTGAGAGAAAGTCATGGTTTCTGAGAAAACACTGGAGATGCTAATGCATTCAGAAGAAGAAGTGGTGAAGGTTTTTCTTTTTATTAATGCCACACAAGATTATTTTTATAAGATTATGGGAATATTGATACACATGAAAACTAATCGTGAATAGTGATCCTAGATTGACATGAATGATCACATACTGATAAGATGATTCAATTAAGGGAAGATCAATAGTGTGCAAGCTTGGTACAAACTGGTGTATCACCTTGATGTCCTTAAAAGGGATGATCAAAACATATAGGTAACCAATATCTCCTAAAATTTATTTAGGGATAATGTTTCTAATAGGATTAATAAATATTTTAATGATTACGTGGTTTCTTTTAGTGTTTGTTCCAGATGAACCTTGTGGTTTCTCACTTTTATCTTAAATTTTTTTGATAATAAAAAAGTTAATTTTCCATCAGTTAGTAGATGGTATTGTATCCATACTAGGATGAGTAGTATGCATAGCTTGTAGCTAACCAAAACCTCTTCCCCAACATCTAGCCTGACTCCCATGAGCTATTCCCTTTGTCTAGTACAACTATTACTACACTAGGGCACCATGTCCCCTGCCTCAAACATAACATCCTATGAATCTACAGCTACCTATATGATGAGGAGTAGCTGAGTCTTTACCAAACTCTAGTACTTTTTGTGATCCCCTATCACTGATCTATTGCTTCATTCCCCTATAAAACATTTACAAGTGGCCCAATATTCAATAAACATGACCTTCTAAACTGGGGTATGGACACTAAGGTTGTTTGTGGTCTATCTTGCCACACTGATAACACTAAAATGGAACATCATATTGATATGAATTCACACTTACTTGGATTCTCTAACCACTAATTCCTTGGTGAAAATCGTCATTGCAACACTTCTTTCCACTAGAAATAGAGTTCACAGTTTTCTCTGTTGAAATACCCCGACCGCTACTCAGGGCCTCTCTCAGATTCCATTCCACGATGAGTGCATGATTCATTATATCTGAAAAACTGAATAGACAAAAAAATTCACCTATGAATTGATCTCATAGAGGAGACCATCCAAAAAATGTATTTCCCTAGAGATCTCATTAGCTAACAAAGTTGGTGCAAAGCACTACATGCCAGTGAAATGTTCCACGTAGTCCAGCACTAACATGCCCTATTATGTCAGGTGAATAAACTCATGATCCTTCATATCCATCAATGTATTGTGATAAAAATTGATTAGAAAATTCATCTCAATGTCCTTCTAGGATAACTCATCCTGCTACCCTAATTGCTCCAGAATATCCCACCAACACTTAGTAGGTCCATGAAGCATATATGATGCATGCATCACCCTCTTATCTTCAGGTGTATCATGATGCTTAAATAATGCTTGGAGTGACTCGATCTATAAATATACTACCTAGGGGATCCCATAACCAGTGAACAAAGGTGGATTCTACAATTATAACTCTCTCGTTATCTCATACATCGAAGACACAATGTAGACAATCTCCATTTCCATGGATCACATGAATCTCATGAAGCTTTCACGAAGCTGAATATCCATATGATCCTTAATAACTACAAAAGCCATGGTTTCACTACATTAGGAGTGGGATGATATCCATTATATTGACACTCGAGTCAAATATGATGAGGAGGCATTTTTTCTAAATGACAAACACACTCTTTAGAACACTGACTATAAAAAAAATGTCAACCTCAACATGTGACAACAACAAAGAACCACTTCTCCTGGTCTCTCTGAACATGGATTACAATAGTTTTAACATGAAATATCAATTTATTTATTTCATTTATTAGATAAAATAGGTGTCTCATATCAAATTTCAATAAGAAAGTGTACATCACATGTAATAGATATGCCCTTATCATGAATAATTCATGCCAATATATCCCAATATATCTATTATGATTCATGCATACTCACCTCATTCTATAGTAGTCCACAAGTATAAATCTCAAGAACTAATAAAATCATAAAACAATAATGTCACATAATATGTGAATCACTCATGGTGAAATAACATTAACTATAATAAGAAAATAGTATAAACAACAATCCACCCTGAGGCACTCAGACCCCCCCATACATGGGTTAGCTACTCCCATGAACAAGCTCAATACCAAGCCTTGACACATCCTAGTATCCTTTATATCATTCCCAAATAGAATATAAATAAAAGAGAAACTTGGTGTGATTAGATACCACTTTGTAACATCCCCCATTCTAACACTCTCTCATGTGGTTGAAGTAGGTTGGTTATATGACAGTAAGTTTGACTCCTTACATGCCAGTGGCTATCGACTAGCAGTGGGTGTGTGATAAGTATAATGGGGAGACTATACACCATGATTATAGAGTTAAAAAATAGTGAAATAAAAAATATAAATAATTATCAGAGTGTGTAAAATAATGGAAATGATACCATACAATTGAAAACTAAAGAATAAATTCCAACTAAATAATACAGTAAAATAAAAAGAAAATAATGTAATGTCATGTAGGAATGTAAATAAATTTTATGCTAGAGGTAATAAAAATAAAATACTAACAAAATAAAAAGACCCCAGTTCCAAATCCCATGTCCGTACCATATCCAAAATACAACTCATCTATCAAGAAACAATCAACAACAAGGACCTTTTCCCATGACCAATCCTACATCCATGTAATTTGATAAGGTACCAAATGGAGTCCCGAGTATGGTGTGAGTATAACTCAGTAGATCAACACCACCATGTATAAATATAAATATCCTAATAATAAGTGCATGAAATAATGTAATAAACATGAGTATTAATTAATTAAATATTTAAATTAATACCACATCAACCAGCTTCGGCAACAAGCTAAAACATCTTTGAGCATGTCTCACAACCACACCAACCATAACCATATAACCATGAAATAACATAACCTACCTCGACACCATGCCAATGTGTCTATAAGCATGTATCACAACCATGCCAACCATAACCATATAACAATGACATAACATAACCTAACTCAGTGCCATGATAGAGTGTCTCTGAGCATGTCTCACAACCATGCTAACCATAACCATATAACAAAGGTATAAAAAAAATCTGGGTAAAAACCCACTATATAATCATTTCATCATTTAATTAGGGTTGATCCTGGTATATAATAATTTCATCATTTCATAGGGATAAGACCATTTTATAAGAATCTTAGTATGTGTCACTAGGCATAGCCCACTATATAATAATTTCAGCATGTCTCCACACATAGCTCGATCTATAATCATTTCAGCATGACTTAGGGCACAACTAGATATATAGTCATTTTATTATGTCTTGGGGAATAGCTCAATATATAATAATTTCAGCATAAAAATTGGTCCAACACCCTATATAAGCATTTAAACAATAAAACTGGACCAAAACCCATTATAATCATTATAGCATAGAAAACTAAACACATGTCATAGAAACATGGATATTATGATATCACATCATAAGGATCAATGGTTAATTATTAAAATTAAAATTTATATTTCAAACACACATTTCACTTATCATTTGTCCATAAACCAATAAAATTCTAGACACTTCAAAAAATGAGGCCAATCCAAGGTGAATCTATATAAAAAAACACCCAAATCCCATGTCATGATAAACACACATTAAGTCACTAGTCAATTAATTTATAATCAAGGGTTTTATCCCTCAAATAGTAGCGATAAGACAGTTCAATAAACAACTGGATCCAAAGGGATTCCAATGGATAATCTAATTCATCATTTAATTAATTAAAGAACATACTATATTGGCACAATTACAATATTTCACATACTTTTTAATTAAATAGGCCATAGGGTTAAGATTTATACCCCATACCTTTGACTGATGATTAACCAACACATCCCCCAAGATTCACCAATAAGAACAAAGGTGCAGATGATCACAATTAGGATGCTATATCAAAATAATCAAGATCAAAACCAACAAACACCACTATCAAGATATTTACAGCAAAAAAGATTGATATCAAAGGGAGAGATGATAAAACTAAAGAAAAACCACTCACCAAGGATCAAATGTGTGACCCAAACATCTAAAATAAAGATAGGAACTCCAAAATCTCTTGGAATCTAACCTAGGGTCAAGAGGAGGAAGTCACATGTGAGGTGAAAACAAAATCATCCGTGTGACACTATTTAAAATTATAGGTTGGAATTTATATGGCATGTAACTCTTTTACACATCATGTATTTATTTTTAGAGGGATACTCGGAAAAACCCATCATCTCAGATGAATATTTAATCATCCCTAACATTACATGATGCATATTTCTTACATGATGTGTAACTATTTCATGCCCTGGATTTGATTCACAATATGTGTATGGAAGAGATTACACGTTTTGTAATACCTTTACATGATGTTTAATTTTCCTAAAAACAACATTCAACTCCCATTTCCATGTATAAGGATTAGAAAACCTCCAAAGCATTCCAAGCATGGAAAACCCCTCATAACCCATTTAACACATTTATAAATGGACTCATTAATCCAAAAAAACATATATCTCTAAAATTTTGGTCATTTTCCTCCAAAAAAGGCTCTTCATCTTCAAACAAGACTCAACCACTATGGATCAAATGAAAAACTCAAAGAGGGACATACCTGAAAATATACGGGATATTACAAATAACCTACCATGGTCAATAAAAAAGTTAGGTGATGTTTAATCCTGATTTAACTTGTTTGATTAAATATTTATAACATTATATATGAATGTATAGAGATAAGAGTGACAATCCAATACTAATCAGTGGATGGTGTAATAAAATATTCATGTCCTGATTGTTAATTTAGGAAATGGTTGAATAGAAGCTAAGAATATAAACATTTGATATTACAATAGTTTCATGTTCGATATGCATATTGGACTTGGTATTTTGAGTCAAATGTCATGGAAAGTAAAAAAAATGAAAATTCTATAAAAAAAGTGACATTCTAGTGGATAATTTAGTTAAAAATTTGATAAATGGAATATTTGGATTTATAGGATACAATTTTGAATATTTTAATAGATCAACATAACCTTCAGTTGATCTTGATCAGGTTAATCTCTCTCAGAACATCAATGACCAAAAAATAGGTTTTTTGAATTTTTTGAAGTTATTCAATAAGATATATGTTGATGATGTGCCAAGTATTCGATGTTTCCATTTCTACTTAAGTTGTATAATATCAAGTGTCTCTGTGAAAAAATTGTCATAGAAATTTCCATGATTTTAGAGTTGCTTTATTATGCATTTAGTAAAGACAATATCCCTACATCATTCTATGAGTTGAAAAAAAATCATAAAAAACTTGGACTTGATTACACAAAGACACATGCATACCATAATGATTGTATGATTTAATGGGGATAAGAGTATGATAAAGAAGAATGAATAATATTTCATACAAGAATATGTATGTAAAAGAATAAACATGCTAGTACAAATCAATTAACCTATTTGAAGAATCAAAATAATATAACTTCTACAAATCTATTATGTTACTTTCCTCAAAAACAATACTTACAAAGATTATTCATGTCATCTAAGATTACCTAAGACATGATGTGGAATGATCAAGACAGTAACAAAAATGGCTTGATGAGACATCAAAAAGATTCAACATCATGTAAGGTGTTTGATTCATTATATCCAGATTTTTTATTAGATCCTAGGAATCTACATTTGGTATTGGTTTCTAATGGTTTTAACCATTTTAGTACTTTAGTTACTAATTATAGAATTTGGAAAATTGTTTTGATCCTATATAATATACCTTTATATATGTGTATTAATAAGACTTATTTCATTATTTTTATGATTATTCCTTGAAATAAAATACTAGGAAATGAAATTGATTTATAACTTCCACCTTTAATAATTAATTGAAATAATTCTGGGATAGTGGAATGAAACATATGATGATTCAATGAGAAAAATATTCGAAATGCATGATAATTTAATTTGTAATATTAGTGACTTTACTGGACTAGGAAACTTATCTGGTTGAAACACTCATACTTTTTTGGCATACTCATTTTTTAATTTTGATTTTGAAACTCAATGATTACCTCATAGAAGAAAATTGTGTCTTATGTTTCATCACCAATTTCATGCTGCTTCTCATAAATTCTGGTTTAATAAGACATAATTCAATGGAGACATTGAGTTGAAAAATCCCTCTAAGTTATTATCTAATTCATAAATATGAGGATAATTAATTAATTTCACTATAGAATTTAGAAAATGTAATCAATTTAAAGAAGGTGGGAAAAGGGTATGATGTATAGAATATAAAGTAGTTGGAACACAACATTGGAAGAAAATGAATATATTTTTCAAACTCCCTTATTGGGAGTTTCATTTGATACATCTTAATATTTACGCAATTTATATGAAGAAGAACATATATGACAATGAAAATTTTAAATTTCTTAATGGGAAGAATAAATTAAACACTACTGAAAAAATGACCTATACCCATGGTTCAAAACCGTGGGTATAGCCCCCAAAACCATGGGTATAGGCTATACCCACGGTTTTGGAAACCATGGGATGGAAAGGCACTACAATAGAGGTCCTCACCTATACCCATGGTTTACTAAACCATGGGCACAATAACTAAACAACATGGCCCAACATGGAACAAGGTTGTTTTTACCATTTTCAAACCATAGGTAAAAATGATCAAAAATATGCCCTATAAGAATTCGAACTCGCACCTCACACATCATGCACACAGGGCTGACCAACCGAGCTAATAATCCTATTGGAATATATAGATTGTTTTATTTTAATATATTAATATAACTCTAATAATTTTAAAAAATTAATCGTGGGTTTCGAACATGAAACCTGTGCGGAATAAGTATACGGACTGACCAACTAACCTTAGAATTTTATTCGTTTATATATATGTTTCACTTTACTTATATTAATATTAATCATATATTTGAAAAAAATAAAGTAGCGGGATTTGATATCTTCACTTCCTCATGCAACCCAAATATTTAAACCAACCAACCTAACGAATTTAGGCTATTTAATATTTCTATCCTTATAATTATATTATTCATGATCATCTTCCCACCAATTTTTTTTTCTGTCCCACAGAATTTTTTGTTCCCACCATAACGCGGGAAATCAATACCCAAGGTTTTTCAAAACCCTGGGTATAGGTCTTTGAAAAAATTACCTTATATAACCACGATTTTCAAAAACTGTAGGTATAGGTCTGCATAACAACACCTATACCCACAGTGTTGGCAAAACCGTGGGTATAGGTCTTCGAAAGAAACCTATATCGACGATTTTTCCAAGAACCGGCATTATAGAGGACCTATACCCACGGTTTTAGAAAACCATGGGTATAGGTCCCCAAACTCTCTCTATACTCATGGTTTTGGGAAACCGTGGGTATAGGGGGGACCTATAACCATAGTTTTGCACAAAACCGTGGGTATAGACCCATTTTCCAGTAGTGAAAAGATCACCTTAATGCTCTTAAGTATTTAGAATCAATGAATAAAAATCATGGTTTGTGGGTAAATGATAATGGAAAGTATCCTTCTGATATTTTTACGATAAAAAATCATTAGAAAGACATATTCCTTTGAACTTTAAAGAATGTAAAAGTTCCAGATGGATATTTATGTAACATTACAAAGCGTGTTGACTTAAAACATCAAAAGTTAAATGGATTGAAAAGTCACGAATCACATATTTTGATGGAGGAATTATTTACATTTCCATTACAAAATACATTACCTGAAAAGTGATTCCATTTATAGTTGAGTTGTGTACCAATTTTAGAGAGTTTTTTTTTGAAAAAACCATAAATCCAATTGATCTTGATAAACTTTAAGAAATATTTTTTGAAACTTTTTCATCTGGAGATGTTATTTTCCCTTTAATTCTTTAAATTCACGATTCATTTGACTATTTATTTGGTTGAAGAAACTATATTTTTTAGACCGATAAACTATTAATGGATGTATCCAATATAGATGTATGTTGATGTTATCTTTATTTTCTTGGTGAATTCAATATTATCAAATTATTGGGTAAATTATTTTTAATATGTTTCTTATTTTTTTTCATTAGGTACTTAGATGATTTGAAATAATTTTTTAAGGAATAAATGTCAACTAGAAGGCTCTATTAATAAAGGTTACATAGCTGATGAGTGCATGAAATTATATTCGATATATATGGATGAGATTGAGACTAGATTCAATCATGTTAGAAGTGTTGATGATGTATCCACTAATTCTCAATCTTAAAATCAGTCATCAGTATTTCCAACTATTGGACGACCAATCAGAAAGAGGTCAAATTTTACAGTAACATAATTGGAGTTTCTATAAGAACATAGATATGTAATACTTAACAGTCTAATTACAGAACAATTTATTGAATAATTGAGATTGAAAAAAAGAGGCGACTAAGGGTATAAGATTTAAATGATATGGAATTAACCAAAGATGTTAATAAAAATATTATTTAATGGTTTTACCATCATGTAAGTATATACTCAAATTCATATTATTGATGTGTAATAATTTTTCAATGTTAAATTTAACACCTTATATATTCATGTTAAGATAATGAATATTGATAATCAAGCTGAAATATCAAATGATTTGAAGTTTTGGGATCCAGGTCCTCTAAATCAGGATAAAAGATTTGATGCCTTCAATATTCATAGATTTAGGTTTCACAAAATTTATAATGAAGTAGACTTTAAAAGTCAAACTAGTGGTGTATTTACAATTTTAGAGGCGAGAGACTATGAAAAGTTGGTTGATATAATCTAATTAAACCATCTTGTTCATTTTTCAGTTATCTTATTCAAATGTAAGTGGGTCAAAATTGATATGGATTTAATGAAAGATTGATTAAATTTTACTTCCTCTAACTTATCTCACTTGATCTATAATGATGTGTGTGTATAACATGATCCATTTATCTTAGATTGAAAATATATGAAGGTTTATTATACGGATGATAAAATACATGAAGGTTGGAGTGATTTTGTACACTTAAAGTAGAGAGACTTGTATGATATGGGCAATGGAGATCAATTGGTACAATATGATAGTGAACCTCATCAACCACAAAAAATTTAATAGTTTTTCATGAAAATATAGAAATGATAAAAATTACAAGAGAGGGTTAAAATAAAGTACTCATCATAACGTATATTGATAAAAATTATTGTAGGATCAAAACAGTGTATATAGTTTCTCAATTACAAGAGGGGGGGGGGGTGAATTGTAGGTTTAAAAACATTCACTTTTAACCTTAAAAAGGAATTACATGTTTAAAAAACTTAAACAAGGTAAATTCACAAACCCTCTTTGGTTATTAACTATAAAAAAAACTTTCTTAGGGTATAAAAAGATGAATCTAGAAAAGAAACTTAAGAATAATTTTCTTAGAGAAAGATTCTACCTTAAAGCATATAGAATCCTAATTATCTGAGAAAGTAAAAGTACAAGAAAGTGTAAGAAAATTATACTTTATTTCTTTATCAAAATATAGTGGAAATAAAACTTAAAACAAGAAAATGTAACAAATAGGAAATATTTTAACCCAAAGAGTTGGGTATCTTACAACCTTGGATAAAGATCCCTTGATTTATACTTTCGAGAAAGTATATCTTACCCACACCAAGGTAAGCCCTCAATAGGAATATTAGAATCTATCTTACTATACCTACAAGCGATCGATCTTTAAGGTAGTTTAAACCTCTATCTTCATATCCCTGGAAGCCATAAATTGTACTCAACAACAATAAAAATTGCATGAAGAAAGATGAACAAGATGTTCATAGTTGAACAAGGTGTTTAAAAAATGAACAAGGCATGAGAATCGTTATCTCTCTAGAAATCACTTCATATAATGTAATAATGAGGATCATCAGTCGATAGATGGATGTCGAGATCATTAAAATGAGATCCTATTTATAGGAAAAAATTCAACAATAAGCTCCCTCCTCCAATGGTCATATTATTCCATAAATCTCAAAGGGACCTATACATGTGTCACTTAACCAACGGTTAGTTAGAAACAAATTGTATGAAATCATTTTATAGTTACAAAAGAACGTGTAATGAAAATGAAGTATCTTAATTAAATCAAATTATTTAGAATCTAGGGAAAAATAGAATTATGAGTCTAAACATATACACAATCAGATTATTGAAACATGGAAATTTGGATTCTGTTTTTTCAAATAATTCGGAGTCTCAATTATAGGGAATTCAGAGTTTGAATTATAAGGAATTCGTGTCTGAATTCTATGGAATTTAGAGTCTGAATTATAAATAATTCGGAGTTGGAATTCTGAGGAATTTGGAGTCTGAATTATGAGGAATTCAGAGTCTGAATTTTGAGGAATTCAGAGTCTAAATTCCAAGGAATCCAGAGTCTAAATGGCATAGAATTCGGAGTCTAAATTTCAGTGAATTCGGGGTTTGATTTTCAGACAATTTGGAGTCTGAATTTCTAAGAATTTGGAGTCTGAATTTTTCATAATTCAAAGTATGAATTTCACAGAATTCACAGTATGGACTTTAGAGAATTCAGAGTCTAAATTTCAAAGAATTCATATTTTTAAGTTCAGAGAATTTAGAGTTGTAATTTCATAGAATTCGGAGTCTAAAAATAGAATACTTGATATTCAAGGAACTATAAGATTATAAGGTTTTAGATAATTATTCAAATTTTTGTCTTAGTAATAAAATTAACTTGATTATGAGAAGACATAAAATAAGAAAAAAAGGTAAGGATAAAAATTTCCTTAGAGAAAGGAAATTTTCCTTAAAGAAAATAATCCTTAGAGAAAGATAATTTTCCTTAAGGAAAAGTGTTTGTGATTTTTAAAACATACAAGAATGGAAAATTCACAAGGAAACCTTATTGACTCAACAATATCCCCTTTTTTGGAAAGCATAAACAACCTTTCAAAAAAAAAATAAGGAATAAATATTTTTCTTTTTGAACTTTAAGAGAAAAACTTATCTCCCTTTACTTATGAACTATGATGAATAAAAATAACTCACCCTTATGTTTTGAAATCCCTAAGGATCGTATTCTTATATTTCTTAGAGAAGTTAATTTTTCTTGTATAAGAAATTATTCTTTAAGTATACTCCCCCTTACTTAAGATCCCCATTTCTTAGGGCATTCTCTTCATTTTACTTAATATTCTTTTGATCATTATTTTCTCCTTGTTTTTGATTTTCAAAAAGGAATAGAGAGAATGAAAAAATGGTATCTAAAATATTAGAACTGTACAGAACAAAACAAATGAAGGACAATTTTTTTTCATTATGATAGAAAAAATTGTTACAGGGTAAAAAAATACAACAAAATATTAGAATGACATGAAAATAATTTATCCTTCTTTTCCTTTGGCATGATATTCTTCAAGGTAGAATTTAAATTCATGAGCTCTTTATGATCATCCTAAAACCTCTTGAGAAACAATTCCTAATCCCGATTCTTCTTTTCCAAAACCTTGATTTTTTCATCTTGAGTCTTTAGAATTTCTACCTGAGACTTTATTATTTCTTCTTGAACCATATCTTCTTCCACAACAGGTTCTGAAATAGGAATTTTGTTTCTCGGAATTTCTTCTGGTACTGGTTCTTGGAGAAAGGATTATAGTATCTGAATATATTCAGAGGACTTTTTTGTATATTTGAGTAAATCTAGGAAAATTTTAGGTTTTGAAATTTTCTTTTTCAACATATTCTATTTTAGTTGCCTTTAAAGATCTTTAGTAGCTTGAATTTTCAAGGCCTTTGCCTCTGTCAGATCTAGCCCAAATTTTAGATCTCCTTCTTTCTTGTTCTTCCTCTGTTCCCTCCACTTCGCTACCACTTCATCAGAGAATGTTTTATGCTTTTTTGGATTTAGTAGTGCTGACTATATTTATGAAATTATAGATTTTTTTGGGTTCTGATTCATTATCTTTACTTTTCTTCTGATATTTTTTGGAAGTTTCTCCTACTTCCCCTTTGTTAACTAAAGTTTGGCCTATACTTTTAAGAAGATCATAAAATTCTCCTGATTTTGTGTTGAAACTGACTTTCATCCTCATAAAAGTTTCATCACTCAGCAACATGATCTTTAAGGTTCTTGGTTTATAACTACATGAAATTTTGAATGATTATAAGAAAATCACTATGATATTTGACAAGATTTCTAGATAAAGGATCATCTAAGACTTTAGAGTTCCATTCTTAATGTTGGTAATTTTCAGGAGGATGTACTTCACAATATTTACATTTCTCAAGTTAACCAAAGAGTCTAATATAAAGATATCACTTCTCTTTAAAGAGTAATTGTTTCCCTTTCTTGGAATAAGGAAACCCTCTACCCACAAAGTTGACATCCTAAAATTTGTTGAAAGGTGGTTGATCTTAGGTGAATTTACACCTTTGAGTCCAAGGCACTCAATTTCCTTTCCCTTATCAAAACTTCTAGACTGATATGGAAACTTGTGAGAGCATAAAATTTCCTCACCTTTTTACAGAATTCCAAGAATATGTGATGCTATTTTTAAGATAGAGAACAGGTTTTCCCATAGATTTTGAAATAAAACTTATCCCTTCCACCTTCCTCATAAAAACTTACTATATCATATGATTATATAAATAAGTCAGGATAAACCAGATCCCGACTCTTCTCTTTGGAAACAAAAAAAACCCTCCCATCCATTCAGATTGATTTTTTTTGTAATCAATGAATTATACTTAGTAAAGAAATTTGGCTTAACCAACATTTCCCTATAGATTTTCCAATCCTTTATTTCCTTAGTTAAAGACATCTGTTTCTATGGGGAAGCTTCCAGTGACATCCGGAGTGTAAGAAAACTTGGAAAACTAAACGAAATTTTTGAATAGGGTTAGATATTCATCTTACAAAGTCTTCAAAGATGATGTGGGACACAGATTATTGGTGCCTTTATATAGGTTTCAAGGTAACAGTTCAAATTTCCAATTTTATGCAACAATTGAAATAAGCACGATATGATCTGATGGTTGAGACAAATTTAAAAGAAGTATTTGGTAGGTTCCAATATTTTTAGGTTTTAAGAAAAAAATGGATTTAAGGAATTTGAATCCAATAGAGTTTTCTTAAAATAGAATAAAATTACCAAAAAGTAAAAAAAATCAATTATGAAAATATAAGTAAAGAAACATACCTTCCAGATTGCCAAAAAAAATTATCAGTTGTGAAAAATGTTCTTCTTGAAGAAAATTAGATTCTAGAAAATTTTATTAAGTAAATGAAAATTTAGGTTCTGGAAATTTGAGTTTCGAAAAAAATATAAGTGAGGAAAGAAATTTGGGTATGGAAAAAAATGATTAAGAATTTTTTTTGGTTAAATAATAAGTATACTCCCCCTATGGAAAAGAGTTTCTTAATGTAAAGAGATAGATTTTAGAAAAAAGTTAATATGGTGGATTAACTTATGGTTATCATTCCTAACTTCTATTTAATTTATTCAAATCTATCAAAGGGTAATGATTTTGTAAAAATATTTTCAAGTTGATCTTGCTTTCCGATAAATTGTTAAATAATATCTCCTTTAATTGTGTGATCCCTAAGAAAGTGATGCCTAATATCTATGTTTTTTTCAATGAGAGTTATGTGCAAGGTTTTTTCTTATAGAAATGGCACTTGAATTATAACACAATATCTGTGTTTTGGAAAAACTCATTCCATAGTTTGTTAGTGCGTGTTTCATCCACAACACTTGAGAACAACAACTTCTAGCTACTATATATTGATCTTTAATAGTGGAAAGTGAAACTAAGTGTTGCTTCTTAAAAGACCAGGAAACTAAGTAATCTCCTAATAAATGACATGTTCCATATGTACTTTTTCAATCAATTCTACATCCACCAAAATAAGCATCCGAAAGACTTTTTAAAACAAAAATAATTTCCAGAAGTATAGAAAAGTCCTAAATCCATGGTTCCCTTTAAATAATGAAAACTTATTTTCACTGATTTTAAATGAGATTTTGTTGCATTATATTGATATCTTTTAAATAATCATACTAAAAACATTAATTCTATATGACTAGAAATTAAGTATAATAATGTTCCTATCATACCTCTAAAATATGTTTAATATACTAGTTTCCCAAATTTATCAAGATAAAGAGAATTTGAGGTAGTAATTGGAGTGATTATACTTTTAGTGTTGTCATATCCATAATTTTTAAGAATATATTTAATATACTTATAGTGTGATATATAAGTTCCTTCAGGTTTTTGAGAAATTTGAAAACCTAGAAAAAACGCTAACTCACCCATCATACTCATTTCAAACTCATATTTCATGAAATTCACAAACAAATCAGTTAAAGAATACTAAGTTGATCCAAATATAATGTCATAAACATAAATTTGAACAATCAAAACATTTTTATTATATTTATTTATAAAAAGAGTTGGATCATAAGTTATCTTAACATATTTTTCTGTAACAAAAATCCTGCAAGTCTATCATACCAGGCTCTAGGGGCTTGTTTAAGTCCATATAAAGCTTTGGTAATTTTGAAAACATGTTTAGGATGTTTTGTGTCTTCAAATCCAAGAGTTTGTCCTAAATAAATTTCCTATTTAACTTATTTGTTAAGGATAACACACTTTACATCCATTTTAAAAAGTTTGAATTTAAAGAATGCTGCAAAGGGAAGTAAAATACGAATAGATTCAAGTCTAGCTACTGAAGAAAAGGTTTCTTTATTATCTGTTAATTCTTGTTGATTTTAGCCTTTAGAAACTAATCTAGCTTGGTTTCTTACTATGATTCCATTTTCATCACATTTATTTCTGAAGACCCATTTTACTTCAATTATAGAAGTGTCCTTAGGTCTTTCAACCAAGGTCTATACTTTGTTCCTTTCATATTCATTTAGCTCATATTTCATGGATTTAATCCAATAATCATCACCTAAAGATTTATCAGTGCTTTTTGTTTCTAATTGGGAAAGGAATGACAGATGTTCTACTTCATTTCTTAAGGAACTTATAGTCCTTACTAGTTGATTTACATCACAAATGATACTATCACTGGGATGATTCTTAAGAAACAAATGATTTGGTTTTTGTAAAACCTATTCATCAATATATGGTTAAACATAATCTAGTGTTAATGCTTTTGAAATATTTTCCTGGATATTTTCATTATTAGAAGAATCTTCTATCAAAGGTTGATAATCAGTTTTTGAAAACACATCTGAGGATGTAGGTTGGGGTTGTTTAAAAAAAGGATCAGTTTCATCAAATTTAACATGCACTATTTCTTCAATAGTACAAGTATTTTTGTTAAAAACCTTATAAGCCTTAGAAGAAGTGGAATAGCCTAGAAAAATTCATTCACTGGACTTGGGTGATAATTTTTCTAAGTTATATTTAGTATTCAAAATTAAAACATTGCATCCAAATACATTGAAGTAATAAAGTCTAGGTTTTCGACCAGCCCATAATTTATAATGTTTTTTGGTAAAAAAAGGTCTGATTAAAACTAGATTTATAGTAAAAAAGTAGTACTAATAGATTTATCCTAAAAATGTTTAGAAATATAATATTCAATCAACATGGTTCTAGTTATCTCTTGAATAATTCGATTTATTATTTTAGCAACACCATTCCGTTGGGGAGTTCTTGGAGCTAAGAAGTTATGAGTAATGGTTTTCCTACTAAAAAAAGTTTCAAAATATGAATTTTAAAATTCGTTTCCATGATCAATATTAATAGTTATCAATGGAAGGTTTTTCTCATTTTAAACTTGGGCTCTAAAAGTTTTGAAATAAGAAAAGGCTTCTGATTTATTTGGTAGAAAATAGACCCACATAAATCTGGTGTAATCATCAAGTAAAACAAATAAATAGTATTTGCCTCCAATACTTCTAGTTTGTGTTGGGACAAAAAGATCCATATGCACTAACTATAATTCATTATATGTTGGGACTTCATCAATTGATTTAAAACATGATTTTTATTACTTTCCATATTGACAAGGATAAAAAACTTTTGATGAATCAAATCTAAGCTCTGATAGATCTGTAATAATTATTTTCATTGAGAGTTTTCATAGGTTACTAAGGTTACAATGTCCTAACCTTCTATTCCATATCCAAGATTGATCTTCCATTGCACTAAGAAAAGGTAAATCTTGGATCCTAAGGTCTTTTAAGTTTAGTTTATAAACATTCTCATGGATATGGGTAGAAAGAATAAACCCTTCCTTTTAATTGTGTATTAAGCATTTATCATTCCAAAAATTCACTAGTTAACCTTTATCACATTATTTAATTATGCTAATGAGGTTGTTGTAAAGAATTTTAACAAATAAAACATTTGAAATCAATGTTTTTCCAAGAAGAACAATGTTACCTATACCAATAATTTCTCCCTAGCATTATCTCTAAAAGTTACTTTTCCTCCTTTTGTCTTGATAATATTTAAAAAAAATATTTTGTTACCAGTCATATGATGAGAACATATACTATCCATGTACCATGCATTACTATTGTTACTTTCTTTATTTTCCTAAAAATAAAATAGTTAGATTTTTAGAATCCAAAATTTCTTGGATCCAGAAATTTCAGAAAGTAAAATCTTAGGAATCCATAAATTATTAGAAAAATAACATTTATGAAAACCTAAAGATTGGGTTTTATTTAAAGAACTTTTTTTCTCCCAATGTACACCACTATGATACTTAGTAAAAAAGGGAGCACTTTGTGGAAAAGAATAATTATTACTAAAAACTAGTTTTGAAAGAGTATAACCAAATACAAAACTATTCCTAAGAGGAATAAGTTGTGAATAATTTTTATCAAATTCTTTCCTCCCAAAGTATAATTTTATAAAAGTTTATTTAAGGAAAATTTTTTGGATTTTAGTCTAATGAATAAATTTTTATCCTCAACGTAATTAGTTTTAGAACTTGAGTTATTATCTAAAATATTTTTCTAAGAAATAACATTTTCAAAATCCATAGAAAGTTTGTCTTTCTCAGAATTAAATTCCTTAAGGTTTTCGGAAACACTTTCAAAATCCAAATTTTTCATATCAAGATCCTTAGAAAGATATGATACATATTTAGTTAAAATAGAAATTATATAATTTTCTATCTCTAACTTCATTTTTATCTTAAAAATTTCATTCTCCTAAAGTTTAAAAATCTAAAAACTTCTTCAAATGAAGTTAAGGTATTATCTTTTGATAAGAAAGATTCATCATATAATGATTCTTAATATTATTTATTTGGAAAATTATTATTTAAATAATTTTTGGTTAAGGATTCAACATTGTGTACCTTATCCATAAGACAATTATTTTCAATAGGTACTTTGTCTATAATAATAATATTCTTCTGACCAGAAGATTCATAATCTGAAGATTCAACTAAAGGATCAATACCACTGGCCCTATAGGTGACATTTTCTTTCAAGACTTTCTTAACCTTAGAATTGTAATACTTCTTTCTATTTCTCTCAGAATTATTTTCCTGCTTATATTTTCTCTTAAGCATAGGACAATCAGTTCTAATATGTCCAACCCTTTGACATTCATAATAGGTTACTTCATAATTTTTCATATCCTTTCTATATTTCTTCTTATATCTGTACTGAAAATATTTCTTTCCCATAATCTTGTTCATAGTTCAAGAAAGATTGGCTAATTCATTCTCCGAATGTTCAATATCAAATGGTTAAAATATAACAACAAATTTCTCAGCTTTATATATAGATTCTATTTCTGAAGTTTTGACTTCAGATGTAGTAGTGAAAGCTACACTTCCATTACCATTCTTCTTTTTGATGAAATTAGCATCTCTCTTCATTCTGGTTTCATGCTGAAGAGGAGTTCCAAATAACTCATCAAGAGTAATGTTAGATACTTTTCTGTTCTCATCAATAACTATCCTTTTTGATTCCCACTCATTGGGAATGATGTCAATTATTTTATCTACAAGAACTTCATCATGAAGAACTTTATCTCCTATTTATTAAAGACTATTGACAATGGTCCTAAATATTTGTTGTAATTTGAAAATAGGTTCTCCATAACAAAAAATGAATCCATGATATTCAGCTCTTAGCATAGTTTTTCTAGTTTCTATCACTTTTGAAGTTTCAAAATATGTACCTTCCAGTTTCTTCCAAATACAGTTGGAAGCTTCACAAAAAGATATTTGACTATATATATTCCAGGTCATAGAACACAACAAAGTATTGTATACCTTGTAATTTAGTTTATATTCTTGTTTTTATTAGTCGGTGAAGGTTCTATCTTATTTCTATGTAATTTTGTAATCTCTAGTGAGAATTACAGAATTTTATACTCCAGTGTTAATGAAAAAATTCTTCATTCTATCTCTCCAGTACTCATAATCATTACCATCAAATATTGATGGTCTGATAGGGTTTATGTTGTCAATGTAACCATCATTTATACCTTCCATTTTATAAGAAAATACTTTTCCACAATATTTGTTAATAGAATAAGTTTATAAAAAAGATAGAAATATTTAAGCAAAACGTGAACAAGAAAATTTAAGCAATAATAATTTATAACAAGGAAAAATTTGGAAAAAAACTTATATGTAAGTTTATGTATTTCAGAGACCTCCTTTGATACAAAATGTAGGATCTAAATAGTGTATGTAGATACTCAATTACAAGAGGGGGGGGGGGTTGAATTTTAGGTTTAAAAACTTTCTCTTTTAACATTAAAAAGAAATTTTATGTTTAAAAAAGATAAACAAGGTAAATTCACAAACCTTATTTAGTTCTTAACTATAAAACAAACATTCTTAGGGTTTAGAAAGATGGATCCAGAAAATAAACATAAGAAAAATTTTCTTAGAGAATTATTCTACCTTAAAGCATATAGAATCTTAATTATTAGAGAATGTAAAAGTACAAGAAATTATAATAAAGTTATACTTTATTTATTTATCAAAATATAGTGGAAATAAAACTTGAAACAAGAACAAGTAACAAGTAGGAAATATTTTAACCCAAAGAGTAGGGTATCGAATAACCTCAGATAAAGGATCCTTGATTTATACTTTCAAGAAAGTCTGTCTTACCCACAGTAGGGTAAGCCCTTGATAGAAATATCAGAATCTTTCCTGCTATCCCCAAAATCCCTTGATCATTAAGGTAGTCGACACCTCTTCCTTCCTATCCCTGATTGCCCTCAATTGTACTTAGCAACAATCAGAATCGCATGAAGCAAGTTGAACAAGATGTTCACAGCTGAATAAGGTGTTTATAAAATGCATAAGTCAGGATAGTCTTTCTCTCTCTAGAAATCAATTCATAGCATATAATCTCTAGGATCATCGTTTTATAGATGGATGTCAAGCTTGTTCAAATGAGCTCCTATTTATAGGCAAAACATTAACGGTTAGATCCATCCTCCAATGGTCATATTTTTCTTTGAATCTTAGAGGGACATGTACACGTGTCACTCAACAAAAGGTTAGTTATGAACTAATTGTACGACATAATTTTATAGTTACAAAAGCATGTGTAATGAAAATGAAGAAGCTTAACTAAAAATGAATATCTGGAATATAGGGAAAAATAGAATTTAGAGTCTAAACATATAAACAATCGGATTCGAGAAACATGGATATTCAGATTCTATTTTTTCAAAGAATTTGGAGTCTAAATTATGAGGAATTTAGAGTCTGAATTTCAATGAATTCGGAGTCTGAATTACATAGAATTTGGAGTCTTATTTTTAGAGAATTAAGAGTCTGAATTTTAGAGAGTTTAGATTTTGAATTTAATAGAATTTGAAGTCTAAATTTTAGATAATTTGGAGTATGAATTTTAGATAATTTGGAGGCTTAATTTCAGAGAATTTGAAGTCTGAATTTCAGAGAATTCAGAGTCTAAAAACAAGAGTCTCGATATTCTAGGAACTATAATATTCTTAGTTTTTAGATTATGATATGATTTTTTGTCTTAGTTATAAAATGAACTTGGTTTTGAGAAGACATAAAATAAGAAAACCTGATAATGATAAAACTTTCCTTAGAGAAAGGATATTTTCCTTAAGAATATAATCCTTAGAGAGAGATAATTTTCCTTAAGAAAAAGTTTTTGTGATTTTCAAAACATAATGGAATGTAAAATTCATAAGGAAACCTTATTTACTCAACAATGAATAAAATAAATATGAAAATAATTAAATGAATAAATTGGTAATGAAACGATATTACATTTTCTCAGTTATAAATGTTTCATACATATATAAATTGTTATGTTTTTTACTTTTTGTAAAAATATTTTACTTATAAATTTTTATAAATTTAATATATTCTAAACTATTTTAATTATAAGAATAAAAATAATAAAAAAATTGAGATCCCTGCTGTTCGACATTCTCGAGAATAACACCACTATTGTCAACTTTAGTGGATCTGAGTGATTCTACTATACTAGAGACTTATAGAGAACTAGTAGTTTCTCTTGATATTTTTGGTATCCAACCATCTGATGCACCTCTAATGATGGTGTAGTTGGTCACCTATTAATCTAGGGGATATTGACAAGTTAACATTTCTGGTATATTTTTCATTATACAAAAAAACTATATATGTTATTAATTATTTAATTAATTTGTTAAATAGATAAATATTGCAATAGAAGAGATGTAATTATGAATAAGAAAGATGTATGGGACCTAAAATACTTTAACATTATCATTCTATTTGATGATTTTATGGTTCATACTGGTGATACTACCATAATTTATTGAAATATTCTTAGGAAACTTTCTCATGAGATGGTGATTTTTCTTGTTAATTATAAAGATTTGAGTCATATTACCAGAGCTTGAAAAAATGAAGTATTTAATAAGAAATTAAAAGTAATATTAATTTAATATTCATTGATAAATAATTTAAAATATATGAGTAAAATTTGGTAATATACTTATAAAGTGTTATGTTTTTCTCTATATTTTTTTTCCATTTTGATATACCAGACTTTGTTTCATATCCATGGACTCTAAAAAAGTTCAATAAGAAATGGAGAGATTTAAAATAGAGATAATGGCATGAATTTATTGACACATCTCTTATATTATGAAAAATGTATGAGAATGTTTTTAAAGGCATTTATCAGGAGCAGTGGATGGTGTTTGTCGATATTAATAGAGATGAATCTCATGAGTTAATTTCATATTTTATAGTTTCATAATAAAACAAACAATTTAATTTTTTTTAATGTTTCAATTTTTTTTGTAATTATCTAAAAAAATAATATGAATCGTGAGAAAAATCCATTCCACATATCAATGGGTCTCAGAGTTTCTTGAGAAAAAGAACAATCTTGGTTGTATTTTGTCCACTATTATTTATATTATTTTATAATTAGTTAAGTGTTTTTTAAAACTTTTATATATTTTTTTATATACAATGATGAATTATGTCACTCTGTTAGGTGAATAAACACGTGGCTTAAAGTTCATATGAAACCTGATGATAGTTTTTTGAATGAGACTACCAGAGAAAATGGAGTAAGTAATTTTCATTACTATTAAATGTTAGTTCATTAATATAAAAAAATATTAATGAAAAATAAATTATAACAAAAAATAAAAACATTAATACTTATTAAAAAGGGCCATGTACATGGGTAAAACAGTGTCAATTAGATCAATTTCCACCATTTGATCTATCTATCCAGCCCCATTTATGTAGAGACCCGAAGCTTGACATACATGGACATTACATTACTTTTGCGGAATACTTAGTACATAACAAAAACAGACAAACAAGGACCGTAATAGTTTATTGTCTTTGGAAACTCAGAATATAAACATCTAATCCTGTTGAAAGATCTTCAAAATCTCTCATATAGATCTTCCCCTTTTGTTTACATACCTAAAACCTTTCTTTATATCCTAGGGAAGAGAAAACATATAAAGGGTGAGCTCAAATTCTCAGTAAGGGTAAGCATGGATAAAATAAAACAAATCATATACATTTGAGCTTAAAAACATGAACATAATGTTTAAACATCAAAAGCTTGAGCAATGACATAAAACATGGAAGTACGTAAGGCATAGATCATAAAGAAACATTAATCATGATAAAATAGCATGGGAGTAAAACATGTAATTTTTGAAACCATTCAGCACATGTTATGATTTCCATAGTAGCCAATGCATTACTGCCAAGACCATCTTAGTG
Organism: Viscum album; assembly: GCA_963277665.1. Taxonomy (NCBI): domain Eukaryota; kingdom Viridiplantae; phylum Streptophyta; class Magnoliopsida; order Santalales; family Viscaceae; genus Viscum; species Viscum album. Next base: position 510,737,020 of record OY728134.1, read on the forward strand.
GACAAAGTCCCTTTCTAAATCGAGTTCACTCCTCGTTCCAGTCCAGTATTACTGAACCGGTTTAACTTGCTGTTCCAGCCATGTCTATCTCATGAGATATATATCTTTACCCAATTCATTGGAGGGAGATATAGGTCCCACCCATCTCATAATGAAATCATTCCTACTTGTGCCACAAAATAAACTTAAAACATTCATCATAACCCAAAGAATAAAACGGGTTTCATAAACATCATCCCATCATCACATAATACATATAAAAGAAATGGATATCATTTCATAATAAGAAAAGTTAAACCATGTAAACCATAGAGATATGATACTTGAAACATACACATATGAAATAATGTCATCTTAGAAGAAAAATGGTTTTAATAAAACACTTGAAATGAATTCTTGAGGAAAATATGCTTTCTTCTTCAAAATCAATTTTTTTTCACAAAACATCATGAAATTTTAAAAGAAAGAGATTCTGTTGGAAATATTCATGAAATATTTTGTAGGCAGCTTCCTGAAAATAGGGCTTTATAAAACCGTAAAAATCCGTTCGTGCCATATAAGTTAAAAAAAACATTCTTCTCGTACTTTTGCTGAAAAAGTTAAAAAGTACATCGTAACATAAACAAAAGAAATATTACTTACATACCATTTAGTAAAAGTCAATAATGGGTAAAAAGGACATTAAAAATACATGAAAAAACTTTTATAAAACATGGACATGGATGATAGAAATAACCCCAGTAAATACTTACGAATAAGCAATCTCGGATAAAAATGAGATTTGCAAAATTATCCCTTACCTTAGGTCCGATATGCTTCATATGGATCCGAAACTCATGTATAGTGATTTAAATAATGTCATTGACTTATTACATAATCATATTAATTTTTATGATATCATATATGTTTCACTTATGACTTTATATTACCTGTTCTTTTGTAAATTCCGTGTTAAAGCAGCGTTTTGGGTAAAATCATTTCATTTATCGTATGTGTTTCGACTTGTTGTTCATGATATTATTACTTATATACTGATTTAAATAATTCCAGAATGTAAAAAATGATTTATATATAATATATATTCATCATATACATATATACTATAGATCGATAAAAGGAATGAAATACACTGTTCATGGAGACGGTAGGCCGTACATACGCATGGACGCTGTTTTCATTTCCTTATTGAATTGAATGAAACTAAATATATGACATACATACATATATATATACATAAATACATTAGCATTATTATTTCATATATTTCATTATTATTCATTATATAAACTTTATGATCATTCATGTATGGTTAACATGGAGAATGAATCTCATCGCGTCGTGGAGACGGTAGTCCGTACACACGCACGAGCGATGATATCATTCCCATAATTATTGAATAGAATTGGAGTGGATGGTATAATATATCAGAATCAGTATTATGTTATAATAACCATATTTAGTTATTCTTTACACCATTATACCCATCCATGTAAGGTGTTGGTGGAAAAACAGATTACACCACGGCGTGGAGACGGTATTCCGTACGTACGCACGCGCGGTGATTTTGTTTTCCGTAGGATGGATAGAAGGTGAAATAGGGTTGTTTCATATTTATAATAACATATCAGTATATTAGGGATACTGATGTTATTAATTCATAATGAAACAACTAAATAAGAGGGAGTAGAAGAAGAATGGAACTTGAAGAAAACGGTAGAAGGTATTACCTCTTTCTCAAAGTGCCTCCTTTAAAATTTATCTTAGGGAACTAAAATTGGTATTTGAAGAAGACTAGGACCTTTAGGATGTTTCTAGGGAAGTGGAGAAGAGAATTTGTCAGGGTTTGGCCGAGCTTGAGGGCTCAAATTGGTGTGAGGAGGAGAGGGAGGAGATGCCCTTTTATAAGGGAGAAGAGGGGCACCTTTGGAAATATAAGAAATATTAGTTTATATTAAATCCCAAACCCACATAAAAACTTCCAAAATGACTCATATAAAAAGATTATATGATATAGGGTTTTAATATCATCAAACAATATTATTTAGACATGTTAGGAATCTATTTTAAACATTATCAACTTGATTTATCCTTATTTATCAATTTAATTTTATTTGTGGTAATAATATTCTCAATTTTAAATTATTATAAATAATTACATATGTGTTGTGAATTTTCCATAATATGACACTTTATGACATTTTAGACCATATAAATTTAAATTAATAATTTTTAAATATTTTTGTGATTTTTAAACAATTTTATAATATGTTATTTTTATAAAATAACAATAGTGTCAATTTTGACACTATTCATTTATTTGAATTTAAATAAAATATATACATAAGATATGTTAAAACTAAAAGCTTTAATAGATTAATAAAATTTCATATGTATCTATAAAAGTAGTGTAGAACATTAAATAGTTCATATAATATTTATTTTATTATTTTTAAAACCTTTTATTTGGTTTATCGCTTAATAAAATAATTACTACAACATTTTTGTATAATTATTTAATATACTTATTTGTTGCATATAAATTAAAAATAAAATCCTATTATGAATATAAATATATTAAATTTCACAATAATACTTTTACTCGAATTTATCAGCTTAAAATCACAATATTTAAATTGTTATATTTATTAAATTATGAAGGTGACAACTTTAACATCATTTAAAATAAAATAATATAAGTGTCATAATCGCATTAATAAGGATCCATGTGGCCCAATATTAGGCCAGTGGATGATTAGGGTTTATATATACACTAATAATAAGTTTTTTACAGATTTTTTGGCCTTTTGATATGTATTACTATTTCAATAAAAACTATATTATTGATTTTTCACTAAATAAATAATTTCTGCATCATTAATATATAAGATAATAAGGTAATTAAATAACTCTTAAAAATTAAAAATAAATTACCATGATAAAGACAAACATTTTATCTTTCAAATGAGTATTTATAACCGAATTTATATTCTGCATAAACTTATATAAAAAATACTTTAATTATTAAAGTTGAGTGAGACATATTTCACTTTCCTTTAAATAAAATAAACTAAAGGTCTTAATCACCTCCAAGTGGGTTCTAATGGATTCCATTTCAACCCAAATATGACTTAGGACGAATTATAATCATCAAATTGTATTAAGACAGGTATTAGGATAATTTTATAATATTATATTTACCATTAATTACCCAATTTACCTTTTACTATGGTAAATAAAATTTACCGTTGTTACTATTCACAAAGCCCAAAAATAAAAAGTAGTCTATTAATATAATTTGGACCCACTGATTCCAAATATGGAATCCATTTTTAAAAATTCAATACACAGAAGTTGCATAAATTAAATTAAAATTAATCTCGTTGTCGAAAGAAAATGGGTTTTTGTTTAAAACATTGCAAAAGATTGAATTTATTTAACCTACGAATTCAATGTAAAATAAATGCTAATGACATACATTATATTAAATGGTAAAAATATATTATATTTATACTTTAAAAACATTAAATATTATAATTTAACCACATATGTTATTATGATGAAAAAAGTTGTTTTTAATTAAAATATAGCGTGTTTTTACTATTCATTAAAATATGAAAGTTATCAGAATAATATGAAAAATTTATCCAAGGTAAAATTTTATATCCTGATTCCAAAGAATAATTTTATTTTGTAAAATTGAACTTATAAAAATGTCAAAAACTATATTTAAAGTGGGTGCACCATCAAAAGGCGGCAAAACTGCATTTTTTGAAAAATACTTATTTTACCCAAAAAATTTATTTTGTTCTTAAACCATGTTCTAGAAAATGTGTAAGAAGAATAATAATGTTATAAAATTCAAAATTTAGTTAATAATATTCATAACGGCTAGTTCATAATATTATAACCATATGTCATTGTTTAGTGAAAACCAATATTGCGTACAACACACGCTATCGAAGAAGGTCGCGGTTGCGTGTAATGCAAGCCAAGTTAGGGTTGCGTGTAGTGCAAGACTCCATTGTTGTTGCATATAATAGAATCCAACCATATTTTATTTATACATTGAATATATATATATATATATATATATACACTCAATGTTGCGTAGAATAACTTCAATCAAACGAACTTGAAATTGTGTGTAACACGAGCCAAGAATAGTGTTGCGTATACTGCAAGCTAATACGGTGTTGAGTATAGCGCAAGATAATATTGGTGTAGTGTACAACAGATGATATGAAAGAAATTAAAATGAATATATCTTATAAAATCTTGGGTTGTTACAATTTAGTTGGGTGAAGGCCTATTTTTTGTTATAATTTATTTTTCATCATTATATTTTTATAGTAATGAAATAAAATTAAATAATAATGAAAAAATATGAATTATATAATATTATAAAGTTCATATAATTGTAAAAAATAATTATTAATATTATTGTATTAACACGTTAAAATTAAATAATCCTTTGATAAGATCCCTTCACAATCATCATTGGTATCCTAGAGGGATACAGCTATAATTGTTTTAGGGAAGAAGAATCCAGGGCATGTACGGGGTATGGGTTCTGGGCCTACTCCATCAGATGCCTTTGGTAGTGTGTTATCATCATTTACTACTGCACCCAATGTAGGTTCGATCAGTGTTGTTGATCGTGAAGCATAATTAGAAATTTCAAGGTTGAAAGAAAATGTACAAGAACATGAATCTTATAGAAAAAAATAAGATTAGTGGCAGTCAACAATGGGAAATTATTAAGTGTTTGTATTTTAGAGGATGATAGGCATAATCCTTATGGAAATTACTAGGCTTATAGATCATCCCACTAAGGTAAATTCTAAATTCCATAAATCATTCACACATTTCTAAAGAAGAAATATAACTTCCATGAATAAAACTAAAATGAAAATTTTATATTGAAAACACACACTTTGAGTAATAATGACCACATCGTATGTCATATTAACATGAGGGAGATTATTACACATTAAAAATGAATTAGGGATCATTTTATGAAAATTTTAAAACAATTTGAGCTTGTTTTCTCAGTTTTTTCTTTGCGACATATTTTTTAATGTAAAATGACACTTCTATTGAAAACACACACTTTGAGCCATACCACCCACTTCATGTTCCAGATTGATGTATGGTAGATTGCTACACATAAAATATTAATTATGGATTATTTTTATATATTTTGAAATCAATTTGAGCACTTTTTCTTAGCTTTAAAAATTTGACATATGTTTTAAACTAAAATGAATCTTTTATATTGAAAACACACACTTCGTGTCATACCAACCAAATCACGTGTCGAGATGAATTGTAGTCAATTAACACACATAAAAAATGAATTATGGATATTTTTTCTAATGTTTTCAAACAATTCAATCTTTTTTTATTGGTTTTAGTTGTGTGACTAGGTTTTTAAAGTAAAAACAACACTTATATATTAAAAACACACACGTCGACTCATACCAACCGATTTTTGTGTCATATAACTGTGAAATCATATGAATATGACTGTAGATTTATTTTTGAAATGATGGAATTTAAGGAACAACATTCTAGGTTATGGTTTTATTGAGATTCTTATAAATGAATTTTTATTGTTTTAAAAAATAAAAACTTGCGTATAATGGTTAAAACTATAGAAAATAATATTATATTGACATGAAATCATGGAAAAAACACTGTGGAATTATTTTTGAAATTTATGTGAAAACATCACATCCATATGATGTATGGTGTGCTTATAATGACTTGACAAACAGTTTTTAAAGATACCAAAGTCTTTAAAAACATGTGTCTGGGGGTCAAAACTATGAAAATAATGTCATATGGATTTTAAATCATATCAATATGACCATATATTAATTTTTGGAATTTAGAAACTAATGAAATTTCATTCTGATTTACAATTTTCCCAGGATGCCTTTAAACACATTTTTTGTGTTCTAAAACACTAAACATGCTTGTAGCGGTCAAAATCATAGAGAAAAACCTCATATTGATGTGAAATCATGGTAAAACTACTGTTGAATTATTTTTTATGTGTACTTATAGACCACACATCCATCCAATGTATGGTGTTCTCTGAATGACTCAATAAGCAGTTTTTAAATATACTTAAGTCTTTAAAAACATGTGTCAGGGGGTAAAAACTATGAAAACAACATCATATAGTTTTTATATCAGATTAAAATGATTATAGATTGATTTTCGAAATATAAGAACTGACAACATTTCATTCCGAGTTACAGTTTGTCTCGGATGCCTGTAAATGTGTTTTTAGTGTTTTAAAACACTAAAAATTAAATATAATGGCCAAAAACATATAAAAAAAATCTTCTATTGATGGAAAATAATTGAAAAAACACCCTGGAATTATTTTTGTCATGTATGCATATACAACACATCCATCCTACATGATGTGTGCTCAGAATGACTCAATAAGTAGTTTTTAATGATACCATAGTCTTTAAAAATGTGTGATGAGGGGTTGAATTGATGTAAACAACATCAGATGGATATGAAATTATAGTAAAATTACCATAGATTAATTTTTAAAATTTAAGAACTAACAAAACATAATTTTGAGTTATGGTTTTCTCAAGAATCCTGTAAACATGTTTCATTGCTTTAAAACACTAAAACATATGTGTAATGGTTAAAACAACAAAAAAATACATAATATTGACTTAAAATCATGGGAAATACGCCATTGAATTATTTTTGATTTGTATGGAATGATTAAACATCCATTCGACATGTGGTGTGCTTATAATGACTCAAAAATAATTTTTAAAGATACCAAAGTCATTAAATACTTGTATTTGGGGGGTGAAAACTTTGTAAATAATGTCAGATGGCTATGAAATCATTATAAAATTACCATTTATAGTTTTTTCAGATGTAAAAATGGAAAAAATGTCATTCTGAGTTATTATTTGACTAGGTTGATTATAAATACATTTTTATTGTTTTAGAACACTTAAAAGTGCGTATAATGGTCAAGAATATTCTAAACGACCTCATATTGATTTGAAATCATGAGAAAACACTATTGAATTATTTTTTATGTGTATTTATAGACATCATATCAACCATATATGTGGTGTTCTCAAAATGACCCAATAATTAGTTTTTAAAGATATCAAAGTCTTTAAAAACTTTTGTTAGTTGGTCAAAACTATGCAAAAAAATGGATGGCTATAAAATACTAGGAAAATAATCATTGTTTGATTTTTAAAATGTAGGTAATGATGAAATTTCATTTTGAGTTATAGTTTATCTAAGATACCACAAAACATGTTTTTAGTATTTTAAAACACTAAAACATTCATGTAATTGTCAAGAACATAGGAAACAACCTCAGATTGATGTGAAATCAAGGTAAAATCACTGTTGAATTATTTTTGGAATGTATGCATAGAAAAAAAATCCATCTGACATGTGATGTCATCCAAATGACTTAATAATTAGTTTTTAAATATAGCAGAGTCTTTAAAAACATCTGTCTGGGGGTCAAAACAATGAAGAAAATGTCAAAATTCAATGATATTAGAGGATAATTACAGTAGATTGATTTTTGAAATATAGGAACAAAAAACATGTAATTATAAGTTACGATTTTCTTGATATTCTCATAAAAACATTTTTAGTGTTTTTAAACACTAAAATGTTCATGTAATAGCTAAAATCATAGAAAAATACTTCAGATAATGTAAAATTATGGGAAAACCACTTCTGATTTTTTTAGAATATACATACAGACAACAAATCCATATGATGCATGGTGTGATTAGAATTACTCAATAAACAAGTTTTAAAGATACAAAATCCTTTAAAAATTTGTGTTAGGGTGTCAAAACTACGTAAAAAATGTCAAATTACCATGAAATCATATGACAATGACCATAGATTAATTTTTAAAATGTAGGAAATGAAGACACATCATTACAATTGATAGTTTTCCTGAGATTCCTGTAAACATGATTTTAGTATTTTAAAACACTAAAACATGAATGTAATGGTAAAAACCATAAACAATGACCTCATATTAATGTGAAATCATGAGACAACCACTTTTGAATTATTTTTTAAATATAAGACAAAATTACACATCAAAGTATTTAATTTTTTTATTAAGTAAATTTCAAGTACACCAAACGTCAATTTAAAAATAGATTAGATTGTTATATACTTATCCATTTTCAGTTTGAGGTGTAAATCATATATTAAATAAGTAATTTTATGTTTTAAAAGTGTTTTTAATGACATATTATTTGTTTTATGTAAAAATTTATTCTGTTTGATTAACAAATAAAAAATTTTATGTGAAACATTCTGAATATATTCTGTGTATATTCTATTTCACATTTATTTTCTTAAATGTTTTGGTTATTATTATAGGTGACAAATACCGGTTTTATGTAGGATGTTGAACATTTTGATCCAAAACATTATTCAGAAGGATGTTTTGAGGGTTCATAGTTTTTATGGCATGTTTAAATATTATTAATGACTCTACTATAATTCTAATTTATTATGTCTAGTTCTAATTTTTGTCTTTTTTTTCCAGTTGATGAGATGACGTGGGCAGTTCCAGTTGACGGGATGATATGGAGGTCGATGGATAGAGAAAAGGTCATGGGATATATATATATTGGTTGTGCATTATTGTTGATGAACATATTTTTATGTATATATTGACGAATAATCTATGGGTTAACTGAGGTATGGATTGACTGAAGTATGGGTTGACTGAGGTTATATATATATGACTATGGATGTATGATGGTATATATATATTGTATTTATTGTGCATTTATGATTTAGTTTATTTCATGTCAGGGGTTTTATATTTATATATATTTTTAAATATTTCTAAAAATTATATTTAGTGGTGTTTATCATTAAATACATCTAAACTTAACTACCACTAAATAGGAAGAAGCACCACTAAATGATTTCTGATCATGGAATTCAGGGCTGTTTCTTTAACCATCTCTAAACCATATAGCAGTGGTTTAAACCACCATGTATAGAAAAAACTTTCAGCAAATCTCTAACTTTTTTATAGTGGAAATCAACGAAAAATCACTAAAATATTTCCATAATAGTTAGTTATAAATGCATATATTCAACTTTCATAAAAATATTCTCACACAAGAATAAAAATTTAAGATAATTCCAAAACACTCAAAATAATACCATTACTCATTCAAAAAAATAATCCATAAATATAAAATATAATTTAAATACATTATTTTACATAATTAAACTCAAATCAAATAATGGTTTCTTGACTATTACATTTAAACAATGGCCATTTTCATGGAAAATAAAAATAGTTTAGTACCACCAAATAAATTTTAAAGATGAATTCCATTATACCATAATGGAATAAATATGAAATAAATCTTCAAATTATTTATAAATTACTCATAATATAATATATTAAAATAAAATATGTTAAATATGACTACATAAAAGAAGTGAGCTTACCATAAAATGAACTAATAACCTTTCACTAATCAGGTAACCATTATATCTAATTATTTAACCCTTGTTATGTATTTTTAAATGGATTTTAAATTTGTTTTGTCCCATTTTATGGTATACTAATAATTGGGAACAAAACCTTATAAAATAAATACACCTCAAAAATAATAAAAACTACCAACCCTGACACCTCACATACAATCATTTAAAAAAAACACTATATGAATAAAATCATTCAAATAAATTAAATCTTAAACTCACATTAAAAGAATAAAATCAATGAATTCCAATGGTTAGTTTCAATTTATTAAATTTTAAACCCCATGTTTTCCTCCCTACCATTAAAAATATTTTCATCATCTAAAAAACACAATACATTCACTTCAACATACATTTCTCAAAGAATTTTTTTAAGGTGGATAAAAAACGGGTCATTAATAGACATCCAAAGTCATACAAGGAACCAACATTGTAAAACTGAGCCTATTATAAGTCGAATTTAGGTAGGATCATTAATATGTTAGAGGACCACCCGATGGGAGGAGGTATTAGCCATGAGTACCGATGTGGGGTGGCATTGGCAATGCTCATACACCCTAGTGTTGCCATGCTAGAGAGAGAATAGGAGATCCTTGAAACATGTGGAGTTTTTTTCATACTGCGATTGAGTTTATACTATGAAGGGGTATAATCATAACACTAATAAATGATAGAGGAAGAGAAAAAAATAACTTACCTTAGATTTGAGAGTTGATTCGTCTGAGAGAAGGTCGAGGGGGAGTGACAACAAAGCTAAACTTTTGCAAGAGTTTGAATGGTGTGTGGGAATCTGTTTAGTTAGGGTTCTATTGAAAATATCAAGAAGAGTATTATTAGTGCTAAAATAATAAGCACTAATAAATCATATATAAAAAATAGTGAAAATCGTGGGGGTGAGACCATGATCCATAACATTATTATTAAAAGAAAGAGAAACCTATAAGAACAAGGAGAGTTTTAGGGTACAAGTGACAACAGAACCAAAGCAAACCAAACAATACTCAACATTTATACCTACCACCCCTTCCATAGTAACCACCACGTCCCCTTGGATGTCTTTCTCTTCACCATTGCTTCGAAGTCTACCATTCCCCACATGGATCATCCGTTCCTAAGGTTCCATCATCAGCATCATGGGCATCATGAGGGTCATCAAGAGGATTGTCCTAAGAGCCATTGTGAGTGTCTTCAAGCTCCTTGATAACCATACCTTGAGCTCCATCATCTAGATGATCCTCACTATAAAGATGTACAACCTGTTCATTTTCATTCTATGAAACTGTCAAAGGAGAAGATGCATCATCAATAGGATTTTTCAAATGAGAGCTATTTTTCCTTTCACATCTCTCCATATAGAGAAAGTCAAAATCTGAAGATTTGATTGATTCAAGAATAGTAAATAAATTATATTTCACAAAATTAGTGGTATGAGACAATGCTACTTTGGGAGAAGCATCACCCAGAGTCACTTGGTGACCAAGTGACAACATAGAATCATCATTAACTAAGGCAGAAGAGGCCCCAACTGTAGGAGGAGGAAAAACCGAGACCTTGACAGTAGAGTCCTCCAATGAGTCTACTGCATGAGTAGCATCCTACCCAGGAGTACCCTTTCCATAGGAAATTTAGCTGTGGAATTCCCTAATATGAGCACATTAGTGGAATAGTCACAAGGATCACCTGCTGCACACATAGTAGTAGGAGTGCAAGTCTACACACACTGCTGTGCATTCGAATGATCAAAATAATCCATGACATGAGTGCCACACCCACTAGAAAAAACCCACAGGGAACCACCACTTAATTTACCCTTAGAATAAAAATGTTCTTACAATAGAATAGAAGTATCTGGAACGTTATCACTGTCCAATACATCACCACATTTAGAAGGTTCCCTATGCTCAAAAGTGTAAGGAGGAAGTGAACCATCACCCGAAGGATCATGCAACATACCTCCACTCATATGACCATTAATAGGTATGCTAGTGGTTTTACTAGTCACAACATCATCAAATAAAAGAGAGCCCATATTCCCGTTATTTTTCACAATATCCTCCCTGATGATTAAAGTTGAATTAACCTTTACACCATCAGGGGTAGGTGAATTAACCCTCCCAACATTAGGGGTACCTCTCCTTACATCCATTGAAGTAGGAGAAACACATGATAATTTGAATTTACAACTTTCATCAAGGTGACCATATCAATTAGAGTTGTAACAATATAAACCCCTATTAAATTTAGCTTGAACATGTCCAATAGTAGAAAAATTTATATAGAAATCTGGAACATGCTCAAATTCAATCTCAAGTTAAAATTTAAAATCACCAGAAAGAAAAAAAACTATCTCAACAAGCACCAATGACAAATCAAAATCAACCAGAATGTGAGAAAAATTCCCATACTAAACTATCCTAGTCTCTTTATCAATCTTAAATGGAGTGGCCATGACTGATGAAACATCCCAAAGGGAACTTGGATGCCAAAATACCTAGTTCAATCATTTGATGCGAATCCATGATTGTGATGCGATGTTCATGGATCGAAACAGATCAAACAAGGGATCCCAATTATGAAACTGGAGGATCCCTTGCTTGAGACTGACAAACCCACAACTACAGGCCCTCATTTTCATATCATTAGAACAAATAGTAAAATGATAAAAGTTCATACCAATCGATACCAACTGCCATTCAATAAAACCCCAAATATCCTGAAGTCATTTATGAACATCTTCAAGCTTCCTCGAAGCATTCATCTGTGAACTTATATGATCAATCATTGAATGTTTACAAGTGTCAATACACTCTTGAAAAAATAGAGGGTTTGATTCGACTACCACAAGCGCAACATTTCGTGAGATCCGGTTATTAGAAGCAGATTCACTACTTTGAGAACCTGGGAAAAAGTGATTAGAGCCCCTGACCTGTAACACATTCGTTTGAGGAAGTCCACCCGAATCAACCAGCTTCGAACCAGAGCCCGCATCTACCTTCTTCTAAGGTCTGACAAATAGATCCATGAGATTTAAGTAATCAGCTGAAGAATTCATCATGAAATGAAACCCTAAATGTCATAGACATAGAGAGAGAATCTCTCAACCCTCCTCGTGAAAAAATCTTTGATAAAACATATATAACTAATTTTAATAATATAATTAATATAATAAAAAAGTTCAAATGTATATAATTATAAATAAATAAATAAATATAAATGTATTTAATTATAAATATAGTAAAAAAATTGTAAATACGTATTAATAAATATAATTATAGATATATATTTATAATTACAATTATAAATATATATATTTATAAATATATTTGTAAATATATTTTTAAATATTTGTAAATAATTATATATATTTAATAAATATGTATATGTATAAATATAATAAATATATTAATTATATATATATATATATTTATTATCATTTTATAATTATTTTAATATATAATAATTTATTTATAATTACATAAATACTTTTAAAAAAATTATATTTATTAATTTATAATTATAAATTTATAAATTTATAAATATAGTAAATAAGAATTTATAAATATAATTATTTATAAATATTCTTTTACAAATATATTTTAAACATTATTAATGGATATGTAATCTTAAATACCTGTATATTAAAAATGAGTGAAATTGAATAATTAAAAATGAGTAGACTTTGAAAATCTCAAAAAAATGGATAAGTTTTATTAATTACACATATTAATAATAAAAATAAAATCTGGGTATATATTAAAATGAAGATGAATAAATATTTAAAATATTAAAACATAGTATGTAAATATGCATAAATAATATTAGAAAATGATTAAATTCCAAAAAAATATTAAAAATGAATAAATTATATGAAGTAAAATAATATTAAAAATAAATAAACAAAATTTACCTTTTAAAAACATAATATATTAAAAAAATTATGTTAAGAAATGAAATTTTAAAATGAATATTAAAATTTTAATAAATTAAATAAATACTACGAGTGTGTATTTTTATATAAATTTTTATTAATTACATAAATATTTGTGTGTGATAAATTAATGTATATATATATATACAAGTTTGTTATAAGTTAAATTGAACAATGACATTATATAATTTGAAATGTCTATTAATGAAATAAATAATATTAAGAATGAATAAATTTTATTAATTATGTAGATAATTTTTTAAAAAATAAAAATGAATATTTATATATGTTAAAATAGAAATGGATAAATATTAATTATATAAATTACAACCATATTAAAAAAATAAATATTAATGAAGATACATTTATAAATATATATTAGAAAATGGATAAAATTAAAAAAATATTGAATAATGAAAAACTGAAAATGAATAAACTAAAATAAATATTATGTATATTAAAAAATTATTATGTATAAAAAAAAATAAAAGTTGAATGAATTATAAAAAAAATTATATTAATAAATATTTAAAATCTATAAATTATAAAAAAAGTAAGCACAAACTTAACATTATCAATAAATAAATTATATGAATTGAGTGGATGTTAAGAATGAGTGAAATTTAATTAGATATATAATTAAATAATTAATACATTGTTTATAGTTAATAAAAATGAATAAAATTATTTTAAAAAGGGTAAAATTTATAAATATATTTATAGAAATTAATAGCGTATTTAATCAATATATTATGTATTTAATTAGTATATTAGGTATTTAATTAGTATATTAAACTAAATAGAGTATTAATTATTTAATTATCATATTAAGTATTTAATAATTTTATTCATTTGTATTAATTATAAAAAATATATTAATTATTTAATTATAAATATAATTAATATACTATTTATTACTTTATATATATATATATTAAATTTAATAAATTTAATTATAAAAAATTTGGAAGTTGGCTCCGTCTAGCTCATGAACACGTATGAATATATGCTTAAATAAAAATGAATATATATTAATTATGTAAATTAAAACTTTGTTAAAAACATAAAATGATAAAAAAAATTTATGGAAAAAATTATTAATGAAATGGTTATTAATAAAAAACTATAAATTTAATATATTTATTGAATAATAAATGGTTTATTGATTATTTAATTACTTTATTAATTATTCATGTTTATTAACTATAAAGAAAATATTAATTATTTAATTATATATATAATTATTTTTTAACTTATTAATTTTTAATTAAATAATTAATGTACTATTTATTACTATATACATATTAAAGTTCAAAAATTATATATATATATATCATTAAGTAATTAATATAATATTTATTTATATATTAATATATATAATTATTTAATATATATCAATATATTTGTATACATATCAATATATTTTTTTATACGAAATAAGAATTTAGTTATAAAAAAATTAATATTTATAAATAAATACTAACAACAAATAAATTTTAAAATGTATTAAATAAATGAAAATTAAAAATAAACCTGATATATATAAATATATATTAATATTTGAAATTTTCTTATATATATATATATATCAAAATATACTTTTATATATAAAATAAGAATTTTATTATAAAAAAATTTATTAAGTTAGCTGGCCTTTAACATGAAGGGCTTGCCATTTAGGTAGCCTAACAGGAAAGTCATACTCAGCATAGGGTGGGCTAAAGCCTCCGGCGAGGATAAGGTGGGCCAAGGCTTGTGGATGCCCATGCATATAGGCACTGACCCATATAAGTGTGTGTAGAGAGTGTATGTGGGAGCCCATCATCGAAAAAGGATTCTATTGTCGTGATTCCACATAATAATATAAAAAAGAGGTCGACGGTCAACATTTTTGATGTGGGACTCACATATTAATTTTATCAGTGCTAAAGAAGCACTAATAAAGGTGTTATTTTATCTGTTCATTTTTTATCACTGATAAAGGGTATCTTTTATCAGTGCTATTTCTAGTGTTGGTAAAGACAACTTTTATCAGTGATTTTTGATAGCACTGGTGAAATCTAGCACTAAATAAACCCAAAAATATAGTAGTTCGAGATTCATTAATTAAATATTATTCTTATAACACATGTTATGAATGGACTAGGGTTTAAGATAGATTTAAACTTTTATGGAGTAGGTATCTTAGGTAACCACTGATTCACTGGTATTCAATTTCACCCAATGGTACTCCACCACTGTCTTTATGTAGTGGAAATTTTTTCAATATGGGATATTTTTTTCATTACACTCTACAATGTTTAATTGGGGTAACACATTTGAGGAAAACACAAATTGTTTGATTGTGGTTCTGCCTTCTTCATGCTGTAATTCAATGCCAAAATAATTAGAGATTATTCCCAAATCATCCATTTCAAATTCAGAAAACATTTTCTCATTGAACACCTTGATCTCCTTGATGCTTCTCCCTATGAAAACCAAGTCATCAATATAAACACCCATAATAATAGCTATGAGCCCATATCCTCTTTTAGATAGAACTTGATCTAGTGGTCACTTTTTGAAACTAAGGTACTTGAGGATAATGTACATTATCGTATTCTATTCTTATGGATCCCGCTAAATAATGTTAATTTCATTAATCAAGTTATAAAACTACTGCTCCTTTTTTATAATAAAACCCTCAAGTTGAGCAGCATACATTTTTTCCAGTATCTCCCTATTCAGAAATGCGAACCTAAAGTCCATATAATGTACTTCCCATCCCTGGTTATCATCTAAAGAAAGAATGATACACACCATGTCAAGTTTTTCCATTAGTGTAAAAAAATATTTACAATTTACACATTGCCACTGAATATTCCCTTTCATGACCAATATCTCTTTTTAATTGATAATTTTTCCATCAATGTGCTTCATCTAGTGCACCCATTTTAATACAATTGATTTATGTCTCATTCGTAGTTCGGTGGGAGTCTAGATATTTTTATTTTATATCTTTTCAAGATCCTTGATCACAACATGTACCCATTTTTCATCTCAATATTCTTTATGGTAAGAGGAAGACTCCTCAAACTTAAATATGAGTAATTCATTTGCAAGAAATTTTTCTTTAGTCGCAGTCTTGATGTCTACAATGAAGGTACTATTTTGAAGTGGAAACGAATGTATATGTAGATCTCACTAATCCTTTGACTTTCCTTAACCTTCCTTTGATACCACTGAAGGAGGATCTCTCAGCGTGACAAACACAACCGCACATATGTAGATCACTAGAGGTGATCGGAACACAAAAATGCAACAGAAACAAATGTTTATTTATTATCTCTTTGGATTTTATTACAATTCATATACTCATACCCTATTTATAGGGATACAACACACACCAAAATAAAGGATGAATAAGAGAGAAAATACATGTCTGATGTTTGGTTCAGTAGGTTCTTTCCAAACATGAATTTGTCAAGCAACCTTCATTGAAGTCCAAGCCTCCATTGCTATAGTAGAGGCAGGTAACATCCAAGGAATAAGAGTTTATTATCCAAAATACCCCTTAAACATGTATTCTTAATGACCCATAATTTTAAATTATATATAAGTGGGTAACCAATATATATAATGACTTTACCACAGTCATTAGTAGTAATAAATTCAATAGCACATGCTGAATAATTTAAGCAGATCACAAGAGGTGATCATAGGAACAAAATAACATCACCTAGTAGAAAACTATATTTTATTTCTTCAATTTGGAATTATTCATTCTTGTACTCATCTACTAGGATGACATTATTATTCAAAAAACCTCTTTCTTGGGTTCTTTGAAATTTCCCCCCTTACTACGGGTCTTTAATGAGATTCACACGCACTGGAAGGAGGTGTCACTTTTATTCATTAAGGGAACCAACACGGGGATTTGATGCATTAAGAAGCCTAAAATAAAGGAGGTTTACCATATACAACATTGATGTAAATCTTTAATTTTAGGAAGAATTTTCTGTTTGATAGCGACTCCTATTCTTCAGTGCCTTTTGGGAAGGCATCTGCGATGGATAGAAAATCCATTTATTCAGTAGATTTAGGTGAGGATGATTGATTCAACTTATGAGAAAAGATGAAGGTGGGGGGTGTCCATCATCATCATCTATGTTTGGAAAGAAGTTGAAGGTATCTTTGATGAAGATGAATTCAATATCCAGGAAAACTATTTTTTCAAATAGTACATTTTGTTTGTTTGATAGGTGGACTTAGATGAATTCAAAATTCCTTGAAAATATTTTTTTTTGTGTTTCACTGATACAAATGAACATATTTTTTATAATAACAATTGAGGAATTTGTTTTCCATAAGAGGTAGGAGAAGTGTGGGAAGTGCAATATTTTTTTTTGATTTTAAAAAATGGAATAATTTTTTTAATAATGGAAATAGAATGAGGTGATTATTTTTTTTGCTGATAATAGAAGGAAAAATAGTATGCATGATAAAAATACTTTTGTTTTTTTTGGAATAACACATAGAAACCAAAGGAAGACAAGTTTGGTGTGAGGAAATTGGGTGAGACAAAAGACCCTAAAAAGGAGACATGTGGGAAAAAAATAAAAAAATGAAAACACATTTAGACAAATGGAATCACACTTTTGAAATTTAGAAAGTAAAAAACAATTTTGGATGAAAAATAAATATGGAAACTCACATACATGATTTGGAATAGTTAGTAAAACTAATCATAATTTTCTTCATTTGGACACCATAAAGGATCATATGGGGATATCACAAATCCCTCTCGACATAAATTACCTTTAACCTCTGATTCCATAGAAGGTGGATTTTTGAAGCAGAAATAGAAGTAGAAGCATATCTCATTGATCCTTTAACACACCTCAACCTTCATTTGATACCACTGAAGTAGGATCACTCAATGCGACAAACACAAACACACGAACACAAATCACTGGAGGTGATCACAACACACAAATACACCCAAAACAAAGGTTTATTTTATATCTCTCTGGATTATATTAAAATGCATATACTTATACCCTATTTATAGGGATATAACACACACGAAAATAAAGGATTAAAAATAGATAAAATACAAGTATGATGTTTGGTTCAGTAGGTGTTGTCAAAGATTAAATTCATCAAGTAGCCTTCTTTGAAGTCTCAGACTCCATTGCTTTAGTAAAGGTAGGCACCATACAAGGAATAAGAGTTTATTATCCAACATACAATACATCATTATTCAATTGGTACTTCATTGAAAGTTAGTGAAAATTTTGTTTTTGGGGATGTGTATGGAGAAACTTCTCAAGTAGTTTTTGATTAGGTTCCATGAGAGTTCACTTTAAATGGTATTGGAATTGATATTACACTCCAAATTGGAAATTTCAGTTGGTTTTTAGTTTATTTTTCATTAATTTGTGAAGTGTTTTTTTTTCAGAACCTTCCACAGTTAGAGAAACCTCCTTCACTAAAACTTTTTCAGATAATCCATAATGATGAATTCTGATAAATCCACAATAACTAATTTTTTACATGAATTCTAGTTCCAATCCACATCTTCTTGAAAAATGAAATATATACCTATATGTAAAATGCTTCAATGAGGTTCAAATAATCGATAAAATTCACTAACCTCTTCAACACCAATATATTCCATACGTTATCTACGATTGTTATGTTTCTTGAAGTGTGGAACCATCATTATTTCATGGGTTATACACTCGAACAACCTCAAGTGAGAAAGGTGGGGTTTCCTCCTAGTTTATGATTAAAATGGTGTGTGCTCTCCTATAACCTTTAATGGTAGGTGGTTAAATAGATGGAACACATGCCTCATATACTCTACCAATAATCTAGTAGGGATATTCATAACATTGTGTAGAAAAAGTATTATAGCCATGATCATTTTATTCCTCCAAAAAACCGCTACATTATATTATGGAGTGTAAGGTTTTGTGAGGTTTGTATTTATCCATCACTCTTCCCACATGTGGGTGAACTCATTCTTAAAAAATTCACCATCATGATCAATCATCAACATATTCACCTTGAAAAAAGGGGTGTTTATGACAATGAGTTAGAATTTTTTAAAATTAGAGGTCGCTTGATTCTCATCCTTGATGATATAAACCAACATCTTGTGACATTAATAATTAACAATGATAAAAGAAATAAATATTACCAGTGAGGGTTCTCAGAGTAATAAGTCCACAAAGGTTGACATGTAATAACTATAGTGTCTTCTTTACTCTGAAATTTTAATGGTCCAAGAATGATTACCATGATTTCTTTGAAATTAATCACCCTTCATATAACTTTTTTGGGCGAGTATTGGTGGGAATCTTGATCACCATCGTATTTTCTCACATAAGTTTCAAGGAATAGAAGTTGACATGGCTAAGTATCACATGTCAAAGCCATGTTGGGCATTCAAGGTTTTTATAGAGGTAAATCAGCTTAGTGGTTTGCTGTTGAATTTTATATAGTTGGTTTGGTAAACTCTTCACCATGTCCAGATGGAAAATAGATTCACAGAGAGTCATAACGTAATGAATCATAAAGATATGAATCATATTCTAAGGTATATAAATGGAATAACTATTTTACGATCATTCACACAAAGGATCATTATGAATATGAATTTTTTGGCTATACAGATAGTGATTTGGTTAGTGACTTGATTAGTAGAGGAAAGACTAGTGGTATGGTTTTTTATTTTAATTTAAATTTTGTGTTTAAAAATTCCCAAGAGTAAAAGACCATTTCAATTTAATCATATTAAGTTGAGTTTATGGAAGCTAATGATGAAACCTATATTTCATGGTCATAGTATACACATTGAAACAAAATTCCATTTCATTCAAAAGTGTGTGGAGAGAGGGAATATTACAGTTTAATTTTTTAGTATTGGAGAATAGTGAGAAGACGAACCAATAAAGGAACTACCAAGTGTAAAGATTGAAATGATGTGGAATATGTTGGGTGTTTTTTATCTTTAGGAATGATAGTATTAGGGGATATTATTTATTTTAATTCCTACATTCCCTAACTAGGTTTTATGGAGATAAATTTTTGAACAAATCTTCTCAAGGAGATGATCTTGTGCAAATATTTTCTTAAAACACGGATACAGTTTGTTGTGGTATATTAAAATTAATATTTTTTCAAATAACAATAATATGGATAACCGCAACCAAATTTTTTTTATCAACAAATTACTAGTTTTATTAATCATTGTAAAATCCATTATAAGAAAAAATAAAATAGTATTTATTGTTTCCATTCCTTCCCCATTGTATTTGTTTTTTATTTTTCACCTCTTATCACATGAGCATAAAGAAGGTTAACATCCAATAGGTTTATATATATATGGAACCACTTTCATTTGGAGACCAACCTTCTTTAATAGCTCCCATATGGGTATTCTGTGCTCTTATTAGCTCATGTATTCTCATGGGAGTTCCTGGCCCATGGGTGCTCTTTTTTTGGTGTGTGACCTTCCATGGATGGGGTCAATTATGCTCAGTTCCTCATTATAAATATAAAAAACTAATTTTTTTTTACAATACATATCCTATTAAAAAAATTAATAAATAAAAACAAATGTTTTATATCATGTTTGAAATGGAAAACTAACACAACATGTATAAAACATGTTCTATTATACTAATTTTAAAAAAACCATAATAAAAAATATGTTTTATGATACCATAGCCCCACACTTCTAGATCTAGAGTAATAATATCACATCATTAATACTATGCATAAAAATATATTACATTCAACTAATTTCATAATCTTAAATTAAGTGTATTTGAGAACTAAAAACACAATAATGTGAAAATAAAAAGAAAATTTTTATTTAACAATTTTCATTGCAATTTAATGATCCATAAGTCTTCCATAATTCATAATATTATCATATTATTTTATATTTTACATGAAAAAAATAGTGAGATAAACGACTAAATATAGTATTATAACTGAAGGGTTTTATATTGGACAAAACTTATCTAAACGCAGTGGAAAAAATAAGCTAAAATACATTTTTTCAAAATTAAACCCCTTTATTTTATTCAAAACAGAAATACATAAATAATTAATACCTTTTAATTATTGAAACTAATTTTTCCAAGTGTGTTCACATGATCTTGATAGGGCTTACTATGAATTTTCCAATAAACTCTTTCCTCCTAGTGAATCCTCAGGATGTATAAATCTACCAATGCATGTTAAAGATTATTCCTTCAACATGGATTAACAATAAATTATGTCATAATTAGATAAGGATAAACCACTAAACTAGATCCTAAATAAGATAAGACACTAATAAAAGTGAATTCCCGACCCCCATGGGTTGGAAACTAACAACTGGGAATAAAAAACATTCAATAGGGAACAATTTTTCAAAAAGTATAACTAAATGAAACAAAATTAGGGGAAATATTCCAGAAAGAGTTGGTATTCCAATACATTCATCAAGAAAAAAGAATCATAAGGCAGTAAAGTGAAAAACTCAAATCCAAATGATGAACCAAAAAATCACATAAACCATCAACAATATCATTAAAAAAATTTCCTCATAATAGGTGGATCACATACTCTATCTGTCACCATAACTACCAAGGTCCCACTTTCATGAATACCCACAATCTCTAAGCGATTCATTACCTTTTACTAGATCTATAAAAATAAATTCTACATACACCTAATGTAATATATAGGGTTTGAGAAACACTAGACTAGAAGGATATCACCCAAATATTTCATATTCAGTACATAATGAATAAATATGATATGATCAATTTTAAATAATAAATGTCATGATAATATTTTCCCAAATTACAATAAAATATGATCTTCCCATCATTTCATTGAAAAAAATATTCGGCATAAACAAGAATTTCTATCAAAAAAATCACGAATAAACATCTTAAACAAAACAAGAATGCATAAATCATTTCATATACACTAGAATATAGATTCATTTTCAATCATAGAACCATCACTATATGTCACAATGTTAGTTAGTTTAAGTAAAAAACATACTTAGTCAACGAGTTTTAATACATGAGACCTAGATATATTAATTCTCCAAGAATTCTCAGGAATATCCCCCTAGAGATATAAAAAAATTCATGTCCATCTATCTGTAGATATATATCATGGAGATGAAAGATCATACTACAGGATTACTTATTTTTATGTGATTTCATGAGTTTATTAGACATGGATGAATTCAGTAAGCACTAAACATTAACAATGTCACTCATATGTTTATCATTGAAAGATAACTCCTCATTACTCACCTCCTTAGTAGGCTAAAAATGGATTAGGGATTAAAGTATGTAGAGTTTCCATACAAAGAGAATATTATTAGTACTTCTATTGTTTAAAATTTATATTAGGAATAATAATAATTTCAACTTTTTAAGACTCCCACAATTTTATCACGTCTCAACGGCCCTCATCGTTTAACTTGTAGTGTCCCATCACATTATACATTATAGTGGAAGGGATCCATATTTCCCTCCTTATGATCTAGAAAATGTCCAGGAAAACCATAAGAAGGTGTTTAGTTTGGTGGTCTATCCAATTGTGGGATTAAAACACCTTTTTCTATTTAGTGGACTCCCCAATCCTAAAATCCTTACTCATATTTACTCAAAAATAGACTCAAAATTTTTATTGAACATTCCATGGTTAGTAAATTCAATAAAAGTTCAATTTAGTTGACCCATCATCTTAGTTAATACTCCCCGATGATTAAAAGTGCATCGACTGTGGCCAAAACAATCACATTAAATATGGTTTCTCTTAATTCAGACAATGTAAGGTATATTGACTTAATATTAACTTGAGGTATTTTTTTATTATGCATAAATTTCTTTATATTATCTTTTACATGTCTTTTTAATATTAAATAGATTCTACTTAAGTGATTAACCATGTACTCGGAAAAAATTATGCATAATCCTTTTATTTTAATTATATATTTTCATATTAAACCACTTATTTATGTGATAGTGGCCTTTCATCTATAAAATAAATCAAACATATGTATAAAATAAATAAATAAATAAATGACATGATTATGAGCTTATATAATGTATTTTTTATTAAATAGACAATAAATTAACATGTGAACCTATATAAAAAAATCCTTATGTTGGTGTTGGCATGAGTTACAGTATCCCACCAGTCCACATATATATCAATTGTGTTGGTTTCATATTGGTTTCATCCTAAACCATATACTCATCTTCTCCACCTTGAACTGAATCCATGTGTCTTTGGATAATCCTTTTAGTACACATGTATTATAACTCACATGTAGGTGAGGGGAACCAAAGGATTGGTTAAGGGATATTATATAAAACAACCTTCATTATATTGGTCCTACATAATAAACAAGGGAGGGATGACACACATGACATAATATTTAACTTAATAATAAGTAATTGTAGAATCATACAATAAAATTAAATTAAATAAAACAAACACATACCTAGGTATGGAAAAATATCATGATTGATCATACACATACAATGTTAACTCATTTAAAACATATAGAAAGAATTCATTTCAATTATTTATTCAATAAAATAAAACATGAATGAATAAACTAATAAATTGTTTTATTAATCAATTAATTCATTTTATATTATTCTATCCAATTATTAATGAGATTCCCATCAACTATGATTTATAATAAAATAAATAATTTAATTTAATTTTAAATTTAATAAAATAGTACACAACTTTGTATATAGAAGAAACTCTAATAGTACCTATATGAAATACTTAGTACGATCCTTATTATATATGATGTAGTCACATGACATATTGGATACACGATATGTGGTATAATTCCACAGTTTTTACTGTCAAATTAATGACATGAAAAAAATGAATAATATATTTCCTATACTATTTAATGCATGATAAGTTTTAGTATACATTAACTATACATGACTTCTAGTTTTGAATATTAATTAAAATTAATTAATAATTTTATATAATAAAGAACTTAACGAACAGTGTGATCTTTCAATTTAATGACTCACCAAACATAGGTCAATGAATTTTAATGGATTAATTAATTAAATTTAATATTTTCATATAAAGTGGTATAGTACACTGTGTGTTTAATCTAGACACACGACATGTAATTTTCTTCCTTGAATGCCCACAGTACATAGCTAGGGATGCAACGAGCACTTACCATAGATATTAATGAGTAACATGATGTGTAGGAAGGATACATGATGTGTAATTAAATTTGTATGGATTCCAGCATGTACACACCTTTTATTAAATACACATGTTCTATTAATTACATGACAAACCATAACTCCATGTTTTTAGCCACGAAAACATGAGGATTACACATCGTGTTCACAATCTACATGTCATATAGTATATAAAATTCACATTCCACCCTAGTTGGTCAATATACAGTTCATTTAATTCACAATAAGTTTATTTATTACATGATGGCCCGAAGTCCATATGGGTGTCCAAGTGAAATGAACAAGGATACACAATTTGTAAAAATAGAGTACATTCCGTGTAACACAGAGATATACAGACTGAGTTCATGACACTTATAAATGTTATATTTGTTAATTATTATTTGATATTGGTTATATGAATCATAAATAAAGAGAATAAAGAATAGATCTCCAATATTGGATAATGAAAAAATAGAAATAAAATGAAATTTAAATTTTAAATGCATGATGATCCATAATAAAATAAAAAGTTATAAATTTTAATGCGACCATTTTAATACTATTTGTTGGTTATGGGAATAATAGAAGTTCATGTTAAGAAAATGGATAAATTGGATTTTTTCATATTTGATGCATTATTTTGATATTATAAAATACATAAATGTTATGACCAATGAAATATTTCCAATGAATATTGAAAAAAAGGTAGCTTGAATAAAGAGAATATCTTTTCACATTAAATTTAGAATCAATTTAATAGACTAGAAGAAAGAATACCTCATTCTTGAGATCATTCTTCGATGAAGATGTTAATGTTCCAAACCCGTTTGGTGTAGCATTGTTGTATTGTGAGTACCCAAACTAGATCCCCTCTAACAATGATCCACATATTCTCCTTTGATCTCTAAACAATGCCAATGAATCACCAGACGCAATCATGATGATTGATCCTCTTTTATTATTTTCCTTTGATTGCTTCACATTCTTGTGGTTTGGAAGAAATATCACTTTTACTTCTTGTTCAAGAGAGGATGATAGAAGAAAGAGGATATTGAGAGGAATCCATTGTCCACAAAGATTAACTTTATCTAGATTATGGTACCATTATATTTATAGGACTAGGGTTAGGGTTTAATATTTAATTAATTTCACAAGGGTCTTTTAAAAAAATATTAATCACCAAGAAACCCCATACCATGTAATGAAATAAAAATATTATTTTTCTTCCATGGCCTGTGCTAACTGGCATAATGATAAATATTATTTAGAGGTCTTGAAAATTAAAATTTATTATCAAAAATACTATCAATACACTCTTCCTCATCATTTATTGAATACCCAAATAAATATGGTTATTAAATATTTATTAAATAAGTAAATAAATATTTTATTCATAGAAAGGAATATAAATGTATAATTAATATTCACATAGACAAATAAATTATTTATTCAATAAATAAATAATTATTTATTGCAGTGCACATAAAAAAAGATAAATAAATATAATCTATTAACAAATTTTAACTATAATACTAGAAATAAATATTTAAATAATATTTTAAATCATTTAATAAATATTGAATAAATATTTACTCTTAGTCTGAAGAACAATATTTCTTCCAATTGTTAAATATAAATAATATTTATCCGATATCAAAGGAAACACTTTGTTTGTGACCCTCTAGGGATCTTCCTCCATAAAATTAGTTCTACATGACTAAAGTTGAATATCATTGTCTAGAAATGTGTCAAAGCACCCATAAAATGAAAATACATGTCACAATGACAAAACCTTATTTGAATACTCAATTTTCAATATAATTCCTTTTTCATGATATCTCATCAAGTAGGTTTCATACTTGTGTCATCAAACTTAATGTTTGATATATATTTCTTTGGTTATCCAAAACAAACATGTCTACATCACCATATCCATATAATTTATTTCAATGGTTCTATACTAATCAAAGTGATGAGATAACAACTTCTATAAATATAAAAGGTAGAAATCCTTCCTCAGATTATTTCTTAATAATATATCATTCATGACTCATCCAAAATACCCAACTTCACCATGAATTGTATCATCATGGATTAAGAAAATATATTAAAGTGTGAAAGTCATGATATTCATTAATAATAATCTTAAAATGTAAGGATCATTACACGTGCTTGTAGATAGAAAAATATAACGATACATAAAATTGTGGATTCCCTATAGGTAAGTTTGTTCCCATAATCTTCTGGCTTGGAGATTACCTAGTAAGAAATTCATAAGATGAAGTCTCATATACTTACGATTACTTACACTTGAAATTCAATATACCATGTTCCCTATAATAAAATGTTATCCAACCATATAACAAGTTTAAGAATACCTTCATATAAATTCAACTATCTCATCATAGTGGGGAATTGAAATTCTTGTTTCCATGTGATAGATATTCTAGGACATTATTATATTAAATTAATATAGAGACACAATTCCTAAAGAAAATAAAAAATATAAAAAATACACAAGGATCCATAACCCTTGAAAAAGTGGAGACTTGAAGAAAATTAAATTCAATATCAAGTTATGGCTATAATTACTGAAAGATATTTAATTCTTCAATTAATAGTTAAATCAATTTATATTCAATGAAGGGGATGTCCAAAATCACCTCAATAGAGTCTCAAAGTAATGAGGTTCAATTTAGGTTCGAGGGAGGAGGTTAAATAAAGAAAAAATGGGGTTTTAAGAAATAAAATTATGATACTATATTGGGAATCCTCACCTGGATTGGCATCATTGAAAGGACACTAGATTCCACTAACTTTCTAATGGAGCCCGAAAAAATATTTGGGCCACTATAAATCCTATCAGCTTCTTGGTGGAGTTCTTATAGGAACTCCATTATGTTAAAATTCTATTATATATCTAGTGGCCCTCCCTAGATATCTAGTGGACTACCTATATCTTTTCAAGCTATAATATCATGTTCACTATTGATCCAATTTCCCATAGAAATCTCTATCCTCTAAAAAAAGAATCAAAACCAATCCCCTAACCCTTAAAATGTTATAATAAAAGTTAGAACAATTAATATTCACCAAGAAAAACTAGATATCAACATGAAAAACAAGGAGACAAAAATATACTAAGGATCATAATGGAAATAAAATGTAGATATATTACACTTTGGTTAATGAGAAATAGAATATAGAGAGTGAGATATTTGTCTTTGAGGAAATTCAATGACCAAATCACTATCTCAAATCCATCACACACACAGTTACAAATAATTATCATATTTATATACCCTTGTAAAGTGACTCTTTGAATTCAAAATATTTCTCCAATGTTCTATAATTAAATAAAAATGTTTCATATATTCAACAATTTATAATTATCTACGAATTATTATTTTTAATTATTCAATTTTAAAATAAGTGATTTGGATGTTGAAACTCTTCAATTCAGTATCATGTGATGATAAATTGAACTTGTTGGATTGATTTGAAGAGTCCAATAGAGTTAAGAATTACCTCATAATTAATGCACTTCAATACACTAAATCATTTCATAGTGACCCTCACTACATAATGATTTACACTATCTCAAACCACTATATGGTTTATAACACTACCCTATGTCTTGAATTTAGTTTATTTTTATATCAATATACCACTTTCACTAAATATTCATAGACTTATCATAATTTCACCTTATATAAAATCATATATAATGACTTGTGAAACCATATTCAAAAATCCTTTTTGAAATCATTAAAAAATATATTCGGAAATAATATCATTCATTTTCAACACATGTTATATCATATATAACAATTGGAAGAAATCCACCCAAATCATACTCTGGATATCCTCTAAAACAATTTTATGGTAGCTCTCAAATGTTTTGAATTAACACATTGTAACTAAAATTAATTCTTATTTATACAGTCAAAAAGTGTTACCCCATGGGAACTTATATAAATAATAAAAATTATGAATTCATTAATACATAATTTTAAACAAATAGATGTCTCTAACAAAGCGTTAGTGACACTCGAGCTATAATGAGATCCAATGTGATCTCTAACAGACACATGTATCTCTAGGCATGTGTCCAAAAACTTTATCATATATAAATATTCATAATCATGTAATATTTTTATCCATGATATCAAGCGACCATAAGAAATTAATAGAGGAGTTATGGAAAATTATTATGCAATATGAGGAAGAAATGTTGGAGAAATCACTTCTGATCAATGCCTCGAAAGAGGATGATGATAAGATGTCTGATATATTGCTATGTAAAGACACTAATAAGGTTTAGATAGAGTGGATTGAAAAAAAATATCATATTTTGTTAAGAGGGTTCAATGAAGGTAAGTTAATCATGGATAAGTTTACACAGACAAGGGATGAGATAGATTTTTGGTTCGAAGACCTTATCAAAGATGGTTCGAGTTTAGAGGTAACTTGAATTATTTGGAAATTACTTAGTAATAATGAATCTAATAGACCTAAATTAGTTTTAAATGGTTCTTCTATCTCTTATGATTCTTGGAGTTTTGTATTTTTTTACTGTCATGGGTTTTCACTTTCCCTTAAAAGACATTGAAAAATAAAAAAGTAATTTTCAGGTCATGAGACATCTACCATGTAAATCCTATATATAAAACGCATACATTCTAAATTCTTTGAGTATAGAATAACCGGACCAATTATCACATCACATGTCATTCTTATGAATTGAGGAACACATCACATGCCCCCCATTTTGGTAGATAATCACCTCACATACACCTTATAAAGTTATGTACATACAAATTTTCATCCTATCTCAATCAAGGGACAAAATTACATACTCATCATTTGAGTAGAAAAATCCCATATTTTTTAAACTTTTAAAAATGATGTTACCAACAACATACCCAACTACCACAAATTAGATCACCCTCAATCCTGAAATTTTAATGGTATAAAATTATAAAGGCTATTATTCTAGTTATCATTTCAAATTTTGGTGTGAGTGTTTAGTATGAAACGTACACCCCTATTATACCAAAAAATAATACATGACACTTCATGTGATATATGAAATGCGTCATCCATAATAAAAAATTAATTTTATTACCAATGAGTGAATTTCATATCTTTATACAAAACCCAACCTACGCTAATCCTCACATGTCATCCTAAAATATTATACTTCATAATGACCATGAATTTGGGGTAAATAAAAGTCATTCATTGAGATATTAATGAATATATCACTTCATATAATTTATACAATAGAAATAAAAAATTATAAAGTAAATTTCCCCTGGTATATAACATGATACATTTTATATATTCCTAAAATCATTTAATGACACTAACAAAACCATATATAATCTCCCTTATAATCATATACTATATGATATAACATTAGATAGGCCTTGTGTTTGCAGTATTTTTAAGGTTTTGTTAAACTCTTTAAATTTCTATATAATTTCTTCCATATATTAATGTAACCATCTCATAAAATATCCCACTGAAAACCATTAATGTGTTAACATCTATGAAGAAATTTTATTTTAATAATGGAAAGATAAAGATTTATAATCCACATGTTTATCTTATTGAATGTAATATTGAAACATAACTACATAACAACATTCAATGTGAATTGTTGATAGATTTTTTCTTCTTGAATTAATAAAAAATATTTCTATGTTCACCATTATATTTCTAACATTTCCATTCAAGAATTTATTTGAGGCCATTTTGGAAAGAAATTTAAATATAATTATTTTTATTAAAATAAGTCCTTTATAACACATCCTAGAATAATTTATGGTAAAAATTTACATTTACTTTTAATTGTACTGTATACTAATTTAATTTTCACATTTTGAACTACTCTCTGTTCAAACATACTCCCTCTAGACTCATAGAAACTACATTTTCTCCAAAATATAGTTCTAAATATTAAAATTATTCATGTTTGAAAATAATATATATATCTTTTATGAGAATCATTTAAAAAATATACTATCAACAACCATATCTTATATGTTATTCAATCTATTTGATGCAATATTTTGAAAATTATATTTCATTATTTAAAATTTCCCACTAAATAGGTGGGATCATATCCCTAATAATTTACAAGTAATTATGATAAAACACTTTAATCCATGATTAAAATTATTTTATACTTATTACCCTTTATATCTATATTATAAAACTACATGAATAATAAATCATGTGTAACAAAACCATTATCTCCTATATTAGTAATGAATAATTTTTTATTAAAAAAATATATTATCATATAATTGAAAATAATTTGAAAATACACACCTTTAATTTAGATCCCTTTAATATTAATGTATTTGTGTTCATTCCAAATCTCTATAGTTGTGACCTTTATAACTTTATTTGCATAAAAACTATGTGATTAGTCTATCTCTTTCATAATTTTAAATTTCTATATATTTAAAATAATTTTAAAATATAAATTTTCTATCATATACCCATAAGAAAATTAGTTTTTTTCTATAAAAGTAATACCTAATGTGAATTCTCCATGAAGTTTTTTAAAATCCTTTTGGAATTTTAGACAATTAACATTTAATGTTCACGATTTTCATAATGAAAATTTCCCCTCAAACATAACACCTCACATAGATTTTAATAACTATTGGATTATATAATATTTTTTATTAATATATGACCTTTATATAATGTCAAAACATCCCATATCATAAATATAACATATTATACTCAATTATCCTAAACGTATATAGAAGATCTGGAAAACTATTATTAAACTCATTTATATTCTCCACACCTTTCCTTAAATGATTACAGAATGATGACAATAGTTTGTTCTAACCTTGAATGAAATACCATGATCTCTAAATAATTAATATACCTTATCTCATTGAGTACAAGATAGGATAATAAAATAAATTTCTTTATTTGGAAACCATTAAGTGAATCCATTTATACTTATCATAAGAATCATGATCACCCTATTGAAAACAAGAACTATTAGTTACTCAGGAGGATGAAAGAGTTCCTACAATGTGGGATAAATAAGGGGAAGAATGTAACCCAAGACTTAGGGAGTCAAACAGTTTTTAAGGGGAATAAATCCAAAAGGCACAAGGACTATTATTATTTTCCAAACCCCATGGAGAAAAGGTATATTAAAAAGGGAAGGGGAAAAAGATCCTAAATGTAAAGTGAATATTCATGATCCTGCTCATGAAAATAACATTAATTCATAAGAGGTAAACTATTTGGTAGAGGGAGAGGTATCTAAGGAACAATAGCAGGGTGGTGTAAAGATGGAAGCTTCAAATCAAGTATAGAGAGACCCCATGTGCGTGGGTGGAGATTACAATTTTGGATAACATAAACTAAATGAAGTCTCTAATATCTCAGAGTCATTGGAATTAGTGCCTATTAAAGACTTTAAAATAACATATATAATAGTGAAAGTATAAATAGAACAATTTTATGAGCTCATTCTCCACTAAAAAAATAAATGTTTGAAGGATCCTTCCATATCAACACTATAAAGGATTGTGCTAAATGAATATATGAAATAATTATTCATGTTGAAATTAATTAGAATAAAAGGGTGGGGATCAACAAACAGGATCACATTTCGGAATGAGGATTCAATGGAAATAAGATCAATTTAGAGGAATACATCCAGACATGGGATAAGATGTCCCATCATTTTGAAGAAATTATAAATTAATACCCAGATACAAAGGTACCTACATTATAATGGGGACTATATAGAGTAACTGGTTCTGATAATCAGAACCTTGAATTTAATTATTTTTTGATTTTTTATATGTTAAGTGATCTTATTTCATTCCCTTATGAGGTTTCCCACTTTTCTACAAAAGCAATTTTTAAATAAAAAATTTAATTTTCAGTAAAAAAATGCTTCTCAGGATGGGGTTTCACTAACACATATAATTTTACTTCTTATCTAAGAGTAATTCATAAATTCCAATACAAATATAAAAAGTCTATTCTCTAAACCTTTTCATTTTCTATATTAGACTCAAAGTAAAGTGTAATGATGATGATTATATGATATTTAAAATATATGTTTTTTTTCCAAATGAGTATCATGTAATCTAATCATTTAAAAATGAAATTTATTAAATGTGATCCAACTAAAATGATAACCCCTTTTAATTAGATAATATCAATTAGTGAAAAAGTTATAAATTTCTCTAAATCATATGTCCTCATTATATTTCCTATAAACTCTTAGTTATTTAGGTAGAATATAATGTAAATCATTTAGTATATGAATCAAAGCTAGTTGAGTAAATAACTATTTTCTTAAATTAATCGTATGGATAAAATAAAATATATTCCTATAGTATTATAAATATAATAGTTTTCCTAATAATTTTTACCTCAATATCAAATTATTATTTGGTTACCTATCTCCTAGGATAATTCATTTCCACCATACCAAACACAAGATAATCCAATGTTATCCTATTTTGGTAGAAACTTCCATTTTTAGTTATCAAGGCCTGGAAATTTGATCTCATTAGAAGGAATATAAAACCTAGTATTTTAATGGGGTTTAAATCTATAAGGCCCCATCCTTAAACCTTACTTAATCTTGAGTTATTACAAGATTACGCATTGAGGATCTTTTCAGGTTTAGAGTTTTAGAGAATTATATCATAAAACTTGCATTAGATTCCACATTTAAACAAAGTGGTTACATAAAAGATAGTACTCATTTTTCCATCAATAGAAACATATTTAAAATAAAACATGGATTCTTTGTTGACACTTCCTTGACACTATCATCACATCTTGTACCTTTCCCTTGACCTGTGAAAAACATTTCAAAAACTTGGGATGAGCATAAAAAGGTCAGTAAGGGATATGAAAGTATTAAATAAAAACATTAGTCCATGTATGAAATCATACTTTACTCATAAAATATTAGCACTTTAACATACCTCATCAAATCATGAATAAATCATAAAAATCATAAGACATAAAGGTAACTTGAGGCATTCATAACATTCTTACGTAGGGAGTAACCCTCTTGGTTACGTTTGGAATACCCATCACAGTATATTCCATAAATATCTTCAGATAAACCTTAACGTTTAACTTCTTCGCATTACCCAATGCATTGGAGAGCTATATCGGGCTCACCCGCCCTTAGTTTATCACGGAACCACCTGTCTTCATAATAATGCCCAAGAACCATAACATAATCGTATCACATAAAACATGCATAAATGAAACATAAAATTTCCAATTTTAAATCACAAGATATCAATAAAACACATTGATATAAAAACATTATGAAAACCATTTTCAATACCAAAATAAAATAAAAGTAAAACATGGTATTTATTTTTCTTTTAAAAAAAGGTATGGCTTGTAGAGGAAGCCGAAACTCAAATAATGGTCCCGGTGGCGAAGAAGTCGTTGTCGCCGCATACGTACAACAAAAACATTACCTTTTATCATTTATTAAAATTCTTCGTATAAAAATATTCCTTTTGGATATATGTAAAAGTAAATGTGTTTTATACACCGTATAATAGAAGGTTGTGTATAAAACAAAATATCCCTCAATGAAAGGAGATTGAGACGAAGTCCCATACCTTGGGTCCGACTTGACTCGATCGTTCTTTAAACTCCTTTATAATAAACTTGAGTTAATTTCTATTTGCTTAAGAAGCTTTATCAAGTTCATTATTCCTTTTATATCAATTATTACAATGTCAGGAACACTATGTAATTATTTAAGTTAATAACGATCGTTTTAACGATCATTGGTACTTGAGTAAAAAATAAACCCTTTATAATTACAAGTTGTTCATGTATCCATTATATCCAGAGTTATAACCATGATTTAGATATCATATATAACATATATATCCAGTATATACATGCATTTATAATATTACATAACGTTTAGAGGTAAGAAATGAAATGCACCGTTCATGGAGACGGTAAGCCATACGTACGCATGAACACTACTTTCATTTCTATTTCATATTTTATGGAATGGAATCATAATTATATAAAGGTATATTATAATTCAAGTATAATATCATATATAATACCATTAATTACATCCTTTATACATCCTACATATGGCATTAATGAATCAAATCACTTTGAGGGGGTGGTAGTCCGCCCTTCCTAAAATGAAGATATCGCATTTACCCATAATGGAAACCATAAAGGTATGACATAAATGAAAACTATAGAAGCTTAAGTAAAACATAAAAATATTATATATCATATATAAATATGGTGTCATCTTAATGGCCACCTTTGAAGGTGCTAAAAGAATATTGAACAATCATCGTTTTGTGAGGCAGAAATTTTCCATCCACGGAAACAGTATGTTCTTTAACCATTAGATGTATGTGTGTGTAAGTGTAGCTCAAATACTTCTTATAAAAAAAATCCTAGTATATGTACTATATTGGTGTTGTTACAAAAGAAATGAATAAAAAGAGTTTATGGGGTTGGAGAAGCAAAATAAAACATAAGAACACAATAGAAGACACTACCTTTAAATCGGGTAACTCTTTTTGATTTGATCCCAAAGGCTTCCTTGGGAAGACTTCTGCCCAAAGTGAGGATTCTAGGAGTTAGAGCAGGATATGGAAAGACAAAATGAGCAGAGGTTGTCCGAGAAAAAGGCTTTGGAAGTGTGGGTAAGGTGGTAGAGGTGGGGGCCTTTTATAAGAGGAGAGTAGGGGAACTCTAGGAAAGGTATAAACGAATAATTTATTATAAAATGGTTTTCGGATTTAAAAGGTCCCAAAATTATATATTTAGAGGATAAGGTGATAATAGTTCTAAATCCACCCATCCAATAGGTTTTTGACATGTTTAGGTCTTATATTTTACATTATCTTTTCATTTTATTTAAATCGTTAAATAATGAGGTCATCGCTGCATCATCATGGTGTCATAAATAATTTAATTTATTTAATGTCTAAAAATTATAAAAAATATATCATGATATAGGAAATATTTTTATATTTCTAATGAATATTTATAGTCAAAAATATGACTTGTATAACCCCATTTAAAAATTGTTTTAGTAAAACGACTCATGTTTGTGACATTTTTACTTTAACATTAAATAAAAAGATATTAATGTCATTTTCCTTCCAAAGTGGCTACATGTGGTCCCCAAGTTGACCCATGGATTGTCTTGGTCTGCCATGACACATCAAATAAGGGTAGGACATGTGTCAAGTTTATTTCATATTATTAAAACATTATTCTTACCTTAAATTACACAAATTACCTCTAATCGCGATTAAAAACTTAAAAGTTACTATTCACCAAAAAATTATTTTAATCCCATTGAACAACATTTTAATTATTAATGAGAAACATGTATGTCAGATTTTTGAAATTCAAAACACAGAGGTGGTAAAATTTTATTTAAACGAAAAATCAGTTTTTAAGTACCACTTAGTGGTTTCACTATTCATCAAAAATTGAAGTTTTTCAGAAAAATACCAAAAATTCACCCTAAGCTATATTTGATATTCCCAATTAAAAAATGATGCCTATTTTACAAAATTCAAAACATATAAGTTACATTAATTAATTTAATAATTAATTCCCGCTGTCAGAGCAAATAGCGTGTTTTTATGAAACAATAAGTATCAAAAGATTGACACTAGTTTAACTCCAATTTCAAAGTGAAATTAATTCCAAAAAACACTATTGGATTAAATGGTAAAAATATATTCTAATTGAACATTAAAACCAATTCAAAATATAATCTAATCATATAAATAAATTAGATTAAAAAGAGGTTTTGAATTAAAATACAACATTTTCACTATTCATTAAAAAATGAACTTTATCGAAAAATACCAAAAATTTACCAAAAGTAAATTCCAATGTCCCAATAATAAAGAATAAGTTTATTTCGACAAATAGAGCTTATAAAATTGTCAAAATATTGATTTAAAAATGGTTTTCCATCAAAAGGCAGTAAAACAATCTTTTAAAAATATTAGTGTATTCAATGATTAAGATTGGATTTATTCTCATTTTAAGCCTCTAAAACACTATCTAATTCATTAATAGACATAAATAAAAATATCTATTATTCATTACTTACTTGGGATGTTACATCCTTCCCCCCTTTAGAAAATTGCATCCCCGCAATTTATTTACTTTTCGAATAAGTGGGGGTATTTATCCCTCATTGCATTTTCAGATTCTCATGTTGCCTATTCAATCATGTGGTTTTTCCACAAAACCTTTACCCGATGAATCACCTTATTCTGTAACACTTGCTCCCTGTGGTCAAGAATCTGGACTAGTTGTTCCTCATAAGATAGATTCTCTTCCAGCTGAACTACCTCTGGACTCAAAACATGAGATGGATCTGGCATGTACTTCCTTAACATCGAAACATGAAAAACATTGTGTACCTGAGATAAACTCAGAGGTAAATCCACTCAGTATGCAACTGATCCAACTCTCTCTAGAATTTCATATGGTCCAATGAACATTGGACTCAACTTTCCTTTCTTACCAAATTGCATCACACTTTTCCATGGTGATAATTTGAGAAAAACATGATCACCTACCTCAAAAGAGAGATCCTTCCTCCTGTTGTCCACATAACTCTTCTGCCTGCTCTGAGCTGTTCTCATGTGTTTCTGTATCAGCTGAACTTTTTCTTCCAACTATTGTACCAATTCTGGCCCTATCAACTTCCTTTCACCCACTTCATCCCAGAAAGTTGGAGTTCGACACCACTTCCCATATAATGCCTCAAATGGTGCCATCTGTATACTGGAATGAAAACTGTTATTATATGAAAATTCAACCAAAGAAAGATGTTGGTACCAACTTCCCTGATAATCCATCGAACAAGCACGTAGTATATCCTCCAAAGTCTGAATTTTTTGTTATGATTTCCCATCTGATTGAGGATTAAAAGCTATACTAAAATTTAATTCAGTACCCAACGACTTCTGAAGGCCTTTCCAAAAGTTAAAAGTGAACCTAGGATCATGTTCAGATACAATGGAGACAATAACTCCATGTAACCTGACTATCTCTTTAAGATACAAACGGGAAAGCTGATCTAGGGAAAAAGTATCTCGTATAGAAAGGAAATGAGCAGATTTAGTCAAGCGATCAACAATAACCCAGATTTCATTATTACCTCGACATGTCTTCGATAATCCCACAACAAAGTCCATGGATATATTCTCCCATTTCCACTCTGGCACTGGTAAAGGATGAAGCATCCCTTTCGGTAACTGCCGCTCTGCTTTAACTTATTGACATGTCAAACACTTCACAGTAAAATCAAAAATATCTCTTTTCATTCCATCCCACCAGTAATACTCCCACAGATCTCTGTACATCTTAGTACTTCTAGGATGAACTGAAAACGGAGAACTATGAGCTTCACATAACAAATATCTCTTCAACTGTGAATCACAAGGCACACACAATCTCTTACCAAATCTCAAAACACAATCATTATCAATGTTGAATTCTGGCAACTTACCTTTCTGAACCAGCTCTACCTTTTTCTGCAACTCACTGTCTTGATTCTGTGCTTGCTTGATTCTGTCTGATAGAGAAGATTTCACCGATACCTGAAACAAAACAGAAGGACATCCTACACCAAAAACTTCTATGCCAAAGTTCATCAAATCCTTAACCAAAGGATCATGTTCCAAATGCAACATTGTTAATGAAGCATTACTTTTTCGACTCAAAGCATTAGACACTTTATTTTCTTTTCCCGGATGATAATGAATTGTACAATCATAATCCTTGATTAATTCTAGCCATCTCCTCTGTCTCATGTTCAATTATTTTTGAGTGAATATATACTTTGAACTTTTGTGATCAGTATATATTTCACACTTTACTCCATACAAATGATGCCTCCAAATTTTTAAAGCGAAAACAATAGCAGCTAATTCCAAATCATGTGTAGGGTAATTTACCTCATGAGTTTTCAACTGACGTGAAACATAAGAAATTAACTGATCATTCTACATTAGGATGCAACCAAGTCCTTTCAATGAAGCATAACTGTAGATAACAAACTCCCCATTTCTGGAAGGTAGTGCCAAAACTGGAGCATTCACCAATATTATATTCAGTTCCGGAAAAAAATCATCACATTTTTATGTCCGGATAAACTTAACACCCTTCCGAGTTAGCTTAGTCATTGGACTAGATAATCGGGAAAAATTTCTAACAAACCTTTGCTAATAGCCTGCCAAACCATGGAAGCTACGAATCACAGTTACATTTGTGGGTCTTGGCCATTCTTCCACAACCTTTGTTTTTGCAGGATCAACAGTTATCCCATCTTTAGAAACAATGTGACAAAGGAAATAAATTTGTTGCAACCAAAACTCACACCTGCTGAATTTTCCATACAATATGTTATCTTTCAAGGTTTGCAAAATAACCCTTAAATGTCTTTCATGCTCTTATTTACTTTTAGAAAACACCAAAATATCATCAATGAAAACAACCAAAAACTTATCCAAGAACTCATATAAAATTCTATTCATTAAGTCCATGAATACATCAGGTGCATTGGTTAGCCCAAAAGGCATTACTATAAATTCATAATGGCCATATCTTGTATGGAATGCGGTCTTTGGAATATCTGCTTCCTTTACCTTCAACTGATGGTACCCCGATCTCAGGTCAATCTTTGAAAAATACTGAGCTCCCTGGAGCTGATCAAACAAATCATTGATATGAGGCAAAGGATATTTGTTCTTAACAGTGATGTTATTCAAGGCTCTATAATCATTGCAAAATCTCATTGAACCATCTTTCTTTTTAACAAATAAAATAGGAGCACCCCATGGTGATGTGCTAGGTCGAATGAAACCTTTCTCTAATAAATATTGTAATTGCTCCTTCAAATATAAAAGTTCAATTTGATCCATTCGATAAGGGGGTTTTGAAATTTTCTTAGCATCAGGAACTAAGTCAACAGTAAATTCAACTTCCTGATACGGTATTATTCTAGGCAACTCATCAGGAAAAAAATCAGGATACTCATTTACCACTGGCACATCATTAATCTAAAAAGTTCCTTTGTTTTCAACAATATGTGCAAGGTAACATTCATTTCCATATTTTATAAGTTTCTTGGCCTCTTGATAAGTTATCAACAGTAAGGGTTCATTCTTGTACACAAACTGAAAGTCTTTCTGAAAAGAAACTTCTTTAGCTCTACAGTCAATCTTAGCATGGTAAATAGAGAGCCAATCCATACCGAGGATAACATCAAACTCTACTAGAGGTAAAACAATAAGGTTCTCAAGTAGGTTCTTTCCATGGATAAGGATAGAAATATTCTTATAAATTCTTTTTTCCTAAAAATTTCCCCCAGGTGTTTTTACCACAAGTTCAGAAGTCATTTCTTGAGATGGTATTCCCATTTTACTAGAAAAGTTTTCAGAGATGAAAGAATGTGTAGACCCTGAATCAAACAACACATTGGCATAATCTGAAAAAACAAACAAAGTACCTGATACAACTTCATTTGATGGCCCAAAATCTGCTGAAGTAGTTACAAAGGATTTCACCACCCCTTTCTGCTTATAGTCTAACTGCTTCCTATCACTCGAGATCTTTGTTGGTCACTCATTTTCATAGTGACCCATCTCATTGCACTTAAAACATTTCACTAAATGTAATTCAAATTTGGTATTACCTTCACCTTGATCTTTTTCAGTGCAATCACGAGCCTTATGTCCCATCTTACCACATCGGTAGCACTTTCCAGAATTCAGAAGACATTCCCCAGCATGCCTTTTCCCACATTTATCACAAACTGGAAACTTAGTTTTCTTACCATCAGACTTTTTTGAAGAATTCTTCCCTTTCTCCTTCCACCTCGGTCTCTTCTTCTGTTAGTTATTATAGAACACTTGATCATCGGAAAACTCCATTTCCACCTTCTTAGCAAATCAAACAAGATTTTCATAACTTTTGAACTCACGAGAAGCTAATACCCTTCGATATTTTGTCTTTAATCCTGAGTAAAAACAATTGATTTTACTATCAAGGTCTCGGATAAAATTTGGAGCATACCTTGCCAATCGAGTGAGCCTTTCTTCATAAGCAGCCACTGAGTCTTTGTCTTGCCTCAATTACAAGAATTGATTTTCCATCCTAAGTCGAATAGCCTTAGGAAAATACTTATCAATAAACATACCTTTGAATTCATCCCAGTCGAGAGCATCAATCTCATTAGCATCCTTGATATTTTTAACCATCGACTGCCACTGATCTGCTTCACCCTCCAAACGGTAAATAGAAAGACTAACCTTTTGATTGTCTGAACACCCCATGACATCGAAAATCTTCTCCAGTGCTTTAATCCACCGTTTACCTAGCACAGGGTCAGATGATCCTCTGAATGATGGGGGATGTTGCCTCATGAAATGTTCCACCACTGACATGTTCCTCTGCGGTTGATCTGGATAATCTCGTGCATGGATACCACCACCATTTATCGCTTGAGTCAACTGCGCCATTATTGCAACAAACTGTTCAGTTCCAATTCCGACCATCTCAGGATGCTGATTCAGAAGGTTATTTCCTTCTTTATACCTTCCTAGCATTGCTTCCCTGTTTCCTCTGTGGAAAACCATTCTGAACAAACATGTCTTAGATGAAGCAACCTGGTAATCTCCAAATGCTATATCATTTCAATTTGACCATAAAAAAATATTTTTGGATAATCATTTAATAAAATTATAACACCTAAAGTTATCTAAACCGACCTCTAATACCAACTATAAGGCCCCAGCCTTAAACCTTACTTAATATTGAGTTATTACAAGATTACACATTGAGGATCTTTTCAGGTTTAGAGTTTTAGAGAATTAGATCATAAAACATGCATTACATTCCACATTTAAACAAAGTGGTTACATAAAATATAGTACTCATTTTTACCATCAACGGAAACATATTTAAAATAAAACATGGATTCTTTATTGGCACTTCTTGACACTATCGTCACATCTTGTACCTTTCCCTTGACCTATGAAAAACATTTCAAAAACTTGGGATGAGCATAAAAAGCTCAGTAAGGGATATGAAAGTATGAAATGAAAACATTAGTCCATGTATGAAATCATAATTTACTCATAAAAAATAAGCAATTTAACATACCTCATCAAATCATGAATAAATCATATAAATCATAAGACCTAAAGGTAACTTGAGGCATTCATAACATTCTTACATAGGGAGTAACCCTCTTGGTTACGTTTGGAATACCCATCACAGTATATTCCCTAAATATCTTCAGAGAAACCTTAACGTTTAAATCCTTCGCATTACCCAATGCATTGGAGAGATATATCTGGCTCACCCGCCCTTAGTTTATCACAGAACCACCCGTCTTCATAATAATGCCCAAGAACCATAACATAATCATATCACATAAAACATGCATAAAGGAAACATAACATTTACACTTTTCAATCACAATATATCAATACAACACATTGATATAAAAACATTATGAAAACCATTTTCAATACCAAAATAAAATAAAATTAAAACATGGTATTTATTTTTCTTTTAAAAAAAAGGTATGGCTTGTAGAGGAAGCCGAAACTCAAATAATGGTCACGGCGGCGGAGAAGTCATTGTTGCCGCATACGTACAAAAAAAACATTCCCTTTTGTCATTTAGTAAAATTCTTCGTATAAAAATATTCCTTTTGGATATATGTAAAAGTCAAAGTGGTTTATACACCGTATAAAAAAAGGTTGTGTATAAAACAAAATATGCCTCAATGAAAGGAGATTGAGACTAAGTCCCATACCTCGGGTCCGACTTGACTCGATCGTTCTTTAAACTCATTTATAATAAACTTGAGTTAATTTTTACTTGCTTAAGAACCTTTTTCAAGTTCATTATTCATTTTATATCACTTATTACCATGTCATTAACACTATGTAATTATTTATGTTAATAACGGTCGTTTTAACGATCATTGGTACTTGAGTAAAAAATAAACCCTTTATAATTACAAGTTTTTCATGTATCCATTATATCCAGAGTTATACTCATGATGTAGATATCATATATATCATATATATCCAGTATATACATTCA
Organism: Viscum album; assembly: GCA_963277665.1. Taxonomy (NCBI): domain Eukaryota; kingdom Viridiplantae; phylum Streptophyta; class Magnoliopsida; order Santalales; family Viscaceae; genus Viscum; species Viscum album. The sequence goes on from OY728134.1 coordinate 510,779,908, forward strand.
TTTATAATATTACATAACGTTTAGAGGTAAGAAATGAAATGCACCGTTCATGGAGACTGTAAGACGTACGTACTCATGAACGCTACTTTCATTTCTATTTCATATTTTATGGAATGGAATCATAATGATATAAAGGTATATTATAATTCCAGTATAATATCATATATAATACCATTAATTACATCCTTTATATGTCCCACATATGACATTAACGAATCAAATCACTTCGAGGGGGCGGTAGTCCGCACTTCCTAAAATGAAGATATCGCGTTTACCCATAATGGAAACCATAAAGGTATGCCATAAATGAAAAATAAAGAAGCTTAAGTAAAACATAAACATATTATATATCATATATAAATATAGCGTCATCTTAATGGCCACCTTTGAAGGTGCTAAAAGAATATTTAAGAATCATCGTTTCGTGAGGCAGAAATTCGCCATCCACGGAAATAGTATGTTCTTTAACCATTAGATGTATGTGTGTGTAAGTGTAGCTCGAATACATCTTATAAAAACATACTAGTATATATAAGATACTGGTTTTGTTACAAAAGAAATTAATAAAAAGAGTTTAGGGGGGTTGGAGAAGCAAAATAAAACATAAGAACACAATAGAAGACACTACCTTTAAATCGGGCAACTCTTTTTGATTTGAGCTCAAAGGCTTCCTTGGGAAGACTTCTGCCCAAAGTGATGCTTCTAGGAGTTAGAGAGAGATGTGGAGAGACAAAATGGGCAGGTGTTGGCTGAGCAAAAGGCTTTGGAAGTGTGGGTAAGGTGGTAGAGGTGGGGGCGTTTTATAAGAGGAGAGGAGGGGCACTCTTGGAATGGTATAAAAGGATACTTTATTATAAAATGCCTTTTGGATTTAAAAGGTCCCAAAATTATATATTTCGAGTATAAGGTGATAATAGTTCGAAATAAACCCATAAAATAGGTTTTTGACATTTTTAAATCTTAGATTTTGCATTATCTTTTCATTTTATTTAAATCGTTAAATAATGAGGTCATCGCTGCATCATCATGGTGTCATAAATAATTTAATTTATTTAATGTCTAATAATTATAAAAAATATATAATGATGTAGGAAATCATTTTATATTTCTAATGAATATTTATAGTCCAAAATATGACTTGTATAACCGCATTTAAAAATTGTTTTAGTAAAACAACTCATGTTTGTGACATTTTTACTTTAATATTAAATAAAAAGATATTAATGTCATTTTCCTTCCAAAGTGGCTCCATGGGGTCCCCAAGTTGACCCATGAATTTTCTTGTCCGGCCATGACACATCCAATAAGGGTAGAACATCTGTCAAGTTCATTTCATATTATTAAAACATTATTCTTACCTTAAATTATACTAATTACCTCTAATCGTGATTAAAAACTTAAAAGTTACTATTCACCAAAAAATTATTTTAATCACATTGAACCACATTTTACTTCTTAATGACAACCATGTATGTCGGATTTTTTAAATTCAAAACACAGAGGTGGTAAAATTTCATTTAAACGAAAAATCTGTTTTTAAGTACCACTTAGTGGTTTCACTATTCATCAAAAATTGATGTTTTTTCAGAAAAATACCAAAACCTCACCCTAAGATATATTTGATATTCCGAATTCAAAATTGATGTATATTTTACAAAATTCAAAACATATAAGTTACATTAATTAATTCTCGATGTCATAGCAAATATCGTGTTTTTATGAAACAATAAGTATCAAAAGATTGACACTAGTTTAAGTCCAATTTCAAAGTGAAATTAATTCCAACGACCACTATTGGATTAAATGGTAAAAATATATTCTAATTTAACTTTAAAAACAATTCAAAATATAATCTAATCATATAAATAAATTATATTAAAAAGTGGTTTTGAATTAAAATACAACATTTTCACTATTTATTAAAAAAGTGAACTTTATCGGAAAAATACCAAAAATTTACCCAAAGTAAATTTCAATGTCCCAATCATAATGAACAAGTTTATTTCGACAAATAGAGCTTATAAAATTGTCAAAATATTGATTTAAAAATGGTTTTCCACCAAAAGGCAGTAAAATAATCTTTTAAAAATATTAGTGTATTCCATGCTTAAGATTGGATTTATTATCATTTTAAGCCTCTAAAACACTATCTAATTCATTAATAGACATAGATAAAAATATCTATTATTAATTACTTACTTGGGATGTTACAAAATCTCACTATCTTATTTCATGTATTCACTTTATATTTTAATTCTTTTAATGATTTAATTTTTGTAACTTATTCATTCGACCAAAATATTATACTCAAAACATATTAAAGTATAACACTTTATAAACTCATGATATGTGTTAGATGGAAAAAAATTTAATTCATTTATATTCACACATATCTAAATTAATCTCAAGAATAATTTACAAGAAACCATTTCATGTGAAGGACTGGAATATTATAAACAAAAATACCCCACATATGAAATCATGGTGCGATAGATAAAAATTCAACAATTTTATGGACAAAGCCTAAACCTCTAGGCTAGGGAAATATCTAGACAAGAATACCACAATCATAGGATCAGTTCTTGATAGAGACCATAATTACAATAATATACTAACACCCAATATGTATACGTTATAAAAAACCTTTACTTTTAATTTTATAACCAATAAACAAGTGATAGTCATTGTTGAATGTAACTCAATATTATATTATACCTAGAATGTAATTTCTTATATACATTTTCTTCCATTTATAAGAATAAATTTGATAATTTAAAACAAATAAAACATCTATTAATAATATAAACTTATGTTTTGGAATAATAATGTTTGTAATAAACAAAATAATTCAATATTTCTTAAATTTATACATAAGATAAATAGTTAAAAACATTAATAAATAAAAAATTCTAAGAAATTTTAACAAAAAATTAATTATGTAAATTACATTAAATAAGTTATCAAGAGAATTAAACACACACTTACTCACTCAAAGTTCTATTTTTATAGAATTAAGAATGAGAAAGAAGAGAAATAAGAGGAACAAGAGCAAAAAAGCACACCTAGCCTAATGAAGCCTGAAATGATGAAGTTCGAGGTTATCCCCTTGGATCAAGGATATGCCCTCTTATTTAAGAAAGAATTGTTTGGAGTACTCGTGACTTCAAGGCCTTGTTTAGCATTGGATAAAAGATGATCCACTACCTTATTTCCTTCTAGATAGGTGTGAGTGACCTTTGTGCCATTGTTGAGAAGAGATTTACATTCCCTAATTATGTAAGATATAGACCATGGTATTTGACTTTTACCTTTTAAGGAGCTATGGATAATATTTGAGACTATCTCCACTTATGACATATTAATGTTTTTATGAATTCTCAATTTGATCCCTGTCAACATAGAATTTTCCTTTTCCTGTATACTTGTTCTGTTGCCATAATGTGCCTTAAAGGCCATGATAATACTCCCTCTCCAGTCTCGAACTACTCTACGTCTACGAGCAATGACCTCTTTGCTAAAGCCATCCGTGTTCAGCTTTAAACCATCATCATGGGGAAACCACCTCACCCAATGTCCCTGTACCCTGGTTCAATATGAATGAGCCACAGGGGATGGATCACAGAGGTACTTTGGAGACAATTCTTCTTTCCATTTTTTGAAAAAGGGAACCAAATCTTCCAGCAAGTTCCTGTTCCTAGTGATGATGGACCGCCCAGATGTTGGAGTCACTTCGTATTTCACCCTATTCCTCGCTTTCCATAAGCACCAACAACCTGAATTGATAATTATAAACTAATACAACCTTTACATGCCTGCATTTTCCATCACCTAAAACCACATTTCCAGGAATGGTTCATGCCGGTGAGCTTGTAAATCATACAATGTAAACTCTCTAAGAAAATTCCAGATAGCATGCACCCATTCCAATTAAAAGAAGATGCGATTCGTATCCTCTTCTCTTCTAATTATACAACATTTACAATTTAGGACTAAGGAGTATAAATACAGTAAAATTCCCTAGAGTTAAAGTTCCCCAATGAGGATAGATAAAAGACACCATTATATGGTTCTGAGTTGGTTTTAATTCAATAAAAGTACTATTTCTTCGTCTCGTCCAAAGCCATTGAGATGAGTCGGGGAAGAGACTCGCTTATTTGAAGGAAATGGTGGGTGTGGGGAAACCCAGGTACTGTAACACTTCACCTACCAAATTGTCGAACCAAAACTGAATTTTTACCTCTCCAACAATCCGCTGAGAATTCTGGATAAGAGACGGGATGATGGAGATAATTGAAGTCCAATGAGGAGAGACATTCACATTTCAGTTATCCATGACGTAACCCTGTTTTCAGAGGATGATCTTTCCCCACAAGGTTCTCCCTTCAATTGACTCCCATTAGAGCTTCGCATGCATGTATTGTATTATGGATTCTAAGATCCTAACATTGATGCCCCCTCCTGGATGGTCTTATCCATCCGACCCCACGATACCCAGTGTATTTTCCCCTTCGAAGTCGCATCCTAGATGAAACCCTCTAGGATTTTATCAATAGTTCTTATAACCCCTTTTGGCACATTCGTGGATTCCATTTCATGAACTGGGATAGTAGATAGTACACTATTAACTAAAGCAATGCGACCCCCAAATGAGAGAAGGTGGTTCTTCCAGTTGAGGACACGATTAGTGGTCTTACTCACCACCATACCAAAATCCATGATGCCCATTATGCTCGAAGAAATCGGTGTTCCCATGTATTCCAGGGGAAACTATCCACTTTGCATTCCCAAACTATTTCATAGGTTCTCAACCCTCCTTTCCCCGCACTTTTTTGAGATGTAAAATCTATTTTTATCTTTATTTATAGCTTCTACACTCCAATAGCAGTAATACTCAAGAATTATATTAATCCCCTATATCGATATTCAACCTGCATTCATGAATGTTATGGAGTCATCAACAAATATTATATGAGAGACAAGTAGTAGGCTTAGTTTCCTTCGATAGGATAGGATGTATCCATCCTCTACTCCTCTGTTAATACATCGACTTAGCACATCCTGCATTAAGATAAATATGCTTGGGGATATCAGATCTACTTATCACAACCCTCTTATATCTTTGAAAAACCTATAGGATCCACCCCTGAAAGAAACTGAAAGCCAAGGATAACTAAAGCAGTGAAAGAGAATATCACAAGCCCACACAGAGAACCCCATGTGAGTCAGATCTCTGTTAATAAAACCCGATTCTATCCTATTGTAAGCTTTTCTCATATCTAATTTGATGATGATATTAGATCAATAATACCAGGTGGATATATCTCTGTTCATTTCATGAGTGAGAGAAATTTCACCTTGAATTGACATTCTTTTCAAAAAACCATACTGCTCAAGCTAGATGCACTTGGGGAGAAAACCAGACAACCTCTGATTAATAATACACTCCAAATTATTTTATGGAAAATTACTTAGACTAACCGGTCTGTAATGAGATATTGAGGAGGGATATTTGATCTTTGGAATGAGCACCAAGGACGTAGCGTAAGCCACTCGAGGGAGGCCTCCAGCCCAAAAGAAATCCCGAATCACCCCTCTGATATCATTCTTAATCATTTCTCATGAGTCTCTGTAGAAGGATCCTGTGAATTTGTCTGGGCCCAGAGTGCTCTTTGGATTTAACTTCACCATGGAATCATAAATTTATTCCTCCCTTGGACTACATCCCATGCATTCATTCATCTGGTTAGTTATCGAGTTCTGCAACTCCCCCAATATCTCCACACCCCCTGCCGGGTAGCCTTCAGACATTAAAAAACATGGCCTAGCCAACAAGTCTCTAAAGAATTTATGCGCTACCCCTACCATATCATTGTCCCCTATGTAGGATACATCCTCCAACTCGATATTTTGTGTTGTAGGTCATCACTTCTCTTTAATACAAGCTTTAAAATAAGCAAAGTTCTTATCTCCCTCTCATAGCCATATAATATTTGAGCTCTCCCTAGACCTTCTCTCCTGAGAGAGGAGCATTTTATCCATTTAATTTTTCTTATCCATTATCTCTGAAAAAACATGTTTGTTCGAGGTCTCCTCCAATCTCGTTTCCAATCTCTCTAATACCCGTTTCAAGTCCTTCAAGGATTGATATGTTGGTGTACGATTCCTAGATGACTGTTGTAACCTCTGTTTGAGTTGCCTTAACTTGTTAAGAAAGGCCACCCATATGTGGCCTCGTACTATTTCCTCCCATGACTCTGTGACCACCTCCTTGTATCCTGGATTCTCACACCATTGGATGCAAACCTAGAAGTTTTCGTGGCTAGATTGAGTCAAGGATAGAGAGAGAAACATCGAAGAATGATCTAATACCCCGAAAACCATGTGATTGACTTTCACATTGGGGAACATTGTGAGGATGTGAATGTTGGTGAGACATTGATCCAAACAGCTCCAACATCGATTACTCCCCTTTTGGTTGTTGCACCAGGTGAATCTGTCTCCTGAGTATCCCATGTACATTAGACCCCTGCCTGCCAAAAACTGATTAAAGTACACACCCGTCTTCATAGGGAATGATCCCCATACTTTCCTCTCCTACGGGTCCATAACAGCGTTAAATCCCCCCCTATGATCCAACGAATTCCCCCTGGGTCGAAGACAAAAAGATCATTCCATAGAACATCCCATCAGTGAGAGTCGTAGCTAGAATATACCACTAACATGAGGAGAACTCTTGTATCATGGGTGATTTGTATGGTCATATATTTCTCTCTATCTTGAACCAAGTCCGCTGATATGTCCTTGTTCCAGAATATCCATACGTGTTCATTTTTGGGAGCGGCATGGATGAATTTTCACTTTTTTATCCTGCGGGAGAACTCGCCTATCTTATATTTCAAAATATTTAACATTTTAGAAAATATTTTAAAATCATAAAACCATTTTATATTTTATGTATTGTTTTTAATAAACTAAATTTTACATATTTCCCTACATTAATTCTTTTTAAAAAATTAAAAAACTCTGTTTGGGTATAGTTTAGTGTATCTTCATGTGTTATTCAATAACATGTCACTCATCCTCCTTCTGGTACTATAAGATATCATGTTTGGTTAAATCATCATGTGATGATGATTTGAAGAGATTTATTGTCTATATTGATTATTTATATAATAAAGAATAATTATAAGGATTAAATAATGAGTTAAAATTATTTCTAAAATTTGAGTAATAATTAGTGTCCTCTAATGGTTATATAAATTATTTCAAGCTTATTGAAATGTATAACATTTGAATATTGGATCAGTTTAGTAAAAATACTCAAATCAAATTTATCTCACACACTTTTTTCATCATGACATTAATAGAAGGATCAATATAATATTGGAATGAAGTAGATTATTCTCAGGAGTTAAGAGATTTAAAAATCTCATGTACCCTCTATAAGGGAATGTTTTGTTAACCACATATTTGTGATCTCTAAAATTACAATGTCTTGGATATTGGATAGACATAATAAACAGAGAAAAATCTTTATATTTTTTATATATTTTATTCAGTTAAAAATAATATATGGATCTTCTAGATAATGTTTTTTAGTTGATTGTTTTTTCTATGTTTAGAATAGGTTTTCCCTTTATGATCCCTTTAATGGTATTATACAAACATACATTATGTTTGGACTAAAGTTTTACATAGATTAAGAAACTGGGAAATTATTTTTTTCACAATAATGACGTGTTTTTAAAAATAATCACGATTCATGATGTTTTTTATAAAAATGATGTTTTTTTTTAAAATTAAATGATCCCAATTTAACAAAATTTATAAAACGACATAATTATTTATGAAAAATGGAAATGGAATTTTTTTAATGAAAACTAATAATCCTAAATTGATATAATTTTGACATGGTTTACCAGTAAAAAAATAAAAGGTAGTATCTAGTGAACACCTTTCATGGGGTGTGGGAAAATCTATTTAAATTCCCTAAGGGATTTGGGTATAGTAGTAACCAAAGTAATCTCTAAGGAGAAGTTATTTAATATTTTTTTCACAGTGAAAAATTAAATAATTTGAATGATATCACTAGGACTATAAAAAAACATATATTTTGAAAATTAGATGAGAGATAACTGATTTAGGGTTTGGTTTGGATTCACTTTTTGAAATTATATCATTGTTCATTTGAAATTAATATTTTGTTTTTATTAATTGATTTAGTGAAAGGATTTACAATTTCCTTTCCTTTTTCACCCTTGATTACATTTTATGTTTATGAAAACAATCCTTACAATTTCTTTTCTTGGACTATTATCCTTTCTATGTGTGGAATACACAATGATTCTCTTTTGAATAACCAAAGAAATACATAATAATGTATTAAAATTACTAATTATCCTAAGAAGACAACAATTTCATATTCATGTGGTTAACGATCACTAAACACTCTCCAGTTAATTCTTAAACAATAAATTGATATTATTCAAAATATTTTTTAGGGAGAAAATGTTTATTAATGAATGGAATAGTTAAAATTCATAATCGAATAAAAAAAATAAAATTTATATTAAATTATAAAATTAAATACTAAAAACCATTTAATAGTGAAAATAGAATCATCAATTCCATTAATGTTCCTAGAATCAATAAATAAAATCGGTTCATCTCTCCTTCACCCAAACACGGAAGGATTCTAACCCTCTTTTAAAGAAAAAATAATGTGATTAATTACAGTAAAAAACATTTTAAAACATAAATTGATAAAAAATAAATGTAGTAGAATTATTGGAGTAGTAGTAATAATCATTATTTGATCCTTTGATACCTTGATCTTTTTTTTTGCCAGCAACACCATTTTTTTATAGAGGGAGGAATCCCCTATTTCTCTATTATTTGAATATCTAATGTCATTATTTATTAGATTCAATCTTTTAACGTGTATTTATTTTAAATCTCTATAGATATATCAGGTGTTTCCAAATTTTATTGTGTACTAATTTTATGGCATGGGAAGAAAAATTGTAGTGTAGCATTTTTATTCATGTGTGGCCATTCATGTCTTTGGGATGAATCTACCACTGGTCTTCTACATGGTAGTACACCTAGTGCTACCATTCATCTTTTACTTCTGTAAATCATGGTTTCACAACCTATTCTACTATTTCATCATCCACCATGAGTCTTCACTGTAGTAGCTCACATCTATCATGAGTGCTACAACACAGTACTGTCATTCACCATATACCATAAGTGGTCCACCAAGGTACCACTATTAAACATCTACCATGAGTTCCCCACCATGGTACTAAATTTCACCATCTACCATGACCAATCCTCTATGGTAGTTCATCTTCTACCATTTCCATTCTTCATGGAATCATAACCATGATAGATTGTGAAATTACCATGGATCTATCTACTAATGTGTGCATGTGTTTTGAATCATCCTCCCTTTGACACTACACTTCATAGGGGAAGAATACAACATGCTGGTGTGCAAAATTTCTATGGAAAAACTTATATTGTTAATGAAAACCTAGAAAATAAATGCCCTCGACATAGACTTCTATTAAATGGTTCATATCTCCTCAGTCTTGGTGACCCCATGGTGGTCCTGAAGTTTGACATGGTGATTTGGATCAAGACTGAGCTCTCCTAGTGGATGAAATGGAATTATCTATTGATGTAAATGGTGGTCCGATGATGTCTAATGGGTGACAATGATGTTGAAGTGTATCTGATCATGATGAAGTGGAGGTTGAGTAGAATGATGACATTTTTGTTAGTTGTGAATAATATCCATAGAGGTATTATCTTACATCATATGTTTGTATGGATGTGGTTCTTGTATATAATACAACCCATGATAACCATTGATTATTCTATAGTAGTGGGAGATCAATACCTGTACACACCCTTCACACACCACATGGGCCCATTTAGACATGAATTGTCGCACATAGGTCTTGGCCCACAATCTTTTCATTCTCACCTATGTGCAACCCACACTCTCCTACCACTAGGTGGGATCTCCCTATGGGTTTGTTGGCTGGACAACCCTCTCTCGGGATGGCTAAGAGTATTTTTCCCTTCAGGTTGAGGGGTAGCCCAAATGGCCAATTTTTTACCTATAAAAAATTTTAAAATCACTTCTCTAATTCAATAAAAAATTATAAAATATAGTTAAACATTAAAAATCTACATATTTATTCATTTCAATCAATTTTAAAACATAAATTATAAATTCCAATATTTTAAGTAAAAAATTAATTACATGGGTATTTCCAATAAAAAACATTCAAAATTGTTAAAAATGATTAAAAATTTTTCGAGTTAAAATGAGTGCATCAAATACCCCCACACTTGAACTATTTTTATCCTGAAATTTTAAATCTCAATAATAAAAAAGGACACTAATTATACAAATATTATAATTTCAAATAAATAAAATTAAATAAGTATCACTGTTAAACCAAATTTTTATGTTCCATATAAAACATCAATTTAAAACCTCATTTGACAACGAAACTAGGTATCCAAGTATTTTACTTTATCCCTTTTAAAAATGGTTCAAATTTTATTTTAATTAATTTTTTTAAAAGGTAATGTCTTATTCAAAGACCAAGACACAATTTATTAGTAATCAAAGAAAGGAAATAAAAAAGTCTGAAAGAAGGGATTTTTATTACAATCTCTTTCATAAAGAGGAAGAAGGTCAACTGTCAGATTATCGGTCCACGTAACGCTCTGGTTGATACCTTTATTAGCAAGACCATCATCCACCATGTTCACTTACCGGTAGGCATGTGTGGAAATATATCTAATCTCATGAAGAGAGTCCGAGGAGTTCATCCAGTGAGTTGTAAGCGGCCAGGAAAGGTGGACCACGCTGTTCCAAATCGCTTGGACGATGGAGGTGGAGTCACTTTCAATCTAGATGTCATTCCAACCATTTATTTTCACAAAGTCAACAGCTGGGATCACCACCAACATTTCAGCTTCTAAAGAAGCGATGCTGGAACAACCTCCAAAGAAACACCCATGAAAGTGGCCCAGATAATCTCGGCAGACAGCTCTAAAACCTACTTGACCTGAATTCCCTATTGAGGATCTATCCACATTAATTTTGATCCATCCAGGAATAAAGGCCTTCCAGAACACATCAATTGAATGACGTAGTTTTTTTTTGTAGAGGCCAAAAACCCGAAGTCGTCTGAGGACCATAAAATCCTCAACAGAATTTTCAAAATTATATTTTTGAAGCGAAGCGGCATCCCTAATAGCAATGATAATTCTCAAACGACTTGTCATGATATATCTCACTTTTGAATATTTTCACTCATCACACATAATATAAATTCAAGAAGAGTTATTCTCTTATCATGAGAACATGATCCTTTTCCAAAGGATTGAAAAAATTACATTATCCAAATTGTAAATAGAAAAGGAACTTGAAATCACAAGGAATCGCAATAAAGGTTGTAATGTTTTTTATTATTAAGGTTTCTAATAATTTATTTGTAAAAAATAAGGCTAAAAAAACAAGGTTAATCTATAAAGTATAAAGCATGATATCAAAAGAAAATGCTCAATGAAAATATCTCTATCAACATGCCAAATACCACTTCCAAAGACCAAAGTAAAGTAATGATCAATGATAACATAATAAATGATTATAACTTCTTAAGTTTTTCTCTATTTTATTGTTTTTTTTTCAAACTATTTTTTAGATTTTTTCACATTTTGAAATTTATTTTTGGAATAAACCTCATACCTAGTACTTAATCGCATATGATAAAAATCATCAATCTAGTAATGATGATTTTTGATTCTCCTAAATCAAAAACCATTTTTTTCATTTTTTTTTCAAAAAGGGACAAAACGTTGAGTACAATTGATGAATCATAAACCTTTATAAACACCCAAATTATATCATTGAATCTTTTTACTTATAATTCAATGCATCATTACACCATTATTTCCTTCACCCCCAAACTTAAAATTTAAAATTTCATCAAAATGACAAGAGTAGGGTAGGAATGGATATAAATGGATTGAAATGTGGCTCATTATTAAGTGGTTCATTCATTGTATCTATAGGATAAAAATAAGATTATGTAAATGATGGGTTTAAATATAAGGTACTTTTAATAATAATTACAAAATGATTTTAAATATATTTTTTTCATAATCAAAGCTTTTGAAACTTATATTGAATGTTCTAGTTGGTGACATGAACTAAGATTACTCAAGAAACATGATAATGATATAATATAAAGTATTTAGTCTATAAATAATCTTTAGGATAGAAATATGATATTTAAAAATTACTCTTGGAATGATTAATAATAAAAAATAAATTCAAATTAATTTTAAAAAATCAAAGTATGAAAAATGGTAGGGAAATTTTGTTTCCTTGAATCAACCAATTCCCTCAATTCATAAGCTATCAAAATAATATCCATGATTCACTGTTATAATTTTATTCTAAAAAACATACTAATTCATTATCATTATAATTGAAATATAAAACATGGAATCATAGGGTTCTTAAGATATTCATGTCTCTTAGTTTGGTCAAGAAAAGTGATGATTCTAACGTTTCCATGCAATTTCTATCTTTAAAAATGTTGCTAAAATTATCAGCTTAACAAAAGATTTCATAAAAAATATAGGAATTGTAAAGATAAGAAAATGTATGAATAAACTCCCCTTTCCTTATGATATTCTTTTAGATTACATCTATAATACTATTCGGGGGGTTTTTCTGATGAATTTATTCTATGATGGTCTTGTAGAAATAAAACAACTCATACCCATGTAAGAATCATTCAATTAATTCTCAATAGGGTGTAGGGGAATGTGAATTTATCTTAATATCCTAAATCTTAATAAATCATTAAAACTTGGTTTTCCTCTCATGAGATCATTTGTTTAATGTTGTTGAATTGACCTAACCTTATGAGAACTAATCAGGATATGGGTTGGCAAATTTTGAGCTCCACTTCTAGTTATTGTGATAGATTCTCAAGGAATGTTTTAGCCTTTTACCATTGAAAGTGAATGGGTTTCATTATTAGTATTTATTAATTTAATTTCATTTGGTTTTAATTTTTTTATCTTCCTCTATATATTTTTTCAATTTCAGATGATTTGACTAAACCACTAGACATTCTTTATTGACTCTCTCATTCATCTCAGAACTTTTACAATACTTACCACTGATTTTATTTTGATACCACTTCCCTTTCACAACATAGTAAGCATCTTCTTATATAATATGATATTTTATGTATCTGTTCTGTAGATATGGCCGTATATTCTTTTCTATGAATTTCCCCCTATATTTTCACTAAATCCCCCTTGGTTATTTCTTATTTATTGGAAAATACAAGTTAAACAAAAATAATAATATTTGTTTCTATTATTAGCATAACGACAAAAAAACTCTTGAAAATTTTCACCTCCATATTGGATCGTGATTTGTTCAGATTTTTGGTGTTGATGTCCCATTGTAAACTGATCTAGAATTTACTGAAAGGGTTGTGGCCTCCTTAGAAATTTCTTTTATCCCCTTTATGTGGAAGATTCCCCCTCAAATTTCTTAGTCTATGTATCCTATTTTTTGTTATTTTTACTTATGTATTTTTAAATAAAACAAGTCTATTTCCAAATTTATTTAGTGCACATTTAAAATTTTCATGTGAACCTTTCTTCCCATTAGTCTGAGAAGATTCTCCTCTTACCTATACAGCTTTTTTGAATATTTTTCTATCACTTTTAAATTGAATTTGTTATGCAAGACATATGGAATGTGTCTCAGCCATTTCTTGTTCATTTTTTACCAATTTATTCATGATATATTTGATGTTTCTTTTATTTAAATTTTTTTTAAACTTGTGCTTCTTGATTACAATATTTATTTATTTTTTCTAATTCTTCATCCTTTTCTAATAAACTATAAAAGAACTCAGTAGTTATCTTTTCAACTAACTTGAAATTAATATCACAATATTTTAGAGTACTCATATTTTATATGGGAAATTGGTATCCTAATTCTAAGAATCGATCGATCATACCTAAATATTTGATGGCATCAGTACCTTACTCATGAGTGATTGAAAAGAGGGAATTTTTTTTGATGGTTACTTCTTGGAGTCAAGGATATTGAAATGAACCATTATATCCACTATATCAATTATAAGAGTTCATTAATTCACAATTATTATTATTTTATCCATATTTAGGAATGGTATTCTTGAAATAATGGGTGTATGAACTGGTGCTTTATATTTCTCCATGTTGAGAACATAAATATTTGGTTGAAAAATTAGTCCTTCAACTCCAAAAAGCCTATCTTCCAAGTATCTTACTAGGAAAATAGTAGATATATTATCCAATTGGATAAAAAATATTTTGGGATTCAATTCACATATTTATAAATATAAAATAATATAATGAGACAAAACATTAATGGAAAAACTATGATCAAAAAAATAATAATGGAATTTTAACGAACCAAGGGTATAGGGATTGTATAATGTACCTAGATATTATTATTTTTTAGGAAATGATGGTTTTATCACGGATGAGACACTTCTATATAGGATAATACTCTCATCCCCATCATCCCTATTTCTTTTGGTACAAATCCACTTAATAAATTTAGAATATATGTGAATTTTTTAGATGGATTCTAAGAGAGGTATATGAATTTCAACCTTTTTAAATGTCTCTTGGATATATATTTAAAGATTATCTTCCTCTATCTTATTTTAATTAGTAAAACTATTAGGGTATGGTGCTGAAATTTCCTTCTTTATCCTTTACTTCCTTTGTAATGGTGTTTTAGGTCTCTCTTTTCTAAATATTTCCATGGATTCTTCTTCCTTCTTTTTGTTTTCTTCATTTTGTTGTATAGGATGTTCTTCCAATGCATGTATAAAATATTCAAACTTAGATTCTTCTAGTTCATCATGAAATTCCTTGGACTTATGTTGCTGAATAACCTTGACAATTATTTTAATGATCATAATCTTACTAACCATTGGCTTTGGGATTTTCTAAACTTGTAGTTTTCTATGGTTTTTGGAAAGTATGTCCATGATACTGTCAAATTTATTTGAAAAATAATTTAATTTATTCTTTAGATACCCAATATCCATTCCTTGTTTTAATTCATCTAGTGGTTCACTATTGGAGGGTTTTACAGAGGATTTTTGTTGAATATAATGTGGTTGATAGGATTTTTTTAGTATAGTTTCTTGTATGGTTGTTGAAAAGGTGGTGGATTCTAGAATTTCTACTAGAAAGGGGATGATTTCGGTATTGGTTCAAAAATGGAGGTCTATCCTGGTTTTGTTGACTTCAAAATCATTTTTGGTATTTACCTTCTCTCCATTTTTGATTTTATTATAATTTTATTGGATGTGATGTGGATACACAACTCTCCATACCATTTTTCTAATCACATTTATAAGTGAAGTGATAGGGTGATGAACAAAAACCCCATACCTGAGTTTGTTCATGTTGTTCACTCACTTGTATCACAACCATTAGTATCACTAGAATTGGTAATTATTAAAGCTAATTTTCAAGTAAAGTTTATGTGTTAGAAGTTCATACCACATGAATACCTCATGTATTTTTAACACTAGTTCCAAACTATTAGGAGTTATTTACTATCATCTTGATCAGAATCCCAGATTCCATCAATGTTTTATTGATAAAATCTCATCTGAATGATATATCTAAGAGGTTCCTCTCATCGTGTAACATTAATTGATAGAAGAAGACTATAAAGTGGTGGTATTCTATTTCTTGGAGAGGGAAGCTTTCATAAGTTTTATTGAATCATTCCCAATACTCATAAAGGGTTTATCTAATTTCTTATTAGATGACATATATTTCATTCATTATATAAGTGCTTTCGATGGTTGGGGAGAATCCTTTCATAAAAATTATTTTTATATCATTCCATTCATGGATCTTCCTTGGATAAAGACTGTAAAACAACTCCTTAGCAGCTTTCTAAAGTTATATGGAAAATTATCCTAACTTGACTTGGTATTTATCCATTCCACTTGGCTTGAATCTTGAGTATAACAAGCCAAACTCTTGAATGTCCTAGTTGGGATCTTCACATAAAATGATATGGAATTTTGGTAGTTCTGGAATCATATTTACATGTAATTCAAAATCATTTTATTTCACATGAATGGATAATTGTTTTTCTAGAAGATAAATTGTGGAGCAAATGTTCTTTATGGGTTGTTGTGGGTTTATTTCAATTATTGTGGGATCAGAGTGATCACTTACAGTTTTAATCGAGTCATAAAGATTGATTTGTTCAATGTTATTCTCCAGATTAAGATTCCTAACCCTAGTTAGAAAACTCCAAACTATATTAGGATTAAAAGTATTTAGATACTCATTAGAGGTCCCAGTAATAAAATTTTGTTTAATATTATAACTCAATCCCAAAAAACAATTCAAATATTTGATTTACTCTTATCATGGGGTGCGGAAAAAGATATTTAAATTCCCTAAGAGATGTAGTATTTTTAGTAACCATAATCATCTCCAAGAATGATTACTTTAATGTTGTTTTCATGGTGAAAAAGTAAAATTTTTAAACAAATTAAATAAGACTATAAAATAAAGAAACATATATTTTGAAAATCAGATTTGAGATAAGTGATTTGGGGATATGTTTAGATTCCCTATTTTTAATACTATCATAGTCCTTTTGAAATTAATATCTTGATTTTATTAATTGATTTATTGACCAAATTAAAAATTATTTTCCTTTTTAAACCCCAATTAATTTGATCTGTTTATGAAAATAATACTCACAATTTAATTTCATGGACTAGGATCCTTCCTTTATGTAGTATACATAATGATTATTCTTTGAAAAAAATATTCAATTCCTAATCAGGTATTGAAATTCCCAAGTATCCTAGGAAGGCCACCATTTATACCTCACATGTTTAATAATAACTAAACACTTTAAAGTTAATTATAAACTAATCAATTGATATGGTTCAAAATTTATTAGACTAAGAAAATATTTATTAATCAAGGAAATAGTTAAAATTCATAATAAAAAACAAAAATCATCACATTCATATTAATATTTGAAATTAAATACCGAGAACTATTTAATAGAGAAAAAAAGTATCATGAATTCTAATAAAGTTTATGGAATCAAGAAATAGAATCGGGTCACCTCCCCTTCACTTATCCACTCAAGGAACATTACCCTATATTAAAGAAGAAATAATGAGTGTAAAAGGGGTAAAAATCATTATAAAACAATAATAGAGAGAAAATAATTGCAGCATAATTATTAGAGTAGCAACAACAGTCATCCTTCAATCCTATGAACTCTTGATACATTTTTGAGAAGCACCCTTTTATTTATATAGGTAGCAATCCCCTATTATTATATCACTTGAATCTTTTGTGTATTAATTTATCTCATTCAATGTTTAATTGTGTCTTTATTTTAAATATCAGTAGATATATCTTGTGTTTCCAAATATGAGAGTGGTTTAATTCTATGGAGTGAGAAGAAAAAGTTTTGTATAGAATTCTTATTTCTGTATATCTAGGCATGGTTATTCAGTGTATCTACCATCCGTATTCTCCACGATAGCACACTTATTGGTACCGTTATGCCTTTACCATCACACTTCATGATAGAATATCCTATATGACCCATTAATCAAGTACAAATGGTATTTACTATAGTAGCTAACTTATTCCATGAGTGATCCACCATGAAACTATCATTCACTATCTATTGTGAGTGCTCAACCATGGTACTACCATTCTCCATATACCGTGAGTTATCCAACATAGTAATTTCTTTAACCATCTACCATGAGTTATACTATATTATAGTTCATCATTTTCTATATCCATTATTCATTGTAGCACACCCATGGTAAATTGAGAACCTACCATGGCTCAGTCAATCATTTCATTCCTGTTCTTTGAATCATCCTCCCATGGACACTACACCACAAGGGAAAATAATGTAGTGTAGTGGTGTGTGAAATGTTAATGGAACAAATCCTCATATTCATAAAAACCATTACAATGCATTCCCCATGAAGTAGGATTATCTTTAACAGTGTGTTGCTCCTCAGTCTTGGTGACCCCACAATTCAGTGATAGTAAAATGGTACAAGGATGAACCATGCCTACTCTCTAAAGATATCTTACCTTTAAAGTGTCTAGATTGAGCTTTATTCTATGAATGGATTCATTCTCTTTAAAATGGGAATTTTCGTGGTCTCTAGAGGGTCTATAGGGGTTCCATAGTGGTATTAATATTTGGAATGGTGAGGTGGCTCAATATTGATCTCTCCTAACAGTGTAAATAGTGTTCTATGGTGATTTAAATGGTGGTACAATGATGTCTTGAAAGAGACAATTTCATCAAAGTGTGTTTGACCATGAGGGAGAAGGGGTTGATTTGAAATGTATCATTTTTGTTAGCTATGGAAAATATCAACAGAGGTATTTTCCAATATGAGAAGTTTGGATAGATGTGGCACTTTTATATAATACAATCAAGCACAAAATTCGGTTATGCTATGGTATTAGGGGATTGACACCCATCCACACCCTTCACATGCCACATGGGCCAGTTCCAACATGCATGGGCCTAAGTAGACCTTGGACCACACTCTACATGTACTCACCTATTCACGGACCAAACTCTCCAACTACAGGGCTTGCTCTACCCAAGGGATACATAGCCAGCCGACCCTCTCATTGGCACGATAATAGGCATGCAACCCTCTAGTTCAAGAGCTATCATATCTGGCCAATTTTTTACTGATAAACCATTTTAAAAGAACATAGAAAATTCAACCAAAAATTCAAAAATAATGGTATACATTAAAAATACACATTTTTATCTATTTTAACACTTTAGTTCCTTGATTATAAATTCATAAATTTTAAATAAAAAAATAATTACATGGTCATTTCCATTAAAAAAACCATTCAAAATTATTAAGTAATGTTTAAGAAATTTTAATTCTAAAATGAGTGCATCAATATCAACATGATATTTCCTTAAGGAAATAACAATATAACATAGTAAAACCATGTCACGTTTTCAAAAGTATGAAATCTAAAGGGTATTCTTAAAATGGATTCAATAAAAGGAAAACAATATGGTTTCCTTTAGAATGTTTTTTCATGTAATAGAAACCCTGTCATGGTTTATAGGAAAATAATTCAAGGCATTTTTGTTTACATATATATTTTTTAAAATTCATAAAACCCATCATTGATGTGGACCCTACGACCCAATTATTAATATAATGGGTGACTTAATTAGTACAAAATATTTTAGTGGGTGTGATCTTGGATTAAATTTTAATTTACATGATATATTTATAAAATTGTTATAAATTTTAAAATAATTTTAATATTGATTTATGAAATGTTCATAAATGTGAAAATGAATTTTTAGATGGACTAAATTATATGTTTAGTTAAACTATTAAAAAAGTGTTTTGGTGGATTTGATCAATGTTTCAATAAAATGGAATTAATATTATATTTATTTTATTCAGTGTGTTTCTAAAAAATATTAAAAGCTTATATGATTATAAAAGGTTTTATAAATATCATATATTTGAATATGAAGGAATTCATATTAAATACAATGTAAATTTTAATATGAATGATTTCATGTTAAACTTAATGATAAATGTAAATGTTTACTTATAAAATTTTATATATTTTTGATTTATTTATTTATTTTTTGCTTATACATGTTTATATCATGTCTAAATTTCTCAATTACTCATTCATTTAGCTTATTCAATAATAGATTATATATATTAATGTATGTATTAATTAGTTTAAAGTGTTAAAATTATTCTTATAAATATTATAATATCATTTAAGGAGTTAATATCTTAGTATGACATAAGATTTTGTTACATTTGACCATGATTATGATTTGTTCATGGGTTACAAATTTGAATGTAAAGGTTGGTTATGATTTATATATATCAGGCACTAGGATTTTATTGGAATTAATCTTTATATTGATTATTGATATGTGGATAAAGATAAATTGGGTTAAAATTTTATCACACCATGATTTTTTATGTATTTCCTTTGAAATAAAACTTAATGTATTTGATAAGTTGTCTTACACACAACCCCAATTCTATATGAACTGTGATATAATAAAATATTATAAACTAACTATCAAAAAATAAGGAATGAATATGAATAATCAATATATAAAAAGTATATACA
Organism: Viscum album; assembly: GCA_963277665.1. Classification (NCBI taxonomy): domain Eukaryota; kingdom Viridiplantae; phylum Streptophyta; class Magnoliopsida; order Santalales; family Viscaceae; genus Viscum; species Viscum album. The sequence continues at coordinate 510,800,206 of OY728134.1, forward strand.
AAGTTTTTTGTTAATGTAATTTTATTTATTAATTTATAATAAATAAGTACCCAATTTTCAATAATGTTATTTTACACTTAAAAAATTTGTTTTCTTCAAAAATAGTTTTTTTCCATTTTTCACATGAAATTTAAAATAAATTTACGATTTTTTGAAATTTTACTTTATGAATTTAATATATTTTTTAAGTAAGAATTTCATTATTATCATAGGGGTAATTATTAGGATATTTCTAAATATATTTATTTTTCAGTGAATAGTTAAAAATAACGATTTTTGTAAAAACTCATCATTTATTTTCAAGTAAATGTATCATTATGTTTTTAACATGATATTAAAGTAATGTAAGTATACTTTATTTATATATAATCTAATTAATTAAAACGTAATCATCATTTTACTTGATTTTGTTATATGTAGATTTTTGGTCTTAAATGCACATTTTTTTTCTACAAAACAGTTTTTATGCATGCAATTGTTTTCATCTTAGTAAATCTATTTATTAAATATTTATTAATGTATTTAATTAAATATATATAATTTATATTTAATATAATAATTTAACATTCTTTTTATTTTTTTTACAATGAAATATATCTAATTAAATTAAGTTTTATGCTTAAAAATTCATTTATTTGAAAATGAGTTTTCATTGCAGTTTGTACGCTCAATTAAAATTAAAATTATTCCAATTCTATAAATTTAATCAATAAAAATGAATTTTATATTTATAATCATAATAAATAATATAATTTAATTGGGTTAACTTAATTTTCGGTGAGAGTGAATAAAAAAAATAATTTTTTCCATGGTTAAGGTTAAAATGTGTTTACCATAAGGGCGATTAAACAACGAGATAAGGGTATTATTACAAAAAAACCAATAAAATTATTATTAGTTTAATATATTTAAACCTTATATTTCCCTAACATTTAATACCTAGCCATTTGGAACCAATTTACTATGAAAGTGACCTTAAATCATTGAAATATTTTAAGAAATTCCATGTTTGTTCCTCTGCTCACTTATAGATGGGAAAATATTCTACTCCATTATTCATACCACTTTTGAATTATATCTCACTAAATAACTATAAAAACCTTCCTATAATCCTTCCATTTATCATAGTTATTTTTTTATTCTCCAAACACAAATCCTTCAAGGCTTATGGGGTAAGCCAAAGGAGGTCCTTCTAAGAAGAGGTATAGATCTTAACCAAGATCATTCAATTTTATTAATTCTTATAATTTTTTAATCTATAAAATAATAATGAATCCAATATCAATAATGAACAGAGATTTTATTTTGATGATTTTACAACCATTTATGACATATTCTCAACCCAATGGGATATGGAAGTATTGCTCGTGCGTTTATGTGGACAACTGCCTCCATATAGCGATACGACTCATTTTACAACACTATACTTCATCGTTATTATTATTATATATTTAATGATTATATATGTTATTTATGATACAATAATGGTTCTATAAAGATTAATTAATAATTAATAATATTTTTTACCTTCCATTAAAAAAAGGAAACATTACACATGCGTATGTAAGGACTACCATCTACACGTAATGATGTTATTCATTTTTTATTAATTATTTATATATATGGTTATATATATATATAATGAATATATATGATATTTATATCATTATTAATTTTTTTATAATAATTAACTATGATCAAAGTGTAGGTCCATAACCATCAAACCAAAACATGCTTAAAAAATATAGCAGTTAATACCAGAAATGATGATGATAATGAAAGACAATTAATGAACATGTGATAAGATATTATAATTAAACCATATTTGATATTATATGAATGAATATTATTATGGTATATAATTATAGTAAATATAAATTTATTGTACATGAGATTAGATATCTTACAAATCAGGTAAGATATATATACAAGATTCGTCTCAATTTCACATTATTGAGGCATGTTTTAATGTTATGATAAAATTTATTATTTCTATGGTGTATATACTGAAAAATAATTTATTTTTTCATAATAAATTATTTAATTAAATGTATTTAAAGAGACATATTATTTTCAAGATTCTAATGAATTTCATTTCGAAAATTACTAACATTGTAATGGTTATTCATCTCATTTTTTTTCATTAAGACATGTTTGTTGTTATAAACATATATTATTTAATTAGGTGTATCTATTTACTAATTGATATATTGTATCATTAATATAATTATTTTCATGGAATTTAAAGTTTATCATTAATGTATTTATTTCATTGGTGTTGTGATTCAAAAGTTACCACTATAGTAAGTGTTTTATACTATAATCACATTTTTACTGTGATTTATTATGATTATGTTATTAAATGGTTAAAGTATATGATATATATCTACTAAATAATTTTTATTTTCTTCTATTATGGTTATTTTTTAGATTACATGTTTTCCTTTAATTTTCATCTATTTATGTACTTAAGATACTGAATGAATGTTTTTATAGAAAACCAACTTCATTTCACTCTTTTGTTAAGAATCATTTCCTCCACATACATATTTTCATAAAAATGTTTTCAAGAATGATTTAAATATTATAGAAATATTATTTAAAGTAATTTTTATCGATATATTACATTCTTTACCAAGTTTTAAAAATATTTTCTTTTCATTTTTCAAAAAATTTACTTTTATCCATTTTCTAAAAACATGAATGGAATATCCGCTTTAATATAAATCACATGAATGGAATTCCCCAACATCATGAATAATATTTTCTTTGAATTTTACATTATAAGTTTTCTTTTTTTCTTTTCAAACAGAATAAATTCCTTAATATTTTTTTTGGAAATTTTTAGATTCTATATAAGTGATTTCAAATTAAAAATTGAATTTTCCTCAGTAAATAATCTGGTGATATTTTAAAGTCATTTTCCTATTTAAAAACATTGTTTGATATTTCTTATGATTTACTAGAGATATGATCTAATTTTACCATATTTATTATTTCACTAGGTTTATTATTATTATAATAATTAAATTTTTATGAAACCCGTATCATTTACATGGGTTATGAAATGATGATATGATGAATATTTTAGGATCTTGTGGAACATATATATATTATTTTTATTAAATAATGTTTGGTTGCATTATAAACTAAGGAAAAGTGGTTACATTTTATTCCAAGGCTGGGTGGGTCTCTTATAGCCCTCCAATTAATTGGGTAAAACAAATATCTCATGAGATCATAAAGACTATAATGGGAAGAGAAACCAATTAAGTTAGGTACTTTATACAATAAGACAATATTTTGTGTGAACCTTAAATAAGGAAATGATGTAATGGGTGTGAATCCAATCCATTATCATGGTCTTGGAAGTGATCCTTGACTAATGACATGATTTTCTATACTTATATATATGCCCCAAACTTTTTTCTTATATTTATGATATATTCTCATGGATTCGTATCGATTATTTAAAATTCTATACTCTTATGTATTATGTGATTTTTTTGAAAAACTCTATGCCATGTTCCATGATTAATGTTATTCAACTGATTGGGTATGATTTTTGGAATCCCAGTTCATGTTCTCAAACACTTATACTTATCTTTATGATAAATAATATCTTTAATATAGTTTAATCCACGATTTATTACATAAAAGCACACATAGTAAAACCTAGAAGATCATGAGGAATTTTTCATTTGGAAAATTAGGTATATATAATAAAACATGAAATATACGCACAATGAAATTTCTGAAAATTTTCTTAGCATGCTCTTAAAATTACATTACTCTTCTAAAAGTACTCATGATAACCTAGGGATATATATAAGAAAGGGGTGATATATAAAGCATAGCAAGGTAATAAACATATAATAGACTATATTAAATTAGTACATGAGATCCAAGAGTCATATCAATGTAACATAATAGGGGTAAGAATCATAATCTTGTATAATGAGGCATGATATAACATGACAACATAAAGGCAATACAGAAATGCGACAATAACGTAATGCATGAAATAATAAAAGTAAGTCAAGGATAAACACCAAGAAAAAAATAACATAGTGTTCTTAGTATAACCTCCCATACAACATAAATGTAATATCATGATATTAAAACATTATTCAACACATTTTAGGGCAATATAATTCTAGGCCCACCCATCACATTCATATTATGTTCATGCATAAGTGTACCATATAGATCATTCAATATAGGATTATATTTCATAAAATTTAATCCAACAATTAAGATGAGTGGGTTACATATGTGGAAGTACAAAAAAAAGGATAGGTACATCTGTTTTAATACCCTTCAGTGGAGATGAGAATAGGTATCCACTACAAAAAATATTTCACATGGAAAATCAAAGGATGATTTCAACAACATAACGGGGGTACATAAAGATTCATATAAGGGTTAAATGAGATTAAAATTGGTCTATAATCAATTTTAAATCATGAGTAATGTAATAGGGATGAGTGAAAACATATCCCAACATGATTAATTAGAAACCAAAAGTCATAATTTAAATAAGTTTCTTGAATAAAGAGGGGAATGAGAGGATCCTATACCATGAGAGGGGGATTTTAAAATATTTATAGAATATTATCGAGAGAATGAGTACACCTTTAGAGGTATATAGAGATGGAAAGTCATAGTAGTTTTATGATAAAAGGGTTTTTTTTTTCAGAAATAAATGGGTGTTTAGTTGGGTTTATATAGAAAAAGAGATGATAATATTATTAATTTCTAAACATAGGTTTTGAACTCTATATGATAAATTAATAAAAAAACAAAACATACCATGGTTTTTTCTGATGGTTTATACCAAGCTAGAGTGGGTTTAATTATTTTACATTATTAATAACTAATATCATTAAAATAATACCCTTAGTTATATGGAAGTTAGTCATGGTTAAAAAGAATTGATTTTAATACCTTAAAATTTAATATTGGGTTTGGAGGATTCTTTAAGGGTTTAAAAAATTAATAAAATAATTTTGAAAACCAATTATCTTAAAGGGAAAATATTTATTTTGTATTTGATACTTTTTATGGCATATATTAAATCACTTTTGGGTCATTATAATTTCATAATACATACTATATATTTATACCATATTTAATGTTCAAACGAAAATTATACTATCTTAGAAAATTATGAAAAAATAACCATTATTTTATTTAAAAGTTATTATTTAAAAAATAATATTTATTTTATCAACATTAATGTTTTAAATACGGAATTTTAAACTTTAAAAAAAAGATAAAAATTTATTGAAAAATACTGTTCTTTTGAAAATAACAATTTTTTAAACCATATAACAATTACATTTAACTTCATAAAATTATTTTATAATTTATATTTAATATATATTATATAAAAATAAAATTTTATTATAAATAGTATTTATTTAAAAATAATTTAAATTCATCAAAAAGAGTTTATTGATTGAACCTATATATTTACCAAAAAAATACTCTGTGTGTTTCATTGTATCATAATCTAATTTTTATCAAACTCATTATATAATAATTTTAAAAGTAGAATTATAAAGGGATAAATATAATTACTATTTAATTAATAAAAATTATTATTACTATTATGGTTCAGATACATAGCCCTTTATTACACCAGTGATTTTTTTAAGGGAAAGGTCTATAATGGTGATATTTTCTTGGGGTGGTTCATTGTGCATGGTTTTGATTGTGATCTCGATGAGATTGAACTACTCCTATAGATGGGTTTTTTTTCATGCTTTAGATTTCGAATCTCTACTTGAGATTGATCAAGGTAAAATACCAATGATTTTACTACCTCATAATCTCTAATAAATTGAATTTATAGGATATGATATGATAGATCAAGTAAATCCATTCTTCTGTATGTGTTAATTAGACATTATCATAACCCTTTATATATACTAATAATAAGATCATTTTTCAAAAAATATATTATTAATGGTTATGATGCTTAATGTTGTTTTAAATTTGAAAGTATATAACATTATAAAATAACCAAAGTAGTTGATGTGTTTTCCATAACTTAATTACTTGATAATGCATTTATTCATTCATAAATAGGGAATTTCAATTATAAAATTTTAGGTGGTTACATTTTCCCCTTTCATAAATTTTACCCTTCAAATTTTCATTTCATACACTAAAATAGATGAGGGTACTTTTGTCTCATCACCTATTTAGGTTCCTATGTAAATTTCTAAAACTTATGGTCTCACCATGTCACTCTGACCATGTGAGTTATTTTATTTCATAGAACCTTGTCTCTATGATCTTAGATCTTCATCGACTACTTCTCAAATGAAAGATCATTATCCAATGGTACCAAATCTAGATTCATTATATATGTGAGGTATGGTATGTATAAACTCAAAAGGAATACATAGAACACATCATGTACATGGGTTAGGTTATGTGGGAGTGTTAGTTGATGGGCCACCGCTTTGATACTATCATGGATATCAAAGGAGATGATGTATCTAGGATTATGTTTTAACTTTTCCAAAAACCTGATAACATTCTTACATGGTGATATATAAAGGAACAATTTTTCTCTAAACTCAATCTCCCAATTTCATTAATGATTTCCTACATATATTTTCTATTGACTTTGTGTATATTTCATATGAAAATGGATGGTTTGAACATTATCTATAATCTATTGGATAATATCAGGTCCCATCAGCTTCTGATCTCCAACTTCATCCCAACATATTGGAGTCTGACACCACTTCCCATATAAAGACATATAAAGTGCCATTTGAATGCTAGAATAGTAACTATCATTATATGAGATCTCAACTAGAGGAATGTGTGGGTCCCAAAAATCAAGGATATCCATTGAACATGATATAAAAATATCGTCTAGATCCTGAATTGTTATTTCATAATGACTATCCAGATGAGGGTGATAAGCAGTGATGAATCTCTATTTCATATTCAATTCATATGGAAGGCACCTAAAAGACCTTGAGGTAAACCTCAAATATCAATAAGATACAATAGAGAATGAAAATATATATAGTCATACCACTTACCTTATTTACATCATGGTGAGTTAGTCAATAATGAAATATTCCTTGATAGGAATGAAATGTACTGACTAGGTAAGGTAATCAACTACGACCTAAATGGAATTATTACCTTTAGGTGTCTTGGGGATACCTAAAATAAAATACACTGTTATGTTTTACCATTTCCATATTGGTATTGGAAGTGTTCTAATCATACCCTTAGACTTCTATCATTCTTCTATGACTTTTTGGTATACCATTCATTGAGATACAAAATCCACAATCTCCCGCTACATGTTATCCCACCAAATGTTTTTCTTAAAATATCTATACATCTTAGTCATTCTTGGATAAATAGAGAAGTATGAGATATTCAAATCATCTAGAAGTTACTTTTTCAATTTTTGTTTTTATGGGACACATATTTGAGTTCCAAACCTTATAATTCCATCTTTATCAATGTTGAACTCCAGATTATTCACAACATTCTTCAGTAGAAACTCATCATCCTTATGAGCCTCTTTGTTCCTATTAATAATAGATGGTTGGGATTTTATTTAATACATTTAGGATGAATATGATCTTATTCTTCCTCTTTCCTCCCTCCATATTTCAAAGAAGATTGGATCCCTAGTAATCCTTATTATGGATAGGGTTACGGGATCCTTTCGACTCATAGCATCTTCCACTTTGTTCGCCTTACTTGTATGGTAATGGATTACAAAATCACAATAATTTATCACATCTAACCATATCCATTGAAACATATTAAACTCTTTTTGTGTGAATATAAACATGAGGATTTTATGATCCATATATATTCCAAACCTATCCAAAAATAGACAATGGATCCAAATTTTCAATATAAAGATCACTACACCCAATTCTATATCATGGGTTGGGTAGTTTTTCACATGTATCTTTAATTGGTGGGAGGAATATGCTATAAAATTTTCATCTTACATGAGTACACAACCCGATCCATTTTTGGACTCATCACTGTAGATCAGAAATACTTCTATGCTGGTTGGTAATGTGAGCATAAGTGTAGTGATTACCCAATTCTTAAAATATTTAATTCTCTCTTCACATTGTCCAGTACAAATAAACTTAACACCCTTTTGATTTATATTGGTTAGTTGTATTAAAAAACATGATGATTTTATCACAAAATGATAGTACCCATCTAATCTAATGAAACTATGGATTTATTTTATATATGTTGGTTTTGACCATCCTAAATTTACTTTTTAAAATATTCATAAATATCCCATTTTTGGTGATAAAATAACCTATTAATGTTACTTAGTATAGGTATAATCTTGATCTAGAACTAAACCACTCATTTTTGGATAGATACAAGGAAATTATTTGAGAATCACATCGACATATTCTGTTACAAAGGGAATGTCATCAAGGATGATCACTTCCTTAGTCTCGATCATTTGAGAAAGATATGATTTCTTATAAGAAAATAATATACACATTTTAGATGTTTATTCCAAATGATATTCATCCCCCTCCTTACACATTTATTAAACAAGAGGGTGATTTATGATATAGAAGGTTAATTCCTTCTCCCAACAATTTACATTGGCTCTATACAAGGAAATAAAATCCATACCTAGAAAAGCATCGAATTCCACTAAAGGGAAAATTATAATATTTTTAGTAACATTCCCACAAACATAAAACTTATGATAAAATAATATATTCTTTTCCCTGATGATATTAAACCATTTGGGGTGGTGAATAAGTTTTCTTAAAAAACTTACAGGATATGATAATATGGAATAGATTGAAATAAACAAGACAAACACAACTCTAGAGTATAAGTTATGTATACTTCAGTCATTATAGCCCATCTCAATATATGAATTTCCTTTTTCCCTTGTTCTAAGAGATTTTTGATGCTTATAATACTTGTTATCCCCTGAAATATATTATTTTATTTGATTATTCCCAACTTTTTCACATTTATGAGATAGAACTGTTACTGGTAAATTAGATCAAACCATATTTCCATCCATTATGTTAACTTAAACCTTCATTTATTCATGTAAATTAGCTACCTTATGACCTATTTTATATACTTAAAATATATTAAGTTACTTTTTGACATTTTCATTGGTGCCTCTTTCCGCATTTTTGACACATATGAAGTCGAATATTTTTTCCTTTATCACCTTTATCAGATGTAATTCCTCATGACACCATCATCCTCTCTTATTTTCATGTTTGGAAATTCAACAATGTGCCAATTTTAAATAATTATTTTTGATATATGGTTTGGAATAATCATAAGACATCTTACTTTAGCTCCCATCATATTAGACATATCATTTTGGCAGTCTTCACATTTCCCTAACATTGGTTGTTTATTCAGTTTCTCCTATTTCTAGTCATTAACTAAAACAAATGGTAAATTATAAATGAGAGTTTTTAAACTGTTAATGGAATAAAAGGGAAACCATGAACATTAATGGTATAATACATAAATGAAACATATCATTTAACCTATGAATTTATATGTTTCAATATAACTTATCCATGAAATATTTCCTAACATAAAATATTATGGTAATTTTTTGTTCCTATAATAGTTTTTCATAAGGAGTTTGTGAATTTAAAAAAGTACATCCCTCATGAGTGTTAAACCATGTGTATAGAAAGGCCTGCTTTCATGAACCAGGTAATGATCAAGTCAATCTCAATGCACCCTTTTCGGGGTTATTACCACTATACACATTTGTAATAGAGTCACATACACTTATAGTATCCAAACAAGGTTTTATTTTCTATGAAACCACTTACCCTATACTTTACCAAAATTTAGGGAGGTCTTCCTAGGTTTATTATTATCCCTAAGGCTTTTACTAGAGTTTTTTTTAATACTAATCCAAAAAATAACTACACTTTTCTATGATACCAACTATATCAACCCATATTTTTACTACAATTAAATTCATGATTTATTAAATAAAGGTACATATCGTACAACCCAAAATATCATAAAGCCCAATGTTTTTGGGAAATTTGGTGCATATCATAACACATTGCAACATAAGTACACCAAAATTATTGAAAATATTCTTAATGTGGTCATAAAATTCCATCACTCTTTTAAAACTACACGAGATAAACTAGGTATGTACATAGAAAAGGGGAGAGCTATAATACCCAACAAATAAATAAACAAATCATAAAATAAGGTAAATTATTACATGTGATCCAAGAGTCATATCAAGGTAACATAAGAGGGTAGAGAATCAAAATATTGCACAATAAGTCATGATATAATATGATAACATAATGGAAACATAGGAATGTGGAAATAGTTTAAAACATGACACCATAAACATAAGTTAATGATAACCTACAAGAAAACATAACATAGTGTTCTTAGGAAAATATATCATGAACTATAGATGGTATTTTATAACATTAAAACATTACCAAATGAATTTGAGAGATATATAATTATGGGTCCATTGATTACTTCATAGGGAGATAACATCACTAGTATTTTCCCTCAATCAATACCAAGTCAAGATTCAAAAACTAAAGCATGAGAAAATCCACTTATAAGATAAGGTCAAGATCATTGAGATCACGACCAAAACAATGTTCACCAAACCACCCCATTAAAATCTCACCATTTAACACCTTACCCACAAGGTATTTCTTTTAATAATAAAGGGATATGTATCTAGACACTAATAATATGACTTTTTATATTTTATTTTTAATAAAAAAATTATCACATTTATCCATTTTAAATATTACTTTAGATAATTATTTTGAATTAGATTTTGATATGACAAAACACAAATTGTTTTTTTTGGAAAATGTATAGTGTCATTCAATACACTCAAGTTTTATAAATTAAATATTTTTTTAATTAAATTATATTTCAATAAAATATTATTGGTAAATAATATTTGTTAAGTATGAATTAAAATTTAATTTTAGGATGTGAAAAATAATTTATATAAGTTTTATAAAACATTTATTGTAAAGAAATCAGTATTTTTCGACAAATGTGGATTTTAAATTTAAAAGTGTAAATTATCACACATAGAATTATTTTTGGTAAAATAAATATATTTTTTGAAATAATCATGTAAAAATTATCCATCAGTGATTTTTTCATAATTTTTGGAGACATTCAAAATTTTTGTCATAATTAAATACGATATACATATATGGTGTGTATTATGACATCATAGAAGCCTAAAAGTAAAGTATTACGTACAATAAAGAGTATCAAAGAATAAAATTATTTTTCCCTTTAAAATGATTCTTTTTATGGTTATTTTATTAATTTTATAAATCCTTAATTAATCCTCCAAAACTTATATTATATTTTACGGTTTTAAAATCAATTCATTATAAACATGACACACTTCCACATCACCAAGGGAATTATTTTAATGGGTTTAGTTATTAAACATATAAAATAATGAAAAATACTCTAATTTGGAAAAATCCATTAGAAAAAATCATGGTTGTGTTTTTGTTTTTGATTACTTTATCATATAGAGTCGAAAACCTAATTTTGGAAATTTATAAAGAATTATCATCTATTTTTCTATGTAAAACTACCGTAACTCCTATTCATCTTCACTAAAAACCATTTTATCATAAACTTTCATTTCCTTTATCTCTATAGATTCCTCATAGAGTTCCCCTAATATCTTAATAATCTCCTACAATGATTTTAGAAGTGTCTTATAAAGGAAAGCGATTCTCTTCTTCTCTTCTTTATTCAAGAACCCTATTTATTTTATTCCTTTAAATTTATATTTTTTCAATTAGAGATATGTTTTTACACATCCTTATTAATTTAATTTTGATTAATAATGAATTATAGACCCATTTTGATCTCATTAAACACTTTTATAAACTTTTATGTTCACCCATTATTATACCGAAGTTATCTTGTGATTTTTCATGAAAAAAATTTGTGTAGTGAATACCCATTTCTATTTCCACTCAAGGAAATACACCTATTTGAAACTGTCCTTAATTTATTTGGGATTTAAATTTATGAAACTTGAACTCATTAATTATGGGGTTGAAATTTATGAAATACATTGTTATGTTGTATGATCTATATAACGAACTAGGATTTTCATACATTGACATTACATTTTTAGATGTATATTAATTAAATTTCAAAAACACACCCAAGGATCATAAAGGTTTAGTGTCATTGGAAAATAGATAAAAAATCATATTAGTTAATTAATGATATTTAATATATCTCATAAATATCTTTCCACCTAGTATACTTTATTGACATACCATACTTAAAAAACCTTCTTTCATAACCTAGGGAAAGGAAAAATAAGAAATGGTGATAAAAGATGATATGTAAGGGTAAAAATTTGAGATATCAACATAACATGATAATAAGGGTATAATAACATGAGAATAACATTTGAAAACCATAACCTAAATATCATTTATCTCAAACTTGACTTACAACATAAATCATGGCAGTTCATAGGACATGAATCATAAAGGAATCAAGGAACATTATCCGTGATTGCATAACATTGGAATATATTTTTGGGATACACACATTTATAGAAAATAATTTCCTTAGTATTCAAGTATAATTTCCAAAACTATCATAGTGGAATGGGTTCACTCTGTTAGCTATCATAGTAGTCAATGTTCACTCCCAAGATTATCACAGTAGACAAAGTCCTGTACTGAACTGGGTTCTATCCCCATTCCAATCCTATTTACATCACAAGATATCAATAATTACCAAATTAATTAGATGGATATGTAGGTATCACTCATCTAATATTATAATTTAACCACCCATCCTTGGTTATAACGTAACCACCATTCTTGGTTATAAGTAACCATTTTCCTAGGTTATAATTTAACCACTTTCCTTAGTTTATAATAGAATAACCCATCACATAATGAAAATAAACATACATGTTCCAAAAGTTCATAAAACATTCATCATATAATAATACATGAAAATAAATGGGATTCATAAACATTTCATCATAGCATAACCTATGGAAAAGAAATAGATTTCATAATAATTTTATTAATTCATCATAGTATAACCCATGAAATGAGATTGGGTTACATAAACATCTTTTAGTCATAAAAATAAATCATCTAGAGAAAATAATAAGAATTTTATCATTATATTATATCTCCAATAAAGCTTATGTAACATAAAATGATGTCATCTTATATAGAAAATTATTTTTAATGATCACTTGGAAAATTTCTTGAGGAAAATATCCACTACACATTTAAAACAATTATTTAAAATCTAAAAATTTACTAAATAATAAAATTATTTTATTTATTTTAAAATAAAATTATAAAATTTTAAAGGAATATTTAAATCATTTAGTAGTTATGATGGTAGAAAATACATTTCACTGCACACACATTAAAACAAATATTCCATTAAAATTTTCTGTAAAAATTCAATAGAGCTTTTCTAAAAAGTGACGAGAATATTGTTTTTAATTTTTTTTGAAAAATTTAAAACATTGGAAAAAATGAATTTAAAAAATAATTGTATAATAGTAAAAAATTCCTCTAAAACATTTTTTTAAAACTAAACATGGAAGAAAAATTGATTTTGGCCAAAGAGGGAAAATAAGGTTTCTTTAAAAAACATTATTTTAAACTCATGAGTATTTAAAGAGAGTAAAATGAAAGGAAAAATTAATTTTAATGAAATAACTAGTGGAGAAAAAAATTCATGAGTTTCTTAATAGATAGATCATTATATTTCAATATTGGAAGCATGATCATAAATAATCCTGATAAACATTGGGATTGTAACATAAAACCTTTACCACATTAGTATCTTCTTGATCATAATTCCCATGAAATAATAAATTTAAATTAAGAATTAAATATAAATAAACTAAATATTTTCATGATATAACATATATAATGTTCTTTATATATACCTCATAAAATAATATAGGTGCATAACAGAACATATATCCTAAATAAGACAATTTGAGACTAAATTCCCTTTCTTATTTCTCGAATTCCTTCACACACATTCTAACCAAATTTATAATAAACATAAGATTATTAAACATATATAAAAGAAGAATAAACATGTGTATCATACCATATATTATTTTCTAATAACATTATATTACATGTTTATTAATTATTCCTTGAAAAAATCACATTTTGGGTAATAACTGCTTCATTTTTCATGTAAGTTTTAGTTAGGTAATTTTGGTAATTTTATATTGATCATGGTTACATTATATACACAATTTTAAATATGATATAAATATCATATATATTCAATATATATATATATAACTATATTAATCCATTAAATTTAGATATTGAAAACGAATTACATCGTTTGTAACACCCCAAGCTTCTATGGTACGCTTCTCTTTGAATAATGTGATAGCGTGTGTTGTACGCAACACCGAGTTCTAACACACCATAACTAATCAAACTAGCCGTTATGAATAGTAATACCTACTTTTTGAAATTATATATATTTTATATTTGAAAATGGACTTCATTTTTGGATTTGGAATATCGAATTTATCCTAGGGTGAAATTTTGGTACATTTCGGATAACTTTCATATTTTGATGAATAGTGAAAATTACTAAATTTTAATTAAAAACAACTTTTTTAATCAAATTAATTACTAGTGATAAATTATGAATTTGAGTGGTTTTAAAGTATATTTAGAATATATTTTTACCATTTAATATAATTTTGGTCATTGGACATAATTTTACAATTAAACCGAACATAAACAAGTGTCAATCTTTTGATAGTTATTATCTCTTAAAAACACGCTTTTTGTTTTAACAGCGGGAATTAATTTTAAATTAATTTCTCGCACTTCTGTGTTTTGAATTTAGGAAAATGGATTCCATATTTGGAATCAGAATGTTCAAATTGTGTAAATAGGTAACTTTTATTTTTAGACATTTTGAATAGTTACTGTGGTAAATATTTTATTTACCATGGTTAAAGGGTAAATCCGGTAAATAAGGGTTAAAAAAATAATATTATAATAATACAAAATTACCCTAAAACGTGTCCTAACCTTATTGGTGGACACATACCCGACCATGGGCATCCTTGGGTCAATTTGGGGACCCCTTGGAGCCACTTGTATGTGGTAGGGACACTTTATATTAATAAAGTTAAAATAAAAATAAAAATGGCATAAGCTTACATCTTTTAGAAGAACAATTTTTACATAGGGTTATACATGTTGGATTTTCGATTATAAATATTAATTAGAAAGCTAAAAAGATTTCCTACATAATGATATTTTACTTATAATTTTTAGACATTAAATAATTTATTTTATTTATGACACAATGATGATGCAGTAATTACTATAATAGTGAAAAATTAAAATAAGTGATATTATAAATACCCAAATAAATATAATATGAAACTTTTAATGAATTAAACTAATTTTCTAGGATAATATGATATATTAGGATTGATTTAATTGACTTTTTTCGAAGTAATAAATCTGTTATGAGTTTCACAAAAATCAACTAATGAATAGTGTCAAAATTGACATAAAAGAATTCTTAAAACAAATATTATATTATTAATTGATATTAAATTCCTAAAAATATAAGGTTCGGCCAAGAGACTTATATCATGATAGGTTAATCATTAATGGACCACTTGGGGGTCTCTTGGATGTATATAGTAAGTTTATTAACCATAATATATAAAATACAAAGAGACATTGTAAAAGTGAAACTAATTAACTTAGAGTTAATACTTAAAGATAAGGTTAATATAGGTACCCAAACCTGTCTAAATTCTATTGGATGAGTTGCTTTCGACCTATCCCCACCTCATAATTTGAATAGTCAACTTTGGAGCCTTTAGAAACCGAATATGAATTTATTATAAATTAATATTTCTAGCTTTTCCAAAGGTGCCCCTCACCCCTCTTATAAAAGGGCACTCCTCCTTCTCATTTCTTCACACCTTCAAAGCCTTTTGGTTCGGCCAAACTCTGCCCAAATACTCTCCCAACATCCCTCAATACAACCTAGAGGCCTTAGTTTGATCAGAAAGCCAACCTAAGGAGCCCTTTTGATCAAATCAAAAGGAAGAACCCGAAGAAGAGGTAATGATTTCACCACCCTTTTCTAAGTTCATTTCTTCTTACACTTCTTCTTCCTTTGTTCTTACCATTCTGAAATAATAACTCCAGTATCTCACATATACTGTGATGTTATTATAAGTATGGTACAACCATATTCAGTATTCTATCCACCCTTTGAATAACATGTCACCATACGTGCGTACGTACGGCTTACCGTCTCCACGTCGTGGTGTAATTGTTATTCAATATAATATTATTTGGATGGGTATAATAATGATGTGTAACTCATGTAAATAATAAATATAACATGTTAATGATTCTGTATATATGATATACCATCCATTTATATATTATTTTAATATCAAAAGAATGATATTGTCGCTCGTGCGTACGTACGGACTACCGTCTCCACGAACACGATGAGATTCATTCTCCATCGTAACCATTAAAGCGTAATTATCATTTTATGATTTAAAAATGATGTTTAAGGACTTGATATCATTCTGGATATGAATAATATACAACCTATCCTTTACAAACATGTCTTACGTAACAAAACATATGAAAGAAAACAAGTAAGTTAACACCCGAAACAACGATAATACTAAGATATTATTATCAAATCAATATTAAAAGATCATATATGATATCATATTAATGTATATGATTCTTGTATAATTTAATAACAATTATTTCACCATTATACAGGAGGTTAACCTACCACAACCAAGGAAAAGTACAAGGTAAGGGTTATTTCACAATCTCTTCATTATCCGAGGTTGTATTATACGTAATAATCTACTGGGATCTCTTTATCATCCACATCCATGTTTCTTCGAAATGTATTTCAAAACATTTTTACTATTTACAAGAATATGGGTTAAAGTCATTTATACCCTTGTTTGACTTTTTATAAGAGGTTTATAAAGGAATCTTTCCGTCGTTTTCAAAACAAGGTCCTTTTTTAACCTTTTCGACAGAATTGAGGTAAGAATGTTTTTTTTAACTTATACGGCGGGTGCGGTTATTTTCCGCCATTATAAAATCGTCGAAGCTTCCCATACAATCTTATAAGAATATTTTCAAAGAAAATGTTTTATTTTATATGGATCTTAAATGATTTCAAAATAAAAGGAGATATTTCTTTAAAAAGAATTTTGATTTCATCTATGTCAACATCCTTTGATGGATTTTAAGATTATTTGAAGTTGATTTATTATGATACAAAACTTCTATATTGTATTGAAGGTTTTGTGATATGTTTGACTGTGGATGTGCTATTTTTATACCATTCATAGTTTATTGTGAAAGTATTGACATTTCGTATGCTAGTTTTAATACGAATGTTTATGTTATGTTTAAACCTTTTCATATGGGAATGCATTGGACTTAATAAGTGACGGGTGGAGCCCGCTATAGCTCCTCGATGCATCGGTAGGTCTCATGAGACAAACTAGTGTCTTGGCACAAGGCCTTGACAAAATCTTATTTGTAGTCTTGGCACGAGGCCTTGGCTATGTGGTTATGATAGTCTGGCATTATGCATTCCAACATTATGAAAGTGGTTATTGATTTTTGCATGTGATTATTCGATTAGTAGAATATCCATGTGAATAAGTAAATGGAATTATTTCATTTTACTTTTGCCATACCATGTTGAAGTTCAATTTTAAAAGGCTTTTGTTTTAGTAATGCATTGCCTTAAATGTTTATTCTTATTTATGAAAGTTTCCGCTATATTGTTATCCTTACTGGGCATTTGAGATCACCCCTTTTCTATGTTTTATTTTTCCCCAGGATGTGAATAAGTAAATTATGAATGACCTGCAGGGATATTATGAGGGGATAGTAGTGTGGATTATGGAGACATTATGTTGTTGTAGTAGTTTTTCATTTTATGATGTAATGTAAAACTTATGAATATATCTAGTGTTTCCAAGGATACTAAACCAATCGGTCTTTCGAGATTTTATCTTTCTTGTGATCATGCCAATGTTATGTAATAATGCACCGACTCTGGGTAACTGGGGTCGGGGCGTTACAGTTGGTATCAGAGGAAGTTTAGTACAAACCTTGGAAGCTAGATTTAGATAAACTCTGATTAGAGCACATAGACCTAAGATGAACTTTGAAGATTATTATAGAAGAACTTCCTAGAATTTTGGTATTGTAGAGATTTTGTGAGTTTTCCGAGCAATACATCCCTGTCTGGATACGAGCAGGTAGAGGCGGCTCTGGCACAGATGTACCTAGGGGTAAAACCCGAAAACACCGCTTTGAGCTAGACTCGAACGGGAACTGGTGCACGACAACGGGCCTTGCTGCACTCTTGGTTACGACACTCCCGGGGGATATGCTTAGGATAACTCTCATTATCTTTACAAATCATTATGAAGGGTTTATGAGTATATACTTCCTCAAAGAAAAACATTTTTATGATTATGGATTATATCCATAAATAGTTCAATTTATGTTAAGTGTTTTATAAGTATGGGATTATGTATTTTGATTCATAAACTGATCTAGTTTATGCCATTGTTTAGAAATGGCGCCTAGTGGAAGAAATGGAAACCGTATCAATGCGCGCACTCCATGTAGGGATTGCCCTCCTGCTCAAGATAATTATAGTGGGGCTGGTGATGCAACTGGTGCTGATCAACTAATCACCATACTGGGACAACTTACTCAGGTTATGAATAATAACCTTACCCGTATGGAGCACCCTGATCCGCAGCGTGGAGGATCAATGTTAGATCGATTCATGAGACAACAACCACCAACGTTCAATGGGAGTACAAATCCCTTAGTAGCTGAGCAATGGATATTTTCCCTAGAGAAAATATTTCAGTCTTTGGGGAGTAGTGAAAGGGAAAAAGTTACCATGGCAGTTTACCGCCTCACTGGAGATGCTGATCAATGGTGGTCATTGATTCAAAACATGAAGGAAGATGATGAAGTATCAAACATGGAATGGAGGGAGTTCAAAGATCTGTTTTTAGAAAAATACTTTCCTCGCGACCATCGAGCAGATATGGAAAGGCAATTTCTGAGTCTGAGACAAAATGAGGATGATAATGTCACAAAGTATGAGGCTAACTTTACAAGGTTAGCGAGGTACGCTGGTGATTATATTCGCAACCCAAGAAGTAAGATTGATCGTTTCTTTGATGGGTTAAAACCATTTCTCCGTCGAGCATTAGTCTCACAATCCTTTTCATCGTACGAAGACATTGTCTCATGTGCTATCAAGACCGAAAAGGAATTCTCTAAGTCTTATGACTTTAAAGCAAAGCAAGAGAAGAAGAGACCTGCTGATCAATCTGGGAATGGAAATAAGGGGAAGAAGGGAAAGGTTGAATATCCATCTTGTGGTAAGTGCGGGAAGAAACACCCCGGTGCTTGCCTGAAGGGAATGGGAGTCTGTTACAAGTGTGGTGAAAAAGGCCACCAAGCTCATGATTGCAAGGGGAAGAAGGAAGCTACCAATGTTCAGTGCTACAATTGCAGGGAGATGGGGCATTATGCAAATGCATGTCCTAAGCGTCAGGAGAACTTACCTCAGAAAAGGCCAAGGGATCAAGGCCAGACTTATGCTATCACTACTGCTGAGGTAGAAACTCTGAAAGACGTGGTGGCAGGTAATTTAATGGTTTCCTCAAGTTTAGCAAATGCATTATTTGATTCTGGATCATCGCATTGTTTCATATCTTCCCAGTTTGCTAAGAAAATTAGATATTTCCAATTTGATTTAATAAGGGAGTTGTCAGTTAAAACTCCTAAGGGAAGTATCGTTGCAACAAAGTTTTGTGAATCAGTCCCCATTAGAGCACATAAATTTTCTTTATCTGCTGATTTCATCGTCATACCTATGATTGAGTTTGATATAATCCTCGGTATGGACTGGATTTCGGACTATGATGCGAAGATTTATTGTAAGAAGAAAGAGGTTACGATTCATGATGATAATGATAAGGAGCACCTTATTTTTAGAGCAGAATCTTCACCACCTAATTCTTATTTAGACCCACCCCCAGTAGCTCAACTTAATTCAATTATTGGGGAGGAAGAGAATGAAGTAACTATCGGTGAGGAAAGGAATGTTCAAATAGAGGATGTACCTGTTGTGAAAGAATTTGTAGATGTATTTCCAGAAGATTTACCTGGACATCCTCCAGAACGATAAGTTGAGTTTTCTATTGATTTGATTCCTGGATCAAGGCCTATATCGAAGACCCCTTATAGAATGGCCACTGTAGAGCTAGTCGAACTAAAGAAACAACTAGAGGAATTGAGTAATAAGGGATTTATTCGCCCTAGTGTTTCTCCATGGGGAGCCCCTGTTCTTTTTGTTAAAAAGAAAGATGGATCTATGAGGTTATGTATCGATTACAGGGAGATCAATGCTATAACGATAAAGAACAAGTATCCCCTACCTCGTATTGATGATTTATTTGACCAACTGCATGGAGCTCAATACTTTTCAAAGATTGACCTTCGATCTGGATACCATCAGTTGTGTGTAAAGAAGGAAGACATTCCGAAGACAGCATTTCAAACCAGGTACGGGCATTACGAGTTTACTGTAATGCCGTTTGGATTGACTAATGCACCCTCTGTATTCATGGATCTGATGAATAGAGTTTTCAAGGAGTATCTCGATGAATTTGTGGTGGTATTTATTGATGATATCTTGGTATACTCCAAAACCTACGAAGATCATGAAAATCACTTGCGCATTATCTTGAAGACTCTGAAGAGGCATGAATTATATGGAAAGTTTAGCAAGTGTGAATTCTGGCTTCAGGAGATTTCTTTTCTTGGCCATATTGTCTCTAAAGATGGAATCTCTATTGATCCTTCTAAGACCAAGGCAATCCAAGAATGGCCAGCACCTACGAGTATAACTGAGGTACGTAGTTTTATTGGCTTGGCAGGTTATTATCGACGTTTCGTCCAGAATTTTGCCCGATTGGCTAACCCATTAACGAAGCTCACACGTAAAGGGGTTAAATTTGTTTGGACAAAAGAGTGTGAAGAATGTTTCGAAGAACTGAAGAGAATATTAGTCAATGCTCCTATATTGACTCTACCATCGGGGAATGATGGGTTCGTTATTTATAGTGATGCGTCAAAGAAAGGACTTGGTTGTATCCTTATGCAGAATGATAGAGTTATTGCCTATGCATCACGACAGTTGAAAATTCATGAACAAAACTATCCTACTCATGATCTTGAGTTAGCAGCTGTGATCTTTGCTTTGAAGATATGGAGGCACTACCTCTATGGTGAAAAATGTGAGATTTATACTGATCACAAGAGTTTGAAGTATATTTTCTCACAAAAAGAACTCAACATGAGGCAAAGGAGATGGCTTGAATTACTCAAGGATTATGATTGCACGATACACTACCACCCGGGGAAAGCAAACAAAGTAGCAGATGCTTTGAGCAGAAAAGACCATGGAGTTCTGAACATGATGAGAATTGAAAGGGATCCAATTTTCATGGATCTAGAGAAGATGGACATGGGAATAACCAGGGAAGGTGAAACATCAATGCTTTTTCAAATGGTTGCCAAACCATCTTTACTAGAAAGGATTAAGAGTTCTCAGACCGATGATGAAGAATTTCAGAAGAAGATTAAAGCTGTGAATGATGGGAGATTGAGAGACTTTGTGTATAAAGATGGAACTTTGAAATTTGGAAAGAGACTTTGTGTTCCCGATTTACCTGATCTGAAAAGGGAATTACTGGATGATGCTCATAGTTCCAATTTCTCTATACACCCTGGGAGCACCAAAATGTATAGAGATTTGAAGGAACATTTTTGGTGGGACAACATGAAGAGGGAGATTGCTGATTTTGTATCAAGATGTATGGTTTGTCAACAAGTGAAAGCTGGAAGGCAACAGCCTGGAGGAGTCATGCAACCTCTTCCCATACCGGAGTGGAAATGGGACAATATTACGATGGACTTTGTCATGGGGCTACCAAAGACTCCTAGAAGGAACGATGCAATATGGGTTATTGTTGATCGTCTTACCAAGTCAGCACATTTTCTTGCTATAAGAGAAGATCTACCCCTGGAACGTCTAGCAAGACTATACATTAATGATGTTGTGAGACTTCATGGAGTTCCCCTATCGATTGTTTCTGATCGTGATCCCCGTTTTACTTCAAGATTTTGGAAAAGTCTTCAGAAATCCCTGGATACTGAACTTCATTTGAGCACTGCTTACCACCCTCAGATAGACGGACAATCAGAACGGACTATTCAGACCTTAGAAGACATGTTGAGATCTTGCTCACTTGATTTTCAGGGTATGTGGGATCAATATTTACCTCTGGTAGAATTTTCCTATAACAATAGCTTCCATTCGAGTATACAAATGGCACCATATGAAGCGTTATACGGAAAGAGATGTCGTACACCAACCTGTTGGGATGACGTTGGTGAAAGAAAACTTGTAGGCCCAGAACTGGTGGAGGAAACGGTGGAAAAGGTGAAGGTAATCCAAAATCACATCAAAGCAGCTCAAAGTAGGCAGAAGAGCTATGCCGATAATCGAAGGAAGGATTTGGAATTTCAAGTCGGTGATCATGTTTTCCTGAAGGTATCTCCGTGGAAGGGAGTCATACGTTTTGGTAAGAAAGGTAAATTGAGTCCCAGGTACATCGGACCTTTCGAAATTATAGAACGAATTGGGGCTGTAGCTTACCGATTGGCAATGCCGCCAAGTCTCTCCAAAGTTCACGATGTGTTCCACGTATCTCTGTTGAGAAAATACATGTCTGACCCAACGCATGTACTCACCTATGAGGAATTAGAACTGGAACCCGATCTTTCCTATTGCGAAGATCCCATCAAGATTCTTGATACGAGAGAACAAGTGCTGAGAAACCGGACGACGCGTCTGGTAAAAGTTTTGTGGAGGAATCATAAGATGGAAGAGGCAACGTGGGAACCCGAGGAACTTATGATGAAGAACCACCCGAGTCTTTTTATGCAGTAATACCCTAGAAATTGCGAGGATGCAATTATTTGAAGGAGGGGAGAATGTAACACCCCAAGCTTCTATGGTACGCTTCTCTTTGAATAATGTGATAGCGTGTGTTGTACGCAACACCGAGTTCTAACACACCATAACTAATCAAACTAGCCGTTATGAATAGTAATACCTACTTTTTGAAATTATATATATTTTATATTTGAAAATGGACTTCATTTTTGGATTTGGAATATCTAATTTAGCCTAGGGTGAAATTTTGGTACATTTCGGATAACTTTCATATTTTGATGAATAGTTAAAATTACTAAATTTTAATTAAAAACAACTTTTTTAATCAAATTAATTACTAGTGATAAATTATGAATTTGAGTGGTTTTAAAGTATATTTAGAATATATTTTTACCATTTAATATAATTTTGGTCATTGGACATAATTTTACAATTAAACCGAACATAAACAAGTGTCAATCTTTTGATAGTTATTATCTCTTAAAAACACGCTTTTTGTTTTAACAGCGGGAATTAATTTTAAATTAATTTCTGCCACTTCTGTGTTTTGAATTTAGGAAAATGGATTCCATATTTGGAATCAGGATGTTCAAATTGTGTAAATAGTTAACTTTTATTTTTAGACATTTTGAATAGTTACTGTGGTAAATATTTTATTTACCATGGTTAAAGGGTAAATCCGGTAAATAAGGGTTAAAAAAATAATATTATAATAATACAAAATTACCCTAAAACGTGTCCTAACCTTATTGGTGGACACATACCCGACCATGGGCATCCTTGGGTCAATTTGGGGACCCCTTGGAGCCACTTGTATGTGGTAGGGACACTTTATATTAATAAAGTTAAAATAAAAATAAAAATGGCATAAGCATACATCTTTTAGAAGAACAATTTTTACATAGGGTTATACATGTTGGATTTTAGATTATAAATATTAATTAGAAAGATAAAAAGATTTCCTACATAATTATATTTTACTTATAATTTTTAGACATTAAATAATTTATTTTATTTATGACACAATGATGATGCAGTAATTACTATAATAGTGAAAAATTAAAATAAGTGATATTATAAATACCCAAATAAATATAATATGAAACTTTTAATGAATTAAACTAATTTTCTAGGATAATATGATATATTAGGATTGATTTAATTGACTTTGTTCGAAGTAATAAATCTGTTATGAGTTTCACAAAAATCAACTAATGAATAGTGTCAAAATTGACATAAAAGAATTCTTAAAACAAATATTATATTATTAATTGATATTAAATTCCTAAAAATCTAAGGTTCGGCCAAGAGACTTATATCATGATAGTTTAATCATTAATGGACCACTTGGGGGTCTCTTGGATGTATATAGTAAGTTTATTAACCATAATATATAAAATACAAAGAGACATTGTAAAAGTGAAACTAATTAACTTAGAGTTAATACTTAAAGATAAGGTTAATATAGGTACCCAAACCTGTCTAAATTCTATTGGATGAGTTGCTTTAGACCTATCCCCACCTCATCATTTGAATAGTCAACTTTGGAGCCTTTAGAAACCGAATATGAATTTATTATAAATTAATATTTCTAGCTTTTCCAAAGGTGCCCCTCACCCCTCTTATAAAAGGGCACTCCTCCTTCTCATTTCTTCACACCTTCAAAGCCTTTTGGTTCGGCCAAACTCTACCCAAATACTCTCCCAACATCCCTCAATACAGACTAGAGGCCTTAGTTTGATCAGAAAGCCAACCTAAGGAGCCCTTTTGATCAAATCAAAAGGAAGAACCCGAAGAAGAGGTAATGATTTCACCACCCTTTTCTAAGTTCATTTCTTCTTACACTTCTTATTCCTTTGTTCTTACCATTCTGAAATAATAACTCCAGTATCTCACATATACTGTGATGTTATTATAAGTATGGTACAACCATATTCAGTATTCTATCCACCCTTTGAATAACATGTCACCATACGTGCGTACGTACGGCTTACCGTCTCCACGTCGTGGTGTAATTGTTATTCAATATAATATTATTTGGATGGGTATAATAATGATGTGTAACTCATGTAAATAATAAATATAACATGTTAATGATTCTGTATATATGATATACCATCCATTTATATATTATTTTAATATCAAAAGAATGATATTGTCGCTCGTGCGTACGTACGGACTACCGTCTCCACGAACGCGATGAGATTCATTCTCCATCGTAACCATTAAAGCGTAATTATCATTTTATGATTTAAAAATGATGTTTAAGGACTTGATATCATTCTGGATATGAATAATATACAACCTATCCTTTACAAACATGTCTTACGTAACAAAACATATGAAAGAAAACAAGTAAGTTAACACCCGAAACAACGATAATACTAAGATATTATTATCAAATCAATATTAAAAGATCATATATGATATCATATTAATGTATATGATTCTTGTATAATTTAATAACAATTATTTCACCATTATACAGGAGGTTAACCTACCACAACCAAGGAAAAGTACAAGGTAAGGGTTATTTCACAATCTCTTCATTATCCGAGGTTGTATTATACGTAATAATCTACTGGGATCTCTTTATCATCCACATCCATGTTTCTTCGAAATGTATTTCAAAACATTTTTACTATTTACAAGAATATGGGTTAAAGTCATTTATACCCTTGTTTGACTTTTTATAAGAGGTTTATAAAGGAATCTTTCCGTCGTTTTCAAAACAAGGTCCTTTTTTAACCTTTTCGACAGAATTGAGGTAAGAATGTTTTTTTTAACTTATACGGCGGGTGCGGTTATTTTCCGCCGTTATAAAATCGTCGAAGCTTCCCATACAATCTTATAAGAATATTTTCAAAGAAAATGTTTTATTTTATATGGATCTTAAATGATTTCAAAATAAAAGGAGATATTTCTTTAAAAAGAATTTTGATTTCATCTATGTCAACATCCTTTGATGGATTTTAAGATTATTTGAAGTTGATTTATTATGATACAAAACTTCTATATTGTATTGAAGGTTTTGTGATATGTTTGACTGTGGATGTGCTATTTTTATACCATTCATAGTTTATTGTGAAAGTATTGACATTTCGTATGCTAGTTTTAATACGAATGTTTATGTTATGTTTAAACCTTTTCATATGGGAATGCATTGGACTTAATAAGTGACGGGTGGAGCCCGCTATAGCTCCTCGATGCATCGGTAGGTCTCATGAGACAAACTAGTGTCTTGGCACAAGGCCTTGACAAAATCTTATTTGTAGTCTTGGCACGAGGCCTTGGCTATGTGGTTATGATAGTCTGGCATTATGCATTCCAACATTATGAAAGTGGTTATTGATTTTTGCATGTGATTATTCGATTAGTAGAATATCCATGTGAATAAGTAAATGGCATTATTTCATTTTACTTTTGCCATACCATGTTGAAGTTCAATTTTAAAAGGCTTTTGTTTTAGTAATGCATTGCCTTAAATGTTTATTCTTATTTATGAAAGTTTCCGCTATATTGTTATCCTTACTGGGCATTTGAGCTCACCCCTTTTCTATGTTTTATTTTTCCCCAGGATGTGAAGAAGTAAATTATGAATGACCTGCAGGGATATTATGAGGGGATAGTAGTGTGGATTATGGAGACATTATGTTGTTGTAGTAGTTTTTCATTTTATGATGT
Organism: Viscum album; assembly: GCA_963277665.1. Classification (NCBI taxonomy): domain Eukaryota; kingdom Viridiplantae; phylum Streptophyta; class Magnoliopsida; order Santalales; family Viscaceae; genus Viscum; species Viscum album. The sequence continues at coordinate 510,827,077 of OY728134.1, forward strand.
AATGTAAAACTTATGAATATATCTAGTGTTTCCAAGGCTACTAAACCAATCGGTCTTTCGAGATTTGATCTTTCTTGTGATCATGCCAATGTTATGTAATAATGCACCGACTCTGGGTAACTGGGGTCGGGGTGTTACATCGTTCATAGAGACGGTAGACCGTACGTATGCATAAACATTGTTTCCATTTTCTTGATGATTAAAATAAAATAAAGGTAAATAATATATTATCTTTACATAATAAATTTTATCTTATATATATATCACATATCTCAATTAATCCCATCCTTATTACCTTCTATGTAAAGAATAATTGAAGAAAAAATCACATCGCTTTACAAGGCGGTAGTCCTCCATACACATGAGCAACATTAGTGTATTTCCATGGAATGAAAATTAAGAAGGTATATATATGACATTATAATTATAAAAGTATAATTATTTCATAAATATCATATAAATATTTTTAATCTATCATTATGTCTATTTTTGATTGGTGGTGTTGGAAAATGAATTACATCGGCTCGCGAGGTGGTAGTCCTCCATAGACACGATTGATGGTTTAATTTCCCACTTGATGAAAGAGGAGATTGATTTCAGTCATAAAATTAACATAATAATATCTCAATATATGGTAGATATTGGTGTTATTATTTCAATATTGTTGAATAATATTAGAATGAGTAAGAGGAAAAAATAAAATGAAAATGCATGGTTAAGGACTACACCTCTTCTTCAGTGAACCAATTTAGGTTTACACATAAAGACATCTTAAGAGGGTTTCATAAAAAATAAGGATTCTATGATGTAAATATAGATTTAAGAAAGATTTTTGGCTTATTCTTAACTAAACCAAATCATTTTGGAAATTTGAAGCGGAGAGGAGAGGGGGCGCCCTTTTAAATGTGGGGGAGAGGACACACTTGGAATTTTTGAAAAGAAAAATGTGCACCCAAATTTTTAACATGAAAAAAAGTTCTAAAATGGATAATTATATTACATTATATGAGATAATGTAAAAATATTTCCATCCAATTAGAGTTTTATATGTTCCTACTTCACTTTATCCATTATCTTTTTAGTTTAAACCCAGGTAAACCCATTCTAACCTTAACTTCCATAATTATTTTTTTCTATTGATACAATTAATTTTGACCAAAAATTAATTTGAACTTATTAAATACATTAATAATGATGATTGAAAATATTTAATCCATTTTAAAAATTAAATTCATATAATTGGAAAATTTTTATTTAAAATTTCACCTCTAGACGTGATGAAAAATAGATTTTCTAAAGGAAAAAGTTCCATAAGTATTGAAAGATTTAATATCAAAATTCAACAGTAAATTGATTTTAATGAACTTAATTGGATAAATAAATATATAATTGAACTATTTTTTTAATTTTAAAACCATATTAAATTGAAATTGATCATAAAAATTATTTAAACTAAATAAAAGTTTTTAATAAAAATATATATTTTTTTACTATTCATCAAACAAATAATCTTTTTAGAAAATTATAAAAAATAAAATTAAAGATAATTTTTACCTTATGATTTAAAAAATTAATTTTATTTTGTAAAATAAATTTTCTAATATTGTATTAATTTCATTTTTTTCGAAAAAATCAATAAATATTTATTTTGAGAAAATAGTATTTTTGAAACATATAAATACTTTTCTAAAAATTGATTATTTTTTATAAATATGTTTTCTTTTTATAAACCCATTATAATTAATATTTAAGATATGTTTATTTTTATTATCACTTCTATGTTTAACAACTATCTAATAATGGTTATGTTTGAGTAATAATATTCATATTATATCATTGTTCGTTAAAACTTAGTGTTGCGTGTTACACAAGATATCCAAAAAACTATATTTATATGAAAAATATATTTCCTAATTACATTCTAACCCCTTAAAATTAATTTCTCTCTTGAAATCCCATCACTTTGGTATAAAAAACCGAGGATACTTCTTCTTCACTATATCCTCAGGTTCCCACGTAGCTTCTGAAGCTGGTGGTTTCCTCACAAAAACATTGGCTGTGGGAGTTTTCATATATCGTAGAACATGTATATATCATCAAAAATATCCACTGGTTGTTCCTAATAAGAAATATCATGACATTTAATAACAAACTTTGTTTTTAGTACAAGTTATGGATTACGTACATACTTCATTAGGATAGATACAAGGAACACATCATGAACTTGAGAAAGGTTTGGTGGAAGAGACAATTGATAAGCTACCATCCTAATAATATCAAGAATTTTAAAGGGAAAAATATACCTAGGGATATATAAAAACTTATTTCCAAATATATTTACCTTCATCCATGGAAAAGTTATTATATAAATAGTTTCGTTAACATAAAATTCCAGATCATGTCGGTTAATTTAAGTATAAATTCTCTACAGAAATTGTGTTTCCCTTATGTGTTGATAAATTAATCTAAAATTCTCCACCACATATTCATATAGATCAGGTCTAGATATATTTTTTTTCTCTAAATTTATCCTAACATGTTGGTGTTATATATTTGTTTCCATAAAGTGCTTCATAAAAATCCATCTGAATGCTTGAATGAATGTAATTTCTCTATGAAAACTTAAATAGAGGAATGTGTTGATCCCAAAAACCTTTGAAATCCATATAAAAAGATCTTATAATATCCTCTATGGTTTGAATTATTATTTCAAACTGACCATTGGTCTAATGATGACACACAATTCTGAAACTCTCCTCTGTATCTAGAGCATACTGAAGACTTCACCAAAACATTAAGGTGAACCTCAGATCCTGATCATATACATTAGAATGTGGTACTACATGAAACTTTAACACATCATTAATATATATTTTGGAATAATGATAGAGATATATGTATTATATAATAATGATGAAGTGTACTAACTTCATTAAGAAATTGAATAAAACCCTTATACAATTATTCCATTTGTATGTTTTGGGGATTCTGATGAAAAAATCCATTGTGATGTTTTAATATTTTCAGATTAGTAATGGTAATGGTTTTAAAATTCCCTTAGATTTTTTTTCTCTCAGCCTAATCCTGCTAACATACCAATCATTGAGATATAAACTCTATAATATCCCTCTTCATTCCATCCCACCTGAAATAATCTTCCAAATATCAATACATATTAGTATATTTATGATGAATATAGAATGAAGAATTATGAGCCTCTTCTAATAGCTCATTCAAATCTGGTATGGAAAGAACACATATATGGTTCTTGAACCTTATCATTCTATCACAATCAATATTTAACTCAAGAACATTTATCACATTATTTTAATTCTCTAAATTATCCTTCTACACCTCTTTTATCCTCACAAGTATCGATGGTAAACTCTTATTTGAAAAAGAAAACATTTCTACCTTTCCTTAAATATTTAAAGATATACCTTTTGAAAATCCATAAATATTAGATCTTTTGTGATCCTCATTATAAATAAGATATAATTATCCTTTTGACTCAAATCATAAACCACCTTGTGCACTTTCTCAGGGTCGAAATGTATTGAACAACCATAATCATTAATCAATTCCAACCATCTTATTTGGCACATATTATACTCCTTATATTATAATATATAAGTTAAAATTTTATGATAAGTATATATATCACACCATTCTCTATAAAGATAATTCCTCTATATAATTAATGAAAAAATTAACATAGCTAAATCCAAATCATGAGTTTGGTAATTTTTCTCATTAAAATTTAATTATTATGAGGAATAATAAATCACTATATTGTTTTAATTCCCATGTTTATCTATAAAATAAAACATATGTTCCCAAAATCAACTTAATCTTTATTTTTCACATAATTAATAATAACCAAGATATCACATAGACAAGTTATATGTGTTTGAACCTTATCTCCCTTTAGTTGTGGGTTCAAGCCCCATGGACTCGATAAATGTTAGAGGTTGTCCTTTTTTAATAAAATTAATTTATATAATTCTTATAGTATCCTTGAAAATATCATTAACATCCTTTAAAATAACGTTAATACTTAAAAATCCTATAAATATAAAGGTTATCAATACCTTTAAACTCCTTAAAAGACCATTCTTCCTCAAATAATATATAATGTGGAGACTAGGAGCTATATATACGTTATTCCAATAAAACGACTCCCAAAATTTCATTAAGCACATTAAAATGTCATTAATTAGAACCTAAAAGGTGTGTCTAGGACATTGAGAATATGACCAATGTTAAAATCATAAACCCATGATGGTATCCATAACTCTTATTTTAATATTATATAAAGACATATATTCTTCCAAAATGTAAGAAATAATTAGATGTTTCATGATTTCTATAATCAAAATACCATTGGTAAAATAATTATACAACAAAATTCTTGAATCCAAATACAAAAACACTTAAACCCATTTAATTTAATGATTTTTTATGAAATTGGACCTTCCTTGGTCTAGGGGATAAAAATTAGTTTAGGGAATTTATTTTTATAATTACTAAGTTCCTCACATCTAATACATAAAATTCATTAGCAATTCATTGTAAAAAACCATGTTTTGAGCCATGTTTGAATTCCATTGGGATTTGAATTTTTGACATTTGGTGGATGGTTTGTTCTTTGAACTGACCTTTGGAATGTAATTCCAAGATTTGGAACACTTGAATGTGTTTTTTAGGCATGGTTTGAATCTCGGGAGGTATCTCGGGTGTTTTGATGGGTTTTAGAAATATTAGAGGCCCAAAGGCCCTTCTTTGGAAAAGTGAATACTAAGGAACATTGTTAGAGTTAACCGTGTACCCTCCTAGAGGTAAATGTGTGACCCTATATTAGTATTTGGCATGGTTTATAAAAATTTTAGGAGAGGGAACACAACCATACCAGGTTCTGTAGTTTTTTGGCAGAGGGTGCCCTTGGGATGGGCACAGTTTTCCCAAAACGTGCACTAAGGCCACACACTTAATTCCCTTAAGCAGTGTGTGTGCACTGTTTGATTCATGGACAGTGCATGATTGGTCAAACTATGTGGGATGTTGTTCTCAAGAAGTGGGCTGAGCATGATTATCATATAGTTTGGCCAACCGTGCGGCCAAACAGTGCAACCCTATTTTTGAGAGTGAAATTACCCATTTTCCCTTAATTAACCTTTAATACCCATTTTTTCTTTTTTCCTTTCTTCTTCTCCATCCACTTGAGGCTCCCCTTAAAATGTGGGTTCCTCCTCCATATTCTATGGATCATGATGTCTCCCTCATCGAAATTACGAATCAAGTGTTTTTGGTCACGTAAGATCCTCATCAGTAAGATCTCGATTCCTCTTACTTCCTTTCACTGTTAATCTTCCGATATGTTGTGCTATTTTGGTATGATCCCATTAACCCTATTTTTCTGGGTGGATGTCTGTTCCTATAATTTTTTCCAAACTGAACTAAATCAAGCTTTGATATTGGATAAGTAGAGAATCCTATGAATAAGGTAGGTGGCCTATATCTCTTTCACCAAGTTTCCATAAATTTATAAATATTAGCATTTTACCGCACATTGGAATTTTCCATGAATCAACCTAAAATGGTTTTCTTCAAACTAAGTTTTTATACGTACCATGATATACTCCCGATGATCATCGTTTATTAATATGAGGATGTTTACCATGATCCCAAACACCCCTTGGGTGTTCCAGATTAATTTTACCTTTATAATTATTTGATTAAAAGCCCAGAATTCCTTCTAAGATGTTAGATTAGATTATAAATAGAATTTCAGTTATAGTTAATTTCCTAATATATGATATAACTTCCTAAGTTCCATATTTAACCTTGTAATTTTTCCCATGTCTGGTAGCTTTCTAAAATGAAACTTTTTATAAAATGTGTTATTCCTCTAGAATGTGAAGATTGGTTGAGAAAAATGAATTGTTTTCTAAAAAATTTAATGTTTTATAATAAAACCCTTTGGATTTTTTGTGTTGTATTCTAAACCAAAAATTAGTGATTAGGGTTTTAAATCCTACTTGGCCTTATTGCATTAGTGATTTTCTATGCCTTTATTTTATTATTATAAATGTGTCATGCTTAGTACATGTATTCTAATAATATTATTAAATTGATTTAATATTGGGGAATGGAATTCCTTATGACCAATGGTTTCAAGAATCAACCACCTTCTAAATGGGTTGGAATGACTTGAATCTAGAAAGCCTTTCCTAGATAAATGAAACATCTTGTTTTAATTGAATTATTTAAGTTAAATGAATTTGAAATGGGTGGTATGACCACCCCACATGCTATATTTAAAAAATCATGGATTATGTGAATTGTATCTAATTGAATGGATGGAAATTACATTACTCTTGTATGTTTTTAATTAAATATGAATTGAAATTCCCTTTGTTATATTTAGTCTTGTTGAATATAAAGCATGAGACACAGTGCCTCATGGATATTATTTTGAATATGATTACACCTATGATATAGGTTGTGGAATGATGGTAAGGGTTATATTGGGCATGATGATTCAAACTCCCTTACAGTAGGTGTTGAATATGACACCTCCCACTATTAACACTATTTGGACTGTGGGCATGATGCACCACACCCCTTGTTTCAGGTGTGGGAATGAAAACACCACCCATATGTTGAGTGTTTGCATGAGGGAAAACTCACCATATTGAGTGTTGAGCTTGAATTCTGTCACTAATTACATGATTTAGGGAATTAATCTTTTTTCTTGAGCTTATAGTATTACTTAGAATGGTTATAGATGACTAAGTTATGCCCCGGTCCATCCAACACCTAGTATTCTAGGTAGATAGACTCTTATGTTTTCATGTACTTGGTCTATATAGGTGGATGAAATATATAACTATATATATATATATATATATATATATTATTTCTACATATATATATATATATATATATATATTTACTAACCATACACTCATTCTAGACATAATATGAAGGAGTTTGAGCCTCTAGGTGTCCTTAAAGAACCTGAGTAGGCTGGTCGTTATCTTTTCTGTTTTGTTTATTATTATTTATACCTACACAATGACGTACATTATATTCAAAGAATTGATTAATCTATAAACACAATTGGTAGTGACCTATTGGGATTTTACCTCACACCCTTCTTGGGCCTCTATTGCATTGGGGTACCTTGAATGATCTAATATTTTCATAACCATAAATTATTTCTTATACTGTCATGCTTGTACTAGGGAGTATGAAGCAAGGGATTAAGATGAAGATCAAGATGCTCAAAGAGTTCACCTTCAGGGATTTAATTTCTTTTCTTTATCTGTTTATTGAACTATATCATGTTTTCTACCATTTTAATTTATGTACCATCATTTGGGAATGCATGTATTTTTGTATATTGGTACTGGTCATTTATATTTAGTTGATATTAGTCTTCTACTGCTCTATTATTCATTTAGTGTCTGTAATTTATTATCTAAAATACCACTTTTCTACTTTTATCAAGAGGGTGTATTCATGAAACTATCACCTCATTATACCCTCACTATTAGTCAAAAGCCTATGGAGTATGGGGATTCACACTTGAGGCCATGTGGTGACCGATCTGACTACTGTTTTAATGGTTTGTCAAGTAAGGATGTTACAAAGTTGTATCAGATATTTTCTTTTTTTATTTGTCTTACTATTGGGGCTAGTACACAAGATATTAGCAATGTGTTGGTTCTTGGTAAATAGTTATGTTTGGGAGTGATTAATCTAAATATGGTAGAAGTACATATGGCTAGGGTTGAGATTGTTGTTCATGTAATTTTTTATTATAGTTGATTATGATTTCACCTTGAGTGAATGGTTTACATTCTACTACTTATTGATTTATGAAATTTATGGTATTTTACCTTTGTACCGGTATGGAAAGGAAGTAGAATTACATGCATCATTAAGGGAACATAGAAATTTTCATTCAATTCACATGCCATGCAATGTAGTTCAATTTTTAGGCTACCTACTGATTGTGATGATGTGCCTTGTGTGTTCATTATCCTGTCTGTTATATAATTTTTGAGGTATTTTAGTTGCATGATTAGTTTTGTGACTATTTAGGTATTTCTTTATCATTCCTCTTCAAATAAAAATTCTGGGTGATTTATTTATCGTGTTAATATACTTCCATGATTAGGTAACTATATTCCATGATTTCGGATTCTATATCATTCTAGTCTATTTATAGTGATTTTGTGCTTATTATCACATTTATTTATGGTTACTACTTATGGTAGCATGTTTAGTTATAAACTTGATATATATTTTGTTGTCAAAGAGACATCATCCATCTAAATTGAATTTTTCTATATAGATTTATAATGAATCCTTAACTGACCAATCATGAGATGTTAAGATAAGAACTATTGGTTTCATAGGTAGAACATATTGGTTGCAATTAAATGGGAGACCGTTTTTAGTTGTAAGGTGTACGAGCACCTTATAAATTGGGAAAGGGTAACCCATGTATTCAAACCATCTTTTAGATTTTTATATATATATAGAGATCATTATTAAAATGTAAAAGTTTATAAAGTTTAAATTTTAAGGTGAATTGGTTGTGATTAATGGGATCTATATTACAGTTAGTTAAGCATATAGGAACTTTATAGATTGGGTGAGGGAAACCCATTAAATCAAACCATTATATATGACCATGATATATTTTGAAATGGTTAAAAATATAAAATATTTTTAATTTTGATCTAAAATTAATGGGTCACTTATGGACCTCTTACATGACTCAACCCTATTTGGTTGGTTAAGATATTTAATCTTATAAGATAAAACCCATTAATGTATTTTTTTTTAAAAAAAATTAAAATTTTATCGTTGCCTTTATAAAGGATTGTGACTCTATCACATGGGCATGATGATTTGTAAGATTAAATTTTCTTAATTACACAACTGGGACCAAGTAAGTCATTTAGGGCTTGATTCTTATCAGATTACTCACTACCGGTGTTTTGAAACATTAATAATTAAATAAATACACTTTTATTGAATTTTTATGAACATAGGTTGGCCGAATGAGACCTTCATAGATCTCCATATCTATTTTGGTTAAAAGTAATTTATATGTTAAATTACCTAATTTTGATGAGATGTCAATAAATGATTAATTATTAAAAATGAAGTTTGATAAGACTTACCTATTTTTCTTTGATGCATTAGTTAAATCATATTTCACGTTCTTTTTCCTTATAATTGGTACTTGATATTGATTTTAATCTTTAAAATGTTTAAAGTTTGAAATTAAATCAATGTAATGAATTAAAATGGAATCTTTAGTTGTATCCTGAGTTTTAACCCTCTTTTAAGTTCTGTTTAAAACATTATTTGATTTTCCTTTGAATAGAAATGTGAGCATTTTATGTAGTCCTTTATCTTTTTTATCAAGTGACTATATGATAGGCATAGGGCTTGGTGAAATCTTTTTGGCATGTCCTAGTGATAGTTTCTTGGATTATGCTTTTGTAAGGGGCTATCTTGAATAAGGTATCACCCTCAGATCTTAACTACCTTGATAAATGATGAGATATTTATGATGTGTGGTATCATTCGAGTGCCATTGTCCCTAGTAGTACTCATAGCTTCTAAATGACAATTTTTTTTGGATGGGTGGTATTGGTATCGTTGAGCCTTGTTACAAGCATTACAATCATTTAATGATTTATTTTGGTAGGTTAGAAAAGACTAGGGAATGGTAGGAAACTTAATAGGTTGCATGAACATCTCTTATTCCTCAATGATGGACGACTTGGTGTGTCATCATCCAAGTTAATGGTCGTATAGGGAAATATGAATCTGGGATGAATCTTTTGTATGAACCACCCGATTCTTGGATGCATAGGGCGTACAACCTATGTATAATATCAAGGATGCACCATCATACTTATAAAACCTCAAGTTAGGCTGAATGAGTTTATAAATGGTTTAATGAACAAAATGAATTTTGTGAAATTGTTTATCCTTGAGATATTTAGTACGTTCTCGAGTCATCTTCGGAGTAGAGTGAACTAGGTGTTAAAGGGATCTATCACTCTTATGAGCAACTAGTCTATTTTACCTTTAAACAATTAGGAAACTCCTAAGGTATGGATAATCACATCATTCTAGTGAATACATATCCTACTTAGTATAAGGGACACAAATGGGGAAGACCATATGAAAATGGTCGATACCGTTTTCTAATTCCTACAAGGCTAGTGAGTCTCGTAACATGTCAATTCTAGCTCGGTAGCATGATGTTGAAGTGGTTGGATGTGTATGCCAACCTTGAGAAACACTATTGGTAATGTATGGACTTTAGTGGTTATGATTGAGTGATTATAGGACACCTTATTTGGTAAAGGCATTGTGATCAGTTAATGATGACGTGTTGTTAGGTGAAACTGAGCTTCTTCCAAAAAGTCAACTAATTGTGGTTCAAATGATCTTCTTTCTGGTAGTTTTGTATGGTTGGTTGGAAACCAAACCAAGAACTATGTGTTGGACATGATAGAGGTGTCTTAGGTATTTTTTTGTAATTCTTGATATCCTCTTAGTGTACTCTGTCATACCGATGAGCATGTCCGCTATCTTGATTTCATCCTTGATGCACTAAGAGAGCATCATTAATACATTGAGCTAAAAGTTACAAATGTTATTTTGTTTCAATGAACATTATTTATCAGTGTTACGTGAGGTACAAATGATTTTTATCTAGGAATGGTTATTCCCGAGTGATACCTAACTTCTAAATTAGGAATTTATTGGGTGGATTCTGGGACACCATAAGTTTTTCCTCTGACTTAACCACCAGGATGCTACAAATTTGGGCTCATTCAATGATCTTATGTGGAAATATTGTCCATGTACCAAACTTTTTATTGTAAACATGGGGTGTGGACTACTTTCAGTTAGTTTTTTGGAATTATTTTTGATGACTTTAAGGTTATCCCAAACTTATTTTCGAACTCAGAGGTAATGTTTAAAGGGTGACGATTCTAGTGGTATGGATATAGGTTACACCCTTTCTTGTGATGAGTCAAGAAAAATTAAATGTCTAGGTGATGGTATGATTAGGGAATATCACCAAAATTCAGGTATGGGCTTCAGTGAATGTTATTATAGTAAACATGAGATGCCTGGGAGGAAGGCATTGTGGTTCGGGTTGTGATACACTAGTCATCTAAGCTGGTTGTTTGATAATAGTTAGCCGAAGTGGCCTGACTTGTTTTTTTTCATAAGGAATAGGACTGATGAAGAATAGTTTTGGGAATAACATCATTTAGAGATGAGTCTAGTGTTTTTTAGCTGGGGATTATTATGAAATACGAGATTGACCTGGCTAAATAGTTCAATGGGGAATCAACAGTTTTACAAGCTCAATAATCATCCAAGAACACCATTAAAACACTGAGGGGTATGCTTTATAAGGAAATTCCAATTTTGGGTGCATACTATAGCTTGAAATTGGTCCCTTTTTAATGTTAAAATATATGGCGGGGAGCACCATCATCCAGATGTTTAAAGATATGACGACATGATCAAGTCTCTACCTAAAAGGGCTCAGGTAAGCACTATTTTTGTGTTTCAGTTGGAAAATAAGAAATGGATCAAATTTTGATAAATTAAGATCCATATAATTGAGTAATTATTAGAGATACATTGGGAGTTTGAGAATGAAATGCCACAGTTTGAATGAGACTTCACGATCATCATAGGTCAGGTGAGGTTTTTATTGTTTCCCCAAGGCTTCTCAGGTATGAGAAGTTTTATAATGGGGAAGTTGTAATGACATGTGATTTTATCCATGGTATAATTACAAGGAAAATGTAATTTTTGGTGTTTCTTGGATGGGTTTTTCTTTTAATAGATATTCCAAAAGTAATTCCAATAGTTGGAATACTTAAATGTGTTTTTAGGCATGGTTTCAATCTAGGGAGGTATCCTGGGTGTTCAGATGGGTTTTATGTGTGTAAGAAGCCAAAATAACCCACTTTGGAAAATTAAATACTGAGGCATATAATTAGAGTTAACCGTGCGGACTCCTAGGGGGTAATCCTGTGACCCTCTAGTAGCACTAGGTACATTTTTTCAAACTGTGCAGGAGGGGATGCAAAACCGTGCAAGGTTATACAATTTTTATAAGTGTGTGTGTATGGGATTCATATTATTTTCCCAAACCTTGCACCTATCCCACATTATTAGTTCCCATTAGGTAGTGTGTGTGAAATATTTGGTTCATGATTGGTGCATTATTGGTCAAACTGTGTGGGGAAACCATGCATGATGTGGTCCTCAAGTAGTGGGATGAGAAAAATTATTTCACGATTTGGCGAAATGTGTGTCCAAACCATAAGACATTGTTTCTAAATTTGAAATTAACCTTTTACCCTTAATGAACCTTTAACACCCATATTTATTTATTAATTTTTTCTTCTCCAATAGCATGAGGATCTTCATTGCACCGTGGGTTCATCCTCATCTATTATCTTTGGATCATGATATCTCTCTCATCCAAAGTCCAAATCAAGAACCATCGATTACAATGGATCCAAATAGATAAGATATTTATTCCTCTTACTTTCTTTTTTGGTTTCTCTTCCGATCTTTTCTCCTATATTGGTGAGAGATCATTCACCATATTTTTGGGACCGATGATAGTTTCTTCGATTTATTTAAAACTTAACTGTGTCAATCCTAGATATTAGATGAGTAGAGAATCTGAAGCATGAGTTAGGTGGTCTATAGATATTTCAAGTTTTTTTTCAATTTATAAATATTTTTTTGTGAAACAAATCGTCATTTTCCATGCATTCACCTAAAATGGTTTTCTTTAATCAATATTGTTATACACACCATGATATACTCCCACAGATCATTGTTTAGTAATTTGAGGATGTCAAACATGATCACAGACACCCCTTGGGTGTGTCGACTTAATTTTACCTTTATAATTATTTTATTAAAATTTTGAAATTCCTTCTAAGCATTAAAATTGGTTCAAAAATGGAATTTCCCATGTAGGTAATTTCTCAATTGATGATAGCACCTCTTAAGTGCCATGTTGAACCTTGTAATTGTTTTTCCATGTTTTGTGGATTTTAAAAACACTCCTTTTTTATAAACTTAGTTATGATTCTTGAACGTGATGATTGGATGAGCCACATGAATTATTTGTTAGAAAATTTCATGTTTTATAATAAAATCCCTTGGATGAGGTGCACTGTCTTCTAAAACAAAAGTAGGGATTTGTGTTTTAAATCATGCTTGGCCATATTTCATTGGTATTTCCAAGGAATTTATGTTATTATTATAAATTTTTCATGCTTAGTACATAGAATCTTATGATATTATTAAATGTATTGAATATGGGGGAATGCAATTTCTTATGACCAATGGTTTCAATATCCAACTACCTTCGAAGTGGGTTAGTATGATTTGACTCTATAAATATTTTCCAAGATAAATGAAACAATTTTTTTAATTGAATAGTTTAAATTAAATGAATTTTAAATGAGTGGAATGACCACACAACATGCTATATTTAAATAAGAATGGTTTATGTGAATTGTATCAAATGAAATATGTGGAAAGGACACTCCTCTTGTATGTTTTCAATTTAATATGAATTGAAATTCCCTTATAAATATTTGAGTTTGATGAATATACAACATGAGAGGTAGTGCCTCATGGATATTATTATAAATATGATTATGCCTTTGATATGGGAGGTAGAATGATGGTAAGGGTTTTGTTGATAATGAAGATTCATTCTTCCTTACATCGGGTGTTGAGCATGACATATCACACCATTGAAACTATTTGGATAGTGGGCATGATGCACCATGTCCCTTATTTTGGGTGTTGGCATGACAATACACCCTCTATGTTGAGTGTTGGCATGATGACACATTTACCATCTTGATTCTTGATCATGAGTTCTCTAACTAATAATGAGATGTAGAGAATTTACCCTATTTATTGAGTTTATAGTCTCATTTAGATTTGTTATGGATGACTGAGTTATTCCTAAATCCAGCCAAAACCAAGTATTCTGGGTATATGGTCACTTACATTCGTATGTACTTGGTCCATATAGATGGATTCAATAAATAACAATAATATTTATATATTATTACTATATATATAGTTACATATCATACACTCATTCTGGACATGAGATAAAGTACGTAGAGACACTAAGTGTCCTTCAAGAACCTAAGTAGGATGGTTGTTATCATTTCTATTTTGTTTATTATTCTTTATACCTTCACATTGTTGTACCTTATATTCACGAACTGAATTTATATATAGAAACTATTGTTGGTGGCCTACTGGGATTTTGTATCACACCCTAATTAGATTACCAATACTCTGGAGTACCTGAGAAGATCTCATGTTCACAAGACGATGGATTATTTCTTATCTTGTCATGATCATAATTGGGAGTTAGGAGCAATGGACTGAGTAGTAGCTCATGGAATTATCCCTTAGGTATTTTATTTCATTTATTTATCTCTGTATTTTAATTTATCATATTGTATACTATTTTAGTTTATGCACCATCATTTGGACCTGAATTCATTATTGTATGTCGGCATTGGTCATTTATATTCAGTTGATATTATTCTTCTACTCCTATATCATTTATTTATTACTTATTTCACTGTTATTAGTTATTTATTATCTGATATACCACTATGATACTCTGATCAAGGGGTTATATTTGCCCTAATATCACATCCTTAGACCCTCGCTGCTAGTCGTTAGACTCTGGTGTACGATGAGGCACACTTGAGGCCATGTGACCATCTGTTGGGCTAATGGATTAAGGGTTAGTTGGGTGGGTATGTTACATTCATTTCTTTATGTCCATAATTTACACATAGGGAACATATTTCCTTCTATTTTATGTATTCTTATAGGTTCTTATTTCCACTTTCTTGACATTTAGGTAGTTAAATATTCTCTTCTCAATTCTCATTACCACACAAACACTCATAAAAGTTAATATTATTCTTATTTGATGTGTTGGGAAAATCATCAAAGTTTACATTATTAATAATATATCGTGATATATTATTAGGAATAATTATAATATAATTCCATCTAATATTATTTCAATTTGGTTGCTTGTAAACACCTTCTTTTTCATCACATTAAGTTTTAACAAGATCCCTCTTTGTTCCATCCATTGACTAAAACCAAAATCCTAGTGTGAGAAACAATAATCATAGTGTAAAACCACATAATCATGAAAAATAACTTATAGGGTGTCTAACTATTGAAACATTCTTTACAATATATGAAATATTAGGCTTAACCTATTTTATTAATGGTCATTATTCAAATCTTTCATGGTGGTTAATAAAGAGTTTTTGAATTTCCAAATAATATCCCCTAAGAGTGTTAAAACAAATGTGCAACAAGGTCTTTTTCCATGCACCAGGTGATGATCGAGTCTAGATCAATGCTCTACTTTGGGATTTATTACCCCTAGGTAAAACTATTCTCGATCCATTTCCACTTGTAGTATCTAGACATGATGTAATTTCTTAGAAACCACTCGCTCTATACTTCACCATAATTACAGGATAATTTTATGTACATTGACTTATCCTTAGACATATCTATAGACATATCCTAACATGTAACCTTAGACATATCCTTGGACATATTCTCACACATATCCCTATAAATATTATTATTCATATCCATAGATATATAATTTGGCATATTATTAGACATATCCCTAGGGATCTCACTAAATATTTCTTATCATAATTTCCCAAGGTTAACTAAAGTTATCCTTTGATACCAATTATAAAGACCCATGATTTTCATAATTAGATATTAAATATTTTTAGATGAATATTCATTAATTTTCAAAAATACATTACCGAGGATTATAAATGTTTAGTGTATTTATAGACAATATAAATAATCTTTTTATTTCATGAATGATCTTCACCATCCCCAAAAAGATATTCCCAACTTGTACACTTCATATAAATACCATACTTAAAACCTTCCTTAATAACATGGGGAATAGAAATATAAGAAAGGGTGAGCTCAAATGCATAGTAAAGGAAAACATGGGAGATATTAATATAACATGATCATAAGGGTATGAGAACATGATAATAACATTTAAAAACCATACATTTCTTATCATATATCATAAAATTGAGTCATAGAATAAATATTGGTAGTCCATAAGACATAAATCATAAAGGAATCAATGATAATAATCCAGGAGATAATAACATTGGAATAGATTTTTTTTAATCACAGAGGTATAGAAAATAATTTCCTTAGTATTCATGGATCACTGCCAAAACTATCTAAGTAGAATGAATTTACTCTCCAATCCATCACATTATTCAAGGTTTACTCCAAATACTATTGTAGCGGAAAAAATACCATACAAAACTAGGTTCACACCACATTATAGTCATGTTTATCTCATTAGATATCAATTGTTACCAAATGTATTGGATATATATATATATACCATCTATCTAAGTTTATAACATAACCACACATCCTTGGTTATATCATAATCACCGTCATTGGTTATAATGTAACCACCACTCTTGGTTTTAACACAACCACCATCATAGTGTTATAATGGAACCACCCATCACATGATGAAAATCTTATATATGTATTCTAAAAGATTATAAAACATTAATCATACTAATACCCATGAAAATAAATGTGTTCTACAAACATTTTATCATAGCATAACCCATAGAAAAGAAACACGTTTCATACTGATTTCATTAATTCATCATAACATAACCTATATAAAAAGGAGTTTTTTAAACAGGTTGTAGGAGAATCCTCCTTTATTGAATAAAAAACAATACAACCACTTTTTAAATTAGAAAAAGAGGTAACCCATTACAATTACAACGAAAAATATTCCATAAAGAAAAATGACTCAAAGGTAAATAAAATAAACTAAGTGTTAAATTTGGAATCAAATGTCAAGATGTGTAGTAGAAAGAGTCTCATCACACCTTGATATATATTGAAATAGAAAGATCATAAAATGATGATGTGCCACCCCTCAGCCAAGAATTTGTTCTAGGATGGTTCAACACAACATAGAAGAACACCCCTCCCTCTCATACTGACATGTGGTGTGAGGACTAGATGACAAGATCCAGTACACATATCCCTATTTATAATTGACCACATGATAATGAATGTGAGTAATACACTATATTGTCAACTTTATGCAATGAAAAACTAGTCCAAAGATACTATGCAAAATCAAATGAGGGTGCCCATCCATCCAATGTGGATAGATTTCAGAATGATGAGTGTAAAATAAATGAGTTTCATAAAAATATTGTTATCATAAATATAAATCATGAAGAGAAATAATAAGGATGGTTTCATTGTATTATATCACCAATAAGTCTTAATTAACATCCAAGGATTTTATCTTAGATGGTAAATTATTTTGAAAGCTCACATGGAACATTTCTTGATAAAAATATCCTTTCCACTTTAAAAACACTTATTTAAAATATAATGACTTCCCAAATATTAAAGAAATACTTTTATTTTAAAATAACCTTGGAAAATTTTGAAGGAATATTTAAATAATTTATTGGTCATGATAAAGGAAAATACCATTCATGTCATACATGTTAAAAAAACTCTGTTCACATTTATTGTAAGAATTCAAGATTGTTTTGTTTGAAAAAAGAAAAGAGGATTAATTTTAAGCTATTTTAAAAATAAATACATGGATACAAATTTCTTTAAAAAAATAACTTTAGAACATTAAAGAACTACTTTAATTTTTTTTGTAAAAAACATGTACATGGAAGAAAAATGGTTTTTGAATAAAGAGATAAATAAAGTCAGTTTTATTTTAAAAACATTATTTTGAACTATGGAGTACATAAAGAGTGTAAAATGAATAAAAAAAATTTATTTTCATGAAATAACTAGAGGTGAATAAAATCCACGAGTTTCTTGAGAGAAAACACATAATATTTCATCATCAGAATCACAATCATAAACGATCCTAATAAACAATGAAAATGTAACATAAAACATTGACCACTTTGGCATCTTTTGAATCACAAGACCCATGAAAGAATAAAATAAATTAAAATTTTAAATATAATTAGAATAAATATTTTCATCATATAACATGTATAATGGGCTGTATATACACCCCACAAAAGAATATAGACACATAAGATAACATATGTTCCAAATAAGACAATTTGAGATGAAATTAACATTAATTAAGTATCAAATTCATTCATACACATCCAAAACTCATGTATAATAATTATAAAATTATTGTACATATATTAAATAAAAATATTCATTTTATCATGACATATATGTTTTAATTATAACATTTTATTTCCCTGTTATTAACAATTTCTTGTAAAAATTACATTTCCGGTAATAATTGATTAGTTTTCTCATGTAAGTTTCAGTTTTGTATTTTTAATAATTTTACATTGATCATGGTTCCATAATCTAAATAATTTTACCCATGATATAAATATCATATATATTAAAAATATATTTATTTATATTAGTCTATTAAAGTTAGTGATAGAAAAATAATTACATCGTTCGTGGAGACAGTTGGCCGTACAAACCCACGAATGCTATTTAAATTTTCTCAACTGTTAAAATGAAATAAAGTTAATTAATGTATTTAATTTAAATAATCATTATAATTTTTAATATATCACATATTTTTACTAAAACTATCCTTATTTCATTCCATGTAATGGGTAAGTGAATAATGAATGAAATCACTTCGCTAGGCAGTAGACCGCCGTACACACGAGTGACATTATCGTATTCCTAAGGAAAATAAATTATGTAGGTATATGTGATATTATAACTAAATAAGAATAAAAAAGTTATTAATATATTATAAATATGTAAAATTCATCATTAATTATATCCGTGAGAGGAGGTTTTGGAAAATGAATTACATTAGTTGGAAAGGCGATAGTCTTCCTGATCGACAATTTCATTTCCAAATTGATGGAATAGGAGATAGATGTTGGTCATGAAATTGAAATAATAAAATATTAGTATATATTATATAATAATTTTATTATATTAGTGTGTTTTAATTATATTTTAAGGATTTATCAGAATATATGAAATGAAAACGCATGGTTAAAGACTGTATATCTTCTTCGAAGAACCCCTTTTGGGTTACACATATTGTCATTTTAAGATGTTTTTCTGAGAAAAATAAAACCTATAGTATGTGGGGAGGTAATAAATAATATATTTTCTTTCTATTGGATAAAAAATAGTTTTAAATTGTGAAGAGGATTGGGTAGGGGGTTCCCTTTTATAAGTCAAGGAGAGGAAAAACATGGGCGTTTTGAAACGAAAAAGTTGTGCCAACATTTTAATCTATAAAAGGGAACAAAAACGACTCATTATAAATATTAGAGAATATAAGGTCTAAATATGTACACAAAATTGGAGTTGGAAAAGTTTCTAGGTCATTTTACCCTGTATCTTTTTAGTTTAACCCCTAGTAAACCCATTTTAACCTTAACTATGATAATAATCTTTTTACCTTCTTTAATATTCATTTTAACCAAAAACTACCTTGAAATTATTATATAATATTGATTATTATTATTCCAAATATTTAATCCATTTTTCCATATTTCATTCACATAAGTGGAAATATTTAATTTAAAATTAAACGCGTAGATGAGATGAAAAAGTGATTTTCCAAAAAGAAGATTTCCATAAGCATAAAAGGGTTTAAAATAAAAATTAAATTTTAAATTTATTAAAATTTACTAAAATGGATTAATAAATATAAAATTAAACTAATTTTACTTATAAAATATCTTAAAATAAAATGTATCATTTAAATTCTTTAAATGAAAAGGAAGTTAATAATATAAATCAGTATATTTTTACTATTAAGAGAAAAATTTATCTTTTAAATAAATTCTAAAAAATTCACTCTAAGATAATTTTAGAATGAATATTTTAAAAATTATTATTTTTCAAATAATCTATCTAATAATGAAACATATTACTTTTATTATTTGTAAAAAAATAAATAAAAACATTTTTTGAGAAAATAGTATTTTCGAAACCCATAAAGAATTAAGTAAAAATTAAGTACTTTTTAAAAATTATGTTTCCTTTATATAATACTATTATAATTAATATTTAAAATTTTGTTATTACTATTCATACTTCCAAGTTTAATTTCTAGGTTATAATGGTCATGTTTAAATAATAATATTAATAAGATATCGTGGTTACTTAAAACCCGATGTTGCATGTAATGTAAACTATTGCAGAAATTAAATTTATTTGAAAAAAATATTTCATAAAATATCGGGATGTTAAAACATATGTGGAACAGTTATGCATGTTCATGATATGAATGTTATGGGTTGGCTCAGAATTATTTATCCGTCCAACACATTGAGTAATGTTTTTATCGCATGAGATTCTGTGTAGAGTGCACGAGAGGTTATCCAAATCATAATATGTTATGTTGTATTTTAGGTTAGCGTTGAATTATTTTTATGATTTTGTATTTTATGTTGTTGTTGTTGACGCTCCATTCCATCACAGAGTCTAAAGTAATGTAAAGGGAAATACCTTGAACCCAAAATGATTCATCCTTTGAAGAAACATCAAAAATTGAGAAAGGCATGAACCAAAATTCAAATGCACTTGGGTCGTGAAAGTTCCCCTAAGGTCGTGCAAGTATACTTGCGCAATGCCTATTGGTTGCGCAGGTGACTTGCACGCCTTCTTTGAAATTCACCCAGGGTATTCTACAACCTATAAATACCCCTTGTGGGCCCCCCCATTTCGGGGACAAAAAAATTACAGAACCTCAGATTTGAGCTACCGGCGCCCTAGTCTCTCCTCAAAGCTTCTGAACACTTCTAAGGTAATTTCTTACCTACAACGGAAGATCTTAAGAGGGGAGTGGGGGGGGGGGGGTGGGGGGGGGGGGAGGCCTAATTTTTGAAACTCATCAACACTTGCGTGCCTAGGTGGCCATCCCTTAAGGAAAATGGCCACACTTGTGCGCCACCTTACCCCTTCAACAGAACTTGCGCACCTCTCTTCTGGAAGTCTCTAGGGGTATTATTAAAGGCTTGAGCCAAGTCTCACCCAAGTTCTACCCTAAGGATTGACCGTCGCGCAAGTAACCATGTGTCATATAGGTACACCTCCATGACCAGGGCTTGTGCGCCCATGCAGTACTTGCGCGTCGACCAAGACTTGAACGCCCCTCTATTTTTGGGTTCCCCTCCTGCCTATTTTACCTCTCTTATGCCTATCCAACTATCCTCTTCAAGATTAAGCCTTCAGAACTCTCTCTAAAGCCATTCATGGCATGGTTTCTTTATTGGATTCCTTATCTGAAAGGAATTCTGTGGAAAATCTCTTAAAACACAGTGATTTACATATCCTAATATCACTAAGGTTAGAGATTTAATTCATTTAACCTCATCCTTTAAGATGAGAGAATCCTTAACCTGGGCCGCCTTTTCAGGATTAAGCCCTAGTCCAAGTCCTCATTAATATTGGGCATCCTCTTTAGGAGTAATCCCCAAGTACTCATTAATATTAGGCATCCTCCTTAGGAGTAAGCCCCATGTTCCTTAACCAGGGCTTCCTTTTCAAGAGTAAGCCCCAAGTCCCCTAATCTGGGCATCCTCTTCAGGAGTAAGCCCCGGTCATAATTTTCCAAATCTGGGCTTCCTTTTCAGGAGTAAGCCCTAGTCTCAAAGTTCCCAAAATATGGGCATCCTACTCAAGAGTAAGACCCAACTATAATTACCTTAACTAAACTTCCTTTTCAAGAGTAAGCCCCATTCTCAAATATGGGTATCCTCAGGAGTAAGCCCCAAGTCCCTTAATTTGTTAAATCCCTTCCCCATGGGCCTCCTTCTCAGGAGTAAGCCCCAGTCTTAATTTCTATTAACTAGTCTTAATTTAATTTTGATATGGGTTTCCTTCTTAGGAGTAAAAACCAATCATAAATTCCCCTCTTAATTTGGGCATCTTCTTCAGGAGTAATCCCCAAGTTAGAGTATCAAAATTTCCATGAAGTACATATACATTTATGGACCTTGTTCCCGGGTTTCTTCCCTGAAGTAAATCCTAATATTCATCTATTTGGGCAGTCATACATATATAAGACCCACATCATTTCATCTTTCGTGGCAAAATTGTCTGGTTTCACCAATACCTCTTGTTTCTGACACCGAGCATGACTCACGTGAGCTTAGAGTGTAAAAGTAATCATGAAATCTTTCTTTGAGCCATCAATCATGCATAAAAATCATACTCCATCACTCGAACTACATGTGTTCAGATTGCTTTTATAAATAAAGTATATATAGGTAGCCCATCTGTGGGTACAATCCCAACTCTGAAATAATCCATGTCCTTCTGAATGACAATAAACTTCAAGTGCCCCATTGAGTGGCTTTAAAACAAGTATGGTAATCATAATGACCAAGAGAATTTTATGTATTAAAGGATACCATTGAATAAGAATCTCTAAAAAATAAAGATGATTCTATATCAATGAAGAACCTCAAATACATATAAAATATTATCTAAATATCATACATATCAATCATTTATTGTCATATCTAAAGGAAAGCTCATTTTATATTGGTAATTTAATAAGGATTCACGAACATAACTTAAATCTATAAAGAGAGTCCCGGAGTAGACAATAATTCCCCTAAAAAAGGTGTGATGAGTCCGAGCTCCCATCCTCTCGACCAATGCAAATTCCTAAGCCTCATCAGTCCACAACTAATGAGAAGCTAACTTTGGAAAGTAGGTCCAAATGGATATGGAATCATTTGATGTTTCCGGTTCTATGAACAAACCTGTTGGAAACCGATTGGAATGTTTGAACCTTTAATCAACGAGGTAATCCCAAATTCTAGAGGAAACAAATAATGGTGAACTTGATGTGAATACTTAACCAAGTTAAATTGATGTTTTACCTATCTGTTAGGCCCCTATTTAAACTCAATGAGAGGGAAAACAAAGAAATCAATAACATATGTGCTCATCCAAAAGATGTAGCAGCCGAAATTATCTTGATTATGTTTGTTATATCAATCATGAACTCTTTTCCAAGATCTTCTTCATTACAAGAATGACTTCTCTTAATTTCACACCAGTGAATACCTCTACTGTGATTGCCTCTGCTGTGAAGGCATCTACTGCTACTCCTTCTAGATCGTCATCCGCTATGAGGGAGACATCACCTACTCAGCGTCTTCAATGATGGGTATCAAATATGATAGTTAAGGACTACCATCAACATGGTACCATTCCAACTCTGGAGGCTGGACGACAAGCCCTCCAAGTGAACAACTCACCATGGTTGTCTGGACAGCGAAAACCCGTGATCAGGAAGCAGGCGGTGCTTACATCCATCTCCAACCGTTTCAGGTCATTATCCCCGAAACTCAACAAACCTTTCCCTCCCATATTCTGAGGAGGTGAATGAGAAGGTCGCTCAGGGCCTTAATTCAAGGAAACAGGAGTCCTTACCGAGGGCTCCCATTAAAAGTCACCACCAGACTCGTGCATCAGTGCACCCTCAACATGATGAGGGTGTCGTCTCTAGGTGTTCGGATCAGGTTCCTCGAACCGAAGCAGGCAAGACGAACCACTAGAGGTGACAACCAGTTAACAGTGAGCTATTTCTTATCTCTGCCATTTACAGAGAATTCCACCAACCTAAATTGGTGGCAAGCAATGAGAGGGCACACACACCCGTCCATTTTAATCCCATTGTCCAGCAGGCTCGTCTGGAAGCAGCATGCCAATCCCGCCAGGCAATTCCACCGTAGTATTATAGACATGAACATACACCTGTTTATAAATCATCATCTACTCAGCAGGCTCTTATGACTACATACAATGAAGCCCGCCAACCCAATGTGTTGACAACTGGTAAATAGGAACATACACCTGCTTACACTCATCAATCCTACCTGCAGCCTCGTCTGTTAGTATTGAAGGAAGCTCGTCAACCACGTTCGGAGGAGTGCAATCAGTAGGCACATACACCTGATAGTATTGATCAATCCTACCAACAGTCTCGTTTGGTAGCATTAGGATAAGTCATTCGGAAAGCTCTGATGACAAACAAGAGGCAGACTCAACTTTCTGCCCCCACACATGAATACTGTCAGAATTCATTGACAGGAAAAGGAGGACTGGAGTAGGTACATACACCTACTCCAAGCAAATAATGGACGTATATCCCTGTTCCGGATTCTGAAGTCACCAAGAACATTCTGTCAATGGTGAAAGAGCAGAAACAAATCCCTACTCATATTCTGGATGCCTGCCAGGATATTATAACAACTTCAGCAACATTTCAGGGAAAGACACATAAATCTATCCCTACCAGTGGAGTGACACATCAAAAGTTCACTTTGGAACAGACACACACATCTATTCCAGTCCAAGAGGGTTGTGGGGCGTACTCCCCCATATCATACATACAGCCAAGTCAGGCACATACACTTAATTTGAGTGGATATAATCAGCCAAACCCGATCATTTCTCCAAAGAAGGCATATACACCTTCCCATAATGAACACTTTTATCAAAAATTTGTTTTGAAAGTGAGTAAGAAGGTGTCTAAGAAGAAGACCCACCCATCATAGTCAAGAAAATCAAGGGCCAATCTGTAATAAGGCCTTACTCGATACTGAAGTTCTTGATGCACTCAGAAAATTATCTATTGCAACTCAAGATTCTACTCTCTCATTTCCCAATAGTGGGAACATTAATTCCGAAGGTCTGTATCAGATATTTCCTTATAAAGGATTTCTTCATGAAAATTTGGTCGATCTCGAAGTTTCATCTTCAGATGAGAGCCACAAGAACCCTCTGTGTGGCTAGAAGGTCAAGGAAAAAATGTTTAATCTTTTGCTGTAACCCACCATGGCGGTCCTCTCCATGATAATGAATTTAGATGCGAAATTCTTCTCCGCAGTAGTGATTCAAACTGCTTGGAAAATTCTCCAACAGATAATGTTGTGACGAGAAATCCCTCTTATCTTGAGGCACTTGAAAATGTGAAGCCAGTCAGGTCTGATGCTTTACCATTATCAGGTGAAATACATTCTCAACCAGAAGATAACCCAAGGTGTAGGTCATTCTCCGAACCACCCGTAAGTCATGCATCTTCTAGATTGATCAGTGATTTCTCCTCCAATATTGTTGAATCCAATGAAGCAATAAGGAATCACCAGCTCTGTTCTGATCAAGTAGAAGAATCTTCATTGAATGATAAAGAGGAAGTACTGAATATGAGAGAACAGCTGGCGAAAGTTGACGTGCCAGTTATGTTTTGGCCTCTGGCTGATTCTCAAAATGACATTCCAGAGATGTTGATGGAAGATGGAATTCATGATATTCATCTCAACATATTGAAATCTCTTTGTCAGTTGAAAAAGAAAATATTATCTTATGATGAATATTAAAATCATTTCAAGATAATAGAAGGGTCACAGCACCAAATTGATTTGGCATCTCTCTCAGTTTCTCGATATCCGAAGGTCAAAAGCAATAGATAGCCCTTCCGATTTCATGCCTTGGCGCACTAAGAAGATTTCTACAGTTAATTTCCAATGCCCCATATGGTATTCATATCATGGTATTGGGTGTTCATGGAGCTCTACATTTCACTATACTCTCCAGTCAACAAAGCCCGCCGAAAATTGTCTCATGCAATGTTATTGCCCATGGCCGACCTCAGTCAATGGGTTTTGTTTGTAACCAAAAGCTTGCCCAAGAACAGGCCTCAACTAGTTTCTTTCAAAATCAAGAATACAAAGAACAAGTTGTTGAATTAATCCTGCATCAAGAAAACAAGAATATTGAATAGGCCTCTCATTTGGAGCAAGCACATCATCAAGTGACAGAAGTGTCAGAAATCATCCAACGGTCTTTTGAGCCAGGTGATAAAAGTGGATGCAGGTTGATGCATCCAGCTAACTTCTGGACTAAAGTACACAAGATCAAGAGAGATTTCAAGAAAGTCTCTGATATAGCATGTCAAGAACCACCCCATCTTACCAGACTGGGGACTCTTTTAACCCAACCCTCAGAATCAACAAATAGGATTTGAGGAGTTGAGCAGGAACAACCCCAGTCCACCGGACTGGGGAATTTTTCAAATCCTCAATCCCTCCCTCAGAGAAAGTCAGTATTCTCTCAATTGGGGAAGAAGCCTCAAGAGAAAAGAAGATCCAAATTATTAGGATATTCCCTCAAAATTACGGTTCGTCAAGAAGTTCCTGAGTGATCGAATCAACAAAAGGAAATGTCTCATCAAGGACATGGAAGAAGACAATATCGCAGAAAATACAATAGAAGGGATGTAATGCGTTATGCATCAATCAATGTCATCAATTCCATAGTTACTGATCCACCAGATGAGGCTCATTCAAAGGTATCAGATGAAGAGGTTCCTGCTCAAGAAGTTGTATGCACAGACACAAATGAAGAACGTGTGCGTACACGAAATCAAAGGATTACTCAGAACCCAGGTAATCCTTAAATTAACCCACTTCCCCCTCTCCGAAAGGTGTCTAATAAGGGAAAAGAAAGAATCAGGTTACATACCCTTCCTATGGAGAAGTCCAATCACTCTCACTAGAGAAAATATTTGCACAACAAGAGGAAGAAATAAAGGAATTGAGGAGGATGAATGCAGAACTACTTCAAGGTATTCTTCCTCCTAAGCATGCTGGAGTTAGTCATCCAAGGGAATTTGTTGTGGCTAATGATATGGATCAAGAATATCCTCTTCTATCAGCACACCCTCACAAGTCTAATCCTATGGGTCAAGTGCAACAACAATCGGTAGTGCTGCCACCGGTTGCAGTACCAGCTGCCACATCTGTAGCAGCTCTAGTCATTGTACCTATTTAGGTCCAAGATCAACCGGATGTTTCTCAAAAGTTAATAACTACTATTGAGTCATTAATAGCTCGGTTGGAATCTATGGAGGGAAAGAATGCTCAAATTCAACCAGAAAAGAGAGATTACCCTGAATGGGTTGATGCAATTCCTCCCCCATCAAATTTTGCAAGTACTACATTCCCAATATTTAATGATTCGGGAGACCAAGAGCAATAATTAACACATTTTGTTTCTTATTGGGATCCTATGATGGAAACCCCTCAAAACAGGATACAGTTAAGCTCAGATGTTTTGTACAGCCATTACAAGGACCTGGTTTTTTCTGGTACACAAGCTTGCATTCCCGGTCGATTACCGGATGGGAGGATCTCCGCCAAATATTTCTTCTTAAATTCAGCTCAACTTTGCCAATGACAACCATTTTTTATCTTACAAACTGTAAGAAAAGGGAGAATGAAAGGGTATCCGATTTCATTGTTCTCTAGAAGGGATTAACATATTACCTAAGCTTACCAGTTCCTCAAGAAGAATTATTGCCAATCTATGTAGCGAATTTACGTGATGAGTTGCGCACACCACTGATCCCTGTGAAATACACAGGAGGGTTTCAAGACCTTACTTCAATTGCTCAAAATATTGAAGATTTTCTTATAAACACTAGGGATAAAGCTTGTGTAATTCCATCAGCTCCAGGAAGGAGAATGGGTAAAGTAGACACTGCTACAATTATGATTAAACAAGCACCTGTACCTGCTTCTACTTAAAAACCTTCAACTTCTGGAAGGGCTCCACCTCTTGAGCACCAACAACAAAGGCCGTTTCATCAAGATGATCAAAGAGATCAAAGACGAAAACAATTTGAGGATTTCAAGAGAAAATTTTACTCTTTCAGAAATGAACAAGTTACTTGTTATTTCATTTCGTCTATGGAAAATAATTTGGTTCAATTTCCAAGGCCTAAGAGGCCAAACAAGGAAGGAAATGAAGACCATCCCAATTATTTCCCATTTCATCAAATGTTGGGGAATCCCATTCAGGAGTGTTTTGTTTTCTAGGACCTCCTAAAAAAATGGTTGACTTGGGACAAGTCAAACTGAAAGGTTCATCAGCTCAGGTAGCATGTGTTACTGCTACAGATCCAGAGGAGGAGGGCGAGTGGAAAGAATTCAAGAACAAAAATGCACCAAAATATGATGATTGGATGGTCAGAAAAACGATCAACCGAACTCATGCTATTTTGTGAATATAATTGAAGAAACCAATTGTGTCTTCTGCCATGAATTCCACAGCAAAACCCTCTTCATCAGAGGGAAGATCCTCAAAGAAATGACATAATTCCAAGAAAGAGGAATAGTCAGAAGAAGATGAAATCGTGTCAAATCCCAAGTTGTCATTGATTATGGAAGATTTTATGCCATCTACTTTGAAGCAACAGGAATAGCCTCACCAAAAGGCAAAACCTAAACATGCTAATCAGGAAGAGTTTTAATCCGATGAAGAGTTCATCTTCGGTTCTGTTAATATGATTCAATTAACAGATCCATATTCCAATCGCAATTTCGATTTTGATGAGCCCAAGTTCCCTGTATCAAACAGAGGAATCAGAGGAAGTTCTAGAGGCTCAGGATACAAGGAAATACATGGATCTTTCAGAGGCCACTATTCCAATTCTACCCATGCTAGAACTGTGTATGCGGAAGAAACTCGTGGTAGATCCCTTCAATGAGCTCAAAAAGAACAAGCAAGTTCTTCTACACAAGGGAGACTCAGACCTGACATAATTATTCTAGAAGATCAGTTGAAGGTTCAATCTTCTTTCTCTCAGCAATTAAATAGAACTAATCAGTCTAATCTTCAAAATCCAGGAGTATTAACAACTCTTATCCCGGTACAAGATGCATTAACTTACAAAGCATCAACTCCCAAGGCACCTGCTAATCCACATGTTCCTATTGGGAAACACAAACCATTGGATCAAAAGTATGATGTATTGAAACACTTGGCCCAAATACTAGACAAGTTATCAATTATGAATGCTTTTAATTTATCGACGGATCTTTGGGAGACACTCATCAAGGATTTTTCAAGTCCTCAGGAGTTTGAAACTGAAATTACTGCAGCTGAAGTCTACCATGTAGAGAATAATCCTGCAGAATTCCATGCAGTGATATCTTTCACAGATGAAGATGAATATGATTTCGTGCATGGAAATATTAGACCTTTGTACTTATCTGGAAAGGTCAATGGTGTAGATGTCCGAAGAGTTTTCATTGATAATGGTTCAGGAGTCAACCTCATCCCCATTCGTACACTTCGTCGATTGGGCCTCACAGAATCTGATTTATCTCCTTCTACTTTGATGTTACAAGGATATGATAAAAATGAACAAGAACCACTCGGTGAGATTACACTCAGATCTAATTTTAGAAATCTTGTATCCAATTTAGATTTCATGGTTGTTGATCAAGACTCAGCCTTCAACATCTTTCTTGGAAGACCCTGGCTACATCAATATGCGGCTATCCCTTCATCATACCATCAATGTCTCAAATATTGTTTCGATGGTCAAGTTGGGAAATTGTACGGTGATAAGGCCCCATTCAAGACATGTGAATCCCAATAAATTGAGGTGGAATTCTACCACATGAAGGGAAAAGAGAAATCCATAACAAGGGAGATTACCAAAGTTAATGCTCCATATGGTTTGGAAAAGATTCTAGTAAACCCATTTACACATGTGACTATAGATTATGTGTTGCCTATCAGTCAAATTGATAGGATATACCCAAATCAAAATATTCTTATGGAAACTTCCATAATGTCAATTATGACAATCAAGCCAGACAGCATGGTAGAAATTGGTGATTCACCAAGCAATGATGAAAGCTCAAATGGGGATGTCTTCATTTCATCTGCTGAAATTCAGCAAGTCTATACTTCACCAACTAGGCCAGAAGAAGTTATAGCAATGTTAGAGGTGAACGATGACGTCGATTCTCAATCCATCATCTCCTCTTTATTACCCAAAGAAGACCCTTCATCATCAATCGGGTCGGATATGAAAGCTTCTTCTTCAAGATGTGAAAATTTTAACATCTCTTCTGATCATGAAAATTCCACTTCATCATCTATTATGCGAGTAGAAAGAGAAAAAATAACACATATTGAAGAAGAAGAGGAAGATCTCAGGGATGATCCTCCAGCATTTGAAGAGGGTATCTCTACCACCGTGGATGAACTCAGAGAAATAAATCTGGGTACAAAAGAAGATCCACACCCCACTTTAATTAGTGCGGTTATGACACTTGAAGAGAAAGAGATTTATATTTACTTCTTAAAGAAAAATCGAGATATATTTGCTTGGAACTATAAAGAGATTCCATAGCTTGACCCTGATGTTTCCACTCATCATTTGGGTTTTCCAGAAGAACATCGATGATTCAAACAAGCTTCTAGAAGAACACACCCAACCTATGTTTCCAAAATTGAGGCTGAAGTAGATAAGCTTATCAAATATAACCTCGTTAGAGAAGTTCTATATCCCAAATGGTTGGCTAATATTGTCCCAGTGAAAAAGAAAATTGGGAAAATTAGAGTTTTCATTGATTTTAGAGATCTTAATCGACATTGTCCTAAGGATGATTTCCCAGTACCATTTAAAAAACTCTTAATTGATGAAATGGATAGCTATGAAGCACTTTCCATCATGGATGGATATTACAGATATAATAAAATCTGAATGGCTCCAGAAGATGAATAATCTACAGCCTTCAGGGCCCCTCAGGGTGTGTTCTTCTATCGGGTAATGCCCTTTGGTCTAAAGAATGCAGGCACAACATATCAGCGTGCCATGCATCATATATTCAAACCCTTTTTAGGGAAATTTATTGAATGTTATGTGGATGATTTAGTGGTTAAATCCAACAACATTCTAATCACTTGGCTGATTTAGAAGTCATATTCCAAAAACTTCAACCATAGAATTTGAAGATGAACCCCTTAAAATGTGCTTTTGGGGTAACCTCAGGAATATTTCTCAGCTTTGCTGTATGCCATCATGGTATCGATGTTGATCCCGAGAAAACAATGTCAATCCTTGGTATGTCACATCCTCGAAAGTTGAAATAATTGAGAGGACTTCAAGGCCACTTGGCCTATATTTATCATTTCATCGCTAATTTGGCAGGAAAAAGTTTACCCTTCACCAAATTTATGAAGAAGGGAGTCACTTACAAGTGGACTGAATAATGTCAAGAATCATTCGATATTCTTAAGAAGTATCTCTTGAGTCCACCGGTGTTAATGACACTTGTTGAAGGAAGACCACTTATCCTCTATGTGACAGCTTTAGAGCGATCATTGGGTGCATTTCTTGCTCAGAAGAATGATGCTGGGAATAAAAATAGCCTTTACTATCTCAGTCGTACTATGCTTGAAGCAGAAACCTGATAATCAAATATTGAGAAGTTCTACCTAGCATTAATATTTGTAGTTTAGAAGTTGAGACACTAATTGTAACATCACGAGGTCCAATTGGTATCTCGCAATAACCTGCTCAAATTCATCCTTATTTTTCCAATGCTTACAAGATGTCTGGAAAGGTGGGTAGTTATTTTGCAGCAATTTGACATTCAGTATGTGTCTCAGAAGGCAATAAAGGGCCAAGATCTGGCTGATTTCCTTTCTGAACAACCTTCAGTGGAAGACACATCTTCAGATATTGAACTCCATGATGAGGAAGTCTTCTCTATTCAAGAAAGTCTTCAAACACGGAAAATGTATTTTGATGGTTCTTCCAGAAGTCCAACAGGGAGGAAAATGGAAAATCCCAAATTCAACAAAGTTGGCTTAGGAATTGTGCTCATTTCTCCAGAAAAGGCAGTGTTACCCTATTCCTTTTCATTATTGGGAGGCGGTACAAATAATGAAGCGGAGTACCAAGCTCTCATCACAGGCATGGATTTGGAACTTCAAGCACAAGTGAGTCACTTAAAGGTGAAAGGTGATTTAGACCTGGTAATCAAACAAGTCAATGAGGATTACACAATCAGAAAAGAAGAATTAATCCCTTTCTATGATTAAGTCAGAGAGTTAATGGTAGATTTTCCTTTGGAACCGACATTTTCTTATGTCCCAAGATCACAAAATTCCCAAGCTGATGCACTGGCTAATATAGCCACAACTCTGGTAGATCCAAATCGGGATGAGACAACCATTAATATTGCCTACCTTCTTACAATTTCACCATATGTTTAATCCAGAACAAAGGAAATCAATGAAATTAGTCCCATCTCTGAACCATATGGCCATAATACAGGATGGATGACACCCATCAGGGAATACCTTCAAAATGGAACACTTCCACCTGATAGATATGGGAAAGAACAAGTCCGGAGACATGTGGTCAATTTCACTCTTTATGATAGCCCAGATCACTTAGAGAAAGTTCTCTACAAAATCAATTTTGATGGAGTTATCTTCAGATGCATTGATGGTGAAGAGAAAATGGCTGTTATGAAAGAAGTGCATGCAGGAATCTGTGGTGCCCATTATTCTGGACACAGACTATCTGATCAAATTCAAAGGCTTGGATATTTTTAGCCTTCAATGATACAAGATTGTGTTGATTTCACAAAGAAGTGTCATTCATTCCTAGTACATTCAAACTTCATTCATCAACCCCCAGAGTTGCTTCATACAGATAAATACTCGTGGCCATTTTACACATGAGGAATGGATGTAGTGGGACCTTATCCTTCGACTACATCCAAGTCGTTTAAGTACATTCTTTCTACTACTGACTTCTTTTCCAAATGGGCAGAGGCAATACCCCTCAAAGAAGTCAGTTCTAAATGCATTGTTAGCTTCATCAAGTCTAACATAATTACCAGATTTGGTGTCCCTCATACCATATTGACAGACAATGGCACCAACTTCTGTTCATCCGAGGTGAGGAAGTTGTATCAAGAATACAACATTAAATCCTATCATTCCTCTTGGTATAATGCAGCAACCAATGGCCAGATAGAAGCCTTCAACAAGACTCTATCAAATATACTGCAAAAGATGGTGGATAAAGATAAGAACTCATGGAATGATAAACTCTTTCACACTTTACAGGCTTATCGAACCACCACCTGCACTGCAACGTGGTCAACTCCATATTCATCGGTATATGGAATAGAAGCAGTCTTTCCAATTGAGGTTCAACTACCCTCACTCAGAGTATCCATTTGTGACCAGTCATCTATAGATGAACAATCACAAAAGTGATTAGATGAATTGGAACAGTTAGATGAGAAAATATTGTGCACCCTACACCACTTGGAAGTCTATCAGAATCAAATAGCACAAGATTTCAATAAAAAAGTTCATCTTTGTTCATTCGTTCTGGGAGAATTGGTATTTTTTATCAAAACTCCAATGATACCAGGAAAGAAATCTCCCAAGATTGAGCCAAAATGGGAAGGACCTTATTCTAATACATAAGGTCTACTCCAATGGAGCTTATTCTTTAATATCAATGGATGGAAAACTCATAAATACTCGAACCAATGCCAGATTTCTGAAGAAATATTTTTTATAAACAGAAAATATAGTTACGGTCCATGCATATGACCTTAAACTATTTATATTACTTTCATCCAGCAAGAAGTTAAAACTACATAACCAAGGGTCCATGCATATGACTTTAAACTATTGGCACTTACGTCCAACATGACATCAAACTGTGATGTCCTAACTACATGTCCTTAAACTATACAGAATTCCCTTACGTCCAGCAAGACGTTAAATTGCATAACCAATAGTCCATTCATATGACCTTAAACTATTGGCATTTCTCTCATCCAACAAGACGTTAAACTACATCATCATCTTTGGTCCTGCATATGACCTTAAAATATTCACACCTTTGTCCCACATGACATTAAACGGTGTCCCTTTCATCGTCCTATACGACGTTAAACTATACAATTATGGTCCATTCATATGACCTTAAACTATATGCACCATCATCCAACATGACGCTAAACTGTATCATCCCTTTTTCATCCAACATGACCTTAAACTGTGAAAAAGTCCCTAATACATCCAACATAACGTTAAAATGTGTCCTCTTTCTTCCTTACTGCATGAAATTAAACTGCACAGTCCCCATTTCGTCCAACATGACATTAAACTGCATTGTCCCCATCATCTTAGCTACAAGACACTAAATCGTACATCACCCTAATACATCCTACATGACGTTAAACTGTATTTTGTCCTTGCTTCATGACAATAAACTGTGAAGCACCAATATTCCTCACTACATGACTTTAAACTTCATAGTCCCTTCATATGTCCTACATAAAATTAAACTGTGCATTTTTAGGGTTGTTTCTACCTCTTATTTCTCACACCGAGTATGAATCACGTGAGCTTGGAGAAAATTTCAACCATAACACCCACTCTGGGCTGCTAACCATGTGTAAGTCCCAACACCATTTTTAGGTCATTGTATCCAAGAACAACTTGATCACTAATTCATTCATTAATTGAAATATGTGAACTTTGATCCTTGCCTTCCAGGATGGGTATTTAGGCAACCTCCCAATGTTCAAGCCCAAAACAAATCTCTTCACATTGGTTCACCTTTTTCCTTACTACATGACGTTAAACTGTACCTCACCTTTTGTTATGCATGATAGTAAAATACAACATTCTTTGATACCCTCACCTGAGAGGAAATCATTATTCATATTGATATCCAATCATGTTATATTTTAAAGACTATGTGCATACATGGTAATGCCTGAACCTTTTATCTTGGGTTAAACCATCATTGCACTAAAGTCCCCCTTTTCACCCTTCACTTGTACAAAACAAATTTGTACAAAGGGTATTTCTAGAACTATGTGGTCTTGATTCCCATCCTTATGGGATACATAGGAACATTTGAGAATCCCTTGAATCCAACCCCAAGTCTTTGGGCCTAACCCCAAATTCCACTTTCAGTCCCCTGGCAGAAAAGTCCCTGTGAAAACACACACTGTGTATTCATTATAATGGTTCGAGTTCTATGACCCTAAACTAAGATCTCTTACACTTTCGTCCCATAAAACATTAAAACTGTATTTCAAGAACTACGTATGGATTGATTCCCATACTTATGAGATATGTAGTGAAGTCCAACATTTCAATTCAAGACCCAGCCACTACATGATAATGGTTAGCATTGATCTGTGTATCTCTACAAACATTGGACAATACACATTTTTGTGTGTCATAATCCCAACCTTAAATAATTCCAGATCTTCATAACCCTTTTCTTGAATTCTGGTTAGAAAATGTCCAATTTCTGAGAGTTCTTTTGCCTGACTATGCAGCATGTTCCCTTAGGCGGCCTTTCATAAACAGTCTACATAACAGACTTGTCAGCCAAAAGATACTATTATTTGACTATACAGCCAATGCCCTTAGGAGGACCTACATAATCCAACCTCCCAACGAGTTTGTTAAATAATGGTAACTTCATTCTTGGAAAGAAAACCTCTTTTGTCTTTAGTTTTCTTAATGACAATATGTAAGGATCCACAGAAAATAGCCATCCTTAACATATTCACCCCATGTTCTTTTTCATGATCTGAAAGTATTCAAGTCTATGGTTTATATTTCTCTTCCATACGTTTGGGTCAGACCTTCATAGGGGTGACATTCATCCAGTTCTTAGATGATCTTTCTTGGAAATATTTTCTCCATATTCAAGTACCTCTCTCTATACAGCAAACTCTATGATTTGGAAAATTTGAATCTCCATAAACTTCCACTAGTTTTTTAGCAGTAGAAAAGTAAATTTCTAAGAGTTCTGTTTTCCTGACTATGCAGCACGTTCCCTTAGGCGGCCTTGCATAAACAATCTACATAACCGACTTGTTAGCCAAAACATACTATTATTTGACTATGCAGCCAATTCCCTTAGGAGGCCCTGCATAATTGAACCCCATAATGGGTTTGTTAAATAATGGTAAATTCATTCTTGGGAACTACTTCTTCTAATGCCTTTTATCCCTTTTTCATATCATTCCTCATATTCAAAATTTCACATGTCATAGTTTACATGTTTTCCTTCATACTTGAGTGTGGTAAAATGTCTTTAGATAAGTTGTCAAGGAATTGAGTCAATTTTAACTCATTCGGTCAAAGCTATTTCGACCATAAAAATTAGCCTTTTTTATGTCTGACATTCTTGACTTTAAACTTCCCACAAAATACATGGGAAATCTGAAAAAATGTCAAGTCCCAGCTCACTAAACATAAATTTTCGTATGATTTAAGTTATATTGATCAATTAAGAGATTCAATGTTTGTAGGGTTATTTATAATAATCCTAGTAAAAATCAAACTATGCTTACTGAGCCCATTGGCTTAGATAAAAATCAAAAGAAGGTAGCGGGAAAATGCGTGCACAGATGATTGAAAATGAAAGTGTTTTTCCATTTTATACACAATAATTAGAAGGAAATCCCCAGACTGGATTCTCTTCTCTTTTCCAGGAATTAAAAGAGGCTATCAACATAAGTTTTCACTTTATGTACAACATCCCGAGCTTCACCAACAGCCACTTGAAGCTCATGCACTCGACCAACTTCACTCTTTTTAGCCTGATGGAGTGGTTTCTTGGCATCCAAGATGTCTTTAATTCCATTTTCTTGAGCTCCCTCCAGTGAATTGTTGAGTTGGTCAAGTTCCCCAGTAACATCATCTAACTGTTGCTGAAGAGGCATCTGCTGGACGACTTTATCTTTGATCTTATGCTTCATCTCCTTCATCTTGGCAGCATAGTAAGCCTCATCTCGGGATACCAAAGCCTCAAATTCACTGATATTGGCTGATATCTTCACCCTGGTCAGATCTTCACAACACTTTTTCTCTTGCTCCCTTCTTAAGATGACTTGCTTCACCGAGACATGGATCTTTTGATATCCAAAAACGCCAAGTCCCAGCATAACAAACAGGGATGACAGTCGCGAGATCTTTGATGACAGCTCTTCAAGAGGCATTCATATATGATTTTGAATATGTTTTTCCATGCCTTGCGTCATGAAAATCAGAGCACCTTTTGTACTTCTGGATCAGACTCAACATCACTGTCACATGGGGGAATATAATCTGGGATTAATGTACTTAGGGAAGTGCCCTGTTCTGCTCCTTCCCCCTGACATGTTCTTCTTCACTTTCAATTCCCATTGGGGCAGAGGCTGAGGCTTCACCTCCAGATCTAGCCACTGAAATTGATGGCCCTGCATAATCAATTGAAAGCTTTGGTTAGTTTAAAAGGATAACAAAAGTTAATTGGCTATCTTGATAATTAAGTACAGTCACAAATATTGTTATCCCTTACCCAACGGTAGATCAGTAACCTGAGAATTCTCCTCCCCATCTTTCCTAGCTTCAATAAGATTTTCAGGGTGAGTTTGAGGAAGCCATACAGGGTTCAGCTCCACTTGAGCTAATGTCTCTTCAATAGTAGGGTTTTCTGTACCTCCTTCAGGCATTGGTAGTTCATTAGTTTTCTCAGATAGAGATGCACATTTGAACTGATCATGATTAGACAAGTAATAAGAAGTTATTTTTCTTAACAGGATGAAGGATAACACTCACGTCCATAATCTTCTAAATTACATGGTAAGTTAACATGATCTAAAAAATATTCAAAATGTGCACCAAGTCCCATCATTTCATTTAATGTAATCTCAGAATCCTGGTTAATCTCACGAGTGGGAGCATTTGGTATGTCCTCTTGGCAACCTTCATCCTGTGGTGTCTGACCCTGAACAACATCTTCAGATAAAATAGCGGCGTCAGTTGCAATGACTTCCAAAATCTGGAGTGCAGGGGTTGAACCTAAAATATTACAGAATGGAAGTCAGTCGACATTTCATTCAATATTTTATGAAGCATTGTAAACTTACCAGAAGCAGGTTCTTCTCTTCTTGCAACAATAATAGGATGGATACTGAGAACAGATGCTAGATCTTCTCTAGGAGCAGGCAAGTCAGTCTGAACTTGTGATTGTTCACCAGTACCCTTCATGTTCCTCAAATTAGGGTCAGTCCTCTCTCTTAGAGGAGAAATTGAATAAGCCCCTACAATCCCAATAAATATGAGAAACCTTTTCATGGTTATATACTCATGATTATCCGAAGGACTTACCGATACTAATAAAGCATTTAGCTGTAGACTTCCTCCTTCGTTTCCTTTGCTTCTTTATTTTTTTGGGAGTATCAGTAGTCTCCCTTATAGGCACTTGAATTGGAAAATGGAAGGCCATGTCCAACTCCTCATTCATGGCCTGCTGGCCTGGAGATATCTCACCCGATTCGTGATAAGATTCAGCAGCAGCCCCAATGGCAGTACCATCAGGGCTATATTGTGGAAAATGAACATCAGTAGTTCCTTTCATTGTGGGCTATAGGTTGAAGAAAATAATTTACTTGTGTAACAAATATTTGAAAAATCAAGCTGTAAAGAAAATAAGGAAAGAAAACTTACATCTTCAGGAGCCACGTAATCATGCCACTCCTCATCTCCAGAACCGCTAGTCCCCTCATTGGCACCACGATCAATCATTTCCTTCAACCATTTGGTGACAGGAATGGAATTGTCAGTGGTATATATGAGCATTTCCATCTCTCTGATATAAGCCCACACTTCATCGGGCTTATCCTTGTAATGGATATCTGTAGAAGCCACAAGATTCCCTATTCCAGGGAGGTGCAGCCCCTTGCATAAATCCAGCCAGGCAGTTTCAGTACCATATTATAAACTCTGCCATGTCTGGATAGCCTCTGGTCATAGATATTCAGTATGTGTACCAGAAGGCTGTGAGGAAGGTCTTACAATCTTAGACTTCAGCTTCTTCCCAGCTCCTGCAACTACTGATAGAGAACAAGAAAATAAGACTTGTTGCTCTATAAAGTAATGGTTATTAAATTTCCACAATGAAGTAACTTACCAGGAGTTTATGGAGTGGGTATTTTGATTCTGACTGGAGGATTATATCGGGCACGAGGCTGCTTTGCCACTTGTTGTGCCTCATCATCCCCATCTTGGGAATCCGGTGAGTCCGTCCTAGATGAGGAATCTGGAGAATCAACTTCAGGTGAGGAAGAATCACCTTCCCGAGGAAGAGTTTCTTTCTCTATAGTCCTCTTACTTTTCCCCACCTGATAAACCAAGTGATTTAGCAACCCTCTAGGGTATGATTCTATCCAGTGCTAGGCATACCATGTAGTCATGTTATATGCTGCTTTTCAACTGGTAGCTCAAACATTTCCCCAGTATTCTCCCTAGATGTCAGCAACCATAGTTGCCGAGCAACCATAAGATGTTTCTCTGACCTGACATGCATGGGGGGAGATACAGAGGTCTGTTATAAACACTTTAATTGGCATGAAAAACTATATGGAGTATAGGCCTCACATATAATCTCTCCGTCAATTCTAGCGACCAACACACCATCTCTGCAGGCCAACATGTATGCCCTCAAATCTAGGCTGGCTATTCCATCATCAACAAACCGCCCGGTTGGCGGATTTCCATATAGAAAGAAATTAAATTCCTTATACATGCTCAGCCTCACCTTCATGTCATAATAATTGAGAGATAGTGGACCAATTCCAAAGAATTCCTGCACTGATGGCCGGAAAGAACTTCTAGGGATTTTTACTCCATTATGTACATTATACGTCCTGAAGTGAGTGGCGATCCATCCCCATAAAACATGGAATGGCCCCACTATTCTTAAAGGAGACTTACCCATGAAGACATGGAGTAAGATCTTGTGAATCTTTTCTAAAATGGGGGATCGCCAACCCAACCATTTTTCCCTCAGCCAACTTGCTGCGATAATGAAGGTCCCTGACCTAACACTTTCCTTCGAGTCCCTGACTGGTAGAAGATAAACATTGAGCCACAAGGCCAAAAATCCTGCCAGATGAGTCTTCTTTGGGATTCTCTGATTCACCTCATATCCCCACTTCTCAAATTCCCCTGTTTCTAGGGTCGGCCATAATGTGCCAGGAGCACCCCTTTTTTCTATTTTTGGGAAAGTGGTAGGATGAGTGGGCCTCTTCTCCTTGGGTCCCTTCTTCTTGGATCCCTTCTCCTTCGATCCCCTTTCCTTCGGCGCCTTCTCCTATTTATCGATAAGAAATATATTCATCCATTTCTCTGGATGAATATCTTTTCTAGAATGTGTCAAGGAGGTCTCTGAACTCTTGAGCTTGTGAAATATTTTCAATATTTCCCGATACAAAGCTGGGGTCTTCTCCGAATCATTCCAAGTCACCTTGGTAGGGATTAATTCATCATACATATCACCCAAAATTGGAGCCCCTGAGATCTTGTGGACATCCCATAGACTGATTCCT
The DNA here is from genome assembly GCA_963277665.1 of Viscum album. Lineage (NCBI taxonomy): Eukaryota > Viridiplantae > Streptophyta > Magnoliopsida > Santalales > Viscaceae > Viscum > Viscum album. The sequence continues at coordinate 510,867,510 of OY728134.1, forward strand.
ACTTCTCCATGAGTCAGATGGAATGAATTGGTTTCAAGGCTCCAATGGATGAGTATCTACGACAGGAAGTTATCATGCCTGTAAAAATATGTTTACCCATCCCAGACGGCTTCATATATTGCAAACCCTTTCAAATCCTCGACAAACTCTGCACGGGTTTGTCACACCCAGTATGCCCACATCCAGGTTGGCTTCACACCTCCTCTAGGATGGAAGTCCCAGCTCTTCTTCCAGCCTTTAGATTGATCCATCTGAGAATTTCGGAATATTGAGGGATAACAATGTGGTTACAGCTCAACCATATGAGGTTTCAGATCTGGCATACAAGGGCTATGATGCATCATATGGGCCCTATCCACTGTTCCAGAATTTAGAAATACTCCTCAATAGAGATATTTTCTGCAGCAAAGTTGGTGTAGTTCTGAAACCAAGAAATTGGAAGATAGTTCTTTACTTCTAGAATGGTAACTTCTCACAGATGACCATATCCATACAAAGGCAGATAAATTCTCTGGGGGTAGTCAGCATGATACTTCATCAAATACTTATCCAAATCTGGGAGAGTGCTATCGCAGACGGTATAGTAATCATGGCCAATGATGCTCATCATATCATCAAGTCGCTTTCTTTCCAGTTCATCAGCCGTTCCAATTCTCTTGGGATCCATTGAATCTGCACAAATTTTGAATGAATTAACTCTTAAATGGGTTTATTTTTCATAAAATTTGTGAAGAAATTTGAAGAAATGGCAAAGGCATTAAGGCGTGCAAGTATCATTTTGGCGCGCAAGTATGGATGTGTCACCCAAGTTTTTGGCACGCTGGTATCACCGTGCAAGTCCTATTACCTCTACAGCAGTGCGACAATAGTAAAATAGCGGAAAACAAGTCAACTAGCATGAAAAGACCAACTTGCATGACAAGATCAAGAATTTCAAGATCCGGTGGCTTTGTGCGGGAATGACCGCGTATTTATAGGGTAGGCCGCACCCTTGCATGCCGATGCCTGCGCGGTTCAACACTTGCGCACCGCCCTCTGCGTGCTCAATACTTGCGCACCACAGGTTCCTTGGTTTTCCTCTTTTCCTCAGAGTCACATCCTCACTTCTTTCAGATCCAACTATGAGGGGGGACTTTTTTTGACACTCCTTTCCATCACAGAGTCTAAAGGAATGTAAAGGTAAATACCTTGAACCCAAAATGATTCATCCTTTGAAGAAACATCAAAAATTGACAAAGGCATGAACCACGATTCAAATGCACTTGGGTCACACAAGTTCCACTAAGGTCGCACAAGTATACTTGCGCACCGCCTATTGGTCGTGTAGGTGACTTGTGCGCCTTCTTTGAAATTCGCCTAGGGTCTTCTCCAGCCTTTAAATACCCCCTGTGGGCCCCCGATTATGGGGACAAAAAAATTCTAGAACCTTAGATTTGAGCTCCCAGCACCCTAGTCTATCCTCAAAGCTTCCGAACACTTCTAAGGTAATTTCTTACATAGAATGGAAGATCTTAAGAGGGGGGGGGGGGCTAAGTGTTGAAACTCATCAACACTTGTGCGCCTAGGTGGCCATCCCTTAAGGGAAATGGCCACACTTGCGCGCCGCCTTACCCCTTCAACATAACTTGCGCACCTCTCTTCTAGAAGTCTCTAGGGGTATTATTAATGGCTTGAGACATGTATCACCCAAGTTCTACACTAAGGATTGACCATCTCCCAAGTACCCAAGTGTCGCACAGGTACACCTGCACGACCAAGACTTGCGCGCCCACACAGTACTTGTGCACCGACCAGGACTTGCACTCCCTTCTCTTTTTGGGTGCCCCTCCTGCCTATTTTACCTCTATTGTGCCTATCCACCTATCCTCTTCAAGATTAAGCCTTCAGAACTCTCTCTAAATCCATTCATGGCATGATTTCTTTGTTGTCTTCCTTATCTGAAAAGAATTCTCTGGAACATCTCTAAAAACCTAGTGATTGACATATCCTCATGTCACTATGGTCTGATATTTCATTCATTCAACCTCATCCTTAAAGATGAGAGAATACTTAACCTAGGCCTCCTTTTCAGGAGTAAGCCCCAATCCAAATGCTCATTAATATAGGGAATCCTCCTTAGGAGTAAGCCCCAAGTCCTCATTAATATTGGGCATGATTCTTAGGAGTAAGCCCCAAGTTACTTAACTTGGGCTTCCTTTTCAAGAGTAAGCCCCAAGTCCCCTAATCTGGGCATCCTCCTCAGGAGTAAGCCCCAGTTATAATTTTCCAAATCTGGTCTTCCTTTTCAGGAGTAAGCCCCGGTCTCAAAGTTCCCAAAATATGGGCATCCTCCTCAAAAGTAAGTCCCAACCATAATTCCCTTAAATGGAATTCCTTTTCAGGAGTAAGCCCCAGTCTCAAATATGGGTATCCTCATTAGGAGTAAGCCCCAAGTCCCTTAATTTGTTAAATCCCTTTCACCTGGGCCTCCTTATCAGAAGTAAGCCCTAGTCTCAATTTCTCTTAACTAGTCTTAATTTACTTTTGATCTAGGTTTCCTTCTCAGGATTAAAACCCAATCATAAAGTCCCCTCCTAATTTGGGCATCTTCCTCCGGAGTAAGCCCCAAGTTAGAGTATATAAATCTCCATGAAGTACATATACCTTTATGGACCTTGTTTCCGAGTTTCTTCCCTGAAGTAAATCCTAATCTTCATCTATTTGGGCAGTCATACATACATAAGCCCCACATCATTGAATCTTTCATGGAACAATTGTCTGGTTTCACCAATACCTATTGTTTCTCACACCGAGCATGACTCACGTGAGCTTAGAGTGTAAAAGTAATCGTGACATCTTTCTTTGATCCATCAATCATGCATAAACATCATAGTACCTCACTCGAACTACGTGGGTTCTGATTCCTTTTCTAAATAAAGGATATGTAGGTATCCCATCTGTGGGTATGATCCCAACTCTGAAATAATCCATTTCCTTCTAAATGACAATAAAATTCAAGTGCCCCACTGAGTGTCTTTAAAACCAGTACGGTCATCATAATGACCAAGTGACTTTTATGTTTTAAAGGATACCATTGAATACGAATCTCTAACAAATACAGATGATTCTCTATCAATGAATAACCTCGAATACATATAAAAGATTCTCTAAATCTCATACATATCAATCATTGATTGTCAGATATAAAGGAAAGCTCATTTTATACTTCGTAATGTAATAAGGATTCACGAACATAACTTAAATCTATAAATAGAGTCCCGAAGTAGACAATAATTTCCCTCAAAAAGGTGTGATGAGTCCGACCTCCCATCCTCCCGACCAATGTAAATTCCTAAGCTTCATCAGTCCACAACTAATGAGGGCCTAACTTTGGAATGTAGGTCCAAATGGATATGGAATCATTGGATGTTTCCGGTTCTACGAACAAACCCATTATAAACTGATTGGAATGTTTGAACCTTTAATCAATGAGGTCATCCCCAATTCTAGAGGAAATAGTTGTGGAAACATTTCTATGTTTCCTTAATGCTATCATGTTATATCCTACATAATTGTTTGTGATTATGATTCTCACCCCTATTATGTTACATTAGTATTCCTCTTAGCTCACATATACTAATTTACCTTATGCAATTATTTATCTATTACATTTATCAACTTTATAGATCACCCCATTCTTATGTATATTCCTAGGTTAACTCTTACAGATTTAAAATAATTCTGGGATTTTAGGTTCATGTTAAGTAATTTTTCAATAATGTCATTTTATTTCTATTTCAAGTTGTTTTACTTGTACCTAATTTCCCAAAGAAACTTGGCTTTATGATATTTTGGAATTATATAATGTTTAAATTTATGTAATCATTCAGGATTTTATGTGTATTAAATATATGGGTTTTCATTTTTGGTATGATAGGAATGTCTAGTTTTTTTTTGGGATTAGGATTATAAAACCATAGTGAAATCCTTATAGATAAGAATAAACATATAAAAAACATCCCTAATTTCTTTTAAATTATAGAGTAACTGATTTCCAAGAAAATGAATCCCTATCTGGATACTACATGTGGATATTGTTATGGAATATTTATAACTAGGGGTAATAAACATAAAAAGTGCACTTTGATTTTGATTTAATCATCACCTGATATATGATAATGGGCCTTTATACACACCTAGTTTGACACTACTGAGGGATATTCTTTAGAAAACTCATAAGATATTTACAAAAAAAATATTAGTGAAATAAAAAATGACACTAATATGTTTATATTAGGAAATAGATCATAGAAAAAATATATTAAAACCTGGAAATTCATAGGTTAAAGAATATATATAATTTATGATTTATCCATTAAATGTTCTTGGTTTAACATTTATGGATTTAGTAGTATAAAATTAATCATAACTAATTTCCCTATTTTTTGAGTCCAATGGTTTGAAATATGAGAAAACAAGTCAACAACCAATGTGATGAGAAATGAAATGGATTCCCAAATGAGATTCCAAACCTGATGGCATAAGTAGTCGAGAAATTCACAAATTGTTTTTCTAAATTTACTCAATCCTTGAACCAAACCTGAATCATGGGGAATGCATGAATCTCCCCAAGATAGATCAATTCAAAATTGATAAGTTTTTTCAAAAATGGCATTAAAAATTCAATGGATCTTCCAATACCTTAATCACTGAACAATGGATCAATTCCATTAAAAAGATCTTATCATTCCTTAAATGATTTTATAAATAGAAGTTTTTGTTAGCTATTTATTGTATGGAAGAAAAATTATATCAATGGTGGATGTTGGTAAAAAATATGAAGCCTGAGTAGGAGATCAAAGAGAGAGAGTTAAATAAATTCCATAATTTTTTTTAAACATATATTTTCCTCACAATATCCGACATAAAATTGGGAGGGTTTCCTTATCCTCAAGAAAAATTATGATGAATCCATTGGGTTTTATGTGGAAAACATCACAAGAATTTCATTCTACACCTCAAATTTTTTCATTTCCCTTGAAATTAAAGTTAAGTACTTCTTTATAGGGATAATTTGAATCTATAAAAATTCTTAACCATTTAGGACTTTGATATTGATGAGGAAATTTTCCAATGTTCCTTCAAAATCAACATAGAGATCATTTAATCACAAGGGTCTCATGGGATGGACATGATGTGGTGACTATAAATTAATTCTAGTAGTGCAATAAAAGAAACATCATGGGGTAAGAAAGTCCATAATCCCACTTTTCAATAGTGTAGGAAGAAGCATCCTAAAAATTTATTAAAGGGGTTGAGGAAATGATTTAATAGTGGGAAGGAAGGGAACATAACTTCTAATTATTTATTAGAAAAACCCACCAATTTCATAGAAGAAATTAATTCCCTGATCAACCTTTAACATATTTTCCAATGTTTCAAATATAAGAAACAAGGAAACTATTAAAATCAAATCACTAAGCCAAATATTACCAATGAAAATAGATAACTATAATCCGTAAGGACTAGTGAGAAAGGGCAAGCTTATGTAATCACAAATATTGGGGTGGATCCCAATAATTTATTGGTGAAAGATATTCTTGTTATTAATTATAGAATAAATAATATAATTTTTTATTCTTGTTTTATAAATTCTTTCACAAAACATAAGATTAGTAGAAATATTTAAACACTACCTCAAAACATGGAAGTTGAGTTATTGGTGAAGATGATGAATGAGTCAATTATTTCATCCTCAACCATATAACTGATCCCCTATCTATATTTATAGGCTAAATTTCTTAGAAAAACTTTTCAAAACCCCTAGAATAAATTGATACAATTATAGGAATTGATTGTATTTCCTCATATAAATACAACATAAACGGTTAATAGAAGTCAATCACCCTCTGTATCATGAATCACCCTATAATTCTATATATGTTCAAGAAGGTTGATGAATATTCATTGGTACCAACATCTCATGAATGGATATTATTTCCTTGCAAACAAACATAGTTAATTTAAATGATTGATAGTAATTAAATGATCATCCTTGATGACATGCCCATTGTAATTGAATTCAATGATTAGATTCTTGAAGAATTTTCTGGTCTTCCCCCCAGTTGTGATGTTGAATTCTCAATTAAGAGAATACCCAGACCATTTCTAATATCCAAGACCCTATACTAAATTTCATTTATTAAATTTGAGTAACAAATGAAACAATTACAAGAGAATCTAGATAAAGTGTTTATACTCCCATGTTCTTCACCATGAGGTACACCAATACTTTTCATCAAGAATAATTGTGGGTCAATGTGCCTCTACATTGATTTTCACGATCAAAACAAGATCATGATATAGAACAAGTATCATTTTTCGTAGATATATCTCTTGATTGGTCATCTATGAGGAGCCCTATACTTATCTACAATGTATATTAAATTTGGATAATATCAAGTAATGGCGAAGAAATAGGATATCCCCAAGGATTCTTTTCATACAAGTTATGAGCACCATGAGTTCATATTAATGCCATTTTGACTTAGTAATTATCTAACAATCATTATGAACTTAATGAATATAGACTTTAAGTATTACGATGGAATTTTTTTGGAAGCCTTTATAGATGATATTCATATTTACTCCAAAAGAAATAAAAAACTTGATGAACATTTGAGTGTTGTACTGAAGACCTTTTGAAATGAAAATTTATTTGAAAATTACAATAAAAGTGAGTTTTGGTTAGATAAAGTAACATTCTTATAGAATGTTATTACCAAAAAATGGATATCTGTGGATTAACACAAAATAGAGGTAATCAAAGGATGACCTATAAAATAATACATGATAAAAATCTATAGTTTCCTTGGAATAACTGGGTATAATCATCGATTTTTGAGTAACTTCTCATCATTTTTATGATTAATAACCAAGCTTACTCGAAAGGGGGTAAAAGTTTTCTAGACCGATGAATGCAAAGAAAACTTTAAAGTGACACAAAAGTGGATAATCAATTCACATGTGCACACATTTTGAACCATTGGGGAAGCATTTTTGGTCTACAATGATGCATCCCAAAAAGGATTGGTTTATATACTCATGATAGTTTAAAAAGTGATACCCTATACCTCCCAAAAAATAAATATCCCTGAGAAGAACTACCCAAAATATGATCTAGAATTTATAGTATTGATATTTATATTGAAGACTTGGTGACATTATATCTATTAAGAGAAGTGATACTTATATACATACCAAAATAGTATCAAGTATATATTCATAAAGAATAAACTCAATATGTGACAATAGAGGTTGTTAGAGATGATGAAGGATTATGATTTTTCATCACATTACCATACCGGGAAAGAAAACAAAGTGGTAGATTATTTGATTAGAAAGGACCTCATAACATTATCTATGATGTGTATTGAAAGGGATCTAATATTATTAGACCTGAAAAGGATATAAAAGGAAATAATAAAAGGATCTTTATCTTACCTTGATCAAATAACTATAAAATAACTATTATAGATTAGATAAAGGAGGACGAAAAATATTACAAGTTTCTATAGAGGAGTGTATTAAATATTACAAAGTTTAACTTAACTAAATATAAAGTTATAAATTTGGGAAGTCAGATATGTATCCCCTAAAAACCGAAACTAAAGACAGGTCTTTTGAATGATGTGTATAACTTGTCCTTACCTATTAATTTATGAATAACTATGCTGTATAGAGATTTAATCAAAATCTTCTGGTGGGATAACATGATGAGGGATATTTCATAGTTTTTATCTTGATGCTTGGTATACAAAATGATTTCATCATAGGACTCCATGGGACTCTTAAAGGTAGGATGATATGGAATTATAAAATACTAAGGGTATGATATAACCATTTCCAATACTAGTATGGAAATCAGAAAACATAAGTATGGACTTCATCATAGGACTCCCTAGGAATCCTAAAGGTAATAAGACCATCTGGGTGGTATTCATTCACAATAATAAGTAATTTTTTTTCTATTAAATATTATTTATGTATTGAAAAAATCACCATGATATAAAAAAGGGATTTGGTAAGAATGCATGTATTTACAGTCTATATTGTATATGATCGAGATCTGAGGTTTACCTTGAGGTTTTGGATAATAAATCAACAATCATTGGATACAAAACAGAGATTTAGAACTGTTTATCATCCTCATATGGATGGTCAGTTTGAAAGAACCATTAAAACACTAGAGTATATTCTAGTATCATGTTCAATATACTTCCCAGGATGTTGGAATCAACACCTCCCCCTAGTGGAATTATCATATTAAAACATTTTCCATTTTGGAATTCAAATGTAAACCTTATGAGGATATATATGGGAAGAGGTGTTGCACTCCAATATATTGGGATGAAGTTGGAGAGTGGAAGCTAATGGGACTTGATCTTATACAAGAAATGATAGAGAAGATTCAAACTATTTATATTCATATGAAACCCTTAAAATTTGATAGAAAATCTATACAGAAAATCATTAATGAGACCTAGAGTTTGAGTTGAGAGATAATTTATTCCTTTCTATATAACCATGGAATAAAGTCATGAGGTTTCAGAATATTCGAAATATTAGTCCAAGATACATTGGCTCCATTTAGATACTCGATCACATTGAATCTAAGTCCTATAAAATATCACTCTCATCTAACCAATCTCAAGTACATGATATGTTTCATGTATCCCTCTTAATTAATTACATACAAGACCAAAAAAATGTACGGATTCTAGAGGTGGTATCATTGTAGAATTATCTATCATACATGGAGACGCTAATGAAAATATTAGATCATATAGAAAAAGATCTATGAAACATGAAAACTATCTTGGTTGAAGTGTTGAGGTGAAACCAAAAGTTTGAGGAAGAAACATGGGAATTGGAAGAGGAAGTGAAAAATAATTCCAAAACTTATTTTAATGTATGAAATTAAATATTTTGGGTGGAATTTCTGAGATGGGGAAAAATTTAACGACTATATGTTTTATAAAAAGAAACTACTTTTTGAATGAACAAATTCTTTATCATGTAATATAGTTATAGAAAATAAATGCACTAAATTTGGTTATTTTGGAATGTTATAAGTTATATCATATCAGATTTGAATGGTCGTTAAGCATCATAATCATTGATAATATAGCCATTTTACAATGACTATTAAAATTAGCATATTAAGGTTTATGATAAAGTCCATTTTAAAAAGACAAAGGAAGCGATGACCTCGACCAGTAGGATCATACCCTACGAAGCCAATTTATTAGAAATTATTTAGGAGATAGTATCACTAGGAATTTACCTTGAACAATACCAATCCATGATTCAATAACTAATTCATGAGTGAAACAGTTTATGAGAGAAGTTCAATGACATCAAGATCACGACCCAAACCATGTTCGTCGAACCACCCCATGAAAATAACACCATCAAACACCATACCCATAGGGAATTAACTTGTGTAATAAACGAATATATATCTGTACCTTAATTATATGATTTTTTCTATTTTCATTTCAATAAAATAATTTATCTATTTTAATATTACTTATGATAATGAATTTGAATTATATTTTTATACGATGAAATAGAAATTGTGTTTTTGGAAAATGTATAGTTTATATCAAGAAAATCAATTTTAATGAATTCAATATTTTTTAAATAAATGAAATTTTAATAAAACATAATTTATAAATAATATTTATAAAATATTAATGATAATATACTTTTATGAAGTAAATAATATTTTTTATAAGGGTCAAAAAATTATTTTTGAAAAAAACCAGTTTTTTTTAATAAATATTGATTTTTTTATTTAAAAGTGTGAATTATAATAAGTAAATAATTATTCAGATAAAATATATATTATTTTTGAAATCATCACATAAAAATTATTCCATGATGATTTTGTATTATTTTCAGAGACAACTGATTTTTTGGGTCAACATTAAATATGATATAAATATAAGGTGTGTATTATGAAATCAAAAACCCAAAAGCGAGGTAATAAATAAAAAAAAGAGTATCCATGAACAAAATTATGTTTTACCTTTAAAATAAAGTTTTTGTGGTTATTTGATTAATTTTATAAACCCTTTATTAATCCTCTAAAACCTATATTATATTTTCTACTTTTGAAATCAATTCTTTATAAAAATGAATCACATCCACATCACCAAGGGAATGATTTTAATTTATTTTATTATCATCCTTATAAAATAATTAAATCCAATCCACTTTGGTATAAACCATGCTAAAGAATCATGGTAGGATTTCTGGGTTTGATTAATTTCCAAATATATTCTATAATATATGTTTGGAAATTAGTAAATAATTCTCCTCTCTTTTTCTATATAAACCCACAAAACTCCCCTTAATCATAAAAAAACCATTTAATCATGAAATTATTCTAAATTTCCCTCTATATAGTGATCTCAAGTTTTCCCCAAGCTCTTAAGGTCCCCTCCCAATATTTTAGAAGCATCCTCTCAAGGTGTGGGGTCCTCTCTTTCTCCTCTTTATTCAAGAATGTTTTTTAAGTTACGGCTTTTGATATCCAATTTCTTCAGTTGGGATATGTTTTTAAATATTCATAATAATATGATTATGATTCCAAATTAATTAAATACCCTTTTATATCTTGTTCAACCATTTTATAATCCATTATGTACTCCCATTTAGCTACTAAAATTATCCTGTGATTTTCTATGTCAAACATTTGTGTAGTGAATATATATATCAATTTCTTCTAAATGGTATTCACCTAGTTATACCTATCCTTATTTTGTTATGGAATTGTATTTATGTAACCCACACTACTTAATCAATGGGTTAAAATTGATGAATGGAATCCTTATGTTGTATGATCTATGTGGCACACTTGTTCATGTACGTGATATTAAAGTGACTAGTGGGCCTTGAATTATATATCTCTCCATTGCACTGGGGAATGTTTTTATCTAATGAGATCCCATGTATGGTTCATGGGAGGTTATTAAAATAGAACTATGTTATGTTTTATTGGAATTTATCCTTGACATATGATTGTGATGTCATGTTTCCTAGTTTTAATATTTCTATATAGTCATTGTGTTATCATATTATATCATGCCTCATTGTTTAAGACTATGATTCTGAATCCCATTACATTACCTTGATATTTCCCTTGGATCACATGAACATATTTACATTATAATATTATTTTTTGATTCCCATACTAGTATTTATAACCCACGCCTTTTGTATGCACATCCATAGGTTATCCCATTAAGTTTTAGAAGAATGATGAAATATTTGGGGCATGTTATGGACATTTTTAAATAATTTCATTATATTTATGTTGAAATTGTTAATTATACCTAACTAATTTAATAAATAAACTTGGTATCATGAAAATTTTGGATTGTATAATGTGTATATTTATGTAATACATCATGAATTATTTTGTATTAATGATATTGGTTTTCATAGTTGGTATTCAAGGAATGTATAGTTTTTTTGAGATTAGAATAAGAAAAACCTGTTTTAATACTTACAGAAAATACTAAACATAGTAAAATCACTAAATTTTAGTAAATAATTGAGTAAGTGGTTTCAAATAAATCACTTTCCTATCTGGATACTATACATGGATGTGGATCTGACATAGTTTTACCTAGGAGTAATAACCCCAAAAGGGTGCATTGAGATAAACTCGATCATCACCTAGAGCATGAAAATGGGCCTTGGTTCACACCTAGTTTGATACGCCTGGGGGATATTCTTTGGTAAATTCAAAATATCCTTACGAACCTTTTTTAGGGACCAAAATATCCCTATAAGATTTTATGTTAGGAAACAGATCATGGAAAACATTGATTGAAACCTATAAATTCATAGGTTAAAGAATATATATCATTTTGGAGTTATCCCTTTAATTTTAATGGATTAACATTTATGTGATTAATATTTTAAAAATATTCATTCCTAATTTTACCTTTATTATAGTTAAATGGATTGATATATGAGAAACCAAGTAAAAAAATGTGATGAGCATTGTAATTGCTGCAAAAATGAGATGCCCAATCTGATGGGAGAATGATTTAGGAAATTTTTAAAAATAATTTATCAATTAACTCATGTTTTTAACTAAAACCTGAATTAAGAGGAATTATAGAACCCCCCCAATAAATAGAAAGTTACAATAGAGACCCTTATGCGACGAAGGCCTATGAATTTTAGTGGATCTAATAATCCCTTAATCATAGAATAATATATAAAAAACACTAAAAAGATCATATCCATCTTTCAATTCTCAAATGGAGATAAGTTATTCTGGATAATGATCATATAGAAGGAGAATCTGATAAATTATGGGCAGTGGTCAAAATATAACGCCTGATGAGGTGATCTAAGCGATGGAGTAGAAGGAATTCAATATTTTTTTATCAAAAAATATTTTCACCACACTATATGCCTTAAAATAGATAGGGATTTTTTGTCCGTAAGAAAAATTATAATGAATCTATTGGGGAATATGAGGAAAAATTCACGAGACTTTCATGATATGACTTTGGGTTTATCATTTCTCATAAAAATAATGTTTATTGATTCTTTGGTGGGATCAAACCGAATATACAAAAAGCCATATCAATTTAAGACTTTGTCTTCTATGAGGAAATGTTTCAATTTTATGATGGAGATAAGAGAATGTATATGGTTAGATGGGTCAGGAGATAGGAAGTGGATATTAGAATTTAATTTTTTAGGTGCAAAGGAGAAATATCAAGTGATAAAAAAATCAATCATACCACTTGTCAAAAGCGAGTGTAGAAGAATCCTAGAAATTTTTTAAAGGGGATGAAGAAATGATTTAGGTTAAAGTAGGAAGGGCTCTTAGCTATTGATTTTTTATGGGATAAACTCAACTATACAATGGAATAAAAAAAATTCTCCAGTCAAACTTCATCCAATTTTCCAATGTTTCAACTACAAGAAATAAGGAAACTATCATAATCAATTCTCTAAGACACGAGTTATCATTGAAAACTGATGATAACAACCTATAAGGCCTAGAGATCACGGTCGAGATTATAAAATCATAATTACTAAGTTGGATCACAATAATTAAGTGGTGATAAGTACAATAGTTATTTATTCATGAATAAAAAATGTACGTTCTGATTTTAGTTCAATGAATTATTTTATATCACACAATAATAATAGAATTATTAAAAAATGCACTCAAAACATGGAAGTTCAATTATTATTAAAGATAGTGAATTGATCAATTGTTGCATCCCAAGAATATAACTCATACCCTATTCAAATATATGGGATTAATTTCCCATAAAAACATGTGATACTCCCCTTAGCTGAATTCGATTATATTCTAGTCATGGAATGGATTTCCTTTCATACAACCCACATAAATTTTTGAGAGAAGAATATCTCCCTCCATACTAAAAATCACCCTCTAATTATATACAAGTACAAGGAGGAGGATGAATCATATTTTGTACAAATATCTTAAGAATGGATATTATTTTCTTGTGAGAATATGTATCAAGATGAAATTATTGATTCTAAAGAAAATATCATTTTTATGATATTCCCATTGTAAGGGAATTCACTAATATGTTTCAAGAGGAATTCCATAGCCTTACCCCTATCCGTGATATTGATTTCTCAATCGATCTTATACCTAGATATTTTCCAATATCCAAGAATCCATACTAAATGGTTGTTTTTAAACTTGAGGAGCTGAAGAAACAATTATAGGAGAATTTATATAAAGGGTTTATATTCCCAGGTGCTTCACTATTGGGTGCACCTGTCGTCTTCATAAGGAAGAAGGATTGGTCAATGTGACTCTATAATGATTATCATGAGCTCAAAAAGAGCATTATAATGAATAAGTATCCTCTTCTACAGATGAATGACATGTTTGATAAGCTATATGGGGACCATTAATTCTCTAATGTGGATCTTGTTTTTGGGATATTATTAAGTAATGTCGAAGTTGGAGACCCAAAATACTACTTTTTTATATAAGGTACATGCACTACGAGTTCATATTGATACCATTTGGACTCACTAATGATCAAAAAATCTTCATTGACTTAATGAATAGAATATTTAGGTATTTCATCAACATATATTTGTAGTCATTATAGATGATATAGTTATCTACTCTAAATGAAAGGGGGAACATGAGAAGAATTTAAATACTATACTAAAGACCAAGAAAAAGGAAAGGTTATATGAATAGTACAATAAATGTAAGTTTTGGTTGGATAAAGTAATTTTATTGGGGAATGTTATCACTAAAAAATGATATCTGTTGATTTTTCAAAAAACAAAGGCAATCTAGGGATGGAACAAACCATCATTTGTGATAGAAATTGGATGTTTCCTTGGATTGGTTGGGTAATATCATAAATTTTTGAGAAACATATCATGATTTTTATGCCCAAGAACCAAGTTACCTCATAATAGAATCAGGTTTTTTTGGACTGATGAATATAATGAAATATTTAAAGAGATGAATAATAGTATAATAACAACATTAATGCTCACATTACCCAACTATGAGGAATGATTTGTGATCTACAGTGATGAATCTAAAAAGGGATTAGGTTGTGTACTCATGAAATATGAAAAAGTGATAGCATATACATCCCACCCATTATATACCCATGAAAAGAACTACCCAACTAATGATATAAAACTGGGTACAATGATCTTCGCATTAAAGATATCGTGACATTAACACTATGGAGAAAAGTTTTACATATATAAGGATCATAAAAGATTCATATATATATTAAAAAAAATATTTTAATATGTTACAATTAAGGTGGTTAAATCTAATCAAGGATTATGGTTTCTTAATCCATTAGCATCTTTGAAAGTAAAACAAAGTGGAAAATTATATATGTTAATCGGATCCCATAACCCTATCCATGATGAGGATTACAAGTGATCCAATATTAAAGGATATAAAAATGATGGAAATGAGAATAATAAAAGTATTTTTATGTTACCTTTATCAAATAACTTCTCAACTATATATTATTGAGAGGATTCAAGAGGATTAGAAATATGATGACTTTCGATAGAAAAAGTTAGCAAATATTTTGGAGTTTAACTTTGATGAAGATGGATTTATAAGGTTTAGAACCCATATATGTGTCTCATAAGAACCATAAATGAATAAATAACTTATCGATGATGAGAATATCTCATCCTTATCTATTAATCCAAGAATCCATAAGATGTATAAATAATTTAAGTAAAAATTTTTGTGGGATAACATGAAGAGGGATATTGTAGAGTTTGTATCTCAATGATTAGTATTCCAACAAGTCAATTTGGAATAAAACAAGTCTATGGGAATAATAAAACCATTATACATGCTTTTAGAAAAATGGGAAAACATAACCATGAAATTTTTAATAGGACTCCCTAGGACACCAAAAGTAAATAATGACATATAAGTGGTAGTAAATCAATTTAAAAAGTCAGTACCTTTCATTGAAATCAAGGGAGATTCATATATTGATCTAATCTCAACGATATACATAAGTTAAGTGGTAACACTGTATGGAGTTCCACCAAATATTGTATATGATTGTGATATGAGGTTTACTAGAGGTTTTAGAGAAGCCTTTAGCATTGGATACAGAATTGTACTTCATAACTTCTTATCACCCTTAGAGGAATGGTCGAAATGAAAGGTTTATTCAAACTCTAGAGGATATTCTGAGATCATGTTCTATAGATTTTCATGGATATTGGGACCAACACCTTCCTTCAGTGCTGTTCTCATATAAATATAGTTTCCATTATATCATTCAAATAGAATGTTATTTAGCTCTGTATGGGAAGAGGTGTCAGAATTTTCCATGTTGGGATAAATTTGGAGAGTGAATGTTGATGAGACCATATATTATCCATGAAATGACATATAAGGTTCAAATAAATCAGTGCCATATAAACTCCACACAACATCAAATAAAAATCTATTCATATAATCATCGATGATACCTATAGTTTTAGGTTAGAGATAAAGTGTTCCTTCATATATCACCATGGTAGAAATTCATTAGGTTTGGGAATAAGGGAATGTCTAGTCCTAGATATGTCTACCCCTTTGAGATCCATGATCACATTAGAGTAACGACCTTTCAAATAACACTCCCACCTAACCTGTCTCATGCACATCCTGTTTTCCATGTATCCCTCTTGAGGAAGTAAATACTATACCCATCACATGTATTGAATCTATAGGCGGTACCATTGGAGAATGATATTTCATAAAGGGAGTAGTTAGTAAAGAAATTAGATCATAGAGACGAGGTTCTATGGAAGAAGACAACTCTCTTATACATAGTGTTTTGGAAGAACCACAAGTTTGAGGAAATGACATGGGAAAAAAAGAGGCAATGAAACAAAAGTACCCTCATCTATTGGGCGTTTTAAATAATTTTTTTAGAAAGAATGTTTTGAAGGGGGAATAATGAAATGACCCTGACATTTATAAATGAAATTCATTTTTTTGAATGAATAAATTCATTATCAAGTAATGATGTTATAGAAACACATGCATTACATTGGTTGTTTTAGAAAATTATATCCTATCAAATTTAAAATATTTTTAATCATCATAAATTTTGATAATATAGCCATTGAATAGTGATCTTATTAGTAGTATATATAAAGTGACATGATAAATACCAAATGGCACAGAAGGACTAAGAGATTACCTCATAAGTAGGATCATACCCAATGAAGCACATTTATCAATGATTCTAAGGGAGATAGAATAACTAAGATATTCTCTTACCCAAGACCATGTATATATTCAAAAAGTAATGAATGATTGAAACTTTTAATGGATAAGTTCAACCTCATTGAGATTCGGGTTCAAACATTGTTTGCCAAACCACCCAAAGAAAATCTCACAATTTATCACCTTACTCTTAGGTTATATGCTAGTGTAATAAGGGTATATGCATACAGAGCCTAACATTATGTTTTTTTTATATTTTTATTTATAAGAAAATAATTATTATATCTATCCTTTTTATTATTACTTTATAGATGATTAGATGGCGAGTTTGATAAAAAATAGATTTTAATATGATAAAATTAAATTGTATTTTTGGTAAATATATGGTTTCAAAAAAATCACTCCTTATGATGAATTCATTAATTTTTGAAATATTTTTTATTTTCATTAAATACTTTTATTAAATTATATTTATCAAATATAAATAATAAAATAATTTTTTGATGTCAAATGTAATTTGTATATGGGCTAGAAAAATATTATCGTAAAAAACCCCAATATTTTTCAATAAATAGGTTTTTTTTGTTTAAAAATATAAATTCTAATATTCATATATTTATTATGTTACAATAAATATAATTTTTTGAAAACATCATCGAAAAATTATCCAATAATGATTTTTTATAATTTTTAGAGTGGAATTTTTGTGTAAAAATTAAATACATTATAAATATATGGTGTGTATTATGACATAATAATGACCAAAATGTGATTTAATGTATTCCATAAAAGGTAACCGTGACCAAATATTTAGTTCCCCATAAAAATAATGCGTTTTTGGTTTTATTTGATCAATTTTGTAAAGCCTTAATGAATCCACAAAAATCCATATTGAATTTTAATGTTTTAAAATCAATTCATTTCATACCTGACTCACTTCCACATCACCAAGGGTATTATTTTAACGATTTAAATTCAAATCATTAATAATAATTTAAAACACTTATTTTTGGATGAAACCATGTGAAAAAACCATGGGATGGTTTTTTTGGTTTGGATTACTTTATCATATAGGGTCCAAAACCTATGTTTTGGTAATTAATAAAGAATTACTCTCTTTTTTGCTGCAAAAAAACCACACATCCTCCAATTATGATTCACTGAAAACCCATGAATCAAAACATTACTATAACTTTAACTTTATATATCCATCCCATGGTGCCCTTAATATCATTAGAAGCTCCACCCAAGCTTTATGAAGAACCCTCTCAAGGCAAGGGTACCTATCCTCCTCTTTATTCAAGAACCTTCTTAAAATTATGCCTTTTTTATTCCAATAATTAATCTTGGGATAGAATTTCACACATATATATTAATATCCTTATGAATTCCAAGTGATGTGATATCCCTTTCACTTTCATTTAACCCTTCCACGAATCATTATGTACCCCATTATCAAGCCGAAAGAATCTTGTGATTTTCTATGCCAAACATTTTTTCAGTAAGTACCCATTACTATTTCCACTCAATTATATTCACCAAGATGTACCTATCCTTCATTAATTGGGTAATTTCATGTATTTATCTCACACTCCATATTCATGGGATTAAAATTGATGAAATGCATTTTTATGTTTTATGATCTATATGGCACACTTATGTACATGAATTATATGAAAGTGACAGGTGGGACCTAAAATATATAGTCTCCAATGCATTGGGTAATGTTTTAATCTCATGAAATTCCATGTATGGTGCATGAGAGTTTATGCTATGTACACTATGTTATGTTATCTTGGTAGTTATCCTTGATTTATGTTTATGATGGCATGTCTTAAGTTGTTATAACATTATTATGTTTCCTTTATGCTATCATGTGATATTATTTCTCATTTTCATGATTTTTATTCTCAATCCTCTTATGTTACCTTTATATTCCTCTTGGATAACATGTACTATTTTACCTTATGCAATGGTTTTTTATTCCCTTATTTTATTTAAAGATCACCCCTTCTTATGTATGTCCCTAGGTTTTCCAGTACAGTTTTAGAAGAAGGATATAATTTTAGGAGTGTCTTATATATGTTTTCAATACTGTTGTTATAATTATGTTTCAATTTATTATTCTATGTGTAATTTCCCAGACTATTTTTCACTAAAAGGTTCCCCAATCCCAGTTTTCCACATGTCCTCAAGCACATCTCCTCAAACACCATAGACAATTGACTAGAAGTGAGGGCCTATTTGTGTTAATGGGGAGACTATTCCCTCTTACTAGAGTGTAACATAATAGAATAAACCTACATTCAAAAGTGGAATAAGTAATTAAATTATTCAGATGATAATTAACTAGGAAATATATGATAAACAATAGAAAAATTAATATCATATTCAAAATGATGATCATACATGTCAAGTCCACAAAGCTTCCAAAATAGGTACAAAATAGTATAATATAATACATGCATCGGAATACCAAAAAGTCGAAAAAGAAATCATCCAAGCTTGCATCATGAGCCTCATCTCAGTCCTATGCTCCCCTGCTCCTATGTAGTAATCAAGAACCTATAACAAATCACTTTAACTTATCCATAAACACATTCATATTGTCTATTCGGATACCCCAAGGTGGCCCAAATATGGTGTGAGATACAAATCATTGTAGGAAACCACCCAAAGTTCAAGTTCCATCTAGTTA
The DNA here is from genome assembly GCA_963277665.1 of Viscum album. Classification (NCBI taxonomy): domain Eukaryota; kingdom Viridiplantae; phylum Streptophyta; class Magnoliopsida; order Santalales; family Viscaceae; genus Viscum; species Viscum album. The sequence continues at coordinate 510,887,003 of OY728134.1, forward strand.
GTGAATATATAATAATAACACTATATATGCAGTAGTAGAATATGTTAAAAAAGTAATATAAGTTAACAACCAATAAAGTTATGAGTTCCCATGGACACAAATCATATTCAACCTACTTCAAACTTAGCCAGAATGTATTTGATTAAATATCCATTCCCGTCTCATTTTATTATCAAGTTCATTTAATTAATAAGTCTTGAGACCTGGAACATAGCCCAACGTCCTCGTGAAGTTATGTGATCTAAGATTCCTAACTAGGAAAACATTATAGTATAAGTCTCTGACCGAATCCAAGCTTGGGCTTTGGATTGTAAGACACTTCATAAAAATAATTTCATTAATTAATCAATTAAGAACCTAAGTTCATCCATCTAATTCCTTATTTGGAATTGAGGTATCACTCCAGGTTTAACATAAACAATGAAACTTACAATCCCACCCTAGTAATTCCTCTTGGGAATCCTAGTATCACTCTTGGTGTGGTATAACATCATTTCTATTTGAGTCCACATTTAGTAGTCCACAAAGGGAGCCAAGTTTCCTCCATGGTGCATATGATCACCTTCCCCTTTATTCCATCCTTAGAAATCCATATGAATCCAAAGTATCACTTGGTCATATTATAGTAATCCCCCCTTAAGTCTATCCTTATAAATTATTTTAAGTATTCCAAGTGTCAATCAGCTATATGAATAGAAGTAGCCACATGAGTCCTTCCAACGAGTTTGTATAAGAACCCTTATGTCACTGAAGGCATACCATAAACATTTTTTAAATATCATTCAATTATGTTATGGCCATCACCAAGAATAATTCATTAAATCCTCACCTTATAAGTTGGTTCAATGCTTGGTCTAAGCTTAGAAGTCTTATCCTATTAATTATCCCATGTTTAAAATTAATTATTAAGGGGGAATTAATTCTTGACATGAAATTAAATGGAAAGGGCCTAGGGTTATGGTCTTCCTTTCCCCTTCGCGAGCAATTCAATTACAATTGAAAATTAATTATTAAACATCCCATGTGAAGGGTAAAAGGAACATCTTAATGGAATCCAAAATTCAAATCCATCCATGGTGGTCCATTTCATTATATGACACACCAATGGAATGGTTTTGGTTTATGTATCACTACCTATAATCGTTTATCAACAGTCTCATTCATTACATTGGTCACAACTATTTAATTTAATCAAGGATTGGATTTCATTTCAAGTATCCCGCTCTGATAATTGGGTGGAGAGAAAAAAAAACATATATAAGAACTCCAAATTTAACGAAAAAGCATGATACCTCCTACTATAGTTTCATAGTGGAGTTCTCATCCAGTATCATCTTCTGATTCAACTTAGATCGGGAGAAAAATAAAGAATAGACGAGAACCTTGAAAATAGCAAAAATTAGCTTACACCAAAATATTATAGCCTATACCAAGAAGAATAAAGAACAACAGCAAACTAATTGAGATATTACTAGCACCTATCTAATAAGACAAATAGTTCTTTATTTTGAGGCCAGATAGAGAAGATCTATCAAATCCTAGAATAGCTGTCAAAGGAAAGATATCAAGAGAAAAAGGATGCTAACATATGTAGACAATATAATTAGGGATGAAATATAACATTAACTAAGGGAATTTAATAATTAACCATGAATTACTTGGTTTCATGGTTTGGAAACATGTTTAGCCAAATCCTGCACCAACCGTGCACCCTTTACTGTACGAAGGGGTAACCCATCGAGTTTGCATGAATGACTTGACTAACCATGCGCAAAACGTGTCTCATCCCACTGTCAAAAACTGCAGACGTACTCGCACAACTGTGCACCTCAAATCGCATGACTTTTCTAACCTAGTGGGATTCCCCTACACTCTTTCTATTGTTTTATAGTTAGTTGTAACCATGTGACCTACCCTGTATAGTTTTTAGTAACCATGTGACAAACCTTCTTTCCCCAAAATCTTGGTTCCGTGCTCTGAAAAAGACTCGTACACCCCCAATACATCCATGACCTCCACGAGTGTTCACATTAGGCTATAATTAAGAATTTAAAATAGAAAAAATACGTAAAGAAAAGATTCCATACCTCAAGAAAGAACCGGGTTCTTATAAACTTTCCCCCTTAAATAAACTCGTCCCCAAATTACCCTCTCAAGGTTGGTTAATATTGTTTGAGAATAACTCCAAACACTATGCTCATACATCATCCTCCCACTCCCAAGTCTCATCCTGTTCATGACCATGCTTCCATAATACCCGTACTAGAGGAACTAAACAACCTTAGAAAACCTTCATGCTATGATCCACAATACAAACAAGATGATACCCGATGGAAGCATCAACTTGTAACTCAACCCCCTCAGGATGAAAATTATGAGACCGTTTTAAATGGTAACGTCATAGCTGAGATATGTGGAAGAATTCATGCATGGCTCGATACTTCTGAGGTAACTAAAATTTATAGGATACCCGAAGGACTCTCTCCATAATCTCAAATGGCCTGACATGATGTGATGAAAGCTTACCCTATCTCCTAATCCCCACATGTACCAACATTGGTGAAACACATAAGGAAATATGATCCCCAACCTTGAACTATAGAGGTCATCTGCAGTGATCGGCGTATGATTTATAAAAATAATATGCAGTAACTATCAATTTTTGAATCAACTGAACCTTCTCTGTGGTCTCCTGAACAAGATGAAGTCCATGCATATCTAACTCTCCTGCCTCTAACCAGTATATGGGTGATCATCATGGAATATCGTATAAAGAATCACAAGGATACATATGAATAGTAACTTGAATGCTATTTTTGTAGGTGAATTAAACTAGGGGTATGTGTCTCTCCCAAGATCACCCAAAATACAGGATGCATGCTTGCAACATTTGCTCAACCACCTGTATCATGCGCTCTGACTGGGAATCTGTCTAAGGGTGGTATGTCGTACAAAGAAGCATCTGTATACCTAACACCCTCTACAACAATTTCTAGAATTGTTAGGTAAACTAAGAATCCCTATATAATATGATAGTATAGTGGACCCCATGATGTTTTACTATCTCACAGATATACAAACTCCCAATATAATCAACTAAAAATGAATCCTTAATAGGCAAGAAATGAGAAAACTTTGGGCGGCTATAAAAAAACCCAAATGATATAATTACATCAAGGTTACCTCAGAAAATATATGATGAAATCCATTATGATGTCATTCCATTTCTACTTAGGAATGGACTGTTATTGTAAAAGTCCAACTGGTCACTGGTGTTCCGCCTTTACCTACCAGCATGTGGAACATCTCATGATAAAACTAGATACATCTTTCTTCATACCCGGATACCAGTATTGGTGATGTAAATCCCAATACATCTTGGTGATGATGGTGTTCACTTCCTAAGAAGAAGCATCAAATTATTTCATCATATTCTCACACATGTCTACTGAAACTAATACACGACCATGTATACAATGAATTTATCCTTGTTTATGGTCCAAATTGGAGGAGGGTTTTCACCTCCCACACTCTCCCATAAGACTAAGACCTCAAAATCCAATAGCTTCCAAAACCTCACTCTTCTAAGAAGTATAGAGGTAACAACTAAGGATGATAGAAAATTATTCCTATGACTATGCTGCACCTCCAAGTACATCTTAGAGAATAAATACACGAGCATCCACTCGCTACTAGCCTACTAAACATACTGTATTTGAGTCTTCTTGCTCTGTGCATCAACCATTTAGTTACATTTACCAGGCATGTATCCAAGTTCAAAATCAAAATAATATAGTTATTCAATCCACCTTCACCAACTCAGATTAAGATCACACTATGTAAATATGTAATTGTGTCATTTTTGGTCAGTGTAAACCACAAAATGCACTCCAAGTAATTAATGTATTCAACAATTCAATGCATGGAAAACTATAGATAACTCGAGACAATGTGTTGCGAAATTCCTCTCATGTGACCTCAACTGCAAAGACCCATATTCCATGAATCTATCCATCTAAATAAGAACTTCTCATATCCTAATACCTGATTCATTATGTTAAACATTGAAACTCCTACTTGATTCTTGAAAAATCAACATTAGTGCTGAAGTCAATCTCCGTTTCAGCTTCTAAAAGGATAAAGCTCAAGCATTTGACTATAAAAACTTTAGAATTTTATTATTCATGACTAAGAATGGTTCTTACAGGCATGAGAATTTCTATATGAAACACATGTAATATCATGCTAGCCCCAAAGAAACTTGTTATCTCAAATAAATTCTTGGGATGCTCCTAGGGAACTATAACTATCACATTCTATAGGTCAACTGATACTCCTGTCTCCAAGATAATGTTTCCTAGAAAGTGAATATGATTCATATATAAGTGGAGAATTGCGATATTATCATATAATTGATGATCTATCACTGTATCAAAAATTAACTCAAGAATTTTTTCATAGTAATGTCGATTATGAGAATACAGTAAGATATCATCCATGAATACCATGAAATACAAATATAGATATGGATGGAAAGATAAGTTCACCAATTCCATGAAGACTTATGGTGTGTTCATGAGACTGAAATAAATAACCATATACTAATATAGACCATAAAAACTATTAAAATATATGCAAGGTATGACAGATGTTCTAACATACACTTGATGATAACTAGATATCAAATCAATCATTGAAAAATTCCAAGCCCCTTGAAGATAGTTAAAGAGATCATATATCCACAATAGAGGATAATAGTTATTAACAATTATTTGGTTCAATTTTTGGTAATCTACACATAGACTAAGGGTATAATCCTCCTTTTTTATACAAAAAGGATTGGAGAACCCCATAAAGAAGGGTTTGGCCTGATAACCCCCATTGACTCTAAATCCTATAGCCGCCTATTGAGCTTCTGCATCTTTGTAATTGAAATCCTATAATAATTAATGGATACTATTGTAGCTCCAAGAACTAGATCAATAGATAAATCCACATATATCTAGAGGTAATCCTGAAAAGTCATCTAGGAAAACGTCCTTGAAACAATCAACCATTGGAGGGAAATCTTCCTGATGTGTTAAATGATCATCTAGATATAAACTTTCAATCTAGTCTATTATCCCACACATCCAATTATGCTCAGGTTCATCTCGTTTTTCATAATCATCCCATTCACCATTGAGAATAAACTCTCCACCATTTGGTGTTTTTAAGGTCACCCTTCAGGAATAATAGTAAATGAAATCATTAAAGGGAACCAACTGGTCTATCCCAAGAATATTGTAAAAAAATGCCATCTTGAGGAAAAAGAGGTTGAATATAATGTGAAACCCACTAATCTCAAGGGGTAACTCCCTGCACTGATGTACATACCTTATTATAATCCCCAACAGATTATCAAGCATCTTAAATCCATCAAAAAACTAAACACTAAGCCCAAGGATATCCACAATGAGAATATATATAAGGATATGAAAATATCTAGCATAAAAAAGAGTAGATAATAAAGTATAAGATATTATAATAGTACCTCTAACAATATAAGGACCTAGATTATTTTCCTTAGGTTATGGTTTCATTGTATATATTTGGCCTGATCTGTGGTGCTATGATAAAACCTGGATACCCTAAGAATTTTCACTCTATTGTTTCTTCAAATCTAGATTCTGACTTCCAAGACCACAAGCCCCACCTCATCCTGATCATTCAGTTGTACTCCTACTCCTTGCCTGATGAGAAGATGTTGATTCCACTCTTTTATGTGGAGTTGGTGAAGACCCTATCTCACTAGATGTTAGAGGAAATTTTTTGAAAAGTGTTGTAGATGACCCATCTTGCCATAAGATTGACACTCGACTGGGTCTCTCATGCAATATGGTATCATATGTCCTAGTATACAAAACTAGTGCCACCTCACCTAGCCACCTGAGTATGTGCTCTAGTAGCTAATGTAACCACGTGGAAGCTTTTAACGACTCTTCCAACCACCGGTCTATATAACAGTAGATCTTGATGAAGAATCACCCTGCCTTTCACCCACAACCTCACTAAGGTTACGCTTTGTTATAAGTTCTTTATTCACTATTCCATAAATTATAGTCACCCAAAATATATTAATCTTTGATCGGATGCTGCACCCGATTCCATCCTTTAATCTCTTGGATTTAGATAACTTCTCACCCATTATAATAGGTGAAAAGTTTCAGAGATCTATAAAACAGGCTGAATAATCCATAACAGATAACACAACCTCCTCCAAGTGCATGAACTCTCGGTATTTACTATCCCTAAACCTATCAGGAAATAAGTTGTCATAGAAGGCCATATGAAAATTTCTACATGTTATCTCATGATGGTGATCCGTAGGAGTAATAAGATCCCATCATCTCTTGGAAGAATCATGAAGCATACATGTAGCGATATTCACCCTCCTCTCAGGGGGAGTCTCATGATGCTTAAAGATAGATAGCATGGCCTCTTGCCCTAAATCCACAGCCTGTGGTATTCCCTCCCCTGAAAATGTGGGCAGATACTGCTACCAGAACTCACTCAACAACTATTTCATAATTAGGGCTAGTCACGGTGCACCCAAAATGGTTTTCATGAAACACATAAATCCTTCGCAAAAACTATTCCTTAACACATGTGTCTGGTACCACCAATGGTGCCACAACTAACACTACTGGAGTATCCACTGGTAGCCAATGGACCACCACCTCAATAACATGATCTTTATGACCATACTGGAATGTGACTCTAGGACGTTGTGGTGGAATACCTCTATAAATTACAATATTATTCCTCAGTTCAAGAATTCCATCAAATTTCACAGCTATAAGATCAAATTTTGATTCAAGATAGGTGCAAGACTTACTATATAAGAACAAACCTCTCTGCCTGCTTTTTGAGGCAAGTCTGGGTGACCTACATATCGTATAAAATGAAGAGATACTACATACCACAAACTACTAAGTTCAGGTTTGGTTCAAGTTCTCTGCTATAAAAAAAATTCAATTTCATTTATTCTCATATACATTTTCATTGTATTTTCACTATATCATAATAATTTGAAATGGTTTAACCAAATGTTTTAACAAATTCTTATCCATAAGGGCCCATAATGATAAACAAAAATATGGTTTCCACCTATGCAACACCTTGACCCTAGTTTCCTAGAGTTGGTACATTATTTTATGACATTTTCCTGATCACAAGAAATCAAATCCAAATGGAACGATCAATTTAGTATCCTTGAAAAAACTAGATATATACATAATTTTTACATTACATCATGAAATGGAAAAAAACTTAGTATCTCCTTTTAAAAGGCTCATATTCCTTATAATATCCCTATAGGTCAATCATAATATACTTCTTCGCATCCTGGAAAAAATGAAACATAAAAAAGGTGTGATATTAGACGATCAGTAAGGATAAACAATATACCAGAAGCTATCATAGATAAGCATAGAATTTTAAGGCATGGTATAAAATTGAAACACAATATCTTCAAACACAATATTTAGAATAATATGGAAAGGATAGATCAAATAATGTTATTTAAACATTCACATGGATATTCTACTAGAAAAATAATCACATGCAATATCAATTACTATTATCATATGAGGAAATTCATAACGCCAGACATCATAACCATACGGTCAAGGCCTCATACCAAGACTCCAGTTTTTCTCATGATACCTAATAATGCATCGAGTATATAGAGAGGGCCCCACCCATCACTTACTAAGCCCAATGCATTCCTATTATGAAAGGGGTAAAACATAACATAAACATTCTTATTAAAACTAGCATACGAATTGTTAAAAATTTAACCGTAAACCATGACTGGTATCAAAATATCACATACAGTCAAATATAACATAAATCCTTTTGTATAATATGGAATATTTTATCATAATAAATCAACCTAAATTAAGCATAAAATCCAATAAAGGATGTTGAAATAGATGAAAATAATCTAATTAAATCATTAAAACTCTTTGAGACAATTATCCCTTTCTTACATTGAAATAATTTAAAATATATGCAATTATAAAATAAAAAATTTATTATGAGAATAACCTTTTAATATAGTATTGTAATCTTCAAAATGGTATGGCATCATAATGGCAGAAAATAGTATCTTGTGGCATATAATTAAAAAAACATTTTTTGTTTAATTTGTCGAAAAGTGTCATGAAGTACCTCATTTGGAAAATGACAGAAAGATTACTTTAATTTTTTTATAAAAATAAAAACATGGGTAAAAATTTATTTAAAAAATTTTCAATAATATTTTTAAATAAATTTTAATAAACATGGAAATGAATGATAAAGATGTCCTAGTATATACTTATGTACAAACAACCTCAGATAATAATGAGGTTGTGAAATTAACCCTTACTTTGCACTTTCATTTTGTCAAGGTTGTTTTAACCTCATATATAATGATTAAGACATGTTATTAAATTATAACATAAACATATACACATTTATGATATCATATAAGATCATATTATATCACTTTGTTAATAATATACCAGTATTACCATTGTTTTGAGTGTTGACTGCTTCATTTTCATATGAATGTTTTGTTGTGTAAGTCATGTTTATTATGAATAGGATGTATTTTACTCATATCTATAATGATATAAAGTTAATAATAATTATTTTTACTCATCATATAAATTTTATAATCATTCTTGAATGGTTAACTTGGCGAATGAATCTCATCACGCTGTGGAGACGATAGGCCGTACGTATGCACGACTGACAGTAACATTCCATTGATGGATATATGGTATAAAATTTGATGGTATATTAATAATAAATAATAATTATCATGTTATATTAATTATTTATATAAATTATTCTCATTATTATACCCATCCAAATAAAGTTGCGTTGAATAAAAAATTACACCACGATGCTGAGATGGTAAGTTGTGCGTACACACTCATGATGATATTGCTATTTGTAGGATGGATAAAATGAGGAATATAGTTATAACATAATCATAATAACATATAATCATGTACATGGTACTATATTTATTAATTTATTATGGAAACAACATAGGATTAAGAAGTATTAGAATAAAATAAACTGAATGGAATTGGTAAAACAATTACCTATTCTTTGAGCGTCTCCTTTTTATTTGCAAAAAAAAAATATGTTGGATAGATTTATTCTCAATGTAAGGACTCTAGTATAAGATGAGATAATTTTTTAGGAGAAATGGGTAGGGTTTGGTCGAGTGAAAGTTCTTTATAGGCGTGAATAAAAGAGAAGGTGAGCTTCCCTTTTATAATAGAGTGTGGGGTCACTTTTGAAAACTCAAAAACTATTAATTTTTTATAAATTAATTTTTGGTTTAAAATCACTCCAAAGTGAGTTATTTAAATTATTATATGGGGATGGGTCTAAATAATCACAACCAATTATTTTTATACATGTTTAGGTTCCAATATTAACCTTATCTTTTAGGTTTTACCCTTAGTTAAAAAGTTTAAATCTTACCGTGTCAACTTGTTTTTTATACTTTAGGGTTAATATAGTTATTATAAAATGGAAAAAACAAAAATTGGATCATTTATGAAATATTTAACACTATCCAGGTTTGTTTTCCAAACCTGAGATTTTCTATGAATTTTATAACATTTAATAAAATATTGTTTATTTTAAAGTATCATTTATATCAATTTGGACAGTATTCAATATTTTAATTTTTAAAATATCAAACCAACATTATACCTTCAAAAAAATGATTCTAATAGGTGACTCACTTGAATATGTTATCTATATAAATCTTTTATTTCATTAATTAAGTAAAATTATATTTATTTTAATATTTTTAATGTCATTTAATTGTTTCTTCCTTTAATAATTCAATTACTACATAGTTGTGTCAACATTTAATTTAATTAGTTATTTTCTAAAATTATAAATAAATTATAATTATGTAGATAAACATTTTATATTTCTAAATATTATTTATAGTTTACCATATCAATTATATAACCTCATATTAAAAATGATATATTTATTAAAATTGGAATATGAAAATTTTAACTCTTCTTTAAATAAAATAAAATAAATATCCTAATCTAACACAAGTGGCTAAAAAAGGATAATATTTTCATATTGAGGTATATTTTGGTTGAAAAAAACTTATCCAATGAAATTCGGACAAGTGTTAGGGTAATATTTTATTATTATAATATTATTTTTACCTTTAATTACCCTATTTACATTTAACTGTGGTAAATAAAATCCAAAAGTTACTATTCACCAAAAATTATTTTGATCCTATTAGACCACATTTTTTGTATTTATTAGAACCATCTGAGTCTATTTTTTTAAATTTAATTCACAAAAACAGTAAAATTACATTTAATGAAAATCCCAGAGATGTGTCTAGAAGGCGGGTAAAAGAGATGTTTAACAGTTCAATAAATTTTTATATCTATTTATATTATAAAATGATTTCAATGAACTATATTGGATTAATATATGTATTATATATCTATTTTTACTTTAAAATCAATTTATTGTAAAATAATTATTTAATTGAAAAAGTCGATTTTTAACAAAAATGCAGTATTTTTCACTATTCATCAGAAATTGAAACATTACAAAAAAATACAAGAAATTCAACATAAAATAATTTTGATGTTACTAATTCAAAAATGAAGTCTATTTTGAAAAATAAAATTTATAAATTTCCTAATTTGGTTAATACTATTCATAACCTCTTTTTAAACAACTAGTTTGATAGGTCATGGTGCGCTCGATCTCGGTGTTATGTGCATCACAAGATATTGAATTATTTAAAAAGAAGCATACCATAGAGGCTTGGGGTGTTACATTATTCCATCGTTGAAATAATTTAATCCTTGAAATTTCTGTAATATCACTTCATAAAGAGATTCAGGTGGTTATTCATCCTATGTTATTCAAGTTCCCATGTTTCCTTTTCCATTTTATGGTTTTTCAAAATAACTTTTACCAAACGAGTCATCTGATTTCTCAAAAATTGTTCTCTTGTGTCAGGAATATTGATAGGAACTTCATAGTAAGAAAGATTGGGTTTTAGTTCTATTTCTTCATAGGTGAGTAAATGAGTTGGGTTTGGCATGTATTTTTGCAGCAGGGATACATGGAACACATCACGAACTTTGGAGAGACTTGGAAACATTTCCAAATGGTAAGCTACAACTATAATTTGTTTAAGAATTTAAAAAGGTCCGATGTACATGAGACTTAAATTTCCCTTCTTACTGAATCGTATGACACCCTTCCATGGAGACACTTTCAAGGAAACATGATCTCTGACTTGAAATTCTAAATCCTTCTTTCAATTATCAGTATTGATATTTTTCCTACTTTGATCTGTTTTTTATGGGTTTGAATAGACTTTAACTTTACCATGGTTTCCTCAACAAGTTCTGGGCTTATGAGTTTTCTTTCACCAACATCATCCAAAAAAGTCAAAGTATGACATCACTTTCCAAAAAATGATTCATATGGTTCCATATGAATACTTTAATAGAAGCTATTATTATAGGAAAATTCTACTAGAGGTAAATATTGATTTCGCATACCTTGAAAGTCATGTGAGAAAGATCTCAACATGTCGTTTAACTATTGAATGGTCCTTTCTTATTTTCCATCCGTTTGATGGTGGTAGGCATTTCTCAAACGAAGCTCTGTATCTAGGGCCTTTTGAAGACTTTTCCAAAATTGTGATGTAAAGTGAGGATCATGATTTTAAATAATCGATAGGGGTATACCATGAAGTCTTACAACTTCATTAATATATAGTCTTGTGAAACATTCAAGTGGTAAATCTTCTCTTATAGTAAGAAAATGTTATAATTTGGTAATAATATCAACAATAACCCATATCACATCATTTATTCTGGGAATATTTGGTAGCCCTATGGTAAAGTTAATCACAATATCATCCCATTTCCACATAGGTATAGGAAGAGGTTTCATGAATTCTATAGGATGTTATCTTCCAGCCTTCACCTATTAACAAACCAAACTACTCGACACATAATTAGTAATATTACTCCTCATGTTGTCCCACAAAAAAATGTTCCATCAAATATCAATACATATTACTGCCACCAGGGAGTATAGAGAAATTAGTGCTATGATCATCATCCAATAATTACATTTTTGTCTCAGGTATAGCCAGAACACAAATCCTCTTCCCAAATTTCAAAATACCATCTTCAAATATGAAGTCAATAAATATCCCATCATTCAAAGCTTTAATTTTCTTTTGAAAATTAATATCATTAGACTGAGAACTTTTTATACTCTCTAGTAAATATGATTTAGAAACCATTTGAAAAAGTATTGATGTTTCACCTTCCTTGATAATTATTATATATATCTTAACAAGACCAATGAACATAAGATCCCTTTCAAATTTCATTTTTTTATAACTCCATGGTCTTTTCTACATAAAGCATCCACCTCTTTATTTTCCTTACCTGAGTGGTAGTGTATAGTGAAATAATAATTCTTGAGTAGCTCAAGACATATCCCTTTTCTCATGTTGTGTTATTTCAATGAGAAAATATATTTCAGACTCTTGTGATCAGTATATATGTCACATCTTTCACCATAGAGATAGTGTCTTCATATCTTCAGAGAAAATATTATAGCTTCTAACTCCATATCACGAGTGGGGTAGTTTTGTTCATGAATTTTTGAGAACCTTGATGCATATGAAATAAAACTATTATTTTTCATAAGAACACAACCAAGTCTTTTACTTGATGCATCACTATTAATTACAAACCCATAATCCTTAGATAGTAAAGTGAGGTTAGGAGCATTGACTAATCTTCCCTTCAATTATTGAAAACATTCTTCAATCACTTTTGTCCAACTAAATTTAACCCCTTTACATGTGATCTTGGATAACGGGTTTTACAATCGAGTAAAATTCTAGAGGAAATCCAATAGTAACTTGCTAAACTAATAAAACTACGTACCTCAGTTAAACTCATCGGTGTTAGACATTATTGTATTGTGTTTTTCTTTGAATGACTAATATATATTAAATCATTAGAGACAATATGGCAAAGAATTTTTTTTTCCTGAATCTATAATTCACACTTTCATAACTTATAATATAGTTTATTTCATATAAGATTCTTCCAGATAATCCCCAAGTAGTTCTCATGGCCTTTATAACTTTTGGTTTATACCAAGATATCATCAATACATACTAATTAAAAATAATCAATATATTCCTTTAAAAAGTATTTTCATTAGATCCATGAAAAAAGCGGGTGCATTAGTCAATCCAAATGGAATTACCATAGATTCATAATGATGATACCTCATTCAAAATGTTGTCTTTGGAATATATTCATTTTTTACACACAATTGATGATATAAATAATGAAGGCCAATCTTCAAATTTTTTTGAGCTCCATGAATTTGATCAAAAAAATCATCAATGCGAGGCATATGATACTTGTTATTTATAGTAATATCATTCATTTCTATATAGTGAATACACATCTACTGTTATCCATCTTTATTCTTAATAAAATGAATTGGGTCACCCCATGGAGAAATACTAGGGGGAATAAATCCCTTATCACTCGACTCCTCTAGTTATTTCTTCAACTCTACTAATTCCATGGTGTCCATTCTATAGGTAGTTTTTTATATTGGCCTTTTCATTAGGGATTAAATCAATAGTGAACTCAACTTTTCACTCTGGAGGATGTCCAGGTAAATCCTTGAGAAATACATCAATAAATTCTCGTACAATAGGTACATCCTCAATTTGAATATTTTTTCTTCATCCCTATATGTTATTTCCTCTTCCTCCCAAAGAATCTCATTCAGTAAAGTTACTGGGGGTGGGGTTTGATAAGATTCAGGTGATGAATCTTATTCTATAAAGATAATGGATTCTTTATTTCCCTCATAAATCACAACTTAATTCTTATTCCAATAATTGTTTGCATTATATTTTGATAGCCAGTCCATATTAAGAATTTTATCAAAGTCTACCATAGGTGTGATGAAAATGTCAGTAGATAAAGAACATTTATATGCCATAATGGGAACTTCCTGACACAGCTTTGTTACAATGAGACATCCTTAGGGGTTTCTACTAACAACTCTATTGTTAATACAAATTTAAAATATCTAAATTTTAAATAAAATTAGGAAGAAATAAAGGAATGAAAGGATATAGAATCAAATAAATTATTGGCTAAATTTGAGGAAATGATTAAAGTACCTTCCACCACATCATTAGGAATGTCAACCTCCATAGCTATGACTAAAAAAGCTTGGACTTGATCCCTTGGAATCATGTAGGGAAATTATCCTTTAATCTTTAGAAAATCATTTGTATAATGTCCCAACTCTTTACAATTATAGAATTGAACACTGATATCTTCTTTCTTTCCCTTGAAATCACAAGCATAGTGGCCCTTTTCTTCACACTTATAACAAACTACCATCCAATTTAGGTACGTACCAGGGTATTTCTTCCCACAATTACTGTAGGGTGGAATGTTAGTTTTTCTCTTCTTACCCTTATTTCCTTTTCTAGAATGTTCATCTACTCTCTTCTTCTCATTCTTTACCTTAAAGTCATAAGACTTAGAGAATTATTTTTCTATCTTGATAGCACATGATACTATATCAACTTATGACAAGAAATATTATGAAACCAATTCCCATATGATGAATGGTTTTAACCCATCAAAGCATCATTAAATCTTATTTATTGGGTTATTTATGTTGTCTACGACATGACTTCATAACCTTGGTAAAGTTAGCATCATACTTTGGAACATTCTCATTCTTCTTCTGCCTTAGGCTCAAAAATTTATTCTCCATATCCACTCATATATCAAAAGTAAAGTATTTTTCTAGGAAGATTTCTTTAAATTCACTCCATTAAATATTTTATACCTCTTAAACCTATAGGTTTTAAATTAATAACCACTATTGATATGTATCTATTGATAGATGATAGACTTCCATAATAACTTTTTCCATTTCGTTACTCCCCAAAGGAAAGATATTTTCTCTAAGGAACTTATCCAATTCTCTTCTACAAAAGGATTTGTAGTCCCATTTAATGTTGGGGGATGTTTTCTCATCAAGCGTTCTAGTATTGATCCTCCACGTTGTAGATCAGACTGCTCTATATGGGTAAAGTTATTATTCATAACCTAAGTCAGTTGTCCCAGTATAGTTATAAGTTATCCATCACTGGTTGTATCACAAGCTCCTCTATCCTTATATTGCATGGGGTAAATATCTACATGGATTAGGTGTGTTGATACATTTTCTTTTCCTTCCACAATGCACCATTTCTAAAAAACAAAATTCACTAGATTAGGTTTTGAATCATGATGCATAATTTCAAAATATGTAACATAAGTTGAAAAATTTATGCATATCTAATCTAATAATCATAAACATTCTTTACTTGGGGGAATATTTACTTTTAAATCCTTCATAATGGTTCAAAAATAAATTGTGAAATATCCTAAGAATATCCCCTAGGAGTGTTAAACCAGGTGCATAGTAAGGCCCATTGTCGTGTATTAGGTTACCCCAGATCAGGCTCGGAATACCTTGTCAGAGTTGTTACTCATAGGTATATCTGTACAAGAACCACATCCACTTGTAGTCTCTAGGCAAGGATGTATTTTTTAATAGTACCCACATAATCTCTACATTACCAAAATTCAAGGATGTTCTTCTGTACTTATCCTCAAAGTCTATCTCAGGGTAATTTTCCCTAATAAAGGTTTTTTAATCTAGTTTCCAAGGATTATATTAAACTTCCTTTGTTACCAACTATAACACCCTGACCCCAGTTACCTAGAGTTAATGAATTATTTATTACATTGTTATGATCACAATAAATAAAATCCTGAAGGAATGTTCAATTTAGTAGCCTTGGAAAAAGTAGATACAAACATAAATTTTACATTACATTATAATATGATAAACAACTTAGTATCTAATTTGAACACACTCATATACATTATAATATTCCTATAGTTTATTCA
Organism: Viscum album; assembly: GCA_963277665.1. Lineage (NCBI taxonomy): Eukaryota > Viridiplantae > Streptophyta > Magnoliopsida > Santalales > Viscaceae > Viscum > Viscum album. Next base: position 510,903,088 of record OY728134.1, read on the forward strand.
TAATATACTTCTTCACATCTTGGAAAAAAATGAAACTTAATATAGGGGTGATATCAGATGCTTAGTAAGGATAAAAAATATAGCATAAGCTATCATAAATAATCCTAAACTTTAAGGATCGGTATAAAATCGAAACAAAAGACTTTTAAACATAATATTTAGCATAATATAGAATTAATAAATCCAATAATTCTATTTAAACATTCACATGGATATTCAACTAGTCTAATAATCACATTCAATATCAATTACTAATGGTTAAATTGTACGAAATTGGATGGTATATTAATCATACAGATTCATTATCATTTTATATTAATTATTTATATCCATTATGCACATCATTATACCCGTACAAATACATTAGTGTTGAATAAATAATTACACCATGACGTGGAGACGGTAAGTCGTACGCATGCATACGTGGTGATATTGTTTTTCATAGGATGGATAAAAGGAGGAATATGGTTTTACCATAATAATAATAATAAAATCTTAGAATCTATATTTTATTTTAATTATTAATTATGTATAGAAACAATGTAGTACGATGGAGTAGAATAATAAAATAAATTGAATGGTATTGGTAATTCAATTACCTATTATTTGAGCGTCTCTTTTTTAATTTCCCAAAAGGAATCCTTAGGAAGGATTTATTCCCAATGTGTGACCGATGGGATGAATTGAAAGAATTTTTTAGGATTATTAGACCAGGTTTGTCCATGAAAAATGGATTTAGAGGTGTTAATATAAGAGAAGGGGAGATTCCCTTTTATAATAGAGGGGAGGGACAGTTTTGGAAACTCTAAAACCATTAATTTATTATAAATCTATTTTCATTTTCAAATAGACAAACTGTGAGTAATTTAGAGGATAATATGGTTCGGGTTGTAAATCATCATAAACAATGTTTTTTATATAATTTTAGGTTAGAAAAGTAACCTTATCCTTTGGGTTTAACCCTTAGTTAAACAATTTCTCTTACCATGCTTACTTGTCTTTTTATACTAGATGGATAATATAATTACTATAAAAGGATAAACAAACCCCAATTGGATACTTTATGACATATTTAATACTATCCTAGTCAATTTAATGAATTTTAGATTTTTTATAAATTTTATAACATTTAATAAAATATTTTTATTTTATTTTAAAGTTTCATTTATGTCAATTTTGATACTATTCAATATTTACATTTTTAAAAACATAAAAAAAAACATCATTACTTCAAAAAAATACTTTAAATATTTCAATAACATGTCTATTTTATCTATATATTTTTTATGTCATTAATTAAGTAATATTATATTTATTTTAATATTTTTAATATTATTTAATTGATTCTTCATTTAATAATTCAATTATTGCATTATTATTGTGTCTCCATTTAATTTAAATTTTCATTTCCTAAAATTATAAATAAATTATGATAATATAAATAAACATTTTATATTTATAAATACTATTTATAGTTGACTGTATCACTTATAAAACCTCATATTTAAAATGATATAGTTATTAAAATTTGAATATGATATTTTTAACTCTTCTTTAAATAAAATATAATAAATGTTATAATCTAACAAAAGTGGATTAAAAAAGATTATATTTTAGGCCTAAGATTTATTTTTTTATTAAAACACTCATACAATGACGTTAGGACATGTTTTAGGGTAATATTATATTATTATAATATTATTTTTACCTTTAATTACCCCATTACCTTTAACCATGGTAAATAAAATCCAAAAGATTATATTCAACAAAAATTATTTTGATCCTATTAGACCAGATATTTTATAATTATTAAAACCATGTATTTCTACTTTTAAAATTCAATTCATAGAATTGGTAAAATTACATTTAATGTAAATCCTGTAGATGTGGAAAGAGTGTGGGTAAAAGAGACGTTCAAAAGTTCAATAATTTTTTTATATCTAATTCTGTTATAAAAAGATTCCAATGAACTATATTGGATTAATATATTTATTATTTAGCTATATTGATATAAAAATAAGTTTATAGTAAAATAAATATTTAATTGAAAAAGTTATTTTTTAACAATGTAGTATTGTTCACTATTCATCAAAATTAGAAACTTTTTAGAAAAATACCAAAAATCCACCCTAAGATAATTTTTATGTTATGAATTAAAAAATTAATTCAATTAAAAAAAAAAATTTAAATTTCAAAATTTGGTTATTACTATTCATAACTACTTTTAAATGGCTAGTTTGAATGGTCATAGTGCCCGCGAACTCAGTGTTGCATGAAACAGAAGCTATTGAATTATTTAAAAAGAAGTGAACCATTGAAGCTTGGAGTGTTAAAAACTAATCCACACCATAACAAATTCCAATCCATGAAATTCAAGGTACATGGCTCAATGTTCCACAATTGGATTCTTGGGGTGTCTGCTGTAGCCTAATCAGGAAAACACTTCTTAGGTTATGGCAGACACTCTAAGTACCAACCATGTTTTTCTCAATACCTAACAAAATATCTATCACACAGTATGAATATAAATCATGGAACCTATCATAACATAATGTAATAATTAATTCATGCTAAATGGCATGACATAATGCATGGAATGTGAATCCGATAAAGTGCCTAAAATTATGTAGGAGAGGGAATACCCACATCTTATTGGGTTTCAAAAAAATAGAACCCTCAATCATATAAATAATAACATCACTGTTCATGTTAGTCACCCAATGATGAAGCCAGATCAACCATAATATCTAAACTATATAAAATAACAGTTTTAATTTAGGGAAATTCAACTTTTTCCTATACATGGGTTAACTACGCCCAGGCACAACCCATTACCAAATTGAAATTCCTTCATATCACTTTTTCTATTGTCTCAAAATAGTAAATTAAACTAGAAAACCTACTCTGACACCACTTTGTCATGTCCTATACCAAAATTCTACTGAAATGTTCCCTAAGCCTGATTGGCCACATGGCCTAAATCATATCTCCCCAAATGTAAGAGGCTGACAACTAGCAGCAAGGGCCTAGTGTGTCTATGGGGAGGCTATTCCCTCTTACTAGAGTGTAAAAATATATAATAAACATACATTTAAAAGAAGAATTAGTATATAAATTATTCATATGATAATTAAATAAGACCAATATGATAAACAATACTAGAAGGAATCTCATATAAAAATGATGATGATACATATGACGACCCAAATACCCATTCCATTTTTTAACATAATTAATTTATTAATTTAAAAACTGAGATCACAAAGGTTTGGAGTTTTAGAGTGTCTGGATAGATCAGAGAAATTATGATTACATAGCCTATAAAAGATAAGACAAAAGTATTCATATTCTTTACAAGGTTTAAACACCTTAAAGGTACCATGACCACTATATCTCTTATGCGTGTCCTTATGAACTATGAAAAGAGGTTTTAAAAGTATTGGGTGAGCGAAAAAAGTTGAAAAAATGGTTTCAAAATATAATAAAACCAAACATGATTTTTCAATTCATCGTAAAAAGTAAAATGTTTTATAAATTTCAGTAATGAAATATTAATAAATCATGAGTACTTTTCAAAATAAACATTTTAGCTAAAAGGATTTCAATATATATAAAATTTGGTAAAAACAAACCATTCATTAATAATATAATAGTGATTTCACTTGAAAACTTACAGGAATTCAAAACTAAATCTCAAAGGCTCCTTGGATCATAACATGAATTCTTGGTTCACTCCTGAGATAACATAACTTAATAGACACTATCCAATTATGGATTAGGTTCACTCCATAATCCTATAGAGTGCTTAGGATAAACCCTCCCATCCACCATACATGAAATCTCAAGATATTTAAACATTACCCAATGCATTGTTGTGCTATATAATTCTGGGTTCACCCTTCACATGATTGGACTAAAGTCCCCTAAGGGTTTGGGTTCACTCCACATCCCCAGCCTTCATTCACATAATATCTAAGTGTGATTCTTTGGTATTAAAAACATCATAACTTGTATTTTACATCATAAGGACTACGCTAGTTCTTTAAAATCTTGTGCTTCGATATCCAATTCGTGAAAATAATATTACTTGGTCATGATAAAAATATTTTTACATTAAAAAAATATAAAAATATATGTTCATATACATATATATATAACAGTTTTACATAAATGTGACATATATATGAAGACATACATTTTTTTTACATATATATCGATATTTGAATATAAAATGATTATATATCCACATAGATTTCAAAAAATAAAAAGAAAATACTTTTATATAAAATGAAACATGTTTATATATGTATATTTATTTACATACATACATTTAAATATCATGAATAAATCAATTTTACATAAGTTGGAACATATATACATTCATTTATATTCATGTATCTACTGATGTTAGGTTAGAAATCTAATTTATCTATAATAATATGTGTGTAGATTCATATATATATATATATATATGTCTAGAAAAATGTTTCATATGAAATCATATATTTATATATATCTATATATATGTGCAAATATTTGTTTGAAAATAAAACATTAATTTTGGAAATTTGATAATTTCATTTACACTTAAAGAGACATAATTAAAATTCTTTAAACTTTAAAATTAAATTTATAAAGATAAATTTATGGGGATACATGTTTTTTAACATGAAATTACATGTATATATATATTTATATAATTGTAAACATATATTTTCAAAGGTAATTTTGAAATTCTAATAACATTTATTATATTTATAAGAGCCCAATTGTTGTTCTTTAATTATTATAAAATAATTTCAAGACAATAAATATCATAGACCAAATAAATTACATCTATATAAAATTTAAGGTAATACCATCATAAACCGTTAAGGAAGAATATAAAAATGATTCCCTTTCTATTATCAAAATAAAATTATAAATAAAATACTGATTGTCTTAACAACTTCATGTATAAAATCTAAAATTCAGAATCCTCGTAAATTATTTAGGCATAATTTTAATAAAATTTAATTACTATCATAAAGATAAAATTTAATATTATTTAAAAAATAAAGAGATAAATATTACTAATCTACTAAAACAATTTGACATAAAATATCTAAAACCTAGAAATTACTTGAATTGTTTAAGAAGGTTTTTCTCAAAAAGACCTTGTACATAATCAATTTCGAAACAAAGAATTTTGGTAGTAAGAATTTTTTAAATGAATAAAATGCTCGAAAAAATAGTTCCCTTACTATCACAAAGATATAATAAAATATATATTTTGACAATAAAGAAATAAATTATAGTAATTGACTAAAGTAAATTGACATATAACATTTAAAAACATATAAAACAATTGAACCAGTTGAGAATATTTTTCACAATGAAGTTACCTTTAAAAAAAATAGTTTTGAGATAATTTTCAGTCATTGGAAATTTTTTTAAAATGAAACAAGTGTATGAAAATAAATTTTTACCTTGGTTTCTGCTTAGATGACTCACACAATGATTTTGAAGTTCATTCCTTCACAATAAATAAAGAAAAAATAAAATATGAAAAGGATCTTAAAATATGGAAAATGAAAATATTCTGCAATGGAAATATTAAAGAGATCCACATATATTTTAAACTCTTTCATTATAGTAGAGTCTTATATATAGATATTTGGTAACCCAAAACAAAGGGTAAGAATAGAAAAACTATTGTGAATGGTCAGATTTCATACCGACAAAGAACATATACTTTCCCCTAAAATAAGACTATAAACCGAATATAAAGGGTGTATATTGGAACCTAAAACACAAAAAACAATTTAAAATAACTGAAATTCACTTTGGTTCTTCCACATTCCCAAAATTTGACTCAACTTCACATAGTGGGATTTGTGGGTGGATGATTCTAGGAGCAAGATGATGACCAAAGGTGTCACGAGTCTCTGGTGTGGGTTGCAAGTCAACGGAACACTGGTGGGGTGTGTTGGATTTTTCCTCATGTGACCATAAGAGAGTTATAGAATTCTAAAACATGTTGAAAATTAGAATACTGTCAATGAATTTTAAATTTATGCTTACCGGCTGCACCTATGGATCGCATGTTATCTGATGGAGAAGACGATGCCTGAGGGGGAGAATGGGGGTGTCCGTGTTGACTAAAACCAGAAACCCCAATTCCCTATTTTCATATTATAGTTATTATTTTATCATATGATTATTATTTCATATATTTATATTTATTTATCCACCATCATTGATACTAAGAAAATATATATAAAAATATACTAATTTAAAAATAATAATTGTCCACTTAAAAAAATAAAATCAATACACATTATTATTATTATTTATCAAAATGATAATATTCATAATTTTAAATATTATATATTCAAAAAATTAATATTTCTTAATGTAATGTGTCATTTAGTTTTTACAAAATATATGTTTAATATTTTATCTTATTTTCAAGTAATCTGCTTAATGTACTTATATTTGTGTATGTATTTTCAATTACAAAAAATTTATTTATAATTTATAAAATAATAACATAATTAAAATGAAATTTATGTTAAAAAATAAAATTAGTTTTTCCATATACTCTTATGTAATTTTTTTATCATTATTATTTCATGATAGAAACATGTAGTATTTAAAATAATATTTTCTTAAAAATGAATTTTTATAAACTATTTTATTTTTCATAGAATAAACTTAATTTATATTTATTGTGAGTGAAACTCCATCACACATAATATATATATATATATATATATATATATATATATAAATTTGATTTTTTTTTTATATTTATAAATATAGATATTAAATATTGATTAAAAATAAAAATCATCTTAATATAGTTACGTGTATTCATATAAAACTCATTTTTATAAAAATTTTTTAAGTATTCATGATTTAAACACACACACATATATATAAACCATAATAGTAATTTTTAGTTTTATTTTCAATAAATTTATTTTAAAAGGACCAAAACAACTATTTATAATGGTAAAATTATCTATATATACATTACCTCAACCCACATTTTCTTTTTACCAATATTATCAAATTTTTAGGTCTTATGCCTACAAGGATGATGCCTATTTTTATGTTTCTCTCCACTCTGACCCTTATCATCTTTGTTGGGTTTTTTCTCATAGAAGATCCCAAATATGTGGGTTATGACATTGCAGTTATCATGTTTGTTATATATTTTCCATGTTTAATGATGATGATAGTTATAGGTTCAGTGTTACTGCCTTCTTAGTCTAAAGAGACGTTCTTGTATGTATTTTAATGTGTTTATTTAAATAAAATAACATTTTTATAGAATTTAAAAGACTTATTTACTATATCAATTTATGTGGAAGATTATATAAGAAATTTTGGGGCATTAAATTCTACCCCATTAAAAAAATTGTGTCCATGAAATTTGATTACATCTTAAACAAAAAGAATAAAATACTAAAATTTAGTCTCAGATTAAGGTTTTATTACATCCTTCCATTAAGCACTAACTTTGTCACATTGATCCTTAAGAGTGAGGGTCCACTTAGTACGACAATACCTCATTGCATTTTCAAATATTCCAATTGCTTTGTCCAAACACAGCTTGTACAACTCAAATCGTTATGATGCAGAATAAGATGAACCTTTTAAAAATAATTATTCCTAATATATAGTTTGAAAACTTAAACATTGACCGGGTTTTTATAAAATATCCTGATAGAGTCATCTTTGATATTTTTAAAATGAGGTTCTTCTAATATATCACCTATGTTTCTAAAAAGGTTCAATGACAAGACTATATATATAGACTTCTTGGAGTTTTCACTCTTTGATTTCTATTATGAAATCAAATAGTGCATCATACTCTCCAGAAAAGGTTAAATATTTGAAAATTCCCTAGTGGTACCATCCTTGATTAGAAAGGTGTACGATTTGGGAGTTTAAGATTTGACCGTAGGTGAGCCATGATACCCAATTATTATGTGGTATAAAAGAGGTGTTTGATGGGTCATTAAGAATTTTATAGGAAATTGGGATGTTAAAAAAATGTTTAGAAACAATAAATCCATGATATTTTTTGATTTTTTTTCCAAAATTAATTTATCCTTTTTGATATTTTTCATTTTACGCAACACTAAATATATTTTATTTTATATTAAAACACTATGTTTGGATTGCATTATAAGAAAAAACAAGTTAATTATGAACTACACGAAACAAAAAATATATCTTACTCTACATGGAACACCAAGGATATCTTGAATTACATGAAATAATGACTTTCCCTAATGGTTTTCATAACATACATGACCGAGTTTTACTGAACAATAGTATATCACTAAAATGATATTACTTAATATAATAAGACACAACCTGGCTATTAAATTTGAATTTATAAATAGAACTAAATAATTTATGAAAAAATATTGTTTACACAAATATAATATGAATTCATAGGTTACCAATTAATTAGAAATGAATATGAAAACTGATTGGATATAAAGGGAAATATTATTATTTTTATGGTTAGAAGGATAGTTTACCCTAATAAATTAAATTAATTATAATTAGTGAGTGTTGTTAATTTAATATATATGTTATATATTCAATAAAATAATTTTTATATTCATCCAGTATATTTTATAGTCATAATATAAGAACAAACCCAATTTTATGCTTAAAAACAAATATTTTTATTAAGGCATTTTTACCGCCTTTTAATGGAGAACACCATTTTAACACAATTTTTGGAACATTTATATATTTAATATGTCAAAATAAAATTTATATTTTAAATTAGAACATAATAATTAGGTTAGGGTTAATTTTTGGTATTTTTTGTGAAGTTTTATTTTTTAATGAATAGTTAAAATACTGCATTTTTGGTCAAAAATGCCTTTTCAAATAATTTATTTATAATTTTAAAGTAAATTTTAAATTAGTTTAATAGTTTAATTAGATAATATTTTTATCATTTAATATAATTGAGTTCATTGAGATCAACTTCACTTTGATCTTGGTTATAAAAACATAGAAAACATTTGAATGTTTTTACTTTAAAAACCTGCATTGTCGACCCGACTGTAGGATTAATTTTAAAATAATTTCTTCATATTATGTGATTATAATTATGAAAAATGGATTCCATACTCTAAGTAGTAATATTTTATAATTTATAATTATATCAACTTATTTTTGACCTAAAATATTAGTGAAAGTGATTAAAATTAATTACAACAATTATGGTTAAATTAAGCTTAATAAGGGACTAAACCATAAGCTTAAGGCCCAAAACGACCTATAAACTTGTCCAAAATATATTTTATGGACATATTTAGACCATATAATCCCTTTAATCTAATTTTTATAATTATTTCACCATCTTCCAATAAAAAAACGTGGGTGGGGTTTCCCTTTTCCAAAATATTACACGAGTGCCACTCCTCCTCCATTATCAAAAGCCACCACCTATCCCTATTATTCACACCTCTAAATCAACTTAGGTTCATCCATGATCTAACCCATAAACATACCAATATTTCTAAATTATTCCTTGAATCCAATATTTTGGAGGAATGAAATCCAAGGAATCTTTTTGGCACAATTCAAAGGGAGTTACCCTATTAAGAGGTAAGGTCTTCTATCAAGCTCCTTTCTTTTATATTATTTATCCACCCCCTAAATTCTCTTTATTCAATGATTTTATAAAAAAACAGTATTATAAATAAACTAGGATGTTTTTATACTAATATTTAGACATAAAGTTACATAAAATTCATCTAATGGGTAATGAACATAATATTTATGTGTACGGTGCACTATCGGCCCACTAAACGACGATTGATCATTTCTCCTATACAGCCTATCGTGGTGGAAATTAGGATGTAAAACATACATACATATATATATATATTTAAATTTATTATGTATTTAATCTTCCTTAATACTTTTAAAACACATATATTTATACTTTCCATTTGGTGTAAATACGATAATTTCATTTGAGGAAGTGTGGACTACAACCCCCTCAAAGTGATACGATTCATTCACACAATACAAGGAATATATTAAGGATGTTTTTAGTAAAATTATATGATATAAATGATATAATAATTCTAATTGAATGATTATATATATATACACATACACACATTTAATTTACATTATTTCTTTCAATACGATAATAAAAACAGAAATAACTTTCAAGCGTACGTATGAATTACTGTATCCATGAATAGAGTTTTACATTTCATACTTATATATTATATATATTATTATAATAACCATATAATGAATATAAATTATATTTATATCATGTTTCAATTTTTTAAAATTATGATATATGTATAAGGAACATAAATATAACAAATTAAGACACATGCAATGAACAAAAGAGATATTAACTGAAGTGAAACCTTAACATTGGATTATTAACAAAAGGGTATTATAAAGTCATAATAAAACCATATATGGTATTATATATAAGAATATGGTTCTGTAAAATTTTTATAATAAATTTATATTTATTATATAGGTGTTTTGAATGAGTATGACGAGAGTCAAGAAACATGGTAAGGGGATTTCATCTCACATTTTATTTTGGTTAGATACATGACTTGTTCACCACTCTTTGCTTTTGAGTGGTGTATATAATTACTATAAAAGTATTGTATGATTATTATTATTAAATTCATGTGTATTTATATATGCATTATATGATATTTTTTCACGAGGTTTATGTTTTAAAAGTTACCAAACCAGTGAGATAGTTTTGTCTCAATTTACCTTCTTTGAGACACATGTCATGTTATGCATATATATTTTTATATGAGGTGTCCATACTACCTTTTAAATTTTATATAATTAATCACCTTAATTTAATTATATTTTAAACTTCCTTTAATTTAAATTTATTATATGGGGAGTGTGGTACAAAGTTACGAAGTGATAAGAGTTTATTGAAACAATCTCATTGCATTTTGAGATTATTTATGATTATGCTTCCTTTATTGAGATATTGTAATCCATATCTCAAGAAAATTCCTAAATTGTATTCTGATATGGTTATTAATGATATATTCTTGTTTTGTTAAAATATTTATAATCTTTGGTACATAAAATAGTGAATAAATAGTTTTTAATAAAGCCTGACTTTCCCCTCGGTTCGGTCGGAAATCTTTGTTCCTTCAAAACCACATTTTTCTAAAAAAGATCTCCAAAAATATTGTATTATTATCCTATAATCATTAAAATATATGTTTTCCCATTTTAATAATGTTTTCAAATGAATATTATTTTCTATTTCTTAACAAGTATTTTTATAATCTTTTACCTTCTAAAAGTAATGTTCTTCTTACCTCGTATGACATGTACAGATTTACCCACTGTAATTTCTATAAAGCATTCATTGCATGTTTAAAAGGTTAGTTGTTAATAAAATGTTTTTAAAAATAACCTTCAAATAAATAGTTTTCAAAAAATTTCCATGATTTATTTATATGTTTTCAAAGTATTTTTCAAGGAAAGTATTTTTCAAAAGGTTTTTAGTATTATTTTATAAGTTTTAAAAGAAACTGTTTTCAAATTTTTTTCAAGCTTCTTTTATAAGTTTTCAATAAATTTTTTTACAAAATGTTTTCAATATTATTTTATATTTTTTCGCGGAAAATTGTATTCCAGATGTTTTTAGGATTAATTTACAAGTTTTCAAGGAAAATTTCTTAAAAAGGTTTTCAAGATCCTTTTATAAGGTTTCAAGGAAAATAATTGTAAAAATATTTTCAAAGATTATTTTATATGATTTCAATGAAAATAGGTTTCAAAAAGTTTTCCAGATCTCTTTATATGTTTTCAATGAAAAAGGTTTAAAAAATGGTTTAAATATTTCTTTATAATCATTCAAGTTTATTTTGAATAAAATAGGTTTCAAAATATTTTTATGTTTTAAAGAGACTTTTTACAAAGAATAAAAGATATTTTCCTCAAGAAATGTTTTTAAGATAAGTTTCCAAGTTATTTTCCATACAAGATGACATCTATTGATGTTTATCATACCATTATATGAAAATATCCAAAGGTTCCATTCATAATATTTCTTAAAAGGTTTATATTTTTATGGAATGATGCTTATGACGCCCGTTTCACTTCCAGGGGTTATATGTTTTTGAAACCCACTTTTTTTAACAGGTTATGTTTATGATTAAATTATTATGAAACCTATCTTTTTTCCATAGGTTACAATATTATTACATGTTTATAATACCCATTTCATTTCATGGTTTATGATATTATTATTTGTGATGTTTTTTCACATGTATGTATGACTTAATTATGAGATGGGTTGGACCAATACCTCCCTCAAATGCATTGGGTATAGATTTATATATCGTAAGACAAAAAAATATGGTATTGTAAATGAATCTTGATTACTAAGATGGCCATGGGAGTGAACCATGACTACCAATATGGTATGAGGAGTGAACTCATGCTACTATGATGGTTGTGGGAGTGAACTGTGACTATCAAGATGGTATGGTGAGTGAATACATACTACCAAGATAGTATTGGTAGTGATGCCTTGGCTATTATGGAAATCATATTATATGCTATGTATATTCCATAATTACATGTTTATTTCCTATATTATTCTACCATGGATTATCTTCATTATTTCCTTATGATTCATGTATTATGAACTACTATGTTTTATTCCTTCTTTTTTGTAAATGATATTATATATACAGGGCATGATATTCTATTTTCATTATCATATACTAATAACCTCCTCTAATGGACCGAAGGCCTTCATTTTTTATTTATTTTTGATAATCAACCTTTCAAGGGGTGAGGTGGAACCCTTACAAGGTCCATATGTGTAAGTATTACATGGCCCATAGACCATAGGAGAATTCATTTCCTGTAGGCTTCAAACATTACATACAACCCAGACTAACTACTTAGAACTACTCCTCCCCAACATCTTCATCATGAAATGAGCTCTCCACCTTCACATGATTGTTCGGTTAGGCTTTACCATGAATGTTTAGGCTTGTCTCGATGGCAGGTTCCATACCCTCTCATTCTTTCAATCCGTTCAAATTCTGCTATGGTGAAAGCTCCTTTCTCCTCTTCCTTTATAAGTTTGTTCCTTTTTAGTTTGTCTGGTTTTCATATGAACTAAAGGTGGCCCGAAGGACTTGAGGTGGCTCAAAGGCCTTACTGAACCAATGGCCTAGGTGGCTCGAAGGCCTTAAAGGACTCGGGCACAAAATTGGTGGCCCGAAGGCCCAAACGAGGGAATATTTTTGGATACTACAGTGCCAAACAGTTCCTAATAAAGTTCCTACTACAGTACCTACTATAGTTACCGATGTTATGAAGATATGTATTATGTTTGATTTGTCCAAGAGGAGTGATAGTCATAAAGAACCTAGTGGGAGATAATGTTTCCCACTTTGGTATCGATATTTGTGTTTCCATGTTTCCAAAGGAAATAGACTAGTACGATCTTTGCGAATTTGTTTTTATAATGTTTTAAGTATTTAGAAATAGTTATGTAATGTTAATGTATTAAAAGATATGGTTTCTATAGAAACTATGCGATATTGAATTCAAAATAATTATTAAAAATATATCCTTACGAAGGGACAAGAGTGTTGTGAGAGGTTCTCCCCCTTCAATCCTAAAACTAGATTTTATCTAACTAATGAAACATACAAGATTTTAAATTACCCATTTGACATGATAAACTTGTGTTATTAAATGATTTTAAGTATAAATATTTATCTTTCCATAATTTAAAACACTAAGAAAAATCTATTTAAGGACTTTAAAGGTTTAAAGGATTTATCTGTATCTGGACCTCTAAAGTTGTCTAAACCTCAGCTCTGATACCAACTACTATGAACTAAAAAATAGTTTCATTATATATATATATATATATATATATATATATAAATAAAATTCATTTATTAATTTACAACTCAAGATCGAAAATGTATAGAGTTTTGGAGAGTTCATATACATCAGAGAAACTCTAATTACATAACCTATAAAAGAAGATACCAAAACTATTCAAATTGTTTATAAGGATTAAAAACCATAGAGGAAACTTGAACACTATATAAATATTACTCATCCTTATTCCTTATGAAATGATGTTTTGAAAACATAGGGTGAGCGACAAAATCTTAGTTAGGGGTTTAAAAATGTAAGGAAACCAAACATGATTTTTCAATTCAACATAAAAATTAAAACATGTTATAAATTTCAATAACATTGGATTAAGAAATCAATAGTTATTTTAAAAATAAACATTTTAGATAAAAGTAATTCAATATATAAAACATTTGAAAAATTCACTTCATTAATTCATAAAATTATAGTGATTTCACTTGAAAACTTATAAGTATTCTGAATTAATTCTCAAAGGCACCTTGGATCATAACATGAATTCTTGGTTCACTCCCAAGACAACATAACATAACAGACATTTCCATCATAGATTAGCTTCACTTTCTAATCCGATGGCGTTCTTAGGATAACCCCCCACGCACTGTAAATGAAATCTCAATAGATTAAAACACAACCCAATGCATTGGAGCACTATGTAATTCCGGTCACACCTGTTACATGATTGGATAAAAGAACCTTGTGGGTTTGGGTTCACTCCCCCACCCCTTAATTCATTCACATAATTTCCAAGTGTGATTCTTTATTATTAAAAACATAATAACTTTTATTTTACATCCAAGGACTAAGATGTTTCTTTAAAATCATAAGCTTTAATATCCATTTCATAAAAAGGAAATTACTTGGTTATGATTATAATATTTTTGCATGAAATGAAAAATTTAAATATACATTCATATACATATATATAACAGTTTTATATAAAATAAACACAAACACACACATATAATCATAAATTTTTTTACATTTATTTTGATATTTGAATATAAGATGATTGTATATCTATATATATGAGAAAATAGAAGATAATGTTACATAAAATAAAACATATATAAACATATACATTTATTTATATACATACATTTAAATATCAAGAATAGATGAGTTTTACACAACTTGTAACATATATACATACATTTATATACAAGTATCTGCAGACATCAGGTTAAAAATCCAATTTATCTAAAACAATACATGTGTAGACACATAAAAGTATATATTCAAGTCTAAGAAAATGTTTCATATGAAATTATATACATATAAATAGATAAATAAATATATATCATATAATTGTTTGAAAATAAAACATTTATTTTGAAAATTTGACAATTTATCTTTCACTGAAAGAGGCCTAATTAATTTTTTTAACTTTTAAATTAATTTTATCAAGTGAAGTTCATGGATAATCATGATTTTTAACATGAAATGACATGCGTATATATATATAAATATAAACAACTATTTTCAAAAATAATCTTGAAATTATAATAACATTCATTATATTAATTAGAGCTTAATTATTGTTCTTTAATTATCCCAAAATAATTTTAAGAAATTTAATCTCACAAACCAATAAAAATACATGTATAACATATTTAAGGTAATGATGACAAGAAATATTGAGATAGAACATAAAAATCACCCCCTTTTGCATCATCAAAATACCATTATAAATAAAATTATGATGGATTAAACAATTTCATGTATAAAATAAAAAATTCAGATATATCTTAAATTATTAAAGTTTTATTTTAATAAAATTTCTTTACTATCCTAAATATGAGATTTGAAATTATTTAAACCATCAAGAGGTACATATTAATAATCTAATAAAATAATTTGACATAAAATATATGAAATGTATAAATAAATTGATTTTTTAAGCAGGTTTTTTTAGAAGATTACTTGCACATAAATAGTTTTTAATCAAATGATTTTGATAGTTTTAATTTTTGAATGGAATAAAATCCCTGTAAAAAAATAATTCCATTACTCACACAAATATATAATAAAAAATTATTTAGATAGTCAGGACAAAAATTCTAGTAATTGAATAAATCTAATAAACATATAACATTTAAATACGTAGAAAAAACTTAGAATAATTGAGAATATTTTTCATAATGAAATTACCTTTCAAAAAAATATTTTTTATGTATATTACCTTTGTAAGAATGTTTTTAAAAGTAAATAAGTGTATGGAAATAATTTTTTCCCTTACATGAAACTCTACTGCTCATAATAATATTTTTAGGGTTAGTCCTTCACAATGATAGAAGAAAAAATAAAATAGGAAAAGGAACTAAAAATACGGAAAGAACAATTCTATAATAGAAATATTCAATATATCCACCATTATTTAGTCCATTTTAATTATAGAAAAGTCTTATATATAGATACTCGACACCCAAAAAAATGGTGATCATAAACAAAACTAATATGAATGGACATATTTCCTACTGAAAAATAATCTCTACTTTCCCATAAAATAATAATCTAAACCAAACAGAACTTGTGTACATGGGAACCTAATACCAAAAATGATATTTAAAATACCTCAAATACCCATTCGTTTTTCCACATTCCTGAAATCCAGCTCACCTTCTCCAAGAGGGATTAATGGGCGGATGATTCCAAGAGTAATATGATGGTCAAAGGCATCATGGGTCTTTAACATGCATTACAGGTCGATCGACTGTCATCAGGGTGTTTTTGGATTGATCCACACATGACCATCCCCGAGTTACAAAATTCCGAAATGCATCGCACACTAGATGACCCTTGAAAAATGTCATCTTCATGATTTTTGGCTATGAATGTGGATTGAAGGTGACCTGTTGAAGAAGAAAATTCCTTAAATATTGTAACTTATTATGGGAGGAAACTTATGAGAAAAATGATTTTATAAAATGTGTAAAATCCCAATATAATCTAAGAGCTGATGGAACACCATATCATGTTCAAGATAAAGTGTTGTGGAACATTCCATTGATCCTTAGACTCTAGAATTTTTTCAAGTCTAATGAAATATCAATAAAAATTTAATGAAATGATACTAAGATAAATAATAGTAATGATGAGTAGGCTCACCTAGTAGATAGATTTGAACAAAAGAGATTTGATGCTCGATATACTAGTTTCATAACTAACACGCGTAATGTGAGGCTGTGTCTTTTATGTGATGGTTTTAATCCATTTGGGTATATTATTACTTCGAACATCACAAGGAAAATTTTCATACACATTTATAACCATCCTCTATAGATGTATAGGAAAAAAACTTTCACTTTCATGAGAATTCTCATATCTAGACCTTATAATTCTAGAAATGATATAGATGTATATAAGAAACCTTTAATAAAATAGTTTAAACATCATTGTAATGTGGGTTTGTTCACATATGATGCATGTTTGAAAGATATATTTCAGATGCATGTTGTGATAATGTGGATGATCAATGGTTTTAATAAATATGAAATGATGTCTGGATAGATCACGAAAGAAAAAACTATCATGTCCCATTTTGATGATGAATACATGATCCAGAAGACTAAAATATCAACGTAGTTTCAGTTTTATGGGGCATCGACAATTCTTTCCAATGGACCATCCATATAGGATTAATCGTCTATGATTTGATAATACCATGGAGTCCAAAACCCACCTCAGCTTATATATGTAACTTTTGTGCTTAATGAATTGAAAGATTTTAGTTTTTCATTCGGTAAGGGTTAGATGAAATATAGGAAGAGGAAGAATGTTTCCACCTAAACCTATTACAATTGGAAAAATATAAGTATCTTTTTTGATTTTCCTTATTGTTCAACCAAATTTTTATGTCATTTATTATATGTAATTCACATTTAAAATAATATATGTGAAATGTTTCTTTCAATTCCACTAAATCTTAAGGGATGGACAAAATATGATTTATGATCTCGTCGTCACATGGTGGATTAGGGCATCATACTAGAACTGCATCTTGTGTGTATCAGTGAAAGTAAATGGAAAGTTACATGTGTTTCTTATTTGATTAAACCTACAAAAAAAATATATTTATGGAGGTAATATAGACTATTAAAGTTCACGATGTCTATTCAAGAAACTTATCAAAATGGATCAATAAAAGAGATTTGAAGATGAAATCTTTGAAGACTCATGATTATCACATCTTTCTACATGAGTTGATTCCAATAACAATTTGCTATATTATGTAGAAAAATGATAGGGTTTCAATCATTATATTGTTCCATTTATTTATAGATATTTATGCTAAGAAGTTTTTGATGTCTTTCTTGAAAAAAAATTTTATTAGAAGAACCATTAATTTTTTGTGAGTTATAGAAAATTTTTCCTCTATTAATTTTCACATGCATGCTATATCTAACTATCCATCTTCCAAACAAAATAATTCTTAGAGTACCTATCAATTTTTTGGATGTATCCAATTGAAAGAAACATGTTCACATTGAAGACTTATGTCCATAATAGAAATCATATTGCATGTTCTATCGTGAAAGGTTACATGGATCCATAATGTATGGATTTCTGTTTAATGTATTTGTATGATCTGAATATGCGAGAAAATATACCAATGAAAAATGAATAATAATAGTATGATAAAATTGATCCTAGTTTTCCATCACATCCCTAAATAGGGGGAATTATTAGATCATATACATTGACTATATTATGCTCCAAAGAGCAAGAGACGACACATCACATAGTTTTTTTACCTATGACTTGTTCGATGACTACATCAAGTAAGTAAATTATATCATGTAATTTTACATATATGTTAAACTATTTCTATTTTATTCAGAAGGGAACAAAAACAAATTATAAATAGAATGCATTGTTCATTATCTTTGAGAAGGAGAGAGAATTTTTATACAAAAGAGTTTTATTCTTGGTTGAAATCGATCGTAGAAATACTAACGTAATAAATTAATAAAATAAATATTTAGTTAAAAATAATATTCATTTATATTTTAGGTGTTGAGTTTCCTATTGAATCTATCTCTAAGGAAATGAGAGATTTGGATCTTGGCCCTAATTCTGTGATTCGTGAATATAAATCAATTATGATGAATGGGTACAACTTTATTATCACTGAATGAGAAAATAACATGAGAACATAACATTATGGTGTTATAGTAACAGCCAAAAATATTGTTATGATAGTACATCAGATAGAAGACCTTTATTTGAAAACTATAGTGGTTTGATTTGATGAAGAGGCATGAAACATTTATTGATGATTGTGGATTTCAAGTTATTGACATGAATCACACTCTTTATACTGATGAACTGTTTATATTGGTGTCAATGTAGAAACATGTTTTTATGTAAAAGATCATATTTTACCTGAATTTGGTGTCATTATTCAAGTAATCCCAAGACATATTTTTTATGATAGTGATTATGGAATTGACTCCACCCCCACTCCCATTAGCCCTGATCCATTTATTACTAAAGATGACTCCAATACTTCAATAGTCAGAGTTGATTGTGAACCTAAAGTTGTGGTGGGAAATATATAGAATCATTCATCCATGTTATTAGTTATTTTGTTTTATCTCGACTTGGGTTTTTAAGGATAGTTCTATACTAATTTATTTTCTATTGATTAAAAATATTTTGTACCCAACTTGACCTTCATGTTCATTTTAAATATTTAATGGTTTCGGTTTCTTTTGATTTTCATTTTTTAACATTGAATTGAATAGTATTCAAACCTACAAAATGAAAAAAATAGAGAAAATTAAATTATAAAAAAACAAGATGAATTGATTTGGACATATTAAACTAATTGATATAAAAATAAAAATAAATGAAAATAATTACATAACAAAAAATGAAAAAATAACCTAACCTAAAATATGAACCAAATGACCCAAGAAAAATAAAAATAGAGAATCGACCAAATCAATTGACAAAAAACAAGCCAAATGACCAAAGATAAATAAAAATAGACAAATGACCTAATTAATTTACCATAATGAACCAAATCAAAAAAATAAAATTTAATTGGATTGAATTGAAAATTTAAGAAAACTATATCATACCCATGATAAACATTCTCATTTGAACATATTTTTTATATGACATGTATTTTGTTTTGATATTCTTCCCAGTAGATATAAAATGATTTGGTTATATCACTATGTATTTTTTATTTGGATTGTCAACTGATATTCCTTAATTAAGTCTTGCCTCATATTATTTCTAGTCTGGGTTATACATTAGTTATGATTTTCTGATTTGTTACATATTTGTTTTCAAATGTTGGAAATAAAAAATATTGAGTAGATACAAAGAAAAAGAATGGCAGACAAAAATCAATAAATGAGTGAGATGGGAATCCCTACATTAGTTCCCTTTATGAGTATTTTATTATATATATATATATCAATAAGACATAATGTCATGTGATTATTTTGTTTTTAACTTTTAATCAGGATCCACCACCAAGGATCCAGTTATTCACCAACTAGCCTAGTGGTTCTAGTGATCATAATGGTGATACGAGGGGGTGGTACTAAAACTAGGTTCTCCAGTCGGCATACCTGATCACATGCTATATCTCCCCCTGACGTACCATCTACCACACCTTCTGATCCTATATTTTCATTACAAACACTCCTGATATTTAGGCCACCCTTGTTTTCACCACCATTTGTATTTTAATCTCATCACCTATAATTCCTAAATCTGACAATGATTCTTATTCCTCATCCATATTATACATTTTTAATAGCCATATATTCCATCTCATTTTTCCCTTTACTTCCTTCTCCCCAATATTATACATTCATGCTTATTCAATTCCTAGTTTGATACATTCTGAGTCTATGGAGCATACATTGGGACCCACTCAATCTATTCAAGTGTATGTTCCATTAGTTCATAGGGATCTAGTGATTCCCAATAATCA
This sequence comes from Viscum album, assembly GCA_963277665.1. Lineage (NCBI taxonomy): Eukaryota > Viridiplantae > Streptophyta > Magnoliopsida > Santalales > Viscaceae > Viscum > Viscum album. The sequence goes on from OY728134.1 coordinate 510,923,993, forward strand.
ACCTGCCTGAGTAATTTTTATAGAACCATAGTAAATTTGTTTTACCACAATTTATTTTTATTATAAGATGTATTGATATAGTATTTTTTTCTTATTTAACAACTGGATCTTCTAATAAAAGGAATGGTCATACATGCATGCATGCTGTGTGGAACTACTGAACATAGCTTATGGTAGATTACAACAAAGAAAACTAAATGATTGGAAAAACAGGGCGTGAATATAGGAAATTTTGGCAACACTTTCCAAATACCCCGAAATCATTCCCATCAGGACACTCTTCTATAGAAACCTACCAAATGATGTAAAAGATAACACTTGGGCACATATATGGGTAAAAAATTCATTGTATTTAATATTATATTATTATTATATTTATATGAATTAATATTTTGGTTCCATCTTCATTTTAATTTCCTTGATGGTGAGGCTACAAGGCCCACACAACTCATGAAATTAGGTGAGATGTAGAGAGGCTATAAGCATGAGTTGTATAGTGGATGACATGATAAAGTTGGCATGGATTTAAAGGCCACACCTTTCATGGATGACTGTATGGTAGAATATTATTGGGAAATGATTTTTAATTAGGTGAGCACCGAGTTCAAGGTATTAATCAAATTTGAGGTTTTAAATGAAAATTACAATGATTTTCATTAATAATTTTTTATTATTGACAATTATTTTTTAGTAATCATCAAAAAGAAATAAAAAACAAGGACACTATGAAATACCTCTACACTTTGGGATGAACTGTGATGCTGGACCATGAGAGGAACTGGGTATGATAATACTTTATAATTTTTTAGGAAATGAACTTTAATTTTTTTCTTCCAAAATTCATTCCATTTATAATTGAGATAAATAAATTATCATGTGTTATCTCATTTATTATTGAAAGCATTTAGTGTGTAATGAAATTTCAGGGTTAATATTTTTATGTTTTTGAGAATGTAATGAACCTATAAAAACACTGATAATTTATTAAATGTCCATTATATTAATATCTTGCAATACTGTGGCCACTTACCTTTAAAATGTTTAAAGATAAAATCATTAGTACTTTAACATTGTTCATGTAGACATGAATTTCTGTATGTTGTTTTTTTGAAAAAATATACTTATTATAACATCTTTATATTATAGTCATGACTAGAGTCTTGATAACCCATTAATGCATATTCATTTATGTTATAGTATTACATGTTCATCTTATAATTAGTTATGGTGATCACATAAAAGCATTATTATTGATTACTACGATGACCTGTTCACTTTTATATATGGTATATCTATTGATAACCCATTAATGGATACTCAATTATAATTCATCTACCATATTTTTTTTCTTTTAAAATTCATTTAGAATTAATATACATTTGCTTTTAGTTATGAATTTAATTATTAGTGACCTATTTTCAATTTGGGTTTTCTATATGCAATGTGATTGAAGAGGGTAGTTTTAAATATTGAAAGATGTATGCCTTGAGAAAAATTGTTTTTCTTGAGCAGAAAGAAAAAGATATAATTGTGGTAAACGAATTGACATAGCAGTATATTGTACGTCTTAATTAGTAGATTTAAAATGTCAATATCAATTTTTTTAACTTAATAGTCTATTTATATGTGTAACTATGAAATTTAGAGGCCCTTGATTACTAGGAAACAGACAAATTTGGTCTAAATGATTACTTACATCATGTTTTGGTAGATGCGCACCATGGAAGAGTATGTTGTCGTTTAGGGAAGATTATTTTCCCGAAGAGGTATTGGGCCACTTCAGGTGCCATTTCTAGTAACATAGAGTTAGAAAACTCTAATTCATGGGAATTAAATTATAAGGATATGGAAGAAAAGTAAAAAAGATCCATTTAGGTGGAATAATGGAATCAATGTTTTAATAATGAATTTATGAAATAGATGGATGTTTTATTTTCATCACTTCCACCAAAGATCGCTACATATTATGATCCATATATGTCAAAGATGCATAAATTATACTATGAACCAGGTAGTAGTCATAGTGGTGGTTAGTATGATGACCTTATTGATGATGGTGATAGTGAGGATGATGATGAGAAAGAGGGAGAGTATGACGATGAGGTTGAGTATGAGGATAATGCCGAGGATGAGGATGAGATTGAGGATGACGGTGATGATAGAGATGGTAATCTGGGATAGATTGATCCTTTACATTTTTGACTGAAGTTTATTACATTTTATGCTTTATGACTTGTTCTGAATTAATATATATGATATTTTTATGTATTTTATCACTGTGTAAATGCATCAATTATTTTTTTGTGTTGTGGATATTTGATGATGCTATTGTGATTGAATTGTAGGTTATATTTTCATTGTTTGTAGGTTCTATTTTATGATGTTCTTTTTTCATTGCATTTTAGGTTCTGTGTTATAAATTATAGGTTATGTGGTTCGGTGGTTAGGGTGGGGATATTTCTGGCTATGGAATTTAGGGGGGGGGGTCTATACCAACATTTTTATTACTGTTGGTATAGCCTTAAACTAATAGTTAATAGTAAAACATTGGGATACCTCTATACCAATGGTTTACTATGAACTTTTTGTTAATGTTTTATTAATATCATGCTATAGAAACTTTTTATTGAGAACTATTGGTATTGGCCTTTCCCAAAAACAATCTAGCCAATAGTTTGGAGAACTATTGGTATAGGCCACACAAATAGTTCTCCGGCCTATAACAATGGTTTTGAACTGTTGGTATAGCCCATTATTCAAGCAGTGAGACTTTAATTAGTTGTGAAATAAAAAACACACACACACACACATATATATAAAATAATAATGATTATTTTTAGTTTTATTTACAATAATTTAATTTTAAACAGACCACAATAACTATTTTAAATGGTCAAATTATGTATAAATACATTACCGCAACCATTTTTTTTAAATATCCTTATAAAATTTGCAAGTCCTCTACCCAAAAATATGATTCCTATTGTTATGTTCCTCGGTAATATTACCCTTATTCTCTTTGTTGGGTTTCTATTCATGAAATATCCCAAAGACATAGGCTATGACACTGCATTTATCTAGTTTTTTGTAAGTTGTAATTGTTTTTTGATTATGATAGTTATAGGTTTAGTGTTACTACCTTATTAGTGTGAGGATACATTCTTATACTTATTTTAATGTATTTATTTAAATAAAAGTACATTTTTTTTGTTTATAAAATATATACATCTTATTCATTGTATTTTTTTAATATGTGATTATATAATAATTAACAGGTAGTTACAATACATGTCATGTCTACAAATATTCCAAAATAGGTACACAATAGTAAAATATAATATATGTATAGAAATACCAAAAATCCCAAAAATAAAATTTACTAACTATCATTATGAGACTTAGCTCAGTCCTAGGATCCACTGTTCCAAGGATGAAATCAAGAACCTATAGTAGGGTGTTGTCACTTTTCTTTACATGCATTCATATAGTTTGTTAGGTTACCCAATGTGGTCTGAATAGGGTGTGAGATACAAATCCTGGTAGGTAAACACCCAAAGTTCAAGGTCCGTCGAGTTAGTAAATATATAATAATAATAGTTTACAAGCAGTAATAGAATATATAAATGAATCACTAAAAGAAAATAACTCCTAAAGGAATGGGTTCTCATGGAAAACCATTATTTTCTACCTAATTAGATCATAACCAAAATTTCTCTGATTAAATAGTCAACCTTATCTCATTTTATATTAATATTTGTTTAATTATTATGTCTCGGGAACTAGTGCCCAGCCCAACATCCCCTATGAAGTTATGTGATCAAGTATTCTAAACTGTAACATCATTATAGTATTAGTCTCTGACCAAATCCAAGCTTTTTCTTTGGATTCCTAGACACTTCATACAAATAATTTCATTAATTAATCCATTAATAACCTAAGACCATCCTTGAAATTAATTATTTGGAGTCGAGGTATCACTCAAGGTTTAACATAAAACAAGAACCTTACATGCCCATTATAGGCATTCCTCATGGGAATCTTGGAATCACTCTATGTGTGGTATAATATCATTTCCATTCAAGTCCATCCTTGGGAGTCCATTAAAGGATCCCAAGTTTCACCAATGTAATATATGATCAATTTCCCCTTGATCGTGTCTTAAAAAATTCATAAGGATTCAAAGTATCACTTGGATGTATGATAATAAGCACCACTTGAGTCTTTACTTGGAAATACATATAAGGATTCCAAGAGTCAATCGAGCATAATAAATGTAGTATCCACAAGATTTTTCCGTGGAATTTATATTAGAACCCATGTGTCACCCAAGGCATATCATAAAAATTTAGTCAATCCCATTTAATTATGTCTAGGTCATCAACAATAATAACTCATTTAAACCTCACCTCAAAAGGTGGATCAAGGAATGGGATAAGATTATAAGTCTTAACCTCTTAATTAAACAACATGTGATTTTTTTTATAAATGATAAATTTATGCTTAATAAGTCATTACATGGTAATGGCCTAGGTTAAAGGTCTTCCCTTCACATTTCTGATCAATTCAATTACAATTGAAAATTAACAATTAAACATCCCATGGAAAGGAAACAGAAACACCTAAAAGGTATCTAAAATTAAAATTCACCCATTGTGGTCCATTTAATTATATAACACACCCATGGTGTGGTTCCAATTTATGGTCTATAACATATAATCATTTATTAATGGTCTCATTAATTACATAGGTCAAACCTATTCAATTTAATCAAGGAATAGATTTTATTTCAAGGATTACCATTTGATAATTGGGTGAATGGAAAAATGACATATATAAACACTACATATTTAAGGAAAAATAATGAGACCACCTACAATAGGTCCATAATGGAGTGTTCATATTGTATCAGCTCCTAATTCAACTCCGATTGGGAGAAAAATAAAGAAAGAATGAGAACCCCAAACACCGATAAAATTACATTGAAACAAAATAGAAAAGACAATAATAATAATAATGGGGAATGACACAAAATTAATTGATATATTATAGTTTTGGATTCAATGGGAAAAATAGTTATTTATTCTGATCTAGAATGGAGATGATCTATCATTTCCTAGTATAGGTGTTAAGGAGGGATCTCAAGAGATCAAGGATTCCAACAGAAGGAGAAAATATAGTTAGGGTTGAAATATAACATTAATTAATGGATTTTTGGTAATTTACAAAGAATTAATAGGCTAAATAGTTTGGACACATTGTTGGATAAATTGTGTGCTGATCGTGTTCCCTTGGCTGTAAAAAGGGGTACCCCACATAGTTTGAATGAACGATTTTACTAACCATGTGAAAACATGTCTCAGCCCTCTTTCAAAAAAGGAAGACATAACTGCATGGTTGTGCACCTCAAATCATGTTTTATTTTTAACATTTTGGGATCCCCTTATTATATGCCCAAACTTGCATGGTTTGTAGTAACCATATGGATTTCCATACGTGGTTTCTAGTAACTATCTAATAAGCCTTTTTCACCCCAAAATCTATGTTCTGGGCCCCAAACAAGCTCAAGACACCCCCAGTACCTCCCTGAATTCAGTGGAGATTACATTAGGCTATAATTAAGAATTTAAAATGAAACAATTATAGAAATAAAACACTCCATATCTCAAGAAAGAACCTGGTACTTATACTATGTACCTAATTTCCCGAAAAACTAATTGACATGATCCTCGAGGATGTACTAAGTGTTATCTTATGTAATAGACCATGAAATAAAGTGTTATAAAATTTGTATTTTTATACTCTATTGTCTTAATGAACTTCAATTCATGATTTATTACAAATAGGTACACATGAAATAATTCCAACAGATCATGAAGCATAGTTTCTTTGGGAATTGGGTACATAGGATAAAAAATTTCAATTGGAATACAATGAAATTATTGAAAAATTCCTAAACATGATCCTAAAATTTCATCATTCTTATAAAACTGCACGACATAACCTCTGGATGTAAATATGAAAGGGGTGAGATATAAAGCCTAGTAAAGGAATACAAAATCCATATCAAAAGGTAAATTAGTCCATGTTAGAAAAGAGGCATGTCAGGGTAACATTAGAGGGGCGAGCATTATAATCTTGAACAATGAGGCATGATATAACATGATAATAAAATTTAAACATAGGAATGTGGTAACAACTTCAAACATGTAATCATAAACATAAGTCAAGGATAAATTCCAATACATAAATCCATATTTTGATTATTCTAACCTCCCACACAACATAAATGGAATCTCATGAGATTAAAACATTACCCATTACATTATAGGGATATATAATTTTGGGCCCACCCATCACTTTAAAATCATGTACATTCATAAGTGCTCCACATAGATCATAAAAAAAATATGTATATCATTAGTTTTAATTATAATATTAGAGAGTGTGGGTTATATTCTTATAAATCTCAAATAAATAAAGAATAAGTACAAGTAGGTGAATACCATTGAGTGGAAATGAAGACAGGTATTCCCAAAACAAATGTTTGGCATGGAAAATCATAGGATAATTTCAACAACATAACAGGTATACATAAAGGATTGTATAATTAGATAATGAGGGCTAAAATAGTAAATAATTACATGGAAATCATAAGTAAAGTATGATGTATATATAAAAAAATTTCTTAACATGAACAAGTGAAAAAAGGCATAATATAAAGAAGGTGCTTGAATAATGAGGGGGAGCGAATCCCTTAGCTTGAGAGGGTTCTTCTTAAATATTTAGAGGAGCTTAATGAGACCTTGTAGGCACCTTTGGAGAAAACTATATAGGTAAGGGTATATTAATTTCATTATCAAAGGGTTTTTAGTAAATAGGAATGGCATTTTAAGTGTGCTTACATAGAAAAATCAAGGGAAACTCATTATTAATTTCGAAACATAGGGTTTGACCTGTATATGATAAAGTAATCAAAATAAAAAATTCCCATGCTTTATTACCATGGTTCCTTCCAAATAAGAGTTGTTTTAATTATTTTATAAGTATAATAACCACAATTATTAAAATAATTTCCTTGGTGATGTAGAAGTGAGTCAAGTTTATAAATAATTCATTTTTACACCATAAAATATTATATAGGTTTTGATGGATTAATTAAGGGTTTATAAAAATATTTTAATAACCTTAATTTTTTTAATCAAACAGGTTCAGGATCTGGACAAGCCCGTTCCTCAAAAAATATTGTTATAAAAAAGAGAAAGTGGCATTAGAAGGGGGTTTACAAATCCATGAGTAAGAAATCCCACACATGTCGAAATCGAAAAAAATGAGAAATAAATCAGGAGAAATAAAAGACCATCCATAGGAGGCCTCTACAATTTACCTCTTTGAAAGAACATCAGCAACCTGATTGGCCTCCCAATAAATATGGGTGACATCAAGATGTATGTGCTCAAGAATCAACAAACAGTTGATCCAGGAAGGAAGCATTTTCCATGGTACCAATCTGGATCAGGTTTCTAGGATGGGAACCATAGTGGTGGAGTTAGATTTCACCCAAAGGTGATTCCATCCATAGTGAGTGACATAACTTATTTCTTTGATCATAGCCCATAACACTTCTTCGATCACCATGCGATTACCAATATAGTGGTTGAAGCAGCCTTTAACGAAGCCCTGATGAGTGTGGAAGATGCCACCACATCTTGAAGGCCCTGGTGCACCAAAAGCATCCCCATCAATATTCACTTTCAGCCATCCTAAAATGGGCAGAATCCATCAAACAGATTTAAGAACAAGAGGTTTTCTTTGACTCTTTTTGTTACACCAAAAGATCTCAGAATAACCAAGTCAACAATGTCATTTTTCAAAGTTCCAGTATGAAATTTAGAGGTAGTCAGGACATACTGGTATACCATGTACAATCTGATTAATAAGGATGGCTGTTATCCATAAAAAAATAGTGGCATTCTTGGATTTCCATATCACTTTGAAGATAGAAGCAACAACTGTAATGAACATAGCCCCAATCTATTGACTAAGTTGTGTGCACTAGATAGATGTCATAAGTGCCTCCATTCTATGCAGATCAATTTGCACACCAAAAGCAGCATGCAAGTGTGACTAAATCCTGAATGAAAAATTACAAGAGAAGAAGAGATGCGAGATGGAATCCTCAACTCGAAGGAATATGACGAATGCCGAGGCCAGTTGAATTATAGTTTTTTGGAGTATGTTGTGCACCGACAACTTGTTTTTCCACAGCCTCTAGCGCTACAGGTAAAAATAAGGTGAAATGTAATAGAATTAGAACATCTTCAACCACATAGGCATAGAGGATAAAACATCACACATGTTCCTGTAACATTCCCTGGAAGAGATGCATCCATTGGTGTTGGGAGTCCAAACCAAGGTGTTCGCATTAGTATAAATATAGCCCGAAAATTTGAGGAAAATATCTACATACATGCATCTCTAAAAATAAGCTGATGATGTTGCATCAGAAATAGTAATTTTCTTCATGGTGGGAGGCACCACAATTATTTCATTGAGGGTCTTTCCCAACCAAGGTATAGACCAAGCATTGTGAGTAGATTTCCTACACACCAGATAGTTCGAAAATCACATGAGCTCCAAATAGTAATGTCTTAGTGATGGACATATAGAAGAGAAAACATGCAAGGAAAATGCATTCCACAACTTCCCAAGAAACATATGAAAAAGGAATTCCAGATAAATGTAATTGGATGTGAGCAAGTTCTATGTGAATTTCATAAACAAGGCATCATTAAAGATTATAAGATCCTTGACGCCCATGCCCCCTATGTCAATGGGATTCGTACAGTCATTCCAAGAAATGGTGATGAGTTTCCTCTCATGAATGGATCCAATCCACATAAAATTTCTGATCATATCTAACAACTCCTTGAGCAGATTTATAGGCCATATATAGATAGAGAAATCATAAACAAACATTAAGGTGGTCACTGAATTAACAAGGAAGACCGTCCCTGATTGAGACATGGTATTTCATTTCCATGTGGCCATCTAGGAGATGATATTTGAAGAAATGTTTTCAAGGTAGCTTATTTTCACCTTTCCAAAAAAAGGTACCCCCAAATATTTAAAAGGGAGAGTCCCTTTTTTGACTTCAACCATCCTGACAATTTTATTTGTCTTATGTAGAGTCATACCATCTCTAAAAACCACAAATGACTTGTTCCAACTTATAGCTTGCCCAGAGACCTCCTCGTAATTATAAAATATCTTTCAGACATAATAAATAGTGCCTTTGTCAGCCTGTCCAAACAGGATAATGTCATGAGCATAGCGAATATGCCACAGTGAGAAGAGGTTCCTGCCAACTTTTATTTTCTGATAAAGGCCAGCCTATAACAGATCATTTTGGAAAACACTTTAATAATATTCTGCCATGGAAAAGAGCAATCCAGAAAATGGGTCACCTTGTCTGACACCCTTGGAGCATTGAAAGTAACCTCTTAGGGATCCATTGATAAGGATAGAAAGTCTAGAACTTGTAAAAATTGTATGAACCAACATAGTGAAGAGGTCGGAGATTATATGTCTCTTTGTCATTGCAAAGATGAAGTCCCATTTAATCATGTAAAAAGCCTTTGAGATATTCAGCTTGAGTGAAAATATTCCATGTTTAAATTTCCTTCTCATGATATTGGCACCCTCAAAGGCCATGAAAAGATAATTTTGAATGCATCTTCCATGGAGAAAACCAAACTGATTGTGGGTGATAACATTCATTGTAATGATCACCAATCTAGAGACAAAATTTTACAAATAATATTGGGTATGGTGTTTCCAACGGATACTGGTCTAAAGTCCTTAATATCTATTGAATTTTATTTCTTTGGTAACAAAGAAATAAATAATGCATTCACACTATGAGACATTGAGGCATGAGTGAAAAAGTCTTTGACAACACTGATGACATCCTGGCACACAATGTCCCAGTTGAACATGAAGAACTTATTGGTAAACCCATCAAGGCCCACCAAGCTATCAATATTTAAGGAAAATAGGGTTACCTTGATCTCACATTTAAGAAGAACCTCAAACAACATCCTATTTTTCATCTCATCAAATGTAGGATTAATATTTTCATTCATCTTATAAGAAAAATATCCATTCCCACCAGAGTATAGAATTTCAAAATAACTAACTGCAACATTTGAAATTTCAAGCTCAGATTTGAATAAAACTCCATTAATTTCTAGAGATGTGACACCTTTTTTGATACGTCTCTCTCTATGTAGGAAATGAAAAAATTTAGTGTTTCTATCACCCTCTTGCAACCATCGGACATTAGAGTGACTTTAGGCCAGCTTTTCATGCAAATTCAGCAAGTCATCAAGATGAGAAAGGGATCGTACTTCATCCCCAGAAGGAGCATCCTGCTACTGGTTATCATTATGAAATTGAATAAGTTGTTGTTCAACATTCTTGATATCATTTTCTATATTGGGAAAGGATGACCTTCTCCACTCTCTAATCTATTATTTAGCATTTCTGAGATTTCTGGCAAGAACAAAAAGTGGGCTGCCGTGAAACTTAGCTTTCCAAGCATCAAGGAGCACCTCATGAAATCTAGGAATTACAAGACCTGAGTTGTTAAGTTGAAAAAGTATAATATAAGACCTCATATTTCCAGCACATACATCAATTAGGATGGGAATATGATCAGAGTGAATCTTTGGTAAAATGAGTTGAGAAATAACCAAGGGCTCATTCCCTTCATCGATGCAGGCCAAGAGTCTATCAATTTTTCCAGATTGCCTCCCATTAATGATGTACTAGCTCCATGTGTAATCACACCCCACAGTGGTCACTTTAACCACCCTACAGTTGTCAATGAAAGAAACGAAGTCAAAATCATCCAACTTGTTGAAGTTATCACTAGTTTTCTCCTTTGATCGGAGCATAGTATTGAAATCTCCCAATTCCATCCTACTGTGTGAAATTTTCTCAGAAATATAAGTCATATCCTGCCAAAGATCTATTCTTTTGAGATAGGAGTTAGATGCATAAACAAAGACTATAAATATCATAATATATTAGAAAACCATATCAACAAGGACATTCTAATGATCATTAGTGCAGGAAAGAACATGAATGCTTTCATGCTTGAGGACCCATAAATCCTTATCCCAATTGTCATTCACATGCTGTGAAATTGGATAGTATCCAATTGGAGACCATTTGAAAGCTTTCAAGCTTGAGAACTTCATTTTCAGTTCAGCAATGCCAATAATTAAAGGTTTTTTGGTCATAAGAATGTGCCTAAGGGCCTTGACTATTGGAGGGTTCCCAAGACCATGGAAATTCCAGATAAAAAATCCTCATTTATTGAGGGCCGACTTGCCTCTAGTTTGAGGCCCCCATTTCTTCATGCTATCCAGTTTATTGGATTTAGTGTTCCCTTTAGCCTTGACTTTAGAGGACCTATCATCAAGAAATTATTCATTTTTCCTAGGGGTAGGGGAGATTCATCATTTCCACTGATTTCATATATTATATCTTTGGATGGAGCACTATCATCATCATCTACACTAATTATTTCCCACTTAGAGGTGGGAATTTGTTTGGAGAGTGAGAAAAGCATACATCTACAGCTCCTAAAACTAGTATTTTTGCCGATTTCATAGGTTGTACCAGATAAAAGGAGTCCCATTTATAAGAATCCTATCCAGCCAAAAATGCATTAGGCAAGGCATATACATGAACAGAACCAGCACCACCCCTTGTGAGTCTAGGACAACTTCATCAGAGCCATATACATGAGAGATGAAGTTCTCCTACATTCTACCAAGAGGATGGCCTGGACCATGTATGTCCTGCCCTAAATTGGTGCTTTTCGGCTTATGTCCAGGCAAGGACGTAGTATGCATTTTTGAGTCTAAGACTACTTCATCAATGACAAACTTTTTAGTTCTGATGTTCTCTTGCTTTCCATCAAAATCCTGGTATGAGTCTTGTATTTCTTGGCCTGAGTTGCATATCTTCTCATTCTATTCCAGACCATCATTGATCGGGGCCTTATAATCCTGTTCAGTGGCCATAATCTATTGATGTGGCTGGTAAATCCCATTGGACACTGGGATGTCCTTAGGCACACTCTCTAGATTCAAAGAATCATGATTTATTGATTCCTCATGTTGTAAACCAATGCAGACATCTTGCATGTCCACCAGCATAAAAGGATTAAGTGCATGCTAGAGGAGAACCACTTTGTTAGCCACCTCCAACTCAACAATGTCAACATGTGCAACCAAATCAGGATCCAGTCCATACACATGTTTTGACTCTAGTTTATGTTCCTCACCATGAAAGATGGGGCCTGGACCAGAGTTTGCAAAAGCAGGATCATGAGCCATCCCCTTGAAATTGTCCAGACCTCTTTTGCATGCTGCCTCAACATGACCCTTCGAATTGCATTTTGCATAGAACATTGAGAGATTGCACTCAGATAAGAGATGTTCAAATATGATTCAACCATCACAAAACATAGGCTTCCTTTTATAAACAATAACTAAGTTAAATCTTCCATCCCTCATGGTAAGAACCACCTCCTCCACCAAAGTACTTGCCATATCAACTTCAACAAGGACTCTTGAAAAGTTACCATACCTTGGGTTTTCAGTTTTGTTATCAATTCTGATGGGATTTCTAACTGAGGATGTAATATCCCATATAATTCTAGGATTCCAATACATACAATTGAGTTTAAAGATGCGGATCCATACCCGAGTATGTGTGTTTTTGACACTAAATGGATCAAAGTTCTGGTCCCATTATTGAATTCTTAGAATTCCTGGCTTCAAGGATATAGAACCAAAACTCCAGGCCATTATTTTGTTCTCATCTGATGGAAACACAATGTGAAAGCATCCTTTCCTCATTGATGTAATTCTCCAATCACCAAACCCCCATACAACATCAATTCTGTCAGTCATATCAGTAATGTTCCACATTCACTCACCCCTCAGAGTCAAGACATGAGCAATGATTGAAAATTTATATATCATCATCCTTTCCTCAATGGACTCTTGATTTGCTGAGACATGTGCCGTTTTTACCTTCTTTATGATTCATCCAGGCAAAGGAACTCCAAAATCAGACAAACTCGACGCAGCTCTCACGATATCAGCAAACGTCTTCTTCACACCAAATGAGTCTAAAGGATTCAAATGATCTAAAGTATTCTTCTTGCGAGACGGACAATGGGAAGACATTTCCTTATGCCCAGGTATCACAATGACATTCAGGTCTGGATCTGCCTTATTGCATTAAACAACATCACCCTACGCACAACCTTCATTCCGGAAGAGGAGACCCCCTTGCTCCGCCATTTAATAATATCTTAAAAACATTTTATTTTAAATATAAAACCTACATCTGGTTATGGATATTCATTATGGTATTAATTAAATCAGTTTTGGACATTTATGATGTCATAATAGGCACTATAAATTTGTACCTCATTATCTTTTGACCAAAAAATATATTTTTCTCGAAAAATTATGAAAAATCACCATTTGATAGTTTTGATCTTTTGATTTAAAAAATAATGTTTATTTTATCCAAATAATTATATAATTATAATAATTTACATTTTTAAATGAAACATTCATATTTAATGAAAAGTACTTTTTTTATAATAACAATTTTTAGATCTTTATAAAATATTTTTGACTTTGCAAAATTTTATTATAAATTACATTAAATAAATATTATTTAATAATAATATTTTATTAAAATTTAATTTATTTCATAATTTATTTAATTTATTAAAATAAAGTGTCTTGATTTAATCTATATATTTCCCAAAAATTAAATTTGCGTTTCATTGTTTCAAAATCTAATTTTTATCGAACATAATTTTTTTTATGATTATAAAGTAATAAAATATAAATATAATAATTATTTTAATGAAAATATAAAAAATAAATCTGTTAGGATCTAGATACATAACCCATTATTAAACTATATACTTCACTATGGGTAAGGTGTGTGATGAGGATATTTTTATAGGGTAGTTCAATGAACATGGTTTGTGCTGTGATCTCAATGAGTTTGAAATTATCATGTAAATAGTTTTGATCATGCTTTGGTTTTTGAATCTCAACTTTTTGTTAGTTAAGTGTAAATCATAGTGATTATATATCCATTAGAATCAATGATAAATGGTCTTCATATGGTATAATCAAATTGCCTGAGGCCATAACCTCTTCCGTCTATGTCAATTAGACTTTATCATAACCATTAATATAGAAATCATAATTTAACTATAAAATGACTATTTTATCAATGTTTATGATGATTAATGATCTTCTAAAACTAATAGTATATAACATAAAATAGTCTAAAATAACAAAAGCAGAATATATTTTTTCTATAAAAACCTTAAAAAACAATTCATTTATTCGTTCAAGAAGGGAATTTCATTTAAAAATATTTGGTCATTTCATTCTTCCCCCTTCCAAAAATTTCTCCCAAGAAATTTTCATTTCATACAATAAAATAGATGAGAACACTTATGTTTCATACCCTATTCTGGTTCCCATGTATCCTCCTCAAACTTTTTGTCCCGCTATAACACTTTGAACAAGTGAGTATTCTTATTTCGAAGATCCTTGTCTATAAAATCTAAGATCTTCACCGACTACTCCCCATGTGAATGATCATTTTCCAGATACAAATCCTCTAGATTCAGTACAAGTTAGGGGTCTGGTATGTACTTCCCCAAGAGGTATACATGGTTAAATCATGTAGTTAAGATAGTTTATGTGGGAGTTCCAGTATATAGGCCACCAATCTAATGCGATCAGTGATCATAAAAGGGATAATGTATCTTGGAATATGCTTTTCCTTTTTCCCAAAACTCTTGACTATCTTCCATGATAATATATGAATCAACAATTTATCTATAAACTCAAAATATTGGCTTCATCAATTATATTACTCATATAATTTCTTTATACTTTATGTAGATTTTATATAACACTGAATGATTTGAACCTTCTCAATCATTTATTGGATAAGATCAGATCCCATTATATTTCACTCTACAACTTCACTTCAGCATTTTTGAGTTTGAATTATCTTTCCATGAAGAGACTCAAAAATTTATATTTGAATTCTAGAATTAAATATATTATTATATGTGAACTCTTCCAAATGAAGGTGCTGGTCCCATTATCCGTGGAAATATATAGTTTATGATCCCTGTATATCCTCTAGAGTTTTAATGGTTCTTTAAAGCTAAGAACCCATCTAAGGGTGCTAAAAAATGATAAAGATCAGTTATATATTTAACAATTGCTAAAGGCTTCTCCAAAACCATGAGGAAAACCTTAGATCACGATTATATATAATATAGAGTTGAACTCCATGAAGTCTAACCACATTACATATGTATACCATGGCAAGTTGGTCAAGAGAGAAACCTTCCTTGATAGAAATGAAATGTTCCAACTTTGTAAGGTGATAACTATGATATACACGGCATTATTTCCTTTAGGTGTCCTAGGGAGTCCTATAATGAATTAAATTATTATGTTTGGTCATATCCATATTGGTATGGGAAATGGTTGTATCATACCATTTTAATTCTATCATACCACTTTGACTTATTGGTATACCATGCATCAAGATACAAACTCCACATTATCTCCCTTAGTTTTATCCTACCAAATGTTTTTCATAAAATCTTTATACATCATAGTTAATTTGGATTAATAGAGTAGTATGGACTATGAACATCATCTATAAGTTCCCTCTTCACTTTTTGTCTGTATGGGACACATATATAGATTCTATACCATATAACTCCATCAACAACAAAGTTGAAATCAGGAATATTTTCTCCCTTCTTTTGAATTTACACATCATATTTATAAGCCTCCATAATCCTCTCAAGAATAGATGGTTGAGAAGTTATTTTAGTAAGGTAGGATGAATATCCATTAATTATTCCCTTATACATCCTTTTTATGTACAATAATAATGGATCCATTTCAATCCTCATCATGGATAAGGTTATGGGATTTTTATTAGTCATGGCATATAAGACTTTTTTTTACTTACTAGGATGATAATGGACGGAAAAATCATAATTCTTGATCATCTCTAAACACCTTCATTGGATCATATTAATCTCTTTTTATGTGAATATATACTTAATGATTTTTATGATCCATACATATGTCATGGTATTATCCACAGAGTTAATGTCTCCAAATCAACAACTTGATGATCACTACTTCCAATTATAGATAATTAAATGGAATGTTCTACTCATGGAACTTTAATTGTGGGAGGTATAGGCTACCAATTTGTCATATTTCATGAGTACAAAAACCAATACCATTTTTGACGCATCGCTATAGATAAAAATCTTTCCCCACTAGTGGGAAATATGAGAACAAGTGAAATGATTAGTATCTACTTAATTTTTTAAAAAATTATTTATATTTGTCAATCCATAAAATCTTAACACACTTCTGAGTTAGCTTGGTTTGTGGAATTCAAAATCATGGGATGTTTCTAAAAAACTGACCATATTACCTAGCTAATCTAAAAAATTATTTTTTCTATCATATATGTTGGTTTTGTCCATCCTTCAATTGCCTTAGTTTTTAAAGATCCATATATTTCTAGTTTTGCTAATAATATTCCCTAGGAATGTTACTTAGTTTAGGCATTAGTTTAATTGAGAAATATCACACTAATTTTAGAAGGGTGACTATAAAATTATTTGGGTAACACATACACATATCCCCTTATAGTGGTCATGTCATCAAGGATGATCTTTTATTTAATTTCAATAATTTTAAATAGATACACTTACTCATAAATAAATAATATTCATTCTTGAGATGATGATACCAAAAGATATTCTTCCTCTTCTTTACATGTGTATATAATTTGAAGGCAATTCAAGATATGGAAGGTTAATTATTTCTCCTGATAGTTTATATTGGATCTATACAAGGAATAGTAATCCATGCCAAGAAAATAACCCAACTACACTGTAGGGATAATGATACGATTTTTTGGAACATTACCACAAACTTCATCATTTGATATAATAATCCAGAATTTTTTTCCCTGATGATATCTATAGTAACCCTAGCCTTTGTAACATAACATTACCATATTTTAACCATAATTAAACATCAAATTACATCCCAAGGATGGCAATGTCTAGTGTCTTGGAAGACTGGGTACATAAAACTGAAAACATGGGAATAAATACAACATTTATTTATTTAATATTCATGAAGAGATCCAAAATTATATTTTTCTTAGACATATTAATAGAATAACCTAGAGATAACATAAACAAATGGATGAGCTAAAATCCCAGTAAGGGAATAAACATAAGAATAAAGCTTAGCACATGGGTTAGAAAGTGTAACATAATGATATAAAAAGGCATTGAACATGTTTAAACATAATGAATCAGAACATGTAGAACATGGGACCATATATTCATGAATTTTTATTAATGTGACAGAAACATGAAACATGACATTATAATGATTCACAAATCATTACACAT
The DNA here is from genome assembly GCA_963277665.1 of Viscum album. Lineage (NCBI taxonomy): Eukaryota > Viridiplantae > Streptophyta > Magnoliopsida > Santalales > Viscaceae > Viscum > Viscum album. The sequence goes on from OY728134.1 coordinate 510,941,589, forward strand.
ATAGGATCATGAGTTAAGGCTAACAACCTATACCATTTCACATTGAGCATGAGTCAAGGTTAACCAACAGGTTCGTTGCACCTGACATATCAGGAGACTAAAATGTAATGAATATAATGGAGTTATATATGGTTTCACCCATCATAACATGTTTATGAATATGTTTTGCACATTAAGAATATTACATAATTAATCAAACATCAATATAAGGGTTACCCATGGTAAGGATTGGGTATCATAATCTTGTAAAAATCCATAACATAGTGGAATATCACAATAGTGTCCATGAAAGAAAGGATTTAAAACATACATGTATGTTCATTAAGGAATATAAGCCTATATCATGATGACTATTGTCAAAAAAAAGTAAAAAGACTGTTTAATAAACATTTCAAATAAAACATTTTTGTATGATTTAAGGAAAAAAATTCAAGATTCTTTAAAGAGGAAAGGGAATAATTGTGCACATAAAACCAAAATTGAACCATGTTATTAAATTATGATAAAATGAGTGATTTTGGAAAAATAATGGTGGATTAAAAAATATTACAGAGCACAATTGAAAATGGGTAATAATTTGGGGAATTCCGTTAAATTGGGCTTTCTTATCAGGAATAATTGAGTAGGTAACCTTTTAAAAACATGTATATACCCAAAAAAGGAAGGATGAATGAATATAGATGCATGATTTTGGAATATATAAAAATAATTTATAATATTTACATAAAAATAAATTTTAATACCATTTGGGTAAAAATAGAGAAAAAATAACTCGAAGGAATATTGGAGGTTCAGGTAGAATCTATTACCTTAAGTTCAACGGTGTTATTACCTTAATATTAATGTCATATATAATCAAATTACATTCATTAATTAATAATTATAGAACCATTTATTTTTTTAATTGATTTAATATAATTTTATTTTGTTATTTTATGTCCTTTTGACGAGTTATAATGTTCAATTTTATCATTTGTGAGTGCTTGTTTTCTTAAATTTTATGATCAAATAACTTATGGATGTTAATGTAAAATGGAATTTGAAGTAAAAAATTGATGTTATAAGTTATTAATGACTATATATAATTTTTATTAATCATTTAATTCATTTGTTTATCTTGGATGAGTATGAATCATTTGATAAATCTTTAATGCCAATGCTTGGATTTTTTTGAGTGGTTTCCCTCACAACGTACTTGTTTTGTTTTAATATTTTACATAATGTGTGTATAATGATTCCAAATAATTAAATAAGATATAATAAATATATTATGATCTTTTTTAAATATAAAAATGGTTTCATGACCTTCTTTGAAGATGGTAATATAAATTTAAAACACATTATCCTTGAAATAAAACATCTAGGATGATGTTTTCATTTTTAGTATAAAAGGAGGGGGAGAGATACGATAAAGAATTATTATATTATCATAATAAAATTAAATTATATGTAAAAAACTATAGTTAACATACCCTTTGAATGAGGTTCAGTGATGATAGAAATTAAAATAAAGGAACTTGAGAAAGAAAATAAAAGAATTGGAAAGAGGAATTTACTACTTGAATTTATCCTCCTTGAGAGCCTAATTAGGGAAGAGGTTTTGGTCTTTTAATGAGAAAAAAAGATTATATAAAAGGGGTGGAGACTTTGGAAAATATTTTAGTAGAATATGGACAAGTTACAATTCTTGAGAGGTGTGAGGGGTGGTATTTATAGTGGAGGAGGGGGTGTTTTCTCGTTTTTATTCAATATTTTATTATTTTGCCCAAGACAAGAAATAATGAAGATTATTGAGGCTAAATAAAGTAATGTGTGATTTTTAATTCAATAAAATTGTCACTAACATAATCCATGACTCAATCATGACTCAAAAATTCATTTATTTACATATATATAAATTAGCGTATTTCACTATTCACAAAAAATTCAAGTATTTTAGAAAAATCTCAAAAAATTCACCCTGACCTTTTTTAGATGTATAGAATTAAAAAATGAACTCCATTTAAGAATTTTTTTTCTAAATATGAGAAATTTATTTTTTAATTAATTTCATAATTTACTTGAAAAATAAAAATTGTAAAATTAAAACTGTTTTTCAAACACATTAAAAATTTTATTAAGGTCTCATAAAATTTTAATATAATCAAGAGACATAAAAACAATAATTTAAGAATAATTTTTTTGTAAATAAGTTTTATTTTAAATTATTATATTATGCATAAAATTTTAATTAAATATTTATGACTTATAAAAATACCAACAATTAATTAAATTTTTTATAATATTTATTAACTTATACTATGATATAATTATAGCACACTGTCACTTATAAGATGGATAAAATTTATTTATCCTTCCATTGATGAGGTTACTATTGAATGTTCCAATTTACTATTCATAGGGGTTACATTACTATTCCAAAGTTCAAGTTACTATTTCATCAATATATGTTCCTTAACTTCTAGAAATGCTTATCATTTCATTCGTTCATCATTTATAATGCTTGTATTGTATTCTCTATATGTTTATACTATATGAAATAATTATAATAAGGGAATTTCCATTGAAAAAACTTTGGGTCATTACATTCTTCCAACCTTATGAAATTTCTCCCCTGAAATTTAATTTTACAAACTAAGGTGAAAATAGTTGTGGGTACTTTTACTCCATCATTTCCTCTAGTTCCCAGGTTGACTCTTAATACTTATGGTTTCACCATAGTACTTTAATTGGGTGATTAGTCTTGTTGTGTAGGACCTTATCTCTATGATCCAAGATCTTCTATGGCTACTCCTCATAAGAAATATCATTCTCCAATGTACCACCTCTAAAGTAAGTGAATGTGAAGGACCTGATATGTACTTACTTAAGTGTGATACATCGAAAACATTGTGTAATTGAGACATGGTTGGTGGAAGTGCTATTTTATAGTCCATAACTCCGATATGATCAAGGATATCAAATGGGCCTGTGTACCTGGGACCTAGATTCCATTTCTTCCCAAATCTCAAAATCCTATTTCATAGAGATATATGGAAGAATACCATGTATCCGACCATAAACTTGAGGCACCATAAACAATTGTCTACATAACTGTTCTATCGACTTTTGGATTCCTTGATGTGTTGCTAAATGTTTTTCACATTCTACACCATTTCTTCTACCATTTCAGGCCATAACAGCTTACATTCACCAACCGCATCCCTGCATGTTAGTGTTCGACACATTTTCCCCTAAAGGGATTTATATGGATCCATTTGGATGCTCGAGTGGAAACTATTGTTGTAGGAAAATTATACCAATGTATGATATTTATTCCATCCTACTTTGAAGTCAATCGAACATGCTATCAACATGTCTTCTAGTGTCTGAATAGTTTGCCCAGATTTTCCATTAGTTTGAGGATGATAGGCCATAATTATGTTCAACTTAGTTCTTAGTGAATGTTGGAGACTTTTCCAAAACTTCGAGGTGAATCTTAGATGTCGATCAGATATAATAGATAGTGGTACTCCATTTATCCTTACCACATCTTTGATATATATATATATATATATACATTTGTGTTTATCCAATGATAATTCTTATCAAATTGTGATAAAGTGAGCTTTCTTTGTAAGACAATCCACAATGACCCATTTAACAATGTTTACTCTGGATGTCATTATAAGTATAACAACAAAGTACATGGTAATTTTCTCTCACATAAATGTTGGTTTGGGTAGTGGTTGCATCATCCCCTTATATTTTTGTCTTTATGCCTTCACGTTTTTACATTCCAAGCACTTAAATGTATATTCAACAATCTCCCTCTTCGTATTTTTCAACTAATAGGTCTGTTGGAGATCTCAATACATCTCTGTGCTCCCTGGGTTAATAGAGATGTTGGAGTTATGTGTGTCCTTAATAAGCTCTTTATTTATCTCTGGATTGGATGGTATACATAGTCATGACCCAAATATTATAAGTCCTCCCACATAAATATTTAACTCAGAGTATTTCTCATTTTTGATAGTTTCCACCCTTTTCTAAATTTTTACATCATTTATTTGATCATACATTATTTTATTCAAGAGGGAAGGTTGAGAAATAGTCTGAGAAAGGATTATTGATGTTCTTACCTTAATGATTCCCATGTTGATCCTCTAAAAATCTAACAATATTGTATCCTTCTCAATTATCATCATAATTAAATATGTAAGATTCTTTATACATAGAGAATCTGTTACCCTATTTTCCTTACTAGGATGGTAGTGGATTGAGCAGACACAATCCTTGATAAGTTCTAACCATTATTGCTGGTGCATATTAAGATTGTTATGTAAAGACCCGCAAATTTCAAGGAAATTTTTTTTTCTTAATTTTCTATGGAATTTTTCAAGAGCGCAGCTTCAGACAGCACCTGATTCCGAGGCCCTGTGTGCCCGGAATCAATTTCCGAAGTTTGGCTCGGGTACGTTCAGTGAACGGACGAGCGGGTTTTTCTATCTTTTGAACCGGTGCCCGGAATCGAATTCTGAGGGCACCGATGAAATCGCAGCGCCGGTATTTGCTTAGAAACGCCTCTTCTGGAGTTGCGTTTGCTCAGACGTGGTTTTTAAATTTTGCGGCTTTAAGTCAGAAATAAAATAAAGTTTGTGCGACAACTTTATTTTGTTTCACTTAAGCTGCTTGGAAGCCACTTGAAGTCACTTAAAGGCGGCTTGAACTGAGTTGAACTGGATAGGATGCTATCCGGAAATATCCTACCCCCTTGGTAGGATATTTGTGAGGTGGGGCCCGCACGAGCCCCGCCGTTTCTTTCGCTAAGTAACGCACCCGCGAAAACCCGTCAAAGTAACTGAAAAGTCAACCGACGCGTTTTCTTTAATTTCTTAACAGACCATTTAATTGGGCGGTTTATTTCGTGAATTAAATGGGCTGTTTTATTCGTTGAATTAATTCAAAGAATTAAATGGGTCGTTACTTATGCGTTTTGCGTTTGTTGACAAAATAATAAAATAGACAACTTGTCTATTTTGGAGGATTGCTATCGTTGTGCAATTCCTCTGAACCTCCACCCTCCTCGCGAAGAACGCGAAGAACGCGAAGAACGCGAAGAACGCGAAGAACGCGAAGAACGCCGGCGACCGGAATTCGACGGCGCACACCGTGATCTGCGACGTCGACGAGCCTTACCCGCGACGTTCTTCGGCGACGCCTCTTCTTCCGCGGCCAATCCTCGTTCGGCAACTAAGGTGAGAATCGGATCATTTCTTCTCCCTTTTTAATTTCAATATCAACGGATTTAAACTAATTAAATCTGTTTGATCTTGATCCGGAGATTGGCGACGCGACGCCGGATACCGCGACGACGCAACGATCCCCCCTTCTTCCGCGACGAGCGATCCCGCGACAACCTCTCGTCCGACGACGACGACAAGGTAGGGGTTTATTTTCTTTGATGATTCATTCCCGTGTTCTTATTTCTTTTAAATAAAGAATCGGCATGAATAATTTCAATTAATTAAAAATTGAAATGCCGATTAAAAGAAAAGGAGTGAACAATTTTTATCTTTGATTAAAAAAATTGTTGTAGCCTTTCCTCCCGTTGATTTTGACTAAACGCGGAGGGTGCGGGTCTAACGAACAAGACCCGGCAACCCTCCGCCGATCTCTTTTGTTGTGCGGATTTGGTGGACGACGACGAACCGTGCGGCAAGGGCATTTTGTTGATTCCGCAGTGAAGATCGTCCCCCGGGAGGAGCAACGGCGCAGACGGGAAAGAAATCGGGCCACCGGAGCATCTCCGGCGGCCCGCGGAAGGAGACGGCGGCGCGGGTCGCCGGCGCGGCGGCGCTGGCGACCGGAGGCGGCGGCGCCCGGCGCGCCGCCGGAGGAGTCCGCCGCGGCCGAGCCGCGGCGGCGGCGAACCGCCGGACCGCGTCCGCGGTCCGGCCACCAGCACGCGGCCCGCGCGGGCCGCGTTTCTCCCAAAGCCGCGGGTTTGACCCGCGGCGGCTCTTCGGCCGCTCGGCCGAAGACCGAGCCGGCCGGTCCAGTCGGCCGGGCCGCGCCCAGGCCGGACCGGACCCGGCCTAGCCGGGTCTGGCCGGGTCGGGCCGACCCGGTTCGGGCCGACCCGGTTCGGCCGACCCCAGGGGGGGTTCGGGCCGGGTCGCCCCGGACCCAGAACCCCCGTTTCGGGCCCTCTTCGGTCTTTCGCCCATATCTTGGGCCTGGGACCTCCGATTGACGAACCGTCAGCGGCTACGCGATCCTTGGATCGAGACGGTCGTTTCGGTATACTATACTCAAGGTGCACCTTCCTTTTCGGGAGGCTACGTAGTTAAAACTCCGTAGTTAAGCGTGCTTGGCCTAGAGCAGTGATCAGGATGGGTGACCTCCTGGGAAGTTTCCCAGGGTGGGTGTGAGACGGAAAGACCAATAACTAACAGACCGGGCGTCCGATTGACGCGCCGTCTGTTTCGTTGAATTCCTCTAAGTGAGACGGAACTTTTGGCATACTCCGCCTGAGGATCGGATACAGGCGGAGTACGGTCGGGTTGGTTTTGCCCTAAAAACCAACCGGGCCCCTGGGACGAAAATGCCAATAACTCTCAGACCGGGCGTCCGATTGACGCGCCGTCTGTTGCGTTGAGATCCTGTTGTCGATACGGAACTTTTGGATACATCAACTTCGGACTACGTGTCAGTTGATGTATCAGCCTCTCGGCTCGTGGAGCGGACCCTCCTAAACGAGCTCGCTAAGTGTGGGAACCCTAGTGCTGGCTGTGGCTTCGACGACAGAGCAGAGATCCTCCGTGGACTGCGACGACGACAGAGCAGAGATCCTCCGTGGACTGCGACGACGGCAGAGCAGAGATCCTTCGTGGACTACGGCGACGACTGTGCAAGAGATCCGCAGTGGACTGCGTCGACTACTGCACTCAGCGATCCTACGTGGAACAGTGCTACCGAACCTGTGTGAGCTGAATCTAATGTTACTCTCCTTTGTGGATTGTGTTGAACTATCCTATGTGGATTTACTGTTTACTCTCCTTGTGGATTTGAGTCTTTCTTTCCTTTGTGGATTGAGTTGTTCTTGAGCTCGTGAGCAGAGCTAGAATTGGGGACTTAGGTATATGTATGGGCATATACCTAAGTCGAGTCAGATGTTACTTCGTGATTGCATCTTTCTTTTGTGCTATATCCTTTGTGGATTTCGGGAGACCTTCGGGGGTCTCGGGGTCCTTACTGAGTAGTTGTACTCACCCCTGCACGGGCTATGCCCGCACCTTGTTGTGTTGGTTGCAGACGACGGACAGCGCTGATCACGGTTGGGGCGTGGAGCAGGACGGTACCTGGAGGTGGACCACTGGGCGGGACGTGCTCGGAGCGGACGTGGGACCCGAGGAGCCTGGAGGCTATCTGTACCCACCCTTCAGGTGGGATTGCCAGTGGACGACACGAGGCCGCCGCCTTTTCTTCAGTTGCTGTACTTTACTTTTCAGTTGTACTTTACAGTTGGGCTTGTATTTCCGGCCCCCTTTACTTTTCTGCACTTTACTTTCCGCTTGCTGACTCTGTGTGGTTGTTACTTAAAGGCAATGCCTTCCCTGTTTACTGGGATTTTACGCCTTGGTGCTAGTCGCCAGCCCCTGGCCTATGGAAGGCGGGCTTGGGGTAGTCACGGCACGGGCCCCGAGGACGGGTCGTGACAAATTGGTATCAGAGGAGTTCGGTTCTACCGCAGACTCTGGTCTTTTTTCTATGTGAAGCAATAGTGTTTAGTATATTGAGTGTGGTTATCAGTCCAGGGAGTCCAGTGTTGGTGCGGCGGCCGACGTATCCGTACACCAGGACCCTGACTTCTGATTTCCAACTTAATGCACGAAAACACTGATTGCGTGTGTGTTTACCAAAAGGTTTAAAGTCAGCTCAAACCAGGTCAGCTCACCAGGTATAAATCGTTGACCGTGACACAACTGTTCAGGATGTCACCATGCAGATAGTTAGCTGGAGTTCCGAGAGAGTTCTCGATGATGGCCCACCGAGCAGCGAGACTCCGGTGCAGGGCCCTTTTTCAGTGTTGGCACCTTCGGGTGGTGTACCAGCAGCACCACCACCCGTTAGGCAGAGGATGCCACTAGCTGACAGTGGACGCTAGCAGAGCGCGATGCACGAGTTCCAGCAGTAGAGGCCTCTGAGGATACGAGGCGAGACAGATTTCCCAGGCAGCAGTGGACTGGATGGAGGCGGTTGCTAGAGTTCTACGCCTAGCTTGGATACTAGTAGAGCGGATGATGATCTTAGCTTCTGTTGTTTCCAGTGAGTGACCATGAGGTTGGTTCTTATAGTAATGAGGCTTCGGTAGGCGAACCGATACCTGGGATGGTACCTACGGGTAGTGCGCCAGCTATGTCACTACCTGTTGGTCAGTAGACACTACCGGCGGTACCGGTAGCAGAGAATCACAGGCTTAGTGCCTTACATATGTTTTAGCACCAGATATCCCTCAAGTTTCGAGGTGAGCCTGACTCGTAGGCGGCTGAGGACTGGCTTGAGGAGGTGGTTGTGAGTTTTCTGGAGCTAATACAGCTTCGACAGTACGACATGTCGGAAGCAGAGCACTCATCGTGGCTTACCAATCAATCTTAGTACTCGTTGGTTACGTTGTGATCAGTTCCTTAGACTCGAACTTCTGAGCGAAGTGTGTCTAAAGGAAATCGGAAACCATTACTTTTCCTCTATGCATTTCTACCTATGCTAGGATGCTAGAGAGAACCTTTGTGGTTGTGAACGTTAGCAGTGAAAGGCAGGAAACTAGCGCCAGTCTCCGAGACTCGGGCGTGTAAAATGTTTCAGGAGGAGGAAGTGCTAAGGACAGATGAATCTGCAGGGTAGCAGACGTGGAAGCGGAGCTTAGAGAGCAGCATGTGGTGGTGTACATTACGACATGTTACGACCACCCGACTTAGTAGTCCCCGCCAGGCTCAGGGAGCAGGAGGGCTGGGGAGGAGAGTAGCTGCATTGCGGTCAAGGAGTGTGACCCAGGAACTCTAAGAATGATTCGGGGTACGAATTATGTCTACTACGAGCTGCCATATCTATAGACATAGGAACCGATCATTCAACCCTTCCACGAATCATGTCCCAGACCTAGAGGTTCCGGGTAAGCCGTAGACTTGACCCTCACGTCTGGAGATACCCTTGGGAGGAGACTCGATAATCACACTTACGCCGACGGTGTGATTTGACCTCGAGGCGAGAGTTTCGGTTGGAATCTCTTGGTGGCAGCGTAGAGGCCTTACGACGTTGATCTGGGTATGATTCACAAATCATACCCCGGTTGACTGTTTTAGGAAAACGTCGGAATGGGTTTTCCTTGGTCGGCGAAAAGGAAACCCTGGGCAGCACATGTTAAACTCAGGCATAAGAGGGTGTGGCCGATCACTCTTGAGTTGGTCAACCCTACCCTTGTGGCAGCAGGAGTTTTGAGTTTCAGTTCTAACCTAAAAAGGGAAACCTCTTGAATTCGAGGGTGACGAACACGTTCTTATACGGTCTCAACCCGATGAGGTTTCGGAGATGTGGCCGAGGCGGCATGTTATCTCCGAAGTTCGGTGGACCCTTTTTGATCTTCAGCAGGGTAGGCGAGGAGGTTTACCGCTTGACCCTACCACCTCAGTCGCACCGGGTGCATAATGTCCACCACGTGTCTCAGCTGTGGAGGTACGTGTATGTTTCTTCACACGTCATCGGCCCCGGTGATTTGGACGTCGATGACAGGGCGACAAGCACGGAGGTCCTAGTAGAGATCGAGGATCGACAGGAGCAGGTTCTACGTGAACGGTTGCTTCCTCTGGGGTGCTTCTCGGGTAGCACGAGATCTTCAGGTGAGCATATGGGAGCGTAAAGCTCAGTTGCGTGCTCAGTACTACTTTGTTTCCCTTAAGTGAGAGTTGAAGCTTTACGGGGACGTAAAGTCCTGAGGTGGGAGTAATGTAAAGACCCGCAAATTTCAAGGAAATTTTTTTTTTCTTAATTTTCTTTGGAATTTTTCAAGAGCGCAGCTTCAGACGGCACCTGATTCCGAGGCCCTGTGTGCCCGGAATCAATTTCCGAAGTTTGGCTCGGGTACGTTCAGTGAACGGACGAGCGGGTTTTTCTATCTTTTGAACCGGTGCCCGGAATCGAATTCTGAGGGCACCGATGAAATCGCAGCGCCGGTATTTGCTTAGAAACGCCTCTTCCGAGTTGCGTTTGCTCAGACCTGGTTTTTAAATTTTGCGGCTTTAAGTCAGAAATAAAATAAAGTTTGTGCGACAACTTTATTTTGTTTCACTTAAGCTGCTTGGAAGCCACTTGAAGTCACTTAAAGGCGGCTTGAACTGAGTTGAACTGGATAGGATGCTATCCGGAAATATCCTACCCCCTTGGTAGGATATTTGTGAGGTGGGGCCCGCACGAGCCCCGCCGTTTCTTTCGCTAAGTAACGCACCCGCGAAAACCCGTCAAAGTAACTGAAAAGTCAACCGACGCGTTTTCTTTAATTTCTTAACAGACCATTTAATTGGGCGGTTTATTTCGTGAATTAAATGGGCTGTTTTATTCGTTGAATTAATTCAAAGAATTAAATGGGTCGTTACTTATGCGTTTTGCGTTTGTTGACAAAATAATAAAATAGACAACTTGTCTATTTTGGAGGATTGCTATCGTTGTGCAATTCCTCTGAACCTCCACCCTCCCCGCGAAGAACGCGAAGAACGCGAAGAACGCGAAGAACGCGAAGAACGCGAAGAACGCCGGCGACCGGAATTCGACGGCGCACACCGTGATCTGCGACGTCGACGAGCCTTACCCGCGACGTTCTTCGGCGACGCCTCTTCTTCCGCGGCCAATCCTCGTTCGGCAACTAAGGTGAGAATCGGATCATTTCTTCTCCCTTTTTAATTTCAATATCAACGGATTTAAACTAATTAAATCTGTTTGATCGTGATCCGGAGATTGGCGACGCGACGCCGGATACCGCGACGACGCAACGATCCCCCCTTCTTCCGCGACGAGCGATCCCGCGACAACCTCTCGTCCGACGACGACGACAAGGTAGGGGTTTATTTTCTTTGATGATTCATTCCCGTGTTCTTATTTCTTTTAAATAAAGAACCGACATGAATAATTTCAATTAATTAAAAATTGAAATGCCGATTAAAAGAAAAGGAGTGAACAATTTTTATCTTTGATTAAAAAAATTGTTGTAGCCTTTCCTCCCGTTGATTTTGACTAAACGCGGAGGGTGCGGGTCTAACGAACAAGACCCGGCAACCCTCCGCCGATCTCTTTTGTTGTGCGGATTTGGTGGACGACGACGAACCGTGCGGCAAGGGCATTTTGTTGATTCCGCAGTGAAGATCGTCCCCCGGGAGGAGCAACGGCGCAGACGGGAAAGAAATCGGGCCACCGGAGCATCTCCGGCGGCCCGCGGAAGGAGACGGCGGCGCCCGGTGCGCCGCCGGAGGAGTCCGCCGCGGCCGAGCCGCGGCGGCGGCGAACCGCCGGACCGCGGCCGCGGTCCGGCCACCAGCACGCGGCCCGCGCGGGCCGCGTTTCTCCCAAAGCCGCGGGTTTGACCCGCGGCGGCTCTTCGGCCGCTCGGCCGAAGACCGAGCCGGCCGGTCCGGTCGGCCGAAGACCGAGCCGGCCGGTCCGGTCGGCCGGGCCGCGCCCAGGCCGGACCGGACCCGGCCTAGCCGGGTCGGGCCGGGTCGGGCCGACCCGGTTCGGGCCGACCCGGTTCGGCCGACCCCAGGGGGGGTTCGGGCCGGGTCGCCCCGGACCCAGAACCCCCGTTTCGGGCCCTCTTCGGTCTTTCGCCCATATCTTGGGCCTGAGACCTCCGATTGACGAACCGTCAGCGGCTACGCGATCCTTGGATCGAGACGGTCGTTTCGGTATACTATACTCAAGGTGCACCTTCCTTTTCGGGAGCCTACGTAGTTAAAACTCCGTAGTTAAGCGTGCTTGGCCTAGAGCAGTGATCAGGATGGGTGACCTCCTGGGAAGTTTCCCAGGGTGGGTGTGAGACGGAAAGACCAATAACTAACAGACCGGGCGTCCGATTGACGCGCCGTCTGTTTCGTTGAATTCCTCTAAGTGAGACGGAACTTTTGGCATACTCCGCCTGAGGATCGGATACAGGCGGAGTATGGTCGGGTTGGTTTTGCCCTAAAAACCAACCGGGCCCCTGGGACGAAAATGCCAATAACTCTCAGACCGGGCGTCCGATTGACGCGCCGTCTGTTGCGTTGAGATCCTGTTGTCGATACGGAACTTTTGGATACATCAACTTCGGACTACGTGTCAGTTGATGTATCAGCCTCTCAGCTCGTGGAGCGGACCCTCCTAAACGAGCTCGCTAAGTGTGGGAACCCTAGTGCTGGCTGTGGCTTCGACGACAGAGCAGAGATCCTCCGTGGACTGCGACGACGACAGAGCAGAGATCCTCCGTGGACTGCGACGACGGCAGAGCAGAGATCCTTCGTGGACTGCGGCGACGACTGTGCAAGAGATCCGCAGTGGACTGCGTCGACTACTGCACTCAGCGATCCTACGTGGAACAGTGCTACCGAACCTGTGTGAGCTGAATCTAATGTTACTCTCCTTTGTGGATTGTGTTGAACTATCCTATGTGGATTTACTGTTTACTCTCCTTGTGGATTTGAGTCTTTCTTTCCTTTGTGGATTGAGTTGTTCTTGAGCTCGTGAGCAGAGCTAGAATTGGGGACTTAGGTATATGTATGGGCATATACCTAAGTCGAGTCAGATGTTACTTCGTGATTGCATCTTTCTTTTGTGCTATATCCTTTGTGGATTTCGGGAGACCTTCGGGGGTCTCGGGGTCCTTACTGAGTAGTTGTACTCACCCCTGCACGGGCTATGCCCGCACCTTGTTGTGTTGGTTGCAGACGACGGATAGCGCTGATCATGGTTGGGGTGTGGAGCAGGACGGTACCTGGAGGTGGACCACTGGGCGGGACGTGCTCGGAGCGGACGTGGGACCCGAGGAGCCTGGAGGCTATCTGTACCCACCCTTTAGGTGGGATTGCCAGTGGACGACACGAGGCCGCCGTCTTTTCTTCAGTTGCTGTACTTTACTTTTCAGTTGTACTTTACAGTTGGGCTTGTATTTCCGGCCCCCTTTACTTTTCTGCACTTTACTTTCCGCTTGCTGACTCTGTGTGGTTGTTACTTAAAGGCAATGCCTTCCCTGTTTACTGGGATTTTACGCCTTGGTGCTAGTCGCCAGCCCCTGGCCTATGGAAGGCGGGCTTGGGGTAGTCACGGCACGGGCCCCGAGGACGGGTCGTGACATGTTATATGTGAATATATAGTTTATACTATTGTGATAAGTATATATCCCAAAATTTTCTCCATAGTGACAATTATTCAATATTTTCAATGAAAATATTAGATCTTCCAACTCCCGATCATGCGATGGATAGTTTATCTCATGTATTTTCAAATAAATTGACATATAGGCTATAAATTTAGGTCTTTTTCATCACTACACATACTGAGCCCTTTTATGAGGCATCACTATACACCAAAAAGAGTTCTTTACTTATCAGAAGTGTGAGTATTGACATAGTGATAAGCCTCTTTTGAGCTATTTAAATATTTCATCACATTATTGAGTCTAGAAAAACTTCACTCACTTCAATGTTATCTAGGTATTTGGGTTTTAAAATCATGAGAAGTTCTATAAAAATCATCGATAATACCCAGCTAGAATAAAAAAGTTGTGGATCTTCATTACAGATTCTAGCCTGGGCCATTCTTTTATTGTCTTTGTCTTAGAAAGGTCCACAGATATTCCTTTTATAGTGATAACATTCCTCAAGAATGAAACTTCCTCCATCCATAACTCACACCTATGATACTTTTCATAAATGTCTCCCTTATAAAAGTCTTCAATACACTATTCAAATGCTCCTCATCTTCTTTCTTGATCTTGGGGTATATCAGAATATCATCAATAAAGACTACCATAAATATATATAGGCAATCTCTAAAGACTCTATTAATTATGTCCATGAATAATGTAGGAGAATTAGTGGGTCTTAAGGGCATCACTATGAACTCATAGTATCCATAACACATTTAAAAGGAAGTCTCAGGAATATATTATTTCTTCACCTTTAATTAGTGATATCTAAACTGAAGGTCCACCTTAGAGAAATAACTGGCCCCACATAGCCGATCAAATAAGTCATCAATCTATGGTAGTGGATAATTGTTCTTTATCATGATTTTATTGAGCTCACAATAATCAATACAGAGGTGAATTGATCTATCCTTATTCTTGATTAAGAGGATTGGATCACCCATGGTGAAGCACTCAGACATATAAAACCCTTATATGATTCTCCTATAATGTCTTATTATATTCTTTCAGCTCAAAGGTATCAATTATATAAGGTGTCTTTGATATAGGTAGAGATCCAGGAATGACCTCAATTGAGAACTCAACCTCTCTATTATGATAAATACCAAACAACTCTTCAGGAAATACATTAGTGTAATCCCTCACAATGGGCATGTCTTCAAGCATGATCATCTCTTTTGTCTCAATCATTTGAGTGAGATATAATTTCTCATAGGGTAGTAATTTACACCCTTGAGATTATGATTCTAAAGGATATACATCTTACTCATTACATTTGTAAAGAATTAGAGGATTATTTAAGATGTTAAGAGTGATCTCCCTTTCCCGACAGTTGATGTTGTCAATTTATAAAGATAGTGAATCCATTCAAAAAATAACATTAGACTCCAACAAAAAAAGTAAAACAATATTTTATGGGATATTAAATACACAATCTTTAACCGAGGTGGAGTTATATACTTTAAATGCACTAAGTTCCCCAATAGCTCTTCAAATTGATAACTCAATCTCCAAATTTTTAGGTGGTGTTGGAATGGTTCTACTAAACATGCAAGATATAAAAGAATTCATAGAACCAGAATCAAATAGTACGTTCTATATTATTGAATGGATAAACATCATACTTATCACCACATCATTTTCCATCTCCACATCATCATTAGTGGTAGCATAATCCCTTCCTCATTTCCTTATAGGTTTTTGTTTATTGCCTCCGAAAACCTTAGTCTTAGAGAATTGGTTTGAAAAATTCCCTTGTTCCATGCAATCGAAAGACTACACTACTAGCTAATCATTGATATGAACCTTCCTTTATTATTCCACATTTTTGGGATTTTCATATCCCTTTAGTAGTTTTTATATAGATTCCACATTCTTCTATATTTGAAGCATTTCCTAGTTCCCTTTAGATTGTTCCCAAGATGGTTCTTCCCACAATTTTGACATGTCATATGTTTAGTCTTATTTCTAACATGGGATTTGTCTACTAATCCATAAATGTTAAAATTCATTTCCCTCTTTTTGTCAATGGTCCCACGAGACTACTGAGAGTCACCGATCTCCATTTCAACCTTAAGGGAACAACGAAAAATATCCTTATAGCTTCCAAATTCTATAATCTCTGATGATTTTCATAGACTGATATTTAGTATTATAAAGAAGAAATATATCTTGCTTTCAGTGTTAATAAAAAATCCATAGGTGTACCTTTAGTGCCTTGTAATTTTTTCTTTATGCACACCGATAGAATCATCTTCCTTTTACTTAATCTAGAGGAACTCTCTTTCCATATTGAGATGGAGGGTTTGGGAAAAATATTTATTAAAAATTATTTTCTTGAATTCCTCCCAATCCATGGAATAAATGTTTTCCTTGGACTTCATATTTTTGATCAGTGTCCACCACTAACTGGCTTCCTTATCAAAATGGTAAACTTCCAGTACAACTTTCTATTCTTCTAAGCACTGGAGGATATAAAATATCCTTCCAATGGATTTAATCCACTGTTATGTTAGGATGGGATCAAAATATCCACTAAATATGGGATTCATTTTCCATATGAATGATTATATGGAAATATTCTCTTTCATTGGAGAAGTAGATCATTCCACATGATTCAAGTTATTATTCATAACTAGAGTAATATGGGTAAGTACTGTCATAATGTTATGAACACCCATTCCCATTATATTTGGAATTTCATTAATGAAGTCATCACATTAACTTCCACATTAATTTTTGGCACATTTTCTTCTATTTATTTCCATTATCTAATAAAAATAATGTTCAATTAGGGGGGCTTGACTACTTAACTAATTTCCATAAAAAGGAAACATTAAACATATAACTATAAAATCTTAAATGAAGAAGTATATCTTATCTTGTGATTCCATAGGTTTGAATCTAGTTTATCCATTATCTATTTGCAAACATATATTCTTATATTACTTTTCTAGTCCCTTAATAATGGTTCATAATGACCTTATTAATTTGAAAAAGCATGTCCCCTAGGAGTGTCAAAATAGGTGCATAGTAAAGCCCATTGTCATGTACCAGGTTAACCCGAGTCAGGCCAGGAACACCTTTTCGTAGTTTTTAATCCTAGGTACTTCTATTCCAGAACCATTTCCACTTGTAATATATGGAAATGGATGTATTTTCTCAATAAACCAATTACTATATACATACCAAAATTTAGGGATGTTTTCTTATACTTATTCTTAGACCTAAGGTTTTTAATAAAGTACTATACTCCTAATTTTCAAAAATAACCAGACCTTCCTCTTTAACCCAATATTGATACCCTATTATTTATCACATAATATTATATGATTTTAAGAATATTTTTACATCAAATTACAATCCAAGGATCATAAAGTCCAGTGTCTTGGAAGACTAGGAATATAAAAATGAAAACATGGGACTAAATAAGACATTTATTTATTTAATCTTCATAAATAGATCATAATTTCAATTTTCCTAATATACATTCATAGTATAACCTAGGGATATCATGAAAAATTTTTTGAGATAAAATCCCAGTAAGGGAATAAACATAAGAATAAAGCTTAGCACATGGGTTGGAAAACATAACATAATGATACAAAAAGGAGTGGAACATGATTAAATATAAGTAATCATTATTTATAGAACATGGGATCATATAATCATGAATTAATATAAATTTGGTAGCAATATAAAACATGACTTTAGAATGAGTTATGGCTCATTGCACATAGAGGAGCACGAGTCAAGGCTAACCACCTAGACCATTTCACATGGAGCACAATTAAAGGATAACCACCAAAACCATTGCACATGAAATATCATGATACCAAACATTACCCAATACATTGGAGTATTGTATAGGGACACCCATCGTAACATGTTTATGAATATTCTTTCCACATAAATAATAATACATAAGTAATCAAACATCAACATAAGGGTTACCCAAGGTAAGGATTGGGTATCATACTCTTGTCAAAAGGCATAACTTAGGGGGATATCACAATGGTTTCCATGAAAAAAATTATTTAAAACATACATGGACATTCATAATGGAATATATTCATATATCATGATGAGTGAAGTCAAACTAAACTGGAAAGAGGTTTTAATAAACTTTAGAAATAAAACATTTTAGTATGATCTAATGGAAAACATTCAAGATTATTTAAAGTTGAAAAAGAATAATAATTCATATAAAAACAGAATTTAACCAAGGTATTTTTCATGTAAAAATGAGTTATTATTAGAAAAATAATGGTCACTCAAAGAAGATTATGGAGCACACTTGATAATGGGTAAGAATTTGGGAAATTCCCTTAAATTGGGCTTGCTTATCGGGAAGAGTTGAGTAGGGGGAATTTTAAAAATAATTATATCCCTAAAATAAGAAGGATGAATGAATCATGATTCATGATTTAGGAACATTCACATAGAATTTATAAGATCTTGATAAAAAATATAAGTGAATATGATTTGGGTAAAACGAGAGAAAGAATAGCCCGAAGGAATATTGGAGGTTCGGGTAGAATCCCTTACCTTAAGTCCGAAGGTGTTTTTTCCTTGATCATAACTCATGGATAATCAAATTAGATCCATTAATTAATAATTACATAATTTTTTTACATTTAATTTATTTATTATACTTTTATTTAGTTCTTTTATTTCCTTTTGATGAATATAATGTTCAATTGAATCATTAGTGTGTTCTTGTTTTCTTAATTTTCCTGATCAGCTCTCTTATAGTTGTTCAAATAAAATGACAATAGAAGTCTATAAGTGAAGATATAGGTAAATAATTATTATTAATAACGTTAAGTAATCATTTATGTCATTTGGATATTTTTGGTGAGGATGAATCATTAGATAAATCTTCAATGATAAACGTTTGGATTATTTTCAGCGGTTTCCCTCACAAAAAACTTGTTTTGTTTTATTATTATAAATCATGTTTGTATAATAATTATAGAAAATTAAATAATATATAATAAATATTTTATGATCTGGTTCAACCATAAAAATGGTTTCATGACCAGCCATGAAGATGGTAATAGGAATTGAAAACCCGTCATCCTTGAATTTACACCTCTCAGATGATGTTTTCATTTTTAGTATAAAAGTATGGACGAAGAGAGATTTTGAAGAATTATTCCATTAGAATAATAACATTATAGTTTATATAAGTTACATTAGTTATCATACCCTTCAGATGAGATGAGTTGAGGAGAGAAAATAAAATAAAGGAACTTGAAAATGAAAAAAAAATCATAAAGAAGAGTTTACCTCTTGAATTTATCCTCTTTAGGGAAGAGGTTTGGGTATTTTGATGAGACCAAAATCTATTGAACGTGGGGGAAAGGATTTATAAAATATTTTTGTAGAATATTTATAAGTCACAAGGCTTGAGAGGTGTTAGGAGAAGAGGTGGTGAGGGATGGTATTTATAGTGGAGTAGGGTGTGTTTTCTCATTATTTTATTCAATATTTTATTATTTTGATCAAGAAAAACAATAATGATGATTATTGAGACTAAATACAGTAATTTTAGAATTTTAATTCGAAAAAATGGTCACTAACATCATCTATGAATCAAGAATGACTCAAAAATTCATTTATTTACATATACTATAAATTATAGCAATTCACTATTCAAAAAAAATTCAAGTATTTTAAAAACAAATCCCCAAATTTTAACATAACCATATTTTTGACATCTATAAATTAAAAATGATATTTATTTAAAAAATAATGTTTTTAATATGAGAAATTTTATTTTTAATTAAAATCACATTTTACATGAAAAATATAAATTTTAAATTCAAAACTGCTTTTCTAACAGTTTGTAACATTTATTAAGGTATCAAAAAATTATATTATAAGCATAATACAACTGAAAATTAAATTATGAATAAATTTAATGAAAATAAATTTTATTTTTAATTTTTAAATTAGTTATAAAATTGTAATTAAATATTTATGAATTATAAAAATACCAACAATTAATTAATAATTTTTAAAATATTTATTTAATTATACTATGATATAATAATATCATATTGTAACTTATAAAATGGATAAATTTTATTTACACTTCCATTGGCAATGTTACTATTCAATCAGCTGATTTACTATTCATGTGGGTCACGTTACTATTCCAAAGGTCAAGTTACTATTTCATAAGTATAGATTAATTTACTTCTAGAAACACTTATTATTTCATTCATTCACCATTTATAAAAGTTTGTATTGTGTTCTATATTTGTTTATACCATTTTAAATAATTATAAGAAGGGAATTTCTGTTGATAAAACATTGGGTCGTTATAATATCAAATCATATTGTTTGGTGACTCAATGTTCTTAGAAAATTTATAATATGTTTTAATTGGAATGAATTAAAATATAACTTGTCAAATATAACTCTAGAGTAGTGGTTATATATAATTCAGTCCTAATGATCCATATCAACATATTACTTTCCTTATTCCCTTAGTATTATAGATTTTTGGTGCTCATTGTGCTTATTCTCCCTTGGAATAGAGAAATGGATTTGATAATTCCCAAATTCTCCACATTTAAAACATTTAACTATTAATTGTTCCTCATATTGAACTTAATTTCCATATATTATCTTAACTAAAATATTCATTTTCAATGGAAATTTGCTACATTATGAATTATTTTTATACACTTAAAACATGTTATAGTTCCTTTATGACATTCATATTAGAGCCTATTTCTTCATTTTTGAAGCATAGTAAACTGAATATATTTTTACTTTATTAACTTTATTAGATGTAATTCCTTGATATTTCATCCTCCAAAGATTTATTTTTTTAGATGTTAAACTATGTGAATGTTTTTAATTGAAATTTTTGATAGAGTTTTTGTAATAATCTCAAGATTTCCTACTTTAGCTCTCATTATGTTAGGTTTATCATTTCACCGGTCATCACATTTCCCATCAGATTTGTTACTAATTTAATTTCTACTATTTCAAACCATTGAATAAAAAAATAGGAAAATTATGGAGAGAATTTTTTAAAATATAAAAGACATAAAAGAATAACCATTAACTTTAAATGGATAAAGTATAAAAGACTTATATCCTTTAACCTATTAATTTCAATGTTTCAATATATGATTTCCAAGACATATTTCCTAACATAAAAATCTTATGGGATTTTTTTATATTGGTTTATAAGGATATTTTGAATTTCAAAAGAATATCCCCAGGAGTTTAAAACCAAGTGTGTAGCAAGGCTTGTTGTCATGCACGAGGTGATGACCGAATCTTACTCAATGCACCCTTTTTAGTGTTATTACCCACAATACCTCTATGCCAAGGACATATCCACTTGTAATACCCAGACAGAAATTTATTTTATTGGAAACCACTTAATCTATACTTTACCCAAATATAGGGATGTTTTCATATGTTTAGTCTTATTTCTATATATTCTACTAGTGTATTCAAATCATTATAAAAAATAACTAGACTTTCAAATGACACCAACTATGATAACCCAAATCTTTAATATGCTTTAACTCATGATTTATTACATAAATTTAAACATTATACAATTCAAAAAGATATTTAATACTAGCGTATTTTGGAATTTGTTATATATGATAAAAAATTAAAATAATAATATATTTACATTGTTGATAACTTCCTTAAAATTCTCCTAAATTTGGTTGTTCTTCTAAAACTTTATGAGATAACATGGGGATGTACATAAGAATGGGGTGATATATAAATCCTTGTAAGGGAATAAAGGTATTAAAGGTAATATAACATAGGTTAAATAAGTTCAAGTGATACAAGAGTCATATCAAGGAAACATAAGATGGACGGGAAACAAAATCTTTAATATGGAGGCATGATATTTCCAGATAGCATAAAGGATACATAAGAATTTGGAAAGGACTTAAAACATGGAATCATAAAAAAATAAAAGTCTAAATGCCAAGAAACAAATAACATAGTGTGATTAGGAGAATATATCACACACTATACATTGAATCTCATGAGATTAAAAAATTATCCAATACATTAGAGGGTTATATAAATATGGGCCCACCTGTCACTTTCATATCAGGTACATGAATAAGTGTTCAACATAGATCATAAAAAATAAGGACGCAATTCATTAATTTTAACCCCAAAATTAAAGAGTGTGGGTCACATTCTTATAAATCCTAAATTAATTAATGATAGGTATAACTATCTGAATACCCTCAAGTGGAAATATAGAAAAGTACTCACTATACAAATGTTTGTCATGGAAAATCATAGGATAATTTTGGAAGCATGACAGTTGTATATAAAGGTTTATAGGAGGGGTGAATAAGAGGAAAA
Source organism: Viscum album (assembly GCA_963277665.1). NCBI lineage: Eukaryota > Viridiplantae > Streptophyta > Magnoliopsida > Santalales > Viscaceae > Viscum > Viscum album. The sequence continues at coordinate 510,963,385 of OY728134.1, forward strand.
GGGGTATCTAATTACTTTTTAATCATATGGATAATAATAGATATGTAAAAAAACATACCACAACATGAAAAAGTGGAAAACAAAATACATAATATAAAGGATGTGCTTGAATAAAGAGGAGAAGTAGAGGATGCATTACCTTGAGAAGGTTCTTGTAAATGATTTGGAGGAGGTTATTGAGAGCTTTGGGGAACCTTAATAGGACGCTATATAGAGATGAAAAAAATAATTATGTGGTCTGAGTGTTTTTAGTGAAGAGGAATGTGAGTTTGGGTGTTTTTATATAGAAAAGAGAGGATAATTATTTATTAATTTCAAAACTCATGTTTTGGAATATATATGATAAGTAATAATAAACAGTATTACCAAGAATTTCCCCTTATTTCTACCAAATATTAGTGGTTTTAGTTATTTAATAATTCTAATAACTGAAATCATTAAAATAATACCATTAGTGATGTGGAAGTGAGTTTTGTTTATAAATAATTCATTTTAAAACCTTAAAATATAATATTGGTTTATGGAGGATTCATTAATGGTTTACAAAATAATAAAATAACTTAAAAAACAAATTATTTTTAAGGTAAAAATTAATTTGGTAATAGAAACTATTTATATCATTTATTACATCACTATTCAGCTTTTATGATGTCATAATACTCACTGTATATTTGTACCATATTTAGTTTTGACAAAAAATTGAATTTATCAGAAAATTATTAAAAAAATAAATGATGGATAATTTTGACATGTTGATTTCAAAAATAATATTTATTTTATCCAAATAATTTTATAGTTATGATAATTCACACTTTTATATCAAAAATACATATTTAATGAAAAATACTGGTTTTTATCAATAACAATTTTCAAACCCTTATAAAAATATTTTTGAATTTATAAAATTATATTTAATAAAAATTATTTAATAATAATATTTTAATAAAAAATCATTTATTTAAAAAATTATTGAATTCATTAAAATGCAGTGTCTTGATTCAAAATATATATTTCCCAAAAATTATTTTTTTGTTTAATCGTAGCAAAATATAATTCTTTTCAAACCTATTTTTTAATAAATATAAACTAATAAAATATAAATATAATCATTATTTTATTAAAAATATTCAAATTAAAACTATTAAGGTCTAAAAAAACATCCATTTATTAAACACATAAATATGCTAAGGGTACGGTGCGCGATAATGAGATTTAATGGGGTAGTTCGGCAAACATGGTTTGGGCCATGATCTCAATGATCATGAACTTCACCTATAAATGATTTTTTATCATGCTTTATTTGCTGAATCATAACATAGAATCAGTCATTATAATATCCTAGTGATTCTATATCCTTCATAAGCTGTGATAAATAGGCTTCATGGGGTACAATCCTACTGGTCAAGACCATCACTTCTTCAATCTTTGTCAATTGGAATTTATCATAACCCATAATATACAAATCATTCTTGTCATTGTACAATGAATATATTATCAGTGGTTTTAATGATTAATGATATTTTAAATTTGAGAGGATATAACTTATAATGGTCTCAAATAACCCAATTTGTATATGTGTTTTCTATAGCTACATTTCTTATAAATGCATTTATTCATTCCCAAGATAATTCTATTTAATCATTTAGGGTTGTATGAAGAGACATATATTTTATATACATTATTTAATTATTTATTACATTAATCTAAACATAATAAAACCCTAGAATATTGTCGGGACAAGTTTCTCTGGGAAATTAGGTACATAAAATAATAACTTAAAACATGGGAACAACATCATTATTTTAAAACATAGAAACATGCTATTATATTACTAGTGTATTCTAAAATTTCATGGTATAAACTTGGGTTGTACATAATAAAATGGTGAGATACAAAGCATAGTAACGGAATAAAAAAATAATTGCAAAAGGTAATAAAGTACATGTGATCTAAGAGGCATATCAAGGTAACATAAGAGGGGTGAGCATAATAATATTGAACAACGAGTTATGATATAACATGAAAAAAGGAAAGAACTTATATCATGGAATAATAAGATAATGCATGAATAAATGATAAGAAAAAAAATATAGCGTGATTAGAGTAACCTAAGTCACACCATACATTGAATCTGATGATATTAAAACATTACCCAATGTATTGGAGGGATATAAAATTCCAATCCAATCTATCACTTTCATATCATGTACATGCATAAGTATTCCACATGGATCATACAACATAAGGAAGTATCTCATGAATTTTAACACTGTGATTAAGTAGTGTGAAATACATACATGGATATCCCCAATTAATTAAGTATATTCACATCAAGGGGAATAACTTTTAGTGGAAATAAGAATGGGTATTCAATACAAAAATAGTTGGCATAGAAAATAGAAGGATGATTCCAACAGCATAACAGGGGTACATATAGATTCATGGATGTGTTAAATGAGAGTTAAATGGGTCTTTAATAACATATAAATCATAAGGAAAATAAGTAGGATGTGTAAAAACATATCCCATCCCGAATAATTGGAAAAAAGTCATAATTCAAAGAAGGTGCTTGAATAAAGAGGAGAATGAGAAAATCTCTAATCTTGAGAGGGAGATTCTATAATATTAAGAGGATCTTTTTAAGATATTGGTGGAACCTTGGGTGCCCTTTATATAGGTAATGGAAGAGTAATTTTGTGATCTAAGGGTTTTGAGTGATGTGGAATGAGAGGTTGGGTGGGATTATATAGAAAAAGATTAGAGAGTTATTTATTAATTTCCAAACTATGGTTTTGGGCTCTATATGATAAAGTTATAAAAACCACAAGAGTTACCATGGTTTTAAACATATTTTATTCCAATGTGAAGTGTTTTTCATTATTTTACAAGTTTAATAACTATCTTTATTAAAATAATTCACTTGGTTATATTTAAGCATGTCATGTTTACAAAGAATTATTTTAAAGGGAAAAAATAATTTTGGTTATGGGTACTCTTTATAGTTTTTATTACATCACTTTGAGGATTTTATGATGTCATAATACACACAATATATTTATATAGTATTTAATTTTTACTGAAAAAGTAGACTATCTAAGGAAATGATGAAAAATCCCCCATTGGATAATGTTGACATGATGATTTTAAAAATAATATTTATTTAATAAAAATAATTCTATAAAAATGATAATTTACACTTTAAAATAAAAACTGCATTTATTATAAAATACTAGTTTTTTTTCAATAACAATTTTTAGATCCTTATAAAAAATAATTTTGACTTCATAAAATTTTATTATCATTTATATTTAATAAATATTATTTAATGACAATATTTTATTAAAATATAATTTTTCTAAATACTTTATTTCATAAAAGGGTATCTTGTTTGAGACTATATATTTCCCAAAAATATAATTTTTGTTCCATTGAATCAAAATAATTTTGTTTAAATCATCATATAAATAATTAAAAAGTAAGAGAAGGAATAAATATAATAATTATTGAATTGAAAAATAATATACAAATTTGTACAGTTGGGGTCAGGATACACAACCCATTATTACACCAATGAATTCCATTGGGGTATGGTGTGTTATGGCGAAATTTTCTTGGGATTGTTCAACAAACATCGTTTGTGTTATGATCTCGTTGAGCTTCAACTTCTCAAAAAAATAGTTTCACTCATTCTTTAGAGGTTGAATCTTGGATTGATCTTGGTTAAGGGAAAATACCAATGATTTTATGTCCCCCAGAATCTAAGGTAAATGAGATTCATATTGTTTGATTCTAGTGGTTGAGGCCTTTAATTCGTCTATCATTGTGAATTGGACTTTATCTGAACCCTTAATATACTAATCTAAATTGTCACTGTATAAAGACTATATTATTAAGGGTTAGGAATTTTATATTTCATTTAAATTTGATGGACCATATAACTAAAAAAATAACTAATATAGTGCATGTGTTTTCTATAATTCTATTTTCTAAAAATATATTCACCAATTTAAAAGGTAACTTCATCTATAAAAGTTTATTGTATTACATTAACGCAACGAACTGGAACTCTATACATAAATTTACTTTTTAAATGATTTAATGCCTTATTAGGATATGGAATTATTGAAAATAGATATTGTAATTTGGTTATTTTGGAATATTATATCCTGGAGGACTTAAAAGACCATAAATTTCTATAACCATTGATAATATATCTTCCAAACCGTGATCATATGAATTAAATATATAAAGGTTTATGATAAAGTGCAATAGTAACATAGGGAAGAAGCTGTGTCCTTGACTAGTAGGATCATACCCTATATAACCCATTTATTAGGTCTTTTAAGTGAGATAACATCACTAGGATTTTCCAATGACCAAACCGAGTTAATATTAAACAATTAAAGAATGAATGAAACAATTTATAGGAGATATAGAAGCTAATCAAGAGCCTAAACCAAACCATTTACGCCAAACCACCCGAAGAAATTATCCACATCACACACCTTAACTTTAGGAAATTCTCTAGTGTAATAAAGGGTGAAGTTTCTAGTCCCTAACAATATAATGTTTTATTTTTAATTTTAATTAAACAATTATTATATTTATCCCTTTTTAATATTTCTTTTTAAATGATTAAATAATGAATTTTATATAAATTTTATTCTGATACAATGAAAAAATGTGTGTCTTTTTGTGAAATATATAGTTTTCATTAAGAAACTATTTTTTTAATTTCATATTTTTTGAAATAAATTATATTTTATTAAAATACTATTATTAAATAAAATTTCAATAATATAAATTATAATATAATTTGTTAATGTCAATTGTAGTTGTTATAAGGGCCCGAAAACTTTTATTGTCAAAAATACCCAATACCTTTCAATAAATGGGAATTTTGATATAAAATTGTAAATTATCTTATTTAAAGATTTATATTTATAAATAAAATATACTTTTTGAAATCAGTTCCTTGAAATTATCCAATGGATGTTTTTTCATAATTTTATAAGAACGTCAAATTTTCAGGTAAAAATTAAATATAGTATAATTATACAGTATGTATTTTCATGTATTAATATCCCAAAAAGTGATGAAATATATTCCATAAAAAGTACCCACAACTAAATATATATTTTAACTTTAAAATAAATTTTTTCCAAACTTTTTTATTAATTTTATAGGCCCTTAAATAATCCACCCAAACCAATATTATATTTTAAGGGTTTAAAATAAATTCTTTGTTCACACGAATCAATTCCACATCACCAAAGGTATTATTTTAATGATATATATTTTTAAACTTTTAAAATAGTAGAAAACTACACTTAGGGAAAAAATGGGTAAAAACTATGGAAATGATTTGTAACACCCCAAGCTTTTATGGTACGCTTCTCTTTGAATAACAGAACATCGCGTGTTGTACGCAACCTCGAGTTCTAACACACCACGACCAATAAAAGTAGCCATTATGAATAGTAATACCCACTTTCTGAAATTATATAAATTTTATATTTCAAAATGGAATTCATTTTTGGATTCAGAATATCGAAATTATCCTATGTTGAATTTTTGGTATTTTTCTGAGAACTTCCAATTTTTGATGAATAATGAAAAATACTTAAAAAAAAACTTTTTTAATCAAAATATTTTATAGTGATATATTATAAAATAGAGTGGTTTTAAAGTATAATTAGAATATATTTTTACCATTTTATCCAATGGTGGTCATTAGAATTAATTTCACTTTGAAATTGGACATAAACAATTGTCAATCTTTTGATATATCTTGTTTCTTAAAAACACGCTATTTGTTGTGACAATGGGAACTAATTATTAAATTAATTAATTCAACTTATATGGTTTGAATTTTTTAAAATAGACACCATTTTTGAATTAATAATATCAATTATAGCTTTGGGTGAATTTTTGGTATTTTTCTAAAAAACTTCAATTTTTGATGAATAGTGAAACCACTAAGTGGTAGTCAAAAAACTGATTTTTTCGTTTAAATAAAATTTTACCACCTCTATGATTTTAATTTACAAAATACAACATACATAATTTTCATTAGGAAGTAAAATGTGGTTCAATGGGATTAAAATAATTTTTTCTGAATAGTAACTTTTAAGTTCTATTAATCACAATTAAAGGTAATTAGTGAAATTTAAGGTAAAAATGATATTATAAAAATATTAAAATATCTTTACACTTGTCCTAACCGTATTGGATGACTCATGGCCGACCTAGACAACCCATGGGTCATCCTGGTGACCCCATGCAGCCACTTGGATAAGAAAATGACATTAATAACTTTTTATTTAAAGTAAAAATAAAATTGTCATAAACATGTGTTGTTTTACTGAAACAATTATTACATGGGGTTATATAAGTTACCTTTTAGACTATAAATATTAATTGGAAATATAAAATGATTTCTTACATCATGGTATTTTTTTTATAATTTTAAAACATTAAATAAATTAATTTTTTTTATAACACTGTGATGATGCAACGATTACCTCATTAATTAACGATTTAAATAAAATGAAAAGATAATGTAAAATATAAGACTTAAACTTGTAAAAAACCTATTGGATGAGTATATTTAGAACCCTTATCACCATATCCTCGAAATATATAATTGTGGGACCTCTAAAATCCGAAAATCATTTCATAATAATGTAATATTTCATGACTTTCCAAGAGTGCCCCTCCTCTCGTCTTATAAAAGGCCCCCACCTATACCACCTTATTCACAACTTCAAGCCATTTGGATCGCAAAAAATCTTCCCAAATACTCTCTAAACTTCCCTCTATATCTCATAGAGGCCTCACTTTGGGCAGAAGTCTTCCCAAGGATTCCTTTGTCTCAAATCAAAAAGAGTTACCCGATTATAAGGTAATATTTCTCTTATGTTCTTTTGTATTATTTTGCTTCTCCAACCACTTAAACTATTTTTATTCCTTTATATTGTAACAACATTAGTATAAAAAATATACTAGGATGTTTTCATGAGAAGGATTTTATTTACACTTACACATACCTTCGTCTAATGGTTAAAGAACATAGTGTTTCTGTGGGTGGCGAATTACTGCCTCACGAAACGATGATTGTTCAACCTTCTTTTAACACCTCTCATGGTGGACATTAAGATGTCACTATAATTATATATGATATATATTATGTTTATGTTTTCCTTATTCTTCTGTATTTTTTTATGGCATACCTTTATGATTTCCATTATGGGTAAACGCGATAATTTCATTTTAGGAAGTGCGGACTACCGCCCCCTCAAAGTGATTTGAATCGTTAATGCCATATGTGAGACCTATAAACGATGAATTTAATGATATTACATATGATTTTATACTGTAATCATAATATACCTTTATATAATTATGATTTCATTCCATTAAATACGAAATAGAAATGAAAGTAGCGTTCATGCGTACGTACGACTTACCTTCTCCATGAACGATGCATTTCATTTCTTACCTCTAAATGTTATGTAATATTTTAAATGCATATATATACTGGATATATATAATATATATGATATCTATATCATGAATATAATTCTGTATATAATGGATATTTTACCACATGAACAACTTGTAATTATAAGAAGTTTAATTTTGACTCAAGTACCAAAGATCGACAAAAAGACCGTTATTAACATAAATAATTACGTAATGTTCATAACATGGTAATACGTGATATAAAAGGAAAAATAAACTTGAAAAATGTTCTCAAGCAAGTATAAATTAACTCTAGTTTATTATTCATGAGATTAAAGAATGATCGAGTCAAGTCGGACACAAGGTAAGAGAACTTCTTAACCCAATTTCTGTTCTTTGGGTTAATCTCCTACTTTCTAATTATGTCATGATATTATTATGTCATATCTTGTATTTATAATTTATTTATGTGTACACATAGTGAATACACATAATAGATCTATTTTATTTAAAAAATTCTCTTTTTAAGGGACTTCGTCTAAATCTCCTTTCATTGAGGAATATTTTGTTTTATACACAACTTTCTTTTATACGGTGTATAAAACCCTTTGAATTTTACGTTTAGTTGAAAGGAATATTTTTATATGAAGAGTTTTACTAAATGATAAAAGGGAATGTTTTTTTGTCACACATATTCGGCGACAATGACTTCTCTGCCTCTGTGACCATTATTTGAGTTTCGGCTTCCTCTACAAGCCATAACGTTTTTTAAATGAAAAATAAACACCAAGATTTAATTTGCTTTTATTTTGGTATTGAAAATGGTTTTGATAATGTTTTAATCATATCAACGTGTTGTATTGATATCTTGTGATTAAAATGATGAAATGTTATGTTTCCTTTATGCATGTTTTATGTGATACGATTATGTTATGGTTTATGATATGTTTAAACCTGTTCATATGAGGAATGAATTGGACTTAATAAGTGACGGGTGGAGCCTGCTATAGCTCCTCGATGCACCGGTAGGTCTCATGAGACAATCTAGTGTTTTGGCATGAGGCCTTGACAAAATATTATTTGTAGTCTTGGCACGAGGACTTGGCTACGTGGTTATGATATTCTGGCATTATGCATTCCATCATTATGAAAGTGGTTATTGATATTGCATGTGATTATTGGACTAGTAGAATATCCATGTGAGTAAGTAAGTGGAATTATTTCATTTTGACATATTATGATAAAGTTAAAGTTTAAAAGGCTTTTTTAGTTATACATTGCCTTAAATGTTTATGTTTATTTATGAATGTTTCCGTTGTATTGTTATCCTTACTGAGCATCTGAGCTCACCCCTTTCTATGTTTTATTTTCCCAGGATGTGAAGAAATATTTTATGACTGACCCACAGGGATAGTCTGAAGGGGATAAGAGTGTGGACTATGGAGACTATGTTATAGTGATGTTTCACTTTATGATGTAATATAACATTTATGAATGTATCTAGGGTTTCTAAGGTTACTAAACTATTCGGTTTTCCGAGACTTGATCTTTTGTGATCATTCCAATGTTACACAATAATGCACCGAATATGGGTAACTGGGGTCGGGGCGTTACAGTTGGTATTAGAGGCAGTTTAGTACTAACCTTGGAAGCTAGATTTAGATAAACTCTGATTAGAGCACATTGCCCTAAGATAGACTTTGAGGATTAGTATAGAATAACTTCCTATAATTTTGGTAGAATAGATATTTTTTGAGTTTTCCAAACAATACATCTCTGTCTGGATACGAGCAGGTAGAGGCGGCTCTGGCACAGATGTACCTAGGGGTAAAACTCGAAAACACTGCTTTGAGCTAGACTCAAATGGGAACTGCTGCATGACAACGGGCCTTGCTGCACTATTGGTTACGACACTCCTGGGGGATATGCTTAGGATAATTCTCATTTTATTTACAAACAATTATGAAGGGTTTATGTGTATATAATTCCTCAAAGAAAACATTTTTATGATTATGGATTATATCCATAAATAGTTCAATTTATGTTAAGTGTTTTTCAAGTTTGTTATTATGTATTTCGTTTCATAAAATAATATAGTATATGACATTGTTTAGAAATGGTGCCTAGTGGAAGGAATGGAAACCATATCAATGCACGCACTCCATGTAGGGATTGCCCTCCTTCTCAAGATAATTATAATGGAGTTGGTGATACAACTAGTTCTGATCAAGTTATCACCATACTGGGACAACTCACTCATGTTATGAATAATAACCTTACTCGTATGGAGCACCCTGATCCGCAACATGGAGTATCAATGTTAGAATGCTTCATGAGGCAACAACCACCAAAATTTAATGGGGGGGGGGGGGGGTTCAAATCCATTAGTAGATGAGCAATGGATTAACTCCTTAAAGAAAATATTCCACGCCTTGGGGAGTAGAGAAAGGGAGAAGGTTGCCATGGCAGTTTACCGCCTCACTGGAGATGATGATCAATGGTGGTCACTGATTCAAAACAAAAAGGAAGATGAAGAAGTATCAATAATGGGATGGAGGGAGTTTAAGGAAATTTTCTTAGGAAAATACTTTCCTCGTGACCATCAAGCAGATATGGAAAGGCAATTTCGGAGTCTGAGTTAAAAGGAGGATGAGAATGTCGCAAAGTATGAGTCTAACTTTACATGGATAGCAAGGCATGCTGAAGATTATATACGTAACCCAAGAAGTAAGATTGATCATTTCTTTGATGGGTTAAAACCATTTCTCCGTCGAGTATTAGTATCACAATATTTCTCAACGTACAGAGATATAGTCGCATGTTCTATCAAGATACAAAAGGAATTCTCTAAATCTAATGAAAATAAAGTAAATCAAGAGAAGAAGATAATGGTGGAACAAGAGACAGATAAAGGGGAAAAGGGAAAGAAGGATTTTCCATTATGTGATAATTGTAGGAAGAATCACACTGGTACTCGCCTAAAAGGAATGGGAGTTTGTTATAAATTTGGAGAAAAGGTCACCAGGCTCGTGATTGCAAGGGAAAGAAAGAGGCTGTCAATGTTGAATGCTACAATTGTATAGAAATGGGGCATTATGCAAATGAATGCCCTAAGAGACAATGAAACTTACCTCAGAAAAGGCCAAGGGAGCAAGGACAATCTTATGTTGTTACTACAGTTGAAGTGGAATAATTATTGTATTTGTGCTTTTGGACTCAAGAACTATATTATGGTTATAAGAATAATGTGATATATATATAAGGATTGTACTGAAATACTTGTTGTTTTCATTAAGGTTTTAATATGATGAAGGTAATCATATTTTTGTATGTGACAATAAGAGAAACTTTACTATGTTTGGGGAATATGATGATACAATTGATTTTGGAATTTAGAGAACTTTTAGAGAATGTCTGGACAGATGTATTTTGGATAACTATAAAGTTTGGAATGGATTAAGTTGAACTTTGGATAGTATTGTTTAAGGTTAAAACATTTATGAAGATTATTTTTGGAATATTTTAATACTATAGTTTTAGGAAAAGGACAACCTTCAATTTAGGGGATAACCCATTGCGTCAGACAAAGATGTAGGAATCGAACCCACAACCATAGTGCGACAGACCTTTATTACCTACCACTAGCCTACAGGAAGTCCCAGGTTATTACAAAATATTTTTCTTCATTGTATGTGTTAATATTTAGAACCTTATACGATTAGGATAAATAAAATATTTTTGAGTGAAAGATGGGTTTGTGGTAAAACTTTATTAAGGAATGAAAAGTCTACATGACATGAATATATATTTCCTTACATTCTTAGTAAATCTCATAAATAAATTCCTCAAATTTATGAAAGGTAACTTAAAACAAAAACGTTGTCGGTTAACTTTTCCTACCGGGGAATCAATGATCGTTTAACCAATCACAAGTTTTTGATTTTATTATTGTTAAAATTTCTCCTAATCCTGTTTTATACAACTCTTCATCAGACCTTGATGGTTTTTTTTCCTCCATATCCACGTTTTCATAGAATTTTAGTATTGTCTATCTCGGGTGACCTTTGTACTTCTCTTTATTTCTTTTAAAGTTATATTTTTATTAACCTTATTTTTGATGTGATTTTTCCACAAAGGTATTTTCTATTTTCAACCATTTATTTTCAAAGAAAAATTTCAAATTGCGAGGACACAATTTATTGAAGGAGGGGAGAGTGTAACACCCCAAGCTTCCATGGTACATTTCTCTTTGAATAATAGAACAACGTGTGTTGTACACAACCTTGAGTTCTAACACACCGCGACCAATAAAAGTAGCCGTTATGAATAGTAATACCCACATTTTGAAATTATATAAATTTTATATTACAAAATGGACTTCATTTTTGGATTCGGAATATCGAAATTAGCCTATGTTGATTTTTTGGTATTTTTCTGAGAACTTCCAATTTTTGATGAATAGTGAAAAATACTTAAAAACAACTTTTTTAATAAAAATATTTTATAGTGATAAATTATAAAATAGAGTGGTTCTAATGTATAATTATAATATATTTTTACCATTTTATCCAATGGTGGTCATTATAATTAATTTCACTTTGAAATTGGACATAAACAATTGTCAATCTTTTGATATATATTGTTTCTTAAAAACATGCTATTTTTTGTGACAACAGGAATTAATTATTAAATTAATTAATTAAAATTATATGGTTTGAATTTTGTAAAATAGACACAATTTTTTAATTCAGAAGATAAATTATATCTTAGGGTGAATTTTTGGTTTTTTTCTGAAAAACTTCAATTTTTGATGAATAGTGAAACCACTAAGTGGTAGTTAAAAAACTGATTTTTCGTTTAAATGAAATTTTACCACCTCTGTGATTTGAATTTCAAAAATCCAACATACATCATTGTTATTAGGAAGTAAAATGTGGTTGAATGGGATTAAAATAATTTTTGGTGAATAGAAAATTTTAAGTTCTATTAATCTCGATTAAAGATAATTAGTGAAATTTAAGGTAAAAATGATATTAGTAAAATATGAAAATATCTTGACACTTGTCCTAACCTTATTGGATGACTAATGTACGAACCATAAAATACATGGGTCAACTTGGGGACCCCATGGAGCCACTTGGGTAAGAAAATGACATTAATAACTTTTTATTTAAAGTAAAAATAAAATTGTTACAAACATGTGTTGTTTTACTAAAACAATTATTACATGGGATTATATAAGATAAATATTAGACTATAAATATTAATTGGAAAGATAAAAAGATTTCATACATAATTTTAGTTTTTTTATAATTTTTAAACATTAAATAAATTAAAATTTTTATAACACTGTGATAATGCAACGATTACCTCATTAATTAATGATTTAAATAAAATGAAAAGATAATGTAAAATATAAGACATAAACTTGTCAAAAACCTATTGTATGAGTATATTTTGAACCCTTATCACCTTATCCTCTAAATATTTAATTTTGGGACCTCTAAAATACGAAAATAATTTCATAATAATGTAATATTTCATGACTTTCCAAGAGTTCCCCTCCTCTCCTCTTATAAAAGGCCCCACCTCTACCACATTATTCACACATTAAATCCATTTGGATTGGCCAAAAACTGCCCAAATACTCTCTAATCTTCCCTATATTACTCTTATAATCCTATATTTGGGCAGAAGTCTTCCCAAGGAAGCATTTGGATCAAATCAAAAAGAGTTACCTGATTTTAAGGTAATGTATTCTCTTATGTTCTTTTGTATTATTTTGCTTCTCCAACCACTTAAACTCTTTTTATTACTTTCTATTGTAACAAAAATAGTATCTAAAATATACTAGGATGTTTTCATGAGAAGTGTTTTATTTACACTTATAGATACATTTGTCTAATGGTTAAAGAACATACTGTTTCTGTGGGTGGCGAATTACTACCTCAAGAAACGATGATTGTTAAACCTTCTTTTAACACATCTCATGGTGGCCATTAAGATGACACTATATTTATATATGATATATATTATGTTTATGTTTTCCTTATGATTCTGTATTTTTCATTTATGGCATACCTTTATGATTTCCATTATGGGTAAACGCGATAACTTCATTTTAGGAAGTGCGTACTACCGCCCCCTCAAAGTGATTTGAATCGTTAATGACATATGTGGGACGTATAAGGGATGGAGTAAATAATATTATATATGATATTATAATTGAATTATAATATACCTTTATATCATTATGATTTCATTCCATTAAATATGAAATAGAAATGAAAGTAGCGTTCATGCGTATGTACGACTTACCGTCTCTATGAACGGTGCATTTCATTTCTTACCTCTAAATGTTATGTAATATTTTAAATGCATATATATACTGGATATATATGATATATATGATATATAAATCTTGAATATAATTCTGGATATAATGTATATTTGACCACATTAACAACTTGTAATTATAAGAAGTTTATTTTTGACTCATGTACCAAAGATCGACAAAACGACCATTATTAACATAAATAATTAAATAATGTTCATAGCAAGGTAATAAGTGATATAAAAGGAATAATAAACTTTAAAAAGGTTCTTAATCAAGTAGAAATTAACTCTAGTTTATTATTCAGAAGATTAAATAATGATCGATTCAAGTCGGACACGAGGTAAGGAAACTTCTTAACCCAATTTCTGTTCTTTGGGTTAATCTCCTACTTTCTAATTATGTCATGATATTATTATATCCTATCTTGTATTTATACTTTCTTTTTGTGTACACATAGTGTATACACATAATAGATCTATTTTATTTAAAAAATTATCTTTTTAAGGGGCTTCATCTCAATCTCCTTTCATTGAGGCATATTTTTTTTTATACACAACTCTCTTTTATATGGTGTATAAACCCCTTTGAATTTTACATTTATTCGAAAGGAATATTTTTATACAAAGCATTTTACTAAACGACAAAAGGGAATTTTTTTTGTCGCACTTATGCGGAAAAAATGACTTCTCCACCGCCGTGACCATTATTTGAGTTTCGGTTTCCTCTACAGGCCGTAACTTTTTTTAAATGAAAAATAAATACCAAGATTTAATTTTATTTTATTTTGATATTGAAAATGGTTTTGATAATGTTTTTATTATATCAATCTGTTGTATTGATATATTTTGATTAAAATGAGGAAATTTTGTGTTTCCTTTATGCATGTTTTATGTGATACGATTATGTTATGGTTTATGATACGTTTAAACTTGTTCATATGAGGAATGCATTGGACATAATAAGTGATGGGTGGAGCCCGCTACATCTCCTCGATGCATCGGTATGTCTCATGAGACAAACTAGTGTCTTGGCATGAGGCCTTGAAAAAAACTTATTTGTTGTCTTGGCACGATCCCTTGGATACGTGGTTATGATAGTCTGGCATTTTACATTCCAACATTATGAAAGTGGTTATTGATATTGTATGTGATTATTGGATTAGTAGAATATCCATGTGAGTAAGTAAATGGCATTATTTCATTTTTGAAATATTATGCTAAAGTTCAAGTTTAAAAGGCTTTTGTTTTAGTTATACATTGCCTTAAATGTTAATGCTTATTTATGAAAGTTTCCACTGTATTGTTATCCTTATTGAGCATCTGAGCTCAACCCTTTATATGTTTTATTTTACCAGGATGTGAAGAAATATTTTATGACTGACCCACTGAGATAGTCTGAAGGGGATAGGAGTGTGGACTATGGAGACTATGTTATTGTGATTTTTCACTTTATGATGTAATGTAATATTTATGAATGTATCTAGTGTTTCTAAGGCTACTAAACTAATCGGTCTTCCGAGACTTGTTATTTTGTGATCATGCCAATGTTACGTAATAATGCATCGACTATGGGTAACTGGGGTCAGGGAGTTACATGTTTGTAGTTTTTATTATGTTATCATATAGAGTCTAAAACCTATTTTTGAAAATTAATAAAAATTATCCCCTCTTTTTCCCAATAAAACAACCCAAAATCTTAGTATTATTCACTCAAAAAACATTTTATCATTAAAGTAATCATAAATTCCTCCTCTAAAGACCTCCGATGTTTTCCCAAAGCTCTGAAGAAGATCTTTCCACGATTTTAGGAGCACCCTCTCAAGGAAATGGATCCTCTCCTACTCTATATTCAAGAATGTTCTTTAAATTATGTCTTCTATTTTACAATTATTCATGTTGGGATATGTTTTCAACCAACCCTATTAATTTACATAGTATTTAAAAGCTATTATATACCCATTTTAATCTTATTTAACACTTCCATTAATCTTTACAAACACACATTATGCTGTTGAAATCATCATGTGATTTTCCATGCCAAATATTTTTTAGTGAATAATGCTTCCCATTTACAATCAAAGGTATTACCCTAGATGTGCCTATCCTTCATTTATTTGTTACATCCATTTATTTATCTCACAATCATTAACCATGAGATTAATATTTGTGATATAAATCCTTATGTTGTATGATTTATGTGTCATGCTTATGCGTGTACATGATAGAAAACAACAAGTGGGCTTGAAATTATATAGACAAAAAATGCACTAGGTAACGTTTTAATCTTATGATATTCCATGTATTATGTGTGTGTGGTTATATTAAGAACACTATGTTATATTGTATTTTTGTTAATCCTTAACTTATGTTTATGATTTCATGTTTTACATTTTTACTGTATTCCCATGTTTTCTTTGTGTTATCATGTTATATAATCCCTCACTATTCAAGATTATGATTCTCACCCCTATTATGTTGCCTTGATATGCCCCTTTATCACATGTAATCCTTTCCTTTATCATATTTTCCCCCTTATAGGGATATATAATTCACCCTTTTCGGATGTACATACCTTGATTATCTCGTGCAATTTTGGAAGAATAATGAAGTTTTAGGAGAATCTTAAGGAATTTTTCAATAATGTATTTTTATTCCAGTTTCATGTTCTTATTCCATATTCAGAGTTTCTCAAATAAACTAGGATTAATGATATTTTGTGACTATTTTTATGTTTAATATTGCATGAATTAATGTTTATTAAAATATGGGTTTTATTAGTTCATATTAGATAAAGGCCTAGTTATTTTTGGGATTAGGGTTATAAAAACAGAGTGAAAGACTTAGGGAAAATAAAAAATATAAGGAAACATAAGTAAATTTTGAAAATTTATAAAAGGGTTTCCAAATAAATACATCCTTTTTTGGATACTAAAATTGTATTTAGCTCTGACATAGATGTATATAGTGGTAATAACCTAAAAAGGATGTATTGATATGGTATCAATTATTACCTAGTGAAAGAATGAGCCTTTCTCCATACTCAGTTTGAAACTCCCGAGGGATATTTTTTTTGTAAATTGAAAATATACTTTTGAACCATTATTAAGGGGAAAAAAATTGAAATAAAAATTTATGTTTTCAAATAGGCCTTTTAAAACTTTGATTGAATCCTTGAAATTTACATGTTTAGGAATATATGTAATTTGTGTGTTATCTCTTTAATATTCATGATTTTATATTTATGTGTTTAATATTTTAAAAACACTCATCCCTAATTGTCACTTTAGTTTTGTCCAATGTCTAGGAATATGAGTAACCGAGTCAATGACCAATGTGAATAATAACTTAATGACTACCCAAATGAAATGACTAACCTGATGAGACCAGGAATCATGAACTTCATGATAATACTTTTCCAATTGACTCATGTTTTGAATGAAAATGAGAATTATTAGTAATGAAAGAATCCACCTTTGAAATATAAAGTTTTAATTAAAACCTTTATATGGAAATGGACAATGACTTTTAATGCATCTTAAGATCCCTTAATAACATAGTAATGGATCAACTCTATTGAAAATGTCTTCTCCATCCTTCATGGTTTGATCAAGAGATGGTCATGATGGTTGTTTACCGAAAAGAGGGTGAAGATGACCAATGGTGTAATTTTCTAAAAACTATTAATTCCTAGGTTGATATTGATGTGAGAGTCTAAGGATTTTAGAATTTTTTTTCAAAAATTATTTCACTCACACTCTCCAACATAAAATTGAGACAGATTTTCTTATCCTTAAACAAAAGGATAATGAATCCATATAGGAATATGAGTAAAACATCACTAGGCACACAAGATACACCTATTAATTTTTTATTTCCCTTTAAAGTAAAGCTTACATATTCTTCAATGGGATAATGTCGAGTCTATGATTTTTTTTGTAAATTATAGAATTACATAGCTATGAAGAAATTATCTAATATATCCTGAATATCAAGATAGAGATAAGTGAACCTCAATGGTCATAAGGTTCAGGTGATTAGAAGAAAATAACATGGTTTAATTCGGGTGTTATGATGGAGAAATTTTATGGTGGTAATAAATTACACCATGACACTTATCAAAAGTGTGGGAAGAAACATCTTGAAAATTGTGTAAAGGGGTCCTGTAAATTCTTTAGGCGTGGGATGGAAAAGAACCTAGCTAGTGATTTATGATGGGAGAAACTTACCAATTTGATGGGAGAAAGGAATGATTTGGTCAGAACTCAACCTATTTTTAAATGTTTCAACTTTAAGTAAAAAAGGAAACAATAAGAATCAATTCCATAAGACACGGGTAGTGGATTATAACCAAAGAAAACAACCTATAAGTCCAAGAGAGAACATGAAAGCTTATAAAATAACAACTACTAAGGTGGATCCCAATAACGAAGTGGTGATAGGTACACTAGTTATTCATTCAAGAATAGAAAATTTACTATTTGATTCTAGTTCTATGCATTCTTTCATATTAGGCATGTTTTGTAGAACTATTCAAACACCACCTTAAAACATGGATGTTGAGTTATTAATAAAGATGGGAAACTGGGGAATTGTTTAATCAAAAGTATTGAACCCATCCCCTGTCCATATTAGCGGGATGAAATTACAAAAAAACATTTATATATTTATTTTAGTGGAATTTTATGTAATTATGGTCAAGAATTGAATTTTATTAAATAAATCCAATATAAATTACCATGATAAAGAAATAACTATCTATACTGCGAATCACCCTCTGATTCTATACAAGTAAAAAGAGGATGATGAATCTTATTTTTTGAAAATATCTCAAGAATGGTTATTATCTCCTTATGATAAAGAGTATATATATAAAATGATTTAGACTAAGGAAAAGACAACCCTTGATGGAATTAAAATTATAGGGGAATTCACTAATGTGTTTCTCAAAGAATTTAATGGTCTTCCTCATATTCATGATGTTGAGTTATCAATTGAGATAATACCTTGATCTTTATAAAAACCCAATAATCTATAAAAAATGGCCATTATTTAACATGAGGATTTAAATAAAAAATTATATAAGAATCTAGAGAAAGGGTTTATAAGTCAAAGTGATTCACCATGGGGTGCACCGATCATCTTCATCATGAAGAAGGACGAGTGAATGTGACTATGAACTGACTATCATGAGCTCAAAAAGATCAGAATAAAGAACAAGTATCTTATTCCATAGATTGATGACTTATTAGATTGGTCACATGGATCCAAAAACTTCTCTATTATTGATCTTAGATTATGATATTATCAAGTTATGGTGAAGAATGAGGATATACCAAGTCTTCTTTTCATATAAGGATCAAGAACTTCAAGTTCATATTGATTACATTCGGACACACTAATGTTCCATAAATCATCAAGGATATTTTGAATAAATTATTCATAAATTACCTCAAAAAATTTATGGAATAATTATATATTATATTCCTATTTATATCAAAAGAAATGAGGAACATGAGGAGCATTTTAATTCTACAATGAATACTTTGCAAAAGAAAATGTTATTTTTGAATTATAGTAAATGTAAATTTTTGTTATAGAAATTAAATTTCATGGGATATGGTATAAATAAATAGGTATATCCATGGATCCTATAAAAATTGAGGCAATTGAAGAATGAATAAGACCAATATCTATGAAATAAATACATATTATCCTTGGATTATCTGGGCACTATCAACGATTTTTGAGAAATTTCTCATTATTTTCAAGCCCAATTACCAAGTTTACTTGAAAGGGATTCATGTTTATTTGGAATGATGAATATAAATAAATCGTTAATGATCTGAATAAGAGGAAAATCACAAAACCTGTGCTCTCATTAACTGCTAGTGGGGAAGGATTTGCGATCTACAGAGATACGCCTAAAAAATGATTAGGATGTGTACTAATGTAAGATGAAAATGTGATAGCCTATTCCTCCTGATAATTAATGATCCATTAGTATAATTACACAACACATGATCTAAAATTGGTAGAAGTGATATCTTCATTGAAGATTTAGCAACATTACCTCTACCAATAAAAGTGTGGTATATATAGAGATCATAAAACCTTGAAGTATATATTAACATAAAAAGAGCTTAGTATGTGCAAAAGAGGTGATTAAGTATGATCAAGGATTATGTTTGTAAAATTAATTACCATACTAGGAAAGAAAATAAAGTTTCAGATACTCGATTTAGAAAGGATCCTAAAACCCTATCAATGTTGTGAATTATAAGGGATTCAATCTTCACAGACATGTAAATGATGTATATGTGAATAATTAAAGAATATTTATCTTACATTTCTCAAATAAATAACCAACCATATATTATTCTGAGGTTCCAGGAGGCCTAGAAATATGAAGAGTTTTTACAAAATATGGTAAAAAATATTCTAGAGTTCAAATTTTCTCAAGATGGAGTAATAAGGTTTGGAACTCAGATATCTATCCCATAGAAACTAGAACTAAAGTGGGATCTTCAGGATAATGAACATAGCTAATCCTTGTACATTCATCTGGTAAGAACTTATAGATATAGATATTAGAGACAAAAAAGAATGTGGGATAATATGATGTTGGAGATTGTAGAGTTTATATCTCGATGATTGGTATGCCCACAATCAGGGAAAAATGACATAAGTCAAAGGGTAGGATAAAACCATTTCTTTTACCAGTATGGTATTGAGAATTCATATATATTTATTATTTTGTAAGACTCTATAGGATACCTAAATGAAATAATTCCATATGGGTTTTAGTATATCACCATACAAAGTTGGAACATTTCAATACATTCAAGGAATATTTCTTTCTTGAACAACTCACCATGATATAAATATGGTAATAGATAATACTACATGGAGTTCCACTCCCTATTATATATTATCAAGATACAAAGTTCCCCATATGTTTTTGGATAAGCCTATTGTAATAATTTGATATAAGTAAGCATAAATAATTCTTATCTACCTTATATAGATGGTTAGTATGAAATAACCATTAAAACTCTAGAGGATATATTGAGATAATGTTAAATGGAATTTAAAGGATGTTTGGACCACCACCTTCCCCTAGTGGAGTTCTAATATAAAAAAAATTTCTATTATATCATTCAAATGAAACCTTACGAGGATTTGTATGGGAAGAGGTGTCAGACTCCAACATGTTAGGATGAAGGTGGAGAGTGTAAACTGATGGGACATGATCTTATCCAAGAGATGACATAGAAGGTTCAAACCATTTAATGAAATATGAAATTACCACAAAGTTAACTTAATAGAAATCTATCCATTTATCGACGAGACATAGAGTTTGAGGTTGAAGATAATGTGATCATTAATATATCTCCACAAAATAAATTCATGAGGTTTGGGAAGAATGGAAAGCTTAGTCCTAGATAAATCAACCCCTTTTATATCCTTGGAGGAATCAGAGATATAGCCTATCGACTAGGACTCCCACATAACCTATATCTATTACATGATGTTTTAAAAGTATCCAAATTGAGTAAGTACATACCAGAACCCTCACATGTATTGAATTTGGAGTTCGTACCATTGTAGAATGATCTATTAAATGAGGAGAAGCCGATGGAGATATTAGATCATAGAGACAAGGTTCTATTAGATAAGGAAAATAAACAGGTAAAAGTGTTATATAATAACCAAAGGTTTGAGTAAGCAATATGGGAACCAAAAGTAGTGATGTAATAGATTTTCCCTCATTTTTTTAGTGTATGAAATTAAAATTTCAGGGGTTAAATTTCATAAGGTGGAAATAATGTAATGTATACAAAATTTATAAATGAAATTCTCTCTTTTTGAATGAATAAATGAATTATAACATAATGAAGTTATAGAAAACAAATTCCCCACTTTTGTTAATTATGATTTTTATATCATACCACATTTTAAAGAATATTAAGCACCATAACTGTTAATAATATACCCGTTGAGCAATGATCATATGACTAGTTTATACATGGTTTGTGATAAAATCCAATTGACATAGATAAAATAAGTCAGATACTCAATACGTAGGATCATACCATATGAATCCAATTTATTAGATATTTTGAGGGAGATAAAATCACTATGATTTTACCTTGATCAAGACCAAGAAGAGATTTAACAACTTAATCATGAAGGAAACTATTTACATTAGAAGTTAATGTTCATCGAGATCATGACCCAAACCATGTATGAATAACCAACCCAATAAAATCTCTCTATAAAACACCATACACTTAGGGAATTTACTAGGGAAATAAAGGTATATATATCTATACCCTGATGATTTCACTTTCCAGCAGGTTAAATTAAATGTTTAGTTTTTTCTAGAATTTCTGTAGTATATTAAGAACCCTAGTCCTTATCTAGAGGGAGACTTAGATCATTAATTTAAAAATAAAGTTTTGATTATGAAAAAGGGAGAGGGTTTTAGGAAAAAATTGGGTTTGTTTATTCAGGAATCTAAAAGAAAATGGACTGTGATAAAACGAAGAAGAAATTAAGAGAATTCATTAAGCATGATCAACCTAGAGAAGTCTCATGATTATCATCCTTCATCGCTTAAAGAGAGAGGGTTTAGATATTTTAATATTTTTTTATAACACCTATAACCATATTGTTACTAAGTTTATACTAGGATACCTCCTAGGGTTTAGTTGGAAACAAACAATGATTAATCGAATACCTCTGATGATTGAGTGATTTGTGTTTGAATTCATTATTGAAACTCACCAAGAAAACACATGAAGAACTCAATGTGATTTATATGTTTGTATGTTATTTATTTTTGACACCATGAAAAAAATTTACATTCCGTTGAAAGTGTTTATGAGAGTTGAATTAACTAATATGAACCACACAAACACCACAATTAAAATAGGAATGAAGAAATGGTGAATGGAGCGTGAAACATCACAATAAATGATACCCCCAAACATTATCATATGAGTTGATCATGACATAACAATACAAAAATCAATTAAATAAGAATATATGATGATTAATAACAAAAAAACCTATAATTTAAAATACCAATCAAATATTACAAAAACAAATCTTGAGATTACATCACGTTCCTTCCTGGGTGATCACAAGGGGTTTAATTATCCTTGGGAGGGGAGGAAGAAGAATATTTTTAATTAGAACTTCCCATAGACTCCATAACTTCTAGGGATGATGAGAGGACACCTTTTGGAATACAAAATGTTAGCACATTTCCTCCTGGTCGAACTCCCAATTGGGGTTCCAAAGGTATTATTTTATAGGAAAAGTGGAAGGTGGTTTTGGGCACATAGATTGTGTAAAACCACTTGGACCATTATTTTAAACCTCCATAGAGTCATATATAAATTTAAAGGGCACTACAAAGATGTACCCCCACCTCTTAAATATCTCCACTGAAAAGTTGGAACCATTTTTATAACTAAATATAGATATATTGATAGAATATAGAATACCACTTTTGACATTGTTCTACTCTGATTCAATGAACAGATCAGTTCATATGGGAATCGTAGAGGCCTAAGGGGTCTTATTTTCATTTAGATGAAATGGTTAAAATAAATTTAGTACCAGGACACAAAAGTTCAACCCATATTGATGCATGTTTTAGTAGCAGTATATGGTTTAGTCCATTGGTGTTCTTGGATCCTGCATAGTTTGGACCATTTTACTTGGAATTTATCATGGGCCTTCCGAATCACCTCCACCTACAATGTAATTATCAAACAAGTGACATTAACGTTTTTAAAATTGTTAAACATAGAATAATTGAATCAAACATGAAGCGAAATTTGTTATTATACTTGGAATTTTCAATACAAAACTATTTTAATACATTGGTATATGGTTGAAATAAAATAATGAATCATGCTATAATCAAACCCCCACACCTAAACATTTACACTCCTAGGAAAAGTCTTATATACTAGTCAATTAACATTCCTAAATCAAAGTTGAAAAAACTTACATGGTTATTTTTAAATTAAATTCATCATGTCTTGTTTATGAAATTAATTTTCCTATCACTTTTCTTCTATCACAATTGAATTTTTCAACATCATTGGTTCACCCATGAAACATGTTGCAACATACCTCACAATAAAATTTTCCCTCTTCACTAAAGGAACATATGAAAGTAGATTTATGATCTTTTCACAAAGATTATGTGATATTTCAATATTCCTGCTATGATTTTACATTCTTTTCCAGTAGAAACTAGTGGGATACTCAATAGGACATTCAACAGGTTAATCTGCGGTTCGAGGGTTGGTAATATTTATTGTTTAAAAATATGAGGTAGGAGAGGAGTATTTTAATATCCTTAGTAAAAAATATGTCAAAATCAATCATGTGTTAAAATTAATGCACACAATCAACCCCCTCACAATGTGTATCATTTCCAACTCACTATCCCAATTGTGTATTTGTGTGGGTCACATCCGATTAGTGAATGAATAAACTTCCCCTTTACTCTATTTTTTTCTTTTGTTTTTTTTCAATGTACAGAACAATATTTTTTACAATTTTCATTGGAGATAAAGTTGGAGAAATGTGTAAAACAATGATAAAATATGGATTATGAACCCACTACCTAAGGAAAATGTAGGCACCCATTACATCAACCCATAACAATGACTCTTTCCTGATAATTCCCATAGAGACACCCTCACCAACAGACTTTCTAAAAGTGAAACAAGAATGTACACAAGATATGGGTAGGTTAGGATAAATTAGCTTGTAATGTTTCTACAAACATGCATTTCATGGTCTCTATGTATTAAGAGGGGTTTAATGTTAAGGTAGACATAAATAAAGGTCAAATGTACAAATGGATTTTCAATAAACAATAGACTCTTTCATGAGTATTGAACACTTGAATTTTATGGCTTTAAATAGAATCGAGGAAAGTTGAAGTTTTACTACATGACCCAAGACTATTAATAAAGTAATTAAATGGAATAATATGTAATAGAGGGCTTGCAATGTCTCTCAGGTAAGGGATTAAAATATTGGTCAATGCTATTGAGGCATTTGTTTCAAAATCCATTAAAAACCTAATAATGATATGAAAATAAACATTTAAGAAAAATATTCCATATTAATATTCATTTAATTTTTTCCCCAAAGATAATTAAATTTTTAAACAATAGAATCAAGCATGAAAAATGATTTTGGATATTATTTTAAAGATCAATTGTTATTCGAAAAACACAAAATAGAAACAAACAAATCAAAAAGGTAAACAAACATTATTTTTTTATTTTTTTTATTTTTTTAATCCAAACTACGACATTTCACCATAACCCACAACTAAAAATTAAATTGTCCTCAATGTAAGTATTTTAAATAAATAGATAAGTAAATAAAGGCAGTGAGAAGGGACAACCTGCTACGTGGTGTCATATGTGGCATCCATAAGTTGGATTTCCTCTACAAGGTGATTTGAAAAATACTTATAGAAATGTTTGAGCCTCTTTCCATTGAAAATAAACCTCTGTAAACTCTTCTTATTCCAAACCTATATATAACCAAAGGGTAAACATCAATAAAAATACAAGGACCGATCCATCATGAATGAAGCTTACCTAGGTGGAGGTTTAACCTAGAATTATTTATGGGGACCTTCTAAAAAATATGAAACTTCCTTTGATGAATCATTACATCATGGATTACCTTTGTTTTATCTTTATAGAATCGGGAGTTATCATATACATCACGCTGAATTTCTTTCAACTATTGAATCAAGAACATCTTATGCTCAACCACATCTAAGAGATTCGTATTACATTGTTTCATAGACTAATATGCATGATTCTCTACCTCCATTGGGAGGTGACAAGCCATTACAAACAAAATACTATATGGTGAAATTATGATTGGGGTTTTAAAAACTATACTGTACACCCAAATTGCATCATCCAAGTGAAAAATCCAATCTTTCCAGTTGGGTTGTACCATTTTTTCGATGATTCACATAACTTCCCGATATGAGATTTATTATTGTACATTAGTTTAGTGGTGGTATGCAGTGGATACTTTATTAATAAACCCATACTTACAGAGAATTTTTTTCATGTTACAATTACAAAAATGTGAACCCTAGTCACTAATGATGAATCATGGAAAACCAATGCTACTAAACATTTGGGGCCTCACAAAATCAACAACAACTCGAGAGTCATCAGTCCTAGTGGCCTTTGTTCTAACCATTTAAATACATAGTCCTTAGAAAATATGATGTACACAAGGATGAATGAATTTTGAAAAGGACCCATGAAGCCAATGCCCCATGCATCAAGGACCTCACAAAATAGTATGGAATTTTGGGGAATTTCATTCCTCTTTAAGATATTCCCTATGAATTCACATCACGTAAATGACTTAAAAAAATAATGGGCATCCCTATACAATGTTGGCCCATAAATACATGATACATAGAATTTCTGAGCTATATGTTGATATCCGAAGTGTCCCTCACAAGCCAAAGTGTGGCATAATTTCGAAATAGTGGGGAAATCATGGTTAGGGAAACAATGAAAAACAACATAGTCACTAAAAATTCTCTATCAGTAAGGTTGATAAAAAATGTACCATCTTGAATCAGGCTTAATTATTTGGGATTGTGAATTGATGAAATCAGTGGAGACAGTGGATGTTTCTGAAAAATTAAAAATGTCTATATACAAGGGGTAAGGTCTACAACATCACACAGATAATAATGTGGGAATAATTCTCCAATGGGGAGGGGTGGGTCATGATGGTGGTCCAATGGGGGGTAAATCCAACTAATGTGGTTAGCTACCACATTTTCCACTCCTCACTTATCTATAATCTCAAGGTCAAACTCCTAGAGAAGGAGCATCCACTGTATGATGCAGGGCTTTACTTTTGGTTTCATTAGGAGGAAACAAAGGGAAACATGATCGGAAAAGACAATGATTTTTTACCCAATAAGATGTGATGTAAATTTTTCCAAGGTAAACACAACAGGAATAATATATTTTTTAGTGGTTATGTAGTTTTATTTGGAAGGGTGAAGGGTACGTGAGGCATACACTAGGATATGGGGAGCCTTCTCAACCCTTTGTGATAAAACTGCCCCAAGTACAAAGTTATAGGAATCATAAATAATCTCAAAGGGGAGATTCCACCTTGGTGGTTTAATGACACGAGGTGATGTGAGACTCCTTTTTAAAGAATTTAAAGAATCCTAAATTTTTTTATCAAACACAAAATCAGAATCTTTTTACAATAATTGGGACAAGAGAAGTTCAATCATACTAAATTATTTAACGAATCGGTTGAAAAAAACCAGCATGACTAAAGAAATATTGCACCTCATAGACAAATTTTATATATAGAAGGGATGAAATTAATTCATTTTGGATTTACACACTTGAATTCGCTC
This sequence comes from Viscum album, assembly GCA_963277665.1. NCBI lineage: Eukaryota > Viridiplantae > Streptophyta > Magnoliopsida > Santalales > Viscaceae > Viscum > Viscum album. The sequence continues at coordinate 510,990,650 of OY728134.1, forward strand.
ATTTGAAATAACATACCCAATAACTATCCCCTTAACAACCATGAAATGACCTTTCACAGAACTTAATACAAGATATTTTTCTCTGAAAAGACAAAGGATAGAACCTTGGTGTGACAAAGTGTCACTAAAGGAAGTTCCATAAATTGTGAATCATCCATAAAAACTTCCATACAATTCTCACTGTACATTGAAAACATACTCAATGTACGACGCTGAAAAGTACCAGGAGAATTAGAAAGACAAAAAGGCATCCCTATGTATGAAAATGTGCCAAATATACAGGTAAATATTGTCTTTTCTTGATCCCCATGGGCTATATAGATTTGGACAAAACCCAAATATCCATCAAGGAAACAATAATGGGACTTACCATCCAATAATTCTAAAATTTGGTTAATTAAAGGTAGAGGAGAATGGTCCATCAGTATGGCTTGATTCTGTCGACGATAGTCAATATAGACTCACTAACTTCTTTTCACATGTGTTAGAACCATTTAATTCCATTCATTTGAAACTACTATTATTCTAGTTTTTTTAGGAAAAAAATTGTACTGGGATAACCCACTTACAATCAGATATAAGATAAATGATCCTAATAATAATTAATTAATTTACTTTCAATTTTACCACTTCATGGAGAGGGGTATTTAAATAGTGTTGATATTTTTTTACAGGATTAGCCTCATCATCCAAAATTATATAGTTCATATAAATAGATTGGATAATACTGGGAATATCAGCAAAGGCCCATACTATAACCTTTTTATACTCTCTAAAAAGATAAAGTAGTTTTTATTCATGCTGTGGAGAGTTGTTATTGGAAATAATGATGGGAAATTGGTCAATACCCTCAACATAGTCATATTTTAAATTATATGGAAGTGGTTTTAATTCCAACACTGGTGGTTTTTTCAATCGAGGGTGGGGATTTAGGGGGAGTGAGGTCCATCAAACTATCTATATGATCATGTTTATTCCCTAAGGATATAGAATCTATTGAAATGAGATTTATAGAATCCTTTATGGTCATGGGTACCTCAAAATGAACACTATCCTCAATTAAAGAACAAAAATCAGACTTTTTAGAACCTAAAAAATAATCAAAACATGAATCAAAACTCAAATCATCCAATGGTGAAGAAGATGAAAATGACATAGAGTATGGGTCGAGGAAAGAATTGTGTGTGTTTGCATCATTTGAGAGAACTTCCACCACATAGATAGGAAGAGTATATTGATCTTCAACAAGGTGTTTCATAGTCTCGTGGATGTTATAACTTACCTTTTCTCCACGAAACACCATTGAAAGTGTACCATTATGAACATTGATAATCATATTTTCAGTTTTCAAGAATGTCCTTCCATGTATGAGAGGGTAACGACCTTGGGTTTGGGTATCCTCTTTCTCAAGAATATAGAAGTTGGCGGGGAATATAATATTCTTAACTTTTATGAGGAAATCCTAGACCACTCCTAATGGGTTTGTTGTGCTCCGGTTGGAATGTTTCACTATGATACCTATTAGTTAAATCTTTCTAACCTAAAGAGAAGTGTACACAGAGTAAGGGATGACATTAATTGAAGCACCTAAATCTAGCATATAATCTAAAAAGAATGTGTCCCTTATAGTGAAAGGTATCGAGAAAGTTCCCAGATACATGAATTTGGTTGGCATTGTGGGTTGAATCAAGGCTGAGACAATCCTTACCTGGTTGACTCTCTCATTACACTTCATTCTTTTTCAATGGGTGAAAAATTATTTAAGATTTTTTTGAAATAGGGATTTTGATTTACTGTATCCAATAAAGGAAAATTAAATTGAACTTTTTTAAATGTATCCATTATTTCATTACCAATCTCATTATCATCATATTTATTTGGTTTAGAGAGTCTTTGGGGGAAAAGAAGAGGAATGGATTGTTATGAGAATCCTCAATGATAATTTTTTACCATTTTTATTTTTATTTTATTTATTATAATCTTTTATGGATGGAGAAATAGTGTTTTTAATAAGGGTATATACCTATTGGGTAAAATCATTGGATGAAGAAATTTCTTTACCACTACGTAGTGTGGCTGAACAAAAATTACATTTATTTTTTAGATTAGTGATGGTTTGAAAGGTAGTTTTCCAAAACCTTGTATCTTTATCTCCCCAATTGTGTTTTATAGTTGTTCCACTTGAGATAGTAGGTCTTGAACAATCGATTGTGTGGTCTGTTTGAACTGGAGGTTATGTGTTGAAATTTTCTTTACCATGTCCTCAAAACATAATTATGATTTTGGATAAGGATGATTATTTTGAGATGTTGATGGAAAAAAAGTTGAATACCTTTCCGTTGCTGATACTAATTTTTCTTGGGGTAGCTTGATTTTCCTCCTTGTCGGCACTGTTGTTGTGATTTCCACCTAAATTTTGGATTTGGCTTAAATGGTTCTTGCCTAAAAGAATGTTCTTGTTGGAATTGATACACAAGGAATACTGTTTTACAAGACTTAGTTGAATCCTGATGTTGTGGGTGCTGTTAAAAAAATGAGTGTTATAATAAAAAATAACACAATGTAATGGAATGGGAGGAGATTGTGTGTTACCTTGTGCTTGAGCTAATTTACTTATAAGGGTATGCAGTCATTAATAATTTTGTCTATATTTGGTTATATAGATGAATGACTTACATCATGAACTCCTCAGGTTTGTGAAATATCTTGTATACCAATTTTTTTTCCATTTTGAGCCATGTTGGCTATTAATTCATGAGTAAAGATATGAGTTTTATTAACTAGGGAACGACTAGATGAATCATCAGTCATTCCAAGATCCATGGGGATAAGTCCCTCATAGAAGTATTGGATTAGTAATTTTAAACTAATTTAGTGTTGGGGGTATATTGATCAAAGTATTTTGAAACTCTCTTAGTAATCATTAGGGGTATAACCTTGTGATTTCCTAATGCCATAAATTTATTTCCTAATTGATGAAGTTCGGGAGGCAGGGAAGAAAATATCTACAAGGAGGCTTTTAAGGTCATTATAGCCCACAATTATGGTAAAAAAATAGTATATATAGTCATTGGATACACCATCATTGGATAAAGGGATGTTCGTAAACTTAATTAGATCCTTAGATACATTTTGGGGTCTCATGATGGAGCACACTATATGAATCCCTTTTAGATGTTTATGAGTGTCCTCACAAGAAGACCAAGAAATTTAGTAAGTAGGTGGATGAGTCCTAATCTAAGATCTATGTTGGTAGATTTATCAGGATATTTTATGTATGCATGTTGGTACTCCACATCTGTGGTGGTTAGTTATTATAAGGATCGATTATTTACAGCCATGATTTCTGGGTTTGATTTGGTTCAATTTTTGATAGGTTTATGAAAACATGAGGTTCCAAAAATGGGTTCCCCAATGTTACTTTATTTTACTACGATAGATGACCTAATTTTTGTGTGAAGCGAATTTTTAATTTCAAGGTCAAGTTCAAGTAGTATTTCTTTTCCAGATCAGGTCATGCAAATAAGTTGTGATGTTTGTTTGTTTGAGTGGATATTTGTTTTTTTTTTTGATTTTTTTAATATTTTTAGAGAAGATAAATGAAATAAAAACACTTAATAAATTAATGGAGGAAAAAAGAGAATTTTATACTACATAATTAGATATATATAGAGAGACCAAGAGAGTGAGAAGAAGAAATGAAAAAAAAAATCAAAATCCAAAAAAAATCAAAAAAAAAGAAAAGGGAAGGGGGGATATGGAAAGGATTAATAATTAAAAATGAAAATAAATAAATAAAATAAAATAAAAAAATAAAAAAAATATTATATCCCTATCAACGACTCCAATATTTGATCGTGTTTTCAAGCGCGTCAAATTAGTTGTTTAATTTTTACAAGAATTTCTATAGTACAACAGGAACCCTAGGCTATCACTTGACGAAGATTTAGATCGTTAATTTAAAAATAAATTTTTTATTAAAAAAAGGTATTGGGTTTTAGGAAAAATTTGGGTTTTTTGATTTAGTAATCTAAAATAATATTGAAAGTGATAAAAAATAATAAATTAACAAAATTCATTAAGCGTGGTCAACCCAGGGAAGTCTTGTGATAATCATCCTTTATAGATTCAATAGATATGGTTTATATATTTTTATAATTGGTTTGTATCACCTAGAACCATAATTTTACTGAATTTATACTTGGATAACTCCTAGTGTTTAGTCAGAAACACACTACAATTCACCGGATACGGCAGATGATTGAGTGATTTGTGTTTGACTTCATAACCGATACTCACCAAGACAACACCTGAATAACTCAATGTGCTATCCAAGTTTGTTTGTTAATTCTATGTGATACCATTAAATAAATATATATTTCCTTTAAATTTTTTATTAGATTTCAATTAAGTAACATGAACCATGAAAACACTACAAATAAAAGAGGAAGGAAGAAATGGTGAATAGTGTGTGAAACATCACATGAAAGGGTACCTTAAAACATGATTATATGAGTTGAGAATCACATACTAGTACATAAATCAATTAAATAATAATATAGTATGATGAAAAATACACAAAAAACTATAATTTAAAATATCATTCAAGTATTACAAAAACAATGCTCAAGATTACATCACGTTCCTCTCTGGGTGATCACAAGGGGTTTAGAAATCCATGAGATGGGAGGAACAAGAAGAAGTTGATTTAGAATTTCCCATAGCCTCCAAAAATTATTGGTATGATGAGAAAACTCCTTTGGGACTCTAAAATGGAATCACCTCTCCTCCTAGTTGAAATCCCAAATGAGGTTCCCAAGGTATCATTTTATAGGAAAAGTGGAAGGTGGTTTTGGGCATACAGAATATGTTAAAAAAAATTCCGATTGTTTTAGACCACCATTTATAATTATCTCAATTTGTAGAAAACTAAAAAGTTATATCCCAATCTATTTAATATCTCGACTAAAATGTTGTAACCATTTGGACAACTATAACTCAAGATATTGATTGAATACAAAACATATCTTTTGAATTTGTGGAGATTTGATTCCCAGGATAGATCAGTTTAGATGTTCCATGTAGAGGACGAATGGGGTTTTGGTTCCTTCATATGAAATTCATCCCATTAAATTTTGGACCACACCACATAATTTTAGCCAATGTTGACGCACAATTTAGTAGAATTATGCAGTTTAGTCTACTAGTGTGCTTGGATCCTTTACAGTTTGTCTTATTTTTATTTGAATTCAAAATGGGTCCTCCAAATCACCTACACCTATAATGTAATTATGAAAACAAGTAACATAAAACATTTTAACTGTGAAAGAAAATTGAATAAAACATGTAGTGAAATTTGTTATTATACTTGGAATTTTAAATACAAAACCAGTTTTACACTTTGGTATAAGGGTGATGTAAAATAGTGAATCATGGTACGATCACCAGATAGTAGGATTTTTTACATTTTTATTTTAATTAAACACTTATTATTATATTTATTTGATATTAATATAACTTTTTAATAAATTAAATAATGATATTGATAAAAAATTGAATTTGAAATGACGAAATGAAAAGTGTATTTTGTTGTAAATATATAATTTAATTGAAGACATGATTTTTTATGAATTTAAGAATTTTGGAAATAAAATATATTGTAATAAAATATTATTATTAAATAGTATTTATCTAATCTAAATTTCAATATAAATTTAGGATGTTGAATGTAATTTTTGTAAGGTTTATGAAACTGTTGTTTCCCAAAAAGAGTATTTTTAATTAAATGGGTATTTTTATTTTAAAGTGTAAATTATTATATTTAATGAATTATTTTTTTAAAATAAATATTATTTATGAAATACGCACATTGAAATTATCCAATGGTTTTTTTTCATAATTTTTTGAGACAGTTGAATACTTGTGTAAAAATTAAATATGATATATATATGTGATATGTACTATAACATCAAAATGACCGAAAAGTGATCTAATATATACCACAAAAGGTACCCATGACCAAATAAATGTTTATTCTTTAATATAATGTGTTTTTTATATTATTCTATTAATTATATAGAACTTTAATGAATCCTAAAATACTTATATTATGTTTTAATGTTTTAATATCAATTCTTTGTAAACATGCCTCACTTCCACATCACTAAGGTTATTGTTTTTACAATATCAGTTATTACACTTGAACAATATTAAAAAACAATCCAATTTTATAGAAACCATTGAAAAAAAACATGGAAATGTTTGTGGTTTTTATTACGTTATAAAATAGATTCCAAAACCTATGTCTGAAAATTAAGAAATAACTCTCCTCTTATTTTCATTATAAACCAATGAAAACTCTTATTTATCTTCAATAAAAATAATTGGATGACGAAACTAATCTTCCATTACTTCTATATAGGCCTCCCAAGGTTCCCTAAACATCTAAATAAACTCATCCAATGCATTCGGAATCACCCTCTCAAGGTAAGGGATCCTCTCATTCTCCTCTTTATTCAAACACCTTATTTAAATTATTAATTTTTCTAGTTATTCACATTGGGATATGTTTTCACACATACCTATTACTATTATTATGTTCTACATGTGATTAGAGATCCCTTTTACTCTTATTTAACCCTTATATGAATCATTATGTAGCCTCGTTATACTGCTGAAATCGTTTTTACATTTTCGATACCAAACAATTTTCTTTTGAATACCTATAACCATTTCTACTAAAATTTATTCTCTTAGTTGTACATATCATTCATTAATTAGGTATTTATATTTATATAACCCACACTCTATAATTATTTGATAAAAATAAATTAAATATATCAGTAAATTCTATAATCTATGTGGCATACTTATGAATGTACATGATATGAAATTGATTGGTGAGTGAAAAATTATATAGTCCTCCAACGCATTGGGTAATGTTTTAATATCATGATATTCTATTTATGGTTTATGGGAGGTTATCCTAGGAACATGATGTTATGATGTATTGGGGCCATCACTTTCCCTAAGTAGATCTCTCATATAAAAACAATCTCCATTCTATAATTTAAATAGAATCTTATGAGGATATTTATGGGAAGAGATGTATGAATCCGACATGATAAGATGAAGTTATAGATAATTTTCTGATGGGTCTTTATCATATATAATAAATGGCAGAGAAGGTTCAAACCATTTAGTTTCAAATTAAATCCGCACAATGTTTACAAAAAAGCTATGCAGGAAATCGTTGATGAGGCCTGAAGTTTGAGGTCAGAGATAACGTTTTCCTTCATATATCACCACAGAAGAAAGCCATATGGTTTCGAAAGTAGGTAAATATTTTTCCTAGACACATCATACACTTTTATATCCTTAATCACATCAGAGTGGTTGCTTATTGACTATCACTTCCACCTATCCTATCTTAAATACATGAGGTGATCAATGTATCCCTTTTAAGGAAGTACATACTAGACCCCTCACATGTATAGAATCCATAGATTTTTCTATAGTAGAATTATATTTCATATGATGATAAGCTAGTTAATATCTTAGAACATAGATTCAAGTTTCTATGATACAAGAAAACTCACCGGGTCAAAGTGTTATGGGGGAAGCACATATTTGAGGAAACAACCTGGGAACCAGAATAGGTGATGAAATAAAAGTAACCTAATATATTTTAGTGTATGAAATAAAAATTTGAAGGGCCAAATTTTTGAAGGGGGGAATAATTTAGTGACCCAAAATTATATAAATGAAATTCCATTTTCGAATGAAAAATTCATTATCAAGTAATGAGGTTATAGAAGAAACATTCACTAATTTAGTTATTTTGGAATGCTGTATCTTATAAAATTTAAAAGATCAATATTTATGATGAATTTTATTAATATATTTGTTGACTAGTTATCATATTAGTATAATATTTAATGGTTTATTAAAAATTTCAATTGAAACAGATTGAAAAAGTGATAACCTCAACAAGTTGGATCATACCCTATAAAGCCCATTTATTTAAGCTTATGAGAGGGATAATATCACTGGGCATTTCCCATGATCAATAAAAAACTAATATTAAACAACTAAAGCATGATATAAATCATTTATAATATAATTTCAAGATCACAGAGTTCATGACTCAAACCATGTATGCCAAACCACCATAAGTAAATCTCACCATTGCACACCTTAGCCTTTGGGAATTTAATAGTGTAATAAATGGATATATATCTAGGCCAAAATAGTAAGAATTTTTATATTTTCTTTAAATAAAATAATTACTATAAATATTAATTTATAAATTATTAAATAACAAGCTTTATAAAAATTTGGTTTCAATACAAAAAATCTGAAAATTGTGTTTTTGGGAAATGAAGGATTTTAATAAACACACACCTTTTGATGAATTCCTAATGTTTTTAAATAAATAATAGTTTAATAACATATTATATTAAATTATATTTATTAAATTTAAATTATTTTAAACTTTTATGAAGTTAAAAATAATTTTTTAAGGTACATAAAACTATTATTGCAAAAAAATCAGTATTTTTCAATTAATGTGAATTTTTTATTTAAAAATATAAATTATCCTTTTTTGAGATTTATTATGACAAAAGAAATATTATTTTTTAAATAATCATGTATATATTATCGAAAGGTTAAATTTTCTTAATTTTTGGGGAAAGATGAATTTTGGATTAAAAATCAAATAGAGTGTAAATTTAGGGTATGCATTATGACATCCTAATTACCCAGAAGTTATGTAATATATTAAAAAAATAGGAAAAAATTTCTAAATATAAATTTAATATTTAAAATATTGAGATTTTGAGGTTATTTTATTAATTTTATAAACCCATAATGAATCCTCTAAAACATTTACTATATTTAGTTGTTTTAAAAACAATTATTTATAAACATGACTCATGTTTACATCACCAACGATATTATTTTCAAAATCTTGGTTCATAAACATGGAAAATAATGAAAACTAATTATCTTTTTCATAAAAAATGGGGAAAAACATTGTCAGGTTTTAGGATTAGTTTACCTTTTCATAATGTATTCTAAACCTATGTTTGGACATTAATAATGAATTCTAAACACTTTTTCTATATAAACCTACCAAAACTCAAATTAATCTTCAATAAAATCCATTTAATCAGGAAATTACTATACATTTACCTCTCTAGAGGGATCCTAAGGTTCTCCCAAACTCTTCAGAATCACCTCCAAATATTTTAGAGGCATCTTCTCATGGTAAGGGTTTCTCTCCTTATCCACTTTATTCAATAAAATTATTTATGTTATACCTTAAGATTTCCAATTTTTCAATTTGTGAAATGTTTTTACACATACACATTATCACATGTAATGAGAGACCTATTTTGAGCTCATTCACGACTTATATAAATCTTTATGTACACTTGTTATGCTGCTGAAATTATCCTATGACTTTTCATTCCCAAAATTTATGTAGTGAATAACCATCTCCATTTACACTAATGGGAAGTCACCTAAATATTCATATCCTTAATTTATGGTAAATATAAATTCATGTATCCCAATCTCCTTAATATTGTTGTTAAAACTTATTAAAGACATCCTTATGATGTATGATTTATATAGCACACTTATGTATGTACATTATATGATGGTGACAAGTGGAATTTTAATTATATAGATCTTCAATGAATTGAGTAATATTTTTATCACATGAGATTCCATGTATTATTCATGTGAGGTTATCCTAATAACCTTATGTTATTTTTTCTTGGTGGTCATATTTAAGTTACATTTATGATGTCCTGTTTTATATTGTTCCCATATTCCCAAGTTTCCTTTACGTTATCAAGTTATATCATCCATCATTGTTCATGACTATGATTATCAACCCTCTTATGTTACGTTGATACTACCATTGGATTACATGTACAAATTTACATTATTCTATGATTTTTTTATTCCATTACCATGCCTTATAGGTCACCCCTTTCTTATGTATGTCTCCAGGTTATCCCATGATGTTTTAGATGTAGAAGGAGGAGGATGAATCTCCTTTTGTATCATCATCTCAAGCATGCTTATTATTTACCTATGAAAAATAATATATTTACCAAATGATTGAGACTAAATAAAAGATCATCCTTTATGATTTTCACATTATATGGTAACACAAATATTTGTTTACCGAAGAATTTTCTAGTCTTTCCACCAGCTATGATGTTATGTTATCAATCAAACTCATACCCAGAGCTTTTAAAATATCCAATTATCAAGAGAAAATGGATGTTGTCGAACTTGAGGAGTTGAAAAAATAATATTAGGAGAATCTGGATAAAGGGTTCATAATATAATGACCCAATATTTTCATACATGTATATTACATATTTTAAAATGAATATTTAGTACATTACAAAAAGATAGTTACGAGGACCGTAATAGTTTAGTTTATTTTGAGAATAGGTTCACAATATTCTAAATTAGGGAAATATATTCAACACATCCCATAAATATATTCCTATTTAGTACTCTTAACAATAATACCCTACCAAAAAACATTCTTTATAACTTAGTTAATTGAAATAAAAGAAAGTGTGATATCAGATTCTCAGTCAAGTTAAAAAATGGAGATATTTAAGAATAACATGAACATAAGGAAGTGAGAAAATGAATTTAAAGTTTTAAAATCATACCCTACATATCAAAAATCCAAATATTTATTCTTGGTATAAATATTAGTAATTTATAATGCATGAATCATAAGGAAATAAAATAACCTGATCTATAAGAACATAGAATTTTCATAAGAAATATATTTGTGGCATACAAATCAGCTTATAACATTGTGAACAAGTATAAATACTAAAAAGTTCACTAATTAAGTTATTAAAATGAAACTAGGCCATCAAATTAACATATTAATATGAAACTATTTCGACAAATATAATTATAGACATAAAAGATAGGTCCATGCATAAATAATTTAAAATTTAATTAGTTTTACACATAAAATTGTGATCATGTAATCAGGTTCATGCATAATATTGTGATCATGTAATCAATTTCATACATAACATTGCAAACATGTAATCAGGTTCATAAATAACATATTTAATAACAAGTTATCCATCTTTACCCAATTCATAGGTTAGAGATATAGTTCCCTCCCATCACATATTGAAAATTATACATATTTGTTCCAAAATATCATAAAACATTTATCATATCATAATCTATGAAATATAATGGGTTTTATCAATATTATGTTGTATCATAACTTGTGGAAAAGAAACAGGTTTCATAATCATTTCACTAGATCATAAACCATTAAAAAAGAAGAAGGTTTCATTAAAATTTTACCATGGTATAACCCATTGAAGATAAATTTGTTTCATAAACGTTATGTCATTATAAACCATTCAGATAAGGAATAATACTGAAATCCTTGTTTCATATCCCTAGAAAAGCATTAGTAACATAAAAGGACACCATATTATATAGTGAATGATTTTGAAATATCAATTCGAACATTTATTGAAAAAAATAAATTTTCTTTGAAAATAAAATTCTAAAATTATAATGGAATATTTAAATAAAATTATAGTCATGACCGTGTGAAAATCTATTCATTCCGTACAAGTTAGAACAATTATTTTCTTTACATTTTCAGTGAAATATAAATGGTAATTGTTTAGAAAAAGACAATAATATTACTTTAATTTAATTTTAAAGGTAGTACATGGGTAAAAATTTCATTAATAAATAATTTTAATAATTCTAAAAACATTATTGAAATTTTATTACAAAACATGGTTTTGTAATTACAAGGTGTTTTCAACCGAAGAGAGAAATAGTTATGATTTTTCATAAAAACATTTTATAAATTATTTTATTTGAAAAACTGTGAAAAATGGCACTATTACATGAAAATATCATTAATAACTACAAGATAATAATATTCATGAGTTTAATGAGATATAAATCATAATATTTCATTATTGGGAGTATAAACATAAATGATTCTGATAAACGATGAGATTGTATCATAAAATCCTTACCACTTTGGTAACTTTGAATTGTAATACTCAATGAAATAATAACATTAAATATAAATTAAAATATCACTGTAATAAATAAATTCATCATATTAAATGTGTATGGGACTTTAAATATAGCTTATAAAATAATATAGGTTTGTAACATAACATATGTCTCAAAGATGGCAATTTGAGAGAAAAATTCCTAAACACTTTGTGGTAAATTTTGAAGTATAAACCCCATGAAAGAGAGATCCTAAAAATGGATATTAAAAAAAAAATTTCATGGAATAATCATAAAATAAAATCTTGGGAATTATATACACCTCATAAAAGAAATAGGTGGTGAATGTGGCGTGTGTCTTTCAAAAGTAAAAAGTGAGATGAAAACCCCTTGCCCCTTTATTAATTTTTTGAATTGTAATCACCAATAAAGAAGAAAATAAAATATAACATTTAATATAATTAATATTATATGATTTGTGATATAAAATTTAAAAAGGGTAGTATATACACCACATAGAAGAAATGATCAGTGTTTTTCACATGTCACCCATAAATAAAATAGAGAATATAAACCCCTTACCTTAAGTATAAATATCCTTTGTACACATCAATCCTCCTATGTAAAAATATAATTTTATTATAAATATATTATAGAACCTTTATTATATATATTATATTATATATTATTTACTTATCATCAATCATTTCACATTTATTTCAAATTCCTTGTTAAAATCACATATTGGGTAATAACCACTTTATTTTTCATATATGTTTTGATTTTTATTTTCAATACTTTTAATTTGATCATGGTTAAAGAATATATAGAATTACAATCATGAAATAATTATATTATTAATAAATAAAAAATAATTTAAAGACTGATCATGAATTATGGGTTTGATAAATGAAGTATGTTACGATCATGGAGACGGTATGTCGTATGCAAGCATGAGTAACATTTCTATTTTTCAATGATCATTATGGAAAGAAGGTAATTAATATGTTATATTTTCATAATTATAATTATATTATATTATTTATTTAATTATACCTATACATATCGTACATGTGGTGTGGTGATGAAAAGATACAGTTCCATGGATTTGTCAATGCGGTAGTCCACATATACATGAATGACGTTATCATCTTTTAGTGATTGAAAATTTAAGAAATAAAATTATGTATTATATTTTAATAATTTTAAATATGTCCAAAATATCAGAATTATTTCATTTATATCATATATATTCATTAACTTTATCCTTATTATCTTCTATATAAAATGTTAGTGAAAAAAACCACATCGTTTCACGAGGCGGTAGTCCTCCATATGCACAAGGGACGTTATCATATCCCCTACAGAATGGAAATTAAAAAAGGTATATTTGATATAATTAATATATAGGATTAATTATGTTATAAATATTATATATATACTTTATATATATCATCATACCCAACTGTGAGAGGTGGTAATGAAAAATGAATGACATTGGTTTGTGGGGTTGTATTCCACCGTACACACGAATGGAGAATTCATAACCTATTTGATGGACATGGGGATGGTTTTAGATCATTACCTTAACATATAAAAATATAATTATATATAATATAGTGATATTATTATTTAATAATGGTTTAATAATAAATTAATGAGATTGAGGAATAAATAAAACAAAAAATTCTTGTTGAAGAATGTTACATATTGTTTAGGGTAACCTCCTTAGGTTTACTCCAAAAGTCTTCCTAGGTTGGATTAATGACCCAAATAAGGATTAAAGGATTATATGATAGAATTTTTAAATTTATTTAGTGAGGTAATTTTTTTAATAAAAATTGTTTTAATGTGTGAAGAGGAGAGAAGAGTGGGTGGCCTTTTATAAGCGAGGTGAGTGGAAGACTTGTAATCTTTTGAAAAGAAAAATGTGTACTGCAAATCTTAACATGAAAAAAGACTAAAAACAGAGTAATATATATTAATATAAATTATAAGGTCTAAATATTTCTTTAAAATATATTTTAACAAAGTTTTCAGGTCACTTTAATTATCATATTTTATGTTAAACCTCATTAAAAACCCATTTTGACCTTAACCACAATAATTAAGTTTTGCAATTTTCACTATTCATGTTTGTAAAATATTAAGTGGAACGTTTTATATAATAAAATTATTATTATTCCAAATATAGAATCCATATTTACAAATTAAATTCAAATAATTTTTGAAACATAAATTAAAATTAATCTCGTAGATGCGATGAGAAAGGGAGTTTTCAAAGATAAAATGTTCAAATATTTTCAAAGTCATTATATAAAAAATCAATATGTAAATGATTCCAATGACCTTAATTAAATATATATATATATATATATATATACAATTGAACTAATTTTAATTTTAAACCAATTCAAAATATAATATTACTTTATATACAAATTTAAAAAAGGTAGTTTTCAAAATAAATTTTGTATTTTTGACAATTCATCAAAAAAGTAGTCGTTTAAAAAAATTCCAAAAAATTCACCCTAAGATAATTTTTATATTATAAATTAAAAATTTAATTTTATTTTTCAAATTAATTTTTCCAAAATTTGAACAAATTTTTTCTAAAAACAAGTGTGCAAAAAAAGGTGACAAAACATAATAATTACAAAAATACAATTCTTAGGCATAAATCTGGATTTATACTTATCGATTGTCTAGAAAACACATTTTATGATTTTTAAATATTTTATTGAATATATACGATATACATTTCATTCAAAAAAATCACCAAAAGTGGTTTGTTTAATTTATTTAGGTAAAACTCATTTTTTATATGAATATTTTTTTCATAAAAATTTTCCCTTATTTTCAGTTAGATTGTATTTTCATTTAAATTTAACTACCCACCAATGAATTTATTTTATATAATTCTTAAACCATAAATTTTCATAATTTAGCTAATCATATTCATACCCACCATTTTAATGACTGGGTTATAACTAATATATTAAATAATAATATTTAAATAATCATCCATGTTTTATTTAAACTTGGTGTTATGTGTAACACAAGATACACCCAGTGTTTCATGAAACACAATCCAAAACTAGTGTTTAAATTTTTAAAAATATAAAAAATATTTAATTTATTTGGAAATAATATTTCACAAAATCATGGGGTGTTACATTTGAGCCCCCTTAAGCAATTTTCAACCTCCGAATTTGAACTTGTTCTTGGTAAGAAACGAACCCAACATAAAAATATTCTTTAAAAAACTAGAAAAGAGAACATATGAAAAGGTTAGCTCAGATTATTAGTAAGGGTTAAAAAGGGAGATAAGTAAGAATAAAATGAATATAAGGGAATGAGAAATTGAGCATAATATTTGAAAACCGTACTTAGCATATAAAAGATCACAATATAAAGTCATGGAATAAATATTTAAAATTCATAAAGAATGAATAATAAGGTAATAGAAGAAAATGATCCATGATAACATAAAATTAGAATAATATAAATATTTTGGGCATATTCATCAGATTATAGTGTTTTAAAAATGTATAAATAGTGACTGGATCACTAATTATGTTAAGAATTGGAAATCATTCCCTTTCATAAAATTATGGACAGGAAACCAGGTCCACACATAAAATTATAGATATGAAATATAGACCCATTAATATCACTATGAAAAGGTTATTATGTTCATGCATAATATTTCAAACTCATAACCAGGTTCACACATAACATTGTAAACATGTAATTAGGTTCACACTTAAATTTGTGAACATGTAATCTAGTACACACATAATATATTTAATCATGAGTAATCCATATTTACCCAATGCATTGGAGAGATATATAGGTCCCACCCATCACATAATGAAAATAATATGTATTCATGCCACAATATTATTAGAAAATCATCATATCATAACCCATAAAATAAAATGTGTTTTATAAACATTTCATTATATCATAACCTACTGAAAAGAAAAAAGTTTTATAATCATTTAATCATAGAATAACCCATGGAAAAAGTAGTATGTTTCATAATAATTTAATCATCAAATAACTATTGGAAGAGAAATGCATTCCATAAAAACATTTTCAGCAAAAACCATTTAGAGAAATAATAAGAATGGTATCCTTGGTTCATATCCCCAATAAATCACATGTTATATCAAAAGATGTCATCTTAGAAGGAGAAATATTTTTAATGATCACTTTGACCATTTCTTGATGAAAATAACTTTTCTTTAATAATAAACTGGAAAATTATAATTTAATATTAAAATTAAATAATGGAAATTTCTTTGTGAAATTCATTTAATTCTGTACACATTAAAACAATGATTCCTTTGACATTCGGTAAAAACAAAATGGAAATTATTTGGAAAACAACATGAAGATTCCTTTCAATGTTTTTTTGAAAATTTGATAAATGGATAAAAATTTCTTGAACAAATCATTTGAATAATTTTAAATAAATTTTTAGAAAACATGGTTTTGGAAGAACATGGGGTTTTCAAAAAAAGAGAAAAATTAAGATGTTTTTTATTAAAAACATATTAATAATTATTTTATGTAAAAAAGAGTGAAAAAGGTACCATTTCTTGAAAATATCATGAATAACCATATAATAAGAAATTTCTTGACTTTCATGATAGATAGATCATAAGATTTTATCCCTTGGAATCATAATCATAAATAATTCTATTAAATGATGGCATTTTATAATAAAAACCTTACCACTATGGTAACTTAGAATCATAAACCACAATGAAAGAATAAAATAAAATTAAACATAAAATAACATTATAATAAATAAATTCATGATACTATATGTCAATGGCACTATATATACACCTCATAAAATAATATAGTTGTATAACATAAGATATGTCTCAAATAAGGAAATTTGAGACAAATATTGCTTACCACTTTGGTAACTTTAGAACTAAAAACACCATGAAATAGATAAACTAAAATAGATATTTAAATAATATTAATTATTAGTATAATAATCATAAAATATGTTCATGAATATTATATACATCAGATAAAATAAGTAGTTGATGAATATGGCATGTGTCTCACACATGTAAAAATTAACATGAAAATCCCTTACCAATTTTGTAATATTTTGTATAATATTACCCAATAAATAATAATATCAAATGAAAATTTTAAATTCATTAATAGGATTATATTAATTATATATCATTTAAAAGGGTTAGTATCTACACCAAAAAAAAAATAAATGAGTGGTGAATTTTCATGTCTCCCAAAAATAAATGAGAGAATAAAAATTCCTTACTGTAAGTCTTGACTTCCTTCATACACATTAAAACCTACTATATAACAAATATAAGTTTATTATACATATATTATATAACCATACATACATACATACATATATATATAATACAATATAAGATTTAATTATAACCATTCATGACCCATAAATTTCTAATTCACTGTTAAAATCACATCTGTGGTAATAACCACTTTGTTTTTATTACATGTTTTGATTTGTAATTTTTGGCCCTCTTAATTTGATAATGATTCCATAATATCCCAAATAATAACCTTGAAATAATTATGATATTTATTTATCATGTATATGTCTAATACTAATATTGAAATATGGTTTTGAGAAGTAAAGACTGTTATGATCAAGGAGACGGTAGGTCGTACGTATGAATGAGTAACATTTAAAATCTTCAAATATCAATAAGAAAATAGGTAATTAATGTTTTATAATTCTATAATGACATTAATTCAATTTCCTAGACCATATTGCACAAGCCCGTGTCCTGATATCGCTGGTTATGTGACCTAAGTAACACCTCCCCATATGCCAAAGGTTGTTGACTAGTAGAAAGAGTGTAAAATGAAATGTGGGGTGACTATACCCTCTTTATCAAATAATCTCTAAAATGTAGAAATTAATAAATAATTTACAAATTACAATAAACAAGGACTAGGATAATACCAAAATCAATAATTACAAACATCACATAATAATCCCAAAACATGGATAAATGATTATCAACCAAATTAGTAAATATTTCATTCCAAATATGTGTGATCTATCAAATGAAAACTCAAAAATAAAGTCACACTAAATAATAACAAGGTGGTCCTCACATCCTATCATGTTACCTTATCCATTCTCTATTCTAAATCCCAACTTAGCCATCTTACATAAGGATATTTCACTTATCCTATCCTGAAATCATGATGTGTATTCTCATACCTATCAGGCATCCTGAGTAGGGTGTGAGTAATAATTAGTAGGCCACCACCAATTGGGCCTAAAAAATATACAATCTAAAACTATTTATGTAGTTGTATAAATAATAAAGTACAAATGATAATATAAACAGTTCTCAAATTAAATAATTCATTAAATAAATATATAAATCTCAGGCTCACGATGACACCCAAACCAATAATACCTACTTCCACCCATGCCAGAGTCTAAACCATACACTAATTAATATAAAATTTCAATTTTTCATGGGATTACATTAATCATTTAATTTTTTAATTTCACATTTACATAATAGTGGCTTAGAGTAGCAGTCTAGCACCACGCGGGTAATTAGAGCAACAATATCTATCCCTAAACTCAATGATCATATGAAATAAATATATATCATGGGGCCTAGAGAAGTATTCTAGATCCATATAGTTATTTAGAGTATTAGTACCCATTCCACAACTCATTATCAAATATCACATCTCATGGTTCCAAATTGACACCCCATTTATAAACATTTTCCATATATCATTAATCAAACAATTTCATAATTTCATTTATAAACCATGTTCAAATTCCCCATTTATCAACCACACTTAATTAATAATTCATGATGTCAATTTTATCGACACACCCAACGGGTTTCCATCAAATATGGTTTCAATATCATCAAAAGGTCTAATGGTACACTTGACGGGTTTCATAATCACATAGTAAATAAATTTATTAATTCAATTTAGAATGAAATATCCATAAAAACAAATTAAAATTGCACAATTACATACACATAGTTATCATTAAGACCAGGATTTGATAATTAGACCACCTAAATCAAGATCTTTGATGAACGATCTCCAAATAAAAACCCTAATTTTAATTTTGAACGGTCAAAACCACAACAGGGGAGGATATTTTGGATAAAATCCTAGGACCAAGATCCAATGAAACAAAAACCATCAAAACCTAGATCTAATCCATTACCAAAAGAATATAAATCATCCCTCTTCATCAATAATGTGAGACAAGAGAGATATAGAGAAAATTAAACGAGGAAGAGATTATATACTGTAGAGGAGATGATCCTTTGATCAGATATTCTATTCGTCCACAAAGGGGTTCAAAGAGCCTTGACATCTTTGCCAAGACCTCCAAAAATGAAAGAAATCATTATAGTTAAAGTGGGGGAAAATGGGGATAAAAATAGGCTTTTAAAAAATTTTAATAAATTTTTGATGTTTCAAAATCCCACACGCATGATTTCCTTGTCTAAGGTGCACAGTTCTCTACATAGTTCCCCTTAACAATGTGCCTCTACCTAGGGGGAACATGGTTTCTCCTATGTGGCACACTCTTTGAAAAATTGTGTGCCAACCATGAAAATATCCTTTATTTTAGGGTACATGGTTTGGTGATGGAAGTCCTCATGGTTTGGATAAACTATGCACCAACTATGCACCACATCATGTGATTCCAAAATGGGGTTCATTGTTTCTTAAAGAAAACTACATGGTTTTTCCTAACCATCCAACAACCACACATACCCATTTGGATTCCAAATTTCTCCAATTTCAACTAAAACTACTCCAAAAAAACCAAACAAGGTATAAAAAAACAAGGGTAAAAGTGTACTTGCAAACATGAACAAGGAACCTACAGAATGATCTGGATATTACAATATACCCACCTTATAACTACTCATTATTAAGTTGTACTCCCAAGCATTCTTAAGATTACAATTTAAAAAGATCTGGCCATGAGGAAAATATATTTATTTCCCTCTCCTATGTTTCCTTCTGAACATATCCATACTTCCATAGCACTTAGACTAATAGAATTATTTTCCCCATAATGAATTTTCATTGGGATCTACAATATGAATCATATGCTCCTAAAAAGATGCATCAACCACAACATTAAAATCATCAAAATTGATCACATGAGAAAGGTCGAGGTTTTACTGTAGAATATGTGACACAATAAAGCCATCAACAATAAAACTATACCTCTGTCAAGGATACAATCGGTATGCCACCAAGCTGATTTTTTCTACAATCTGAAATGGTCCAAAAAACCTAGGTGACAACATTCCCTACCTCTATATCTTATAGTGACCCAATCGAGGTGGCACCTAATGGAATACATGATCATCCACTATACAGTCAAGGGTTCAATTAAATTTATTTTAATATGACTTCTTCTTACTATGATGTATAACGATATGTTTTGGTATCAATTGGACCTTCTCTAATGTCTCCTGCATGAGAGTCTATCCAAAAAACTCAGAATAACCTACCTCAATCCAACATATAGTTGATATTCATGGCCTACCATAAAGTGCCTCATATAGTTCCATATGAATAGTCACATGAAAACTATTTTAATAGGAGAACTCAAAAATAGATAAGTGCTTCTCACAAGACCCAAAAATATATAGGATTCATGCCCATAGCATTTCCTACAAAAACCTATATACTACATTCTGATTAACAATATTTCTGAGAGTGAAAACTTGTACACAAAAATACCTGGGTACATAATGCCTTCTTTATTCCTTTCCCAAAGCATGGAGTAATGCAATGAGCATAGTTTGAAACTATACTTCATTGTACCACTTGAAAATGGACTATATTCTAAATATATATATACTTAAACAGATCCACTATGTAAGTCTCCTGGATAGACAAAAAATAGGCTACATTCATCCATTGGTCTACAATCACCCATATAGAATCATTCTGTCAAGGTATCCTAGGAAGATATACCCCTAAGTCCATGGATAAGTCATCCCACTTCCATTGTGGAATAGAAAATGGCCGTATCAAACCATCAGGTCATTGATTCTCATCCTGTACCTACTGACAGGTGTAGCATCATTTCAAAAAACCCATAATGTCCTTTTTCATATCAAGTTACTAATACTGTCAATATAGTTCATCGTACATTTTGGTTAAACTAGGATGAAAATACCACTTTGTGGAATGAAAATCATGCATCATCTCCTCATGAATATGAATAGGCATAAAAACATGGTTTTGAACATAGATGATCTCATCATCATCTATTATCTAATCCAAAGGAGACACCCCACTTTCAAGGATTTCCCTCAATTCCAAACACTTAGTATCCTCAACTTCCTTTCCCTGATATAGATTATAAGTGTTGGATCAATAGATAAGGATACAATTTTCATATACTTATAGCCCTCTAGAACCTCAACACGCATCTCATCCAGCAATGTCATCATCTTCCACTCATAATTGGAATCCTTAACTGCCTAAGTCCATGTCTTCTTTTTCAAAGCATCAGAAACATTATTTCCCTTCTCAAGTATATATTCTAGGTCAAATTAAAATTACTAGATATAATTAAATAATATATTATACTAGAGATTCTAATCTCACTAGGAAAATATATACTTTAAGATATTTTGATTGGTATACACAGTAAAATTTTTACCGAATAGATTATCTCAACAACAATTTATATTATAAACCACCACAGATAACAAGAGATCATGTGTAGGATAGTTCTTGTTCATGTGGGCTCAAATTTAATGACCCATATGCCACAACTCAATCTCACTACAATAAAAAACCTCCAATTCCAATCCCGAATGATTCAAAAAACATGATATACTCCTCACCCGACTCGGGTTGGATCAAGATCAGTGTAGTAGTCAAAATATTTTTAAACTCCGAGAAAGAATTCCCACATGACACATAACATAAAAAATTGATTCATTTATTGGTAAATACTAAATGTGGTATTTCTAAATTGGATAATTCATAAAAAAACCTTTGATAATATCTCACCAATCCCAAAAAGTGTTAGATATCAAAAACATTCTTGGGATACACTTAATAAACTACTACGTACACCATCTATGGGTCCACTAACTCACCTTCATATGGGATGATGTGACACACGAAATGTACCCTGGTGATCTATAATTGAAACATATATTGATTAGTGTATAGATAATTATATCTAAATGTAATGAATACTATGAAAGGATGTTGGGAATGATCGTCATGGGTCTTGGAGTGCATAAAGATTCCATCCACAAAAAGAAACACAAACTGATATAGGTACGAGTGTAATATTTGGTTTATCAAGGCCATAAACATATTCAGAGTATTATTTAGCCCAAAAAACATCACAACAGACTCATATTGGACATAACTTCCTTTGAAAGCAGTTTAAGGTATATTAGAAAGTCAAACTCTCAAATGATGAGACCGAAATCTCAAGCTAATCATAGAGAAAACACTAAAACCTCTCTACTTGTCATAGATATCATTGATACATGGAAGAGGATACCATTTATATATTATCATCTAGTTCAAATTCTTATAATGAACACATATCCGCAAAGTCCCATTATCTTTATTAGCAAAAAAACTAGAGAAATCAAAGGAAACGTACTCTGATGGATAAATCCTTCACCGAAAAACTCTTCCAGGTGGGTCTTATGTTCCTAAAGTTCTATTGGTAATATTTGATAATGTGGAATAGAAATTGGATCAGATCTAGTAGTGAGATCAATTGTAAACACAAAATTCCTATTTGGTTAAATCCCTAAGAATTCATCAAGAAACACATCCATGAATATGTCCACTATGAATGGGAAGACACCATGATTCACACACACATCTCCTAGTAAAATACTTGAAACCTAGGTGGTAAGATCCCCTAGTGGTTGATGAAGTATCCCTACATATCCTTCCTGGAAATCACATTCTAAATGATTAACATAACTATCACCCCCAAGAGATGTAAAAGTTACTCTCCTATGGTATGAATCTATGTGGGATCGATATGATACTAATAACTCCATACCAGAAATAAACCCCAAAACCAACATATCATGGATGTAAATATCCCAAAAGAAAATTATAATCCCAAAACTCAAGAGAAAACCAATTTCATAAAGATATGTCCCTTGACTTTACTTGCAATGGTTTGTTGATAATCATAACCCCACTCATGAAATTCATTTTTAAACTCAAACCATTCACAAGTGGAGTATATATCAAAGAATTAGAGGATCCTATATCAAATAAGGAAGTAAAAAATATAGAATATAAAAGAATAATACATTTGATTATTGATGGCCCAACCTCTCTATCCATAGGTGAATGATTAACTACATGAAACTATCCTTCACATCGTACCTATACTGATGTCTGAGTCCCTTGAGCTGTACTACTTTATTGATATAAATCTCTTTCTATAACTTATGATATCCACTACCTCGACTTCCAAATTCATATGAACTCAAACATTCCATATGGTATGGGTTGAAGATTCCCTTTTATAACTATTAATCTGAATTGATACTCAATCATTAACCATAGGTTGAGGGATTCTACAAAAATGTTGCAGATGTCCCATCACTACAAAACTCTACTGGTGGTTGGGGACACAGGTAATGAAAGTGACCCAACCTACCAAACTAGTGGTAGTATACTTGGATTCGGTTCTGAGTAATTGATCTTTCTCCCTGGCTGCATTGTTTTTAATTACTTTGGTTGAAATTACCATAGTGATGATTCATACCCTTAAAAGACATAACAACTAGTCATCCAATGAAAACCACCTATATTTCATTAGTTTCCTTATTCAAGTTCCCCTGCCAAATGTGATCCTGATTCATCACCTCATAAATGTTTTCCATCTGAATGATACTATACTGGGACATAATCTCACATTTAAGACCATCCAACAAAAATTTAATGGTAGTAGACTCATATCCTACCAAATCAAGGAAAATGTGATAAAATTAGAGAAGTATCCCATATATTCCATCACATACATACTCCCCTAGGTTGAATGCATAAAAACAACTTCCCTTTTCTTCCTCGTCATCTTTGGATAAAAGTGTTCCAAGAACTTCTCTAGTGTTTCTTTCCATACCATTCATTCCAGCTGCTCATCCTGATCCTGAATGTACCACCAATTATTCACTTGACCACCTAACATATTAGCCACCATTTTGACTATACTCTCTAAAGGAGTCTGTAAATGGTCAAGGTTTATCTATATAGACTAAATCTAGAACACAGTTTCCTCAGGTCCACCATTTTTAGAGAATGTCAAAGGGTGCTGCAATTGGAACTCTCAAATTAGGTCAAACATACTCCACAAAACCCTATCTGAGTCTCTTTCTATAAAACTCATAAATATAGAAAATTTTTCATGGATATAATCTCCATCTCCTTCACCCAACACTATTGGAACCTCTATCTCCATTACTAGAGGCACATTTCTAGTCATGTCCTCTTGCCATACAAACAAAAAGCATCATCTTGGAGGCATATCTCTAAAATTAAAAACACACATATTTGTAAATATAACAAAAAATTAGCACATTTAAATGAGATTGATTTACATAAAACTATAACCAGTCATCGCCAATATTTCCCCACACAATCAAAATAGAAACACTATCACTACCCTCAACCATCCCTCACCCGGGTCATAGATAACATGGGGTAAGACACTTCATATTTCAAGGATTCTCATAATAAAACCATTTACCCATTTAAAATTACCATAATTAGCATCATTTTAACCATTTAATTTCATCATTAAGAACCATTTATCTTAAAATTACTCAAACAAATAAAATAATTTTTAATTCCAACAACTCACCCAAAATATGATTTTCCATGCATGCCTAAAATGAAAAATGTAACATGAAATCATGTGTGCCTAAAATGATGAATGCATACTAAAATACCATTCCATACTATTCCATGAGTAAAATCCTAGAAACAATTAATATTACACAGTAAGTGCATCACTCAATGATAAATAAGATTCAACCATAACAACAAACACAAGAACAACAATCCCACCCTTGGTACTTGGGTTTTCCATATACATGGGTTAGATAATCCAATGAAAGAGATCATGATTGAGTCCTAACTCTTTATATTGTCCTATATAAATTTTCCAAATAGTAATAAGAATGAATAGAAAATTAATCCATGCCTTTGATACCACTTTTTAATGTCCCAAATTGGTGCCACCTGTCGATGCCTCAAGTTGGTTGGTTGTGTTTCATTAGGCGCACCACCATGTATGCAAGAGGTTTCCACCATGAATTGAGGGTATAATATGAAATATGGGGTTACTATACCCTATTTATCAAAGAATATCAATAATGGGAAAATTAATAAACAATTTCCAAATCAAAATAAACAATAACCTGGATAATACCAAAATAAATAAAGACTAACATCACCTAAAAATAAAAAAACATGGATAAATGACAATAAAACAAAGTAGTAAATATGTCATTCCATATATAGGTCATGTTTAAAATGAAAAACTAAAATAAAAATACAATGATAACTCCTAATTGGGTCCCAACACCATGTCTGGTTCCGTCGTCCATGCTCCATCCCGAATCCCAACTCAGCCATCTAACATCTGACCCTTTCCCTTATAATGTCCTACAATCATGAAGTCTTTTCAGGTTCCTATCACACAACCTGAATATTTTGTGAGTATAAATCATTAGGACACCACCAGAGATGTCTAATTCAATGTCCAATCTATAACATTGTATATAGCTGTACAAAGAATAAAGTACAAATGACAATATAAATAATTGTTATGTTAAATTAGTCTTTAATTAACCACATAAATCTCATGTTGACAATGAAAACCAAAACAATAATACCTACTTCACCCCATGATAATGTATGAACCATACACTAACGCATTTCACATTTCATTCAACCATGGGATCCCATTAATCATTTAATTTTTATGTTTGAAATTCAAATAATGGGGGCCTAGGGATGAAATATACAATGCTATGGGTATTTGAAACAGTAAAACCAATCCTAAAACTCAGTGATCACATGCAATTAATATTTATCACGGGAAACTAGAGTGGCAGTATCTCACCCCATGTGTATTCGGGGTAGCAGTCCTTGTCCCACAACTGATTCTAAAATATCACATCCCATGGTTCTACATTCCCAACCCATTTATCATCATATTTTATATATCATTAGTCAACTGATTTCATAAGTTAATTTATAAACCATGTTCATAATTCCCCATTTACTAACCATGAAAAATTCATAATTAATCATCCCAATTATATTGTCACACCCCATGGGTTTCTATAAAACCTAGTTTCAAAATCATCAATGGATCCAACAGGACACGTGATGGTTTTCCCAATCACACGGGAAATAAAATATATAATTAATTTCAGAATGGAATTTCCCAATGTGTAAATTGAGATTGTACAATAATATACCCTCAATTATCACCAATACTATGGTATTTTTTAATTAGACCACATACATAAAGATCATTGATGAGCACTCACCAAATCAAAAACCCCAATTTTGTTTTGTGGAATGGTCAAAAACACAACGGTGTAGGAGATCTAGGATCAAAATGTTAAACCAAGATCCAATAAAACACAATAATAAATACCTAGTTCTTAAAAATATATAATGGAGGAAAAATCAACCCTATTCATCAGATAAAGAGATACGAGAGAGGGGAAATGTAATGGGGAAGATATTACATACCATAGAGGAGACCATCTTTCAATCAGATCTTAGATGAACCATGAAAGGGGTTCTATGAGCCTTGGAACCCTCTCTGGAACCTCAAAAAACTAACCAAACCATTTTAGGTTTAGAGGGGGAGAATGGAGATAAAAACTAGAGGGTTTAAGAGGTTTAATAAAATTTTTGGGGGTTTAAAATCCCAACTTATGGTTTTTCTGGGATGAGGCCCATGATTTTCCAAACCCAGACCCTTAAACATAAAACAATTATTAAGGGGATAATAGTTTCTCCTAATGTTTGAAATGATTTAAGAACCATGTGACAACCATTAATATCACCTCTTATTTAGGGTGCATGGTTTAGGGAGGGAGGCTTTACGGTACAGCGAAACCATGCGCCACCTGTTGTGACTCCAAAATGGGGGGGGGGGGCATGGTTTCTTGGGGAAAATCGAATGATTTTCCCTTACCATGATCCAACCATGAATTGTCCCTTTATCTACCTAATTTATCAAATTTCACCCACAACAACCCCAAAATAAAACCTAACCAAGGTATACCAAAAACAAGGGTAAAAGAGTCACTGAAAACATGTGTGATGAATATCCAAAATGTTCGGTATATTACTTCATTATATCATATTATTTCATTAAATATAATTATACATATCCTCCATGTGGTTTGGTATTGAAAAGATATGGTCACATCACTTTGAGAAAGTGGTAGTCCACATGTACATGAATGACATTATCATCTTTTAGTGAGTGAAAATGTAAGAAATAAATTAACGTATTACCCTTTTTGAATTATAAATATTTGATGAATATCATAATTATAGAATTTATATCAAATATATTAATTAATTTTATCTTTATTATATTCTAAGTAAATCATTAGTGAAAAATGAATCACATTGCTTCGTGAGGCAGTAGTCCATCAGACACATGGGTGACACTATCATATCTCCTATGGAATGGAAACTAAAAAAGGTATATATATATATATAGTTAATATAATGACTAAATAGGTATTATTATGTTATAAATATCACATATATAATCTGTATCCATTATCATACACAACTATAAGAGGTTTTATTCGAAAAAATGAATGAAATTAGTTCGCAAGGTGGTACTCCTCCATACACACGACTGAACATTTCATAAATCATTTGATGGAATTGCGGATGGTAATAAGTCATGCTATTAACAAAAAAAAATTTAGAATATGTAATATAATTATTTATTATATCATAATGTTTAATATTAATTTAAGTAGTTGTATGAACAAATACAATATAAATTATCTTTGAAGAACATTACCACTTCTTCGGGTAACCTTCTTTGGTTTGCACCAAAACCCTTCATAGGTTAGATTTATAAAAAAATACGGCTCCTAGTATGATATGAGTAAATTTTTAAAGTTATTTGGGATGATATTTTCAAAACCAAAAGGGTTGTAATTTGTGAATAAGAAAAGAGAGTGGGTGGACTTTTATAAGTGAGGAGAGAGGAACACTTATAATATTTGGAAAACAAAAAGGAATACCCAAATTTATATCATGCCAAAAGGATAAAAAATGATGTATTATTAATAATTATAAATTATAGGGACAAAATATTTCCATAAAATAACTTTTAGAAAAGTTTTTTGTTTATTTTAACACGTATTTATTTAATTTAACCACCTAATCCTATTTTTACCACGACCACGATAATTAATTAATTTTGTTTTCAGCATTCATTTTGTGAAAAAATTATGTTTAAAATTTTAGATAACATAATTTATTCTGATTCCATATATATTATCCATTTTATCAAATTCAATTAACATAATTAGAAATTTTTAATTTAAAATTCATCCTATAGACATGACTAGAAAGAGGGTTTCTAAGAGAAAATATTCAAAACATTGAAAAGTTTATATATAAAAAAATATGAAATGATTTCATTGAAAAAAATTGTATTAATAAATTTATAAGTGAAATAAATTTATGTTAAAACAATTTAAAATATAATTTAACTTTATAAATAATTTAACTTTATAAATAATTTAACGAAAATGTAGTTTTCAATTAAAATTTTGTATTTTTAAATATTCATCAAAAAATTAATCATTTCAAAAAATGATGAAAATTACTCATATATAATTTTGAAATTATAATTTCAAATATAAATTATATTTTTCAAATAAATTATATAAATGTTTAAATATTATTTATAAATATAAGTGCCTAAAAAGGTGACAAAACCCTTTTTTAGAAAAATACCATTTTAGGCATAAAATTGGGATTACTGTTTTATCATGGCTAGAAGACCAAAAATATTAATAATAAAATTTTATTAAATATATAATATATAAATTTCATGAAAATAATTCTCTAAAATTGTTTGGTTTAATTTGTTGCGGAAAAACATGTTTTCCTGTAACAAACTAGTACTTTTAGAAAAAGATTCTCTTTTTTTTTCAAATAGTTTTTATTTGAATTTATAATTAGTTGGTGACCAAAGATTTCATTTTATATACATGTTTAAAACATATATTTTCCTAATTTAGTTTTTCATATTCATTCATTACATTCCAATTTCTAGGTGGTAACTATCATATATAATAATAATATTTTAAATGTAACGTCCCAGATCTGGGTGCCACTCAACGGGTGCCCCGAACCCGGTTGGTCACATGACCTTAAGCAAATTTCCCCAAACACTAGAAGATGCTGACTAGTAGTGAGGGCCTAGGTCTAATAGTGGGGAAACTATGCCCTCATTTTTCAAAGTGTAGTGCAACAGATAAAATAGAAACACACAAAAGCAGAAGCAGTCAACAATACCAAGCTGAAAAGGACAACAATACTGAAGTAAGGAAATGACCAACAGTCATATATATGATAATGAAATATGTCCTTAAGACTCAAAAGTAGCCAAAACATGATACATTTAAATTTAAAAAATACATTACAACGTACAAGTACATTAAAACAAAGAAAAACAGTGCAGTAGGAACTCAGCAGCATCACAATCCTAAGCTCGGTCCCATACTCTCCGACTCCTTTGAAAAAATAAAGTACATGTATATGGACTCTTTCCCCAATCAACACTTGCAGAAATATAATCTATTTGGTACCAAGAAATGACCCAAACAGGGTGTGAGAAATAAATCCTCATAGGAAACCACCAAAGGCCCGTACCAAACAATCAGTGAAAATATTCCACAACAGTTTGCAATAATGAAATGTAGTAAATTAAGAAGTACTCAAAAGAAGCTACTTCTACAAGTTCCATTACCATTTAATTATAATTTAACAATATAATTGAATTATATGTTCTCGAGACGCAGCCATGGCCGACAATCTTATATACAGTGCATCAGCAAAAATCACAACAGGCTATCTAACTAGTAGAAGGCAAAACAATAGCAAGGTTGTGCTTTATCATGGCAGGTAAAACTTAAAAAATAACCAAAGTGAATATTTAAAGTAAACATTGTCCTAAGACGTAATAAAATTTTCCCTCGGGCTAAAAAAAGCATGCCCTCAGGCTAATCAGAACGTTGCCCTTAGGCCTTGCCCTTAGGCTAATCTGAACCTTGCCCTCAGGCCTTGCCCTCAAGATAAAATAAACCTGTAACTCAGGACTTTTACTCAGTATAATCATAACCCTACCCTCAGAACATTCCCTTAGGATAAACAGAACCTTTCCCTCAAGCCTTGCCCTCAGGCTAATCTGAACCTTGCCCTCAGGCCTTTCCCTCAGACTAAACAGAACCATGCCCTCAGGCATTGCCCTCAGGCTAATCAGAACAAAAGAAAGTAACCAAGATGAGCCCAAAAAATAATCAATAATTTCACATATGTTTCCTCTCAAGAAAACTCACAGCATGTTATAATCAGGGTATACCCTCAGGTATCCTGTCCAAACAGCTAAACAAGTGAACCCCACCCTTGGGGTGGCCCTAGATCAAAGCAACGATCCCACACATATATTTATACATATTCATTAAATTACCTATGCAATTATATGTATTTTATCAGTCAAGTACTCAACCATACAACACCCCAAACATGGGCGCACAACACAACAGTACACACAAACAACTTGACAGTTGGAAATAAACATCAGACCACCTACCTCGATCTCTACTAATTGATATAGGTGAACGATGCATTCTAAATCCACCGAGAACGACATAGATCTGGGAATAATGATAACCCATTCAAACCAAAATAACTTTTCCTCATGAAATAATTGGAAGGAAACACTAAAAGAAAGGGAAGGTCTTAATCGTGCGGTCCAAACCTGATTGATGGTGAAAGAATCCAAGTTCCAGCGTGAGATAAAGAGCTCATCCAAGCTTCAACCTCCCACCGCCTTACTGTTCACCTTCTGACTGATTACACAACGTGTATATACCAAGTACATAGTGTGTAGTAAATTTTTAAACCCTTCATCGTCGACATACCTACACGCCTTATGTATTTATCCCACACGGACAGAGTACACGACGTGTGGAAAAGTACACAGTGTGTATCCACAAAATTTGGGATTTTCCCCATTTTCCATATTTTTCTCAAAAAAATTTAAATGAAAAGGAAAAGAAGAAACCCATACCTCAAGAAAAAGAACCAGGTTCTAACATTAATAGTTTGTCATGTTTCAATTAAACTCGGTGTTTTGTGTAATACAAGATTCACTTAGTGTTGTGCATATCACAAGGTAAAATCAATGTAGAATATAATGTAAAATATCAAAAAGATTAAATTTAATTGAAGAAAATATTTCAAAAAACAATGGGGTGTTACATATAAGCCCATTTTCTTCACCATGGGGAAAGATTTTCCTTTTCATTAAGAAGAAATATGGGTCAATGAAACTTGTAATTGAATATCATGAGCTCAGAAAGATCATGATGATGAACAAGAATAATTTTCCATAGATTTTTAACTTGTTCAACTAGCTATATGTAGCCCATAATTTATCTAATTTGGATCTTCATTTGGGGTTTATCAAGTAAAGGTGAAGGATGATATACCCCAGAATTCATTTCATATGAGGAACAAGAATTAAAAGTTCACAGTGATGCCATTTAGATGCCCCAATACTCCAAAAATCATTATTAACATAGTTAATAGAGTGTTTATGGACTACCTTGAAAAAATTGTGATAGTCTTTATAGATGATATTATTATTCACTGTAAAATAAAAGAAAAACATGTGGAGTATTTTAATACTATATTGACGATCTTGTAGAAGTAAATATTGTATGAAAAATAGAGTAAATGTGAGTTTTAGTTAGATAGATTAACTTTCCTAGAATATATTATCATTAATAAGGACATATATGTGGATTCTTAAAAAACAAAGGACATTTAGGGATAATCCAGAGCAATATATGAGACATAAATATATAGTTTCCTTTGATTTTTTGGTTACTATAATTGATTTGGGAGATATATTTCATGATATTCAAGCCCAAAAACAAAGATTTCTTGGAAGGGAGTCAATTTGTTTTATAGAATTTTGAATGAGAGGAAGGATTTAAATAGGTGAATAATAGGGTAATCACTACCCTTATTCAAAAATTACCCACCTATAGGGAATGATTTCTTATCTATAACAATGCATCCCAAAAGGGATTGGGTTGTGTACTCATGAAAGTTAAAAATGTCATAGCCTATGACTCCCACCTATTAAGACACCATGAGAAGAACCATCAGATGCATGACCTAGAATTGTATGCAATGATCCCCACCTTGAAGATTTGATGAAATTATCTCTATGGGTAGAAGTGTGACATATATATTGATCGTAGAATCCTCAAGTATATATTCACTCTAGTGGAGCTTAATATGAACCAACTAAGGTGGATAGAGTAGATCAAGGATTATTATTGTTCAACCCATTAATATCCTGGGAAAGAAAATAAAGCGAAGGATGCTTTGAGTAGAATGAATCGTGTAACTCTATCCATGACGAGGACTTCAAGGGATCAAATATTTGACATGAAAATAATTATCATGGTAATAATAATAGGATATTCATCATAAATTTCTAAAATAATTTCCCAACCATCCATTATTGAGTGGATCAAGGAGGCTTAAAAGGAAGAAGATTTAATACAAAAGAAGGAAGTAAATATTATTGAGTTCAAATTTTCCTAAGATGGAGTTATATGGTTTGAAACCTGGATATGTGTACGATAAAAATTAGAGCTAAAGAGATAGCTTTTGGATGATCCCTATAACTCATACTTATATATTAATCAAGGACACACTAATATATATAGACATTTGATGATTAAATTTTGTTAGGATAAAATGAATTGAGAGATTGTTGAGATTGTACCTTGATTCTTGAGATGTCGAATAGTCACGGTGGAACAATGTAAGTCTAACTATATAATGCAACCATTGTCTAAACCCATATAAAAATGGGAAAACATAACTATGGGTTTCATCATAGGACTCCTCAGGAAACCTAAAGGAAATAAAACTATATTTTTTATAATCTATTTCATTATATATTTAGCACATTTCCTTTATATCAAAAGAAATTTTCCAATTTACCAAATTTCTATGATATAAATAAGTAAAGTGGTATGATGAAATTGATTTCCACTCCATATTATATCTGATCAAGATACGAGGTTTATATTGGGGTTTTAGGGAAGACTTCATAAATCATTGGATATAGAACTAATATTATACACTTATTATCACTCTTATATGGATAGTTAGTCTTGAAGGACCCTTAAAACTTATAAGGATATGCTATGATCATATTCAATGGATATGGAAGGATGTTGGGACCAACAATTTCCCATAGTGGAGTTCTCATATAAGAAAAGATTCCATTCTAATTCCACCTTATAGGGATCTATATGAGAAGATGACTTAGAATTTGACATGGTGGAATAAATTTGGAGAGAAGAAGCAGATTGAATTCCACCATATCTAGAGGATAATAGAGAAGGATCATACCATTTCACATCATATAAAATCTGCATAAAGTTGATCAAAAATATTTGTATAGAATCATCTATGAGACCTTTATCATGAGTGAAGAGAATTTTTTTTTAATTGGATATTATCATGGAAGAAATATACATGTTTTAGAAATAAGTGAAATATTAGTCCTTGATACACTATCCCCATCTATATCCTTGATCTCATTGGAGTAGTGGCTTATTGACAAGAAATCCAACCTAACCTATCTCAAGTATATGATTTGTTCTATAGATCCCTCTTAAAGAATTATATAATAAACCCCTTACATGTACTAAATTTTGGGGAAGTACAATTATAGAATGATCTTTCATATGATTAGTAGTCTATTAAGATATTAGATTATAGTGATAAGGTTCTACAAAATAATACTACTCCCCAAGAAAAAGTGTTATAGAGGAACCACATGTATGAGGAAATGACATGTAAACCAGAAGATAATATTAAACATAAGTAACCTAATCTTTTTTAATGTATGAAATGAAAATTTCAAGGGTGATATATTTGAATGAGTGAATAATGTAACTATCTGATGTTTTATAAATGAATTTCACTCTTTCTAAATGAATATATGCATTATTGAGTAATGAATTTATAGAAAACAAATGCACTACTTTGTTTATTTTAGAATGTTATATCATTTAAGATCTAAATTGTTTTGAAGCATAATAACCATTGATAATATAACTATTGAATATATTCCATATCAGTATTATACATAATTGTTTATGATAAATTCTAATAGAAATAGATTGAAGAAGTGACAACCTCAACCAGTTAGACTATACTATATGAAGCCCATTTATAAAAGATTTTAAAGGATATAACATTACTGGGATTTTTCCATGATCATTTCCATGTTGATATTGAAAAACTAAGGAATTAATGAAACCATTTATGGTATATGTTCAATATCATTGAGATCATGACCCAAACCATGTACATCAAACTACCCTACTAGAATCCCACCATTTCACACCTTACCATTAGATAATTCACTACAGTAATAAGGGGATATGCATCTTGACCCCAAAAGTAAGAATTTTTAAATTTTTTTTTAATATAAAAACTATTAAATTTAACCCTGTTTTATATTGTAACACCCCAAATATTTCATAGCACATTATTTCTTCAAAGTAATTCAATAACTTGCACTACACACAACACCGAGTTCAAGCGCACCACGACTTACCAGACTAGCCGTTCAAAAGAAGTTATGAATTGTGTTAATTGAATTTTAAACTATATAGAATCCATATAATTTTAGATTATATATTATGAGTTTCTTAGACATAATGTAACAAGTAATTCATTTTTTCAGATAAAAGAAGTATTTTTCAAAAAAATGCTCTTTTACCACCTTTTAATGGTGAACCCTTTATAAATCCAATATTTGAAACTTTTATATATTTAATTTTACAAAATAAACCTCTTATTTAAAATCAGGACATAAGAATTTAGTTTCAATATATTTTTTGTGTTTTTCTAATAACATTCATATTTGGGTGAATAGTGGAAAATACTTTATTTTAACTGAAAACAACTTTTTTAATCAAAATAATTTATATTGTTAAATTATAAATATTAATGGTTTGGAAGTATAAATAGATTATATTTTTACCATTTAATCAAATTCTGGTCATTGTGTGTAATTTCAATTTGATATTGGACATAAACAAGTGTAAATCTTTTGATTAATATTGTTTCTTAAAAATACACCTTTGGTTTTGACAACGGGAATTAATTTTAAATAAATAAATTCAAATTATATGTTTTTAATTTGGTAAAATAGACCTCATATATGAATTCAGAATATCAAAATTATATTAGGGTTAATTCTTGATATTTTTCTGAAAACTTTTAATTTTTGATGAATAGTGAAAAACACTGAGTTATTGTTTAAAACTGAATTTTAATTTAAATAATTATTTATCTTATTTAAATTTATTTTAGATCAAAATAGATACATAATAACTATATAAGTTCATTGTAATTCATTGGTGTCAGTTTATAATAACATTATATATATAAAAATTTTATTGAACTTTTTACCGTCTTTTACCCACCTCCTAGGAGAATTTACAAATTCACATAAAACATAATTTTACAGCTTCTATGAGTGGAATTTCAAAATTCTGAGAGACACAGTTGATATAAGTAAGAAAAATTTTGTTCAATAAGATAAAAATAATTATTTATGAATAGTACCTTGTTACTTTTTTTACCACGGTTAAAAGTAAAAAGGGTAATTTATGGTAAAATTTATATTATTGTTACCCTAACACATGTCCTAATTTTATTGGATAATTGTAATTCTACCAAAAAAAACCTTAGGAATAAAATATGATCCTTTAGGCCCACTTGTATTAGATTAGGACATTTATTATTATTTAATTCAAAGAAGAGTTAAAATCAAAGTTTAATAACAAAAACATTTTTAATATAGGGTTATAAATAAGAATAATTAGAATAAAAATTTTCATTATAAAGATAATAATATTTCCTACAAAATAGTATTTTACTTATATTTTTTATACCTTAAATAATTAAATTTATTTATGACACAATGATGATACAGTAATTACCGTATCAATGATAGATTAAAATAATAGACATTATAAATATCAAAATAAATGTAATATGAGAATTTTTATAAATTAAAATAACTTTATAGGTTATTATGAAATGTTAGGGTTTGTTATATAATTTTTTTTCGAAGTAATCATGATTTTATGTCTTTAACAAAAAACAAATACCAAATAGTGTCAAAATTGACATAAAATATTTTTTAAAAAAAATATTTTATTATTAATTGATATAATAGTTCTAAAAATCTAAGGATCAGAAAAAAGAATTATATAATAATATATATGACATTAATGAATCAATTGGAATTATATAGGCATTTTATAGTATGTTTATTAACCATATAATATAAAACTACAAAGAGACATACTAAATGTCAAACTATTTAACTAAGAGTTAAATCTAAAATATAAGGTTAATATGGTGACCTAAAAATGTCTAAAACCTATTGGTTGAGTGGTGTTCGACCCATAACCACCTTATAATTTAAATAGTTCATTTTGGAGCCATTATAAATCGAAAATGAATTTATTATAAAGTAATATTTTATGTTTTTTCCTAGGGTTCCCTTCACCCATCTTATAAAAGGGTACATACCCTTCTCTCAAATTCACACCTAAAAATCCATTTGGCTCGGACAAACCCTAACCTAATATCCTCCCAACTATCCTACCTTCATCCTAGAATCCTTACATTGGTCAGAAAGGCAACCTATGGAGCCATTTTGAACAAATCAAAAGGATGAACCCGAAGAAGAGGTAATGATTTCACCACCCTCTTTCAAGTTCTTTTATTCATACACTTACTATTTATTTGTCGTTTCAATTATAAAATAATAAATACAGTATCATATATATACTGTGATGTTATTATAAAATTTTTACAACTATATTCATTATTCTACCCATATTATGAATGATAATGTTCCCATGCGTGCGTACGTACGGCTTACCATCTCCACACCGTGGTGTAATTTTATATTCAACACTATGTTATTGGGATGGATATTATGATGAGTAATATGTATATAGAAAATGAAAATAACATGATAATGTCTCTATGAAATTAATATAAAATCCAATTCTAAACCTTTAAGGAAATGATATTGTCTCTCGTGCGTACGTATGGATTACCGTCTCCACGACGTGACAAGATTCATTTCCAAGTTCACCATTCATCGAAGATTATAATAATATATATATTACTAATAAGTATGTAATATATGAAATAATAATTCTACTGGATATATATATGTACTTACATGTATCTTATTCACTTAGTTCTGTTCAATACGATATGAAAACAGAAACACCGTTTATGCGTACGTACGGACTACCATCTCCATAAACGTTGTTTTTCATTTCATATATATGTCTATTATACATATTTATATTATAAATATATATGATATATAATTCATGTTTTATATTATTAAAGTATTTCAATCTTAATCTAAGTGATACAATCAAGAGCAACAAGTTAAAACACGTACGATAAAGAAAGCGATTATTACCTGAAATGTTAATTTAACATGGAAATTATTATTAAATTGGTAGGATAAAGTGATAAATGAATCTTGTATGATATAAAAAATATTAATATGGGTCTGTTATAATTTAACAACATACTATGATCTTCATACATGAGGTTAAATGTACCCTTGACTGAAGAAAAGTGCATGGTAAGGGTTAATTACACAATCTCATTATCATCCTAGGTGGTTTATGTGGATGTATTTACAAGGAAATTTTTATCATCCATGTGAATTTTTCATAAAAATGATTTCAAAATGAATATTTTATGGATTTTTTAAAGGTACTCTTTATCATGATCATAATTTTAAATGTTTTAAATATTTATCTCTCTAAATCTCTTTAATTAACGTCCATGTTTTGAAAATAATTTTAAGGATTTATTTATAAGGACATGAATATTTTGAAATGATAATTATTTATAAAATTTTCAAAGTGGTATGGGATACATTGATTCAGAAATATCTTCTAAATTAATTCTTTTATAAATGTGTGACTTTTAAATGATTTTAAAAAAGGATATTTCTCTCAAACGTTTTACTCTTCATTTTCAACTATGTCAGCATCCTTTACTGGATATTATTTTAGATTGAGGTTGATTTATTATAAAATATTCCATATTTTATTGAATGAGTTATGATATGTTTTACTGTGGACTTTGTCTTTTTATACCATTCATGGTTTATGGTTAATGTATTGACATTTCATATGCTAGTTTTAATATGAATGTTTATGTTATGTTTGAAATTTTTCATATGAGGAATGTAGTGGACTTAGTAAGTGATGAGTGGAGCCCACTATAGCTTCTCCATGCATCGGTAGGTCTCATGAGATAGACTAGTGTCTTGGCACAAGGCCTTGACAAAAATTTTATTTGTAGTCTTGGCACAATTCCTTGACTATTTGGTAATGATGTCTGGCATTTGGCAGTCCCTCATTATGAAAATAGTTATTACATGTGATTATTCGAATAGTTGAATATCCATGTGAATGTTTATATGGTAATGTTTGATTTATTTTTTCAAAATTATTTTCATTTTTATGTTTAAAAAGTCTTTTATTTTTATCACCCATCTTGGCTTAAATGTTTATAGCTTCCACTAAATTATTTACCCTTATTAGGCATCTGAGCTCTCCCCTTTCTTATGTTTTATTTTTCCCAAGATTCCAAGAAGTGTATTATGATTGATATGTTGGGTTAAGCTAAAGGGAATAATGGAATTCTCAAAGAACTATTTATGTTGTGGTTTATGTTTTAAATGTTAATGTAAATATAATGTATGTAATCTATTTTCTAAGACCGCTAAATTGATCGGTCGTTCTGGACTTGATTCCTTGTAATCATACAAATGTATTAAAATAATGCCCCGACTCTTGGTAATTGGGGTCAGAGAATTACAATTGGTATCAGATGAAGTTTAGTAATAACCTTGGAAACTTGATTTAGATAAACCCTGATTAGAGAATATTACCCTAAGATAGACTTTGAGGATTAGTATATAAGAAATTCCTAGAATTTTTGTAATGTAGATATTTTGTGAGTTTTCCAAGAAAATACATCCCTGTCTGGATACGAGCAGGTAGGGGCAACTCTGGCACAGATGTACCTAGGTGTAAAACTCTAAAACACCACTTTGAGGTAGACTCAAACGAGAACTAGTGCATGACAATGGGCCTTGCTGCACTCTTGGTTGCGACACTCCCAGGGGATATGATTAGGATAATTTTAATTTTCTTTACAATTAATTATGAAAGATTTATGTGTATATACCTCCTTAAAGAAAATATTTTTATGGATTATATCCATAAACTATTTAATTTACATTAGGTATTTTACAAGTTTGGAATTATTCATTTCAATTCATAAACTGAACTAGTGTATGCCATTCTATATAAATGGAACCCATTAGAAGGAATGTGAACCCCATCAATACGTATGATCCAAAGAGTAAGAACGATCGCATCTTTCTTGGTATTAG
The DNA here is from genome assembly GCA_963277665.1 of Viscum album. Classification (NCBI taxonomy): domain Eukaryota; kingdom Viridiplantae; phylum Streptophyta; class Magnoliopsida; order Santalales; family Viscaceae; genus Viscum; species Viscum album. The sequence goes on from OY728134.1 coordinate 511,030,605, forward strand.
GCCACCACTTAGAAGGGAAATAGTCACCCATGTATTCTCAACATATGAAGAAATAGTATCATGTGTTAATAAGATAAGTAAATAATTCCCTGAGTCCTATGGATTTGAAGGGAAGTAAGTGAAGAAAAGGATGGATGAGAGAAAGATGGATAATGGGAAGAAGGAAAAGAATGATTTTTCCATATGTGATAACTGTGGAAAGAAACACCTTGGTAAATTCTTAAAGGGAATGGGATTTTGTTATAAGTTTAGAGAAAAAGGCCACGAAGTACGTGATTGCAAGGGTAAGAAAAAAGTTTCAAATGTACAATGCTTCATCTGCAAGGATTTGGGACACTACGCGAATCAATGTCCAAATCATCAGAGTATATCCCAAATTATGCTATTGGATAAGAATCACATTATGATACTACCAAAGATGAAGATGAATGATTATGGGTTCATATGTTGTTATTAATGTATTATGTGATTTGAGTGTTGTGTCAACGATGTACAAGTTATATGAATTATAGAAATAAATAAGGATTGTACTGTAGTACTATTTCATTGGGAATTTGAGATTATATGGTCCTGATACTAAGGTAGTAATTTTGGAATAAGATATGGTCAATTTTATATATTATATTGGATATTCTTGTTTATCTTGGAACTGATTAATGGTTTGTTTATTTCAAGATTGTTGGAATATTCAAAAATTTTGGATATAAGGAATATATCCAGTATTACATAAAGGATAAGGGAGCATGAATGTAATATATAAGGTTTTATGGTAATTCTGGGTGTTACCATGTTTTAAAATAATACATGATGAAGGTGTTCACATGTTATTACATGGAAAAAGGATCTTCATTTTGTTTAACTTCCTTATAAATTTTGGACTTTCAATTTGGATAGAAGTATTTTGGACAAGTCTAAAAGATCGAATAGATTATGTTTGAAATTGGATATTATTGTTACGATTATTTTTTGATTGCTATTAAAATGAGAACACACAGACCATGTGATAATCCATCGCTTCTGACAAATCTGTGGGAATCGAACCCACACTATAGTGCGATTGGGATTTATCACCTTCCACTAGACTACATGAAGTCCCTAGATGGTATAATATATTTTTGAAAGGGTTTGAAAGGTGAATTATAAATTCAATATTTTTGGAACTCTATACCATTAGGATAAATAGATTATTTTTTTGAAATCATTTATAGTGAAAGATGATTTTGTGGTAGGAATCAGTTAAAGGATTTAACTCTACTTTTGAAGTATATACATAGATATATAAGTTCCCTCTTATTAAGACTAAATTTTATTAAACCAATTTTTGATATGAGTTCTCAAAAAAGGTATTTTCTATTTTCAACGTTTTATTTTCAAAGAAAATTTTTAAAATTACGAGGATGAAATTTATTGAAGGAGGGAATAATGTAGCACCCAACGATTTCATAGTATGTAATTTTTTCAAAGTAATTCAATAACTTGCACTACACGCATCACTGAGTTCAAGCGCACCACGACTTACAAGACTAGTCGTTCAAAAGTGGTTATGAATTGTATTAACTGAATTTTGAAATATCTATAATCCTTAAAATTTTAGAATCCATATTTTGAGTTTCTTAGACATAATGTAAGGACTAATTCGTTTTTCAGATAAGCGAATTATTTTTAAAAAATGTGGTCAACCCTTTTTAAATCCAATATTTTAAACTTTTATATATTAAATTTGAAAAAATAAACTTATTCTTTAGAATAGGGACATAAGAATTTAGTATCAATAAATTTTTGGTGTTTTTCTGATAACTTTCATATTTGGGTGAATAGTGAAAAATACTATATTTTAACAGAAAACAACTTTTTTAATCAAAATAATTTATATTGTAAAATTATAAATTTTTATGGTTTTGAAGTATAAATAGAATATATTTTTACCATTTAATCCAATTCTGGTCATTGTAAGTAAATTCACTTTGAGATTGGACATAAACATGTGTCAACCTTTTGATAGATATTGTTTATTAAAAATACACCTTTTGGTTTTGACAACGGGAATTAATTTTAAATTAATAAATGAAACATAAATGTTTTAAAATTGGTAAAATATAATTAATATATGAATTCAGAATATCAAAATTAGATTAGGGTGAATTTTTGATATTTTTCTGAAAACATTCAGTTTTTGATGAATAGTGAAAACACTGAGTTATTATTTAAAACTGACATTTTATTTAAAAAAATTAGTTATTTAATTTAAATTTATTTTAGGTCAAAATAGATACATAATACCAATATAAGTTAAATGTAATTCATTGTAGTTAGTTTATAATAACTTTAGATATATAAAAATTTTATTGAACATTTTACCGTCTTTTACACACCTCCTAGGAGAATTTAAAATTCACATAAAACATAATTTTACCACTTATGTGTGTGAAATTTTAAAATTATGAGAGACAGAATTGATATCAGTATTAAAAATGTGGTTCAATAGTACAAAAATAATTTTTGGTGAATAGTAACTTTTTACTTATATTTACCACGGTTAAAAGTATATAGAATAATTAGGGGTAAAAATGATATTATTCTTACCCTAACACATGTCCTAATTCTATTGGATAAGTGTAATTCAACCAAAAACAAACATAGGAATAAAATATGATCCTTTAGGTCCACTTGTATTAGATTAGGAAATTTATTATTATTTAATTCAAAGAAGAGTTAAAAGAGTTAAAATCAATGTTTAATAACTAAAACATTTTTAATATAGAGTTATACATAAGATAAATTAGACTATAATAATTAATTATAAATAGAAAAATATTTCCTATATAATTGTATTTTATTTATAATTTTTAGGCATTAAATATTTAAATTTATTTACGACACAATGATGATGCAGTAATTACCGTATTAATGAAAGATTAAAATAATTGACATTATAAATATCCCAATAAATGTAATTTGAGACTTTTCATAAATTACACTAATTTAATAGGTTGTTATGACATTTTAGGGTTGGTAAGATCAATTTTTTTCGAAGTAATCATGATGTTATGATTTTAACAAAAAACAAATACCAAATAGTGTCCAAATTGACATAAAATAGTTTTTTTAAACAATATTATATTATTAATTGATATAATAGTCTTAAAAATCTATGTTTTGGCCAAAAGGATTATATAATAATATATCTGACATTAAGGAACCATTTGGGGTTCTATTGGTATTTTATAGTATGTTTATTAACCATATAATATAAAAATACAAAGAGACATTGTAAATGTCAAACTATTTAAATAGAGTAAAATCTAAAAGATAAGGTTAATATGGTGACCTAAACCTGTCTAAAACCAATTGGTTGAGTGGTGTTAGACCAATACCCTCCTTATAATTTAAATAATTCATTAAGGAGTAATTAGAAACTGAAAATGAATTTATTATAAAATAATATTTTATGTTTTTCCAAAGGTGCCCCTCATCCCTCTAATAAAAGGGAACTTCTTCTTCTCTCAAATTCACACATCCAACGCCATTTGGCTCAGCCAAAACCTGCCCAAATATCCTCCCAACTAACCTAAATTCATCGTAGAGGCATTACTTTGGACAGAAATCCATCTTATGAAGCACTTTTGAACAAATCAAAAGGAATAACCCGAAGAAGAGGTAATGATTTCACCACCCACTTTCAAGTTCTCTTATTCTTCCACATACTCTTTGTAACACCTGAGATTTTTATGAGAAATGTTTTGTTTTTATGTTATATACATCATCAAATGAATCTTTCACTACACAGAACACTATCTTGGCTTGCTTTACACGCAATCACGACCTTTCTCGATAGCTTGTGTCGTACGCAATACCGAGTTTCACTAAACAACAATATGCTTTAAAAATATTATTAAAACTAGCTGTTATGAATAGTAATACCCAATTTTTAAAATTTTGTAAATTTTATCTTTCAAAATGGGATTCATTTTTGAATTCAAAATATTGAAATTAGCATAGGGTGAAATTTTGATATTTTTCTGAAAGCTTTCAAATTTTGGTGAATAGTGAAAACACTGGGTTACTGTTTAAAAACCAACATTTTATTTAAATAATTATTTATTTAATTTAAATTTATTTTAGGTCAAAATTGATAAATAATACCTGTATAATTTCAATTTAATTCATTGGAGTCATTTTATAATAATTTTAGATATATAAATATTTTATTGAACTTTTCACCATCTTTTACCCACCTCCAAGGAGAATTTGCAAATTCACATAAAACATAATTTTACCGCTTCTGTGTGTGGAATTTCAAAACCCCGAGAGAAATGGTTAATATCAAGGACTAAAATGTGGTTCAATGAGATGAAAATATTTTTTTGGTGAATAGTAACTTTTTACTTTTTTTACCACGGTTAAAAGTAAATAGGTAATTAAGGTTAATTATGATATTATTGTTACCCTAACACAAGCCATGATTTTATTGGATAAGTGTAATTCGACCAAAAACTACCTTAGGATTAAAATATGACCATTTAGGCCCACTTGGAATAGATTAGGACATTTAAAATTGTATTATTTAAAGAATAATTAAAATAGTTAAAATCAATGATTAATAACTAAATTTTTTTTAATATGGGGTTATAAATAAGATAAATTCGACTATAAATATTAATTAGAAAGATACAAATATTTCTTAAATAATGGAATTTTATTTATAATTTTTAGACATTAAATAATTTAATTTATTTATGACACAATGATGATGCAGTAATTAAACTATTAATGAAATATTGACATAATTGATGTTATAAATACCCAAATAAATGTAATTTGAGACTTTTTATAAATTACACTAATTCTATAGGTTATTATGACATGTTATTATTGAATTAATTATCTTTTATAGAACTAATAATTCTGTTATGATTTTCACAAAAATCAATCACCAAATAGAGTCAAAATTGACATAAAATTGTTTTTAAAAGAAAGATTATATTATTAATTGTTATTTTATTACTCAAAATCTGAGGTTCGGCCAAATTACTTATATAAGGTTATATATATTAATAATAAACAACTTGGGGTTCTTTTGGATTGTTATAGTATGTTTATTAAACTTATAGTGTAAGAAAATAAGAAGACACGGTAAAAGTAAAATTATTTAACATAAAGTTAAATCTAAATGATAAGGTTAAAATAGAAACCTAAACTTGTATAAATTCTATTGTATGAGATTATTTAGACCCCTCCCAACCTTAGATTATAAATAAATAAATTTGGAGCTATTAAAAACCGAATATGACTTTATAATAAAATAATATATTTAGTGTTTCCAAAGGTGCCCCTCTCCTGCCTTATAAAAGGGAACCTCCTACCTCTCCTCCTCACACCACTTTGAGCCTTCATGCTCGGACAAATCCTACCAATTTATCTTCTCCACTTCCTTAGAAACATCCTAGAGGTTCTGGCCTTCTTCAAAGACCATCTTTAGTTCCCAAAGAGGAGGTTAAGAAGAGACGCTTCAAAGTAGAGGTCATGTCCGTTACCGATTCTTTCAACTTTATTTCTTCTTCTTCTACTTATTATTTAGTTTTAACATTATGAAGTAATAAAATAAGTATCAATCATATACTGATATGGTATTATAAGTATGAAACAACCCTATTTCACCATCTATTCATCCTACGGAAAATGAAATCACCACGCGTGCGTACGTACGGAATATCGTCTCCACACCGTGGTGTAATATATTTTACACCACCACCTTATGTGGATGGGTATAATGGTGAAAATAATAACTATATATGATTATATTAAAGTTATATTGATTATGAAATAGTATACATACACTCCAATACAATTCCACGATCATGGGAACGATATCATCGCTCATGCGTACGTACGGAATACCGTCTCCACGATGTGATGTGACTTGTTCTACATGATCTTCATTGCATAATGATTATATAAATGAATTTAATGAATAAATATGATATATATTACACTAATAACATTCTGGAAATTAGGTATCTATAACCTAAAAATAAGAATAAGAATTTATTCGACAAAACATGCGTAAGAACAAAAAGTAATAAACACCCGAATAACAAGTAGCAATGAAATATTACTAATAAGAAGCTAATAATATGACCATATATGATATCATAACAATATGTATGATTCTGGAATAAGTAAATGAATTTATTTAAAGAAATATACAGGATTTTTGGGTAATTACGAAGCAAATCAGACCTAAGGTAAGGGAATATTGCACAATCTCATTTTTTTATCCGAGATTGTTTATACTTCTAAATTTACTGGGGAATATTTATCATCGAAATACATGTTTATTCAATATATAATATTATTTCTATCCTCTTACAATTGTTTAAATTTAATTTTAACCATTGGTGAGTTTTTAGTAAATGATATGAAAGGAATCTTTTGTCGTTTTTCGTACGAGGTACTTTTTGACTTTTCTGGCGAAAGTACGAGAAGAATGTTTTTTAACTAACACTGCATGAATGGATTTCTAGAACATTATTTCAATGAAACTTCCTTTATAAGTTTTCAATTTTATTTTTAATCAACTTGTTTTAGTTAAAAATTATATGACATGTTAAGAAAGGAAAATATTTTTGAAGTAGAAAGGATATTTTCTTCAAGAATGGAGTTCAAGTGTTTTACCAAAATTATTTTCCATCTAAAATAATTTAGGGTTCTATTTATATCCCAATTTTTACATTTATTTGATTATTTTATGGTGGAGTTATTTTTATGAATTCGTTTTATCTTATATAATTTATGTTATGATTGCATGACGTATAAGAATCCCTTTTTTTACATGGGTTATGCTATGATGTATGATTTATGATTTTGTGGCACACATAATAATGGTTTCATTATGAGATGGGTGGGACCTATATCTCCATCTAATGAATTGGGTAAATATTTATATCTCATGAGATAGACATGGCTGGAATGGCTAGTTAATCCAGTTCAGTGAAACAAGACTGAAACGAGGAGTGAACTCGGTTCAGAAATGTACTTTTTTTTCTAAGATAGTCTTGGCAATGAGTCTTGACTACTAAGAAATTATTCTCTATGATTATGTGTGTATTCCAAAAAAGTTTCATGTTGTAAGTTATGATTATTGGGATTACATTTCAATACTATGATTTATCCCATTTTATGAAATTATGATTTCTTTTGCAGGTTAAGATTTCCAAAATGTTATGTTCTTATGAATATGACGTGATTGATATTTCTTTTGTTTACCCTTAATGAGCATTTGAAATCACCCTTTTTGTATGTTTTCTTTCCCCAGGTCAGGAAGAAGGTTATTAAATAGGATATTCTAAAAAGGGACTCTAGATATGATGAAATAAATGGGAGACAATGTAGATGCTTTATGAACCAGTTGTTTATGTTTCCCAGTTTCTAAATACACTATACCTATATGGTCCTTTCATGGTTTTATTATATGCTGTAATAAGTGTGCTTCAATTTTGAAGCAATAAAAATGTATGTAAAGTATGGGTCATTATAGTTGGTATCAGAGGAAAGGTATAGTCAACCTTTGGAAACTAGGATGTGAAAGCCTTAGTAAGAACCCTAAGGACAAGTCTAAGCATAGAACACAATCTTAGTGTTCTAGAAATGGCCATGAGTAACCTATGATAAGACCATAAGTGTGAAATTTTATTCTTGATTATGTGGTTTTCCAATTATAATTACTGTTTCTCACACTATTCTTTTTGGTTTTAGTGAATAGCTGGAACCCAAAGGAACCGTGTTAATGATGAATGTGACGGGAAATGCAATGATTGTCCCCCTGAGAAACCAAACGTTATGGGAGATGGAATGAAAAATCTTGTAGCCATGCTCACACAACTTTCTCAAGCTATGAATCATGCAGGACTTCCAAACGATCAATGGAAGGAGCAACATTCTGTTGAATCCTTCATGAGGCATCGTCCCCCATAATTCAGTGGGTCTACTGATCCATTAGTGGCTGATCAATGGATTGGTACCACTGAAAAGATATTTTCAGTTCTTCAATGTTATAAACATGATAACGTCATTTTAGCGGTTTATCGTTTGGAAGGTGAAGCTGATCAATGGTGGAATCTTATCAAGAATACATGGCCAAGAGATGAAATTGAGTCCATGGAATGGGATGAGTTCAAGAACATATTTTTCAATAAGTACTTCCCTCATATTCTTCGAACAAAGATGGAGAAGGAGTTTCTTGAACTGAATCAAAAGGATGATGAATCAGTTGGTACCTATGAAGAAAATTCTACGAGAATTGCAAGGTATGCTTCTGGGATTATTATCTAACCTGAGAGTAAGATCGATCGATTCTTTAGTAGCTTAAAACCAAGTATTCAAAGGGAATTAGCCATAAGGGACTTCAATAGCAATGAGGAAATCGTTCAATGTTCTCTCAATGTTGAGATGGGGATTTGAGTAACCCATCAGTCATATGGGTTTGATAAGAAGATGAAAATGGAATTCAAAGGAAAATATAAAGAGCACACTGAAAAGAAGACGAGTTTTCCCTTTTTCTCAAAGTGTGGAAAGAAACATGGAGGGAGTTGTCTTAAAGGGACAAGTAAATGTTTCAAATGTGGAAAGGAAGGTCATAAGGCATTTGAATGCCGCAATCATGGGAAGAAGATGTCTAGTGATGCGAACAAAGAAAAGGCTACATAGAGTGCACCTCCTACACTTCAATGTTACAAGTGCAAGGAAATGGGGCATTATTCCAATAAATGCCCTAATCCTAGGGTTTTTGATGATGATCGAAATCAACAAACTCTTAAGGCTAAGGAAAAAGGAATGTCACATGCAATTTCTATCAGCGATGTGGAGTATGAGAACAAAGTGGTGAAAGGTACCCTTACCATCCACTCTAAAGTATAAAATGTTTTATTTGATTCTGGATCCACCCACCCATTTATCTTTAAATAATTTTCTAAGGGTATCGCCATATTACCTCAATAGTTAGATATTGAGTTAGCTATGACAACCCCTAATGGCACAACAGTCGCATCAAAAGTTTATAATTCTTCTCCGATTGAAGTTTGTGGGAAAGTGCTTACTGCAAATCTTGTGATCCTTCCTATAGAGGAATTTGATGTGATTCTTGGAATGGATTGGCTTTCATTATATGGAGCTCATATCAATTTCCAAAGAAGGGAAGTCACATTTCATATTCTAGATCAATCTATGATCGTCTATCGATGCAAGGATAAACATAACCTTCCAGTGGAAATTTCTTTCATATTATGGGTCTTGATTACACTAAATGATGTTTATTTATCTCAAATGATTGGAGATAAACTCACTATTAAGAATATGACCATTGTATGAGAGTTTGATGATGTATTTCTAGAGGAATTTGTAGTTCTTACACCAAATCGTGATGCTGAGTTTTCAATAGAACTCGTTCCAGGTGTTTACCTATTTCAAAGACACCTTATAGAATGCCCCCAATTGAGTTACAAGAATTGAAGAAGAAACACCAAGAGAATCTTGATAAGGGATTCATACACCCTAGTGTGTCACCTTGGGGAGTACCTGTTCTGTTTGTTAAGAAGAAAGATGGATCAATGAGACTCTACGTTCATTATCGAGAACATAACAAGATAACTATCAAGAACAAATATCCTCTCCCACGCATTGATGACTTATTTTACCAACTACGCGGAGCTATATACTTTTCCAAGATTGATCTTTGTTCAGGGTATCATTAATTAAGGGTCAAAAGGGAGGATATACTAAAGACGGCTTTCTGTACAAGGTATAGAATCTATGAATTTATAGTGATGCATTTGGTCTTACTAATGCCCCTGCTATCTTCATGGATCTGATGAATAGATTCTTTAGAGACTATCTTGATAAGCTTGTGGTAGACTTTATAGATGATATTCTTATCTATTCAAAGGGCATGGAAGAACATGAAGATCACTTGAGAATTATATTGAAGACCCTGAGAAAGGAGAAGCATTATGCCAAATTTACCAAGTGTGAATTTTGGCTTAAAAAAGTTGCATTTTTGGGTCACATAATCTCAAAAGAGGGGATATATCTGGATCCAGCAAAAACAGAGGTTATCGAAAGATGGTCAAGACCAACAACAGTAACTGAGATCCAAAGTTTTCTTGGTTTGGCTGGATATTATCGATGTTTTGTGAAAGATTTTTCACGATTATCTAATCCACTCACCAGGTTGAATCGGAAAGGAGTTAAGTTCGTGTGGACAGAGGAGTGTGAAGTAAATTTCAAGGAGTTGAAAAGAAGGTTATCCAGTGCACCTGTACTCACACTGCCTTGTATTGGAGGAAGGTTTGTGATCTACAGTGATGCATCCAAGAAGGGACTGGGGTGTGTTCTCATGCAAAATGATATGGTGATAGCTTATGCCTCACGACCGTTGAAAATCCATGAACAGAATTACCCAACTCATGATTTGGTGTTAGCTACGGTAGTCTTTGCATTAAAGATTTGGAGGCATTATCTTTATGAAGAAAGGTGTGATATTTATACTGATCATAAATGTTTAAAGTATATTTTCACACAAAAGGAGCAGAATATGCACCATAGAAGATGGTTGGAGATGATTAAGGATTACGACTACTCAATTCATTACCACCCTGGGAAAGCAAACAAAGTGGCAGATGCATTAAGTCGACAAGACCATGCTAGCATATCCATGATGAGGATCACAAAAGATCCAATATTTATGGATTTACAAAGGATGGATCATGGGATTATAATGGAAGGGGAGAAATCTTATCTTTCTCAAATGAATGATCAACCATCTATACATGTGAAGATTAAAGAGCGACAGAAAGAAGATGCAGTGTTACAAAACAAGGTGAGAAATGTTCCTGAATTAAACCTTGATTGTGATGGGATAATAAAGTACAGTAATCGGGTTTGTGTTCCTCCCATCCTAGAATTAAAGAAGGAGCTGCTGGATGAGGCTCATAGTTCTTCATTGTCTATTCATCCTGGAAGCATGAAGATGTATAGGGACCTGAAAGAGTACTTCTGGTGGGATGGCATGAAAAGAGATGTTGCTGAATATGTCTCTCAATGCTTGGTTGGTCAGCAAGTTAAATCCAAGAGACAGAAGTCTAAGGGGATGTTACAACCATTACTCATACCTAAATGGAAATGGGAAAACATCACTATGGAATTTGTCACTGGACTTCCTAAAACATCGAAAGGAAATAATGCTATCTGGGTCATAGTTGATCATCTTACGAAGTCGACACACTTCATTGCTATTATAGAGGATTTATCTCTGGATCAGCTTGCCAGGATAATTGTAAAATAAGTGGGAAGATTGCATGGAGTACCACTTTCCATTATATCTGATCAGGATCCACGGTTTATCTTAATGTTTTGGCGAAGTCTTCAGCATACTCTGGATACAGAGTTGAGTTTCAGCACTACTTATCATCCTCAGACAGACAGTCAGTCTAAGAGGACAATTCAAACTCTAGAAGATATGTTGAGAGCATACTCTATGGATTTCAATGGTGGTTGGGATCAACACATAACGTTGGTGGAATTTTCTTATAATAATAACTTTCACTCCAGTATTCAGACGGCTCTTTATGAAACACTCTATGGAAAGAAATGTTAGACTCCAACTTGCTGGGATGAAGTTGGGGAAAGAAAGGCATTAGGACCTGATCTTGTTGATGAGATGGAAAAAAAGGTCAGATCTATTCAACAACACATAAGAGCAGCTCAGAGTCGACAAAAAAGTTATGCCAACAACCGAAGAAAAGACCTAGAGTTTGAAGTGGGTGATAAAGTGTTATTATGAATATCTCATTGGAAGAGAGTAATGAGAATTGGAACGAAGGGAAAGCTGAGCCCTAGGTATATCAGTCCTTTCAAAATAATGGATCATTTTGGAAAGGTAGCTTACCGTTTGGAACTTCCACGGAATCTCTCTCAAGTTCATGATGTGTTCCATGTATCACTCATGAGAAAGTACATACCCGATCCTTCACATGTACTATGCTCATAAGTTGTACTGCTGCAACAAGATCTTTCTTATGAATAACAACCGATAGAGATTCTGGATCATAGCGAAAAAGTCCTATTGAACAAGACCACTCGCTTGGTGAAAATTTTATGAAGGAACCACCTATTAGAAGAAGCTACATGGGAGCTTTAGGATATGATTAGGGAAAGGTATCCTCATCTGTTTGTTACAAAGTGACAAATTTTGAGGGTGGAATTCATTTTAAGGGGGGTAGAATGTAACACCTGATATTTTTATGAGAAATGTTTTTTTATGTTATATGAATCATCAAAGGAATCTTTCACTAGACACAACACTATCTTGGCTTGCTTTACACGTAATCACAACCTTTCTAGATAGCTTGCGTCGTACGCAATACCAAGTTTCACTAAACAACGATATGCTATTAAAATATTATTAAAACTAGCCGTTATGAATAGTAATACCCAATTTGTGAAATTTTGTAAATTTTATCTTTCAAAATGGGATTCATTTTTGTATTTGGAATATCGAAATTAGCCTAGGGTGAAATTTTGGTATTTTTCTAAAAAATTTCAATTTTTGATGAATAGTGAAAACACTGGGTTACTATTTAAAAACTGACATTTTATTTAAATAATTATTTATTTTATTTAAATTTATTTTAGGTAAAAATTGATACATAATACCTATATATGTTCAATTTAATTCATTGGAGTCATTTTATAATAATTTTAGATATATAAAAATTTTATTGAACTTTTCACCATCTTTTTCCCACCTCGTAGGAAAATTTGCAAATTCACATAAAACATAATTTTACCGCTTCTGTGAGTGGAATTTAGAAAATCCGAGAGACATGGTTAATGTCAAGGACTAAAATGTGGTTCATTGAGATGAAAATAATTTTTGGTGAATAGTAACTTTTTACTTTTTTTTACCACGGTTAAAAGTAAATATGTAATTAAGGGTAAAAATGATATTATTATTACCCTAACACATGTCTTAATTCTATTGTATAAGTGTAATTCGACCAAAAAAAACTTAGGAATAAAATATGACCATTTAGGCCCACATGGATTAGATTAGGACATTCAATATTATTTTATTTAAATAATAGTTAAAATAGTTAAAATCAATGTTTAATAACTAAAACATTTTTAATATAGGGTTATACATAAGATAAATTCGACTATAAATATTTATTAGTAAGATAAAAAGATTTACTACCGAATGGTATTTTATTTATAATTTTTAGACATTAAGTAATTTAATTTATTTATGACACAATGATGATGTATTAATTATCTTATTAATGAAATATTGACATAATTGATGTTATAAATACCCAAATAAATGTAATCTGAAACTTTTTATGAATTTCACTAATTTATTAGGTTAATATGACATGTTATTATGGATTTAATTAACTTTTTTCTAACTAATTATTCTGTTATGATTTTCACAAAAATCAATCACCAAATAGTGTCAAAATTGACATAAAATAGTTTTTTAAAACATATATTATATTATTAATTGTTATTTTATTCATAAAAATCTAAGGTTCATCCAATTGAATTATATAAGGATATATATATTAATAATAAACAACTTTGAGCTTCTTTTGGATTGTTATAGTAAGTTTATTAACCTTATAGTTTAAGAAAACAAGAAGACATGGTAAAAGTAAAATTATTTAACTTAAAGTTAAATCTAAATGATAAGGTAAAAATAGAAACCTAAACCTGTATAAATTATATTGGATGAGAGGATTTCGACACATACCCAACTTATCTTATAAATAAATCAATTTGGAGCTATTAAAAACTGAATATGACTTTATAATAAAATAATATTTTTTGTTTTTCCAAAGGTGCCCCTCTCCTACCTTATAAAAGGGCACCTCCTCCCTCTCCCCCTCACACCACTTTGAGACTTCAAGCTCGGAAAAACCCTAGAAATTTCTCTTCTCCACTACTCTAGAAACAACCTAGTGGTTCTGGTCTTCTTCGTAGACTATATTTAGTGCCCAAAGAGGAGGATAAGAAGAGGCGCTTCAAAGAAGAGGTAATGTCCGTACCGATTCTTTCATCTTTATTTATTCTTCTACTTCTTCTTCTTTAGTTGTTTCATTAAGAAGTAATAACATCAGTATCACTCATATACTTATATGTTATTATAAGTATTAAACAACCCTATTTCACCATCTATCCATCCTATGGACAATGAAATCACCGCGCGTGCGTACGTACAGAATACCGTCTCCACGCCATGGTGTAATCTATTTTCCACCACCACCTTACATGGATGGGTATAATGGTGTAAATAATAACTATAAATGATTATTATAAAGTGATATTGATTCATAAATATTGTACATACACTTCAATACAATTCCACGATCATGGGAACGATATCATCGCTCGTGCGTACATACGGAATACCGTCTCCATGATGTGATGCGACTCGTTCTACATGATATTAATTGCATAATGATTATATAAATGAATTGAATGAATAAATATGATATATATTAAACTAATACCATTCTGTAAATGAGGTATCTATAACCTGAAAAGAAGGATAAGAATTTATTCGACAAAACACGCATAAGAACAAAAAGTAATAAACACCAGAATAACAAGTAGCAATGAAATATTCCTAATAAGAAGCTAAGAATATGACCATATATGATATCATAACAATTATTATGATTCTAGAATAAGTCAATGATGTTATTTAAATCATTATACAGGAGGTTCGGACACTTATGAAGCAAATCAGACCGAAGGTAAGAGAAAATTGCACAATCTCATTTTTTTATCCGAGATTGTTTATACTTCTGAATTTATTGGGGAATATTTATCATCCACATCCATGTTTAGTCAATATGTAATATTATTTATATCCTCCTACAATTTTTTAAATCCAATTTTACCCATTGGTGAGTTTTTAGTAAAAGATATGAAAGGAATCTTTGGTCATTTTCGTATGAGGTACTTTTTGACTTTTCCGGCCAATGTATGAGAAGAATGTTTTTTTTAACTTATACGGAATGAATGGATTTTTAGAACATTATTTCCATGAAGAAGCATTTAAAATTTTTCAAGTTTACTTTAAATGAACTTCTTTTAGTTTAAAATTATATGACATGTTAAGAATTGAAAATGTTTTTGAAGTAGAAAGGATATTTTCCTCAAGAATGGAGTTCAAGTGTTTTACCAAAATTATTTTCCATCTAAGATAATATAGTGTTCTGTTTCAATCCCTATTTTTACATTTATTTGATTATGTTATGATGTAATTTTTTTTATGAAGTTCTTTTATCTTATATGATTTATGTTATGATGGAATGATGTATAAGAATCCCATTTTTATACATGGGTTATTCTATGATGTATGATTTATGATTTTGTGTCACACATAAGAATGGTTTCATTATGAGATGGGTGGGACCTATATCTCCATCCAATACATTGGTTAAAGATTTATATCTCATGAGATAGACATTTCTGGAACGACAGGTGTATATGGTTCAGTGAAACATGACTGAAATGAGGAGTGAACTCGGTTCCGAAATGGACTTTGTCCGCTAAGATAGTCATGGCAATGAGTCTTGACTACTAAGAAATGATTCTCTATGATTATGTGTATATTCCACAAAAGTTTCATGTTTTAAGTTATGATTATTGGAATTACATTTCACTACTATGATTTATCCCATGTTATGAAATTATGATTTCTTTTTTAGGTTAATATTTACAAAATGTTATGTTCTTATGAATATGATGTGATTGATATTTATTTTGTTTACCCTTACTGAGCATTTGAGCTCACCCTTTTTGTATGTTTTGTTTACCAAGGTCAGGAAGATGGTTCTTAAGTTGTATATGCCAAAAGGGGCTATAGATATGATGAAATAAATGGGAGACAATGTAGATTCTTTATGAAACAATTGTTTATATTTTCCTGTTTCTAAATAAACTATACCTATACAGTCCTTTCATGGTTTTGTTATATGTTGTTATAAGCGTGCTTCAATTTTGAAGCAATAAGAATGTATGAAAAGTATGGGTCATTATACTCTTTATTTTTTATTTCAATTAAAAAATAATGACTATAGTATCTTATATATACTGTGATGTTTTTATAAATATGTCACAACTATATTCATTATTCTATCCATCTTATGAATGATAATGTGAGCATGCCTGCGTACGTACGACTTACCGTCTCTATGTTGTGGTGTAATTTATTATTCAACACTATGTTATTAGGATGGATATAATGATGAGTAATATGTATATAAATATTGAAAATAACCTGATAATGTCTCTGTGAAAATAATATACCATCCAATTCCACACCATTAAAGATATGATATTGCCGCTGGTGCGTATGTACAGATTACCGTCTCTATGACGCGATGTGATTCATTTCCACGTTCACCATTCATCGAAAATTATGAAAATACATTTATTACTAATAAGTATGTTATATATGACATAATAATTATATTGGATATATATATATATATATATATATATGTACTTACATATATCTTTTTCACTTAGTTCCGTTCTATACGATATGAAAACAGAAACGACATTTATGCGTACGTAGGGACTACCATCTTAATAAATGGTGTTTTCATTTTATATATATGTCTATTATACATATTTATATTACAAATATATATGATATATAAATCCTGTTTTATATTATAGAAGTTTTTATATCTTGATCTATGTGATACAATCAAGAGTAACAAGTTAAAACACGTACGATAAAGAAAGCGATTATTACCCGAAATGTTAATTTAACATGGAAATTATTATTAAATAGTTAGTATAAAGTAATAAATGAATCATGTATGAAATCATAAATATTAATATGGGTTTGGTATATTTTAATAACATACTATGATCTTCATATAAGAGGTTAAACGTACCCTCGACTAAAGGAAAGTGTAAGGTAAGGGTTAATTTCTCAATCTCATTATTATTCGAGATTGTTTATGTGTAAGTATTTAATGGGACATTTTTATAATCCATGTCAGTTTTTCATAAAAATAATTTGAAAATTAATATTTTAAGTATTTGTGAAAGGTACTCTTTATCAAGATTAGAATTTTTAATGTTTCAAAGATTTATCATTCTAAATATTTTTAATTAATGTCCATGTTTTCAAAATTATTTTAAGGATTTATTTATATGGACATGAATGTTTTGAAATTATAATTCTTTTCAAAAGTTTCAAAGTGGTATGGGACACTTTGATTCAAAAATCCCTTCTAAATTACCTACTTTATAAATGTGCGACTTTTAAATGATTTAAAAAAGGGTATTTTTCTCAAAACATTTTTCTCATCATATTCAACTTTTTGAGCATCGTTTACTGGATATTATTTTCGATTGAGGTTTACTTATTATACAATATTCCATATTGTATTGAATTAGATATGATATGTTTGACTGTGGATCTTCTATTGTTATACCATTCATGGTTTATAGTTAATTTATTGACATTTTGTATGCTAGTTTTAATATGAATGTTTTTGTTATGTTTCAACTTTTTTCATATGAGTAATGCGGTGGACTTAGTAAGTGATGGGTGGAGCCTGCTATATCTCATTGATGAATCGGTAGGTATCATGAGATAAACTAGTGTCATGGAACAAGGCCTTGAAAAAAAATTTATTTGTAGTCTTGGCACAAGGCCTTGACTATGTGGTAATGATGTCCGGTGTTAGACATTCCTTCATTATGAAATTAGTTATTACATGTGATTATTCGACTAGTAGAATATCTATGTGCATGTTTATATGGTAATTTTTGATTTATAATTTCCAAATTATGTTCAATTTTATGTTTAAAAAGGGTTTTTTTATCACACATCTTGCCTTAAAATTTTATAGCTTCCGCTAATTTATTTACCCTTACTGGGAATCTGAGCTCACCCCTTTTGTATGTGTTATTTTCCTAGAATTCCAAGAAGTGTATTATGATTGATATGTAGGGTTAAGATAAGGGGAATAATGGAATTATAAAAGAACTATTTATGATGTGTTTTATATTTGAAATTTTAATGTAAAATTAATGTATGTAATGTATTTTCCAAGACCGCTAAGCTGATCGGTCCTTCAGGACATGATTCCTTTTAATCATACCAATGTTTTAAAATAATGCACCAGATCTAGGTAAATAGGGTTGGGGTGTAACATATATTACTATATAAATTATTAAATAATAGTTTTGATAAAAAATAGTCAGATATAATGAAACAGAAAGTTTACTTTTTGGGAAATATATAGTTTCAATAAAAAAACTTTTTAATGAAATGATTTTTGGAAATAAAATATATTTTATTAAAATATTATTATTAAATAATATTTATTAAATATAAATGACAATATAATTTTATGAAGTTGAATGTAATTGGTAAAATGGTCAGAAAACAGTTATTTTAACAAAACAATTATTTTTTCAATAAATGAGTTTTTTGATTTATAATTATAAATTATCAAATTTAATGAATTATTTTGGTAAAATAAATTTTATTTTTAAAATCATCATGTAAAATTAATTAAATGGTGTTTTTTCATAATTTTCTAATATAGTCAAATTTTCAGGTAAAAATTAAATACGGTATAACTATAAAGTTTGTATTATGACATCATAATGAGCCAAAAGTGATATAATATATTCCATACAATATATCTATTAAAAAATTAATATTTCCCATTTAAAATTTATTTTTAGGTTATTCTAATAAGTTTCTAAACACTTAATGAGTCCTCCAAAACATATAATACATTTTATGGTTTTAAAATAATTTTTTTTACATAAATGCCACCCTTCCACATAAAAAAGTGTATTATATTAATTTTATTGGTTCTTAAAACATTAAAATAATAAATACCACTTCAATTTGAAATAAAACATGGGAAAAACCATGGTAATGTCTGTGTTCCTGATTAATTTATCATATAGTGTCCCAAACATGTGTTTGGAAATTAATAAAGAATTCACATATTCTTTTCTATATAAACCAAGAAAATATACCATTTCACTTCAAGAAAAACAATCAGAGCACCAAATTAATCTTCCATTACCTCTATAGAATCTTACCAAGGTTCCCCCAAGCTCTTAATATGCTCCGCCCAAGCTTTTAGAAGCACCCTCTCAAGGTAAGGGATCCTCTTCTTCTACTCATTATTCAGGAACCTTCTTTATATAATGCCTTTGGTTTGTAATTCATCATATTGGTATATTTTTTACATATCCCTCTCACTATATTTCTGATTTAAAAGGGGTGAGATAACACTTTTACTCTCATTTATCCCATCCATGAATATTTATGTATTCCCATTTTGCTACCAAAATTATACAAATATTTTCTATGCAAAACCATTATATCATTTTCCAACCAATAGGGTTATAGAATATGAAACCCATTTATCATGGATTATAAGGGAGGTATAATAATGATAAATTTACATTTATCCATTTCAATATGATATCCAACAAATAAATTGTGGAAAAAAGTATTTTTGAGAGAATTTCAATCTCATCGATATCACATTCCAAACATTGTACACTAAACCACCCTAAGAAAATATCACCATTGCACACCTTATCATTAAAAATTTAACTTGCGTAATAAAGGGATATATATATAGAACACGATAGTATAAATTTTTATATTTTATTTTTTATAAAATTATTATTTTATTTATCTTTTACTATTATTACATCTTTTTAAATGATTAAATAATGAGTTTGAAAAAACCAATATTTTGATATCATGAAATATAAATTGTATTTTTTGTACATATATAGTTTAAATCAAGACACAATATTTTAATGAATTCTTGATTTTTTTATTAAATTAAATTTTAATAAAATATTATCACTAAATAATTTTTATTAAATATAAATGATAATATATTTTTATGTATTTAAAAATATTATTATAGTTGTCAGGAAACTATTGTTGTAAAAACCATTATTTTTCAATAAATATGGATTTTTTATTTAAAACTGTAAATTCTCATACTTATATAATTAATTAAAAAAAATAATGATTATTTTTGAAATCATCACATCAAAATTAGACAATAGTGATTTTTTATCGTTTTCGAAGATAATCGAATTTTTAAGACAAAATTAAATACGTTCTAAATATATAATGTGTATTATAACATCATAATAACCTAAAAGTGATGTAATATATTCCATATAAGTTATCCATGTCCAAATTTTTATTTATCCATTTAAACGATCTGTTTTGTGGATATTTTAATAATTATATAAACCTTTAATGAATCCTCTAAGACATATATTATATTTTATGGCCTGGAAATCAATTTTATATAAACAGGACTCAATTCCACATCTCCATGAGTTTTATTTTAATGATATTTGTCATTAACCTTGTGAAATAATTAAAAACACTATAATTTGGTAGAAACTACAGTGAAAAACCATGGTATCATTTTTGGTTTTTAATAACTATATCATATAGAGTTCAAAACCTATGTTTGGAAATTAATAAATAATTATCATATATTATTCTATATAAACCCACCCAAAACCCAATTAACCTTCACTAAAAACCATTGGAGCATTAAATAAATATCCCTTTACTTTACTAGATTACTTCCAAGGTGCCCCCAATCTCTTAAGAAGCTCTTCTACAACTTTTATATGCACCCCGTCAAGAGAAGGGATCCTCTGAGGTAAATTTTCAATGATTTGTTCGATGTACAATGTTAGGGTCATGATGTTGATAATATTTAAATTCTCCCATAAGTGTTTTTAATCATGATTTAGTTATTTAATCTCAACATGGTCTTAGTGAAGGTCAAATCCCAATGGTTCTATCTCCCTATAAAGCTCTGATAAATATGCTTCATAGGGTACAATCAAACTATTTACAGCCACCACTTCCTTTTTCCATTTCAAGTAGATTTTATCATAGCCCTTAATATAATAATATTAATGGTCACTATAAAAAATATCAATTCTTAAGATCTTTAATTGTATATTATATTTGATAGACCATATAACGATCCAAAATAACCAAAGCTATGCATGTGTTTTCTATAATTTAATTTCTCAATAATTAATTCACTCATTTAAAAATGGAATTTAATATATAAAAGTTCATATATTTACATTATTCATCCCTTATGAAAATTCAACCGTGAAATTTCCATTTAAAACACTAAAATTGTTGAGGGTTCATTTGTTTCATCATCTCATCCAGTTCCCATATTTTTTCCTCAAACTTGTGGTCCTGCAACAACACTTTGAATAGGTTAGTTGACTTGTTTCGTAGAAGCCTATCTCTATGATCTATGAACCTCATCGAATGATCCTTTTATGAAAGAAAATTCATTAATGGTAGAACCTCTAGATTCTGTACATGTTTGGGGTCTAGTATATTCTTATTCAAGAGGGATACATGGGACACATCAAGTACTTGTGATATGTTTGGTGGGTGTGCAAGTAGATAGGAATGTACTCCAATACGATCAAGGATCTCAAAGGGACCATTATATATAGGAATACGATTTACCTTCCTCACAAACTTATTTAAATTCTTTTATGGTGATATATGAAGGAACACTTTATCTCCAACCATAAACTCTAGGTCTCATCGATGATTTTATGCATATGTGTTCTATTGACTTTGTGCAGGTTTCATATGAAACTAAATGGTTTGAAACTTCTCTATAATTTCATGGATAAGTTTAGTTCTCATAAAATTCCACTCTATAAATTCATCCCAAACTATGATAGTTTCACACATCTTCCCATACATTACCCCATAAGGTTCCATTTGAATTCTAGAAACGACACTGTTTTTATATTAGAACTTCACTAGGGGAAGGTACCCATCCCAAGATCCATGGAAATACATTAAACATGATCTCAAAACAAACTAATTATTTATAATGCATATTTTATTCTAAAAATATTTCTGCGGTTTATATGCACTACTAATGCTTAGCTACGTATCCAACACTTGTCAAAGGATTCTTCAAAACCTCATGGAAAACCATGGATATTGATATTATAGAATAGAGAGTGGAACTCTATGAAGTATTACCACTTTCCTTATGTATATCTGGGTATGTTGGTAAAGATATAAATCATCATTGATAGGAATGAAATGTTCCAACTTTTTAAGGTGATGGATTAACACCCAGAAGGAATTATGTATCCTAGGGAGTCCAACAATGAAATATATGGTTATGTTTTACCATTTTCATACTCGTATGGGAAGTGGTTTCATCATAACATTACACTTCCATTAGTATGACATGACTTATTGGCATACGAAGCATTGAGATACAAACTTTTCAATCTCTCTCTTCATGTTATCCCACTAAAAGTTTTGCTTCAAATCTCTATACATCCTTTTTATTCTAAGATAAATAGAGAATCATGATCTATTCACATCATATATAATTTATATATTTGTTATGGTTTTTATGGGACACATATCCAGGTTCCAAACCTTATAAATTAGTTTGTAGAAATTTTATACTTAAAAAAATTTAGTACCTTTTTTTGTATCACTTCATCGCCATTGTGATCCTCCTTGATACACTCAAGAATGGTTGGCTGTGAATTTATTTGATAACAATAGGGTGAAAATAATTTTATTATTCCCCTGTAAATTTATCACATATCCATGAATATTGGATCCATTTTAATCTTCACCATGGATAGGGTTATGATATCATTTCTACTCAGAACACATGGTTTTTTACTTTCCTTTCTCAGATAGTAATGGATTGAAAAATTATAATCCTTGATCAGAAATAACCACATTCATTGGTTCATATTATACAACTTTTGTTTGAATATATACCTGAGGATTTTAAATAATTTATATTTTCCGCACTTTTATCTAAAGAGGTAATGTCACCAAATATTCAATCCAAAGATCACTACTACAAATTCTAGAACATGCATTGGGTATTTCTAATGAAGATAATTTAATTTTTGAGAGGTATAGGATAAATATTTTTCATCTTACATGAGTACACAACCCAATACCTTTTTGTATGCATCACTTTATATCACAAATCCTTCCCCACTTGTGGGAAAATTTTGAAATGGTGCAGTGATTAACCTCTTCTTCATCTCCATAAACATTCTTCACATTCATAATTCTAGGAATACTTGAATCCCTTTCAAGTAATATTGGTTTGTGGGATCTACAATATTGATATCTTTCTCACAAATTAGTGACATTACCCATGTAATCCAAGGAAACCTTAGATATTAAAAAATTGTACTTGGATATCCATAAATTTCCTGGGTTATTGAAGGATCCATATATATCCCTTTACCAGTGATAACATGCCCTAATAATTTTACTTGTGCTAACCAAATCATAATTTTATTATAATATTAAACTATTATTTCCTCTTGCAAAGTGTTTAGTATAGAATTCTAATTCTCTTCATGTTTCTCCTTAATTTTAGAGTAGATAAGAATATTATCTTTAAGAAATAATAATTTTTTTTTCAAGTTAATCCCCAAAAAATATATTCATTAAGTCCATAAATATTTTTTTAGCATTAGTGAGTCCAAATGAAACCACTATTAACTTTTATTTCCAGTACCTTTTATGAAAATAAGTATTTGGGATATCCTCCTTCTTCAAAATTGCTTGATAATATCTCAACTAGAGATCAATTTTAGAGAAATGCTAGGATATATGTATATAATAAAACAAGACATAAATACATGGAAGTGGATAGATTTTTTTATCATGATCTTGTTGATCTCATGATAATAAATTTCAAGGTGCATTGATCCATCCCTCTTCTTGATAAAAAGGACCAGTACCCTTGATGGTGAAGCACTTGAATGTATGAACCCATCATCAAGATTATCCTATAAGATTTTATTTATCTCCTAATGTTATTCAATGAATATTCTATATGGAGACTTGTATATTGTAAATTTTATTGGAATTATCTTGAATGATAATTAAACCTCATGATAATGAGAAATTCTGCAAACCTAGTTTGACATTCTCAGGGGAAATGTTTTTTTAAATTCATAATATAATTTAAAAACTATTATAATGTGATCAAAAATCACCATAAGATTCTATATTTGAAAATTTATCATTGATAACCTATATTTAAACCTATAAATTTATAATTTAAGTAATATTTTTCATTTATCAGTAATCTCTTCAATATTTATATTTTCTATTTTATATGTTTAATAGTTTAAAAATTATCAACCCTAAGATAACTTTGGATAAATTAAATTATTAGATCTGAATAAAATATAGATAGGTGGGATTATCATCCATGGATTTATGTATCCTTTTATATCACGTATTTTTAGTATAACTATTAAAAAACCACCTCAAAAAAATGGAATTCAAGTTATTAGTGAAGATGGGGAATTTGTTAATTTTTGAATCCCAAGTATATAACTCCTCCCTAGTCTATATATTTGGGTTAAACTTCTAAGAAAATCTTATCATACTACCTTTCTTACAATTTTATTCTATTCCTGTATGTAATTGGAATTCCTTATATAGAGAAAACATAAATTTATGAGAGAAGAAAATCAGCCTCCGTATCACAATTCTCCCACCGATTATATACACGTTAAAGGAGGGGGATGAATAATATTTCATACCTATATTAAAAGAATAGATATAATTTCCTTCTGATCAAGTTTATGTAAGTAAAATTTTTGAGACTAAAGGAAATATCATCCTTAAAGACATTCCCATTTTTAGGTTATTCACTGATGTACTTCCTAAAGAATTATCTTTCCTTCATCCAAGCCATGAGTTGTAGTTATCAATTGAAATTATACCCGGATATTTTATAATATCTTAGAATCCATATATAATAGTTGTTTTTGAAATGGAAGAGATCAAGAATCCACTATAGGAGAATCATGATAATGGTTTTATATTCCCTAGTGCTTCAACAAGGGGTGCACCAGTCCTGTTTATCAAGAAAAAGGATCAGTCAATTTGGAACTACATTGATTACCATGAGCTGAATAAGATCATGACAAAGAACATGTATCTTCTTCCATGTATTAATTACTTGTTTTATCAGCTACACAAAACCTAATACTTTTCTAAGTTATATCTTTAATCATGATAATATCTAGTAAATATAAAGATGGAGGATATCCCCAAGACTACTTTTCATATAAGGGAAAGTCACTATGGTTTAATAGTGATTCCATTTGGAATCACTAATTATATATAAATATTTATGTACTTGATGAAAATATTTTTTAGGGATTATCCCAAAAAATTTGTGGAAGTCATTATAGATGATATTCTTATTTACTCCAAAAGGAAGGAGGAATGAGAGGAGTATTTAAATGTTGTAATGAAGACATTGTGGATGGAAAATTATATGAAAATTATAGTAGATGCATGTTTTGGTTGGGTTAAGTAACTTTATAGGGGAATTTCATCCTTTAAAAATGGTATATATGTGGATTTGTAAAAAATATATTTAATTGAAGGATGTCTTAGACCAACACCTGTGACCAAAATATGTAGTTTCCTTTGATTTTTTAGATGCTATTATCGATTTTTGAGAAACTTATCATGATTTTAAAGACCATAAACCATGATTACTTGGAAGGGAACCAAGTTTTTATGGAATGATTAATGTAATGAATTCTTTAAAGAGATAATAAGAGGCCAATCATTGCACCTGTACTCATGTTACCCACCAGTAAAGAATGATTTAGGATCTATAGTGATCAGTAAAAAAATGACTTGGGTTGTGTATTCATACCAGATGACATTATATCAAGAATTTATATTATTTCCTTTAAATAAGGAGTATCTATCTTCCATGATTAAAAAAAACAATTCATGATGACCCACCCATTGCAAAGGATTTCACTGATTTGTTTCCCCAAGAAGTATCTAGTCTTCCTCCTAGTTGTGAAGTTTATTTCTCAATCTATATCTTACAAGAATATTTTAAAATATCTAGTAATACATATATAACAGTTTTCATTCATATTTATTATGTGAAGAAATTATTACAGGGTAATTTATATAAAGATATTGTATGCCTAAGTGCTACGCTACGAGATGAGATGGTCCTCTTCATCAAGAAGAAGAATGGGACAATGTGCCTCTATATTGACTATTATGATCTCAAAAAGATTATGATTAACTACATGTATCCTCTTCCATGGAATTATGACTACTTTTATTAGTTACATGGATCCAAATACTTCTATATAATGGGTTTTCAATTAGGATAATATCTGGTAAAGGTGAAGAAGTTGGATATCCCCAAGATTACTTTTCATACAATGTACGTGCATTATGAGATCATAGTGATATCATTTAGACTCACTAATTCTATAGATAAATTCATGTAATTTATGAATATCATCTTTAGGGATTAAGTTGAAATATTTTTGGTATTCCTTATAGATGATATTATAATGTACTTTAAAAGAAATGAGGAATATAAGGGGCATTAAAATACGTTACTGAAGACCTTTTGTAAGAAACAATTTTTTAAAAATTATAGTAAATGTGGGTCATGGTTGGAGAAAGAAAATTTTTGGGGCATGTTATCACCCTATAATGGATATATTTGGATCCATAAAAATGAGATTCAATTGAATGATGGAAAATGAAAACATCCGTTATGGAAATCTACAGTTTCGTTGGATTGTATGGGTATTATCATCGATTTTTGAGAAATGTATCATAATTTTAAATCTGAAAAACCAAGATTAATCATAATGGGGTCAATTTTTTATATAATTTCAAATGAAAGGAAATATTTAAAGATCTGATTATGTGGTTAGTCATTTCACCTATTCCCACATTACCAACTTATGGGGAGGGATTTTTGATCTATAATGATACATACAAAAAGGGAATGGGTTGTGCACTCATGCAAGATGAAAAAGTGATTGCATATTAATCTCTGCAATTAATGATCCATGATGAGAAATATCCAAAACACGATCAAGAAATTGTTATAGTGATATTCAAATTTTATATTTCGGATTATTATCTATATGGGGAGAAGTGTGACATATATAATGTTCATAAAAGCCGCAAGTATATATTCAAAAAAATAATTCTAATATGCTCCAATGAAGGTGGTTAGAGATGATAAAAGATTATTAATTTTCAATCAATTACCATCTTTATAAAGAAGAAAAAGTGGAAGATTATCTGACTATAAATAATCCTATAACTCTATACATGATAAGGAATTTAAGTGAACTAATATTGATGGACATTCAATAGTTGGACATGGGAATAATAAGAGGATATTTATATTAGCTTTCTCAAATAACTAACGAACCATCTATTCCTGATAGGACCAAGGAGGAACATAAATAAGATTAATTTCTATAAAATATAGTAGTGAATATTCTGGAGTTCAGAAAATGATGGGGTTTGTAAAGTCCTGGGTTTTTGAATTGGGTCAAAGTCACTCCTTTTTTAAAATTTTAATATTGTGGGGGTTCCATTTTCTCTATTTTTGATTAGAATCAAATTATGAGAGTTCTATCGGCATTATATGATGTTTTTTATATGGGTTTAGAGGCCTGGAGAGTGTCTAAGGTGATCAGATGAGTTTCAGGAGCATCGGAGGCCTAAAACACAAGTTTTGGAGTTGCAGGTCAGGGCGCATAGTTTAGGGTAAACCATGAGACCCCTAAGAGGTAACCATGAAGATATTTTTTAACTAATACAGAATTTAGGTAATCCGTTCAAGTTAGCTTCATGAATTTTTTAGATTCTCTACAATTGTTCCAGAGGGATTCTACATAGGTTGTGCGTGGTTAGAGAAAATCGTGTGTGAGCTATATGAGGGTGGGATTTTGGGCATTAACTCAACACCGTAGAACACAAAGTCTCTTCAGGGTTTTGAAAACCATTTGGGATAACCATGTAGCCTCTTTAAATGGAAAACATTACAATTTTACCCAACCTCATATTTTTATTTTACCATCTTTTCCCCATCTCTTGGCCGTGTACAATAAAAGGAATCTCCTCCTTTTCCTCTTTTCCACTATTTTTATCCCTCTCCTCTATCGGTGGTCTAATATTCAATCCTTTGATGGCATTAGAACCCCATTAGTAGGGATTACCACACAATTTCATTTTATTCTCTTTTCATTCTCCTCACATAGTGTGAAATTCGGTTGATCCATTTCACACTATTTTCATGGTGCTTGATGGAAACTCAGATATCTTCTAATTCACATTCAGTTAGAACTTAATACTCGACGTGACCGTGTCTACAAGTCCTACATAGGTTTTTCATACCTTTTAGTTTTTATGGACTTTTTGGTGGTGTGGATTTTAGTGCGCCTTTAGGTAATTGAGAGATACACCATTACTTAGTATCAAGTTGACTGTATGAACATTTGGGATGCCTTTAGGAATTGTCTAACATTTTCCATTGGTGTGAATTTGGGTTTGTGGTTGTTGGCCACATTGGGTGTTTAGGAAAATATGTGTTTTTGGTTTAAAATGATTTCTTATATAAAATGAATTTGTGAAATTCAATTAAATTTAATTGGAAATTATTTTTAATTTATTTTTTATTAGTTTTTAAGTTATTTAATTCGTTTAAATTTATTTATTTTTTTAATGTAGAGCAATTCAATCTTATTATATTTAATTGGTGTGAGTTTTATATATGTGCTGAATGGTAATAATAATAATGCTTGAGAGGCATGTGATGAGACCCAAGGGGTCGTGAAGAGATTGACATGAGGTTGGGATGATGTTGGCCAATCCAAATTGTGGTGGCTAGGCCATCAGAATTGAGGTAATGTTTATCAACTCGTTGGGTTTGGCCCAGATTTCTTGGATGATGTTGATAAATGGTTTGGAGTTATAGATATTGGATTG
This sequence comes from Viscum album, assembly GCA_963277665.1. Classification (NCBI taxonomy): domain Eukaryota; kingdom Viridiplantae; phylum Streptophyta; class Magnoliopsida; order Santalales; family Viscaceae; genus Viscum; species Viscum album. The sequence continues at coordinate 511,059,550 of OY728134.1, forward strand.
AGGTGGTGAGGCCATTAGGTTTTGGAATGGATTGTGATATAGGATGGATTAACCTTCAGATTTGAGTGACATGGTCATAGGGGCACGAGGTGCTGGTTTAATGTGGCTTAGGTTTTATATTGGGGATTGTTTCTCACTCAAGATAGACAAAGCACCCATTTTAGTCTTGTGAACATAGGATGACTCCGTGATGATATTTTTTTGACCAATCATGTGGGTAGAGGACCCTATTAATGTGGATTAGGAATTTGGTTTGGGGGTGTTTTCCATTGAAATCCATGAAAAAGGTGAGTATCCTTTGGTTGATAGCGATGAGGCTATCAGTTGGAGGTTGAGGCTCAATTAATTGAGTTTTTGGTTCTAGTTTTATTTGTGAGAACACACATTTTTGTTTATCGGGTCATCGTGTTGAGATCTAATAATGAATTTTATTTGAGGACAGGTATCGTCGTGCCTCTAGATATCAGGACATGGGCTAACGAGTGCTTTCAAGTAGGGGTCAAAGGGACCAGTTACTTTTTTGTGTGTTCCTTAAAAACATTTATGATTAATTTCAGACATGAGGTGTTAGGAGGAACGCGGTGGTGGGTTATTTAATTGGAGGTAGAACCCAAAGGTTCACCTAGGCTATATGACATTAGGGGTACCTAGGGAAATGGGGGCAAGGACCCTCTTTACTTCTATGATTCTGGTGTTTTCCAAAGTAGGTGAAAACTTCTTGGTGATTGTTGAGAACTAGAAATGATTGTTTGTTTTATTTAAATTCGGTGTTCTACTTACTTTAACTTATAATTAACATATTTTTAAACACTCATGTTGGGTATGCACACTCAGGTTGTATCCTAATGAGACACATTCTCACACTATACATGGGCCCTTCGGGATGCATGTAGACTTTATGTATATACGTTTTAGTAACTAACTCAGCTGTAGATATGTTCTTAGAAGCATTTTTTCATGGGATGTTTGCATGGGGCCTTGAGGTCATGCCTATCTAGAGTTTCTATTTTATTTTCAGCATGCCTTTTATATATTGTACTAAGGTCGGCCCTTTGGGTGACCCTTTTTCTGGAATATTGATATGTATGAACTAATGTGTATGAATTTTTATTAGTTTGTACATGTGATTTGTTTATCATGGTGGAATTTTTATTTATTTTCCGATGTTGTTGATTATTATGCTTCCAATACTTATTGATATTGATATATCTTTTCAATTTGCAGGTCTGTTTCAAATCCGTTGAGTCCTTTAATTCTAATAAAAGTTATATATTATCACTTGAACGAGTATATTATCATCTCCCCAGGGTATATCCTCCACACTAAACCCATTTCAAACCTTCACTCTAATTCGTCATCCTTTTGTTTTTGGGGAGGCATGCCTAAGGCCAGTGGTACCTGACTTGATAGCACTGTTCGAGTGGATAATTGGGTTGGGGATGCTAAAAATGGTTTCAAAGGTATTTCATTTACCTATACACTGTATTAATATTTAGGTTATAGTAAATTGGATCTTAGTATTTGTTCAGAACTAGATTTCAAACTCCTTATTCGGTGCTTGCAGCCCCATGTATGAGGGGTGGATCAAGTTACCATGGGTGAGAATTTCCATTATCGTTTTCTCATATTACAGTTTATATTATTTCCAAATCAATTAGTATTCATGGAATTTAAATTTAATATTGGATGTGATGTGTGACCCGTGACTTGGTGAGGTAGGGGAAAGCTTGGGACCTTGGCCTAGTGAGGCAAGGTGTAATTGAGATGCATGTTTATGTTTTAATAGGAACATTGTAGGATGTTAAATTATGATTTTTTATATGAAATGATAAAATTTATTTGATTAATGTGATATTCCATGTAAAATAAATATAAATTCCATGTGATGTGAATATAGGTCTGGACCTTATATGAGAAGGCATGTATTATACTATGGGGTGGTGTTGATCACCAGGTTGGGTGACTCGCTCATCAGATTTAGGAAAAACTGGTTATTAGGATGAGTGTGGGCATGGGTTCTTTTGATACTTTTCTCTCGTATGAGTGGGTAAAGAGTCCATGATGTTTGGATTCTGTGGGTCATTGTTTCAGCAGGAAAGGGTAAGGGTTGTGAGGATGCAATTCATTTTACGACATTCCCTATCTGTGTTTGATATATATTTTTATTGGGATGTCTGAACATGTTTTTGTTATTCAGTGGGTTCCTCTTAGATAGCTTAGATGGAGTGTCAGGAGAGTGATGGATTGGTGTCACATGTGAATGATCAGGTTGAGACCCCTAAGGGAAAATAAGAGCTTGAGATGTAGGAACAACCATAGGTACAAGATCAGGGAAATGCTCATATTCCAGTGCATGTGGATTAGCTTCAAGATCTTATAGTGTTTAGGTCGTGGATAAATGAGTAGCTCTGAGTGAGTATAGTATGATTTATCCAGGGTGACGACCGGGGTGCATAGGGAGTTGATCCATATATGGATTATCTTACTTGAGAAATCCAATTGTAGAACCCGTTAATTTTTCAGAGTGAGGGTGGTCTACATGAAGTTGAGAACTGGATCAAATTAATGCATATGTTTATCAAGTAGTTAGTTATGCCTCCAGAGTAGAAGGTGAAGCTAAAAATGTATATTCTCAGAGGACTGGAAAAGCACTGGTGGGATGTGTAGGTTTAGGTAGACAGACCTAAGGACTGGGCCTGGAACGATTTTATGACCAGGTTCTTAGACAACTTTTTATTTTAGAGAAGATGAGAATGGAGAGAGAGAGTTTTTGATCCTTTAGTTGGAAAACATGTCCATCGTGGACTATGTAGTGTCATTCAATGAGTTGTTTTTATTTACATCCAGCATGTAGAGCGATGACACCGTGAAGGTGAGGTGCTTCGAGGATGATTTACAGCATTCCATTCAGGTGAATGTAAACATATTTAAGATGGACTCATTCTCAGAGGTGGTGAGCCAGAGACTCAAAGTTGATGGAAAACTAAAGGATATGTCTTCCTTGAGATGATCAGTGGATTCATGTGATTTCTGTGGTGATGCTTCAGTTTAAATGAAGGGAGGTAGGGATGAGTTCTATCAGGGTGGTCTGGACAAGGACTCAACTAGACCACTTTGATGTGTATCTTTTATGGTTTTATTTTAGTGTGAGAATCTAGGAAAAGACCAGAATCAGTATGAGAGGCCTTAAAAAGAGTACAAAGTATTTTGATAGGTCTGGAATCTCCAGAGGTTCTTCTAGAATCCTTCTTTGATTGTTTGCATTCATGAACTAGCTTAGAAACTGGGTTATGAGATCAGTTTGGGATCAGTTCCTCGGGATGCAATCTGAGGTTCAACTACCCATAGAAGATTCTACAGAGATAGTGAGACCCTTCAATGGGTTTATTAGACGGTGACTAGAGTAGCACTATAGGTAGGCCAGGATTTAGGAAGTCATGATTCAGGCTAGATGCACACTGTGGAGATTCTATGGGATGAGTAGGCTGGTGAGCTGGCGATGGTTAGAGGTACATCAAGGGAATACCCTGCTTTTTCTTTGGCATGGCCTATTAAGTCATGTCTGTTTTGGGGAACGAGGTGAATATACTATATATGAGGAATAACCAAATTCTAGTTACTAGGTTTTCATCATATTATATGTGCAATATATATATATATATATATATATATATATATGTGGTGTGTGGCACCAGGTTTTGTATTGAGTGTCATTAGATTAGTGTTTCTTAAATGGTTGGCATTAGGTCATCATAAATATGAATGACTTATTTGTGGTGAGATACATCTTGGCACCGTTACGGTGTAGTACATGATTGAGGTACAAGACATTTAGACTGTTGAGCATTTGATGAGATTAAGGACCTCGTTGGTTCTATGGGTTACATGGGATTAGGCATGCATCAATTTGGTGCGTGACTTTGTTGGGTTTCAGAATGAAATAAGGGAACCTGATGAGGAGTAGTAGTGATGATGCATCATAGGTGGACTTTTGAGTCTGGTATATGGTTGATGGATTCTTTCTTTCTTTGAGTTTTTGGGTCTGTTGAGACCAGGGTAGGTCAATCTTAAGGTGGGGAGCCCCCATCAGGTAGTTGACTTATTCCCATGAGGTTGTGGTAGTCTGGATTAGTTTCAAAATGGGATGGGTATGTTTGGTACAATCTCTAAGTTTGTTTGATATGTCAAGAATGATATATGTTACAATGGAGAGATTGTAACATCCTGGGTTTCTAAATCAGTTCAAAAATCATTCTTGTTTTGAACTTTTCAAATAGTAGGTTTCCCTTTTTTCATTGATCAAAATAAAATTATAGGAGTTACGTCATCCTTGTATGATGTTTTTTGATGGGTTTAGAGAAATTGAGAGAGCATAGGGAGTTCAGATAGGTTAAAGGAGCAACAAAGGCCCAAAAAACAAGTTGTGGAGTTACAGGTCAGGGTACACAGTTAGGGTAAACCGTTCGACCCCTTCTAGGAAAACATGCATCTCATTTTTGGACTGCCACATAGTTTAGGTAAGCCTTGTGAGTGAGTTTCATGACCGTGAATGTTTCTCTATTATTTTTTTCAGATTTATTCCACACATTTTGTGCATGGTTAGAGAAAATCATGTGAAATCCATGAGAGAGAGAACTTTTGGGAAGAGGATCGTCACTGTAGCATGAACGGTTGCCACACTATTTTGAAAACCATGCTGGTTAACAATGAAGACTCTTTTAATAGGGGAAATTATGATTTTTTACTCCCTACATTTTCTATTTTTCTCTAATTTTCGACTCTCTTGGATGCATATAGCGGGATGAATCTCATCCTTTTACTCTTATACTCCATTTTGATCCCTACACTTCGTCGATAGTCTGATCTTTAATCCATTGGTGGCATTGGATCCTCATTATTAAGGCTTACCACACCATTTCATCTACCTCTATTTTATTTTTCCTCATGGTGTGCTAAATCTATTTGATCAATTTCTTTATATTTTTTGGGTTCTCAATAGAAACTTATATATCATCCAATCTACTTCAAGTTAGAGCTTACTAGTAGATGTGCATACATCTATGAGTCCAAGGTAGGTGGTGCATACCTTACATTGTGTTTTTTTAGAATTTTTGGGGGTGAGACTTTTAGCATGACTTTGGGTTATTGATTGAGACCCCCTATTTATTAATATTAAATTGATCATATGACAATATGGTATGCATATAAGAATTCCCTATCCTTTTCCATAGGTGTGAGGCGGGGTTAGAGGCCTTTAACCAAATTGGGTGTCGAGGTTGGAATGTGTTTTTGGTTTAAATTGAATTGTTTTTTTAAATTGGATTTTTGAAACTCAATAACATTAAATTGGTTTTTCTTTTGAATTTAATTGGTTATATGGTTTTGATTTATTCATTTAATTTAAATGGAATTGTTAAGTTTATTCAAGTTATGAAATTCAGTCGTATTAAATTGAATTGGTTAAATTAAAGTGAATTTGTGTGCGTTTTATATATGTCTTCGATTTTGATAAGCCCAACTCTTGAGAGGCATTTGATGAGACCCAAGGTTTCATGAAGGTCTTGGCCAGAGGTTGGGATGGAGTTGGTCATCTGGAATTGAGGTGGCCAAGCCATTGGGATGGAGGTGATATCGATTATCTAGTTGGGCTTGGACCAGATTGCTTGGGTGATGTAGACCACCCATTGGGAATCATGGACATCAAATTGAGGTGGTAAAGATGATAGGTTTGGGCATAGTCTATGATATTGGATGTATTTTTCATCAGATTTGAGTGACGTGGTCATCAAGGCATGAGGTTCCAGTTTGATTTGGCTTAGGTTTTTTATTGGTGATTGCCGCTCACATGTGATGGAAAACCACTGATTTGAGCCATGTGCACATAGGTTGACTCTATGATGAGGTGATTTTGACTGATCATGTGGGTAGAGGCCCCCCAGTCATAGAACATAGGAATTTCATAATGGGGTTATTACCATAGAAATCCACATGGAGGGTGAATATCCTTTAATGGATTGTGATGAGGCTATCAGTGGGGGCTGGGGCAGCCTTATTATGGCCATGTAATTTGTTTGATATGGGAGAATGAAAATAAATATTTATCAGGACAATTTTTTGAGAGACAAAAATGAATTTTATTTGATGAAATGTATTTCTATGACTCTAGATGTCAAACCATGGGCCAATGAGTGTTTTTGAGTAGGGGTCTGAGGGACAGGTGACTTGTTTGGGCTTGCCTTCAGGATGTCATTGATTCATTTGAGACATGGGGTGTTAGGAGTCACATGGTGTTGGGTTATTTCTTAGTAGGTGGATCCTGAAGGATCACCAAAGATATAATACATTAGGGGTACCTTGGGCCATGATCCGATAACCCTATTTAATTCTAATATTATGGTGTCGGCTGAAGCAGGTGACAAATTCTTGGTGGCTATTGAGCACCAGAGAAGTTTTATTTTCTTATTTAAATGCATCAAGCTGCTTAATTTTTCTTATAATTCAAAAATTCTTAAAAAATCATTTTGAGTATTCACACATGGGTGGTATCCTATCAATACATGTTCTCACAAAATATAAGAGCCCTTCGAGATTTGTGTAGACTTTATTTCTTTAGATTCAGGGAAAGGACAGGGCTCTAGAGCTGGTTCTTAATAGATTTTTTTGATGGGATATTGGAATGATACCTTAAGGTCATGCCTACTTGGAGTTTCTGTTTTTTTGTTATTTCAGTTTTAGCATGCCTTATATGCATTGTACTACGATCATCCCTTTGGGCAACCATTTTTCCTAGATATTTATATGTATGACCTAATATGCATGCATTCTTTTTTTCTTCTAGAAGTTATTGTGTTTTAATGCTAGAATTTTTATATATTTATCCACTGCTATTTATTATTATGCATCCTATATTTATTAATATTGATTCTACTTCCTCTTTGCGATTCTGGTTTGAGTCTATTGAGTATTTTAATTCAACGACATGTTAATAAATAGAGGATTTATAATAATAAATAGCAGTGGATAAATATATAAAAATTCTAGCATGAAAAAAAATAACTTCTAGAAAAAAATAATGCATGCATATTTGTAACACCTTCACTACTAGACATAATCCTTTGTAATTTGGGGATACCTGCCTAAGGCCATTGGAACCCGACTTGAAAGCACTATTCAGGAAGAAAATTGGGTTAGGGACGCTAAAAATGTATAATTTTTGGAACCCGTATATGTTTCCCATCAAAACCAGAATTGAATAGGGAAATTTTAGATTATGTGGACGAAAAATCATTCTCTATTAATCCATAAAGCACTAATATATATAAATAATAAAAGAAAAACATCTTGTGGGATAACTTAAATAAAGAGATTATGGAGTTTGTATCACCATGATTGGTATACAAATAAGTTAAGGAGTAATTATAGAAGTCTAAGAGTAATATGAAACCATTTCATTTAACAATATAGAAATGGTAAAACATAACCATGTATTTCATCATCAGAATCATAAGAATAACTAAATGAAATAATTCCATCTGGGTAGTAGTTGATCAACTTTCCAATTTAGTGAATTTAATTTCTAGAAATGACTATTAATCTCTTGACCAACTGGCCATGTTATACATAAATAAGTTGTAAGACTACAAGTAGTTCCACTATATATTGTATATGATTGATATGTGAGTTTTACTTTGAGGTTTTAGAGAATCCATTATGAATATATAGACACATTGGCCATCATCCTTAATTATTATAATGCTAATACGAATAGTCAGTCTAAAAGAACCCCTAAAAAAATATATGATATGTTTAGATCATGTTCAATAGATTTACAATGATGTTGGGATCCACAGCTTCCCGTAATGGAGTTCATATATATCAAAAGTTTACATTCCAACATTGAAATGTAATCATATGAAACTTTATAGAGGAACAGGTGTTGGAACCCACAATTCTGGGAAGCATTTTGTGAGTATAAGATAATCATACATAATCTTATCAAATATTAGATAGATAAGCTTCAAACCCTTAAAAAATATATGAAATATACAAAAAAATCAATAGATAATCAATACAGACAGTCATCAGTGACACCTATAGTTTGATGTGAGAGATAGAGTGGTCCTTCATATATTATCAGGTAATAAAGTCATGTATTTTGAGAATTAGGGTAATATTTATCCTAGATACATCCCCCTTTGAAAAACTTGATCTCATTAAGGTGATGGAATATCATCTAGAACTCTCATCTAACATATATCAAGTACATGATATGTTCCATGTATCCCTGTTGAGGAAGTACATACTAGATACCTAACGTGTATTGAATCCATAGGTTGTACCATTAGATAATGATCACTCATACAAGTAGTAGCAGGTATTGGTCTTAGAACATAAATACAAGTTTATAAAAATTAGAAAACTCACCAAGTCAAAGTGTTATATCATAATGGAATGTTTGAGGAAGAAACTCAAGAACTATAAGATGAAATAAAATAAGAGTACCGTAATCTATTTTATTGTATGAAATAAAAATTTATATTGAGAAATTTTTGAAGGGGATGAATAATGTAACATCCCTAACATTTATAAATTAATTCCCCCTTTTTAAATGTGAAAATTTCATATTATGTAATGTAGTAATAGAAAATATATGCACTAATTTAGTTATTTTGGAATGTTATATCTTATTAGATTTAAAATAATTTTAAGCATCATAAACATTGATAATATAGCCACTCTACAATGATCGTATTAGTACTATTCAAAACGCGTTATGATAAAGTCCAATTGAAATAGACAGAAGAGGTGCTGGCCTCAACCAATTGGATCATACCTTTTGATCCAAATTTATCTGGTCATATAAGGGTGAAAATACAACTAAGATTTACCCTTGACCAAGTTCAATCTTAAATTCCAAATCTAAAGAATGAACAAAACCATTTACGAGAGATGTTTAAGCACATTGATACCATGACCCAATCCTTTTACATTGAACTAAATTATGAAAATATCACCGTCACACAACATAAATTTAGGGAAGTCACTGGTGTAATAAAGGTAAATGTACTTAAACCCTAATATTATGAATTTATATATTATATTTTAATTAAATAATAATTATATTTATCCCTTGTTATTATTACTTTTTTAGATGATTAAAAAATGAGTTTGAGAAAAAATATATTCTAATACGATGAAACAAAATTTGTATTTTTTTGGAAATATATTGATTCTATCAAGACACTCGTTTTTATGAATTTAATAATTTTATAACTAAATTAAATTTTAAAAAAACATTATTATAAAATAATATTTACTAAGTATAATGAAAATATAATTTAATGAAGTTTAATTTCATTGCTACAAGGGTAAAAAAACTTTTATGGTTAAAAAAAATGTATTTTCAATAAAAGAGTATTTTGATTTAAAATATTAAATTCTCATATATAATTAATTATTTTGATAAAATAAACCTTAATTTTGAAATTATCATGTCAAAATTATGCAATAGTGTTTTTTCATAATTTCTTGAGATAATCAAATTTTCTGGAAAAAATTAAACACAATATAAATATATGGTATGTTTTATGAAATCATAATAACAGAAAATTATTGTAATATCTTCAATAAAAGGTAAAACTATATATTTATTATTTATCATGACATTGTTTTGAAATTATTCTACTGATTTTATAAACCCTTAAGTAACTATCCAAAAACTATATTATATATTAAGGTTATAAAATCAATTGTTTGTAAACATGACTCACTTCTACATAACCAATGGTATTATTTTAAATTATCTTAGTTATTAAACATATAAAATAATGTAAAAAACTCTAATTTTTAGAAAAAAGGAAAATAAAATTATGGTATTTTATGTGTTTTTTATTAATTTTTCATATAGAGTACAAAACCAATGGTTGAAAATTAATAAATAATTACGCTCTGTTTTTCCAAATAAACCCAAAAAAACTCCCATTACTATACAATCAAAACCCATGGATTATAACATTTCTCAACCTTTACCTATATAGATCACTCACAAGGTGTTCCCAATGTCTTATTAAGCTTCTCATAAGATTTTAAAAGTTCCATTTATAGGTAAAGGATCATCTCAATATTTTCTTCATTCAGTAACATCCTTAACATTTGTCCTTTTATTTTATACTTTTCAAGTTAGAATATGTTTTTATACGTCACTATTATTTCATTTTTAACACCATTTAACCATATATCTATTTAAATCTCATTCAAAACTTTTACAAACATTTATGCACACACATTGTGTAACCAAAAATATCCTGTGATTTTCCATTTAAAACATTTTATTAGTGAATACTCATATCTATTTCCACTCAAGGGTGTTACAATAATCATACCTATCATTCATCGATTGAGGAATTAAATTAATATAACCCACATTCCTTAATCATGGGGTAAAAATTAATGAAATAAATCCTGATGTTGTATGATCTATGAGGCACACTTATGAAAGTACAATATATTTAAGAGATTGGTGGAATTGGAATTATATAGACCTATAATGAATTGGTTAATTATTTAATTTTATGATATACTTGGTATGGTTAATGGGAGGTTATCCTAATAGCATTGTGTGACTTTTTCTAGACAGTTATCATTTACTTATTTAAATATAATGTTTTAAGAAGTTTCCATGTTCTCATATTGCCTTTATGTTATCAATTTGTATCATGACTCATTGTTTAAGATTACGATTCTCTCCCATATTATGTTTCATTGATATTCCTATTGGTATACATGTAAAAATTTACCTTATGATATTATTTGGTTAATCCCTTATTGTGTTTTGTTTCTCACCCCTTCTTATATATGTCCCCATGTTATCCCATATAGTTTTATAAGAATGATGTGACTTTAGGAGGATGTTATGTATGTTTTAAAAAATGTACTTATAATTGTATTGATACTTTTATGATATGAAACTAATTCCCTAAAGAAATTAGGCCTCAGGTTCTTTTGGGATGTACTAAGTATGATTTTATTTAATAAATCAAAAACACAGTGTAAACAAATATGAGTTTTCATAGTCTTTATTAAGCTATAATTCATGATTTATTATATAAAGGTACACATGATACCATACCAAAATACCATTAAGTCTAGATTATTTGTAAATCCGGTAAAAAACATAATAAATTTCAATAGGATTATAATGAAAATTTTGGAAATATCCTTAACATCTTCTAAAAATTGAATCATTATTCTAAACCTAGATGAGATAACTTGGAGACATGCATAATAAAGGGGTGATCTATAAAGAACAAAAAAGGAATAAAAAAATAACATCCTATGGTAGAGTAATAGATGTGACTATAGAGTAATATCAAGGTAATATAAGAGTTGTGATCCACATAATCATAAATAATTAGTCATCATATAACATGACAGAATAAAGGAAATATAGGAAAGTGGCAACAAATTAAATCCTAGAATCAAAAAAATTAAGTGATGGAAAATAAAAAATACAACATAAAATAGTGTTCATAGGGTAATTTAATATTTACTATACATTTTATATCATGAGATAAAAACATTATCCAATGTATTGGAGGGTTATATAATTTTGGGAACCCACGTCACTTTCATACCATGTACGTGTATAAGTGTGCCACATATATCATAAAAGATAAGTATTTATATAAATATTTTTACCTCATGATTAGGGAGTTCCATTTAAATAAATATAAACCAAAATTAAATGAATAATATGTAAAATTAGGTGAATACCTATGAGTTTAAATAGATATGGCCATTCACTACAAAAATGTTTGGCATGGTAAATCAAAAGAAAACTTTAGCAGTATAACATGTGTACATAAGTGTTTTTAGAAGGGTATAATGAGTGAGAAAGGGGTATCAAATTACTTTTGAATTATATGGATAATAATAGATCTGTGTAAAAAGGAAAATCCTTACTTGAACAAGGGGAACAAGTCATAGTATAAAAGAGATTCATTAATAAAGATGAGAAGGAGGGGATACCCTACCTAAAGAGGGTTCTTATAAAAGAACGAGAAGATATTCTTAAGAGGGTGGGAGAACCATAGGAGGACATTAGAGAGGAAATGGTAGAGTTATTTTATGATCAATGTTTTTTTAGTGAGGATTAATTATAGGTTGGGTGGGATTTTATAGAAAAATAGAGGATAGTTCTTTAATAATTTCCAAACATAGGTTTTGGACTCTAAAATATAAAGTAATCAATTGAATCAAAAATTCCCATGGTTTTTCCAATTTTTCTTCCAAATTGGAGTGGTTTTAATTTTTTTAATGTTTAATAACCGATATCATTGAAATAATAACCATGGTGATGTGAATGTGACTGATTTTTACATATAATTCATTTTAATACCTTAAAATATAATACAGGGTATGGAGGGTTAATTAAGGATTTATAAAATTAAAAAAAAATTCAAAAAAACATTTTTTGAAGTGAAACCATGTTTTATTTCATGTATACCGTTTATAGTATATATTATATAACTTTTTGGTCATTTTTTGTCATAATACATGTAGTATAATTATACTGTATTTAATTTTTACCTAAACACTTGACTAACATTGAAAATTATAAAAAAAATCCCCATTGGATAATATCAACATGATGACTAACAAATGTTTTTTATTTTATCATAATAATTCTTTAAAAAAGATAATTTACACTTAAATATAAATTCCCATTTATTTAAAAATACTAATTTTTATAGAATAACAATTTTCTAAACCATATAATAATTACATTGAACTTAATAATATTATATTATAGTTAATATTTAATAAATATTATTTAATAATAATGTATTATTAAAATATAATTTTTTTAATTTTTTTAAAATATATTAAAAAGTTTGTCTTGAATGAAACTATATATTTTAAAAAAAAACACAATTTGTGTCTCATCGTATCATAATCTTATTTTTATCAAAATCATTATTTAATCATACAAAATGTGATATAAAAAGGGACACATATATTCATATAATAATTCATACAATTAGGGTATTGATACATATCCCATTATTATACCAATGAATTCCATGAGGGTATGGTCTGTGATGGTGAGATTTTCTAGGGGTGGTTTGATTTACATGGTTTGTGTTATGATCACGACAACCTTGATATTATACCTTGAAATATTTTTTTCATGTTTTAGTTATTTAATATCATATTGTTCTTGATATAGGGAAAATCATATTGATTCAAACTCCCTTTTCAGCTCTGATTAATGGGATTCATAGGGTACGATCATAATATTTGATCCCATAAGTTTTTCTGTCTATGTTAGATAGAATTTATCATAACACATTATATATAACACTGGTATGATCCATATTCAATGAATATATTATTAATGGTTATGATTCTGAATGGTATTTTGAATCCAATACAATATAATGTTTAAAAATAACTAAATTACTGCATGTCATTTATATAACTTCATTACATGGTAATGATTTATTTATTTTTAAAAGTGGGAGTTTACTTTATAAAAGTTTGAGACTTTAAAATATTCTTTAATTCATTAATTTTTCCCTTGAAATTATCTTATCATATACTAAAATATATGAGGTTACTTATATTTCAAAGGAATCTTCTTGTTCCCTTTTCACTTTGTCAAACTTGTGGTTACTCCATAACACTTTGACCAAGTGAGTTTTCTTATTTCATAGAAACACGTATGTACTATCTAAGATATTAATTGGATACTCCTCATATGAAATATCATTCAAAAATTGTACCAAATATGGATTTATTACAAGTGAGGTATTTGGTAAATAGTTCTTGAAGAGGGATACATGGAACACAACATGTATTTATTATAGGTTAAGTAGGAGTACAAGTTGGTAAGCCATCGCTCTGATGCGATCAAGAATATCAAAGGAGAATATGTATCTAGGAATAATATTTCTCTTCTTCCCAAACCCCATGAATTTATTCCATGATGATATTAGAAGGAAAAATTTATTTCCAACCTCAAAATCTAGGTCTCGTCAGTGATTTTTTGGATATATTTTCTATTGACATCATGTGGATTTCATATGACGTAGAATGGTTTGATCATTCTATATCATATATGGGATAAGTTCAAGTCCCATTTGATTCCTATCACTAACTTCATCCTAAAATATTGGATTCCAACATCACTTCCCATACATGGCTACATAATGTGACATTTTAATGCAAGAATAGAAAAATTGAAATATGAGAACTCCACTATTGGAAGGTGTTGGTTCCAATATACTTTGGAATACATTTACCATGATCATAGCATATCCTATAGAGTTTGAATGGTTCTTTCTAGCTGATCATACATATAAGGGTGATAAGTTGTTTTGAAGTTTAATTTTGAATACAACACATGATAAAGGATTCTCCAAAAACTAAAGGTAAACCTTGAATCTCAAAAAGATACCATAGAGAGTGTATGTTTATACATTCTTACCACATCCCTTATGTATATCTTGGTGAGTTGGTCAAGAGATAAATATTCCTTTGTATAAATGAAATGTGATGACTTTTTAAGGTGATTGACTACCATCCATGTGGAATTAATTTCTTTTAGGCAATCTGGTGATTCCTACGATGAAATCTATAATTATATTTTACCATTTCAATACTGTTATGGGAAATGTGGGCATCATAGTATTTGGAATCTATCCTTATGCATGAAATTATTGGATTACCAAGCAGCAGGATATAAACTTCCCAATCTCCCACTTTATGTCATACCACCAAAAGTTTTTCTTCATATATCTATACATCTTAGCGCTGCTGGATGAATATGTAAGGATGTTCTATAAATATTATCCATATGTTTTCTTTTTAGTTTTCCTTTTTATAGGACACATATTTGGGTTCTAAATCTTATAAGTCCATCTTCGACAACACCAAACTGTAGAATATTTGGTACATTCTTCAGTAACAACTCATTATATTTATAGGCCTCCTTGATCCTCTCAAGAATAGATGGTTGAGATGTTATTTGAGAAATGTAGGATAGAGATCCTTTTATTATTCTTCTATCTAAACTTTGAGTGTCCAATAATATTGGAATTGTTTCAATCCTCATCATGGATAGGGTTGTGGGATCCTTCTTATATAAGAAATATGCCACATTATTTTCTAGTCCATGATATTAATGAATTGAACAATCATAATCCTTGATCATCTCTCACCAACTTCTTTGGTACACATTAATCGTCATGTGGGTGAATATAAACTTGATAATTTTATGATTTGTATATATGTAACACTTTTCTCAATAGATGTAATTTCACGAAATCTTCATTGTAAAGATCACTGCTACAAATTTGCCTTGTTTCACACCCATTATGACACTCCCAAGGGTTATAAGTTAGTAAATTTAAAAACACTTTGCAAACCATTACTATGGGAAAAACATTACCAATAGATTTTATGATATAAAATTGGTCATTAATAGATTAGGTTAAAAACTATAAATTAAAAGGTTATGAAATATATATAATTTATGAGTTATCTTATCAATGATCATTTTTTCCATTTTATTTTCTTATAATATTAAAAATTTTCATCCACAAGTCTATTTTTGATGAAGTAAAGTTTAGAACCATAATCAAATAGTGAAATGTAGGATTTTCATCCATTCAGAAACTTCAAATGTACTATGTGACAGTGGGTTAATGTATTCTTTTTATCATGAAATTTTTTTAGAACTATTCCAACAAAACCTCAAGACATGGAGGTTAAGTTATCAGTGAAGATGGAAAATGGGGGAATTATTTCATCCCAAGAATATAACTCCTCCACTATCCATATTGGTTGGTTGAAATTTCCATCAAAACATATGATACCAGATTTAATGAAATTAGATACTATTTTGGTAATGAATTGAATTTAATTATATAGATGAAAAATAATTTTCTAATAGGAGGAAATGAACCTCCACATCACAGATCACCCTCTGATTCTAAACAAGTTCAAGGAGGATGATAAATCTCATTTGGAATCATTTTTTAAAGCATTTATATTATTTCCTTATGAGATGGCATATATATCATAAATTATTGATACTAAAGAAAATATCATCCTTAATTAAATATAAATTATAAGGAAATATGATTATTTTTTTATATAATTTCCTGGTCTTCATCATAGTTGTGAGGTTAAGTTCTCAATTGAGCACATACCCAAAGCTCTTCCAATACCCATGACTCTATATGTATCATTCATCATAAGGATGTATCTAATTAATTTTAACCAAAATAATAAGAATTTTGGGTTACATAAATATAAATCCCCAATAAATTAAATATTGTTTGAAATAGGTTGATACTCTTGAGTGAAAATAGAGACTGATATTCACTACAAAGATGTTTTCTCTGAAAAATTGCAGGATAATTTTGTCAACATTATAAGTGTACATAAATTTTCAGATAAGGGGGGAATGAGAGTGAAAGGGGTATATAAATACTTGGTAATCACAATGAAAATAAAATTTATGTATGATAAACATATCTCAACATAAAAAAAGTATAAAATAAAAGTTATAATATAATGGAGGTTCATGAATGAGGAGGAGGAGGAGGGGATCCCATACATTGAGAGGGATATTTTATAATATTGGTAGGAGATTCTTGAGAGATTTAGGGAACACTGGGAGAACTATAAAGATGTAAGGGAAGATTAATTTCATTCTAAAAGGGGTTTTGAGAATATAAATTGGATTTTGGGAGGGTCTATATAGAAAAAGAGAGTATAACTCTTTATTAATTTCAAAATTTGTATTTTTGATTTTGTATGATTAAGTAATATAAAAAATTCCATGGTTTTTCCCATGGTTTCAAAAAAAGTGGAGTAGTTTTATTAATCTAAATGTTTAATAACCAAGATCATTAAAATATCACACCTGGTGATGTATAAGTGAGTCATGTTCACAAAGAATTGATTTGAAAACCATAGAATATAATATAGGTTTTGGAGGATTCATTAAGTGTTTATGAAATCAATGAAATTAATTCAAAAGAACATTATTTTAAAGGCTAAATATTTATTTGGTTTGGGATACATTTTATAGCATATATCTCATCACTTTTGGGTCCTTATGATGTCATAATACATACCTTATATTTATACTGTATTTAAATTTTACCTAAAAATTCTACTGTCTCATAAATTTATAAAAAAATCGCCATTTGATAAATTTAATTTCTGATTAAAAAAATAAAATTTATTTTATCGAAATAATAAATTTAAATATTACAATTTACACTTTTAAATAATAATACCCATTTTTTGAAAAGTACTTTATTTATTAACAATAATAGTTTTCTAACACATATAAAAATTAAATTTTACTTCATAAAATTATATTTTCATTTATTTATAATAAATATTATTTAACAAAAATATATATTCAAATTTTTTTATTTGAAAAATTCTTAAATTAATCAAAAAAGGGTGTGTTGATTGAAACTATATATTTCCTATAAAATACACTTTTTTATCATACTAGAAACTAATTTTTATCAAACTCTTTATTTAACCATTTAAAAATTAATATTTTAAGGGATAAATATAAGGACTTATTAGTTAAAAGAAAATTTTAAATTCATATTGTTAGGGTGTAGTCACATTTCCCTTTATTATACCAAAGAAACCCCTATGGTTAAGGTGTGTGATGATGAGATTTTCTTATGGTGGTTCGATGTACTTGGTTTCGGTCATGATCTTGATGACCTTGAACATATCACATAAAAGGTTTCATTATTTCATTATTTTTTCAATATTGGATTTGGCTTGATCAGGGTAAAATCCCAGTGATTTTATCTCCGTTGTAATCTTTGATAGATGGGCTTTGTGGGGGAACATTCCAAATTGTGTAGGTCATATCTTTTTCCATTAGTATCAATTATAATTTATCATACCTTTTTATATGATATTATAATATTATCACACTTAATTTTCTATATTATCAATTTATATGATGCCTAACATACTTATAAATCAAACAAGATAGAGAATTCTAAAATAACCAATGTAGTGCGTGTGTTTTCTACAACTTCAATTATTGACAATTCACTTGTTAACTCAAAATGTTGGAAGTTCATTTATAAAAGTTCATTTCATTACATTCTGACCCAATTAAAAAAAATTTCCCTAAAAATTTTCATTTCATACAATAGAAAAATTAGGGTGCTTCTATTTCACCACCTCTTCTTATTCCCATTCCACTTCCTCAAACTAAAAATTCCACTTTAACACTTTTCCCAGGTGAGGTATCCTGTTACGTAGAACCTATTATTAATTATCTAAGACCATCACTGGATACTCCTCATATTAAAGGTAATTCTCTAATGATACATCATCCAAATTCAATACATGTGAGTGTTTTGGTGAGTATTTCTTCAAGAGGGAAACATGGAACAAATCATGTACTAGAGATAGGTAAGGTGTGATTTCTAGTAAATATTTCACCACACCAATGTGATCATGGATTTCAAAGTGGAATATATACCTATAGATACTATTTCATTTATTCCCAAAAATCATGAATTTCTTCCATGGTGATATAGGAAGGAACAATTTATCTCCTACCTCAAAATCCATGTGTCATGGATGATTTTCAGTATATATTTTCTATTAACACTATAAGGATTTCATATGATGATGAATGACTTTAACCTTCGCTATAATCTATTGGGTGAGATAATTTCCCTCATATTCCCCTATCCAAATTTATCCTAGCATGTCAAAGTCCGAAACCACTTCCCATACAAGGTCTAATAAGTCACCATTTGAATACTAGAATAGAAATAGTTGTTATATGAGAACTCTACTATGTGAAGGTACTGGTCCCAACATCCTTGAAAATATATTGAAGAAGATCTCAACATATCCTCTGGTGTTTAAATGGATCTTTTAGTCTAAACATCAGTTTGAGTGTGATAAGTAGTGCTGAAGCTTTGTTCTATATCCAATGCTCACTAAAAGATTCTCTAAAACAACAAGGTAAAACATATATCTCAATTAGATAAAATAAAGAGTGGAACTCCATGTAGTCTTACCACATCCCATATGTATTTCTTGTTGAGTTGTTCAAGATAGAAATCTTCCTTAATAACAATAAAATGTTCTAACTTTGTAAGGAGATCCACTATTACTCATATGGTGTTATTTCCTTTATGTGTCATGGAGAGTAGTACGATGAAATTCATAGGATTTTTTACCATTTAAAAACTGGTATGGGGAATGGTTTCATCACACCCGTATACTTTCTACCTTTCACCTCGACTGATTGGCATATCAAGCATCAAGATAAAAACTCTGTAATATCCCTCTTCATGTTTTCCCACCAGAATTTTTTATTCAAATATATATAAATATTAATTATTCTTGGATGATTAGTGAAGGATGTACTATACACATATTTCAGAAGGGGGGATAATGTATCACCCCAAACTTTTGTTAATGAAATTCCAATTTAAAGTGAGTGAATTCTTTATTAAGAAATAGAATTATAGAAAAAACATTCACTAGTTTGGTTATTGTATACCATTATAATGTCTTTAAAATATCAAATACCATTAGGCATCATAACCATTTAATATTAGGCCATTTTATAGAGACCATTAATAATAGTATATTAAGGGTTATGATAATGACCATTTGACAAAGAGAAATGAAGAAATGGCCTCAACTAGTAGGATTATACCCTATAATCCCCATTTATCTAATATTATGAAGGAGATAGAATCTATGATATTTACCCTTAACTAATCCCAAGAATAGATCAAACAAATAAATCATGAGTGAAACCATTCATAGGAGAAGTTCAAACTCATCGATATCATGACCAAAACCATGTTCATCAAACCACCCCATAAAAATCTCACCATCACACACCATACACTTAGGGTACTTGATGGTGTAATAAAAAAATTTGTATATATACCCTAATGGTATGGATTTTTATGGAGGCATAGTGTTTACTGCATCTAACATTGGTTTACTAATTTGGGAACAAATGGCCTTAGGTGGAAGAATTTTACAGGGTTGTCTTCGATCATTGGGTTCAAAAAGAACGAGCGGTTGTTGGTCTACTAGATAAAAGGAATTTGATGGTGCAGTGTTATTCGTCAGAGGAATTTGATCATGATTTGTCTTGTGCACCTAGGAAATGTGGTGGATGCATCTTTTATCTATTTTGGTGGAGCTACGATTTATACTCGAATCACGATTCTCTTACAATTATGGTTTGGGTAAGTCTTCCTCAACATTTTCTATGATTACAGATTCTCGTGATTCTATGTATGTTTGGAAATATAGTGGGTCAATTTCTCTATGTGGATTCACATACTGATTCTATGTATCATACAATCAACCTGCTCAAGTGTGTGAAGGTGTATTTGTCAAGGCTGTGGTTTGAATCCGTGTGGATTGAAGCGGGCGAGGAGGTATAGTGTAAACAACCAGTGGTCTTCGATCATTAGGTGGAGTTTTTCTCTTCCTATAGTTGATTGGGTCACTCGACCGCTGTATGAAGACAGGATGGCCATAATGGGAAGGTGATAGTGTAGGGGAGGAATGAGAAAAATGCTATTAATACTAATCTCTTGTTAGGCAAGGTCATGAAGAATAAAAATTTGGAAAAACAAGTTGATGAACCCTTTGTGTTGGGGATTTTTGATCAGTATAATGAGGATTTGAGGGACCAAGACTTGGGTAATTTAGAGTGGATTTATGAATACTCTTAGAAGTCATGTCAAGATAAAGGCATGAGTTTCGTTGGTAAGGAAATTGAGGTGTGGTCAGAAGGGGTGGAAAAGGAACCTCAAATCTAGCAGAGTATTTCCCAGGTAGACAATCAAACGGTGGGAAAGGATTTGGTTCAAAATGGTGTTTAGACTCAAAACTCCTTTGAGTGTTTGGACACCAATGAGACTATCCAAGATATGACCTATAACCTAATTGGAGGAATCAATGAAGGTGTGGAGTTTGAGTAGGATGCTAAGTCTCATGAGGAGGGGAAAACCCCTTGGAAGAAAAAGAAGAAAGGATGAAAGGACTAATCATATTTACCAAAATCGATGAAAAAACATTCAGGTAAAAATAAAAAACATGTGAAAAAGATATTTCTTAGTCCATAATGGTTATTGTGAAAAATAATCCTTAAGTTATTGTTCATTAAAACATCTAAAATGCAAATTCCACTAGAATTACAAAAGACTCAAAAGAACATATCCTCCACTCTGAGGAGGATATAGTGGAGGAATTTCTTTTTGTCAACAACACTTAGGAAGAGGAAGAGGTGATGGTAAAACCTATTCAAGAGGAGGACAATAGTGAGTAGGATAATTGGATCAAAAAACAAGATATGATTTGATGAGAGGCTTAAATGATTGGAAAATCATCAATGAAGAGTATATTAGAACCTGAGATAGAATGGAATGTCATTTTGAAGATGTTATCGGCAACGACCCTACTGCTAAGGTATATCTTATAAAATTTCATATCTATATAGATAAAATCACTAATAGGATGAGGCTTTTCGTTGATGGATTTGATTTATTTGACAAGGATTCACCTCCAAATTGATTGGCGATGGTTTCACACTTTTCCTAAAAAGTGATTTTATATTTATAATTCATTTTTTATCGTATAAGGGTCAGAAAACTATTATTGTCAAAAAACCATTAATTTTATATAAATATGTATTTTTTATTTTAATGTGAAAATTATAATAAATAGATAATTATTTGGAGAAAATAAATATTACTTTTAAAATAATCATATCAAAATTATCAAATAGTGTTTTTTTCATAATATTCAGAGATAACTGATTTTTATGTCAAAATTAAATTTGATATAAACATACAATGTTTATTATGAAACCATAAAAGAAAAACATTCTATTTAATAAATACAATAATGAGTATCCATGATGAAAAATTATGTTATCTAATTAAATTTCATTGGAATTATTTAATTACTTTTATAACCCCTTAATGAATCCTCTAAAACCTATATTATATTTTAATGTTTTAAAATCAATTATTTATAAACACGAATCACTTCCACATAATGAGGGGTATTTTTTAATTTTACCAATTATAGAACTTGTAAAATAATTAAAACTAATCAACTTTGGATGAATCCTAAGGAAAAAACCTTGGTAAGGTTTGTGTTTTTGATTACTTTATCATATAGAGTCAAAAACCAATGTTTGTAAATTATTGAAGAAATATCCTATATTTTGTTTTGAAAATGCTCAAAAGGACTCACTATTTTTACCTATATATACTGGTGCATACAATTACTCTTCCCTTACCACTCTAGATCCCCCAAAGGTCCCAAAATATCGTAACAAGCTCCTCCAAATCTTTTAGAAAAACACTATCAAGGTAAGAGATCATCTCCTTCTATTATTTATTGAAGAATTTATTTTATAATATAGATTTTTATTTCAAATTTTACCTATTTGGATATATTTTACACACCCCTATTACTATTATTATGATTTCCAAGAAATGATATACCCATTTATATTTCTTTCACCTATTTTATAAACTTTTATGTACACCTGTTATGCTGCCGAGATAATCCTCTGATTTTTCTATAAGAAACATTGGTATATAGAAAAGCAGTCTCTATTTCCACTTAAGAATTTCCACCAAGTCATACATATATATAATTAATTGGTTATTTGAATTTATATAACCTGAACTCCTTAATCATGTGGTTAAAATTGATGAAATACATCCACATCTTGTGGGATATATATGGCACACTTTTGTATGTACATGATATAAAATTGATGAGTGGGAACAAAATTATAGCCCTCCCATGCATTGGGAAATATTTTAATCTCAGGATATTCCATTTATGGTTCATTTTAGGTTATTATAAGCACAAAATGTTATGTTTTCTTGGCCGTTATCCTTGACCTATTTTTATGATGCCATGTTTTATGTTGTTTCCACATTCATATGTTTCCTTTATTACTATCATTTCATATATTGCCTCATTGTTCAAGATTATGATTCACACCAATAATATGTTTAATTGACAAGCCTATTAACTAAAATTTACCAAATTACCTTATTCTGTTATTTTTTATTCCATTACAGGGATTTATATCTCACCACTTTCTTATGTACGTCCCTAGGTTATCCCTTAGACTTTTAAGATTCATGGAATATAAGCGCATGTTATGATATTTTTTAAATATTTGTTTTTTATTTCTATTTAAAGATGTGATTTATATAAAAATACACATATAAAAAAAGATTAATTATCTTTTAGGATTGTATCATGTGTAGTTTTAGGTAATAAATCATTAATTAAACTGTATTAGAATATGGGTTGTCATAGTTTGGAAATTATGTACATAGAAACACAACTTGCAATAGAAATACAACAAAATTATTGAATTTTTTTTAAATGATCATTAAATAACATCATTCTCCTAAAACTATAGGGAATAATAGGGGGATTTACATAATAAATGGGGTAACTATAATGATCAATAAGTGAATAAACAAATTATAACATAAGGTAATGTAGTACATGTGAGCCAAGAGGCATAAAAGGATAACATAAGAAGGGAGAGATTAATATTAATGAAATATGAGGTATAATATAACATGATATCATAAAGGAAACATGAGAATTTGAAAACAACTAAATACATAGAATTATAAAATTAATTGAAGGCTAACCCCTAAGACAACATAATAATGTATTTTTAGGATAACCTCCCGCACAACATACATGACGTCACACGAGATTAAAAAATTACCCAAGGAATTGAAGGGATATAAAAGTTTTGGAGCCACCATAACTTTTATATCATTTAAATTCATTAGTGTTACACATATATTGTAACACACAATAATTTATTAAATATCTGATTCTTGATATATATAATTTCTTGGATATATTTCATTCCATGAAACACCATGTTTTAATGAAAGAAGATATACTATTATCATTATTATTTAAACAAGGTCATCATAAAATTTCTATTTAACTTGGTGGTATAAATAAGTATAACCAAATTTTGACTATTAAGTATGATGGTTTAATATAAATAAATTATATTGATAAAAATGTACTTATAATTTACTATAGTCAGCATATGTTTTGAAAATACTATTTTCCCAAAAAATGTTTTTATTTAATTAGATAAACAAATAATAAAATTATTTTTCCCACATTTATAAAAATTATTGAAAAAATAAAACTCATTATTTAAATATTCTTTCCAAAATTTTCTATGAGTCCATTTTTTAGAATATTTTATAATGATTACTTCTAGGTGAATAATCAAAAAGTATCTTTTTATTAAAAAATAAATTTTACTCTTATTTTAAAATGGTTTGAAAATTAAAATTAGAAAAATTAAATATTTATAAATCATTTTTTTCTTTTTAATTAATCTCATAATTAATTTTGATATTAAATCTTTATATAGTTATGAAAATGTACTCTTTGGAAAACTGCTTTTTCATCGCATATGTGGGTTTGATTTTAAATTAAATATTGATACATATGTGAGTAGATTTAGAAAAATTGATTATATATTTTTAATCATAATAATTAATATTATATAATAATATAAACTTATTTATTTTATCAAGATAAATAGTAAAAACCATAAAAATTAATTACTACAATTAATTTTAAAACGAGTTTACCGAGGGTTAAACTAAAGTTATAATTGAAAAAAATGACCCATAAAAATTTTAGAATACAAATTTAATTCCATATTCAGACCCTATATCATCTAAGGTATGATAATGACCCATATTTGTTTCCTTTTCCCTTTTTAAAAGGTGGGTACACCTTTTTCTTTTCAAAAATTCAAAGTGTGCCCCCCTTATAAAAGTAAACCCGACATCATTTTCTATTAACTCATAAAAGACCATTTAGTTAGGAAAATAAATACCTAAATACATTACATAATTACCTCCTTGCATCTTATAGGACTTTTTATTGAAACTTCCTTCTAATAAGGCTTTAATATAAACCTAAATAGATTTTTTGAAGAAGATGTGTAATCTTAACAATTCATTTGTCATGTTATTTCTTTCTCTAAATCCTTAAATTATTATTGAACCGTGATGATATAACCAAAAAACTATTTAACATATAATTATATTTTATTATACTAATCTCATTATCAATATCTTTCCGGTCTTCTATCAAGTGGGAAACAAAACCGTTGATTCTGTGTTTGATTGACTACCACCTCACTAACTGATGTAATTTGTTTTCTGTTAGAACATATCACAGATGGTTATAATGATATATTTGACAATTTTATATGATATTTATTATATAATTATACTTATATAATTATAATATCATATATACATTCTTACATTCCATTCTGTGGGATATGGTAACGTCGCTCGGGTGTACGACGAACTACTGCCTTATGAACAATGTGATTTGCTTATTAGTTATACTCTTCATGGAATGTAATGATAATAGACTTAATAAAAATATGCGATATATATAACATATAAATGATTCTATATATAAATTATATTATTTACCTTTCTTTAGTTTCACTTATTGAGAGAATGAAAATAATGTTAATACATATGTACGACCTAACTTCTTAATGAATAATGTAATTAATTTTCTATATATAAATTTTATGTATTACTATAAATACATATGTAATGAATATATATGATATATATATATCATATTTAATGTTTATGATATTATGAAACCATGATCAAAGTAAATGTATCAAAAATAATAAACCAACACTTACATGAAAAACAATATAGTTATTACCGGAAACATAATTTTAACAAGGAAATGTTAATAAATGGGAAATAAAAGATTTTAAGTAAAAAATACATGGGTTAATACACATAATTATATTTATTTAACAGATTTATAATAAAATTATAATTATTATATAGGATTTTTTTTGTGTATAAAAGAATTCAAGACTTAAAGTAACAGAATTTCATCCTGAATTATCATTTTTGGGACATATGTTATGTTATGAACCAATATGATTTTATGTGGTTTATATAAATCCCCATTAAAATTTTATATAATTATTCTCTTATAATTTTATTTAATTTTTAATTTAAATTTATTCTTTCATGGGATTCATTATTTAAAGCATACCAAAGTGGTAAAGGATTTATATTACAGTCTCATTGTTTATTTGGATTATTTATAATTATGCCACTAATGATGAAATATTTTGATCAATCACTCAAGAAAATCAATAGTTTTCTTCTCAATGAGTTATTTCATGAAAAAAAATTCCCTTTAATTTTACACTCTTTATTTGATCAATAGTTTAAAAGAAAATTTTCAAGGATAACCAATGTTATTTATCTATTTGAAAAAAACCATTTTCATGAATAACCATGTTTTATAAAAATTATTTAAAGAAATATTTTTCTATCCCCCATTTATTTTTAAATTTTTTTTACCCAAGTTTGAATTTTTTAAAAATTGTTTAAATGGAATATTCATGTCATTTTCCAAACTAGACCCTTTTGGATTTTATTGATAATGTAAAATGAATCCTTTTTTAACATGTATAACTTGGACATAATTTCCCACCATAATTAGTACCTATTTTTTAAATCATAATTTATAAGTTTCAGAGCTTATTTTCAATGAAAATTTTAGTCATAATGTTTTTTGAACTTTTATATTTAAAAAATGTTTATTTTAAATGTTAAAAGGTTATTTTCCCAAGAAATGTTTCAAGTAATCTTTCAAAAATAATTTTCCATCTTTGATGAAATCCTTTGATGATAAATAATATTTTTTTGGTGATATGATCCAATGTATCCATCCTTATTATTTTTTTGTATTTTTTATGTTTATGATGAAATGATATTTATGAAACCTATTACTTTTCCACGAGTTATAGTATGGTGAAGTGTTGAAATATTTATTAAACCCATTTTTATTTCTACAAGTTCTGCTATGATGAATTGATGAGATGATTGTTAAACCCATTTCATTTATATTGGTTATTCTATGATGAAATTTTTATGAAACCATTTTCTCTTCATGGGTTATGATATGATTAATGTTTTAAGCTCTTGTGATACACATATTTATAGGTTTAATTATGTGATTACAGTTATGTTATAAACAAGGATGGTGGTGAATTTGTAACCAAGGATAGGTGGGACCTATATCTCCCTTTAGTTCATTGTGTAAAGATTTATATCTCATGAGATATATATGTATGGAATGAAGAGTGAACCAAGTTTCTAATGGGGCTCTATTCACTATAATAGTCTTGGGAGTTAACCTTTACTCCTATGATGGTTTTGGGAGTGGCACCATTCCACTATGACATTCATGTAAATAATAATTGAAAACTAAGGAAATGTTTTTCTATGATTTCGTGTATGTCAGAAATCTATTCCAATGCTATGCTTGCATAGATTATGTTCATTCATTCGTTTATGATTAATTTATTATAAACAATCAGTATTTATGAAATTAATCAAGTTTATGATCTATGATATATATGGTGTAGTTTTTATTTCTCCAAATTATGAATAAAGGTTTTATATAAGTCTTGTATATGAATTGTACTAGGTGGGAAGATCATTATGGTATATTTTGAAGACCATTAATGAAATAATGAGATAGCGTATCTGTTCTATAATGACAGTAAACATTTATTATCCTCATGCCTGTATGTGTGGAATGTAATGAATATTCATCTAAAATATGTAAAATCTATATATTAAAATACTAGGCCTTAATAGTGGGTATCAGAGGTAAGGAAGGAATCCTGTACTTGGTAACTCTCATGTATAATTATTTGGTGAATAATGTCTCTAAACCCAAGGGATTTATAAGGATATAGATTCCACTTGGGATAGGGGTAAGAGTCCCATATATGATGTGTATCTTCCCATGGAGTTCTCTGATAGGTATCAATTATATCCCACTTGTAATAATGTAGACCACTATAATTGGTATTAGAGGAAATGTTTATTAAAAATTTATAAAATATGATGAGAAACATTAGTGATATCCCTAGGTATATATACAAGAATATGTCTAAGGATATGTCTAATCATAGGAAAATATCAAGGAATTTTCAAAAAGGATAGAGTGAGTGAATTCTATGAAATCACATCAATTTCTAGATATTAATAATGGATGCGGATCAAGAATTATTGCTCATAATAGTAATAACCCTAAAATGGGAACACTGATATAGACTTTATCATCCCCTGTAATATGAAAATTTCCTTGCTGCACACCAAGTTTGACACTCCCAGAGGATATGCTTTAGAAATTGAAAAACTCTTTACAAACCATTATAAAGGATTTGAATAGATGATGGCCATAAATGACGAAGTTTAAACCTGAGGTGTTATAGATTGAAAAGTAGGCATTAATATTTATAACATCCTATCAATGTGTTTTCATGATTATGTGGTATCCCTATATGATTATTGTTTCCCACACTACGCCTTTTGTTTTTAGTCAATGGATGGAACCTGGAGGGATCATGTTAACACTAAATATGGTGAATCATTCAATTATAATGAGAAACCAAATTGGATGATTACTGGAGAGAAATATATTATGATTATGCATAATCATATATCATGATAAATGATTGACAATGTGAATTTTTTTAGATTCCTAACATGTCAAGAAAAAATAAAATGGACTTTTATAAATGTTTGTGTTAATGAACATAGAGGAAAAAATATTTGGATTCTATCATATAAAGAAGGTGGGAGGAATATCCTATAAGAATATCTAAAATGAATAGTAGTACGTTTTATTTGTGTAAATGAAGGTCATTGAGGAAAAAATAGCCAATAAATTCAATGTGTAGTATACGTGGAACTTGGGAATTATCTATGTAAATAACCCAAATTAAGTATTATCCTATAGACAGAGGAAGGAATAATGTTATAAAAAATTATTTATAAGGCCCCGGCCTTAAACCTTACTTAATATTGAATTAAGTGAATAATTCTTGTTGAGGATATTTTCAGGTTTAGAGTTTTACAGAATTAGAACATAACTATTACATCTCAAAAGATTACAAAGTAGTCACTTCTACTAAGTTTCCATAATAAAAAAAACTCTTAAAAATAAACATGTCTAGTTCCATGTTTTATATAGGATGAAATTCCCTTGATCCCATCCTTGACCTTATTCCACATTAAGTCCTGTGAAAACATTTAAAAAAAAAAATTGGGGTGAGCATATAAATCTCAGTAAGGGATACAAAAAGATTGAAAACTGTTAGTTTTTCAAACATCAAGTGAACCATATATACTCTATCAAAGTAATACCTTCACCTTCATGAAGTAGTAAAAACTCTTCACTGAATAAAGTATCATTACTTACCTTTTTGTAACCAAAGGATTACCATAAAATCCATAAAAAGAACACATAACATATATAAAGGTAACTTGGGACATAAACATACTTAAGTGGAATAACCATACGGTCGACTTCCACACATATCACTTAATGGAATAGCCATACGGCCAATTTCCATACATACTTAATGGAATAGCCATACGGCCGACTTCCATACCCAATGCATTGGAGGTTATAACGTAACCACCCGTCCTGGTATTCACGGCACCACCCATCATATGGTTTATAACGTAACCACCCGTTAAAATGTCTAAGTACCAATATAAAATCATAAAACATAAAACAAATATAAAGGAATGATAACATTTCCACATTTCAATCAAAATATATCATAAATATATTGACATAATAGAATCTTTTTTCAAAACCATTTTCAAAACCAAAATACATAAAAGAGTATATGGTATTTATTTTATTCTAAAAACATTACGGCTTCTTGAGAAAGCCAAAGACCAAATAATACTCGCGGCGGTGGAAAAGGTCGTTGTTACCACATACGTAAAAAAACATTCCTTTTTGTCGTTTAGTAAAACGCTTCGTAGAAAAATATTCCTTTTCTATAAAAGTAAAAGTCAAAGGGGTTTATACACCGTATAAAAGAAAGTTGTGTATAAAACGAAATATGCCTCAATGAAAGGAGATTGAGACGAAGTCCCTTACCTCGGGTCTGACTTGACTCGATCGTTCATTAACGTCCTGAATAATAAACTTGAGTTAATTTATACTTGATTAAGAACCTTTTTAAATTTAATTATTCCTTTTATATCACTTATTTCCATGTTATAAACATTATGTAACCATTTAAGTTAATAATGTTTGTTTTCTCAATATTTGGTTCTTAAGTCGAAAGTTGACTTCTTACAATTACATGTTGTTCGTGTGGTCAAAGGTTCTTTATATCCAGAATGAAATTCCCGATTTGGATATAATATGTATCATATATATCAAGAATATACATGTATTTATAATATTACATAATCATTTAGGGGTAAGAAATGAAATGCACCGTTCATGGAGACGGTAAGCCGTACGTACGCATGAACGCTACTTTCATTTCTTTGTCATATTAATGGAATTAAAACTAAATGAGAGGTATGTATATTTTAATTCCAGAATTATATTAATCATTTAGATATATCATTAATTATATATATCCATTATATACATGTACTTTTAATAGTACATTACATTTGGGGATAAGAAATGAAATGCACCGTTCATGGAGACGGTAAGTCGTACGTACGCATGAACACTACTTTCATTTCTATCTCATACTTTAATGGAAAGAAATAATAATTATATAGAGGTATATTATAATTACAGTATAACATCATATATAATAACTTGAAATCCATCCTTTACACATCCTACATATGGCATTAACGAATCACATCACTTTGAGGGGGCGGTAGTCCACACTTCCTTAAATGAAGATATCGTGTTTACCAATAATGGAAACCATAAAGGTATGCCCAAAATGAAAAATACAGAAGCTTAAAGAAAACAAATAAACATATTATATATCATATATAAAAATAGTGACATCATAATGGCCACCCTTGAAGGTGTTAAATGAGTATTGAACAATCATCGTTTCGGGAGGCAGAATTTCTCCATCCACGGAAACCGTATGTTCTTTAACCATTTGATGTAGTTCTGTGAGAGTGTAGCGCGAATAAATCTTATAAAAACATCCTAGTATATTGAAGATACTGGTTTTGTTAAAAAATAAGTAAATAAAAAGAGTTTAGAGGGTTGGAGAAGCAAAATAAAACAAATGAACAAGAGAGAATGAATTAACTTTAAAAGTGTAACTCCTTTTGATTTGAGCCTAAAGGCTTCCTTTGAAAGGATTTTGCCAAAAGGGAATCCTCTAGGATGAGGATAGGGATGTAGAGAGAGTAAATGGGCAGGGGTTGGCCGAGCCAAAGGCTTGAGGAGTGTGTGTAAGGTGGTAGAGGTGGGGGCCTTTTATAAGAGGAGAGGAGGGGCACTTTTAGAAAGTAAAGAAATATTACTTTATTTGAAAATGTTTTTCGGTTTTAAAATGACCCACATTGATATCATTCGTGGATAAGGTGATAAGGGTTCGAAATCCAGCCATCCAATAGGTTTTGGACATGTGTAGTTTATATATTTTACATTATCTTTCCATTTTATTTAAATCGTTAAATAATGAGGTCATCGCTGCATCATCATGATGTCATAAATAAATTAATTTATTTAAAGTATAAAAATTATAAAAAAACTACTATGATGTAGGAAATCTTTTTATCTTTCCAATGACTATTTATAATAAAACATCTGACTTGTATAACCCCATTTAAAAATTGTTTTAGTAAAACATATCATGTTTGTGTCATTTTTACTTTTACATTAAATAAAAAGTTATTTATGTCATTTCCCAACCAAAGTGGCTCCATGGGGTCCCCAAGTTGACCCATGGCTTGTCTTGGTCGGCCATGACACAACCAATGAGGGTAGGACATGTGTCTAGTTCATATCATATTATTAAAACATTATTTTTACCTTAAACTACACTAATTACCTCTAATCGCGATTAAGAACTTAATAAGTTTCTATTCACCAAAAAATTATTATAATCTCATTGAACCACATTTTACTTCTTAATGACAACCATGTATGTCGGATTTTTGAAAATCAAAACACAATGATGGCAAAATTTCATTTAAATGGAAAATCAGTCTTTATAAGTACCACTTAGTGGTTTCACTATTCATCAAAAATTGAAGTTTTTCAGAAAATTACCAAAAATTCACCCTAAGCTATATTTGATATTACGAATTAAAAAATGAAGTCTATTTTACAAAATTCAAAACATATAAGTCACATTAAATAATTTAATAATTAATTCCCGCTGTCAGAGCAAATAGCGTGTTTTTATGAAACAATAAGTATCAAAAGATTGACACTAGTTTAAGTCCGATTTCAAAGTGAAATTAATTTCAACGACCACTATTGGATTTAATGGTAAAAATATTTTCTAATTTCAATTTAAAAACAATTAAAAAGATAATATAATCATATAAATAAATTATATTAAAAAGCATTTTTGAATTAAAATACAACATTTTACACTATTCATTAGAAAATGAACTGTATCAGAAAGGTACCAAAAATTTACACAAAGTAAATTTTGATGTCCCGATTCTAAAGAAGAGTTATATTTGGTCCAATAAAATTTATAAGATCGATCAAAACTATATTTAATGACGGTTCTCCATCAAAAGGTGATAAGTGGACCTTTCGTGAAAATTAGGGTATAAATGCCTAAAATTGGACTCTTTCCGTATTTTAAGCCTTTATCTTTTATTGGGTAAATGTAAAAACATTTAAAAACATATATAATCATATTTTAGTTATTTCTATCCATTCCCGCCAGTACAACAGCTACTCGTTAACTAACATTTAAAATAATATTATTTTATTTCTTGTGTGCAACGTAAGTTTTCAAAGAAACTCATCGTTGCGTACCGAGTACGCTATCGAACGTAGAAACCCCTTTTATTTAAAATTAATATTTATTTCGTAAATATTAATAAATATGAAAATTCCTTATTCTTTATTTACCTGGGATGTTACATCCTTCCCCCCTTTTGGGAATTGCGTCCTCGCAATTTTATTCACTTATCAAAATAAGTGGGGGTATTTATCCCTCATAGCATTTTCAGATTCCCACGTTGCCTCTTCAATCACATGGTTTTTCCACAAAACCTTTACCTGATGAATCACCTTATTCCGTAACACCTGCTCCCTGTGGTCAAGAATCTGGACCGGTTGTTCCTCATAAGATAGGTTCTCTTCTAGCTGAACTACCTCTAGACTCAAAACATGAGATGGGTCTGACATATACTTTCTCAACATTGAAACATGAAAAACATTGTGTACCTGAGATAAACTCGGAGGTAAAGCCATCTGGTATGCAACTGATCCAACTCTCTCCAGAATTTCATATGGTACAATAAACCTTGGACTCAGCTTTCCTTTCATACCAAATCTCATCACACTTTTCCAAGAAGAAACCTTGAGAAAAACATGATCACCTACCTCGAAAGATAGATCCTTCCTCCGGTTATCCGCATAACTCTTCTGCCTGCTCTGAGCTGTTCTCATGTGCTTCTGAATCAACTGAACTTTTTCTACAATCTCTTCTACCAATTCTGGTCCAATCAGCTTCCTTTCACCCACTTCATCCCAAAATGCTGGAGTTCGACACCGCTTCCCATATAATGCCTCAAATGGTTCCATCTGTATACTGGAATGAAAACTGTTATTATATGAAAATTCAACCAAAGAAAGATGTTGGTCCCAACTTCCCTGATAATCCATAGAACAAGCTCGTAGCATATCCTCCAATGTCTGGATTGTTCGTTCTGACTGCCCATTAGATTGAGGATGAAAAGCTGTAAAAAAATTTAATTCCGTACCCAACGACTTCTGAAGGCCTTTCCAAAAGTTAGATGTGAACCCGGGATCACGATCAGATACAATGGAGAGAGGAACTCCATGTAACCTGACTATCTCTTTAAGATACAAACGAGAAAGTTGATCTAGAGAGAAAGTATCTCGTATAGAAAGAAAATGAGCAGATTTGGTCAAGCGATCAATAATAACCAAGATTGCATTATTACCTCGAGATGTCCTCGGTAATCCCACAACAAAGTCCATGGATATGTTTTCCCATTTCCACTCTGGCACTGGTAAAGGCTGAAGTATCCCTTTCGGTAACTGCCGCTCTACATTAACCTGTTGACATGTCAAACACTTCACAGTAAAATCAGCAATATCTCTTTTCATTCCATCCCACCAGTAATACTCCCACAGATCTCTGTACATCTTAGTACTACCAGGATGAACTGAAAACGGGGAACTATGAGCCTCACATAACAACTCATTCTTCAACTGTGAATCACAAGGCAGACATAACCTCTTCCCAAACCTCAAAACAAAAACACAAACTTATCCAAGAACTCATGGAAAATTTTATTCATAAGGTCTATGAATACAGTAGGTGCATTGGTTAACCCAAAAGGCATAACTACAAATTCATAATGGCCATATCTAGTATGGAACGCAGTCTTCGGAACGTATGCTTCTTTTACTTTCAACTGATGGTACCCCGACCTCAAGTCAATCTTCGAAAAATACTGAGCTCCCTGGAGCTGATACCACTTCATTCGATGGCCCAACATCTACTGAAGTTGTTGCAAAGTATTTCACCACCCCTTTCTGCTTGTAGTCTGGCTGCATTCCCCAAGTTGAGTTCTTCGTTGGACACTCGTTTGCATAATTACCCATTTCATTACACTTAAAACAACATACCGTTGGCTTTTCATTTCCTGCTTGATCATCTTCCTTACAGTTACGATCAATATGACCAGACTTACCACACCGAAAGCACTTACCAGACTTGGATAAACATTCTCCAGGATGCATTTTACCACACTTCTCACAGGATGGATATTTGGTTTTCTTACCTCCTTTCTTCTTTGATGAATTCTTCCCCTTTTCCTGCCAACTAGACCTCTTATTCTGTTGTTTGTCATAGAACACCTGATCATCGGCAAACTCCATTTCCACCTTCTCCGCACATCGAACAAGTTTTTTCATAACATTTTAACTCACGAGAAGCTAAATCCCTTCGATACTTTGGATTTAACCCTGAGTAAAAACGGTTTATTTTACTATCAAGATCTCGTATGAAGTTTGGAGCATACCTTTCCAATCGAGTGAACTTTTCTTCATAAGCAGCCACTGAATCATCATCCTGCCTCAATTCTAGGAACTGTTTTTCCATCCTAAGACGAACCACCTTAGGAAAATATTTCTCAAGAAACATACCTTTGAATTCATCCCAGTGAAGATCCTCAATCTCATCACTATCCCTTATATTTTTCACCATCGACCACCACTGATCAGCTTCACCTTCAAAACGGTAAACAACAAGACTAACGTTTTGATGTTCTGAACACCCCATGACATCAAAAATCTTCTCCAGTGCTTTAATCCACCCTTCAGCTTGCATAGGGCCAGATGATCCTCTGAATGATGGGGGATGTTGCCTTATGAAATGTTCCACCACTGACATGTTCCTCTGCGGTTGATCTGGCTGATCTCGTGCATGGATACCACCACCATTTATATCCTGAGTCAACTGTGCCATCACTGCAACAAACTGTTCAGTTCTGATTCCAACCATCTCAGGTTGCTGATTTGGAAGGTTATCTTCCTCCTGATGTCGTCCCAACATAGCTGCTTTGTTTCCTCTGCGGAAAACCATTTTGAACACAGAAATATCTTTGGCGAAGCAACATGGTAATCCGTAAATGCTATATCATTT
Source organism: Viscum album (assembly GCA_963277665.1). Lineage (NCBI taxonomy): Eukaryota > Viridiplantae > Streptophyta > Magnoliopsida > Santalales > Viscaceae > Viscum > Viscum album. Next base: position 511,095,359 of record OY728134.1, read on the forward strand.
CAATCATATTATAATTTAACACCTTTCTAACTCCTAAAGTTGTCTAAACCGACCTTTGATACCAACTATAAGGCCCCGACCTTAAACCTTAATTAATATTGAATTAAATGAATAATTCTCGTTGAGGATCTTTTCAGGTTTAGAGTTTTAGAGAATTAGAACATAACTATTACATCTCAAAAGATTACAAAGTAGTCACTTATACTAAGTTTCCATAATAAAAAAAACTCTTAAAAATAAACATGTCTAGTTCCATGTTTTATATAGGATGACATTCCCTTGATCCCATCCTTGACCTTATTCCACATTATGTCCTGTGAAAACATTTCAAAAAAATACTTGGGGTGAGCATAAAAAGCTCAGTAAGGGATACAGAAAGAATGCAAACTGTTAGTTTTTCAAACATCAAGTAAACCATATATACTCTATCAAAGTAATACCTTCACCTTCATGAAGTAGTAAAAACTCTTCACTGAATAAAGTATCATTACTTACCTTTTTGTAACCAAAGGATTACCATAAAATCCATAAAAAGAACACATAAATTATATAAAGGTAACTTGGTACATAAACATACTTAAGTGGAATAACCATACGGTCGACTTCCACACATGTCACTTAATGGAATATCCATACGACCAATTTCCATACATACTTAATGGAATAGCCATACGGCCGACTTCCATACCCAATGCATTGGAGGTTATAACGTAACCACCTGTCCTGGTATTCACGGCACCACCCGTCTTATGGTTTATAACATAACCACCCGTTAAAATGTCCAAGTACCAATATAAAATCATAAAACATAAAACCAATATAAAGGAATGATAACATTTCCACATTTCAATCACAATATATCATAATTATATTGACATAATAGAATCCTTTTTCAAAACCATTTTCAATACCAAAATACATAAAAGAGTATATGGTATTTATTTTATTCTAAAAACATTACGGCTTGTTGAGAAAGCCAAAGACCAAATAATACTCACAGCGGCGGAAAAGGTCGTTGATACCGCGTACGTAAAAAAAACAGTCATTTTTTTCGTTTAGTAAAAAGCTTCGTAGAAAAAGATTCCTTTTGTATAAAAGTAAAAGTCAAGGGGGTTTATACACCGTATAAAAGAAAGTTGTGTATAAAACGAAATATGCCTCAATGAAAGGAGATTGAGATGAAGTCCCTTACCTCGGGTCCGACTTGACTCGATCGTTCTTTAACGTCCTGAATAATAAACTTGAGTTAATTTATACTTGATTAAGAACCTTTTTAAAGTTCATTATTCCTTTTATATCACTTATTGCCATGTTATAAACATTATGTAACCATTTAAGTTAATAATGTTTGTTTTCTCAATATTTGGTTCTTAAGTCGAAACTGGACTTCTTACAATTACATGTTGTTCGTGTGGTCAAAGGTTCTTTATATCCAGAATGAAATTCCCGATTTGGATATAATATGTATCATATATATCCAGAATATACATGTATTTATAATATTACATAATCATTTAGGGGTAAGAAATGAAATGCACCGTTCATGGAGACGGTAAGCCGTACGTACGCATGAACGTTACTTTCATTTCTTTGTCATATTAATGGAATTAAAACTAAATGAGAGGTATGTATATTTTAATTCCAGAATTATATTCATCATTTCGATATATCATTAATTATATATATTCATTATATACATGTACTTTTAATAGTACATTACATTTGGGGATAAGAAATGAAATGCACCGTTAATGGAGACGGTAAGCCGTACGTACGCATGAACGCTACTTTCATTTCTATATCATACTTTAATGGAAATAAATAATAATGATATAGAGGTATATTATAATTCCAGTATAACATCATATATAATAACTTTAAATCCATCCTTTACACGTCCCACATATGGCATTAACGAATCACATCACTTTGAGGGGGCGGTAGTCCGCACTTCCTTAAATGAAGATATCGTGTTTACCCATAATGGAAACCATAAAGGTATTCCCAAAATTAAAAATACAGAATCTTAAAGAAGAAAAATAAACATATTATATATCATATATAAAAATAGTGACATCATAAGGGCCACCCTTGAAGTTGTTAAATGAGTATTGAACAATCATCGTTTCAGGAGACAGAATTTCGCCATCCACGGAAACCGTATGTTCCTTAACCATTTGATGTAGTTGTGTGAGAGTGTAGCTCGAATAAATCTTATAATAACATCCTATTATATTGAAGATACTGGTGTTGTTACAAAAGAAGTAAATAAAAAGAGTTTAGAGGGTTGGATAAGCAAAATAAAACAAATGAACAAGAGAGAATGAATTACCTTTAAAAGTGTAACTCCTTTTGATTTGAGCCTAATGGATTCCTTTAAAAGGATTCTGCCCAAAGGGAATCCTCTAGGATGAGGAGAGGGATGTGGAGAGATTAAATGGGTAGGGGTTGGCCGAGCCAAAGGCTTGAGGAGTGTGTGTAAGTGGTAGAGGTGGGGGCCTTTTATAAGAGGAGAGGAGGGACACTTTTGGAAAGTAAAGAAATATTACTTTATTTGAAAATGTGTTTCGGTTTTAAAAGGTCCCACATTGATATAATTCGTGGATAAGGTGATAAGGGTCCTAAATCCACCCATCCAATAAGTTTTGGACATGTGTAGTTTATATATTTCACATTATCTTTCCATTTTATTTAAATCGTTAAATAATGAGGTCATCGCTGCATCATCATGATGTCATAAATAAATTAATTTATTTAAAGTCTAAAAATTAAAAACAAAATACTATGATGTAGGAAATATTTTTAACTTTCCAATGACTATTTATAATAAAATATCTGACTTGTATAACCCCATTTAAAAATTGTTTTAGTAAAATATATCATGTTTGTGTCATTTTTACTTTTACATTATACAAAAAGTTATTTATGTCATTTCCCAACCAAAGTGGCTCCATGGGATCCCCAAGTTGACCCATGGCTTGTCTTGGTCGGCCAGGACACAACCAATGAGGGTATGACATGTTTCTAGGTCATCTCATATTATTAAAACATTATTTTTACCTTAAACTACACTAATTACCTCTAATCGCGATTAAGAACTTAATAAGTTACTATTCACCAAAAAATTATTATAATCTCATTGAACCACATTTTTCTTCTCAATGACAACCATGTATGTCAGATTTTTGAAAATCAAAACACAATGATGGCAAAATTTCATTTAAACCGAAAATCAGTCTTTATAAGTACCACTTAGTGGTTTCACTATTCATCAAAAATTAAAGTTTTTCAGAAAATTACCAAAAATTCACCCTAAGCTATATTTGATATTACGAATTCAAAAATAAATTCTATTTTACAAAATTCAAAACATATAAGTCACATTAATTAATTTAATAATTAATTCCCACTGTCAGAGCAAATAGCGTGTTTTTATGAAACAATAAGTATCAAAAGATTGACACTAGTTTAAGTCTGATTTCAAAGTGAAATTAATTTCAACGACCACTATTGGATTTAATGGTAAAAATATTTTCTAATTCACTTTAAAACCAATTCAAAAGATAATATAATCATATAAATAAATTAGATTAAAAAGCAGTTTTGAATTAAAATACAACATTTTACACTATTCATTAAAAAAAATGAACTTTATCAGAAAGGTATCAAAAAATTACACAAAGTAAATTTTGATGTCCCGATTCTAAAGAAGAGTTATATTTGGTCCAATAGAATTTATAAGATTTATCAAAACTATATTTAATGATGGTTGTCCGTCAAAAGGTGATAAGTGGACCTTTCGTGAAAATTAGGGTATAAATGCCTAAAATTGAACTCTTTCCGTATTTTAAGCCTTTATCTTTTATTGGGTAAATGTAAAAACATTTAAAAACATATATAATCATATTTTAGTTATTTCTATCCATTCTTTCCAGTACAACAGCTACTCGTTAACTAACATTTAAAATAATATTATTTTATTACTTGTGTGGAACGTAAGTTTTCAAAGAAACTCATCGTTGCGTACCGAGTACGCTATCGAACGTAGAAACCCCTTTTATTTAAAATTAATATTTAATTCGTAAATATTAATAAATATGAAAATTCTTTATTCTTTATTTACCTGGGATGTTACATTATTGAAGTAAAATTCTTGAATTAATTATGTATTTAGAATAAATAATTATGTTTTAGATGTATTTTACCAATGGTATCTTAGGTATAAGAATCATGAATCATATAATGATTGGGTTTATTTTTAAGTATATATGTCATCATGTAATATTAACATAAGAGTTATAGATACAAACATGATTTTATTAATTTAAGGTTGAAATATGTTAAATTAATCTGACACAACTTTTTATGTTCTAGGTGATGGGATTTTAACATGATTAATGACATTTTGGGAGATCTTTTATTGGAAAAAGGTATGTGTAACTCAAAGGTTATACATATCGTATTATTTGAGTAAGAATGATATTTTCAATAGTCTAATAATTTTTATAAAATTTAGGGTTTATCAAAAAACATATTATAAAAGTTATTTTATAAGTATGTTTATCATATTTCTAGGAATTTCATAAGAATTATATCAATATTTTAAAAAAAAAGGAAAACCATTCACATTTATAAATTTTGCGGTCATTAAACCCACAACTAATTATTAATAAGGGTGAAACATATTCCACTAGCCTATGTGATTTTTCAGTTAGTATAAATGTGGTGATATATAAAGATTAAGTTTATTTTGGGAATATATGTTTTATCATAGAGATAACCATTAGATATTAATTTAATATAGTTATATCTTATTCCTCAGGATAATTGATGGTCCATGATAAAAATTACCTAACTCGGGATTTAGAGTTAGATTTGGTAATTTATTCATGAAATACATGGAGAATTTATATCCATATAGAATGGTGTGATATATATATTGATCATAAATGTTTAAAGTATATATTCTCAGAGAAGGAACTGAATATGCTCCATAGAATATGGTTGTAACTAATTAAATATTATGATTTCTCAATACATTACCACTCATGGAAATTGAACAAGGTGGATGATGATTTGAGTCAAACAAATTATTATAGAATATCTATGATGATGATCACCAAATATAAATTTTTATGGATTTTAAATGGATATATCTTGAAATATTGAAGAAATTATAGGAATCTTGTCCTTAAAAAATAATTATTTAACCATCAATACATGTGGGGATAAAAGAAGAACTAAAGGATGATATAGAGTTATAAATGAAGGGGAGAAATTTTATTTATTTCAATATTGATTGTGATAGACTGATAATGTTTATGAACCATGTATGTGTTCTATCTATAATGAATTTGAAGGAGCTGTTAGAATGAATCATGGTTATTCATTCTCTATTCAACAATAAAGTTGAAATATCTACAAATATTTGAAAGTGTATTCCTGGTGGGATGGGATGAAGAGAGATATCATATAGTTTATATCTTAGTTCATGGTACGTTAGTTATTTTAGCCTGATATACAAAATTCAAAGGGGGTGTTATAATCGTTTCCCATACTAGAATAGAAATGGGAAAAAATCATCATTGATTTTATCATTGGAATCCCCAAAATTCAAAAGGGAATAATTTGACATGGATTATATTCGATCACCATACGAAGTTAAAACACTTCATAACTGTTATAAAAGGATTCTATCTTTACCATTTTCTATAATATATATTATGGAAGTGGTAAGGTTGGATGGTGTAACATATTTTATTTTATCTAATAGTGATCCATGTTTTACCTTGACATTTCTGTGATGTCTAAAACAATATCTTGATATAGAGTTGGGTTTTATTACCACATATAATCCTCATTTGTATGGTATGTATAAAAGAATAATTAAAACCATATATGATATGTTTAGATACTAATCTATATATTTTAAATGTAATCTCGATCAGAAGTTAACTTGTGGTTTTATTTTATACGATAATAAATTATACTCATGAATTAGAAGGATCCTTATGAATCCATACAAGGAGGAAAGTGTTGAACTCCAACATATTGGGATGAATTTAGAGAAATAAATATATTGGGACCTAATATATCAGAAGAAATGGTTGATAAGGTTAGGTCTATTAAACAACTCATAAACAAAACATAAAGTCAGTAGAAAATTTTTTCTAACTATCATTGACATGATCAAGAATTTGAAGATGGTGAAAATGTGTTTCTAGGAATTTATCCATTGAATTAGGTAATTAGATTTTGAAATTAGGGGAAACTAAGAACTAGTTATATCATTTCCATTGAAATTATTGATTATATTATGATAATATCTTATTAATTTATTCTTCCACTGATCCTCTATCAAGCCCAAGATGTGTTCCAGTTATCACACCTGAGGAAGTACATTACACATCCATCGTAGGAAATGAACTCTATGGTTCTACCATAATATAATGATATTTATTTTGTGCAAGACTCAGTAGAAATTCTAGATCATATATAGAGATTTCAATGAAACAATACCACCCTCTTGTCGAATTTTTTATGGTGAAACCAACAGATTAAGAAAGGTATTTGAGAACTTGACGATGTAATAAAGAATAATCATCCTAATATATTTCTAAAAAAGTGAAATAATTTCCAGGTATGAATTCATTTTCAGGGTTTTATAATGTTACACTCCACGATTTTAGGAAAAAAAATTCAAATAAATTAAAATTTTCAATAGCTTGTGTTACATGCAACACTGGGTTTTAACTAACCGTGATAGACTACTAATATTATTATTTAAAAATTATTGTCATACTATAGTAATTAAAGTTATTGATATGAATAAAAAAAATTAAAAAGTAATTATAACGGTTTTATATAAAGAAAACTTATTGATGAACTTAATTTTTAGTAAAATATTTATATGTTTTGGAAATCATATTTTCTCAACAAAATGTTTTTTTTCATTTCACGATCAAGCCATAAAAGTATTTTTTTTACACAGTAGGAAAATTTAATTAATTTTTTATATTTTTTTAGTATTCGTGTTAAAATTATATTTTATTTATTTTTTGATAATTTTATAAAATGTTTAATTTTTCGTTGAATAGTAAAAAATACTTATTTTTATTAAAAATACCATTGCATATAAAATATTTTTGAGAAAAATTTATTTTTAATTTAGTTTTAATCGTAAAATGAGTTCAATTATATATTTATTAATCCAATTTAGTTTATTGGAATTAATTATATATTGTATTTTGATATTATAAATTTATATACTTATCAATCTTTTATCTTTAGAAATCGATTTTTTCATCAAGATAGAAACTTTATTTTTATATAAAAATTTTCCGTTTATGTGAATGTAAATTTTAAAAATGGTTTCATTATTTGGAATCAAAATAGTTTTTATTATATAATTACTATAATATTTTTTTCAAAATGAACATAAAAAATAGTTAACATTTGTTACGACATTTAATGTTAAAACATGTTTCTTGGGCAGTTAAAACAAAAGGATAATATATAAAATAAACTTAAAAATTTATAAAAACCCATTTTATAACATTATTTTTAATTTATCTCATATTGGATTCAATAATGAGCCATTTTGGATACGTTTTTATGATTAAAATTTGGGTACACATTTTTCTTTAAAAAAATCCTAGTGTGTCCACTTCCCCACTTATAAGATTGAACCCACTCTCCTCTCCTACCCACACATAAAAAACACTTAATTTAAATATTTAAGAACTCAAATAAATATCATAATTCCCTCAACCCACATTGGGGTCATTTTTTTATTAATACCTCTTAATAAGTCTCTATATGTAAACCTAAAGTGGATCTCTGAAGAAGAGCTGTAATCCTTAACCGTGAAATTTCATTTTATTGCTTCCTCTATCTCCTTATAATATTATTAAACCATACCAATATAATTAAATAAATAGATAACATAAACATGGCTTTTTTTACATAATTTTATGACCTATGTCTATCTCATCATTCATAAAGTGGGAAATGAAACCGTTGATTATTTGAATGGTGGACTATTACCTTACGAACTGATGCAATTCATTTTCCATCACTACCTCTCAATGTTGGATATAATTATGTATTTAACATATTTATATCAAATTTAAAGCACAATTAATAATTTTTATTTACAATATCAAATATAACTTCTTACTTTCCTTCCCTTTGGAATATAATAACGTCGCCCGTGGGTATAACATGCCACCTCCTCATGAAGCGATATGATTCGTTATTCACTTACGAATTACATGGTAAGTAATAAAGATATGTTTAGTGAACATATTTTGTATATATAAAATAAAAATTATTGTAAAATTTTATATATATATATATTAACTTTATTTCTTTTCATTATTTTAGAAAATGGAAACTACGCTCACTTGTAATTCCAGATTACTATCTCCATGAATAGTGTGATTCATTTTCTATCTATAAATTTTATGTATTACTATATACATATATTTTATAAATATATATTATATTTATATTATGGTTAAAATTATATATATGATGAAACAACGATCAAATTAAATGGACCAAAAAATGACAAACCAAAAGTATTTTGTAAAATGAAGAAGTTATTAACCAAAAGATGATATTAATAAGGAATTGTTAAAAAATTAGTAATGAAATATTATAAAAAAATAATATATGGTATGATACACATTATAATGTTTCTATAACAGTTTTATATTAGACATATATTTATTATACATGAAGTTAGAATTTTGAAAAAGGAATTTGAGACTTAAGGTGAGGGAATTTCATCCCAAATTGTCTTATACGAAAATAATGTTATGTTATGAACATATATTATTTTATAAGGTGTATATAAATACCCCATGACAGGTTATATCATTACATTATTTATTTTCATGATATTTTAAATTTCATTTAATTTTATTCTTTCGTGGTTCTTATGATTCAAAAGTTACTGAATTTGTAAAGGTTTTATGTTACAATGTAATTGTTTATTGGGATTGTTTAATATTATTATTACAATGAATAAATATTAAGATATACCTCTCAAGAAACTCATGAATTCTATTCTCATATGTTTATGTCATGAAAATAATTTTTTTCATTCCATTTTATTCTCTATATGTACTCAATATTTTAAAATAATTATTTTAAGGATAGGTGACATTATTTATCTATTCGATCGAGAACCCTTTTTATTATATATCCATGTTTTCTAAAATTATTCTAATAAATGTTTTTACTATTCTACAGTAATTATTTTGAAGAAATGTTTTACCCTTTTTGACTTTAAAATTTTGGTAAAATGAATATTCATATTGTTTCACAAACTTGTAACTTTCAGATTTTAACAAAAATATGAAAGGAATCCTTTTTTAATATATACGACATTGATAGAATTTCCCACCTTCATGAAAACCTATTATTTTAAAGACCAATTTATATTTTTGAAATTTTATTTTCAACCAAATGTACCTACACAATGATTTTTTTAATTTTTTGTTTTAAAAACGTTTATTCTCAAAGTGAATGTTTATTTTCCTCTAGAAATGTTCCAAGTGATATTTTAAAATTATTTTCTTTCTAAGATGAAAGACTATGATTTCACTAAATAGTTATTAAGTATATTATAAAATTTTACCATATTTGTTCTATCTCTTCAAAGTTAATTTTTAAGATGAAAATATATTTATGAAATATGTTCCTTTCTCAAGTGTTACTATATAATGAAATGATCAAATGTTTATGAAAACAATTTATTTTCCATTGGATATAATTTTATATATTTATTTGATAATTAGGAAACCCATTTATTTTATATGGGTTTCCTATTCTGAAATATTTATAAAACGCTTTCCTCTCCATAGGTTATTATATGATGAATGTTTTATGATTTTGTGGCACACATATTCATGATTGTAATTATTTGATAGTGGTTATGTTATATCCAAGTATTTTGGTCATGTTATATATAAGGACAAGTGATACTTATATATACCTCCAATTAATTGGGTAAAGATTTATATCTCATGATATAAACATGAAAAGAATGGGGAGTGAACCCATTTTACTGAAGGACTTTGTCCACTATGATATTATTTGAAGTGAACATTAAATACTCTGATGGTTTGTGTAGTGAACCCATTACAATATGATATTGTTGTAAATGAGAGTTTATTACTATGGAAATGACTATGTATTCTTGTGTATATGCCACAAATATATTCCCAATGTTATGCTCTCATGGATTGTGTTCTTTGATTCCTTTTTGATTAATATATTATGAATTGCCAATATTTATTCCATGACTCATGTTTATGATTTATGATTTAAAGAACATGGTTCTAAAATGAAATTGTCATGTTCTCATACCCTTTTGATCATGTTATGTTGATATCTCCTATGTTTACCCATACTGAGCATTTAAGATTACCATTTCTTATGTTTCCTTTCCCCATGTTATGATGAAAGGCTTTCAGTATAGTATTTCTATGAAGTTTACTACATGGGATGATCATTATGAGAGATATTGAAAATAATTACTAAAATAAGAATATTTTATATCTAACATCAGATGAAACTAACCCATTGTAGTCCATATGGATGAATCTATGGAATGAAATGAATTTTCATAAAAAAACCTGTACACCTATTTATGAAAAGCCCTAGTTTTTAAATAGATCATACAACATAAGGATGTGTTTAACTAATTTTTACCCCATTATTTAAGACTGTGGGTGAAATTAAAATTAATATTAAATCAATAAAGGATAGGTGCAACTGAGTTATTTACCATGATATGAAATATATATGGATGTTCACTACACAAATGTTTGGCAAGGAAAATTTCACAACAATTTCAATAGCATAACTGGTGTACATAAAGGTTTATAAAAGAGATAAATTAGTGTAAACTGGGGTATCTAATTTCATTTTAATCATAATTATAGTAATATTGATTTGAAAAAACATATCCCAAATTCAAAAATTAGTAATCAAATGTAAAAACACAAAAAATGTCCTTGAAAAAAATAGATGAGGGAGAGGATCTCTTACCTTGAGTGGAATCTTATAAAAGCATGGGAGGAGCTTCTTAAGATATTTAGGGCACATTGGAAGTACTATACGGTGGGAATGGAAGACTAATTTCAGGATACAAGGGTATATTATGAACAATAATGGGTTTTTGGGAGTATTTATATAGGAAAATATAGGATAACACTTTATTAATTTCTAAACATAGGTTTTAGACTCTATATGATAAAGTAATCAAAATCACATGAATTACCACAGTTTTTCCATTGGTTTTTACCAAATTTATTTTTTTTACTTATTTTACATGTTTATGAATTGATATAATTAAAATAATACCATGGGTGATGTGGAAGTGAGACATGTTTACAAATGATTGATATTAAAAAATTAAAATATATTATTGGTTTAAAATGATTCATTATGTTCTTATAAAATTAATAAAATAACCAAAAAACAAAATTTTAAAAGGATAAATATATATTTTTTTTATAAATTTTATTTCACATATTACATCTATTTTGGTGTTTATGATGTCATAATACATACATTATATTTATATCATATATAAATGTTAACCGAAAATTCGACTGTCTTAGAAAATTATGTAAATTTAATCATTATATAAGCTCAACATGATGATTTATAAAATATTATTTATTTTATCCAAATAATTCTCTATTTATGATAATTTACACATTAAATAAAAAATCCAAATTTAATGAAAAATACTGGGTTTTTAAGAATAATAGTTTTCTGACGCATATAGAAATTATTTTTCACTTCAAAAAATTATATTATCATAGATATTTAATAAATGTTATTTAATTATAATATTTCATTAAAATATTATTTATTTTATTAAATTATTAAATTCATACGAAATTGTGTCTTGATTGAAAGTACATAATTTAAAAAACACATTTTGTGTTTCATCATATCATAATATAATTTTTATGAAACTCGTTATTAAATCAATTAAAAAGTAATATTAAAATGTGATAAATATAATATTTGTTTTATAAAAAAGAAAATATAAAAAATTCATACTTTTAGGATCTAGATACATAGCCCTTTATTACAACATTTAATGACCTATGGGTAAGGTGTGTAATGGAGAGATATTTGTGGGGTGGTTCGACATATATGGTTTTGTTTGTGATCTCTATGAGTATGAATTTATTTATAAATGATTTCATTAATTCATTATTTTTTGAATGATAGCCTTATCTTGATCAAAGAAAAAACCCTAGTGATGTAATCTTATTCGAAGCATCGATAAATGGGCTTCATAGTGTATTATCCTACTAGTCAAGGTCATCACTTATTCCATCTATTTCAATTGGGTTTTTTCATAACCTTTTATATATAATAGTCATATTATCACTATTAAAATATATATATTATCAGAAGTTTTAATTATTAATGTTATTTTAAAACTTAATATATATAATTTCTCAAAATAACCAATATTGTTCATGATTCTTCTATAGTTAAATTACATAATAATGAATTTATTCTTTAAAAATGAATTTAGGTTAAAAAAGTTGAGGTTGTTTCAATCTTCCCACTTAAAATTTTTTCCCTCAAAATTTTCATTTCATGCACTAAAATAGATGAGGGTAATTCTATTTCATTTCTTCTTTTGGTTACCATGTAACATCCTTAAATTGTGGTTCCACTATAATACTTTGACTAGATGAGTTGTCTTGTTTTACAGATCCTTGTCTCTAGGATCAAATATATTCACTAGATACCCCTCATATGAAATATCATTCTATAGTGGAACCACCTTCAGATTCAATACATGTGAGGGGTATGTCATGTACTTACGCAAGATAGATGCATGGAACACATCATGTAATTGAGGTATGATATGTTGTATTTCTACTATAGAGGCCATTGATCTGATTCTATCAAGGATATCAAAGGGTGTGATTTATCTAGGACAAATATTTCCATTATTCCTAAACCACATGAATTTATTTCATAAAAAAATATAATGGAACATATTATCTCCATCCTCAAACTTTAGGACTCATAAATGATTATATTCATATATTTCCTATTGAATTTGTGTGGATTTCACATGACATTGAATGGTGTGTAAATTCTCTATCATATCCTGGATTAGATTATCCCCCATCATCTTATTATCTATAAATTTATCACAACATGTAGGAGTCTGACACATATTATCAGAAATATCCTTATAAGGTACTACTTGAATACTATAATAAAATGTGTTTTTATATGAAAACTCAATTGGGAGGGAGGTTAAGATCCTAAAATCCTTCTAAAGCCATTGAACTTGATATTAGCATATCCTTTAGAGTTTGAATGGTTATTTTAAACTTAACATCTGGATGTGGGTGATAATTAGTGTTGAAGCTCAGTTTTGTATCAAATTCTTGCGGGATGATTCTCTAAACTTTTGAGGTTAACCTCAGATATTAACTAGATACAATATAGAGTGTAACTCCATGATGTCTTAAAACTTCCCTTTAGGAATATCTTGGTGAGTTGGTCAAGGGATAAGTCTTCCTTGATAACATTGAATTTTTCTAAATTTATAGGGTGATTGACTATCACCTAAATGGAATTAATTCCATTAGGTTCCCTTGAGAGTATTATGATGAATTAGATGGTTATGGTTTCCTATTTACACACTGGTATGGGAAATGGTTTCATCATACCCTTAGACTTATGTCATTCCACCATGAAGTTTTGGCATACCAAGCATCAATATGAATACTCGGAAATATTTCCCTTCTTGTTATCCCACACGAAGCTTGCTTGAAATATATATACATCATATTACTTTCTGGATTTAATAGATAATGATGAGATATTTTAATATTCTAGATGTTACCTCCTCATTTATGGATTTATGGGACACATATCCGGGTTCCAAACCTTATAACTCAATATTTATAAAATATAAACTCTAGAATATTAACTACCTTCTTTTGTAGCAACACATTATCCTTTTGAGTATCCTTGATCCTCTCAGTAATAGATGGTTGGGTGGTTATTTAACCAAGGTAGGATGAATATCCTCTTATTATTCCCATTTCAATCAATTGAACGTCCTTGAAGATTTAATCCCTAGAAATACCCATCACTGATAGAGTTTCATGAACCTTCCTACTCAGAGAATATTTCCCATTGTTTTCATTCCCAATAATGTAATGGATTGAACAATAATAATCCTTGATCAACTCTAACATTCTTCATCGGTGAATATTTTGATAATTTTGTGTGAATATATACATAAGGAATTTTTGATCCATATATATGTCACACTTATCCCTGTAGAGATAATGTCTTCAAATAATTAATGTAAAGATCAATATAGATAGTTCTAGATCATGAATTGGATAAATATTATACTGGATCTTTAATTAGTGGTAAGAATAATATATCAATTTTCCATCTTTCATACATACAAAACCCAATCGCTGTTTGGATGCATCTATTTATATCATAAATCATTCCCCATTAGTAAGAAATATGAGCATATATGCCATGATTATCAACTTCTTCATCTCTTTAATGATGTACTCACATTCATCATCACAAAAACTGTTGAGTCCATTCTAAGTAATTTTGGATTGTGGGATTGAAAATCATGAGAAGTTTCACACAAATAAATGATTTCAATGAGCTAATCCAAGGAAACTATGGATTTACATCAAATATGTTATTCTAGTTCATCATTCAAATGTCTCTGGTTTTGTAGGATCCATAGATATCCATTTATTATGGATAACATTCCCTAATAATTATTACTTGGTCCAACAAAAATTCACATTTACTATACTTTTCATAAATATTTTTTCCACACCGTCTTTAGTAACACACTCAAATTTTCTTCATGTTCCTCCCTAATTTTTGAGAAGATGTGACTATAATCTATAAATACAAGCAAAAAATTATCAAGTTAATCCTGAAAGACACTATTCATCATGCCCATGAATATTTCTTAAGAATTAGTGAGTTTAAATGGAATAACTATGAACATTTAGTGCTTGTACCTTGTATGAAATGAAGTCTTAGGGATATCCAATTTTCTCACCTTTACATAATAATATTCTAACCAAAGATCCACCTTAGATAAATATTGGGCTCCATATAGATGATTAAACAAGTCATCAATAAATCATAGATGACGCTTATTCTTTATCATTATCTTTTTGAGCTCATAGTAAGCAATGTAGAGGTATATTGACCCATATATTTACGAACCAAGGAAACTCACATGGTCAAGGAGTTGTGGTGGAACCAAAAATTGGCAGAAGAAACCTGGAAAACAAAATTTGTGGTGATACAAAATTATCTTCATCGATTTTAGGGTATAAAATGAAAATGTGTAGGAAAAAATTTATATGGTTGGAAATAATGAAATGAAACCAAACTTTTTAAATGAAATTCCATTTTTAAATGAGTAAATTCCATTGTAAGTAGTATATTTATATAAATCTCATGCACTACTTTGGTTATTTTGTAATGTTATATCTTTTCAGATTTAAAACACTTTTAAGCATCATAACCATTAATTATATAACTATTTAACCAAGATTTAATTTGAATTATATATAAAAGGGTATGATAAATTATATATGAAATTAATGGTAGATGTGATGACCTTGACCCATAGGATCATACCCTATGAATCCCGTTTATAATTGATTTTTAGGGAGATAGTATTAGTGGTATTTTACCTTGACCAAGACCAAAAAAATATTTAATAACTAAATCATGAGTGAAATAGTTTTCATGATAAGTTCAATCTCATTGAGATCACAACCCAAACCATGATCGCTGAAATACACAAGTAAATATAACCATCACCCACCTTAATCTAAGAGAATTCTATGGTGTAATAAGATGATAAGTATCTAGACCCTAACAACATGAATTTTTATATATTTATTTTTAATAAAATAAATATTATATTTATCATTTTTATTATTAATTTATAAATGATTAAATTATGAGTTTGATAAAATTGTAAGTTTAATACGGAAAAACTCAATTTCTCTTTTTGGGAAATATATATTTTTAGAACAGAATACCATTTGAAAAATTGAATATTTTTTTAAAAATATTCTATTTTAATAAAATTTTCTTATAGAAAAATATTTACTAAAAATAAATGATAATATAATTTTACATAGTTAAATGTATTTTTTATATTTTTTATAAAACTATTATTATAAAAACACCAATATTTCTCAAAAAAATAAAATTTTTTGATTAAAAATATAAATTTTTTATTTTAGATATTTTTTTTGATAAATAAATGATACTTTTTTAATCATAACATCAAAATTATCTAAAAGTGAATTTTTCATACTTTCTGGAGAGAGGTGAATATTTAGGTGAAAATTAATGAGGATATAAATATACTTTGTGTATTATGAAATCATAATGACCCAAAAGTGATTTAATATATTCTATAAAAGTTATAAAGAAAAAATATATATTTCGGTTTAGTATAATTTGTTTTTATGTTATTTGATTAATTTTAAAAATTATAAATAAATCCTACACTATCTATATTATATTTTAATGTTTTAAAATAATTTCACTATAAACATGACTCCCTTCCACAACATCAGGGGTATTATTTTAATGAGATCAATTATTAAACATCTAAAATAATTAAAACCACTCTAATTTTAAAAATACCATGTAAAAAAGAAATTGTATGGTTTGTTGGTTTTATTATTTTATCATATAGAGTCCAAAACCAATGCTTGGAAATTAATAAAGGAACATCATATTTTTCTTCTATAAAATCCCACTAGAAATCCCATTACACATAACTAAAAATTATTATAGAAGGAAATTAATCTTTCATCCCCCCTCTATAGATCCCTTAAGGAACTCTAATCTCTCAATAATCTCCTCCCAATGTTTTAGAAGCACCCTCTCAAGGTAAGGGATCCACACCTTCTCATCTTTATTCAAGAACCTCTTTTATATTATTCATTTTTCATTACACTTATTAAAGTTTGAATATGTTTTTATATATCTATATTTCTATCTTTATAATCCACATGTAATGAGATAGTCCTTTATATATCATTCACCCCTTTTATAAACCTTTAAGTAAACTTATTTTGCATCCAAAATTTTCCTACGATTTTCAATTCCAAACATTTTCTTAGTGAGTACCCATCCCCCTTTCCACTAAAGTGTATGACTTTATTTGTAACTATCCTTTATTTATTTGTAATTACATTCATATAAAATACACTACTTAATCATGCAGATAAAACTAATTAATGATACCCTTATGTTGTATGATCTATATGGCACACATTTTCTTATACATGATATAAATGTAATGAGTGATCCCCAAATTATATATCACTCCAATGCATTCATTAATGTTTTTATATAATAAGATTCCATGTATGGTTCATGATAGGTTATCCTAAGTACATTATGTTATGTTTTCTTTGCAGTTATCCATAAATTATGCTTATTTCATTTTTAAGCGGTTTCCACACTCCCATATTTTCTTTTATGCTAAATTATTAAATTATGATCAATTTTCAAGATTACGATTCTCACCCATATTATGATACATTTATATTCCTCTTGGATCACAAGAACCTATTTACCTTATTGTATGATTTATTCCCCTTACTAGGGTTTATATCTCACCCCTTTGTTATATATGTCCCCTTATTATCCCATGCAGTTTTAAAAGAATGATTAAATTTTATGAGAATGTTAAAGAAGTTTTCAATAATATAGTTGTAATTCTATTGAATTTTTTTCATTCCATGTACCTAATTACCCCATGGAACTAGTCCTCAAGATCTGCTGGGATGTACTAAGTGTGATTTTATATAATAAATAATTAAATAAAGGGTAATAGAATCTGGATTTTCATACAAGACATTATTTTATTAACATTTTATTTATCTAAAAAAATTAAGTTAATTGAAAAGAGTTTCTGGATTAAAACTATATATTTCTCAAGAAATACACATTGTGTTTCATCATATAATAATATAAATTTCATCAAACTCATTATTTAATCTTTCAAAAAGTAATATTAAAAATGGATAAATATAGTTGTTGGTAAATTAAAATAATATATACCAATTTATACTTCTAGGGTGTTGATACATAGCCCTTTATTAGACCAGTGAATTCCATAAGTGTAACTCGTGCAATGGTGAGATATTCATGGGGTAGTTCAATGAACATAGTTTGGGTTGTGATCTAAATGAGCTTTAAATTCTGATGTAAATGGGTTCGTTCCAAATTTATTTGTTGAATCTCAAATTGGGATTGGTCAAGAGAAAATATTAATAATGTTTTCTCCCTTGAAAGCATAGATAAATTGGATTTATATGGTATAATCCTACTGGTTGAGTCCATATCATTTTCCGTCTATGTCAATTAAACTTCATTAAAAAACTTTATATATATAGAATACATATGATAACTGTTCAATAGATAAATTATCAATGGTTATGATGCTTAATGGCCTTTAAAATCTGACAATATACAACATTCCAAAATAACCAAAGTAGTGCTTGTGTTTTCCATAACTTCATTTCTTGTTAATTAAAATAATCATTCTAAAAATGGAATTTCATTTATAAAAGTTTGGTTATTTATATTATTACCCCCTTTAAAAATTTCTCCCTTGAAATATTAATTTCATACAATAAAATTGGCGAGGGTTATTCTATTTCATTTCTTCTTGTGGTTCTTAGGTCGATTCCTCAAACTTTTGGATCCTCCATAACACCTTGACAAGACAAGGTGTCTTGTTTTGTTGAACTTTGTATCTATGATATAGCATTTTCACCAGTTACAACTCATATTAAGGATAATTTTCCAATGATAATACCTCTAGATTGAGTACATGTGAGGGGGGATACATGGACCACATCATTTAAATGATATAAGTTTGGTGGGAGTGAATTTCGATATTCCACCACTTCAATACGATCAAGGATCTCAATATGACCGATGTGTCTAGGAAAAAATATTCCCTTATGAATAATACTTGAGACTTTATTTCATGGAGATATATGATGGAACAATTTATCATTAACCTCAAACTCTGGGCCTCATTTGTGATTATCTTGATATACTTTTTGTCTACTTTGTGTGGATTTCATATCACACTGAATGGTATGATACTTCTCTATCATATCGTTGTTAATATCATATCCCATAAATTTCCCATCTCTAACATCATCTAAACATGTTGGATTCTAACACATATTCCCAAATATATTCTAATATGGTGACATTTCAATTATATAATGGAAACTATATGATAAATCCACTAAGGGATGGTGTTGATCACATTATTTTTGGGAATGTAATTAATATGATCTCATCATATCCTTTAAAGTTTGAAAAGTCCTATTAAACTGACCATAAATTTGAGGGTGATAATCAAGGGTGATTCAAAGTTCTATGTCAAATGCTAACAAAAGGATTATACAATATTTTGAGATTAACCTAGGATCTTGATCCTATACAATAGAGAGTGGAACTCTATAATGTATTACCACATCCTTATGTATATCATGAAGATTTGGTCAAGAGGGAAATCTTCCTTGATAGAAATGAAATGTTTTAAATTTATAAGATGATCAAATACCACCTGAAGAGAGTTATTACCATTAGGTGTTCTGGCGATTCCTATGATGAAATTCAAGGTTATGTTTTCAGATTTTAATACATGTATGTGAAATGGTTTCATCATACCCAAATACTTCTATCATTTCTTCATGAATTATTATAAAACCAAGCATCATGATACAAACTTCACAATATACCTCTTCATGTTGTCACACTAGAATTATTAATTAAAATCCTTATATATCTTAGAATTTCTAAGATTAATTTATAATAATGATCTATGAAAATAATGTATAAGTTCCTTCTTCAGTTACAGTTTTTATGGAACACATATTCGGGTTACAAAACATATAACTCCACCTTCAAAAAGGTTTAGTTTTTTAATATAAGATACCTTAAAATATATCAACTCATCATCTTTCAAGGACTCATTGATCCTATAAAAAATTTATGATTGAGATGTATTTTTGGGAAATATAATATGATTTTACTATTATTATTCCAGTGTAAATCATTTTCTGATCCTTAAATACTTGATCCCTTAAATCTTCATTATAGACAGCGTTTAGAAATCATCTATACTTAGAGAAACTACTACATTATTTTCCTTCATATGATGTTAATGGGTTGAATAATCATAATCCTAGATCAACTATAACCACCATCATTGGTCCATATTAAGATATTAATATGTGAATATATAATTTGGATTTTATGACATGTATATATATCATGTTATTATCTATAAAGATAATGTCTCCAAATATTCAATGAAAATATCACTCCTTCCACTTCTAGATCACGTGTTGGGTAGTTCTGCTCAAAAATCATTAATTGGAGTGAGTTATATTCTATCACTTTTTCATCTTTCATGAGTACACCACCCAATCCCATTTTGTGTGTATCACTATGGATCCCAAATCCACCCAAAAAGGTCGGTAATGTGAGAACAAGTGTAGTGATTAGCCTCCTGATCAACTCTTTAAATCTTTATTCACCTTCATCAGTCTAGAAAATATTAATTCCATTCTGATTAAGCATGGTTTGTTGGATTTAAAATCTTGATAAATGTCTCCAAAATCAATGATTGTACCCAAATAATCCAAGGAAACTAAAAATTTCTATCATGAATATTAGTCTCAACTATCTATCAATTGCCTCTATTTTTGATAGATCCATATAAATCACTTTGTAAGTGGTAAAATTACCCATGAAAGCTACTTGATCTATCCAAAAATCAAATTTATTATATTTTTTATATAAAATTTTCTTCTGTAAGGTATTATATACAAAATTAAAATCCTCATCCTATTCCTCATTTCTTTTGGAGTAGATAAGAATATAATCTATAAATACAACACTAATTTTTTTGAGGTAATCTCTAAATAATCTATTCACTAATTCCATGAATATTGATGGAAAATTAGTGAGTCCAAATGGAATCACTATTAAATCCCAATTACAATACATTGTATTAAAATAAGTATTCGGGATATATTCATACTTCCCCATTACTTGAAAATATCCCAACTGATGATCCACCTTAGTGAAATACTAGTCTCCACTTTACTCATTGAATGATTCATCAATCCATGGGAAAGGATAATTGTTCTTTATCATTATCTTTTTGATCTCATGATAATAAATTCAGATTTTTATTGACCTATCATTCTTCTTGATGAATAGGAACAATGTACTCTATAGTTATCCACTTATATATAAAAATTCATAATCTAGATTCTCTAGGAATTGTTTCTTCATCTACTCATGTTCAAAAATGGAGATTATATATAGAGAATTATATTTTGGAAAATTTCTAGGTAATATCCTGATCGGGAACTCAAACTCATGACTAAGAGGATGACCATAAATTTTTTTTGTGAAACACATCAACAAATTCTCGTACCAAGGGCATGTCATCAAGGATGGTCTTTTCATTAGTATCAGCAATTTTAGATAT
This sequence comes from Viscum album, assembly GCA_963277665.1. Lineage (NCBI taxonomy): Eukaryota > Viridiplantae > Streptophyta > Magnoliopsida > Santalales > Viscaceae > Viscum > Viscum album. Next base: position 511,116,984 of record OY728134.1, read on the forward strand.
ATATTGTTACTCATAAGGGAATAATACCCATGATTTATATATTGTAACCAAATATGATTCATCCTCATCCTTTCACTTGTATAAAATCAGAGGGTGATTCATGATATGAATAGTGATTTATTTCTTTCTCCAATTTATGTTATCTTTATACAAGTAAAGTGAATCCATTCCAAGAAAAACATAAAATTCCCCACAGGGAAGTATTAAAAGGTATTATGGGAAATTATGACCAACAATTTAGGTAAAGGATGAGTTTTATACTTAGGATACAAAAATTAATCCATTTTAAATATTCACCAATAGCTTGATTTATATGATTTTAGGTGGTGTTTGAATTGTTCTACTAAAATTGCATGATATGAAATAATGAATAATACCTAAATCAGAAAGTACATTTTCTATTATTGAATGAATAACTTGTGTACCTATCACCAATTTGTTATTGGGATCTACCTCATCAAGAGTGATATTATATGATCACCAATTCTATCTAGGGCTATATGCTTTTTTATTAGTTGTTGTCAAAATACCTCGGCATAAGGAATTGATTTTTATAGTGTCATTTTTACCTATAGTTAAAACATTGGACAATAGGTTGAGAGTTGAAGAGACAATTAATTTCTTCCATCACATTGGTGTGTGTATATCATTAGAAAAATATAGCTAGGTTACCTTCCTTACCACAACTAAATCATTTCTGTGTCCCCTTCAGGAAATTTCTTCGATGCCTCTTACCACAATTTTGACAAATTAGATGATGGAAATTTTTACCACCATCATATTTATCCATTGTACAACCAGAATTAAACTCAATTCTTCATTTCCTATATCTAGACCAATGATAAATTTGACACTCATGAATTTATATATTTTATTTAAGGTAACATAAAACAATTTATATATAACTTTCTATGCCCTAAATTTCAAACTATTTTCAATAAATCATCTTTATCCCACTAAAGAAGCAATCAAATTTTCTTCCAGGGGAAATAATGAATCTATAACCCTATCATGAAAGTCTTTTTAAAATTTAAATATATGACCCAATCTATTCATTATTCTTTTTCACGTGGTTTAGGATGTCCATCTTTATTTTTAGTCAGAGAGTGTAATGAAATTATTTTTTTAATTTATTATTCTATAATTCCTTGCACTCCATCCCTTCAATCTCCACCTCAAGATTTAAATTTTTGACCAACATCCTTCATTTTGATCTTCTCCTTATATATGGAAAATATTTGACACGAACTTATCTTACATAGACCATTGAATGATGGAGAAGTTATTATAAATGGAGTTTATCCATTTTCAAAATAAAGTTATCAATTGCAACTTTTTATTTCTTAGGGGAATTTGGGAATTCTTCCAAACATAGGTTTCAATTCAAAACTAGAGTCAATTTAAAATTTATTTTCATGAATTTAACATTTCTTTCTCCAATAGGGTGGGGTATATTATTGGGGAAGTCATCAAATTTCCCCTCATATTGGTTATTGTATTAGTTTCACTTATTTCCATCAATTGACTAAAAATAAAGGGAAAATTATAGATGAGAAATTTTTGCTGTTAGACACTCAAATATGAAACCATGAAACATAAATGGATAACTCATAAATGAAATATATTATTTAACTAGTTATTTCTAGGTTTTAGTCTATGTAATCCATGATATATTTCAAAAAATAAAATATTATGCTAATTTTTTCCTTAATATCGATTTATAAGGAGCTTGTAAATTTACCAGATAAAATCCCCTAGGAGTGTCAAAACAACTATGAAGAAAGCCACATTTTTATAAACCATGTGAATATCATGTCTAGATAAATTCACCATTTTCAATTTTATTACCCTTAGGTACCTCTAGTTCATAGAGACCTCCACTTGTAACATCCACAGTGGGATTTGTTTTCTGGAAACCACTTAATCTATAAATCACAAAAAGATATGTAAGATTTCCTATAACGACCCCAAATCTAGTATCCTAGATTCCATGGTAACTTTATTATATTGGAAATATATACAATAAATCACATCCTGGAGGACAAAATTATTTAGTAGTAAAATAGATACATTTTTTGAATTCGCAATAAATGTTAAAAACATAAAATAAAAATGTTTTTCCATTGATAAAAACATTTCCTCTTAGTATATATTTGAATATCAATCATAAAACACTTCCAAGTATCATAGAGAAATTAAAACACAATAATGGGGTGATATATGATTCACGGTAAGGGTATGAATATAATGGAAGCATTCAAGAATAAATAAGCATAATCAATATGAAAAGATAAATAACTAAAATACATACCATTTAAAAAATAACTTTAGCATAATAAAGTTGGAATAAATGATGAAAAAATATAGCCATATAAGGAATAAAATGATATGGAATATTATGCATGGATATTCTAACTAATAAAATAATCACATGGACATCAATAACTGATCACATAAAGAGACAATTCATAATTTATTTTTGTAAAATATACTATCAAGACCTTTCATAAGATAGTTTAAAACTTTGGGAAACAATATTTCCAATGTAGAAAACTGATTTGTATTATGAGACCTATCAATTTATTGAGGGGATATATATAAATGGGTATCACCATTCACTAAGTATAATTAATTCCTCATATTAAAGGGTTGAAACAAAATCAATATAAACATTCATATTGGAAAAATAACATAAAATGTTATTATTTTCCCTAATCAAATAATCATAATCATAAACCATCAAGAGTAATATTGTGAATGAAAATTAAATTTATCATAACCATTAAAACTGAACACAATCCTTCCAAATAAGGAATAAGGATTATATAAAAATAAAAAATCCATAGTAGATCATAGGTACCATAAATGTTTGATTTTGTTGGTGAATAGAAATACTATAAATATATTATTATTTCATTCTTGAGGAAAATAACCTCTTCACTTTGAATATATTTAAAAGATGGGTTTAAATTTTTTTTTAAAAAACATTAATTTGAAAATAAACTTTTAAAACATAAAAAATAAAATTCAAAACATCAATTGTTAATGATGGATGAAATACAGGTCATATCGTACATGTTAAATTAATGATTCCTGTCACATTTTCAACAATAGACAAACATGCATTGTTTGAAAAATGACAAGAAGATTCCTATAATTTGTTTATAAAAAGTAAAACATGGGTAAAAATTTATTTAATTAATCATTTATATAATGTTACAAGATTATTTTTTTAGACAAAATGTTTTTATAAGAAAAACTATTTTTGACCAAAGAGATAAATGAAGTCGGATATTATTTAAAACATTTTCTCAATAAATTTAAGCAAAAATAGTGGTAAAATTGTACTATTAATTGTAAGAGTTCATGAATAATCATAAGAGAAGAAAATATATTGATTTTATGTTATAAATATCAAATAAACTTCATAAGGGATACCTAAACATAAACAATATCGAATAATAATGTGATTTCTTAATAAACCCTCACCTCTTTGGTAACTTTTGAATTATATAACCCATGAAAGAAATAAAATCAATTGAAACTTTTACTATCATTAATATAAATATTTTAATGATATAACCTATAAAAAGTGATATTATATACACCACATAATGGAATACGTGGGGAATAAGTCATATGTCTCACGGATGTAAAAGTGAGATGAGAAAACCCCTACCTTTGGTCTGACTTCATTCATACATGTTCGAACCTCCCATATAAAAAATATAAGTTCATTATAAATATGTTAAAGAAATATAATAATATTTCTCATAACATATATGATTTACTTATAGTATTTTATCACCCTTTTATTAATTTTTCTTTGTTAAATAACTATTTCTGGTGATAATCGTTTTGTTTTTCATGTAGGTTTTTGTTCGATAATTTTAGTCTTTAACTTTTATAATGGTTAAATCACTTTTAGAATTTAATACATGATATAAATTTACATATTATAATTATATATGTACTTATATTAATCTATAAAATCTTGATATAACAAATGTATTACACTGTTCATGGTGATAATATACCATACATACACATGAACGATGTTTCCATTTTCTTCAGGATTGAACAGAAGGAAAATAAATATTAATCTAACCATATAGAATCATTATATTTGTATATATATAATTTATATTGATAAAAATAATCATTATTAGCATTAATTTAAAAATATAATCAATATAATTTCACTTCACTATGTGGAGGTGGTAGTCCACATGTATGCATGATCAACTTACTATTTTTCAATGGATTTGGAATGTAAGAAGGTATATATGATATTATATTTATATAATTATATTTAGATAATAAATATCATTTATATTCATTAATTTATCTTAATTACCTTCTATATAAATGATATGTGAAAAATGAATCACAACGCTTCATGAGGTGGTAGTCCACCATACACGTGAGAGTCGTTATCGTATCCCCAATGAAAAGGAATGTAAGAATGCATATGTGATATTAAAACTATATAAGTATATATATGTCATAAATATAATATAAATATATTAAATCAATAATTATATCCATCCATGAAAGGTGGTGATGGAAAATTAATTACATCAGTTCGTGAGGTGGTAGTTCACCGTACACATAACAGAAATTTTTGTTTTCCATTTTAAGGACGTGGGGATGGATATATGTTATGAAATTAAAATAAAAAAAATAAAATTATATGGGATATAATATTTTCTTTATATTATTATTATTAATATTTTATAATGGTGGAAGTGGAAAGAAAAAAATGATCGTTTAAGAACATTATCTCTTCTTCGAATGACCTCTTTAGGTTTGCATCAAAATCAATCCTAGTTTGGATTTATGATCAATCAAAGGACTATAAGATATTAATAGTGGATTATTAAAGGTATTAATGTAGGTATTTTTTGAATCATATAGTTTTTTAATTGTATGGAAGAGAGGAGAGGGGGTGGACATTTATAAGTGGGTGATAGGGCCGACATGGAATTTAAGAAAAGAATAAAGTATACCCAAATTTATCAGCAGAATAACAGCTCCAAAATGGGTTATAGTCGAAACATAGAGGTTATAAGGTATAAATATGTACAGAAAAACCATATAGGACAAGTTTTATGTCATTTTAAACCTATAAATTCTTAGTTAATCCCCTAATAAACCCATTTTACCTTACCCATGATTATTTTTTTTACTATTCTCCCAATTCATTATGGTGAAAAATCTTGTTAAAATTATTAGATAATATAATTTTTTTGATAAAAACATTAAATACATTTTTTTAAATTCAATTCACATAATTTTCATGATTCAATTTAAAATTAAACCTATAGGCATGTCGAAAAAATATATATTCTGAATAAAAACAATCAAATATTTAAAATGATTTTATATTCAATTTAAATATAAAATTGATTCAAATAAACTAAATTAGTTAAATTTTAATATATTTAAACTAATTTTAGTTTAAAAGCATTTTAAAATATAATTTATATTTGTGAATAATTTAAATAAAAAGGTTTATTTCAATAAAAAATAAAATTTTCACTATTTGTCAAAAAATTATGATTTTATGAAAATTATAAAACAATCCCAAAATATAATCTGGAATTTTATGTTTCAAAATTTGACATTATTTATTCAAATAAATTTTATAATGTTATTAAAAATTTATTTAAAATTATTTGTTCAATATACGATCAATCCACCTTTCATAAAAAATAATTTTTTCCAAAAAAACATTTCTTTCTCTAAAAAATGGTTATTATTTTATCAAATGATAACTATTTAATTTATTTTAGAGAAATGCGAAGAATATAATTTTCATAATTTATTTATTCTTATTATTACCGTCCAACTTAATAGCTTTTTTATAATTGTTAATATATTTTAATAGAGTATCAAATTTTGTTTAATCCTAGTCTTCTGTGCATCGTAATATATTTGTGATATTGAATTTATTTTAAAGAATATATATATTAAAAATCATATGGGTGTAACATTATCTTGTATCCTTGGTGTGGTGTGTCATATACTCTATTAAACATGATGTTTCTCTATTAATATCATGTGGTGTTACATTCCACCTCTTAAATAAATTACATCCTCACAATTTAATCTTTATCTCATTAATCAATGATTTGAAATTTGAAAATTCCTTTTTTTTGTAACCAACATCATAAAAATTGTTAATAAATTATCCTCTTTAATGATTTAAATTAATATATAGAGGTCACATAGAATAACACATATGTAGGTTTCTAAATTAGAGAATGTTTGTGTCATGTGATGATATGCATATGGAGGAAAAGTGTAAATAATTATGGAGCGTGGTAGAGATCATTGTTCAAAATAAATTAAATGATCTAAACAATATGGTAACCATTGAGCCATAAATATGTGATAGATGAAAATATCACCAGTTCAATAGAAATTAAGGTATTGGAATAACATTCTTGATTCAATATATTGTTCCTAATGTTTAGGAATCCATTTAACATTTATACTATTTAAAAAATGAAATATAGTTACTTGAAATATTTTATTTTCATAGGAGAAATTTCATTCTTTTACCAATATCAACCTCAATATCATTTGTTACCCCAGGCGAAGAGAATTGAAATTGATTTTATTATACATAAAGAACTAAAATTAAAATTTAATAGATCATAATATCCATAAAAGAATGAAAATTCATTCCTTCCATATACTGATATTTTTTAAAACCAAAATGGTTAGAATAAGTTATCCAATAACCCCAAAGATCAAATTAATTTATTTCCTAAATAGTCAATCTTAGGTCACATCCAAAATATGTCTAAATTTTTTTATAAGTTATGTCTATAAGCTTCCAAAATAAAATTAGAATTTTATTCCCTAAAAAGATAATGTAGATCTTAATGTCACATACAGAGTAAGTGAATATCTTTATCACCATTAGAAATTAATGATAAAAATGACTTACAAAATAAAACCTTAGGTTTTAAAATATATTCCTTAAATCCAAACATGTTGTAAACACCAGAAAATTTAACAGGAACAACAAAATCACTATCCATTTTTAGGTTCATTAATACCATCCTCTAAACATATATTCATCATTATTTTCTCAACATTGAGAATATATAAAGTCTTATTATCCCTCAATCATGTCGTTTCCATGAAACTAAACATGCCACTGACTCACTTTTCTTGTTCATCGGCACCCTTCAATATATGCTCTCAAATACATAATGATAAATTACTTTTGTACAATTCTTATACATTTTATAATTATTATAACAATAATATCACTGATAAGATACTTATATAATATAATTATTCAATACAAATACACAATAAGTTTAATAATTCTACTTCAACTGCTGTGATATCATAATCATAACCTTGATCCCTTAAATTCTTTCGAGGAGTATTCATTTAATGCTTTGGGAATTCATTTTTATTGTTACCCATCTAAATTCATTTGAAACATAGAACATAAATGGTTTATTTATTACCCTTAACTTCATGCACCAAATGGCCTTTCTCTCCACAGTTGAAGTAAAGTATCATTCCCTTTATGAAATTAATAATGGTTTTATTTCTGAAATTATCTCATGTAAGAAAACCCATCATTCCCTTCGTCCCCTTACCCATTTTTTCTCTTCTATCCCCATCTTATCATTCTTAATTTAAGGTAAAAATACATAGATAATTATTTCTATTTATTTATATCACATGATATTATGTTCTCATTTGATTATCATGCTTAGGATATAAGTTTCCTTTTGAATATTGGATTAACCTCAATAATAATATGACCATTCTTACTCTTTTGATTACATGCATTTATATCGATACCATTCCTTATACTTGGTTCCTTTTATGAAAAATTAAATACACTACCTTAAATCATAAAATTATGTATAATAATGAATAATTTTAAAACTAGTTAAATAATAATCATAAATTGAAAAAATTATTCATGGATAATATCATAATCGTAAACATGGTTTATTTGGGAATGTTTTTTGTATCATAAAACTATTTTCAAATCCTTCAAAATGGTTTTAAAAAAATAATAATTTATACAATTATATCCACCAAGTGTTTCAAAAAAGGTGTGCAGTAATGCCTATTATCCTGTACTAGGTAATTATTGATTCAATCTTACTGTGGATTTTTTTGGAGATATTACCCCTAGGTGGATCTATTACAGAACCATTTCTACTTGTATCATCTAGATAGGTATGTAATTCTAGGTAAACCACATAATATCTACCATAAATGTTTTTGGGATGTTATATTTACTTTGAATTATCCTAAATTTCTATTATTGGGTTATGTTTTTAATCAATTATTTCTTAAATGTAGTTTTCATGGTTTCTACTAAACTTATAGTGATACCAACTATAAAAGACCTGGCTCCAATAGACCAGAGTCATTTCTCACATTATTACATTGGCACTAGATACTAGTATTCACAACCCAAACAATTGAATAGTTTAGTAGACTTAGTAAACTAAATACATACTTTAAATTCACATTAAATTTAGAAAACATAAAATACACAAAGGCTTTTAATTGGGATTACCATTATTTTCCTTATCATATTCCTTCATAAAAATAATAATACACTTCTTAGAATCCTAGAGAAATTAAAACATAAGAAAGGGGTTAGATTTAATGCTATGTAAGGGTAAGCATATAGTGTATTCTATCATGAATAAATAAGCACAATCAATATAGTATTGTAAATAACTAAAACACATGCCAATTAAACAATAACATGATCATAATATGGTAGGAATAAAGGATATAAAAAATAAATCATTATAAACAATCACATGACCTTGAAACACATTATATGATATTATAATTAATCAAATAATCAAATGGGAATCAATAATTGATCTCATAATGTGGTAATTAATAATTCCATAAATCTAAAATATACTGTTAATACCTTTCATAAGAGAATTTAAAATTGTGGTTAAAAACTTTTAATTTGGCCAACCAATTCTTCTTACGAGACTTGTAAATGCATCGAAGGTATATACATAACTAAGAACCACATTTTAATTACTAAATATAATGAATTCATAATATTAAAGAACATAAAATTAATTAATATAGAAATTAAAATTGAAAATTATTATATTAAATGATAACACTTACCTGAGTTAAATAAATATAATCATAAACACCCTGAGTAATATGGTTAATGGTAATAAAATTCTACTTCCCTAATCAAACTGATCATAGAACCTATAAATATACATTAATGATTATATGAATATAATAAATTAGTAGTGTATCATAAGTATAATAATTTTTTGGTGTCATTTATGAATAAAAATACCATAAATATATCATTAAATCAATTTTAATGAAAATAACCTCTTCTCTCTGGAATTTTTTTAAAACAAATTTCTTAAATTTTTTTGAAAATTATATTATTTGAAGATAAAATTTGAAAACATCTCAAATATTATTTGAATCATTTATTTTCCATGGTAGTGGAATATTTTTTTAATTCTATATACATTAAAACAAAGATTAATTTTACATTTTTGGTAAAATCCAAACAAGCATTATTTACAAAACATCATAAAGATTCAATTCATTTTTTTTGTAAAAATAAAAAAATGGAAAAATATTTTTTAATAAATCAGTGAAATAATTTTAAAAAAAAATTATGATTTTTTTATAATACATGTTTTCAGAATAAAATGGATTTTTGACTGAATGGATAAATAGATTTTGATCATTTTAAAAAACTTTTCTCAATCATTTTAAGTACAAAAGAGTGGGGAAAATAGAACTATTAATTTTATAAGATCATGAATAAACATAGTAAATGAAAATATATTAATTTTATGATATAATTATGAAAGTCTTCCTCCAAGGGATACTTAAAAATAAACAATCTTGAATAAATATGGGATTGTGAAATAAACCCTTACCAATTTGGTAACTTTAGAATCACAGGACACACGAAAGAAATAAATTAAAATTATACTCAAGATAACATGTATATAAATATATTCATGATATATCATATCAACATTTTCATTATATACACTAATAAAGGAAATAATTTGTTAATATGACATATGTCTCATTGGAGTAAAAGTGAGATGAGAAAACCCTTACCTTAGACCTAACTTCATTCATACGTGTTTGAACCTCATATATAATAAATATTAGTTTATTATAAATGTATTAAAGACTAATAATTTTTATTTCTCAAACCATATATGATATAATAATATTCTTTTACCACCAAATTTTTAACAATTCATTGTTAAAATCACTATTTTGGGTGATAATTATTTTTTTCATATATGTTATGGTTCTTTAATTTTTGACATTTTAGTTTGATTATGGTTCAATAACATAAATAATAAAAAATATTACATAAAAATAATTTATATTCATTATATATATTTATAGTTTTCAATAAAATTTAGATATAGGAAATGGAATACACTGTACATAGAGAAGACACGTCAAACATACACATAAATGTTGTTTCCATTTTCTCAATAGATGGAAGGAAAGAAAAAACAATATTAGTTAAAATTTACTAAATAATTATTATGTTATATATAGAATCTAAATTAATCATATTCTTACTTATTATCATCCATGTAAAAATAAAATAAGAAATATTATAGAAATCACTACGTGGAGGCGGTGGTCTAAACATATGCACGAGCAATGTTATTTTTTTCCAAAAGATTTAGAAGTTAAGAAGTTATATTTGATATTATATTTCAAAAAATATTTTTCTTTAATAAATATTTAATATATTAAATAATTTTATCCTTAATAATTTTCATTTAAAGCATAATAGAAAAATGAATCACTTACCTTAGCTGGGCAGTATTCCACCGTACACACGAGTGGCATTATTTTATTCCCTAAAAAAATGAAAATTAAGTAGGTTTATATGATAATATAATTCTATATTTATACCTATTTAATAATTTTTATATAAATAAGTTAAATGAATCATTATATATATCTTTGAGAGGTGGTGATGAAGAACAAATTACATCAGTTCGTGAGGTGGTAGTCTACCGTAGACATGATCAACAATTTCATTTTACATTTTACGGAGGTGGAGATGGTTATAGTATATGAAATTACAATAATAATGTTTCATTAAATAGGATATATGGGGGTTATTATATTATCATTATTTAATATGATTTTATGAAGGTTAATAAATAAATAAATTAAAAACACTCATTTTAGAATGTTATATCTTCTTCGCCCGAAATCTTTCCTATGTTTGATTTATGATCAAACCAATGAATATTGATTATTGTTATAAGATTATTAATGTTTTTTGGAAGGTTTTTGATAAACCAAATGGTTTTTTAGTTGTCAAGTGGATATGATAGGTGTATTATTTTATAAGTGGGGGGAGGACATACGTGGAATTTTTGGAAGAATAAAGTGAACACATTTTTATCACAATAAAAAAAGGAACATTAATGTACCATTATAAAACCATAGAGTTTATATGTTCTAAATATGTTAATATAGTTTTTTTGGACATGTTTTAGGTCACTTTTAACCCTTATCTTCTTATTTTAACCCCTGAAATCCCATTTTTATATTAATAACTGAAATTAATTTCTAATGTTATAACTGTTCATTGTGGTAATTTTTTTGGTAACCTTATTTATAATATAAGTTATTCTGATTCAAAATATTGAACTCATTTTTCCAAATTCAATTCACAAAAGTTGAATAATTCAATTAAAAATTAAACCTAGAGGTACGTCAAAATAACGAGTTTTTGAAGAAATTTTCCAAACATTTTAAAATGTTTTAATATCATAATTCCATATAAAATTGAATACAATAACATATATATGTTAATTATTAATTTAATGGAACTAAATTTAATTTAAAATTAATTTAAAATATAACTTAACATTGTAAATAATTTAAATGATAATATAGTTCTCAAGAAAAATCATAATTTTTCAAAATTTATAAAAAATTCATATTTTCATTAAATTATCAAAAATTTACCAAAATATAATTCTGAAATGTATATTTAAACAATAATGATTAATTATTTAAATAATTATTCTAAAATTGTTAAAAATTAATTTTAAATTATGCTTGTAATGCATAACCATTATGCCTTTCAGAAAAAAATACTGTTTTTAAGAAAACATTTCCTTGTACTTGAAATGGTTGTTATGTTATTTTTAAACAATAGATAAGCATTTAATTTATACTATACTAGTTTAAACCATTAAATTTTTATAATTAATTTTGTTCTATTCATACCCATCTACATAACATCTATGTTATAATGGTAAAAATATTTTTGTATAGTATCTTGTTTCTTTTACACTCGGTGTTGTGTGTATCACAAGCTATTAAAAATATTGAATTTATTTAAAAATAAATCTATTATCAAGTATCAGGGTGTTAAATAATATTCCATGAATCGTGTTATATGTCTTAAATTTTTTCGAACATGGTTTTCTTGTTTCAAAATTTCATGGTGTTATATTTCCTCTATTTAGTATTATCCCTATGCCTTTTTCTAGAGTTTTATAATCCTAATCCCAAAAATAACTAGAATTTTTCTTATAGCATCTATAAAAACCTATATTTAATTATAAAATATTTTTTGATTTATTATATAAAATATAAAATTTTATATCCCAAAATATTATGAGCCCTAGTGTCTTTGTTAAATTTGGCACACAACATAACAACTTTCTTATCTTTAAGATGATTGTAAATTTCAAATGTTCTTCAAAAACTACACAGGATAAACTAGTGATATATTGAAGAAATGGGTGATCTATATGACCCATTAAATAAATAAAAAATCATATATTATGGTAAATCAGTACATGTTATCAAAGGGAAATATCACTGTATCATAAGAGGGATGAGAGTCATAATTTTGGACAATGAGGCATGATATAACATGATACTATAAAGAAAATATAAAAATGTCTAAATGGATTAAAACATTGAATCATAAACCTAATTTGAGGATAACCATCAATAAAACATAACAGTGTATTCTTAGGATAACATCCCACACACCGTACATGACATCTCAAGAGATTAAAACATTACTCAATGGATTGGAGGGTTGTATAATTTTAGGCCCACATAATAATTTCATATCTTCTGCATGCATATGTGTGGCACACAGATCATACTATATAAGGATATATTTCATAACTTTTAATCCAATGATAAATGATTTTGAGATACATACATGGATGTCCCAAGTCAAAAAGGATATGTACATCTTGGAAAATACCATTTAGTGGATGTTTTGTTCGGTATTCAATATACAATTGTTTTGAATGAAACGTCACATGATAATTTTAGTAGCATAAAAACAAAATGTAAAAACTCATAGAAGATGTTAAGAAGACTAAAATGGGTATCTCATCAATTGGACATATTAAGGACAATAATATGGGTATGTATGATCATAACCAAACATGAACAATATGAAATTAATGGGAATCATATAAATATTTTCTGGTTTAAAGTAGAGAAGAAGAGGATGAATTACTTTAAGAGGGCACTATTAAAAGATTGGTTGGAGATTCCTAAGATCATGGGTGTAATATCCCATATTTTTTTGTATATCCCACTTTGAGTTTTGGTTAAACCTATTTTAGTTGGGGTTTCCTTCTTCTTTAAACCTTGGTGGTCAAGTCCCTTTTTGGAGATGGAGAGAATTTTTTATAGAGGTGTACAAAAGATCAAGAATGTATGTATTTTTAATTTTTGGAGACTATTTATAAACTAGTTAAGGCATTATAAGAGTTTTCAATTGTTTGGAAGTTTAGGGGAGGTGGGTTTATTTTGTAAGAGATAGAATGAATGGTGTATAATGAACCATTTCATGTTGTGAACAGTTTATATGATGTGAAACTATTTCTAGTAATAAGACATAAACTGGTTTAGGGAATGAAATGTTATAATACTTGAAACGGGTTCACATCATGTAATAGATGATTGAGGTTATTTTATCCTAAGGTGAATCGTTTTTTGGTGACTCTATTGAATCAATAAATTCACATAGTGAAAGGGTTTCACATCATGAATATCTTGGGATCAGTTTGTAAACCATATTTATCATATGATTTTATTACAACCACCCTAAAACATCCTCTCACATACACTAGGGAGACACCATCTCATTTTAGAGTGATTCCTTCCCTTCCAGGTGTATGAATCCAGAGTTTAATCTCTAGTGAGTTTCTTTTATTTGTATTCCCACTCCCTTACACTTATTCACCATTATTGTAGTGTAATCTGTTGACCACCATTGAAATGGACAATGATCTTCTGTGATCTAGGTTTTCCTTGTGATCTCATTCACTTTGGTCCATCTTTCACATCTGGGTTGAGAGTTTTTATTTCTTCATTAGATAAGGCATTCTAGAACAAAAACCTATGGTCCATTTTATTTATATGAAAAAATATGTTTGTTAATAAATAAATAATAGATGATACTAAACTTGGGTTTGGAATACTCTACGGATCCATTTGGATTCAATGATGTTCAGACATGTCTTGCAGCTATCCATGGGGTGATCTTATCCTAGAACAATAATGAACTGGATAATGTATTAAAATATGGGTTAGAATAACATGAAATATTAGGTGATTTATTTTCATATATTCACATTGTATAATGGATTACTTGATTATTGAAATCACTACTGATAATTTGACTTTAATTGGGTGTGTAAACTGGCATGGATATGGATTTATATTTAATTAAATTAATGAATGTGTAATTGAAAGAAGAACGGTAATTGGGTGAATTAACCATTGTAGATTATGATATTACGCTGTATTATTATTTCTGTTATGAACTGTGTTACAAATCATGTTGAAATTATTATATAAAGGGCTTGGATCGATGATGTTGAAATGATTATATAAAGGTATTTTCATCATAATACTAAAATTATTATATAAATTTATATTATTGGAAATGAATAAATACATATATAAAGGGTTATATAAGTTATGATGAAATTGTTATATGAAGGGATTTACTTGGTTATGATGAAATGCTTATATAATGGGATTTTTTTAGGTTCAGATTTAAATATTATATGGATTAACCTAGTTATATGATTATTTCATGGAGTTATGGGTATGGTAGGCATTATTGTGCAATTTTCTCAGAGATATTTCAACATGACGTCAAACTATGTTTATTTGTGTGTTATATAAATTGATTAATTAATACTAATATTTATTACTTTATTGCATGCACTAATTATTAGAATGATTTTTCATAAACATGGTGGTGTCGACCTAATGAGTTTCACTCACACCCTATTGAAGATACTGTTTGGTACCTGAGTAGAATACCTGGATATAGGTTTGGAAAAGTGAAAAGTGAATTTTTGATGATTCTTTCTTGCTGGATGGGTTAGAGCATGCAGATGAGACCGACATGGGGGTTGGGACTGAGGACTTTTGAGTTTACTTGTGTTAGCATGGTCATTAATACATATTAATTTCATTTTAATATTTAGATAAATTCCAACCAATCATTACATTATTATTTAGTTATTATTGTATTATTCAGTTGAATTTTATTATTTTGTTTATATGATCGAATTTATAATTTCCTCTTTTTTGTTAATAAGTTAATTTTTTATTCCCACTTTATTAAAACTCTTTACCGGAGGGTATACTCTCTCAACTAGTTCCTCTAAACCCCTGATTCTACTTAGCATCCTCTGGCATATGGGTAGTTCCCCTTGAGGTCCAGTAATTATGTAACATCCCAGGTAAATAAATAATATTACATTCTAAGGTTTATCAATATTTTTGAATAAAATTTTAATATTACTTTAAAGGGAATGCTATGCTCGATGGCATACCCAATACGCAACAACGAGTTTCTTTAAAATCTTACATTGTACACTAATAATATAATAATATTATAATAGTTAACGCCTAGCCATTTTAATGGAGGGAATGAAAAGAAATAACTACAAAATTATTACATATGTTTATTAAATATTTTTACTTTTATCCAACAAATGTTTGAGGCTTAAAATCCAAATGAATCCAATTTTAAGAAGAAATACTCTAATATTTTTAAAAGAATGTTTTACCACCTTTTGATAGAGAAATTTTTTTAAATCTAACATTTGACAATTTTATAAGCTCTATTTTTGAAAATAATATTTATTTCATGATTGGGATATTGAAATTTACTGTGGTTAAATTTTTGGTATGTTTCTGACAATGTTCATTTTTTTAATGAATCGTGAAAAATATTGCATTTTACACCAAAACTACTTTTTCATCTAATCTAAATAAATTGATATATTATCTATTAAATTGGTTTTAATGTTTAATTAGAATATATTTTTACAATTTAATTCAATGGTGGTCATTAGAATTAATTTCACTTTAAAAATGGACATAAACAAGTGCCAAACTTTTCATAGACATTGCTTCCAAAAAACCCGCTATATGTTTTGACAGAGGGAATTAACTATATGATTTATTAATGAAACTTATATGTTTTGAATTTGGTAAAATGGAAATCTTTTCTGAATTTGAAATATCAAATATAGCTTAGGGTTAATTTTTGGTATTTTTCTGATAATGTTTTTAGTAAATAGTGAAAAATACAGTTTTTAATTCAAAACTGCCTTTTCATCCAAATTATTAATATATTTAGATTTTAATTTTAATTGTTTTTAAATTATAATTTAATTATGTTTATATAAATTAATACAATTTTGTTCATTGGATGTAATTTCACTTTTCAATTGGATGTAAAAAAAGTCAATCTTTTGATAAATATTACTTCTTAAAAACCTGTCTTTTGTTTTGTCAACATGATTTACTTTTAAGTTAATTAATACAATTTATGTGTTTTGAATTTGATAAAATGGATTCAATATTTGGAATAATAAGGTTCAAAATATGTAATTAAGGATTTTTGGACATTATTAATAGCAACGACGGTAATTATCTTTAATTATCGTGTTTAATTAGTAATCAGGTAATTAAGGGTAAGAAAATAATATCATAAAAATATAAAATGACCCCAAATTGTGTCCTAATTATATTTTTGGTGTCATGGCCGACCATGGGATGCCTTCTTCCAACCTTGGGACCCCATGGAATCAATTTAGTGTGATAGTGACTTTTTATCATATTTTTTTTATAGAAAGGAAAATGTAACCAAAGTATGTAACACCTATGTAAAGTAATTTTGATTTTGTCTAAATAAACGATCTCTTAGACTATAGATATTAATTGGAAATCTAAAAGGATTTACTACATCATAGTATTTTTTTATAATTTTTAGACATTAAATATATTAAATTATAAATGAAACCATGATGATGCAGCAATTACCTCATTAATGAACGATTTAAATAAAATGAAAAGATATTGTAACATCTAAGCATCACACTTGGAAAAAAAATATTGGATGAGTATAGTTTGAATACGTATCACCTTATACACGAAATATATAAATTTGGGACCTTTAAAATCTGAAACGATTTTTAAAATAATGTAACATTTCTTGATATTCCATGAGTGCCCCTCCTCTCCTCTTATAAAAGGCCCCCACCTATACCTCCTTACCCACACCTGTCAAGTCTTTGGCTCGGCCAAACCCTGCCCATTTTATCTCTACACATCCCTCTTTTTATAATTGATGCCTCACCTTAGGCAGAATTCTCTTTAAGAAACCATTTTGGTTCAAACCAAAGGAAGTTACCTGATTTAAAGGTAATGTCTTCTCGTATGTTCTTTTGTTTTATTTTTCTTATCCCACCACATAAACAATATTTATTACTTTATTTTGTAAAAAACAGTATCTTAAATATACTAGGATGTTTTTATAAGAATTATTATGTCTACACTTGCATACACATCCATCTAATGGTTAAAGAACTTACTGTTTCTGTGGATGGCGAAATACTGCCTCACGAAACAATGATTGTTCAATATTCTTTTATCGCCTTTAAAGGTGGTAATTATCATGTAAATATGTTTTATATATGATATATATGGTATTTAAGTTTTATATATGCTTCTATATTTTATATTTAAAGCATACCTTTATTCTTTTCATGTTGTGCAAATGCGATAATTTGATATGAGGAAGTGCGGACTACCGCCCCCTCAAGTAATGTGACTCGTTCATGCAATACATGGAATGTATAAAGAATGAAATTACTGAAATTATGTGACCTATATAACATATATATTATACTTTAATTAATATATATATATATATCTCAATTATTTTTCATTCCAATAATATGACAAACAAATGAAAGTAGCGTTAATGCGTATGTACGACCTACCATCTCCATGAACGGTGCATTTCATTTATTTTTATCTCCAAATGTTATGGAATAGTATAAAATGAATATGTACTAGATATATATGATATTTAAATCATTAATATTATTCTGGAGATGATGTACTTATAACTACATGGATGATTCTTTTCAAACAAGTTCATTTTTGACTCATGTAGCAAACATCGACAAAAACATTTGATATAAACTCACATAATTAACAAATTATTATAACATTATAATACTTGATATGAATTGAATAATAAAATTTAAAGATTTCCTTATGAAATTATAAATTGACAAATGTTTATTATTCAGGAATATAAAGAAACGAACAAGACAAGTCGGACTTGAGGTAAGGGATCCTACCTCTCTCTTTCTTTTTAAGTACTCTTTTTTTATATAACTTACTTTAAGATCCTCTTTATTATGTTATGGGAAGTTAGTTTATATTACTATTTCTGTAAATTTTATTTTAATATGACGAGAGACCCAATTTTATCTCATCAATCCATTTTTGGAAGTTTTATGTGGCGCCGTTAGGCTGTCGAATTTTAATGAGGGGATTTTCATATCATTTTTTATTCCCGTGAGATTCATGCTACTTTGGACACTATTTCTTTTTGTGTGGGGTATGTAATGCCCATTATTTTACTATTTTTATAATATAGTCTCATTTATGGGTAGTTACATCTTCATTTTATGACCCTTCTTTAATGGGGTGTACATTTCAAATGTTGCCAAAATCCGTAAGGGAACCTTTCACACTCATCTTTTAAAAAGACATATTATGTTATGTCTTTTAATTTACATCTATTTATGTTGGGATATGTTCTTATATATCCTTATTGATGTAAATTTTATGTCCATGTGATGAGATACCATTTTCTATCTCATCAACTAATGTTATAAATTTTAAAGCGATGTTGTTAGGCAGTAGAATTTTTACAAGGGAACTTCTTAACCCAATTTCGATTTCTTTGGGTTCAACTTGTAGTTATTTAATATGAAATCCGATGAATATGTGTGAATTACATATGATAGTTTTAACCTTAATATCCACTTATATTGGGTGTATTTATATTTGTCACACATAATTATGAGATTGATTTATCCTTAATTTAAGGATACATTTTTAAAAGGGATTTCATCTCATTTTTCATTTCTATTGATACTTCATTGTTGTTATGCACCAATTCACTCTTATATGGTGTATATACTGTCCTTTGGCATATATATCATGAATCCCTTTATTCTTATGATATTATAGAGTTCTGATTAAATGTTATTCCTCAATTATTTGTATTCAAGTGTCTCTCATTTTGTTAAAAACTCTTTAAATAAAATATCATTTTAAATGTTTTAATGATTTATTCTTATAAATTTTTCTCATTAATATCCATGTTTTAAAAATGGTTTATGGATTTATTTATATGAATATTAATGGTTTAAAATGTTAAAATCTTCAAAGTGTTATGGGCCACTTTGATTCAAAAATCTCCTTATTAAATGTTTTAAATGGTTTTGGAAAATGGTTTTTATAATGGATTTATTATTTAAATATCTTAAAATGTTATATTTTTATTGAAATGTGGGAATTTTATCTCTAATTTACGCTTAATTTATGTGCTATGATTATGTTATGGTTCTTGGTCATTGTTTATGAAGACGGGTGGTTCCGTGATTAACTAAGGGCGGGTTAGCCCGATATAGCTCTCCAATGCATTGGGTAATGTGATGGAGTTAAACGTTAAGGTTTCTCCAAAGAGATTTAGGGAATATATTGTGATGGGTATTCCAAACGTAACCATGAGGGTTAATCCCTACATAATAATGTTATGAATGCCTCAAGTTACCTTTATGCCTTATGATTTCTATTGAGTTATGAATAAATCTTATAATTTCATGAGGTATGTTAAATTGCTTTTGTTTTATGAGTAAAGCATGATTTCATTGATTATTTTGTATACATGGACTGATGTTTTCTTTCCACACTGTTATAACCCTTACTGAGCTTTTTATGCTCATCACAAGTTTTTGAAATGTTTTCACATGAAATAAAGTTGAAAAGGGTCAAGGATGGGATCAAGGAAATGTCAAGCTCTCTAAAACAAGGAACTAGACATGAATCTTTTGTTCAAGAGTTTTTAATTTGTGGAAAAAATGGAAACTGAGTATATTTGTCTACTTTATAATCTTTGAGATGTAATAGCTCTGTCCTAATTCTCTAAAACTATAAACTTGAAAATATCCTCAATGGTAATTATTCAATTTAATTCAAGATTAAGTAAGGTTTAAGGCCGGGTCCTTATAGATGGTATGATAGGCCGGTTTAGATAACTTTAGAGGTTAGAGTGTTGTTTAAGAAAAAGTGACAAGTTGTGTATAACCACAATGGTTAGTATATTAGATGGAGTTGTTGTTTTTTTTAAAGTTAAGTTGAGTTTGAGATAACTTGGATAAGTATATATTGGTGTTTATCTTCCTCTTTATTATACGATGATTTTACTGATATGATGACACTAACCTTTTTGGTTTTAGTAAATGGCTGGATCTAGAAGGCACCAATGTAACAATGGATTTGATGAAAACTATGACGGTTTTATGAAAGAACAACTGAATGATATGGGAGCTGCAATGAGAACTCTTGTGGTTATCCTCAACCAACTATCTGGAGTCATGATTGACCACCTGAACCTTAGTGATTTTTATAAGGCATCATATATGAGAGAAAAAAATCCCTATGGAAGTTCAGGTAATAATCATTAAGGTAAGTATGTTAAAAAACCTATTTGTCAAAGATGTGGAAAGAAACACATATGAAAATGTTTCAGAGGGACAGAAAGATGCTATAAATGTTGAAATGAAGTTCATGAAGCAAGAACCTGCCATGGGAAAAGGAAGTATCTTGTTGACTGTAGGAAAGGGAAATAAGTTATTTCTTAAGGATCAATTGAATATTTTAAATGTGGTGTACATGGTCATTATGCAAACACATGTCCAACGAAGAAGTTTCAGGAATGGGGTCACCATGAGCGTACAAATATTCATTTACCAATACCTAATTCCATTCCGATTGAGGATAATGAAACTGAAAATGACCAATGAAAGGTATGGATTATATCTTAACATATGTTTTCTTATTATTGGAATCTTAGGATATGATTCATGATTTTGTTTGTAGGAAATAAGTATTTCAGAATAAGTTTAAAAGGAATGGTAAATGGATCATGAAGAATGTTGAATGAGTAAGAAGTCAACATATAAGGGATTCATGAGTTATGGTATATTTTAGTATCGTGAAATTCTTAGATGTATTAAGTCTCTTTTGATGACGGGGTTACATTAGAAGACTTTTTATAGTACATGTAACCCTGATGTTTGATATACAAAAATTTTATTCAAGGAATAATTATCCTTTCTTTTGTGGATATAGTTATAAAGAACCATTTTGGTTTATATGATCCTTGAATTTGAGTCAATTACTGGTTAATACATTTTGGGTTGAAAAATGGATGTTATTAGATAACCGTTGTGGTTAAAATATGTTATGGTTATTTTTGAATATTTTATCTCTTTTTGGGGGATGTGTTAAGAATTATATTTTTTTGGAAAAAGGACAACACACCGATCGTGTGAGAACCCGTCGCGTCGGATGATGCTGCGGGGATCGAACCCACAACCAAAGTGCAACTGGTATTATCACCTACCACTGAACTACATGAATTCCCTGGTTAGTTTGAATGATTCATTTTAGTTAGATTATTTTATGAATTAAGAGTAAGTTGATTATGGGTTATCAATGGAAATTATTAGCCTATCATGGAGGATATGTTATTAGGTTAATTACTTTTCAGTAGGAGACTGTAAGAGTAACTGATGTTATTTTGGAGAAAAATGTTAAGATTTATCTTAGGAGACTATGTGATTAAATACTTCAGAGATTTGGGTTTCAATATTATTTTGGTTTACTTTGATGAATTTTATGGATAGATGTTTACTGAATGGTCTTTCTTGAACTTTGGGTTTTGTTTGACAAATTTTGGAGATTTGGATTAGTTTTTCTTTTTGTAAAAAATATCCTTTTTGGGTATTATCTGATCTCGTACTAGACATTTTGTTTTGGTTTTGGTTGAGATCTAAAGACATAGGAAATATATATCTCTCGTTTGTGGATTAGGGGATTATCAAGATGTTTATTATAGTACTCTTAATGCGAACAAGTCTTTCTAAATACTCATCTTTTGGAGAAAATATGAGTTTGATTAAAAAATCTAGTAAAATTTGAAATTCTACGCGACAATTATGTATGTTTTATTATGATTTAGTTAAGCTCAAAAATAAATTCCTCAATGAAAAGTAACTTAAAACAAAAATTTTGTCTGTTTACTTTTCCTACTGGGGAATCTAATACCATTTAACCCATCACAAGTTTGTGATTTTCTTGTGGTTAACTTTCTCCTAGACATGTTTACTATCACCCTTCATTAGAACATGACCCTTTGTTTTCTCCTCCATATCCATATTTTCATATTTGTAATCCTAGTATGGGTTAACTCTGGTGACCTTTGTACTTCTCTCCATTTCTTTTAAAGTGATAGTTTTACTGACTCTTGTTCCGATGTGGGACTTTCAATGAAGTTTCCAAGCCCAATTTTGAAATTGCGAGGATGAAATTTCCAAAAGGGGGGAAGGATGTAACATCCCAGGTAAATAAATAATATTAAATTCTAAGGTTTATCAATATTTGTGAATAAAATGTTAATATTAATTTAAAGGGAATTCAATGCTCGATGGCGTACCCAATACGCAACAACGAGTTTCTTTGAAATCTTACGTTGCACACTAATAATATAATAATATTATAATAGTTAATGCCTAGCCGTTATAATAGAGGGACTGAATAGAAATAACTACAAAAGTATTACATATGTTCGTTAAATATTTTTACTTTTATCCAATTAATGTTAGAGGCTTAAAATCCAAATGAATCCAATTTTAAGAATAAATACTCTAATATTTTTAAAAGATTGATTTACCACCTTTTAATGTAGAACCTTTTTTAAATATAACTTTTGACAAATTTATATGCTCTATTTGTCAAAATAATCTTATTCATTATTATTGGGATATTGAAATTTAATTTGGTTAATTTTTTGGTATGTTTCTGACAGTACTCATTTTTTTAATGAATAGTGAAAAATATTGCATTTTACATCAAATATGCTTTTTCATCTAATATAAATATATGGTTGGATTATCTTTTTAATTGGTTTTGAAAGTTTAATTATAATATATTTTTACAATTTAATTCAATGGTGGTCATTAGAATTAATTTTACTTTGAAAATGGACATAAACAAGTGCCAAACGTTTCATAGATATTGCTTCCAAAAAACTCGCTATATGTTTTGACAGCGGGAATTAACTATATGATTTATTAATGAAACTTATATGTTTTGAATTTTTTAAAATGAACATAATTTCTGAATTTTAAATATCAAATATATCTTAGGTTTAATTTTTGGTATTTTTCTGATAATGCTTTTTTTAATGAATAGTGAAAAAATATAGTTTTTAATTCAAAACTGCATTTTCATCCAATTTTTTAATATATTTATATTTTCATTTTAATTGTTTTTAAAGTATAATTGAATTATGTTTTTATAAATTAATACAATTTTTTTCATTGGAAATAATTTCACTTTTCAATTGGATGTAAAAACAATTCAATCTTTTGATAAATTTTACTTCTTAAAAACTCGTCTTTTGTTTTGACAACAGGATTTACTTTTAAATTAATTAATACAATTTATGTGTTTTGAATTTGATAAAATGGATTCCATATTTATAATCATAAGGTCTAAATTATTTAATTAAGACTCTGTTGTTTTTGGACATTATGAATAGTAACGACGGTAATTATCTTTAATTATCGTGTTTAATTAGTAACCGGGTAATTAAAGGTAAGAAAATAATATCATAAAAAATATTAAATGACCCCAACATGTGTCATAATTCTATTGGTGGTGTCATGGAAGACCATGGTATGCCTTGTTCCATCCTTGGGACCCCATGGAATCACTTTAGTGTGATAGTGACCTTTTATCATATTTTTTTAAAGAAAGGAAAATGTAACCAAAGTATGTAACACCTAAGTAAAATAATTTTACTTTTTTCTTACAAAATGATCTCTTAGACTTTAAATATTACTTGGAAAGACAAAAATATTTCATACATCATAGTATTTTTTTTATATAATTTTTAGACATTAAATAAATTAAATTATTTATGACACCATGGTGATGCAGCAATTACCTCATTAATGAACGATTTAAATAAAATGAAAAGATAATGTAAAATATAAGCATTAAACTTGGAAAAAACCTATTGGATGATTATATTTCGAACCCTTATCACATTAACCTTGAAATATATCAATGTGGGTCCATTAATATCAGAAAAACTTTTTAAAATAAAGTAACATTTCTTGACATTCCATGAGTGCCCCTCCTCTACTCTTATAAAAGGCTCCCACCTCTAACTCCTTACACACACCTCTCAAGCCTTTGGATTGGCCAAAACCTGACCATTTAATCTCTCAACATCCCCTTATTTATTATTGAATCCTCACTTTAGGAATAATTCCCTTCAAGAAACCATTTTGGTTCAAACCAAAGGGAGTTACCCGATTTAAAGGTAATGTCTTCTCCTATGTTCTTTTGTTTTATTTTGCTTCTCCAACCCCATAAAATCTTTTTATTCCTTTCTTTTGTAACAAAACCAGTATCTTAAATATAATATTATTTTTTATAAGAATTATTAGAGCTACAATTACACACACATTCATCTAATGGTTAAAGAAGATACTGTTTCTGTGGATGACAAATTACTGCCTCACGAAACGATGATTATTCAATATTATTTTAACACCTTTAGAGGTGGCCATTATGATTTCACTATATTTTATATATTATATATATGGTATTTATTTTTTATATATTCTTATGTATTTTATATTTAAAACATACCTTTATTCTTTGCACGTTGTGAAAATGCGATAATTTCATATGAGGATGTGCGGACTACCGCCCCCTCAAGTGATGTGACTCGTTCATGCAATACATGGAATGAATAAAGAATTAAATTAATTAACTTATGTGACCTATATAACATATATATTATACTGGAATTATTATATATATATATATATATCTCAATTATTTTTAATTCCATTAATATGACAAAGAAATGAAAGTAGCGTTCATGCGTACGTACGACCTACCATCTCCCTGAACGATGCATTTCATTTCTTTTTTATCTCCAAATGTTATGGAATAGAATAAAATGAATATGTACTGGATATATATGATATTTAAATCATTAATACTATTCTGGAGATTATGTACTTATAACTACATGGACGATTCTTTTCAAACAAGTTCATTTTTGACTCATGTAACAAACATTGACAAAAACATTTGATATGAACTCACATAATTAAATAATTATTATAGCATTATAATATGTGATATTAATTGAATAATAAACATTAAAGGAGGTCCTTTAGAAATTATAAATTTACAAAAGTTTATTATTCAGGAATATAAAGAAACGAACAAGACAAGTCAGACTTGAGGTAAGGGATCCTACCTCTCTCTTTCTTTTTAAGTACTCTTTTTTAAGTAACTTACTTTAAGCTCCTCTTTATTATGTTGGGGGATGTTATTTTATATTAATATTTATGTAAAGTTTATGTTAATATGATGAGAGACCCTATTTTATCTCATCAATCCATTTTTCGATGTTTTATGTGGCGCCGTTAGGCTGCCGAATTTTCATAAGGGGATTTTCATCTCACTTTTTATTCCCATGAGATTCATGCTACATTGGAAACTATTTAATTTTGTGTGTTGAATGTACAGACCATTATTTTAATATTAGTATAATATAATCTCATTTATGTGTAGTTAAATATTCATTGTATGACCCTTCTTTCATGGGGTGTACATTTCAAAAGTTTCCCAAATCGGTAAGGGAACCTTTCACACTCCTCTTTTAAAAAGACTTCTTATGTTATGTCTTTTAATTTACATATTTTTATGTTGGGATATGTTATTATATATTCTTATTGATGTAAATTTTATGTCCAAGTGATTAGATACCGTTTTCTCTCACATCAAATAAATTTATGAATTTTAAAGTGACACCATTAGGCTGTCGAATTTTTACAAGGGAACTTCTTAACCCAATTTCGATTTCTTTGGGTTAAACATGTAGTTATTGAACATGTCATAATATGAATATGTGTGAATGACCTATGATTTTTTTACACTTAATATCCACTTATATTAGGTGTATTTATATTTGTCACACATAATTATGAGATTGATTTATCCTTAATTTAAGGATATTTTCTTTATAAGGGATTTCATCTCATTTTACAATTCTATTGAGACTTCATTGTTGTTATGCACTAATTCACTCTTATATGGTGTATATATTGTCTTTTGTCATATTATATCATGAATCCCTTTATTCTCATGATATTATAGAGTTATGATTAAATGTTATTCCTCAATTATTTGTATTCAAGTGTCTCTCATTTTGTTAAAAACTCTTTAACTAAAATATCATTTTAAATGTTTTAATGATTTATTATTATAAATATTTCTAATTAATATCCTTGGTTTTAAAATGGTTTAAGGATTTATTTATATGGATATTAATGGTTTAAAATTTTAAAATCTTCAATGTGGTATGGGACACTTTGATTCAAAAATCTCTTTATTAAATGATTTAAATGGTTTTGGAAAATGGTATTTAGAATGGATTTATTATTTCAATATCTTAAAATGTTATATTGTTATTGAAATGTGGAAATTTTATCTTTCATTTATGATTAAGTTATGTGCTATGATTATTTTATGGTTCTTGGGCATTGTTTATGAATACGGGTGGTTTCGTGATAAACTAATGGCGGGTGAGCCCGATATAGCTCTCTAATGCATTGGCTAAAGCGGAAGAGTTAAACGTTAAGGTTTCTCCGAAGAGATTTAGGGAATATACTATGACAAGTATTCCAAAATGTAACCATGAGGGTTACACCCTACATAATAATGTTATTAATGCCTCAAGATACCTTTATGCCTTATGATTTCTATTGAGTTATGCATAAATATTATGATTTCAGGAGGTATGTTTAATTGCTTATGTTTTATGAGTAAAGTATGATTTCATTTATTCTTATGTATACATGGACTGATGTTTTCTTTCCATACTGTTATAACCCTTACTGAGCTTTTTATGCTCATCCCATGTTTTTGAAATGTTTTCACAGGACATAAAGTTGAATAGGGTCATGAATGGGATCAAGGAAATGTCAGGCTGTCTAAAACAATGAACTAGACATGACTCTCTTGTTCAAGAGTTTCTATTTTATAGAAAAAATGGAAACTGAGTAGATTTCTGTACTTTATAATCTTTGAGATGTAATATCTATGTCCTAATTCTCTAAAACTCTAAACCTGAAATGATCCTCAATGTGAATTATTTAATTTAATTCAAGATTAAGTAAGGTTTAAGGCCGGGTCCTTATAAACTAACATAGTTTGTCCATGTGAGAGTGTGTTATATCTGGGTATATTACAAATTGGTATTAGAGGAGTAATTTTTATTTTATACTACTTTAAAATCTAGGTAATGTTGAAGGTGACTAGGATGTGTCGTGAATTGGTAATAATATTTCTAATGGTAGTAGCTAACATATATATGTGGTAAAATTTGAGTACCCAGGGATGGGATTTTTGTTCATACTATTCATTTGTTACGGTTGATGTTATTTAACCAGGTTTGATTCACATGTTGTGTGATGTTATTATTTCTTGGGATTTCTACTTATGGCCTAATATGATGTTATATGAGTATTCATGCATAATTATAAGAACATATGAATGCATTTTTACATGCATTAATCATGATAGGGACATACTTATAGCATGTGATATATTTTTCTGTATAAAATTTGAAATGATAAATCTATTTTATGTGATAAATGAAAATGGAATAAATGTTATTTCATGTTATTTAACTTGTTAATACATGTTTAGAGAAACCATAATCCATTGGACCTCTATTTTTTTACCTATTGATGTTAAAAATGATTTTATCTAGTGTTCTAAGGAGTTTGATTGTCTTTTATAGAAAATTCCTTCTTATCATCATTGAATTGAGAATCAGGAGAGTAAAAAACAATATGCTTCTAACACTGCTGAACCGGAGCATCATATAGATCCTGATAATCAAATTGTTTTTTAGCTTCGTGATAGCTTCCTGAGGGCCAGTGATTTATAGAATATGAGAATATTTAAACTATTCTTTCAATGTTTGATCTAATGAGAGATTTTTAGATACAATATCTTCCTCTTTTCACTATGGAGGGAGGCCTGTAGGAAGCTAAATTATAGATCTAGTTAGTTCATGTGATCTTCAAGAACATTAAGACACCCATGGATAGGAGGGTGAATCTTGATTCATGCATTCTTTTTTCAACATCCAAGCATTGGTAGGGCACTGTAGAGTTTGATGGGTTGAAAGAGGAGTTATCCTGGAAGGACTTCAAAAAAATGATTTTGAGTCACTTTTATCCTGAATCATTGATTAATGAGAAGGCTTATGAAATTATTAATTTGAAACAAGTTAATATGTTAGTGGTGGACTATACTAGATGATTCACTAACTTGTAGTACATTGAATCATTTTTTGTAACTGATGATATGGCCAAAGAGATGTGTTTTTAGGATGGGATTCGATGTGAGATCAGTTCATAATTGAACATTTTTTGGTTTGAGAAACTTTTCATATGTCATGAATTAGGATCTCATCACATATGTGAATCAAAGATAGTCACTAAGAAGTAGTCATTCGATTTTAGTAGGAAATATTGGGAACACTTCTTCTGGTGGAAAGTGTTGTTATGATAGTTATCACTAAGGAAATAGTGGACAAAACAATATAGGCATTAGGAAACCATATCAGGACCATTTTCGATTGTAGTGATATTAGTGAATATATTTTGGTTCCATGTGGCATCAATGTATGCACCCATATTTGGAGTGTCTTTCTTGCAGTATCCTAGGCCACTTGTAGATATATTTAGGGACATGAAATTGAATAGTTGTTATAGGAAATCATGATAGGTACTAGAGTTAGAGAAATACTAAACTAACCATCAAAAGGCTGGTGGACGTAGTTAATTTATTACCTAACATCTAGGCAAGGTATGTGGAACCCCAACATAGGATTAGTTGTACCAGGTAGAGTGAACCACATAGGGGAGTGATATCGGGGCCTAAGGTAGAGGGGAAATTTTGGTACATTCTATGAAATATACTTCAATTTGTTTGGAAGTAGTACCTTTTACTATTAGAGGCGTGGTTCTTGTATCATCTACACTTTATTATGTTTTTTCATGATAAAAGATCATTAAATTCCATCATATCTTCCATTTTTTAATTGGTTTCGGCTTGGTTGTGAAAATATTGAATGGTTTCTTGACCATCGAGACACCTTTGGGAGTGCGGTCATAGAATATCAAATGTTTCATGGTTCGTTCTCTTGAAATTGGATATTACCACTTATTTTACAAACCATTTGTTATAGAAATGATACGTTTTTATTTGATTATGTGTATTGATTTTTTAGTTCTATATCAGGCTCATATCAACTATTAATAGAGGAGAGGTAACTTTTATTCTCTATAAGTAGGTAACTAATTTCAATAGGCTGAGTAGGATATTCAGGTTTGTCGTTCATGATTTTTTTTTCATATTCAATTTTATCTTGGATCAGATAGAAATACTTGTTATAGATTATGGGGGAGCGCAGAATGATACTTTTCCTCTAGTTTTAGATTATTTTCATGACGTCTTTCTTGATGAGTTTTACAGCTTACAACTTGAGAAAGAGATCGATTTCATGATAAAGTTAGTACTAGGAGTAGATCTAGTTTCTATCGTGCCTTATAGGTTAGAACTAGCAGGGAATTGTGTGTTGAGAGTTCAGTTAGATGATCTGGATGAAATTGGTTCCATACGGCCTAGTATGTCACTAAGGGGTTCTTCCATTCTTTTAAATAAAAAGGTTGATGAGACTTTGTGCTTCTGTTTAGACTATCGAATATTGAACCAGATAATGCAAAGAACTGATATCGCCTTCCAAAAATTGATAATATATTTAATCAGAGAAGAGGTGATTAGATTTTCCATAAGTTTTAATAGATATTAGGGCATGATAATTTTAGGATGATACCATCAGGAATAGCTTATAATGATTTTAGGAGTAGGTATGACTTGTATGAGTTCATTATGATGTCATTAGTTATGAATAATTCAACTACGACATTAATATTGTAACGACCCAAACATTTTGAATGGTAGTTTTTATTTACTTTTGAATGATTTAATAAAGATGCTAATGGTTAATTCAGAAAGAAGAGTTGATGGCTTCATCCAGTAGACTCAAACCTTATAAAGCCCACTTATCAGAGCTTGGGAAGGAGGTTTCATATTTGGGCTTCACTTTGGACCATGCCCAAGCTGAACTCCAGCGTGTCAAGCTTGAATGGAACCGCCTATGGGAGAAGTTCAATTTAATGGAGATTACTACTAGGGCGATGTTATCTAAGCCTCCCTCAGATTCTCTCACTATAGCACACCTTACACTTAGGTCATATGCTGGTGTTATAAGGGGCTATGTAACGAGACCATAACAGCCTTGTGTAATCCTTTTATTTAAATAAAAATTGTAATTTCTTCTTATGATGAAGTTTGTGAATTTTCAAATGTTTGGATAAATGTAGTATTCATATTTTCGATGAATTATAGAAAAAGGTTATTCGAAAAAATTAATGTAAACCTTAAATAATTAATTATGTGTAATGATTTTAAAAAAATGGTCTTCTACAAGTATGTTCAGTACGAAATTTAGAGTCTAATAAGATCAACTTAATTTTTGAAGAATAGTAAATTATGAATAGTGATTTTTTTCTTAGGATTAGTAATGTGACCAAATGGATTAGTAATCTCACTTAAAGAGAGTATTAATATAATCTAGGCACCTTGATTAAGTAATGTGATTCCATAAAATAGGTAAATAACTGTTTCAGAAATTATTATTCAACTATTAGTTTTTTCAGGAGAATAGTATTTTTTAAATAAAAATTAAATTAAAAATATTTAGAAAATTATTTTTATAAAATGGATTTCATTTTTGAACTCAATGCATCAATATTATGTTAAGGTAATTTTTGGGGATTTTTCTGAAAAAAATGTATTTTCGGTGAATAGTGTATTTATTTAAAAATTAAATTAAAAATATGTAGAAAATTATTTTTGTAAAATGGAGTTCATTTTTGAAATTAGAGAATCAATATTTGGTTAAGGTGAAATTTTGGGAATTTTCTGAGAAAGTTGAATTTTCGATGAAAAGTGAAAATATAGTTTTTATATATATTAAGTATGTAATCAATATGATAGACTTATGAATAGTAAGATAAGGTATGAGGTGTCCCAAGTGACCAATACCATTGGAAAATACCATGGGAAAGCCCATGGTTTTTCCAATACCACCAATGAGGTGTCCCTTGGCCATTAATGCCTTGTCCCCTCACTTTCCCTATAAAAACCCACGCTTTCCTCCTTTAGTTTACACTCCCAGCTCTCCCCCAAAGAAGCTATAGTCTCATTACCTCTCAAAGGGTCCTCCCAAGGTTCCCCCAAGCCCTCAAAGCCCCATACTGTGTGTTTTAAGAGTTACATTTCAGGGTAAGGGAACCTACCTCTCTATTACTTTCCAAGTACTCTCTTTTATGTCATTTCTTTTATGCTCCATGTTCTTATGTTGGAGGATGTTCTTTTATATTCATCCTACCGTCCTTTTCATGTTCATATGATGAGATTCCCCCTCTTTCTCTCATCAATTCATTTTAAGAATGTATAAGTGGCGCCGTTAGGCTGTCGAATTTTTAAGGTATTCTTTCACCTTTCTCGTTTTCAAGATCTATTTTCATGTCAAGTCTTTCAAGTTCCTTTTTATTATGTTGGTGTATGATCTATACCTCTATAATACTGATATTTTATGTTCATATTATGAGTGACCCCATTTTATCTCATCAATTCATTTTTTTGATGTTTTAAATGACGCCGTTCGGCTGCTGAATTTTCATTAGAGAAATCATATTTCTGTCTTCCTTCAATGTTTTTCATTTCATATGATATGTCTTTCAAATTTCATTACAATCTTCTTATATCCATTATATTCTGTCCCTCTACTATTTTATGGATCATTTATGAGTGGGTGACCCATTTCCCCTCTCTTTTGAATGTTTTCTAAAACCCTACAACATAGCTGTTATGCTGCCGAATTTCCGTCTCAAAATGCCTCGCTATTTTTCTCAAATTATTTTATTTTATTAAGTGAATACTCAAAGCTCGTTCTTCTAAAGGGGTATTCACATATATACCATAATTGTATATTTTAAATTCAGGTATTTACATACATGAGACCCACTTTCCTTTTCTGTCGGTTTAAAGTGACATAAAGATCATGTCTTTAAAGCAGTTTTGAAAACATTATGATTATGAAAGGAAACCCATTTATTTTATGCTAAATGGGTTATTTATGAACTTTTTGATGATGATATATGTGGATCACATGATACTAAATACAAATTTAAGGGTTCTCCCTGATAGAGCTTCAATGCATTGGGTAAATACTTAATCTCTAGGGATGACCATTTTCTACGACGCCTTGGTGAATAACCTTGGTAATTTTTAATGATTCCTTGGGGATGGACCTTGGTGAAACAGATATGATTTTCTATGTTAAATGTTGAATCCACATCTTCAAGTTATGAAATACATTATTTTTATTCTGATATGCCTCATGATTTCTTTCTCATGCCCTAATGTTCTTTTTGATGACTTTATTTATCTATCTCAAGTTCACATGTTAAATGTTTCCCCTTGTTTCCCTTAATGGGCCTTCTGCTCACCCTTTCTTTTGATGTATGTCCCCAGGATATGAGATGCAGTAATGAACCTTGGATGAACATAAGGAGATTCCTTTCAAGCGTTTAAGAATAATGTTTTATGTTTTCATGTTTTATATTCCTGGTTTCTAATACACTAAACCATAAAGATCCTCGGCTTTGTAAAATGTAATGAAAAGTTATGTTATAAAAAGGTAGGATACTATAAATATCCTTAATGATTAATATATTTCATCATTTTATAGACCAATTTATGGCATGTTTTTTCAACAACAACTTAGTGTACACCTAGGAAGTTAATGATCATGCTTAAGTTATTAAAATCTTGTTGAGTACATTGAGAGAGAATCCAGTTTATGCTAATATAACTAAATTTAGTTTCTATATAGATAAAGTTCACTTATTGGGTTATGTCATCTCAAAGAATAGAGTAATAGTGGACTCATAGAATGTTCCAGACATGTTACCTTTGGACAGTCCTAAACATTTCATTGATATTCTGAGTTTTTTGGGATTAACAAATTATTATTAGCATTTTTTCAAGGGCTTTTCCCATTTATAAGAACAAATTTTTAGGTTGACCAAGGAATGGGTGATGTTTTTTTGGTCAGATTATCATGAGAGATTTTTTTTGGATCTAAAGGGAGGGTTGACCTCAATACCAATCCTAACTTTACTTGTTCTGGTTAAGGAATATACTATGTGCTGTGATGCATCTAGAGTTAGAATCAGAGTAGATTTTATGTCGAAGGACCAAGTGGCTACTTACAACTCAAGATAGCTCAGACCAAATTAATGGAATTATCCTACTCACGATATGGATTTAGATACTATGGTATCTGCACTGAGATGATGGATACATAATCTTATAGGTGAGAGGTTTTTGGAATACATTGGCCACAATATCCTTAGGTAGCTATTTTCTAGTAGTATCAAAACATTTTGTAGAGGAGGTGGATCGAGTATCTATAATATTTCGATATTGAATTGGATTATACATCAGGAATGTGAAAAATAATATCCAATTACTCAAAATAAAATATGTAGATGGATGGTACGTAGGAGTCTTACGATGAGTGGTGGATGATGGAACTCCTTGCAGACTTGTATCTAGATGTCCAGGAGTCCCATGGATGAGTAACTTTGACTTCAACATATGTTATACCCATACTTCTTGAGTGGATAAACACTTTGTAGTTATCTGGTCTGAGGGACATAAATCTAAGAGACATATTATATTGTGGGGATCAATCGATATGGTATTTTGTTAGCACCAATTCTATTCTTTTTTGTGGCCGAGTAAGGGTTTCTAAGGGATTGATTGAAGAGTTGATGAGAGTGTTCCATGATTTTAGATAGTAGTACATCTAGGTAAGAATATTTTTATCATTATCTCCATAGATACTATTTTTATCCACTAATGAAAAAGGAGGTAGTCAGATTTGTGGAAATATGTTTAACCAATTAGTAGGTGAAGGCAGTGCATCATAGGCCTTCTGGTATATTTCAGCCTCTACCTATTCTGAATTGGAAATGAGATGTTTTAACTATATATTTTGTGAAAGGATTCCACAGGACACCTCATAAGAATGATGCAATATGGGTGATCATATTGTGGCTAATGAAGTTATCCCACTTCCTTCCAATCAGGTATACCTTCACTGTTGATGATCTATATAGTATTTACGTGAATGTCATAATATGATTTCATGGTGTTATAAGATGAATTATTACTGATAAATATCATCATTTCACATACCATTTCTATAAAGGTCTTTATAAGGCTCCATGTTCATAGTTTCTTCTTGATTATAACCTACAATCCTAAGACTAATCACCAATTTGAATTGACTATTCAAATTTTTGAGGATATGTTATGAGACCATGTTTTAGATTTATTTGGTTCATGGGAGCGACATTTGGAACATTTGGAGTTCTCTTATAATAATAACTTATTAGCACCAATCCAAATGGAGACTTTAAATGTTTTGTATATAAGGTCATTTCATTCACCTATTTTTTGGTTCGAGGTTGGTGAGTCAATGATTGTTAGACCAAGTTTGATGCAGAAAATGTCTTATTAGGTTTAGTTGATTAGGAGGTGGTTGGTGACCACATAGAGAAGTAATAAATTTTATTATGATCAATATAAGTGACCTCTAGAGTTTTAGGTGGGTCATCATATTTTTCTTTTTGTGTCACTAATGTTGGGGAAAATATATTTAGGGAAACATAGAAGATAGTGCCCAAGTTTGTTATACCATTCAAGATAGTGGGAAGGGTCAGTCTAGTAGCATAATTATTAGACCTTATATAGTGATAAATTTCTATTCATGGTGTGTTTCATGTTTCTTATCTTCTAAAATATCATCTAGACCCTTATCATGTGGAAAAAGTTTATGAAATCAATATTGGTGTCGATGCTTCCTTTGAAGAGTTCATATTGTAGATCGTAGTAAGAATTAAATCAAGGGAAAAAATATACCTCTAATGTTAGCAATGTGGAAACATGGGGGTGTTCAATAGGATACATGGGAGAGGGAAACTGATATGCAAGCATAGTGTCCAGACTTCTTCACCGAGACCCCATAGTTATGCTTGGAGTTTCTTGGAGAAGAGTTGTAATATAGTGCGAAAGTTACAAGATCCTATAATTCTCAACGTATTTCCCTATATGAGTTTTGGTTCAATATATTTTAATTAGGTTTTCCTTATTCTTTTAATATGGAAGGTTAAGTCCCTTTTGGGGAATAGAGATAAATTTATAGGGAAAATGAACTAATGTTTAGAGACGTTTGTTTGTTTGAATTAATCGAGTTTGAGTATAAACATGTCAAGGGAATATAAGGGTTTTCCATGGTTTGGAATCCTTTAGAGGTGGTTCAATTTATTTTCATAGGATTTAGGTTGGAAGATATCCACTAAACATTTTCACACCGTGAATGATTTATACGATGTGAAATTGTTGCGGGAAAAAATGTCATGAACTATTTCATGGTGTGAATCATTACATGCCATGAAACTGGTTCATGATGGAAGATGGTATATTAGAGTTATTTTTATTCTAGGATACACATTCTTTGAATTTATCATAAATAAATAAATTCACATGGTGAAAGGAATTCACATCATAAATATCCCAAGATCATAGGTTTTAAACTATATTATGAATATGATTTTAATTCATCTACCATGCAAATTCCTCTTTTAGACCCTAGGACGACTCCAGGTTATTTTTTAGTGATTCCTTCCCTTTCAAATTTCTTGATCAAGTGTTTATTATTCAGTGAGTTTCTTCGCCTTTTCCCCATCTTCCTCTTGTTCTCTATTATTGCGGTGTAATTACTTGACCGCTATTGAACTGTGGTTTGATGTTTTGTGAAATTGGTTTTTCCTTAAGATATCCTTATTCTTTATTCATAATAGGAATATAACATTGAGAGTGTTTTTTTAATCACTATATAAAGGTATGTTATCTACAAAACAACCCTATGGTCTACTAATATTTGTTCAAGTATGTGAAATATTATGTGATTTCTTCGACACAACGTGGACATTAATAAACTAAATAATGGGGGATGCTAAACATGTGTTTGGATGACTAATTAGATCCTTTTGGTTTTAAGGATGTTGAGACCTATCTTGTAGCTACCCATATGGTGATCCTACCTTGGAATAATAATGAACTATTTAATGTTTTAAAATATAGTTTATAATGTCCTAAAATCTCAACTGATTGCTTGTGATATCTTCACCTTCGATAATAACCTAATTGATTTTTGAAATGACTTGGTGTAAATTGATATAAATTGGGTGTGTATACTTGAAAGAAAATTAATTAAGAAATAATTTATTATATGAATGGGTAATTTAATAAATAACAGTAATTGGTTGAATTAACCATTATTGATTATGATATTATGTTATGTTATTTTTGCTGTTATGACATGTGTTGTGATTTAGGGTTAAATTCTTATCTAAATATATTTTCATGCCGATGCTTATATTCTTATATAATAGTCTTTTCATGGCTATAATAAAATGATTACATAAAGTAATGTTCCTGGTGATGCTGAAATTCTTATATAAATGGATTTTCTTAGTTATGAGGAAATTCTTTTATAAAGGGATTTTCCCAATTATATTGAAATGATTATATAAACTGATTTTACTATATATTAATATAATTATTATAGGGATTGAATCGGTTATGTGATTATTCCATGGAGTTTTTTCCATTGTTGGCATGGTTGAGCTACATGATCAATCATATTCTGACATGGTTCCAAATAGGGTTAATTGTGTGTATTGTATTAATTGATTAACTAATACACCTATTTATTAAGTTATTTTATGAACTTATTATCATATTGGTTTTGTTTATACATATAGTCATCAAACTATTTCATCTTACTAACACCCTATCTGAGAATATATTTGGTAATCAATCAGATTACATGGATATAGGATTGGACAAGGGTAAATGACTATATTGGTGGTCGTTTCATGCTGGATAGGTTATAGCTTAGAGATGGGACTGACATGGGGTTTTGTTCCAGGGTCATTGGAGTTTAAATGTATTATCATGGTCATTTATATATATTAATTTTAGTTTAATATTTAGACATATTCCATCCAATAATTACATTAACACTTCATTTTTATTTTTATTATTCAGTTGACTTTTATTATTCGGTTTATCTACTATGATGTACTATTTATGATATTTCTATTACTGTGATATTTTATTATTTCCACTTTATTAAGACTCTATACAATGGGTTATAGGATATAAACTATGTTCTCCGCACCCCTATAGCTAGTCCACATTCATTTTCATACGAGGAGTGGTGTTGGAGGTCCAGTAACCAACTACATTTGACAACTTGAGAGAGTTTTGTATCTAGGGGAATTACATTAGGGGGACCTT
Source organism: Viscum album (assembly GCA_963277665.1). NCBI lineage: Eukaryota > Viridiplantae > Streptophyta > Magnoliopsida > Santalales > Viscaceae > Viscum > Viscum album. The sequence continues at coordinate 511,155,312 of OY728134.1, forward strand.
AAGAGGACTATAAATAGGAAAGAATATATAAATGTGCTAATACTAGGTTTTTTATTGAAGAGGAATGATAATTTGGTAGGGTTTATATAGAAAAAATGTCAGTTCTTTATTATTTTACCAAAATAGGGTTTGGATTATATATGGTAATGTAATCAAAACTGCAAAATCTTCTAGGGGTTTTCCCATGGTTTCTTCCAAATTTTATTTTTTTTCAATATTTTACAATTTTATGAAACAATATCATTAAAGGTATACCCTTTTTATGTGGGGGTGGATCATGTTTACAATGAATTGATTTTAAAACCATAAAATATAACACAGGGTTTCGAAGAATCATTAAGGGTTTATAAAATATATTAAATAAATTTAAAAACACATAATTTAAAATTAGAAATATTAATTTGGTAATATATATCTTTTATGTAATATATTAATTCAATTTTATATCATTATGATGTCATAATAAATATCCTATATTTTATAATATTTAATTTTTACCTAAAAATTCAATAGTGTCAGAAAATTAGGAAACAAACTTTGTTGGATAATTTTTATGTGGTGGTTTAAAAAATAATATTTATTTTATCCAAACAATTATTTGAATAAGATAATTTCCATATTTAAATAAAATAATTCTTTATTAAAAACTACTTGTTTTTAATAATAATGGTTTTCCAACCCTTATAACAATTACATATGGATTTATAAAATTATATTATCATTTATATCAAATAAATTATAATTAATAATAATATTTTATTAAAATTTAATTTATTTCAAATATTCATAAATTCATCAAAAAGTGTGTCTGGATGAAAATTGTATATTTTCTAAGAAATACACTTTGTGTTTCATCAAATTAGAATTTTATTTTTAACATACTCTCTAACACACCGATATTTTATGAGTTATATAATTTTAATTTCATTGATGTCTTGTGTTTTACACTACAAAAAGATTTTCTTGCATTATATGCAACACCGTATTAGCTTGCAGCATACACAACACTATTCTTGGATTTTGTTCCACACAATTTCAGGTTCTTTTGATAAAATTAATTTCACACCACACAGAGTATAGATTTTGTTCAATGTATAAATTAACTATGTTTGGATTATGTTATACGCAACCCTAAAGGAATCTTTCACTACACACAACACTGAGTTGGATTGCGTTACACACAAGAGCAACCTTCTTCAATATTATGCATTGTACGTGATACATAGTTTTACTAAACAACAATATTTTACTTTTTAAATGGGATATAAACTAGATGTTATGAATATTATTAACCGCATTTTTATTTTTATATAACATTAGCATTCAACATACAATGATATGAGAATAAAATCATTTTTTGATGGAATACCCATTTTAAATATAGTTTTTGACAATTTTATAAGTAATATATGAAAATATAAACTTATTATTTGGAAGAAGAACATAAACATTTACTTGGGATAAATTTTTGATATTTTTCTATTAACTTTTATATTTTGATTAATAGTGAAAATATGCTAAATTTTAATTGAAATCAACTTTTTTCATTGAAATAATTTATATATTTAAAATATATTATTTAATGGGTTTAAAGTATAAATATAACATATTTTTGTATTTTTAGACAATTTAAGTCCTTATCATTAATTTTACATTGAATTCATATGTAATCACATTTCAATCTTTTGCAATTTTTTAAACAAAAACCCATTTTTTTGACAACGTGATTAATTTTATATTAATTTTTGAAACTTATGTGTTTTGAATTTGTAAAAATGGATTCCGTGCATTCAATAAAGAAGGTTAAAATTGTGTAAATAGGAATTTTTTTGGGAATTATGAATAGTTACTCTAGTAATTATTTTATTTAGCATGGTTAAAGGGTAAATTTGATAAAATAAGGGTAAAAAAAATAATATTATAATAATATTACACTACCCTAAAAAATTACCTAATCTTATTTAATGAGATATTTCTGACATTGGGAATCCCTAGGTCTATTTGGGGACCCCATGGATTCACATGGATGTGAAAATGATGATTTATTAGAAATAATTTAATGTAAGGATAATTATAACCTAAACATATATATTTTACCAAATTGATTTTAATATGGGGTTATATAACAGAAATTTATGTCTATAAATAGTTATTAGAAATATAAAAATATTTCCTACTTCATGTAATTTTATTTATAATTTCTATACATTAGATAAATATATTTAATTTTGACAAAATTTTGACGTAGTGATTACCTCATCAATGAAAGATTAAAAAAATGAATTTACAAATATTAAAATATGTTAAATTTTAATATTTTGAGATCATCCACAAATTTTATGGATGACATTGACATATTATGGATGAATTAATTCATTTGTTTTGATGTAATAAGGTATTTATGAATTTAAAAAAAATTCAATTATGAATAGTATCCAAAATTGACATAATTCAAAAATTAAAACATAAAATAGATTGTTAAATGATATTAAATTTATAAAATTAAATGATTCATAAAAATGATTAATATAAGTCCAAATACGTCATCAATAACTTCTTGTGGGTCATTTGACAGGATAAGGGGAATACGCTAACCCACAATGTGTATATAACATGATATCAAGGTAAGATTAAAAAGGGTAAAATAATGGTAAAACAGAAAAGATAAGGATAAAAAAATATACACAACATGTCAAAAAATTATTGGACGATAAGTATTCAAACCAAGATCAGATTATATTATTATTAAACAAGAGTTTGAAAATTTTAAATCGAAATTGAATTTATAATAAATTAATATTTTGGAACTTTCCAAAAGTGCCATCTCCTTTCTTATAAACGAGCACCTCCTCCCTCTACTCTTCACTCTATTTTGAGCCTTCAAGATTAGATAAAACCTGTCCATTTCTCTCATAAAATTCCATAGTATAAATCTAGAGGTTTTGGTCTTCTTAAAAGACAAACTCTAGTTCTCTAAGAGGAATTTAAAGGAGGCACGTCAAGGAAGATGTAATCTCTTCTACAGATTCTTACAAATTTCTTTCTCCATCTACTTCCTCTTATTTATTTGTTTCATTTTAAAGTAGTAAAATAATTATTAATAATATACTATTATGTTATTATAAATATGAAACAACCCTATTTCATCTTCTACCCATCCTATGAAAAATGAAATCACAGCGCGTGTGTATGTACAACTTACCGTCTCTACACTGTGGTGTAATCTATTTTTCACCACCACCTTACTTGGATATGTATAGTGGTAGAAATAAGAAATATATATGATTATTTTAACATCATACTAATTTTTAGATACTATACACCATCCAATTCAATATGATTCAATATATATGGGAACGATATCGTCGCTCGTGCGTACGTACGGCTTACTGTCTCCACAACGCGATGCGATTCAATTTCCATGTTAACCATTTAAGAATGATTATAAAGTATATATAATAAATAATCATGAAATTCATGAAATAATAATTCTACTGTATTATATATATATATTCTATTTACATACTTCCATCCAATTCAATAAGGAACTGAAAACAACGTTCATGCGTACGTACGACCTGTCGTCTCTATGAACGGTGTATTCGATTTCATGTATCTATCTATTATATATATATATATATATAATAAATAAAAAAGATATGTATAAATAATGTTTTACATTTCGGAATTATGTAAATCATGATCTTTGTAATCATATGAAGAACAACAAGTCCAAACATGTACGATAAATGAAACGATTATTAACCAAAATGTTGCTTTAACATGGAATTGACTAATTAATGATTAATATAAAGTCATAAGTGCATAATATATGATTTCATAAATATTATTAGGGTTCTATTAAAATTTTATAATATATTTTATCCCACTATACAGAATTTTTGGCCACATACTGAAAACATCAGACCTAAGGTAAGGGATAACTTTTCCAATCTAGTATTATTCGAGATAGTTTATTCGTAAGTACCTAATAGGAAAATAATTATCATCCATGTCCATTTTTTCTAAAAATATTCTCATAAAATGTTTACTATTATTATATGTATTTTTAAACTCATTTTTACCCATTTTTAATTTTACTACATGGTTTTGATATAATCTTCATTTTGTTTACAATATGAGGTACTTTTTGAATTTTCCAAAAAAAGTATAAGGAGAATGTTTTTGTTTAACATTTACATCATGATTGATTTTTTTATGGTTTCATGATTTCTTACTTTCTAGAAGATTCTTCAAACCTATTTCATGTTTATTTTCAACTAAATTTTCTTTTGAAATTGTATGAAATTTGGGAAATGAAAATGTTTTTGAAGAAGAAAGGATATTTTCCTCAAGAACTAAGTTCAAGTGTTCTATAAAAATTATTTTCCATATAATATAAAGATTTTAAATAAGTTTATGTTTCTATACCTGATATTAATATGATTTGATGTGTAAATTATAGAATGATATTTTATATGGATTATGTTATGATCGAATGATATTTAGTAAACACATTTTATTTCTTGGGTTATGTTATAATGAATGATTTAGGTTTTGTGGAACATGTAAGAATGATTTCATTATGAGTTGGGTGGGACCTATATATAACTCCAATGAATTTGGTAATGATTTATATCTCATCATATAGACATGACTAGATCGACAGGTAAATCTGGTTCAGTAATACATGATTGGAACGATAACTAAACCCGGGTCAGTAATGGACTTTGTCCACTATGATGGTCTTGGAAACAATGCCTTGGCTACTATGTAAATCATATTATGTTATTAATGGTTTTCAACAATTACATGTTTTATTCCCATGATATTTTATCATGATTAATGATAATTTATGATCTATGCCTTACGTACTACCATTATTTATTTCATGACTCAAGATTTTGATTTTTAATCATTATGATCATGTTTTTACATTCAAATGATTATGGTTTGTTTTATTTTCTCCATGTTTACCCTTACTAATCATTTGAGGACACCCTTTTTATGTTTTATTTTACCTAGGATATAAATAATTTTTTTAGGTAGGAAAAAAAATGGTAAAGATATTTATGGGAGATGTTGAAGATCCTTCACTATGATTAGAAAATTATGTTCTGAGTTTGAAAAGACACTAAAATAATATGGTCTTTGGATATCTATTTGTGCAATGTATTATGTATTAAAAAAAATAAATTTAATGTCTATGTACATCATGATTGGGTCTCTACATTTTGTATCAGAGCAATGGTTTATTCAACCATTAGAAATTAGGATGTGAAAAATTTAGTGAGATCCCTAGAGATATTTCTAAGGTATGTCTAAGGAGGTAACAAATATTAAGTATAACTATAGGTTACTATCTAATAATTTTGGTAATGATCATAAATAAACTGTAATTAAACCTATGATTCTAGATATTGACGGTACTCCCCATTGAATATGTTGTTTTCCAAGAATGATTTTTGCATCTCACACTATTATTTTTTGGTTTTAGAAGATGGATGTAACCTGAAGGAATCGTGTTAATGATCAATGCATTGGAGAATGAAATTATTTTCCTCCTGAAAAACAAAATGTTATTAGAGACATAATGAAATTTTTTATTTCTATACTTACACAAGATATGAATCATTATGGACTCCCAAATTAGCAGAGAAGGGAACATTTTATTGAGCCCTTTAAGCAGCAACACCCACCTTCTTTCAGTGGGTATTCTGATCCAATTGTTTCCAAAAAATGGAACAGAACCATGGGAAAGATATTTTCCTTCCTTCATAGTTTAGAACATGAAAATATCATTTTGGATGTCTATCTTTTGGAAGGTGAAGAAGACCCGTGGTGGACTCAAATTAAGAATAAAAAGCAGCAAGATGAAATTGAATCCAAAAAATTGGACAAGTTAAAAAACTTATTTTTCAATAAGTAATTGCCTAATATTCTTCAAAAAAATATGGGAAATGAGTTCCTTGAGATTAAGCAAAAGGATGATTAATCTGTTGGTAGAAACGAGGGGAAATTTACAAGACATTCAATGTATGATTATGGCTTTATCATCTAATCGAAAAGTAATGTTGATCAATTCCTCAATGGATTAAAATGAAGTCTTCGAAGGGTATTAGCTATAAGTGACCTCAGTAGCTATGAAGGGATTGAGTGTTGTGATATCAAGGTAGAACTGGAAGTTGGTGTTACATATCCATCTCATGGTTTTGAGAATAAATTAAAGATGGAGTTCAATGGAAAATCTCAAAATAATGGTGAAAAGAATATAAATGTTTCGTTATGATCAATGTGTTGAAATAATCATGTTGGATATTGTATTAAAATTAATTGAAAATGTTTTAAGTGTGGAAAATATGATCATCGAGCAGTTGAGTGCTGAAGTAATAGGGAAAAGGTTGATAATGATGTGAATGGATAAAAGAATATAGAGAATGAACCATCAACACTTCAATGCTATAAGTGCAAGGAAAATGGGAATTATTCTAACTAATTCCCTAATACAAGGGTTAATTATGATTGGCATCAACAACCTATTAAGTTAAAAGACAAAGGGAAGTCACATGCGATCACTATTGGCGATGATGAGTATGACAATGAAGTAGGGGAATTATAAAGTTTTTATGTAACAAGATTTCAAAATTGTGCAGTGGAATCTCATTTATAGTATTATGGAATATTATAATATCTATGTATTTCTATATTATGATTTTCAATAATTATATGGTATCGAGAACCATGAAAAGTGATTGAAATATTTTTGGAAGGTAGATGATATGCTCATAATGAAGTCATAATGATAAAATAATATGTTTGATAGTAATAATGAGCTCTTGAATGATAAAAGTAAAAAGTGATATCATGGTTTGATTATATATACTTTTTGGTATATTTGTTTTATGGAAATAGTTAATTTTGACAGAATTAATTTTTTCACTAAGGTTATATGGAATTTTATGTTATTATCATATTTTAAGAGAATTCATGATTATGTCCTTCAAATGTTTGGAATATGTCCAACAAAATATATCTTTTGATATATGGGGGATAAATGATGGTATTCATGTTCTTGTTATATGACCTTTATAGTAATTGTTTTCTATGTACATTGAGATTAGACTGAAGTATTTTGGATAATCCTATTGGTTGGAATAGATTAATTTGGACATCATATTGTATTTTTTAAGGATAGAAAATTTTTTATATTATCTATGGATTGTTATAATAGTATAGTTTTGGAAAAAAGACTACACGCAGGATGAAAAACAACCCTTAGAGCCAGACAAGGCTGCGGGAATCAAACCCATATCCAAAGTGAGACATTCCTTTATCACTTATCAATGGCCTACAGGAAGTCCCTAGTTAGTAAAAATTAGTTTTATTTTATTAAGTGGTATGATAGATGAATTATAAGTCCATTTTTGGAACTATATATGATTAATCTCACCATATATGGACTTTTGTATATATAATATCTTGTGATAACATTTTTGTGATAAATAAAGATGGAATGCCCTATGATTCTATCGTATGATCTACTAAAACATCAAGAATGACAAATTCAACTTCATTTCTTTAAATAGTAAATGAAGTGGAAATTGTTCAGGGAACGACCAATAGTGATATTACACTGAAATCAAGTAAGTATTTCTCCTTATGAAAAAATTATTATAATTTAGTGAAATGTTCTTGGAATTCAAAAATTTTATCATAGTACCCTCTTATCTGATGAATCAAGTGGTCCCTAAAATCATCACAGATTTATGAATTTTTGGTAGTTAACTTTCTTCAAACCTTATTCTCTATCATTATCCACCTAAACTTGATGGTTTGATTTCTCTTCCATATCCATGTTTTCACATCCGACTTATGTTCTCTTATATGGAAACCTAGTGATGATTTACTTTGGGTAAGTGTTACATTTCTAACTTTCCTTTTTAAAATGATGTCTTAGTATTCCATTTAACTATGCGGGTTTTCATGAAAGAAACTTTCAAGTAGAAAACCATTTATAAGCTCGATGAATTTAGAAGGATAAATTCATTTTAAGGGGGTAGAATATAACACCTCAAGATTTTATGAGATAAATTATTTTAATTTCTTTTATATCTTGTGTTTTACACTAAACCAAGATTAACTTGAAAAATATGAAACATCGTATTAAATAAAAGTATACACAACACTATTCTTGGCTTGTGCTGCACACAATTTCAACTTCGTTTGACGGAATTGATTTAACTCCACAAAGAGTATAGATTTTGATCAATTTATAAATGAACTAAGTTAGGATTATGTAATACGAAAGTCCAAAAAAATATTTCACTACACACAACACTGACTTGGCTTTCGTTATGTGCAAGAGCGACCTTCATTAATAGCTTGCGTTGTACGCGATATTGATTTTCACTAAACAACGATATATTATTATTTAAATGGGATATGAACTAGCCATTATGAATTGAAATAACACCATTTTTAATTTTATATAATATTATCATTCATCTTACACATGACATGGGAACAAAATCAATTTTTCGGATAAAAGTAGTATTTTTTTAAAAAAGTAGTTTTATTGTCTTTTGATGGCGCACCCAATTTAATTTTTTTTGAAAATTTTATAATCAATATATTAGAAGATAAACTTATTCCTTGGAAGTGAGACATAAAAAATAACTTTTGATAAATTTTTGATATTTATCTGATAACTGTCATTTTTGATTAATAGTGAAAATATGCTAAATTTCAATTGAAAACATTTTTTTATTGAAATAAATTATATGGTGAAAATATATTATTTAATTTTTTTGAATTATAAATAAAATATCTTTTTATATTTTAAGAAAATTTAAGTCATTGTCATTAATTTTACATCGAATTCATTTGTAAAAACAATTAAATCTTTTGCAATGTTTTAAAAGAAAACCCATTTTTTTTACAATAGGATTAATTTTAAATTAATTACTAAAAATTCATTGTTTGGAATTTGGAAAAATATATTCCATATTTGGAATCAGTAGGTTCAAATTGTATACATAGTTAATTTTTATTTTTGGACATTATTAATAGTAACATTAGTAATTATTTTATTTACCGTGGTTAAAGGGTAAATATGGTAAAATAAGTGTAAAAGATAATATTATATTAGTATTAAACTATCCTAACACATGCCCTAATGTTATTGGATGAGATATTTCTGACCATGGGAATCCATGGGTCGATTTTGGGACCCCATGGATTTAAATGGATGTGGAAATAAAAAATTATAAGAATTAATTTAAAGTAAGGATTATTATAACCTAAAAATATATCATTTACTAAATCAATTTTAATATGGGTTTATATAATAAATCATTATTTATATAAATATTCACAGGGAATCCCAAATTATTTCCTAAGTCATGGTTTTTTAATTATTATTTTTAGATATTAGATAAATATATTTATTAATGACAAAATTATGAGGTAGTGATTACCTCATTAATCAAATATTCAAATAAGTTAATTATTAAATATTAAAATAAGTTTAATTTGAATATTTAGATTCCATACACAAATTTTATGGATTATGTTGACATATTATGGATGAGTTAATTCCCTTGGTTCGAATTAATAATTTTTTATTATTTAAAAAAAAGTCAAGTATGAATAGTATCCCAAATTGACAAAATTTATAAATTAAAACATAAAATAGTTTATTAAATGATATTAAATTAATAAAAATATATGATTCGGCTAAATGGTTAATATAAGTCCAAATATGTCTTTAATGACTTTTTCTGGGTCTTTTTACATGATATGGTAATTACATTATCCCACAATGTGTAAATAACAAGATATCATGGTAAGATTAAAAAGGGTAAAATAAGGGTAAAACCTAAAAGATAAGGATAAAAATATATTCAAAACTAGTAAAAATATTCTTGTATGATGAGTATTAGAACCAAAATCATCATATATTATAATTAAATATGTTTTCGACAATTTTAAATTTAAATTGAATTTATAATAATTTAATATTTTGTAACTTTCCAAAAGTGCCCCTCTCCTCTCCAATAAAAGGTCACATCCTCCATCACCTCTTCACTCCATTTTGATCATTCATGCTCATCCAAAACCATCCCATTTATCTTATAAACTTCACTATTTAAAATATAGAGGATTTTTTCTTCTCAAAAGTCCAACTCTAGTTCCCTAATACGAATTTAAAGGAGACATGTCAAGGAAGAGGTGACCTCTTCTACCCATTCTTTAACTTTTTTTCTTCTTATACTTCCTAATATTTAGTTGTTTCATTATAATGTAATAAAATAAATATAAATAATATAATTATATTTTATTATAAATATTAAACAACCCTATTCAACCGTCTATCCATCCTACAAAAAACAAAATCACCGCGTGTGCATACGTACAACATACCATCTCCACGCTGTTGTGTAATCAATTTTTACCACCACCTTCTTTGAATGGGTATAATGGTAGAAATAATAACTATATATGATTATTATAACATGATACTATTTTTCAGATACTATACACCATCCAATTAAAAACCATTCAACAATTATGGGAATGATATCGTCGCTCGTGCATACGTATGACTTACCATCTCCATGAAACGATAAGATTCATTTTCCATGTTAACCATTTAAGAATGATTAAAATGTATATATAATAAAAAATCATGAAATATATGAAATAATAATTCAGCTGTATTTATGTATATATATATGTAATTTACTTGCATCCATCTAATTAATTTAGGAAATGAAAACAGTATTCATGCATACATAGGACCTGCCGTCTCTATGAATAATATATTCCATTTCATTAATCTATCTATTATATATATATACATATTTATGTAATGAATATATAAGATATTTATAAATCATGATTTACTTTTTTTATGTAATTAAATCATGATCTATGTAATCATATGAAGAATAAAAAGTCCAAACACGTACGATAAATGAAACAATTATTACCCAAAATGTTTCTTTAACATAGAATTGACTAATGAATGAGTAATATAAATTCATATTTCAATAATATATGATATCATAAATATTAATATGGTTCTGTAACAAGTTAATAATATATTTAAACCCACTATACCCGAGTTTTAGACACATAGGGAATAAATCATACCTAATTTAGGTGATAACTTCCCCAATCTCATTTTATCCAAGTTTGTTTATTCGTAAGTATCTTCTGGGAATATATTTATCATCCATGTCCAGTTTTTATAAATATATTCTCATAAATTTTTACTATTCTTATATTTTTCTTTAAAGTCATTTTTACCCATTTTTTACTTTTAATACATTGTTTGGAAGGAATATTCCTTTTGTTTAACATACGTGGTACTTTTTGACTTTTACAGAAAACATACGAGGATAATGATTTTGTTTAACCTACACAAAATGAATGAATTTTTATGGTTTCATGAGGCCTTAATTCCATGAAGTATCCTATACAATATTTCATATTTATTTTCAACTAATTTTTTTTGAGAATGCGAGACATTTTGAGAAAATAAAACATTTTTGAAGAAGAAAGGATATTTTCCTCATGAACTTAGTTCAAGTGTTTTTTAGAAATTATTTTACATCTAAGATGTAGCTTCTAAATACGGTTAGTTTTCTATCCCTATTATTACTATGATTTGATTGTGTTAATGATGGAATGATATTTTATATGGATTATGTTATGATGGAATGATATTTAAGAAAACCATTATATTTTATGGGTAATGTTATCATGAATGATTTATGTTTTGTAGAACATGTAAGAATGATTTCATTATGAGATAGTTAGGACCCGTATCTCCCTCCAATTCATTGGGTAACTATTTATATCACATGATATAGACCTGAATGGAATGGAAGGTAAATCTGGTTGGGTAATAAATGGCTAGAACAGAATGTAATCCCGATTCAGTAGTGGACTTTTTCCACTATGATGGTCTTGACAACAATTCCTTGGCTACTATAGAAATAATATTATGTGATTAATGGTTTTCCACAATTCCATGTTTTATTCCCATGATATTTTATCATGATTAATGTTCCATTATGATCTATGAATTACATACTACCAAGATTTATATCATGACTCAAGATTTTGATGTTTAAACATCATGTTCATATTTTTCTGTTCAAATGTATATGGTTTGTTTTATTTTCTCCATGTTTAACCTTACAGAGCATTTGAGCTCACCCTTTTTATGTTTTATTTTCCCCAGGATATAAAAAAAGGTTTTAGGTATGAAAAAAGGGGAAGATCGTTATGGGAGATGTTAAAGATCTTTCACCATGATTAGTAGACTATGTTCCGAGTATCAAAAGACATTAAAATTATATAGTATTTGGGCATCTGTTTGTATAATGTATTAATTCTTACACAAATGAAATGTAATGTTTGAATACATAAATATTGGGTATATACATACTCACTAGTTAATAATTTAAAAATTTAAATTATAGAGGGACAAAAAAACACATTGATTTATTAAGAGGAAATATTTTATTTAATATTCTTATGTACTAGATTCATAACCCTTTGTTACACAAGTTAATTACCTATAGGTAAAGTGTGTAAAGGTGATATTTTCATTAGGTGGTTTAGAAAAAAATATTTGGATTGTGAAACCAATGAAATTTAAATTATCTTATAAATGGTTTCAATCATTATTATAATGTTGAATCTTCTATTCAGATTAGTCAAGGGAAAAGCTAAATGATGCTATCCCACATTAGAAGAGTTGATAATTGGGCTACATAGGGTACAATCTAACATTATGAGGCCATCACTTATTCCTTCTATGTCAATTGGACTTGATCAAAAACCGTTATATGTAGTAGTTAAAAAATCATGGTTCAATATCTATATTATCAATAATTATTTTAACGACCTGAAATTTAAATATAAGAACACTATATTCGATAGCATTTATGACACACAACACTAAGCACGTAAGGGAATATAATTTCCTAATACATTAGAATATATTTATTATTTTTGATAAATTCAATATATTATATATATTTCATTTCATGTACTAATGATTTATCATGCACCATATCTAACAACTAGTTTCATCAACATCTTGTAATACACAAAACACTGAGTTTTATCGAGGAACTATATATTATTAAAATATCTTTATTTAATATAATAAGATATAACCTAACCGTTAAATTAGTAATTATGAATAGCATTAACTAAATTTTAAAAATCTATTGTTTAAAAAAATATAAAATGAATTCATTGGTTACAAACTAATTAGAAATTAATATAAGATAAAATTTAATAAAAAAAGAAATTTTTTAATTGAAATTATTTTTATGCTCACAAAGTTGTTTTATACTAAAAAATTAAATTAATTACAATTAGTGTGTGATATTAATTTAATATATATATATATTATATTTAGTAAAATATTTTCGATATTCATCCAATAGATTTGATAGTCATAAGATAACAACAAACACAATATTTCACATAAAATCAATATTTTTTTAAAGGAACTTTTACATTATTTTAATGGAGAACCTATTTTACATCCATTTTTTGGAACTTTTATTAATTTTATATGTAAAAATGAAATTCTTATTTTTACTTGGAACATAAATTTTTTAGGGTCATTTTTTGGAAATTGTTTCGGATGTTTCAATTTTTTAAGAATAATGAACAATACTAAATTTTATTTCAAAACTACTTTTAGTATAATCTATTAATAAGGTTAAGTTATATTTTTTATGGGAGATAAAAATGTTTAGATATATTTTACATAAATTTATATAATTTATGTTATTGGAATCAATTTTACTTTGAAATTAGAAATAAAAACATAGAAAACAGTTCAACATTTTCACTTTAAATCCTGCTTTGTCACCCCGTTCGTAGGATTAAATTTCAATTAATTTTCACCACTTCTATAATTAGAATTTGGAAAAATTGGTTCCATATTTTTATTCAGAATAATTTATAAAATCTAATATGGTAAACTTAGTTTTTTATAAAAAATATTAGTGAAAGTGATTAAAATTAATTAGAGTGATTATAAGGAAAATTAACTTAATAAGAGACAAAACCTTAATCTTAAGGTCCAAAAAATCCAGAAAAAATTTAAAAATAAATTTTATGGATATATTTTGACCCTATAATTACATGGATATAATTTTCTCTTTTATTTGAGCCACTTTAAATAGATAAATATTGGTGGAATTCACTTTTACAAAATTTACAATAATTCCACTCATCCAATAAAATAAATCACTCACACAACCCACTTCATAAAATCTCTAAATACACTTAGAATTGACCAATATCTACCCAAATATATCCTAAAACACCCCAATAAAATTGAAGCCTCACAATGGAAATAAATCCATTCAAGTAATTCCTTTGGTGTAAACCAAAAAAAATTTACCCGAATATGAGGTAATGTCCTCCCCTAAGATCTTTTATTTTATTTTCAATATCCACACCCTAAATTATTTTTATTTAATTATTAAATTATATAATAAGTATCATATATATACTAATATATTTTTATATTAATATTTCTACCTACACATACACACAATTCTTTAAAATGGGTGATGAAGTTACCATTCAAGTGTCTGGTAAACTACTACCTCATGAAATGATGTCCCTCGTTTTCCCCTTTACCAACCTTCATAGTTTTTAATAATGATAGAAATAATATTTATAAATGATATATATGACATTTATAATGACTTTATTCTTCTGTAATTTTAATATATAACATACATTTTTATTTCCATTTTATAGGAATACAATAACATCTTTTGTGGAAGTGTGGACTACCGCCTCCTCAAAGCGGTGTGAAATGTTCACACGATACATGGAATATATAAAAGATGGTTTTAAATTAAAATTTTTGAAATAAATGATGTATATAAAAATTTGATGAGATAATTACCTTTCTGTAAATATAATATAGTATTTTCTTTTTTAACCTTTTTCACACACAAAAAAGTGACAATGTTGGCTATGGACATGTGGAATACCACCACCTCGACATGATGTGATTACTTTTACCTCAAGAAATTATATATATATATATATATAAGATTAAATAAAATTACATTTAAAACATATTTATCATTATGTAAAGATACATTGTTACTTACCTTTTTTTCCATAAAGGTCATTAAATATCAAGAATGTTACTCAGGCTTTCGTATAGTACATAATCATCGTGATTGTGGCATTGGATCATTTTTCATAACCATCACTCAAGATTGGTTTTAAAAGTATAATTGATATTTAAATATTATAATTATTTCATTATTATTATTATTATGTATATGTCAATATAATTACCCCTTTGACCGTAATTGACAAATGAAATAGTTTTTTGACACATAAACCAAATAAGGTCAAAACAACTGACATAAACAAAATTGATTAAGTAGTTGTTTAAATTTTTTTATTAAGTGTAATTAATGTAATTATAAAAATTAAAATGGTTTTTATGCAAGTAATAGTTAACATATGTTTATTATTTAGGAATATAAAGAAACATGTGAGAGGTTAGAATCAAGGTAATGGGTTTTATCTCCATTTACATTCCATGGAGACTTATTTTTTGTTACACTCTAATTAACTTTTATATGTTATATATACTTCCCTTTGAAATGATATATCCTGAATGTCCTTATTCTCATGGTACTCTTTGTTTCATTTAATGTTATTCCTTAATGGGGATTGTGATTACAATGATTTAAAGGGGTATTTGAAGGGACCAGCTTTCAAAAGGCAGGATCTTGTTGAGATGGGTACAAACATGGTAGACCATCTCTCTCTAAAATCACAAGTGTTTAGGGTTTCCTTTGCTTTGATTCTCTGTTTTTGATCTCATGGCCGGTTCGTTTATTTTTCTCGGAAGATTCAATTCTCACCATTTTTCTGTTAGCGGGGACAATGGAGGCGATGTGCAGAAGGAAGAAACCATTCTGAAAGAAAAACCTAAGCCGGTTTCCTTCCTACATGCATTGAAAGGCACAGATCTGTGCACTGCTATCGCGAGGAAATTGCCTTTCTGCAAGAAATTAGATGACGAACGTCTTGTGGTTGAGGCCGATTAGGAGGCACTGAAGCAGTGAACCCAATACTATAAATTCTTGGTGTTGGGTCGCATTTCTTACCTGACGGGTGACAAGCCATGGCCGGTGTCAGAGCTCAAACTAAGGATCTCACATATTCGGGGTTTCAATGCTTGGAAGCTCGTTCCGATTGGCCACAGATATTTTCACATTCCTCTAAACTCACAGGAGGAGCTCAACAGAGTCTAGAATCTCGGAAATATTTATTTGAAACCAGGTATGCTGCGTCTCTCGGAATGGGATTTCTCATTCAATCCTCACACTCACCGAAACACGACGGCTCAGATCTGGGTGCGATTCCATGGTCTAAATTTCTTTTTTTGGCATCCCAAAATCCTAAATGACATCTACTCTTGCATCGGAACTGCACTGAAGATAGATCATTGGACTATCAATGCTGAGCTCGGCTTATATGTGAGGTTCATGGTGGAAGTTGACCTTGATCACAAGCTTCCTGATTCGATTGCCTTCAACAAAAATGAGTACAAAGTCGACATCTGATTGGAATTTGAATGACGAATTCATTTCTGCGATTTGTGTAAGATCATTGGGCACTCTCTCATGAATTTTCATGTGATGAACCGCCAGGTGAAGTCACGAGATGACCAATCGAAGGATGACGGGTGGACTCAGGTTCGTCGGAAGAGGCGGGATTAGTCCGTTGCCATTGGGATGCAAGAAAATAATCTGAAAAATGAGGGATGATGGGTGGAGAAACTACCTATGGTGGGGGAGACCTCTAGTGTCAAATGGTCTGACTTGGCAGAAGAGGAGGAGAATGAGGATACTAATTCTGCTATCATGGCTGAAATTCTGTCTCCAGTGTGGGTCATCCTCGAACACCCTCCGGCTGCGTCTGATGAAACTGACTCAGGCTACGGCATATTAGGCGATGGCCAATAGGCGATGCCTCAGGTCTTATCCAGTGGCCAGAGCACCTCTGTTTTGGGAGCCTCAATTGGGAAGTCCCTCACTCCAGATAAAGTTGATGTAGGTTCAAAAATGTTGCAGACGGTCTGCCATCAGGATTCAGATGAGGGTCCCCAGGTAGGGCCTCCTGTGGATACTACTATGATTATAAACATTGATCATAACCTAAGGGAAGACACAGAACTGAAGGTGCAAAGCAAACAATGTGCAGAGTACCATCATGACTCTTCGAGTGATGGTCTTCAGGACGTGTCTAGTATAGAGAATCATGAGGTTGCAGGTAGGCTATCAAAGGGTGAGGTTGCAGGTATCTCTTCATCCTCCATTTGTCTTGCTGATAAGGATCTTATTAATCAGTGGGTGCACACCCCACTGCCAAGGTTGCTGATCAATTAAAAGGTACAACTGACCAAATTGGTCAACCTGTACCTCCTTCAAAGGAGACCTGTATGGAATTAAACTTGGACCTTACTCTCAATAAAATCACCAATGACACCTCAGATTAGGTACAGATGGAAACTGAAAATACTTACACCAACAAGGTGACAGGCCCCAGTGATCTGGTAGTGGTAGTGGGCTCCATGGACACTACTACTATCGCCTCAGGTTCCTTTGATGCCTCCGCATCTATTTTTCCTTCAAAATATTGCTCAGCGACTCCGCTGGTAGCTAAAATCCCTTTACTAAAAAATCAGGGTACTGATATTAAACATGAACCTAATGTCTCTATTTCCCCTTCCCAGAATATGCAGGTAAATCAATCCAGTCCTTCTTCCTCACATGAACCAAGAAGGTCAGAAAAAAATAAGGGCTCGGTGGAAAAAAAGGGAGATCTAGGTCCAAAGAAGGTTTAAATGAATTGCTTATTTTGTAATTGTTATGGTTTTGCTAACTCTGATACTTTTATTGTGTTAAAAATATTATTTTTGACTCACAAACAATTTTTTTTTGCTATGGCTGAGCCTAAAAGAAACTTTTTCTTTGAAATATTTACACTTGTGCTCTTTTGGGTATAAATTCCTTGGTGCTTGTAAGGAAGGTACTTCTACTGAAACTCTTTGGGTTTTTTATCATACATCTTCACAATCTGTTAATGTGCTGAAAAATTCTCACCAAATGCTTACCTGTGATTTTTCCTCTACTGGTGTTCGTACTGTCTGCACTTTGATTTATGCTAAAAATAGATATCAAGAACGAAGATCTATTTGGATTGACCTCCTTTTCCTCTCTAGTTCTATTCAGGACCCCTGGCTGGTGATCAGTGATTTTATCTCCATTCTTCTCCCAAGTGAAAATATTGGACCGTTTCATTCTACCATATCAACTAGAGAATTTAAATCCTCTGTTGAGGACTGTGACCTTATTTAAATCAACCTTAAGGGTTCTAAATATACTTGGTATAGAAAGTGCCTCAACAGGATGGTGGCTAGAAAACTTGACAGAGCCTTCACCAATACTTCTTCCCTTGATAAATGGGATTCCATCTCTAGTATTACCTTACCTAGGATCAACTATGATCATTATCCTATTCTTGTCAGCTTCACCTCTAAGGGCTCAAAATCTCCCCTCCCTTTTAAATTTATCAATGCTTGGGCTGAGGTACCAGATTGTTCCAATATGATTAATGATCTCTCGGTTGTCATAAGGCACGAAAATGATTCTTTTTCTTGCATTGCTAAATTTAAAATTTTGAAACAACAACTAAAGGGTTTGTGCTGTTGTACCCCACACTCTTTGATTTTCATGATCACAATCACTTTCATATATGTTTAAATTTGTTTTTTAAGTGTTGTGGATGATAGGAAAAAGATTTCCAAAGGATTGGCCCAAGAATGGACAAGAAATGGACTGAAATTCAGTCCACCGGCCAACCGGTGTGATAGCACCGGCCAGCCGGTGGAACTGGCAGAGGGATTGCCCACTGCCAGGTTCCACCGGTCGACCGGTGGCTCTGTCACCGGTCGACCTGTGGCACCCAGCCCAAATAGTATTTGCTACTGTCTTGCCACCGGCCAGCCGGTGGCTCCTCCACCGGTCGACCGGTAGAGCCTGGATCAAGACTCTTCTTCTCTACCAAGGCACCGGCCAGCCGGTGGCCTTGTACCGGCCAGCCGGTAGCCCAGTCAAACTAGCCGTTGGCTTTGACCAGTCAACTCCCATTTGGCCTCCAACGGCTCTTTAAGCCTTTACAACGGCTCCGAAGACTCCCCAAGGGTTCCATGCCTATAAATAAAGGCCAAGGAAGCCCCGGACACTAACCGGAACGATACGGAATCCCACGGACACCTTGTTGATCATTTGGCGTACCTCCGGTGCATTCCTCCAAGGGAACCCCAAGTGCTCCATCCAATTCCACATTCAAGAGCACCCTCAAGAAGCTTGGGAGAGCACGCTACATCAGCTCCATCATCCAATTGGCGCCCAAGTCTTCCTCCAATACGGTTTTTCTTTTATATTCATTTTGAGCTTTAAAATTGGGTTTGTGCCTACAAACCCCAAACCCTTTTCTCATCCCCCTTTCTTTTGGGTTCTCACACCACCATTAAGGTGTGAAGAGGTTTCTTCAAGCCTTCCCCTTTTAAAAGGCTTGTGTCACGGTGAGCTAGCCTTCACCCGTTAAAAAGGCTAGTGGGTTTTTTCTCAACCATCAAAAGCAAGTGGGTTCTTGCTAAACCAATAAAAGCAAGCTGTAATAGGTCCTAGTGCTACCTCAAAGCCTAGTGGGTTTCTTGCTAAAACCATTGAAAAGCAAGCGGTAGGAATCTCTCAACGGTTGAGTTGGGAGCGGAGACGTAGGCCGGGTTTTGGCCGAACTCCGTTATCAATTTCTTGTGTGATTGCCTCTTTATTTCCGCTGCACTTTACTTTGTTTTTTAATTTGTTAATCAATTTTTTAAAAGGCAATTCACCCCCCCTCTTGCCATCTTTTCCCCGTTTCTTCCACTCAACAATTGGTATCAGAGGAAGTATTTGAATAATTCCCTAACCGGTTTCAAATTAAAGATCCTATTTTTTTTGATGGCTTCTACCGCTTCTTCCTCTCAATCCCCCGAAGGACATTCTTTGGATCGTGCTCCATTCTTTGATGGAGTCGATTATACTTTTTGGAAAACCCGCATGACCACATTTCTTAAAAGTATTGGATATCCTATTTTTAGAATTGTTATGCATGGTTTTACTCTCTCTTGTAAAGATGAATCTCAATGGACCCCCGTAGACATTGCAAATTTCGAACTTGATGGAAAAGCCATGAATGCTCTACATTGTGGGTTAGATCGTAATGTTTTTGATTGTATTTCTTCTTGCTCTTCTTCACATGATATTTGGAAATATTTAGAGCTTACCCATGAAGGCACTAAGAAGGCTCAAAAGCAAGAACCCGACAACAAGCAAGAACCCGATGAAAAATCCGTGCCCAATTGCCCACTCCACAAGAAAAGGGCCAAGAAAAAGGAGAAGAAGAAGGCTTCAAAGGCAACATGGAGTGATAGCTCCACCTCTTCATTCTCCTCCTTCTCCTCGAGAGACCAAGGTAAAAAATGCCTAATGGCAAATCATGAGGTATCATCTTCCGACTCTTCTTCCTCGTCTTCTAGTTCTTCTAATTCTTTCAATCATCTTTCTTATGAAGAACTCTCACATGCTAGAGACCAATTAGAAAATCGTTTTCATAAACTTTCTTCAAAATTTGTCTCTTTAAAAAAGTCTTTCAAAAAACTTTCCTCCGAAAAAGAACAACTTCTTAAAGAGAAGGAGGAACTCTCCCTAAAAATCCAAAATTTCCCCAATGTTGATTCTATGGAATCAACCATCAAAGACCTAAGGGAGACCCTAGCTAAGTTCACCCAAGGGGAACAAAATTTGAACAATTTGCTTGGTTCCCAACGTGTTTCTAGAACCACTCAAGGACTTGGCTACACCAACCAAGCTTCCTCCTCCCATGCACCCACTATTTTTGTAAGGGGGAGCTCCGATTTTAAATTTTGCAATTATTGTAAGAAAACCGGGTACCTTATTTATGAATGTAATTGTAAAAACGCCCGGTATGGCCAACCCAAATCGATTTTTTATTCGGACGAATTTTATAGGAGAAGACCCGCTATGAGACAAGTTTGGATTGAAAAATCCCTTCTTGCGAGTCTCTCCGGGACTAAAATCATCTCTTTTCAAAATCCCTCTCCCCGGTGACTTTTTGTTTTTATTTAGGGGGAGTTAGGTTTGTTTAAGCTTTTTGTTTCAATTCAAACTTTCAATTTCAAATTAAGCCCTTTTGATTTCTTTTTCAAAATTTTCAATTCAAACCTTCAATTTCAACTCTTGGTATCAAATTTTCGATTCATTTTTCAATTTAAATTTTCAATTCATTTTTGATTCAAAACTCTCAATTTCAAAAATTTCATTTGGTTTCAAATTTCAAATCTCAATTGGTTTTTGATTCAAAACTTTCAATTCAAACTGTTATTCAAATTTTCATTTCAATTCTTGATTCAAAACTTTCAATTCAATTTTCAAAATTTCAATTGGTTTAAAAATCTCTATCTTGTTTTTCAAAGTTTTCCCTCAATCAAGTTTTATGCCCCATTCTATTTTGATAATCACAAAGGGGGAAAAATTTCTTGATTGATTGGGGGAGAATCTTTTCTCTCATGCTTAGTATTTATTTTCAATTTTTCATTTAAAGCATGCCTTTCATTTAAGTTTTTACATTACTTAGATAAGTGATTGTGATCATCAAAATAGGGGGAGATTGTTGTACCCCACACTCTTTGATTTTCATGATCACAATCACTTTCATATATGTTTAAATTTGTTTTTTAAGTGTTGTGGATGATAGGCAAAAGATTCCCAAAGGATTGGCCCAAGAATGGACAAGAAATGGACTGAAATTCAGTCCACCGGCCAACCGGTGTGATAGCACCGGCCAGCCGGTGGAACTGGCAGAGGGATTGCCCACTGCCAGGTTCCACCGGTCGACCGGTGGCTCTGTCACCGGTCGACCTGTGGCACCCAGCCCAAATAGTATTTGCTACTGTCTTGCCACCGGCCAGCCGGTGGCTCCTCCACCGGTCGACCGGTAGAGCCTGGATCAAGACTCTTCTTCTCTACCAAGGCATCGGCCAGCCGGTGGCCTTGTACCGGCCAGCCGGTAGCCCAGTCAAACTAGCCGTTGGCTTTGACCAGCCAACTCCCATTTGGCCTCCAACGGCTCTTTAAGCCTTTACAACGGCTCCGAAGACTCCCCAAGGGTTCCATGCCTATAAATAAAGGCCAAGGAAGCCCCGGACACTAACCGGAACGATACGGAAGCCCACTGACACCTTGTTGATCATTTGGCGTACCTCCGGTGCATTCCTCCAAGGGAACCCCAAGTGCTCCATCCAATTCCACATTCAAGAGCACCCTCAAGAAGCTTGGGAGAGCACGCTACATCAGCTCCATCATCCAATTGGCGCCCAAGTCTTCCTCCAATACGGTTTTTCTTTTATATTCATTTTGATCTTTAAAATTGGGTTTGTGCCTACAAACCCCAAACCCTTTTCTCATCCCCCTTTCTTTTGGGTTCTCACACCACCATTAAGGTGTGAAGAGGTTTCTTCAAGCCTTCCCCTTTTAAAAGGCTTGTGTCACGGTGAGCTAGCCTTCACCCGTTAAAAAGGCTAGTGGGTTCTTGCTCAACCATCAAAAGCAAGTGGGTTCTTGATAAACCAATAAAAGCAAGCTGTAATAGGTCCTAGTGCTACCTCAAAGCCTAGTGGGTTTCTTGCTAAAACCATTGAAAAGCAAGCGGTAGGAATCTCTCAACGGTTGAGTTGGGAGCGGAGACGTAGGCCGGGTTTTGGCCGAACTCCGTTATCAATTTCTTGTGTGATTACCTCTTTATTTCCGCTGCACTTTACTTTGTTTTTTAATTTGTTAATCAATTTTTTAAAAGGCAATTCACCCCCCCTCTTGCCATCTTTTCCCCATTTCTTCCACTCAACATGTGCTTCTCTAAAACAAATCAGATTAACACGAACATCTCCTCTTTAGAGAATGACCTCATTCGTATTCAAAGCTCCAACACTTGCTCTGATTTTTCTCTTGATCCCCAAAATGAAATTACCAATTCTTTGAAGCTTAACTCTATTTTGAAGATCAAGGATAACATGCAGAAGCAAATCATTAAAAACAAATGGATTTCAGATGGGGATAATAATACTAAATTTTACAATTCCCTTAAAATAATTAAGATGATTTGTAGGCCCCTTGCCTTTCTTAGAGTTGATGACACTCTTATTGACACCGAATATGCCATTGATAATCATGTTATTGATTGCTTTCACAATTTATTTAATGGTCCAGAGGATAGTAAGGACCTTCTGCCTGACATCATTCCTATTATGGTCATGACTAAGGACAATGATCATCTCTTAAGATTACCTATGGATAATGAAATCAGGGAAACTGTTTTCAGTCTCAACCCTGACAGTTCCCCAGGTCCTGATGGTTTCAACAACGGCTTCTTCCAACAATACTGGGATCTCATCCATGTGGATGTTTGTAAATTGGTTAAATCCTTTTTCTCCACCGGTCTTCTTCTTCATGGGTTAAATGGTCAATTCCTTACTCTTATTCCTAAAGTGGACAATGTTGGTGAGATTCGTCTTTTTTGACCCACTGCTCTCATCAACACCCTTTATAAAATTATGAACAAACTTTTTGCGAATACACACTCCTCCATATCCAATAAAATTGTTTCTTGGAACCAATTTGTTTTTATCAAAGGAAGAACTGTCCAAGATTGCATCTGCCTTGCCTCTGAATGTACTAATATTCTTAATAATGTTTCTATAGGAGGTAGTCTCGCAATTAATTTAGACGTCAGGAATTCTTTTGACACATTGTACTGTAACTTCATTTTAAAGGATCTTAAGAATTTTGGGTTTAATGACTCTTTTACTACCATGATCTACACCTTATTCAATTTGGCTTCCATCTCAGTGCTGGTCAATGGGTCCCCTAAAGGTTATTTAAAATCCACAAAGGGGGTTAGGCAAGGTGAACCCCTCTCTACCATTATTTTTGCTATTGTTGAGGATTATTTAAGCAGGCTTCTTTTGAACCCTTTGAATCAAAACAAAATCAATCCCATTCAGGCCTCTAGAAAAATAAATGTTCCCACCCTCCTTTTATATGAAGATGATATAATTTTATTTTTAAAGGGTGATAAAAAGAACATTAAAAATCTCAAAAGTGCCCTGGAACATTGTGAAGATGTTTCGATTCAGGCGATAAGTTAGAACAAATCTTTTTTTTCTTTGGGAAAATTTTTTCCCCCAACAAAAAAGTCCCATTTTTGATTACCTAGGAATCAAGGAAGGCTCTTTCCCTTTAACTTATTTGAGGGTTCCTATTTTTTGGGGAAGGCCTAAATCTAGTTATTTTCATAGCATTGTTGATCATATAATCTATAAACTTTCATCTTGGAAGGGTAAGTCCCTTTCTATGGCTGGTAGAGTTTTTCTTGTTTTGTCTACTATTGTTTACAAAATGGTTTATTCGATGATGGTATACACTTGGCCTGCCAGACTTCTCAAAAAAATCGATGTTCTCATTAAAAATTTTGTTTGGTCCGTTAGTACGATTGAAAGATAAATTTTCACCATTACTTGGGCCACTTGTTGTAAACCCATCGATAAAGGTGGCCTTGGAATTAAAAATCTTATGTTTTTTAATGAATCCCTTCAAGCTAGAATGACTTGGAATTTGATTCATAGCAACTCTGATTCCTTGATATTTCTAAAGAAAACATTCGTGACCAAGCTTCGGAATGGTAATTTGGGTTATATCACTTCTTCAATCTGTACATCGATTATGTGTTATTTCCTTAAAATCATGAGAAATTCTAGATGGATGGTTAGTGATGATTCCTATATGAACTTCTGGCTGGACAATTAGACTGGTGTTCCTTTGATCTCAATGATAACTTGCACCACTACTCTTGTGAACACCAACTACACTATAAGTGAGGTTGTTAACTCTCATGACATCATCTGTCTAACCCACATCAGTCATACAATTGAAAATTATCACTTTTCTGATACTGATGACTTTTTCATTTGGGAACCTGCTCCAAATGGTGTCCTGTATTCTAAAAATTTCTACAAAAACAATTTTAGTAACTCTAATTCTCTATTTTTTTGTTGAAAACTTTTAGCAAACCTTGGATCAAGCCCTTTGAGCTCTCTCTCATTTTGTGTGTTTCTCATGATAGGGTCCCCACTAATGCGTGTCTTCAATCTTTTGGGATCTCTCTTTGTTGTAGATGTCACCTATGCAACCAACATCATGAGGATGCTAATAATTTTTTCTTGTCTTGTGCTACAGCTCCAGCTCTTTATAATTACATTTCTAACATTTTTGGTTGCATATGGTCTCTACTTGCTTATATTAGCTCTCAACTTCAAAATTGTGTGATTTGGGACGCTTCCAAACAAATCAAGAATCTCTTTCTAGCTGTGGTGGAAGAGCTCCAACATGTGATCTGGTATGATAGAAATAATTTAATTCATAATAATTTCTCTATGAATCTAAATGTAGGTAAAATGTGTATTCTCATTTCCATCAAGGATTCTGCCTCTCTTCAGAAGGATCATTGTGACAATTATGATGGTGATTTTGAGATCCTCCACCGGCTTCAAATTGCGGGCTCTTATAGGAAACCCGGATGTACCTTTGAGGTCTTCTTGAAAGCCCCGCTTCCAGGATGGATCAATGTAAATGTCGATGGAGCCTCTAGAGGAAACCCAGTTCCGGCAGGCTATGGTGCCATCTTCAGAGATTTCCTTGGCAGATGCCTTGGCTGCTTCTTCAGTGGATGTGATACGACCTTGGCTTTTGAAGTGGAAATGTTGGGAGTCATTCATGTGGTGGATTTCACTAAGAAAAAGGGTTGTCACAACCTATGTATTGAATGATATTCAACCACTATTGTCCAAGATATCTGGAAAGTGGTGGTGCACCTTGCTTGGCCTCTTACCTCTCATTGGATGAAATGTCTTGACTTGCTCAGGGATCTCAACTACATTTCCACTCATATCTTCCGAGAAGCGAACATGGCTGTCGATAGTCTTGCCAATAAAAGAGTCAATCAGGTTGATACCTTGTTGGATGATTTTCCTGATGAATCGCTCCCTTTTTTCCACAAGGATTGTAATAAGATTCCATCTTTCAGACTTTTGTAACCCCCTTTCTTTTTGATCAATAAATTCTGCATTGGTATTTGATTGAGGCACCACCTCTTAAAAAAATTATTTAAAGTGGTATGGGACACTTTGGAGTGTTTAATATTTATTTTCATCAAGAATTTTTATTAATATTTCAACGGTATTTCCATTCATCAACAAAAAAACCTTATTGTTACATATCCTACATTGAGTAATTATTGATAAATATGTATCTTTTATTCAATACTGACATTTCATAAAGAATTTTGTTTAACAATTTAATCGGTTATTCAATATGAGGAATGCTTTGGATATGTAGTGATGGGTGGGGCCGAGACATTATATAACCCCTCAATGCATTGATTGGTTCTTAGGAAACAAATACATTGAACAAATTAAACAAGTTTCTACTTGTAGTTTTAAACTGTCTTGTGAAAGGTCTTGAAATTATAGGTTTTCATGTGACTCAAACATGATGTCCAATAATTAAGAATTTACTAAATATATATTTCAGTTATTATTATTACTATTCATGATATTTTAATATGATAAAATATATGAATGTATTTTATTATAATTTGATTAATTTAATGGAAAGTGTTTTTAGTTTCTTACCTTTCTATATTTATTATGCCTGATTCTTTTATTTAAATGGCATGTATTCTTAGTTATTTACCTTTTAATGTTCTTAATGATTCATTATTTCTTCTGTTGTACATACAACTACTGATCATTTTAGCTCACCCTTATTATTTTTTCTTTCACCAGGTTATGAAGTGTAATCCTTTTAATGATTTTCAAGGATGATGAGATTTTATTTGTGTTATGATTTATTTCAAATCCAAATGTTATATGGTTATCATGAATGTAATGTTGTTTTAAAAAACATCTAAACTATTCGGTATTTTGGTATTTGAATCATACATATATTACAATGTAATAAAATAATGTTCTATCTTTAATTTTATGGAGTTTGAGAATTAAAATTAATATCAAAAATAGTTTATCAGAACCAGGGAGTCATCATAATCATCATCAGTGATTTATTTATTGGAAACGGAAAGAACATGGAAATGTAAGGGAAAACAAGAGAAGTTAGGGGAAAAAATAGAGCAAACCAAGGGTGTCCCCTCTAATGATGTTAACCCCCTCAAGATTTAAAAATTTCAGATCATAGAAGAAGGAAACATCGAAGTTATGAGGTGCTAGATAGGCTAGGTGGCCTTCCACTGTATTCCCCTCTCTACGTGTGTGCACCATTCAAATATTGGTGGATAGCATGCCATGACATTTTCTGATGATATAGGCAATCGACCAAGGAGTTGACCTGATGACTTGGAGGGAATTGAGGAGTATAAGGGAGTTAGTTTCAACTTCAAAAATGGAGATGATCCACTAGTGGTAGAGGGAGAGACCAGTGAGGAGGGCGTGAGCTTCTGCTTGTAGGGAAGAGCCACAGGTAAAATGAGTAGTGAACGCCAAGACAACTGAGCCTATGAAGTCACATACATCCCCTCCACCATTCATGACCTTCAATATACACGACCCATCTATATTAATTTTTAATCCCATGGGAGGAGGAATCTATCTGATCCATTGGATTTGCACAATAGAGTCATTGGGAAGAGAGGCTTGGATGCTGGAAGAAAGAAGACGAAGTGATGGGGAATTTTTCCATTTGTGAGAGAGCCTGGCAATATTGATTAGGAGGTTTCTAAATCTTGCGATGCTTCCTCTTGCAGTGGAGTGGATCCCCTCATACCTTCATTTGTTTCTATCCTGCCATAAGCACCATCATCTAGTGTGCAGGATAACAGAATATAAGAACGTCATAGAAATTTGGTAATTTATAGATTATGGTGGTATTCCTAGAAATACATCCTTATATGGATAAAAAAAATTAGATATGGTTCAACCATATATTTAACTTGAGGTAAAAACCCTAGAAGGGTGTGTTGGGCCTGACTCAGTGCATCCTGGTACATGAAAATAGGATATACTTCACACCTAGTTTGACACTCCCGAGGGATATACTTATTCTTTTTGACATTTTATTTAAAAATAATAATTTAGGATTTGAATAGGTAATGAAAATTAATGGCCTAGGTTAAACATCATGTGTAGTATATTGAAAATAATGTGTCAATATTTAGACATCCTATAAATGATTATATGGATTTTTTAAAATTATAATTGATGCTCACAATAAGGTTTCTGGTTTTATGAAGTTTCCTCTTATAATGTATAAACTATAGTACCTGGAAGGACCTATGTGAAAATAAAAAGATGTAGTATTTATGTTATGAGTTTTTATAGAAAATTATAGTTAAAAGTCTATTTAATGATTAAATTTAATGTATTTCCATCATATTTTTTAATATAATTTTTTAAAAGGAAAAAATATATATTGGGTGACAACCCATCAAATCTGGAATGGCTATGAGACATAAACCCATGACTAATGGACGATAAGGGTTTAATTCGGACCACTAAGATACATAAAGTCCATATTAATATGAAACTATTTATAGTTGAACAATTTAATGAATAAATATTAATAATGTGATATAAGTGTAAATTTTTTGGATTGGGGATTAATGTCTTAACCATATTAGTTTTGGAAAATAGTTAGAGATAAATAGTTAGACTTATCACTCTTTAATGGAACTTAAGATCCATTGATAATTTATTTTATAGATTTAGGCATCAAATTTATTTCTAGATATCCATTTCTTGAAGTAATATATAAATTAAAAATTTATCAAAGAACAATAAAGGATGAAAATTGTGTTTATATTAATATTTCAGGTATGTATATTTCTTTATATTCATAGCCATTAAATGAGGTACTCCACATTATAAATATGATCAGAAAAAAGTGATGACCTAATACCTTATTTTTTTGTCTAATTTATGGTCTTTTAAATCATCATAGATTTATGAATTTGAGGCCCTCAACATTACATTAATCATTCAATATTCTCTGATTTATGATTTCAATTAATCCGTATAAATATTAATACTTTTCCTCCATGTATGTATCTCCAATTTCTTGTAATGTTCTTCTATGTAGGGACCTAGTTATATGTTAGTCCTTGTGAACTTTATTACCTTCCACTTTCTCTTTTCTTGAGGATATTTTATGAAACATTTTCATGATATGGTATATAAAGAAAATAATTTACAAATATCAAACATTTGACTACAAAGATCCTGTTTAAATTGTGAGTATTCAATTTAATTAATGTGGGAAGAATATAATGCCCAAAAATTCTAAAATATCTACATTGTGTTCAATAGTGCATATGATCCAGAACACTGAGTGCTTAAAGGAATATAATATCCCAAGAATTTATAATATATTTACTATTTTATATGAAATAAATATATGATATATATTTCAATTCCCATAAAACTGAGTAAGTGTCTACCACACACTACAATGAGTTTCATCGATAGCTTTCATTACACGCAAGCCTGAGTTTCAATATATTATTAAAATATTTTTATCTGATATAATAAATAAATCCTAAATTTTAAATTAAAGGTAATTAATAGGATTAACTAACCAATTAGAATATAACTTTTACAAAAATATAATCTGAATTAACTGGTTACAAATTAATGATAAATGAATATAAGAACAAATTTCAGTATAAACAGAATGTTTTTTTTAGAAAATAATATTTATGATCACAAATCTAATTTATCATAATAAATTAAATTAATTACAATTAGTTAGTGATATTAATATAATATATATTATATTATATTCTATAAAATATTTTACATATTCAACTAATAGATTTGATAGTGATAAGATAAGAACATACCCAATATTTCATATAAAAATAAATATTTTACTAAAGTAACTATTACCACATTTTAATGGAGAACCTATTTTAAATATTTTTTTTGATTTTATTGATATTATATTTAACAATAATTTCAATCATTGATATATTAAGATGAAAATTAGGTTAGGGTAAATTTTTGGTAATTTCTTGTGAAGTGTCATTTTTGAAGAATAATGAAAAATGTTGAATTTTATTTCTAAATTGAATATTAATATAATTAATTTATAAGGATAAATTATATAATTTATTGGTTTAAAAATATTAAATAGATTAAAATAAATTAATTTATTAAATTTATTCCATTATAACTAATTTCAATTTGAAATTGGTAATAAATTTTTGTAAACTTTTGAATGTGTTTACTTTGAAACCCTCTTTTTCTTCTAGTATGCAGGATTTCATTTAAATTAATTACTACCACTTATATGATTGGAATTTGAAAAAATAGATTCTATATTTTGAATCAGAGTAATTAATATTTTAAAATAATTTTATCACTATTTTTTACAAAAATGATTATTGAAAGTGATTAAAATTAATTACAATGATTAAGAAAACATTATATAAACAAGGGAATAAACCTTAAACTAAGAGAAAAAATGATCTAAAAACAATTCAAAAAGATGTTTTATGGCCATAATATTAACCTATAATATCTTTCATTGAATATTTCCTTTATCTGAGACAATTTACATAGGAAAACATGGGTGGTATTCCCTTCTAAAAAAATTATAAGAATGCCACTCCTCCACTATGAAAAGAAACTCACCCCTCCAACTTTCTCCATCCTCTCAATACAAATTAGTTCAACCACACACTACCCAAATATATTCTCAACATAAATTAACTCAACTTAAAATCCCTACATTTAAAAAAAATCAATTCAATGAATCCCTTTGGTGAAAATCAAAAGGAGTTACCCGAATAAGAGGTAACATTGTTCCTGAAGATAATTTATTTTATTTTAATTATCCACCCCTCAAATATTCTTATTAAATTCTAAAATAATAACCTAATTACACTAAATCTGCTTTTGTTTTTCATATTTAGTTTTATACCTACACTTACACATACTTCAATCAAATGGGTAATGAACTTAAAGTTCATGTGTCCGATGAACGACGACGACATGAAATAATGTCATTTATTTTTTCCTTTACTAGATTTCATGGTTGGAAATTATCATTAAAATTATGTTTATATATGATATACATGATATTTATAATATAATTATGCTGATTTAATTTTTATATATAACATATATTTATGCCTTCCATTTTGTGGGAATATAATAACATCATTCGTGGAAGTGTGGACTATTGCCACCTCAAAGTGATGTGACTTGTTCAGGAGATACATGAAATGTATAAATAATGGGTTTAATTAAAAATATGAGACATAAGTGAAATATATATTATATTCATGACATAATTATTTCTCTAAAAATGTAACAGATCATTTTCATTATTTCCCATTTTACACACTAAAATGCGATAACGTCAATCGTGGACATATGAACTACCACCTCCTCGACATGATGTGATTACTTTTACATCACACGAATTATTTATATAAGTATAAATGATTAAATAAAATGTAATTTTTGATATAAATATATTTCAGTAAATATATAATGTTACTTTTCTTCTTTCGATAATGATCATTGTAAAATGGGAATGTTACTAATGCGTACGTATGACCTACAATCTCCATGATTGAAACATTGGTTCATGTCTCATAACCATATTTCATGATTGTTTTTAAAAGTAATATTGATGTATAAATATAAAAATCATTTCATGATTATTATTATGGATATTTTTATATAATGAATCATTTTACAAATGTTTATCTATCAATGTCATTTTGACATTTAAACCAACTTTGATAAAAAAATCCGACAGAAATTTAATTATTTAATTAGTTTCTTAAAACATTGTAATTAGTAAATAAAAGTAATGATAAACATAACAATGTTTTTTAAGAAATTAAATAATTAAGACAATTTCATTATTTAAGAATATAATGACACAAGTGAGATTCTAGACACAAGGTAAGATATTTATTCCCAATTTACATTCCGTTGAAAAATATTTTTTGTTATTCACCAATCCACATTTATATTTTGTATATATGTTCTATTGGAATGTTTTTTCATGAATATTATTATTCTTAAGGTATAATAATTTTCATTTAATTTTATTACGTTAAGGGGATTATGATTCAAATTCTTTGAAGTGGTATGTGTCACTTTAGAGTGTTTAATGTTTTTTTCCTCAAGAATTATTTAATGATCATTCAATGATATTTCCATTCCTAGACATCACTTTTTTTACATATACTCCACTGATAAATTATTAATAAATCCATGTCTTTTATTCAATACAGATATATGATAAGTCATATTGTTTATTGATTGAATCAGTTATTCGACATAAGGAATGATTTGAACAGGCAGTGACGGGTGGGTCTGGAACTAAATATATAACCTATATGACTCAAAAGTTTATCATGAGACAAATAATTTTTTCATATTAAATGGGTTCATACCAATAATTTTAAACCATCGGTATTGATGGTATAGGTTTTCATGTGCCTCAAACACGATTTCCAATAATTATGTATTTCATTCATAGATATTTTAGTTATTATTGTAATTATCCATGATACTTCCAGATGGTAAAATAAGTGGATTTATTTTATTCTTAGTTTTTTTATTTAATAAAATGGGTATATTATTTTTGACCTTTCCATATTTATTATTCCTTATCAAGTTATTCAAATGTCATGGGATCTCATTTATTTTTATTTTCTTGTTTTTATTGATTAATTATTTATTCCCGTTTACTTACCATTAATATGAATTTTATCTCAAACTTATTATGTTTCCTTCCCCTAGATTACAAAGTGGAATCCTTTTAATGAGTTTCAAGAATTATGAGAATTTAGTTTTTTATTTATTTCTATTACTAATGTAATATGGGTATCATGTTTTTAATCTTGTTTTCCAAAAATGATAAGATGTTCAGTGTTGTTGGATTTGAATCTTGTATCTATTCCAATGTAATAAAATAATGTACTGGCTTCTGGCTTCCGAGTTCAAAGAATTACAGTTTTGATGCTTAACATTATTTTAAATATGAAAATACATAAAATCCCAGAATAACTAAATTGGTGCATGTGTTTTCTATAACATCATTTCTAATAAATCATTAACTCATTTAAAAAGTGAATTTCATTTATAATAGTTTGGGTCATTATGTTTAGGCTATCCCATATCATTCATAAATATTATTTCTTGTTGTTTTCATAAATGTACATATAATAAAACCCTAGAATATTAAGAGGGTTGATGTTTTTGGGAAATAAATCACATGAAATAATTACATAAAACATGGGTATAACATTATTTTTTTAAAACTCCAAAACATGATATTATATTCCTTAGATCTTAAAAATCTACAAGGGATAACCTAAGAATGAACATCAAACAGGGGAGAGGAATAAATACTAGTAATAGAATAAAGAATGAATATAATAATTAAATGTAGTACATGTGATACAAGAGGCTTATAAAGGTAATGTTAGAGTGTGGAGAATAATAATTTTGAATAATAAGGAATGCCATCACATAATTATAGAAAGGAAACATAGGTATGTGGAGACAAAATAAATCTTTATGTCAT
This sequence comes from Viscum album, assembly GCA_963277665.1. Lineage (NCBI taxonomy): Eukaryota > Viridiplantae > Streptophyta > Magnoliopsida > Santalales > Viscaceae > Viscum > Viscum album. Next base: position 511,189,133 of record OY728134.1, read on the forward strand.
ACGAATAAGTCAAGGATAAATTCCAAGAAAAGATAAATTAATTTGCTTTGTATATCCTCCAATGCGTCATACATGAAATATATTATGATAAAAACATTACCCAACGCGTTGAATGGCTATATAATTCTGGGACCACCCGTCACTTTCATATCATGTCCATGCATAATTGACAGACCTATATCATACAACATAGGTATTTTAAAAAAATATTTTACACCTATTATTAAGTAGTGTGAGGTACATACATTGAATTACCCAAAAAATGAAGGAAAGTTTCATCTAGGTGAGTAAATTCATGTTGAAATGGGAATGGGTATTCAATATATAAAAATTCATGGCATGGAAAATCGTAGGGTGATTTTAGTAAATTAACGAGTGTACATAATGATTTATGGAAGGGTTAAATAAGAGTAAAAGGGGCATATCATAACTTTCATATCCTAAGGAAAATAATATTGATATGTGAAATCATATCCCATTAAGAATAATTGAAAAAATGTATAATATAAATAAGGTCAGTGAAAAAATAAGAGAAGGAGAGGTTCCCATAACATAAGAGGGATCTTCTAAATGATTTTGAGGAGCTTATTAAGAAGTTGGGGGAACCTTAAGAGGACTCTAGAGAGGTAAGGTAAGAGTAATTTAATGATCTAATAATTTTTAATAAAGAAAAATGATAGTTTTGGTGGGATTATATATAAAAAGGGAGTAGAGAACAATATTAATCTATAAGTTAGGTTTTAGATTATATATGATAAAGTAATCAAAAACACAAACCTTGCATGGGTTTCCCCATGGTTTCATAAAAATTGAATTGGTGTAAATTAAATTAAAATTTTAATAAAAGAGTTCATTAAAATAACATGTTTGGTGATTTTGATGTGGGTAGTTTTTATAGGAATTGATTCTAAAAGCTTAAAAATATTATATAAGTTTGGATGATTCCTTAATGGTTTTTAAAATTTAAAAAATAACTTAAAAATGCATTATTTTAAATCAAATATATTGTTTTGGTCATTGATACTCTCTATAGTATTTATTACATCACTTTTTGGATTTTACGATGTATTAATTCACACTATATATATATACCATTTTTGTATTTTACCTGAGAATATGAATCTATTAGAAAATAATGAAAAATTCACTATTAGATAATTTAATTTTTGTGATTTAAAAAATAATATTTATTTGATGAAAGTAATTATCAATATATGATAATTTAACCTTTAAAATAAAAAATCCCCACCTATTGAAAAATATCAGTATTTTAGACAATAAAATTTTTTTGACCCTTATAAAAATTTCATTTTAATTCATAAAATTATATTGTCATTTATATTTAATAATAATTATTTAAAAATAATATTTCATTAAAATATCATTTATTTTGAAAAATATTTAATTAAATAAAATGAGTGTCTTGTATGGAACTATATACTTCCAAAAAATATAATTAGGGTTCCATCTTATCAAAATATAATTTTTATAAAATTCATTATGTAATCATTAAAAATGTAATAAAACAAATAAATAAAATAATTAATTTTTTGAAAATAATAAATAAAAATTTCTATTGTTAGGGTTAATATATATATCCCTGAATGATATAATTTAATTCAATAAGGATAAGGTGTGCGATGGTGAAATTTTCATGGGGTGGTTTGATGAACATGGTTTGAGTCATGACATTGATAAGATTGAACTTATCCCATAAATGGTTTCAATAATGCATTAGTTATGAAATCTTGTCTTAGTAATGGTCAATAAAAAATATTAGTTATTCTATCACCCTAATAATATAAAAAATGATATTTAGAAGGTACGATCATACATTTTCAGGACAACACTTATTTAATATATCTAATTTAGAATTTATCTGAACCTTTAATATACTTATATTAATAGTCGATGAATGATAGATATATTATAAATGGTTATAATTCATAAAATTATTTTTGGTTTGGGAGACCATATAATGGTCCAAAAGAACCAATACAGGGAAAGTTTTTCTTAAATTCTATTTCATAATAAGGAACTCACTAATTTTAAAAGGTAATTTTATATATAAAACATTAGGTTTTTACAATATCCCCCCTTAAAAAATTTGACCCAAGAAAATTTCATATCTTACAAAAAAATAAATGATGGAACTTATATTTAATTTCCTCTTTCAGTTCCCATACCGATTCATCAATCTTATGGTTCTTTCATAACACTCTTAATATATAGTTAGTTTTGTTTTTTATAACATTATGTCCACGATCTATAAACTTCCCTGATTTCTCCTTGCGTGCATGATCATTATCCAATGGTACCACCTATGTATTTTTTACATGTTAGGGGTCTGTTAAATATATTCTCTAGAGGGATGCATGTAACACATCATGCACCTACTATAAGTAAGGTGTAAGTGATATTATATAGGTCATTGATCTGATGCGATCAAGGATATCAAAGGGGATGACATATCTAGTAATAAACATTCCTTTCTTCAATATATCATGACTTTATTCCATAGTGATATGTGACAAAACACTTTATCTCTTACCTCAAACACTAGGTATCATCCAAAATTTCCTGAATATATTTTCTATCGAATTTTGTATGGATTTCATATAACACTAAATCGTTTTAACCTTCTCTATTATTTCTTGGATAATATTATATCCCATAAGCTTCAACTCTGCAACTTCATCCAGGCATGTTGGAGTCTGACACCACTTCCCATAAAGAGAATCATAAGGCTCCATTTGAATGATAGAATAGAAAAAATTATTATATGAGAACTCCAATGTGGAAACAAATTGACCCCAACATCCTTGTAAATCCATTGAAAATGATCTTTGCATATCCTCTAGAGTTTTAATAGTTATATCAGAAACACCATACATTCGGGGGTGATAGGAATTATTGAATCATAGAACAATATCCAAGGCTTACTAAAGGATTATCCAAAACCACAAGGTAAACCATAGATCTTGATTTGAAAAAATATAGCGTTACATCATATAGTCATACCAATTATCAATTGTATATATTGGCGAGTTGTTCCAGAGATAAATTTTCCTTGACAACAATGAAATGTGGAAAATTTTTAAGGTGATCGACTACCACCCTGATGGAGTTATTTCCTTTAGGTTCCCTCAAGAGTCCTCTAATAAAATCTAGGATTATGTTTTCCCATTTCCACACTAGTATGGGAAATGGTTTCATCATAAACTTATACTTTTCCATTCTACCTTGACTTGTGTGTATACCAAACATTGAGATACAAACTCTGCAACCTCCCACTCTATGTTCTACGACTAGATTTGTTTCTTATAATATATATAAATTTTAGTTTTTCATGGATGAATAGATAATGATGAGATATGAACATCATTGAGAAGTTCCGTATTATTTTTAGGTTTTGATGGGACACATATTTGGGTTCTAAACCTTTTAACTACATCTTCAACAAATTTGAACTCTATATTATTTTATACCTTATTCTGTGGAAAATAATCATCTTTATGGTCCTCCTAGATCATATAAATATCCATTACATTTATACATTATATTACATGATTCTTAAACATAAATAACCATTAATAAAATTCAATGATCATAAAGGTTTGGTGACATTGGTAAACTATGTTTATATTACATAAAAAGAAAATTACATAAGTAATCATTGTTTATTTCTATATTATGACCTCCTAAAACCCATTATAGATCCTAAAACTGCAAGGGATAACCTGGGAAATACAAAAATTTAATAGTGCAAAAGAAATCATACTAATTAAATAAACATGATAAGAAAACATAACATGAGAGTCAAATGTATCACATGATATCATTAAATACAGGGAACATGATCAATCACATAGAATCATGACATATAAAAATATTGTATAATAATATCATGTAATCCTTGAAAATGTACAAGAAACAAAAAACATGTCATAAAAACGATCCATGGCTAAATTCTAAGATAATATCACTTGGTCGAAAAAGATCCATAATAGATTAGGTTTACTCCATAATCCTTTACATGATGTCTCATGAGACTAAAACATTACCTAATGCATTGGAGATCTGTTTAGTAGTACCCATCATAACAATTTAATGATCTATGTGTGCCACATAAAAGAAATTAATCAAAATTCATCACATAAGATTTACCCATGAAAGGAAAATGGGTTTCATAATATTTTTCCATATCATATTCATAGGTAATTACATAATTAGTACATTTTAGAAATTATCATGTGGGATTTATTGCCTCGTAAATAGAAGAGGGAATAAACTAAGTATATATATATATAATTTAGATAAAATCCATATCATAAAAGTCTATTTTTATTAATGGAAATAACTAAATTATTTTTTAGGTAAATTACCTTTCCACATTTAGTAACAACAAAGGACATAAACTTATATGGAAAATAATTTTTAAAGATAACATTGAACATTTTTTAAGGATAATATCCTTTTAATATTGGAATAATGTATTTAAAATCAAATAAAAATTCAAGCATGAATGAAAATATATTATTTGACTATAACCTTTAAAATATAAAAATGAATCTTCAAATCATTGAGTGGACACGATAGTGGAAGAGTCTCTCTCATGGTAAATATGTTAAAAAACAAAGATTACATTCATATTCTTATAAGAAAAGTAGAAACGAAATTTTTTTATAAAATTATAAGAATATTTATTTCATTTTTTAAACAACAAATTAACATAAAAATTACATTAAAAAATCATATTTTAAAAAATTTAAACCATTTTTAGAAAACATCGATATTGGAAGATGAATGATTTTTGACTGAAGAGAGAAAAGAATTTAGAATAAAAAACAAAATCTCAATCATTTTAAGTACCAAAGAGAGGAAGATGATAATATTATTTAAAATCATCATGAATAACTAGATTAGAAAAAATTGGAAGTGGTTTAGTAAAAAATGATAAAATAATTTCTTGAATGAAAATTCAAGCACAAGGAATCCTGATAAAATAAGATTGAAACAGAAACCCATACTTCTTTGGTAACTTTTGAATCATAACATACAATGAATGAATTAGATTAATTATTAATTAATTTATAATTATGTAGGATGGATTTAGGATATATTATGTAATGCTATAATATATACACCATTAAAAATAAATTATGTGTAAAAATGTATATCCACAAAATTATAATTTTAAATAAAACATAAAACTATAAAAATTTATTTAAGAATTTTTTTAATAATTTATTCAACAAAGTAGTAATATAAACTAATTAATGAAAATTTAGTTAAGCAACCCCTTTAGTCACACTTCCCTTTAGTTGTGTGATCTTTAAAGTATTTTATAGTATATTTAATGTTTCTATTAACTTATAAAATAATCATATTAATATTCATAATATCATATATGGTCCATTCATTACATATTATTAACCATTCATTAATAATCATTAATTATCACTATTGCTTCATGTGACAATTTCCTTATTTTCTCCAACACATGTCATCATGAAAGATTCAAATATTAATTATAGATTATAGTTAAATAAAATAAATAGTGATATTAATGTTATAAATAAATGTTTTTAATTAGATACATCATTATAATCCTAATTAAATTTTGAACATAGAGAATTAATCACATCGCTTCATGGAGATAGTAGGTCATATGTACACACGAACTCCATTATAATTACGTTAGCAGGTGAAAGTGTAAGGTATTGGATTATATATTAAATTTATAAAATCAATAGATTTTAATATATATCACATATATTTATTAAATTTATACTTTTTTACATTTAATGTAAATTTTTAGTGGAAACTGAATCACATCGCTTTGTGATGTGGTAGTCTTCCATATACATGAATGACATTATCACATTATTAACGAAATGAAAATTTAGAGGTAATATATGATATTATAACTCCATAATTATATTTTTATCATAAACAATATATATACACATTATTTAAATCATTATACCTATCTGTGATAACTGTTGATGTAAAAAAAAATTGTTGGCTCGCGAGGTGGTAGTCCGCCGTACAAACGATAAATGATTCTGTTTACAATTTGACGGTGGAGGGATAGTTAGAAGATATTACCAAAAAATAAAAAATATAACTATTTTTAAGATACTGATTTTATTATATATTAATGGTTTAATAATATTTAATTTAAGTGGAAAAAGAAATGAAATTAGTTTCTCGGTTAAGGATGCTACCTCTTCTTCAAACAACTTCATTTGGTTTGCACCAAAATCCATCATAGAATAGGTTTTTGATAAAAACGATTATAGGATGATTGTATGAAATTAATTATTTTATTTGGGTAATAATTGGGTGAAACAATGGGTTTTGTATGTTTCTAAATGAGAGCCTAGGTGGGGAATTTTTCAATGGTGGAGAGAACACAATTGGAATTCTTGAAATGAAATAATTCCAGCAACATTTTTCACATATAAAAATGATACCAAAGGGACCATTTTCGAATCATTGAAGATATATGGTTTAAATATTTCCATTAAATACAAATTTTAAATATTTTGTTTTATTTTTAAACCTTATCTTCTCTGTTAATTCCCCAGTAATGCTGTTTTTACCTTAACTGGAAAAATTTATTTTTACTGTATTCACTATTCATTATAGAAAAAAATTAAGTTAAAATTATTATATAATATTAATTATTATAATTAAAAATATTGAACACATATTTTAAATTTCAACTCAAATATGTGAAATAATTTAATTTATGATTAAACCTTTATATGTGTTGAAAATTGTTTTTCTAAAGAAAAACATTCAACATTTTAAAATGTATTTGTATGAGAATTTAATAAGAAATTGTGTCTAATGGACTAATTTAGTTAAATTTTAATATAATTTAACTAATTATAAGATAATATAAATTAAAAATATAATTTATCTTTATAAAATATATATACTAAAATGAAGTTTTTAATAAAAATTCATATTTTTCACTCTTCACCAAAAATATAAATCTTTTAAGAAGATTCTCTAAAATTCATCCAAATATAATTTTGATATGTTAATTCCCAAAATGAATTTTATTTTGTAAAATTTTAAAATCAATTTTCTAAAAGTTTTAAAAAATATTTATAAATTATTTTTGAAAAGCGTAACAAATATTCCCTTCAGAGAAATATAGTTTTTCAAAAAATATTTCTTTCACTTTTAGATAGTTCTGATTTTTTTTCAAATAAAATAGATAACCATTCAATTTATTTTATAAATATGTAAAAAAATAAGTTTCATAAATTATTTTCTCTTATTAATACACACCAATTTAATAGATATGATATAATGGTATTCTTAAAATAATAATATTTAAATAGAGTATCAAATTTCATTTAAACCTCGTGTTGCATATATCACAAGATATTGAAGATATTTCATTTATGGTGTTACATTATCTTATATGTTTTATTTATCATTTTAGATATATTATCCAACATGATGTTCCTATTTTTAAATCTTGGTGTGTCCCATTATAACCCTATAAAATTAATTTCATCCTCATAATTTAATCTTGATCTCAATATTCAAGGGTTTCACATTTCAGAATAAATTTACTAACAACCCACATTATTAAAAGGATTAATAAAAATTCCTCTTTATAATATACAAAGGTATGTATGAAGTTCCCCTAAAATGACACATTATTATGTTTCTATGTAGGATAAAACTAGTGGCATGTAAAGATATGGACATAGGAAAAAATAATAAACAATTATGAAGAGTGATATAGACCATTGAACAAAATAAAGTGAATGATGAAGGGAAAGTAAGAACCTCAAAACTATAAATATAAGATGAGTTCAATGAATATTTATTCATTATATATTAATATAATAGGATAAATTTTTTATTTTATATGAAAATCATAATCCTCTCATTGGATATTGTTATTTCTAAATTACCCATTTGTCAAAAGAAATGAATATCCAGTATGAATTATTTTATCCTAAATCACTAAAATAAACTTCTTACAGATCAAAAAATCCATTAAATGATAACATGTTTTTACTCCTATATTTACTAAAAAAATGGGAAAAACATAAGTTTCCCAAATAGTACATTAATATCTAACACCATAACAGCAACTTTAAAAGTTCACGTTAATCCTCCCATAAGTGTCTATCCTTAAAAACCATAATATTGCATCTCCAAAAACATAATAAAAATATTCCCAAATAATCCGTTATTCTATCCAAAAATTTTATATGTAATTTTTGTAAATAAATAGTTATTGAAAATATCATTATCCACCTCAGAATACAATTTCTTAAAAAAAATCCAAAGGGGTGTTTATGTATTTGATCTTATAATAAACATTGAACCCATAAACCCATGACAATATCCATATGTTTTATGTTAATATAACATAAAGACTTATTTTATTCCTAAATCAAAAAAATCCTTATATGTTTCATGATTCTTATAAAAAAAATGTGATTGGTAAAGATAATTCTAAAACATTATTCTTGAATAAAAATACCTAAATACATCAACCCTTTTACATATATGATTTTGTATAACATAGGTATTTTGTTGGTCTAGGGGATAACACATAGTTCAGGGCATTGACTCAGATAACTCCCAAGTTCCACACATATAATACATTTAATTCCTTGGAATTCAGTTTCTCTCTGACCTCCATTTACGCATAGAAAACAACTTCAAAACCATTTGATATATTTTTCTACATGATTATTCCCGTATTCATGAAATGTATAAAGATTAATATTCAATCCATTATGTTAATTACCACATGAAATTTCATAGAATTCTATCATCCTCGTATTTGAATTTTTAAGAATCTCACCGAAGTTCATGTTGTTAATCAGATATCATGATAGAAGATTAAGAATAATAACAATATCAGTCTCTTCGATCATCATACAATTTTGTTACTCATAATCAACAAAGTCTCTATCACATTCAATGTTTACATGATTCTTCCTTATTCCAATAATTAACTGAAACCATAAATCAATGTATGAGAAATAATAACCATAGTTGGATACCAAATAACCATGAAAAATAATTTATTGGATTTCTAAATATTGACACATTATTTTCAAAATTTTAACCTTAATTTTATCCTGGGTTATTCATTTTCTTAATTTATTCAAATACATTATGATGGTTTGTAAATATATGAATTTCTAACGAATATCCCCAGGGAATGTCAAACCAGTTCTGCATGAAGGCCTATTGTAAATTAACAGGTAATGCTCACGTCAATACCAATGGATGTTTTTCATAGTTATGACCCCCAAGAACATCTATGTCAGAACCACATCCACATATAGTATACAGAAAGTGATGTAATGGGTCAGAAACCACTCACTCTATACTTTACCATGATTAAAGGATATTTTTATATATGTAGTCTTATTCTAATACTTATACCTAGAGTTATCAATAACATTTATTCATCCTAGTTCCAGATGTTAACTAAACCTTTCCATTGATACCAACTATAGAGACCCATTCATTTTACAGAATCTCTTACATAGTTTTAAAAAAATATATCCATTAATACGACACATGGATCGTAATTTCCTAGTGTTTTTGAAAAAATAGGTTCATATATCATAAGAAGATGTTTAAACATGTAATAATTATTTTATTCAACATAGTGATGTCCTACAATCCATTTGATATCCTAAAAATACCTGAGATAACATTGGGAATACATAAAAAATGTGGTGAGCTAAACATCTCAGTAAGGGAATAAAAATAAAAAGGAAACATAACATATGAGTCAAAGGTATAACATGATTTCATAAAAGGGAAGGAATATGAGTAATCACATGGAAGCATGAAATAAATAGCATGGTATTATATGATCATAAAATCATAGGAATTATGGAAGAAAACAAAAAAATAACATATAAATGATTCAATTATAACTTCCATGAAAATATCACATAGTGTACAAAGACCCATAACATATTAGGTTTACTCCTTAATCCCATACCTAACATCTCATGAGTATAAAACATTAAAAAATGCTTTGGAGAGCTATTTGGGTACATCCATAATAACATTTTCATGATCTATGTGTTACACATAAATGAATTCAATCATAATGCCTAACATAGGAATTATGAATGGAATGAAAATGGATTGCATAATCATACTTCATTTCATAATCAGTGGAAATTATTTAATGAATAAATTTGAGAAATGATCATAAGGAATGTATTACCATATAAATAGAAGATATAATAAATTAGGTATATATGTAAGAGACATATATAAATAATTTTGAAGTATTACATAACATAGAAGGTTGTTTTCTTGAATAAAATACTTCTAGATAAAACATTATTGAGGAAAATAACCTTTTCACTTTGAGTAATATCAATGGATGTCATCTTGGATAGAAAATTATTTGAAGTATAACATTGAACATTTTTTGAAGAAAATATACATTCTTTTTTGAAAAAATTTATTTAAATTTTAAAAATTTGTTAAACATTAAGGAATTTTTTTATGTTAAATTTTAAAAATTAAAAAGGAAGAGATAAAATATTAATTTTTCATGATGGCCAAATAGTTCCATTCACGTTGAATATGTTTAAAAAAATGATTTATTTTACATTTCTGGAAAGAAGTCAAAATGTAACGTTTTCAGAAAACATCATGAATTTTACCTATAAAACATATTTTAAAATACAATTTATTGTAAAAATTAATTTAAACAACCAGAGCAATGTATTATTTGAAGCATTTTTAGAAAACTTGGTTTTCGAATAATAATGATTTTCAACTGAAGAGATAAATGAAGATTGATATTCATAAATAAAATTTCCTAGTCATATTTTATAACAAAAAGAGGAAAATTTCACTATTACTTGAAATATTATTTAATAAAAAATGGAGTAGAAAGATAAATGGTTTTATTATACAAATATAAAATAATTTCCTTCATTTCAAAATCAATCATAAGAAATCACTATTAAAATGATATTGAAGCATAAACCCCTACCGCTTTGGTAACGTTTGAATCATGAATTCCCATGAATGAAGTATATTAGTTGTAAATTAAAATATCATGATGTAGAAATTATTCATTATATATTTTGTAAAGGGGATGGATATACACCATTCAAAATAAAATATTTGAATAAATAAACATGTATCTCAAAGAAGAAATTTTGAGATGAGACCCTTACAAAATTCTTATTATTGAGGTGAGAGTAAATAAATATAGTTATTATGTGTAAAAACTATATATACACAAAAATATAAGTGTAAATACAACATAAAGAAATACCAAATCATTTTAGACATAATTTTGGAATAATATAATCTATTAATTTTTCGTATAACCCAATGAATGTAAATTGAGTTAAGAAATCCCTTACCTCACGGTTCCAATTAGCTGGGATCTCTTTAACCTCTTGTGTAGTGGTTTTAAATGAATTATTAAATTATAAAATAATAATATCACTATTTATAAAATAACATATGATCTTTTAATAATATATTATTACCCATTCAGTAATAATATTTAATTATCAACATTTTTCTGGGAGAAAATTGCCTTTTTTCTCCTGCATGTTTTATTTTGATAGTTCTAGACCAAGATCATAGTTTATAATAACATAATGTAGTAAGTTATATTATTTATATAAATATTTTTTATTCATTCTATACATCTTTAGTATCATTTTTGAATTTTGAACATAGAAAACGAATCACATCGCTTCGTAGAGACGGTATATTGTTTGTACGGATAAGAGACATTATTATTTCCTTAATAGGTGAATGGGAAAGGAATTTAATTTTAAATTAAGTATATATAATAAATATAATTTCATATATGTCACATATATTCACTAAATATAAATATGTTTTCCATCCATGAAAATAGTTAGTGAAAAATGTATCACATCACTCTACGAGGCAGTAGTATACTGTACACATGAATGATGTTATCACATTATATACATAAATGAAATTAAAATGTATATAAAATATTATAATTATATAAGTATAATAATATATTAAATATAATATATATAAATTATATACGTAATTATATCTATCCTTGAGAAGTGATGATGGAAAACGAATTATGCATTTTCGTGAAGTTGTAGCCATACTTACAGATGATCAATGATTTCATTTAACATTTGAGGGAGGATGAGTGTAACATCCCAGGTAAATAAAGAATAAAGAATTTTCATATTTATTAATATTTACGAATTAAATATTAATTTTAAATAAAAGGGGTTTCTACGTTCGATAGCGTACTCGGTACGCAACGATGAGTTTCTTTGAAAACTTACGTTCCACACAAGTAATAAAATAATATTATTTTAAATGTTAGTTAACGAGTAGCCGTTGTACTGGAAAGAATGGATAGAAATAACTAAAATATTATTATATATGTTTTTAAATGTTTTTACATTTACCCAATAAAAGATAAAGGCTTAAAATATGGAAAGAGTTCAATTTTAGGCATTTATACCCTAATTTTCACGAAAGGTCCACTTATCACCTTTTGATGGAGAACAGTCATTAAATATAGTTTTGATCGATCTTATAAATTTTATTGGACCAAATATAACTCTTCTTTAGAATCGGGACATCAAAATTTACTTTGTGTAAATTTTTGGTACCTTTCTGATAAAGTTCATTTTTTAATGAATAGTGTAAAATGTTGTATTTTAATTCAAAACCTCTTTTTAATCTAATTTATTTATATGATTAGATTATCTTTTGACTTGGTTTTAAAGTGAAATTAGAAAATATTTTTACCATTAAATTCAATAGTGGTCGTTGGAATTAATTTCACTTTGAAATCGGACTTAAACTAGTGTCAATCTTTTGATACTTATTGTTTCATAAAAACACGCTATTTGCTCTGACAGCGGGAATTAATTATTAAATTAATTAATGTGACTTATATGTTTTTAATTTTGTAAAATATACTTCATTTTTGAATTCGTAATATCAAATATAGCTTAGGGTGAATTTTTGGTAATTTTCCGAAAAACTTCAATTTTTGATGAATAGTGAAACCACTAAGTGGTACTTATAAAGACTGATTTTCCGTTTAAATGAAAATTTTCCATCATTGTGTTTTGATTTTCAAAAATCCGACATAAATGGTTGTCATTAAGAAGTAAAATGTGGTTCAATGAGATTATAATAATTCTTTGGTGAATAGTAACTTCTTAAGTTCTTAATCGCGATTAGAGGTAATTAGTGCAGTTTAAGGTAAAAATAATGTTTCAATAATATGAGATGACCTAGATACATGTCCTACCCTCATTGGTTGTGTCATGGCCGACCAAGAAAAGACATGGGTCAACTTGGGGACCCCATGGAGACACTTTGGTTGGGAAATGACATAAATAACTTTTTATTTAATGTAAAAGTAAAAATGACACAAACATGATATGTTTTACGAAACGAATTTTCCATGGGGTTATAAAGATCCGATTTTTGATTATAAATATTCATTGGAAAGCTAAAACGATTTCCTACATCATAGTATTTTTTTTATAATTTTTAGTCCTTAAATAAATTAAATTATTTATGACATCCTGATGATGCAGCGATGACCTCATTATTTAACGATTTAAATAAAATGGAAAGATAATGTAAAATCTATAAACTACACATGTCCAAAACTTATTGGATGGGTGGATTTCAAACCCTTATCACCTTATCCACGAATTATATCAATGTGGGACCTTTTAAAACCGAAACTCATTTTCAAATAAAGTAATATTTCTTTACTTTCCAAAAGTGTCCCTCCTCTCCTCTTATAAAAGGCCCCCACCTCTACCTCATTTCACACACTCCTCAAGCCTTTGGCTCGGCCAAACCCTGTCCATTTACACTCTCCAAATCCCTATCCTCATCCTAGAGGATTCCCTTTGTGAAGAATCCTTTCAAAGGAATCCTTTAGGCTCAAATCAAAAGGAGTTACACTTTTAAATGTAATTCATTCTCTCTTGTTCATTTGTTTTATTTTTCTTCTCCAACCCTCTAAACTCTTTTTATTTACTTCTTTTGTAACAACACCAGTATATTAAATATACTAGTATGTTGTTATAAGATTTATTTGAGCTACACTCTCACACAACTACATCAAATGGTTAAAGAACATACGGTTTCCGTGGATGGCGAAATTCTGCCTCCCGAAACGATGATTGTTCAATACTCATTTAACACCTTCAAAGGTGGCCATTATGATGTCACTATTTTTATATATGGTATATAATATGTTAATTTTTTGTCTTTAAGATTCTTTATTTTTCATTTTGGGCATACCTTTATGGTTTCCATTATGGGTAAACACGATATCTTCATTTAAGGAAGTGCGGACTACCGCCCCCTCAAAGTGATGTGATTAGTTAATGCCATATGTGGGACGTGTAAAGGATGGATTTAAAGTTATTATATATGATTTTATACTGGAATTATAATATACCTCTATATAATTATTATTTCATTCCATTAAATTATGAGATAGAAATGAAAGTAGCGTTCATGCGTACATACGGCTTACCGTCTCCATGAACGGTGCATTTCATTTCTTATCCCCAAATGTAATGTACTATTAAAAGTACATGTATATAATGGATATATATAATTAATGATATATCTAAATGATGAATATTATTCTGGAATTAAAATATACATAACTCTCATTTAGTTTTAATTCCATTAATATGACAAAGAAATGAAAGTAGCGTTCATGCGTACGTACGGCTTACCGTCTCCATGAACGGTGCATTTCATTTCTTACCCCTAAATGATTATTTAATATTATAAATACATGTATATTCTGGATATATATGATACATATTATATCCAAATCGGGAATTTCATTCTGGATATAAAGAACCTTTGACCACATGAACAACATGTAATTGTATGAAGTCCACTTTCGACTTAAGAACCAATTATTGAGAAAACAATAATTATTAACTTAAATGGTTATATAATGTTTATAACATGGAAATAAGTGATATAAAAGGAATAATGAACTTTAAAAAGGATCTTAATCAAGTATAAATTAACTCAAGTTTATTATTCAGGATGTTAAAGAACGATCGAGTCAAGTCGGACCCGACGTAAGGGACTTCGTCTCAATCTCCTTTCATTGAGGAATATTTCATTTTATACACAACTTTGTTTTATACGGTGTATAAACCCCTTTTACTTTTACTTTTATACAAAAGTAATCTTTTTCTACGAAGCGTTTTACAAAACGACAAAAAGGAATGTTTCTTTTAACGTACGCGGCGACAACGACCTTTTCCGCCGCCGCGAGTATTATTTGGTCTTTGGCTTTCTCAACAAGACGTAATGTTTTTAGAATAAAATAAATACCATATACTCTTTTATGTATTTTGGTATTGAAAATAGTTTTGAAAAAGGATTCTATTATGTCAATATATTTATGATATATTGTGATTGAAATGTGGAAATGTTATCATTCCTTTATATTGGTTTTATGTTTTATGATTTTATACTGGTACATGGACATTTTAATGGGTGGTTACGTTATAAACCATATGAAGGGTGGTGTCGTGAATACCAGTATGGGTGGTTACGTTATAACCTCCCATGCATTGGGTATGGAAGTTGGCCGTATGGCTATTCCATTAAGTATATATGGAAATTGGCTGTATGGCTATTCCATTAAGTGATATGTGTGGAAGTCGACCGTATGGTTATTCCACTTAAGTATGTTTATGTACCAAGTTACCTTTATATATGTTATGTGTTCTTTTTATGGATTTTATGGTAATCCTTTGGTTACAAAAAGGTAAATAATGATACTTTATTCAGTGAAGAGTTTTTACTACTTCATGAAGGTGAAGGTATTACTTTGATAGAGTATATATGGTTTACTTGATGT
The DNA here is from genome assembly GCA_963277665.1 of Viscum album. Classification (NCBI taxonomy): domain Eukaryota; kingdom Viridiplantae; phylum Streptophyta; class Magnoliopsida; order Santalales; family Viscaceae; genus Viscum; species Viscum album. The sequence continues at coordinate 511,205,058 of OY728134.1, forward strand.
TTGAAAAACTAACATTTTTCATTCTTTCTGTATCCCTTACTGAGCTTTTTATGCTCACCGTAAGTTTTTTTTGAAATGTTTTCATAGGACTTAATGTGGAATAAGGTCAAGGATGGGATCAAGGGAATGTCATCCTATATAAAACATGGAACTAGACACGTTTATTTTTAAGAGTTTTTTAATTATGGAAACTTAGTAGAAGTGAATACTTTTTAATCTTTTGAGATGTAATAGTTATGTTCAAATTCTCTAAAACTCTAAACCTGAAAAGATCCTCAACGAGAATTATTCATTTAATTCAATATTAAGTAAGGTTTAAGGCAGGGGCCTTATAGTTGGTATCAGAGGTCAGTTTAGACAACTTTAGGAGTTAGAAAGGTGTTAAATTATAAAATGATTGAAGTAATATAGCATTTACGGATTACCATGTTGCTTCGCCTAAGATATTTCTGTGTTCAGAATGGTTTTCCACAGAGGAAACAAAGCAACTATGTTGGGATGACATCAGGAGGAAGATAACCTTCCAAATCAGCAACCTGAGATGGTCGGAATCGGAACTGAACAGTTTGTTGCAGTGATGGCACAGTTGACTCAGGCTATAAATGGTGGTGGTATCCATGCACGAGATCAGCAAGATCAACCACAGAGGAACATGTCAGTGGTGGAACATTTCATGAGGCAACACCCCCCATCATTCAGAGGATTATCTGGCCCTGTGCAATCTGAAGGGTGGATTAAAGCACTGGAGAAGATTTTTGATGTCATGGGGTGTTCAGAACATCAAAAGGTTAGTCTTGTTGTTTACCGTTTTGAAGGTGAAGCTAATCAGTGGTGGTCGATGGTGACAAATATAAGGGATAGTGATGAGATTGAGGATCTTCACTGGGACGAATTCAAAGGTATGTTTCTTGAGAAATATTTTCCTAAGATGGTTCGTCTTAGGATGGAAAAACAGTTCCTATATTTGAGGCAGGAGGATGATTCAGTGGCTTCTTATGAAGAAAAGTTCACTCGATTGGCAAGGTATGCTCCAAACTTCATACGAGATCTTGATAGTAAAATAAACCGTTTTTACTCAGGGTTAAAGACAAAGTATCGAATGGATTTAGCTTCTCGTGAGTTCAAAAGTTATGAAAAAGATGTTCGATGTGCGGAGAAGGTGGAAATGGAGTTTGCCGATGATCAGGTGTTCTATGAGAAACAATAGAATAAGAGGTCTAGTTGGCAGGCAAAGGGGAAGAATTCATCAAAGAAGAAAGGAGGTAAGAAAACCAAATATCCATCCTGTGAGATGTGTGGTAAAATGCATCCTGGAGAATGTTTATCCAAGTCTGGTAAGTGCTTTCGGTGTGGTAAGTCTGGTCATATTGCTCTTAAATGTAAGGAAGATGATCAAGAAGGAAATGAAAAGCCAACAGTAAGATGTTTTAAGTGTAGTGAAATGGGTCATTATGCAAATGAGTGTCCAACGAAGAACTCAACTGGGGGAATGCAGCCAAACTACAAGCAGAAAGGGGTGGTGAAATCCTTTGCAACAACTTCAGTAGATGTTGGGCCATCGAATGAAGTGGTATCAACTCTAGGGAGCTCAGTATTTTTCGAAGATTGACTTGAGGTCGGGGTACCATCAGTTGAAAGTAAAAGAAACAGACGTTCCGAAAACTGCGTTCCGTACTAGATATGGCCATTATGAATTTGTAGTTATGCCTTTTGGGTTAACCAATGCACCTGCTGTATTCATGGACCTTATGAATAAAATTTTCCATGAGTTCTTGGATAAGTTTGTGTTTGTGTTTTGAGGTTTGGGAAGAGGTTATGTGTGCCTTGTGATTCACAGTTGAAGAATGAGTTGTTATGTGAGGCTCATAGTTCCCCGTTTTCAGTTCATCTTGGCAGTACTAAGATGTACAGAGATCTGTGGGAGTATTACTGGTGGGATGGAATGAAAAGAGATATTGCTTATTTTACTGTGAAGTGTTTGACATGTCAACAGGTTAAAGCAGAGCGGCAGTTACCGAAAGGGATGCTTCAGCCTTTACCAGTGCCAGAGTGGAAATGGGAAAACATATCCATGGACTTTGTTGTGGGATTACCGAGGACATCTCGAGGTAATAATGCAATCTAGGTTATTGTTGATCGCTTGACCAAATCTGCTCATTTCCTTTCTATACGAGATACTTTCTCTCTAGATCAACTTCCCCGTTTGTATCATAAAGATATAGTCAGGTTACATGGAGTTCCTCTCTCCATTGTATCTGATCGTGATCCCAGGATCACATCTAACTTTTGGAAAGGCCTTCAGAAGTCATTGGGTACGAAATTAAATTTTAGTACAGCTTTTCATCCTCAATCAGATGGGCAGTCAGAATGAACAATCAAGACATTGGAGGATATGCTACGAGCTTGTTCTATGGATTATCAGGGAAGTTGGGACCAACATCTTTCTTTGGTTGAATTTTCATATAATAACAGTTTTCATTCCAGTATACAGATGGCACCATTTGAGGCATTATATGGGAAGCGGTGTTGAACTCCAGCATTTTGGGATGAAGTGGGTGAAAGGAAGCTGATGGGACCAGAATTGGTAGAAGAGATGGCAGAAAAAGTTCAGTTGATTCAGAAGCACATGAGAACAGCTCAGAGCAGGCAGAAGAGTTATGTGGATAATCGGAGGAAGGATATATCTTTCGAAGTAGGTGATCATGTTTTTCTCAAGGTTTCTCCTTGGAAAAGTGTGATGAGATTTGGTATGGAAGGAAAGCTGAGTCCAAGGTTTATTGGACCATATGAAATTCTGGAGAGAGTTGGATCAGTTGCATACCGGGTGGCTTTACCTCTGAGTTTATCTCAGGTACACAATGTTTTTCATGTTTCAATGTTGAGGAAGTATATGCCAGATCCATCTCATGTTTTGAGTCCAGAGGTATTTCAGCTGGAAGAGAACCTATCTTATGAAGAACAACCAGTCCAGATTTTTTACCACTGGGAGCAAGTGTTACGGAATAAGGTGATTCATCAGGTAAAGGTTTTTGTGGAAAAAACATGTGATTGAAGAGGCAATGTGGGAATCTGAAAATGCTATGAGGGATAAATACCCCCACTTATTTTGATAAGTGAATAAAATTTCGAGGACGCAATTCCCAAAATAGGGGAAGGATGTAACATCCTAGGTAAATAAAGAATAAAGAATTTTCATATTTATTAATATTTACGAATTAAATATTAATTTTAATTAAAAGGGGTTTCTACGTTCGATAGCGTACTCGGTACGCAACGATGAGTTTCTTTGAAAACTTACGTTGCACACAAGTAATAAAATAATATTATTTTAAATGTTAGTTAACGAGTAGCCATTGTACTGGCGGGAATGGATAGAAATAACTAAAATATGATTATATATGTTTTTAAATGTTTTTACATTTACCCAATAAAAGATAAAGGCTTAAAATACGGAAAGAGTTCAATTTTATGCATTTATACCCTAATTTTCACGAAAGGTCCACTTATCACCTTTTGATGGAGAATTGTCATTAAATATAGTTTTTATCGATCTTATAAATTCTATTGGACCAAATATAACTCTTTTTTAGAATCGGGACATCAAAATTTATTTTGTGTAAATTTTTGGTACCTTTCTGATAAAGTTCATTTTTTAATGAATAGTGTAAAATGTTGTATTTTAATTCAAAACCTCTTTTTAATCTAATTTATTTATATGATTTGATTATCTTTTTAATTGGTTTTAAATTGAAATTAGAAAATATTTTTACCATTAAATCCAATAGTGGTCGTTGAATTAATTTCACTTTGAAATCGGACTTAAACTAGTGTCAATCTTTTGATCCTTATTGTTTCATAAAAACACGCTATTTGCTCTGACAGCGGGAATTAATTATTAAATTAATTAATGCGACTTGTATGTTTGAATTTTGTAAAATAGACTTCATTTTTGAATTCGTAATATCAAATATAGCTTAGGGTGAATTTTTGGTAATTTTCTGAAAAACTTCAATTTTTGATGAATAGTGAAACCACTAATTGGTAATTATAAAGACTGATTTTCCGTTTAAATTAAATTTTTCCATCATTGTGTTTTGATTTTCAAAAATACGACATACATGGTTGTCATTAAGAAGTAAAATGTGGTTCAATGAGATTATAATAATTTTTTGGTGAATAGTAACTTATTAAGTTCTTAATCGCGATTAGAGGTAATTAGTGTAGTTTAAGGTAAAAATAATGTTTTAATAATATGATATGACCTGTACACATGTCCTACCCTCATTGGTTGTGTCATGGCCGACCAATACAAGCCATGGGTCAACTTGAGGACCCCATGGAGACACATTGGTTGGGAAATGACATAAATAACTTTTTATTTAATGTAAAAGTAAAAATGACACAAACATAATATGTTTTAAAAAACAATTTTTACATGGGGTTATAAAGATCATATGTTTGATTATAAATAGTAATTGGAAAGCTAAAAAGATTTCCTACATCATAGTAGTTTTTTTATAATTTTTAGACATTAAATAAATTAAATTATTTATGACATCATGATGATGCAGCGATGACCTCATTATTTAACGATTTAAATAAAATGGAAAGAAAATGTAAAATCTATAAACTAAACATGTCCAAAACTTATTGGATGGGTGGATTTCAAAACCTTATCACCTTATCCACGAATTATATCAATGTGGGACCTTTTACAACCGAAACACAATTTCAAATAAAGTAATATTCCTTTACATTCCAAAAGTGCCCCTCCTCTCCTCTTATAAAAGGCCCCCACCTCTACCTCATTTCACACACTCCTCAAGCCTTTGGCTCGGCCAAAACCTGCCCATTTACTATCTCCACATCCCTCTCCTCATCCTATAGGATTCCATTTGGGCAGAATCCTTTCAAAGGAAGCCTTTAGGCTCAAATCAAAAGGAGTTACACTTTTAAAGATAATTCATTCTCTCTTGTTCATTTGTTTTATTTTGCTTCTCCAACCCTCTAAACTCTTTTTATTTACTTATTTTGTAACAAAACCAGTATCTTCAATATACTATGATGTTGTTATAATATTTATTTGAGCTAAAACCTCACACAAATACATCAAATGGTTAAGGAACATACGGTTTCCGTGGATGGCGAAATTCTGCCGCCCGAAACGATGATTGTTCAATACTCATTTAACACCTTCAAAGGTGGCCATTATGATGTCACTATTTTTATATATGATATATAATATGTTTATTTTTTTTCTTTAAGCTTCTGTATTTTTCATTTTGGTCATACCTTTATGGTTTCCATTATGGGTAAACACGATATCTTCATTTAAGAAAGTGCGGACTACCGCCCCCTCAAAGTGATGTGATTCGTTAATTCCATATGTGGGACGTGTAAAGGATTGATTTAAAGTTTTTATATATTATATTATACTGGAATTATAATATACCTATATATGATTATTATTTCATTCCATTAAAGTATGAGATAGAAATGAAAGTAGCGTTCATGCGTACGTACGGCTTACCGTCTCCATGAACGGTGCATTTCATTTCTTATCCCAAAATGTAATGTACTATTAAAAGTACATGTATATAATGGATATATATAATTAATTATATATCTAAATGATGAATATAATTCTGGAATTAAAATATACATACCTCTCATTTAGTTTTAATTCCATTAATATGACAAAGAAATGAAAGTAGCGTTCATGCGTACGTACGGCTTACCGTCTCCATGAACGGTGCATTTCATTTCTTACCCCTAAATGATTATGTAATATTATAAATACATGTATATGATGGATATATATGATACATATTATATCCAAATCAGGAATGTCATTCTGGATATAAAGAACCTTTGACCACACGAACAACATGTAATTGTAAGAAGTCCTCTTTCGACTTAAGAACCAAATATTGAGAAAACAAACATTATTAACTTAAATGGTTACATAATGTTTATAACATGGAAATAAGTGATATAAAAGGAATAATGAACTTGAAAAATGTTCTTAATCAAGTATAAATTAACTCATGTTTATTATTCAGGACGTTAAAGAACGATCGAGTCAAGTCGGACCCGAGGTAAGGGACTTCGTCTCAATCTCCTTTCATTGAGGCATATTTAGTTTTATACAAAACTTTCTTTTATACGGTGTATAAACCCCTTTGACTTTTACTTTTATACAAAAGGAATCTTTTTCTACGAAGCGTTTTACAAAAAAACAAAAAGGAATGTTTCTTTTAACGTACGCGGCGACAACGACCTTTTCCGCCGCCGCGAGTATTATTTGGTCTTTGGCTTTCTCAACAAGCCGTAATGTTTTTAGAATAAAATAAATACCATATACTCTTCTATGTATTTTGGTATTGAAAATGGTTTTGAAAAAGGATTGTATTATGTCAATATATTTATGATATATTGTGATTGAAATGTGGAAATGTTATCATTACTTTATATTGGTTTTATGTTTTATGATTTTATACCGGTACTTGGACATTTTAACGGGTGGTTACGTTATAAACCATATGACGGGTGGTGCTGTGAATACTAGGATGGGTGGTTACGTTATAACCTCCAATGCATTGGGTATGGAAGTCGGCCGTATGGCTATTCCATTAAGTATGTATGGAAATTTCCCGTATGGCTATTCCATTAAGTGATATGTGTGGAAGTCGACCGTATGGTTATTCCACATAAGTATATTTATGTCCCAAGTTACCTTTATATATGTTATGTGTTCTTTTTATGGATTTTATGGTAATCCTTTGGTTACAAAAAGGTAAGTAATGATACATTATTCAGTGAAGAGTTTTTACTACTTCATGAAGGTGAAGGTATTACTTTGATAGAGTATATATGGTTTACTTGATCTTTGAAAAACTAACAGTTTTCATTCTTTCTGTATCCCTTACTGAGCTTTTTATGCTCACCCCATGTTTTTTTTGAAATGTTTTCACAGGACTTAATGTGGAATAAGGTCAAGGATGGGATCAAGGGAATGTCATCCTATATAAAACATGGAACTAGAAATGTTTCTTTTTAAGAGTTTTTTTCATTATGGAAACATAGTAGAAGTGACTACTTTGTAATCTTTTGAGATGTAATAGTTATGTTCTAATTCTCTAAAACTCTAAACCTTAAAAGATCCTCAACGAGAATTATTCATTTAATTCAATATTAAGTAAGGTTTAAGGCTGGGGCCTTATAATGAGATTGTTATATTTCATGAACTTGACATAAAAATATCTCAATATTTTTATGATATTGAGGTTATTATATCTACATGGATTAATAATATTTGTAGGTGGTAAAGAATAAATAAACTAAGATGTTCTGTTAACGACTCTTCATTAGTTAACTTCTTTTTATTTGTACAAAAATCCTTCCTAGGTTAAAGAGGATTTTATTATTCTGGTAGGTAAGAATTTAATTTATTTGGGTAGGTATTTTAGGAACTAATGGTTCTTGTAATTGTGTAAAATAAGGAATACATTTGTCCTTTTATAACTGGGGGAGGGGACACACTTCAATTTTTTTTAAAAGAATGAATTCACCCCATATTTTTTTAATGTCAAAAGTATCCAAAAAAAGATCCATTTTAGAAAATTATAAGAAATAAGGTTGAAATATTAAATTTAAATAGTAATTATAGAGGTTTTGGAACATTTTCAACACTTATCTTATCATTTTGACCCTACGGTAAACCTACATTAACATTAATAATGATAAATAATTTTTACAATTTTCACAATTAATTATGGTGAAAAAGTAAATTAATATTATTACAAAATATATATTATGATGATTAAAAATATGTAATCAATTTTTCTAAATTTTATTAACTTAAGATGTATAATTTTATTTAAAATTAAACATGGAGACTAGTTGAAAAATGGGGTTTCTAAATAAAAAAATTCTAAAGTTTAAAAATAGTTTAAATCAAAATTAAATTTGATATTTAATACAATTTACTATATTAGTAAAACTTTTATTTTATTGAACTAATTTTAATTCAAAATTAATTGAAATATAATTTACCTTTAGAAATAATTTAAACAAAAATTCAGTTTTTAATAATAATCAGTAATTTTCACTATTCATCTAATAGTTTTTTTATAAAATTATCCAAAATTCACTAATGTATTGCTTTGAAAAGTATATTTAAAAAATTATGTTTATTTTTCAAAAAAATATCTAAAATCCATAAAATGTAATTCTATATTATTTTCTCAAATCACAACTAGTCCTGGCTTTAGAATTATTTTACAAAACATTTCTTTATCATTCAAATGCTTCTCTTTTTATTTAGAGTTAATATATAACCATTGGATTTATTTTATAAATGTATAAAAAATATTTTTTATAATTTGGTTATTGTTTTTAATAGCTTCTAATTTAATAGATGGGTTATACAGGTTATGTTTAAATAATAATATTTTAAAAGAGTATCACATTACATTTAAACTCGATGTTTTATGCATCACAATATTTAAAAGAGACTGAATTTATATTAAAAGAAATATAAGGTAGAGTATCAGGGTGTTTCATTATCATCTATTATTTTTTTCTCATTATATACACTACCCAACATGACGTTCCTTTTTTAAAATCATGGGGTGTTAAAAATCACCTCAAGATAAGATGGTTGAACATTTATTTTTGCAAGGTAAGATGAATATTGTTTTATTATTTACATTTCTATCGAATAAATGTATAGGATTATTGGGTCCCTTTAAATCCTCATAATTTTTAGGGTTATAGGATCTTTTCTACACAGAGAATCATTAACTTTGTTTCCCTTCTAAGGATGGTAATCGATAGAAAGATCACAATCCTTGATTAGATATTACCACTTTAATTGGAACATAATAATACTATTTTTTTGTAAATATATATATGTGGATTTCATTATCTATATATATGTAACATTCTCCCCTTAGAGATAATGTCACCTAATATACAACGTGAAAATAATAGTAGCCAATTATAGATCTTCCATTGGATTGTTCAACACATTGATCATTAATTAGTGAGAGGAATGGGTTCTCACTTTGCCATGTTTTAGGAGTACACAACCCAATACCTTTTAGATTCATTACTATAGATTAAAAAACCTTCTTCACTAATGGGTTATGTGAGTATAGGTGTAGTGATTAACATTTTCTTCTACCCCTTAATAATATATTCACGTTCAACATTCTAGAAAAACATGACTCCATACTGAGTAAGATTGGCCAGTGGGCTAGATAATCATGATTATTATTTAAAAAATATTTGTGATTCACCCTTTAATGAATTAACTATAGATTTTTAACTCAGATATTTTTCTTTTTAATCCTAAAATTCTTGAGTTTTAGATAGATCAATGGATATAACTTTTTGGGTGATAACAAGCCCTAAGAAAGTTTACTTCATCATCTATAACTCTCATTTACCATACTTTGAAAATTAATTTTTTGGTTAAAAATAATTCAATAAAATATGTAAATAATCCACATTTTCCTCCTTGATTTTTGAGTAGAGAATAATATTATCTATAAATATTAAAACAAAATTTTCATGGAAATACTCAATAATTCTTATAATTATGTCCATGAATATTTTTGAGGAATTAGTGAGTCCAAAAGGAATAAATATAAACTCATATTTCCTATACCTTATATATATTTATATATCAGTCTTGGGGATATGCTTCTTATTCACATTTATATGATAATACCCCGACATAAGATCCACATTAGATAAGTACTGGTGTCCTTATAATTGATCGAATGAGTCATCAATCTATGATAGAGGATAATTATTCTTTATAATGATATTTATGAGATCATGATTATCAATGTATAGAAACATTGATTAATCCGACTTCTCATCATAAAGGACTAGTGCACCCCATAATGAACCACTTGGACATATAAAACCTTTTTCTAGATTCTCATGTATTTTTTTCATTAGTTATTCTAGTTCAAAAATACCCATTATATGTGAAGAGTTATATATTGGAAAAGATATAGATATAATTTCAATTGATAACTCAAACACCCATCATAGAGTAAGACCACTAAATTCTTTTGGAAACATGAAATCATATACCCTTACCATGGGAATTTATTCATGGATGCTATTTTCATTAGTGTAAATAATTTTAGTTTGATATATTTTATCTCAAGGTAATAATATATATGCTTTATATTTTGGAAGAAAATTTTATTCACCATCCTCCTTTCACTTTTTTAAAAATAAAAGGGTCATTTTTGATATCTAGGGTTATTTACTTCTCTCAGTAATTTATATTGGCTCTATATAAAGAATTTTAATCTAGGAACATAATTGCATCAGATTCCACTAAAGGTACCTCACGAGGTTCACAAGAATGCTTAACCTAAAAATTTGTATTAGGGATTAGTTATATTATTTGGATGCAATAATTTACCCATTTTTCATCTTCACCGATAAATAAACTTCAATGTTTTGAGATGGTTTCTTAATAGTTATACTAAACATGTTTGAAATGAGATAATGCATAGAATCATAAACATATTAGAAATTAGATGTTCCTAAATGGATGATAAGATGGAATTTCACTATTTAATTTTGGTTATAATTTTTTAATTTATCCAAAATAGATTTAGGGATCATAATTTATAAAAAATTAAAAAAATAAGATGGAAACTTATGATCATTAAAGGAATAAATCATAAATGAAATATGCCCCTTCACCTATGAACTACCAGGTTTCATTCTATGTTATCCATGATATATTCCTATCATAAGAAAATATTGGAATATTTATTACCATAATAATGGTTCATAATGATCTTGTGAATTTATGAAAGCATATCCCCTAGATGTATCAAACTAAGTGTGTAACAATGAATATTTTCATGTATCATGTGATGACTGAGTTCATTTCAATGCACCCTTTTGTGGTTATTAACCCTAGGTACATCTATTCTAGATCCATATCCACTTGTAAAATCATGAAAATATGTATTTTATTGGAAAACAATTAATTTATACATTAAAAAATTTGTAATGTTTTACTATGTTTAGTCTAGTCCTTAATGGTTTTTTAGAGTTTTCTAATACTAATCCCAAAAATAACTAGACCATCCTCTACATATAACCATAAAAACCCACATATTTAATAAAAAATATTTCATGATTTATTAGATTATGAGGCAATAAATACAATCCATGAAGATTATGATGCCTGGTATCGTTGGAAAATTAGGTACGTTGGTTAACAACATGCAACAGAAATACAATGACATCATTGAAAACCAATTTAAAATTATCGTAAAATTCCATCATTCATTCAAACAAAAATGGTATAAAATGAGGACACACATAAGAAAGGTCTAATATATAAATCCTAGTAAGGGAATAAACAAAGCATGTAATATGATAAATTATTACATTTGATCTAGATGTAATATCTAGGTTACATAAGAGGATTGAGAATCATAAACATAAAAAATGTGGCATGATATCGCATTATAACATAAAGGAAATAAGGGAATGTGGAAAAATAAAAAAACATTACATCATAAAAATAATTCAATGATAATCAGTAAGATAACATAACATAGTGTTCATAGGATAACTTCCCTTACACCATACATGGAATATCATGAGATAAAAAAAGTATACAGTGCATTGGGGGGATATATAATTTCAAGACCACCTTTCACATTCATATGATGTACACATAGATGTTTTCCACATAGATCATACACCATATAGATTCATTTCATCAAATTTAATACCAAAATTAGTGAGTGTGATGTAAGTACATGTAATTCCAAAATCAGTGAAGTATTAGTTCATTTAGGTGACTACCTTTGAGTGAAAATGGGAGTTGGTATTCACTATAAATAATGTTTGTTATGGAAAATCATATGATTGGTTTGGTATCATAACACATTTATATAATGTTTCCAAGAATTCTTATATGAGAGTGAAATGGATCTCAAATAACTTTAAAATCATAATTAATGCAATAGTTTTGTTTGAAAACATATCCAAAATAGAATAATTAGAAAAAATTAATAATTTAGAGAAGTATCTTGAATAATGACGTGAATAAGAAGATCTATTACCTTGATAGTACACTTCAAAAATATTTTTAGGAGATTCTTAATAGTACGGGCCCCCCATAAAGAGGGTTATAGGGAGGTAAGGGAAGGGTAACTTCATGATCAAATTGTTCTAAGTGAATAAGAATTTTAGTTTGTATGGGGTTATAAATAAAAATAGTAGATAATTCATTATTAATTTCAATATATTGTTTTTGGTCTCTATGACAAAGTAATCAAATAATACTTAAAAAGGGTTTTCCCAGGGTTTCTACTAAATAGGAGTGGTTTTTAATATTTCATGTATTCAATAATAATTTTTTAAAAAATAAAACCCTTGCTGATGTAGAGGATAGTCATGTCCACAAAGAAGTGATTTTATTTCCACCAAATATAATAATGGTTTTGGAGGATTTATTAAAGATTTATCAAATAAATAAAATAAATTAAAAAAATTATTTCAAAGGGGAAATATGTATTCATTCATGGATACCTTTTATGGAATATATTACATCAGTTTTGCATCATTATGATGTCATAATATGTCCTTATATTTATATGGTATTTATTTTTTACCTGAAAATTAAAATGTATTAGAAAAAAATGAAAATTTAACCATCGTATAATTTTGAAATGATCAATTAAAAAATAATATTTATTTTATCAAATTAATTATTTAAATATGAAAATTTATACCATCAAATTAAAACCCTAAATTATTGAGAAATGTTGATTTTTTTAGGATGACATTTTTTTTGAAATTATAAAGAGTATATTTGACTTCATAATATAATATTTTCCTTTAAATTAAATAAATATTATTTAATAATAATCTTTTATTACAATTTAATTTATTTTCAAAATTTTTATTTGTTAAAAAAAGTTTTTTGATTGAATCTCTAAATTAAAAAAGAAATATAATTCTTTTTTCATCATATAAAAGTCCATTTTTTATCAAACTCATTATTTAATCATTTAAAAATTAATATTAAAAAGTGATAAATATAATCATTGTTTAAATAATATAAAAATATTCAATTTCATCTGTTTAGGGTCTGGATAAATACCCCTTTATTACTCTAATGAATTCTAGATGGGTGAGGTGTGTGATGACAATATTATTTTATGGTGGTTTGACATACATGGTTTGGGCCATGATCTCAATTAGCTTGAAATTATACCATAAAATATTTTTTTGCATGCTTTAGTTTTTTAAATCATGGATTGGAATTGATAAATAGAAAATCTCATTGATTTTAGCTCCCTTGGATTCCTTGATAAATGGGATTTATAGGGTATAATCCTACTAGTGAAGACCATACATTCTTCCGTCTATGTCTATTAGACATTATCATAACCCTATATATACTACTGATATAATCATAACTCAATGGATATTTTAGAATTGGTTATGATTCTTAATATTCTTTTAAACCTGACAAGATAAAAAATTAAAAAATAATTGATTTAGTGTATGTGTTTTCTATAACTTTATTATTTGATAATTCATTTATCCATTCATAAAGAGGGAATTTCGTTTATAAATTTTTTGCGCCATGAAAATCTTATGCTCACATATTTTCATCTATTGATATCTATTTTTACATTTATTTAGCATATGATCTAACCCTTTCTTATGTTTCTCTTACCTATGTTATGAAGAGATGTTTTAAGTTTAATTTTTCTTAGAAGGGTGGTAGATGTGATGAACTTAATAAAAAATGTTATAGATCATTTGTGTACTAGTTGTGTATGGGTCCAATTTTCCAGAGACACTTAACCTCTAAGACCCTCAAGCATGTATTATTTTAAAATATATTCAATATTTATAAAAATAGAATTATTATTTATGTATGAAATGAATGGGTCATTGTTGTTGGTTTCAACATCGTGGTTTAGTAACTTTTGGAAAATAGGATCAAGAATCTATTTTAAGATCAATTAGAATAATCTTATGTATAGTACAACATACCATGTTATAATAGTGAAAGGAATGTGGTTTCCCAAAGAAAATATATTAGTGTTGGGATACTATAAGTGTATGTGGTTTTAGCATAGATACATCAAGGGGTGATTACTATGAAAATTATTGGTCAAGTTTATGTTATCCTTCATTATGTTTCATGGTGAATATTACCTTACCGAGAACATAGTTTGACAATCTCAAGGGATATTCTCATGTTAATTCACATTTTATTTATGAGCCATTATGCATTAGTTAAATAGATACTGACCATATATGAACTAAGTTAAACTATTGGTAGAACCTATTTAAAAGATTCTATAATGATTTAGAGTGCATCTAAATAATTTTTCACGATTAATTACTCCGATTAATGATGCTTCATAGTGATGACCACCATTTTGGTTTTATTAAGGGAATTAAAAAAGAGTGATAACGTTTAGGTGATCACATATATGCTTCAATATTTATGTTTTATATTTTATTTTAGTCACATTGATACCTGTATATCAGGAAATTTATCAAGTAATTATAATTCACATCCTCAATGATTAGATGTTTAATTAGTAGTAAAAACCCATAATGGCAAGAGGATATCATCTCAATTCTATGATTATTACCCAGTTTATGTTTTTGGGAATTTTATCCTGATAAATATTATTATTCTCCCTATCATTTAATTTGATGTGATTTTTGGAATGGGATGGATTTTATTATATGAATACCATATCAATTTATAAGTAAGGCAAGTAACATTTTATATTATGAACCAATTTATAATTGTATATCGGTTAATGGAAAAATATTAAATTATAATGGAAATTAAATTTGTTCCATGGGACTTTATTTTTATTGAATGTCGGTATTTATCTCAGATAGGTGGGGAGGAACTCAAAATTGATGATGTAGCTATTATACATGAGTTTTCTATTTCATTTCTACAAGAGTTTATTATTTTCCTTGAAATTTTGAAGTTGTGTTTCTAAATGAACTCTAACATAGTTCTAAAACTATTTCAAATACTCTAAATAGATTTGTCCTGATTGAGTTATATGTATTGAAGTAGTAATTCAAAATGAATCTTCATAAGGGATTCATTCAGGAAAGCACATAACCATGGGGTGCACCATTATTTTTTATTAAGTGGAAAGGTGAATCAATGTGACTCTTTATTTATTATCAAGAACATAGATAGCCCATGATAAAAAATATATATCATTTTCTCTATGTTGATGATATGTTTGATCAGTTATGATGTGTTTAATATTTTTTCAGGATTTGTTTTCATTATGGATACTATATGTTGTGGGTGAAAAGTTATGTTATTCCAAATACAACCTTCCCATTAAGGTATGGATACTATGAATTTAAATTAATTACATAGGGTCTTACTAATTCTCCCACTATATTTATGGATTTACTGATTAGAGTCTTGATAGATTTCCTTGATCATTTTTTGGGATACTTTAAAAACAAGATTCGTATATATTCTAAAGGAAAGGAGGATCATGAAGATTACATTAAGAATATACTAAATACCCCAAATAAGTATATAATTCATTAAAAAATTTACCAAGTGTGATTTTTGGATACATAAAGTATTATTTTTTTGTCATATAAACTCTTGTGTGGGTATATAATTAAATCCATCAATGGAAAATGGTATTAAATATTTTCCATGACTAAAAACTATGTATGATTGATTGGATGTATATTATCAACAATTTATTAAGGAATTATTATGACTATATAATCCACTCACCATGTTTACTTGGAAGGGATTTATGTTCCTTTAGACTAGTGAATTTTATAAAAATTTCATGGAATTGATGAGTAGGTTTGTCATTTCACTTGTTCTCACACTACTGTGCAGTGGAGAACAGTCTTTTGATATATATAGATGCACTAAAAAAGTGGTTGGGGTTTCTTCTTATGCAAATTAATATAGTGATAGACGATACCTCATACTAATTTAAAGGTGCTGAAAAAAATGACCTGACTCATGATTTTGAGTTAACTACAGTAATATGTATATTAATGATATAGAGGAATTATCTTTATCGTGAATGGTGTGAATTATATTCTTATCATAAAATATTAGAGTATATATTCACCCAAAAACTGTTTAATATCCACCAGAAAGAAATGGTTGGAGTTGATTAAACATTATTACTACTCAAAACATTACCACATTGGGGAAGAAAACAAGGTGGATGATGCTTTGAGTTGAAAGGATCATACTCGCATATCTTTGATAAGGGAAAAAATGATCCAATATTTATCGATTTGAAAGTGAAGGTGATTTAAATCTTAATGTAATGGGAGAAATTTATTATTTCTCAAATGATTGTTCGATAATATATCTACGTAAATATTAAAGAGGAAAATGATAGGATATGGAGATGAAAAATAATGTTATAAATATTATGGAGTTCAACTGTGATTATGATGGAATTGTAAGGTTTAGGAACCACGTATGTGTCTAATAAATATTATTCCTGAAGAATTATCTATTGAAATAATCTCAAATATCTTCATTCTTTATTTTTCATGTAAGTATGAAGATGTATATATCTCAAAAAGAGTATTTCTATTAAGATAATATGAAGAATGATATTTTGGAGTATGTATCTCAATGCTTGATATGTGAGGAAGTTATATATGAGAGATATAATTCTAGGGGGATGTACAAACATTAACTATACTTTAATATAAATTATAAAACATCATCATGGATTTCGTCATTGGAATCCCCAAACCACCTCATGGATTTCATCCTCTTCTAGTATAGACTTAATCCTTCCATTCACTTATTCAGTCATGCAAGAGGGAATAAAATCAAAAATATTATTTGATCCTCTTGGATAAATAACCACCATGCTTGGTTTATGAGATTATATTAAATACATAAAGAAGTTATCTGCCAAATTTCCAATAACATTCAGGTCATTTGTGTGGGATCCATACTCCATAAGAAAGTTGGGATTCACGTGTCTTAGTTTTTCTTTGATTCAAGAATTAAAAGACCCATAGCCTATATACCCTTCACATATCCATTTAAATCTTGAATTTTTGTGTGCAATGTGTTCCTTATTTCTTTTACAGGGCATCATGGGATATTGTGAAGAGAATTATGATCAGTGCAATGAATTAATTTTTACAAGGTGGTAATCTCTCTCGAGTGTCATGTGTAACTAAAATTATTTTAGTTCAAAAAGGTAAAGATCCATTGTCATTGAATTATTGTCACCCCATTATTTTGTTCAATTATCCCTATAAATTCCTTGATGGAATTCTTAAGAAAAGCATTTCTCCCTTACATACAATTTGGGTGGTCGAGAAAAAACTTGGTTTCTGAAAGGAAAGTAAATCCAAAGTGATATTAAATTTTCCCATGAAGTGATAAATGACATCAACTAGAACACCTTTGGATGCAATGTGTTTATAACAATGTATATGATTAAATAAAATGATAGATTTGAATGGAGATTTATTAGTAGGTTCCTTTCATGTATGGGTTTTCAGTCTAGTTCATTGATCTTATCTTTCATTTTTTTAGTTATCCATGGTTGTCTGCATCATTTACGAGAAACTATTTTGGATTTTTAAAGATATTAGAGGAATGAGGCAGGGAGATTTCTTCTCCCCCTCCCCATTTTGTATTAAAATAGTAGATGTAGACGCTCAATTAAAAGAGGGGGGGGGGGACTTTATGTTTAAAAACTTTTGTTTTTACTCTCAAGGAAAACTATGTTTAACAAAATTAAACAAGATAAATTCACAAACCCTCTTTGGTTATTAGTTTAAAAAAAATCATCTTAGTGTCCCGAAATATGAATCTGAAAAAGAAACTTATGAACATTTTTTTAGATAAAGATTCTACCTTAAAGTATATATAATCTTAATTTTCAGAGTATGTAAAAGTAAAATAAAGTATATGAAAGTTATAATTTCTTTCCTTATCAAAAAACTACAGAAATAAAACATGAATCAAAAATAAATAACAAGTAGGAAATATTTTAACCAAATTAGTAGGGTATCCCACAAAATTGGATAATGGTTCCTTGATTTATACATTCCAGAATGTCTGTCTTACAAACACCAGGGTAAGACCTCAATAGGAATATCAGAATCTGTCTTGCTTCCCCACAAGCCCTCGAACAATAAGGTATTACAAACCTCTACCTTTATATCCTTGAAATCCCTCGATTGTACTCAGAAAAAATTGGAATCACATGATGCATGTTGAAAAAGTCGTTCATGGTTTAACACGGTGTTCATAATACACACAAGGAATGAGAGTCTTTCTCTCTCTTGAAATCAATTCACGACATGCAATCTCTAGGATCGTGGATCAATATATTCTGTTAAGATCGTTCAAATGAGTTCCTACTTAATGAAAGACTTCAATGGTCAGCTCACTCCTCCAATAGTAATATTTTTCTATGAATCTCGGAGGTGCATGTACATGTGTCACTCAACCAAAAGTTATTTAGAAACAAATTTCAAGATATTGTTTTATAGTTACAAAAGAATATTTAAGGATAAAGAAGTATCTTAACCAAATCTAAAAATACAGAGTCTAAGGAAAAATAGAATCCAGATTATATATATATATATATATACAATTGGATTCTAGAAACATAGATATTCAGATTCAGTTTTTCAAAGAATTCGAAATCTGAATTCAAAAAAAATTTGGAGTTTTAATTCTGAATAATTCAGAGTCTGAATTATGAGGAATTCAGAGTTTTAATTATGATTAATTCAGAGTTGTAATTTTTAGGAATTAGGAGTCGTACTTCTATGGAATTTGGAGTCCGAATTTTGAGGAATTTAGAGTCAGAATTATAAGAAATTAGCAGTCTGTATTCTGAGT
This sequence comes from Viscum album, assembly GCA_963277665.1. Lineage (NCBI taxonomy): Eukaryota > Viridiplantae > Streptophyta > Magnoliopsida > Santalales > Viscaceae > Viscum > Viscum album. Next base: position 511,223,995 of record OY728134.1, read on the forward strand.
AATTCAGAGACCAAATTCTATAGAATTTAGACTCTAAATTCTAAGGAATTTAGAGTCTAAATTTTGAGGATTTCACAGTATGTATTATTAGGAATTAAGATTCTGAATTTCATATAATTGAGAGTCTGAATTTCAAAGAATTAGGAGTCTTAATTTCATAGAATTCAGAGTCTGAATTTTAGAGAATTCAGAGTCTAAATTTCATTGAATTTAGAGTATAAAATTCATAGAATTCGGAGTCTGAATTTAAGATAATTTAGAGTCTGAATTTCAAATAATTTCATGTTTTAATTTCATATAATTTAGAGTCTGAATTTCAGAAAATTTAGGGTTTGAATTTTAGAGATTTTGTAGTCTAATAATAGATGACTCAATATCACAAGGAATTATAAGATTCTGATGTTATTTAGATAATGATCTGAATTTATGAATTTATAGAAAAAATGAACTTGGTTTTGAGAAGACATTGGTTAAGATAATGAAAACCAAGGTAAGGATAAAAATGTTATAATAGAAAGGAAATTTTCCTTAATAAACTAATATTTATAGAAAGATAATTTTCCTTAAGAAAAAGTGTTTGGGAATTTCAAAACATAGAGGAATGGAAAAGTCATAAGAAAATATTATTGACTCAACAATATCCTCCTTTTTGGAAAGAACAAAAATCCTTTAAAAAAGTATATATGGAATAAGAATTTTTATTTTTGATCATTAAAAGGAAAACTTATCTCCCTTTAGTTTTTAAACCATGATGAATACAACTATCTCCCACGTAGGTTTTGAAATCCCTTAGGTTCGTATTTTTATATTTCTTATAGAAGTTGATTTTTCTATTTTAAGAAATTATTCTTTATGAAGACCCCCTTACTTAATCTCCCCCTTTATTAGGGAATACTCTTCTTTATACTCAGTATTCTTTTGATCATTCATTTATCCCCATTTTTTATTTTCAAAAATTAATAGAGAGAATGAAAATAAATGATACTTTATAGATTATAACTATAAAAATCAAGACAATTAAGGCATAGAAAAGTTATCATTTTGATAGGTAAAAAATTGATACAGGGAAAAAATAAAACAAAAGATCAGAATGTAATGAAAATCTTTCATCCTTATTTTCTTTTACCAGGATCTTCCTCATGGTAAACTTCAACTTATTGTGATCCTTATGATATTCCTAAAACTTCTTGAGCAACTGTTTCTGATCCTGATTCTTCTTTTCCAGATCCGTGATCTTTTCATCTTGAGACTTAATGATTTATTCCAGAGATTTCCCTACTTCTTCTTGCTGATTAAACTTTTCTTATAAATCTTACCTGAGTTACCTTTCTCTCAACAAATTTAAAGCGAATGATTTTCACTTACCATTAAGATATTTATTCTCTTGATTTCATGCTATTTTCTCAAGATTCTTCTTCTTTTTAAAACATTGTGTAAGGTTTTTGATCATATCATTTATGTCATCAGAATCATTTTCACTGAATCATGGAAGTCAAAAAATATTCTCATGTCTTAAATCATTCTTTTAGACCATTTTTTTATTTCCATATATGATCTCATATAAGAATCATAACCAGTATAAAAAGTTTTAAAATCAACCATAAGCTTGATGAATTTTTCCTTGAGTATACTTACTGAATCCAACTTATTATTGAAAGAGTGTTGAAGAAACTGACATGATGAATCAATACTTAGAAACAATGGAATGGTGTTCACTAACTTCTTAAAAGACTGAATAACAAAATCCCCACCCATCAAAGATGAGGATTCAGAATCTGAATCCTTTGAGGGAGAGGATTCATTTTCAAGCTCTTCATCATTCCTCTTAGATGATACACCAACATCCTTATTTCCTTTTACAACCCCAAAATTCTTAAGTGTATCAAAAACCATATGTTTTCCTTTATCAACTTTTGAAATAACCATATCAGACCTTGGAGACTCATGTTCACTATCAAAAAGTTGGACTATCTTATCTTCATAAACCACTTCTATCTTAGTATCTTTTTTAACATCATCATATTGAATTAAATCATTTTTTCCACTCTCATCATCAGTAGGTTTATCAACCTCTCCCTATCCATCATCCTATTTTTCTTGAGAAACTATTTTTTTACTCAACTTTGGAAGTCTAGATTGAATGATTGTCTAAAGGGTTTTCCTTATCATGATATTCTTCTACTTTTATAATCACATTACCAATTTTTTCTTCTTCTTACTCTTATTCTACTTCTACGTGTTACTTATGAAATATTTCTTCTTCGATAATAAGTTTTAGAATTGGAATTTTCTTTCCTGAAGTCAACACAAGCACAGAATATTGGATGCAGGATTCTGATACCCGAATCTATTTAGAGGATATATTAGTGTCCTTGAGAAGTGCGTTAATGAAATGAGCTTCTAATTTTTTTCTTTCAGCTTCTTCTATGTAACTTTATTTCCAAACTCTCCAAAAGCATGAATTTTCAACGATTTTACCTTAATAGGATCTAGCCCAAACCTTCTAGATCCTTCATTATTTTTTTTTACCTCCACTTCCCCACTACTTCATCATGTAATGGTTTTTCTTTTTTTTCTTTGGTGGTGCTGACTGCGTTTTTAGAACTGTTGTTTTTTGTTATGTTTCCGGTTCCTTCACTTTTATTATATTTTATTACTTCTTCTAAGTTTCTACAACTCCCTTATCGAAATAAAAGCTTCAATATCACTCTCAAATAATTCATAAAATTCTCTTGATTTTGAGTTGAATCTAACATCTGTTCTCCTCAAAGTATCATCACATAGAAACAAGATATTAAAATATCATGGTTTAGAACAACATGGAATTTTTAAGGATTATAAGAAAAACACTATGATATTTGACAATATTGCTGGATACATGATAATTTGAGACTTTAGAGTTCCATTATATATTTATATGATTTTTAGGAGGATGTACCTCACATGATTTACCTTTATCATGCTAACAGGAAAATCTAATATAATGATATGACCTTTCATTAAGGAATAATAGTCCACCATTCTCAGAACGAGGAAACCCTGTACCCATAAAGCAAACATCCTGAAATCTGTTGAAAAATGGTTGATCATTAGTGATTTTACTCCTTTGAGTCCATGTAACTCAATTGCCTTTTCATTTTCAAAACATCCTGAAAGATATGGAAGCTTATGAGTATAGAAAATTTCCTCTCCTTCATACCAAATTCCAATAATATTTTCATCCATATTAAAAGACATAGAAAAGGTTTTCCCATATCTCTTGAACGAAAATTTCTCCCTTACAAATTCCTAAAAAAACTCAATAACTTATAGAATTATATATGAAAGTGAAGATAAATAGGATATTTACTCTTCACCTTGGTAACACAAAAAGTCTCCCATCCATTAAGTTTAATTTTTGTTGAAATCATGGAATTATATAGAACAAAGAATTTTGGGACAACAAACCTATCCCTATAGATTTTCAAATCCTTGATTTCTTTAGTTTAAGAAATATGTTTTTGTAGGGAGGATTTCAATGAAATTTTGAGTGTAAGAAAAGATGGAAAACTGAGTAACCTTTTTTAATAGGGGAGGAGGTTTTGCACAAAAGTTCATGAAATATGATGTGGGACAAGGAATAAGAGGCCTTTATATAGGCATAAAAGAGACAATTCAAATTCCCAATTTGATATAACAATAGAAATAATCATGATATGATTTGGTGGTTCAGATAAATTGTAGAGAAGGATATCGCCGGTTTTGATCTATTGAGGTTTTAAGGGAAAATAAAATTTAATGGAAATGAATCCAATAGATTTTTCTTAAAACAGGATAAAAATACCAACAAGTAAAAAATACAATTTCGAAGATTTAAGTATTGAAGCATACCTTTCGGACTACTTAGGAAGAATTTTCAGATATTTAAGAGGTTCTTCTTAGATTCTGGAAATTTTTGTTAAGGAAATCAAAATCGTGATTCCGGAAATTTTGGTTCTAAGAAATTTGATTAAGAAAGAATTTTTTTTTGAGTACAAAAAAATGTTCTCCCCTTATGAAAAGAAGATTCTCAATATAAAGAGATAAGTTTCAACAAATAGTTTATATGGAATATTACTTTATGGTTATCATTACTGGCTTTTGGTTAATGTATTTGAATCTATCAGAGGGTAAAGAATTTATAAAAATATCATCAATTTGATCTCACATTCTAATAAAGTGAAGAATGATATCTCCTATGAGTGTGTGATCCCTAAGAAAGTGATTCCTAATATCTATGTGTTTTTCATTAGAGTGATGTGCATGATTTGTTCTTTGGGAAATCACCCTTGTCTTATCACACAATATTTAGGTTTTGTTGAAACTCATTCCATAGTCTGTGAGTGTGTGTTGACTCCACAATAGTTGAGTACAACAACTTCTAGCAACAACATATTTCGCTTCATTAGTGGAATGTGCTACTGAGTGTTGCTTCTTTAATAACCAAGAAAATAGTGAATAACCTAATAAAAGACATGTTCTAGATTTACATTTTCTATTCATTCTACATCCACAAAAATTAGAATCTGATAAAATTTTTAAAACAAAATCATTTCTAGAAGAATAGAAAAGTTCAAAATCAATGGTTCCTTTTGAATAACGAAAAGTTATTCTCACTTCTTATAAATGATATTCTTTTGGATTAGATTGATATCTTTTACATAATCATACTAAAAACATTAATTCTGGACCACTAGACATTAAGTATAATAAACTTACTATCATACCTCTAAAATATGTTTGGTCTACTAGTTTCCCAGCTTCATCATGTTCAAGAAACATTGAGGTACAAATTGAAGTGATTATACTTTTAGTGTTTTCATATCCATAATTTTTGAGAAGATATTTAAGATAATTATGTTTTGATTTGTAAGTTCTTTCTAGGATTTTAGTAATTTGAAAACCTAAGAAAAATATTACGTCACCCATCATACTCATATCAAAATCTAATTTCATGAGATTCACAAATGAATCATTTAATGATTGCCCAGTTGATCTGAACATAATTTCATCAACATAAATTTGAAAAATCAAAAAAATTTCTTTTATTTCATTATAAAAATAGTTTGGATCTGCAGTTCCCTTAACATAATTATTTTGTAAAAAAAATCCTTAAAATCTATCATACCAGGCTCTATGGGATTGTTTAAGTCCATATAAATCTTAGGTATGTCTGTAAAATTTTTGAGGATATTTTGTGTCTTCAAATCCAAGAGGTTATTCAACATAAACTTCCTCAGGAACAAATCCATTAAGGAAAATTCAGTTCACATCTATTTGAAAAAGATTGAAATTAAAAAATGTTGCAAAGGCAAGTAAAATATAAATAGATTAAAGTCTATCTATTAGAGAACATATTTATTCATAGATTATTCCTTCTTTTTGATTACTTCCTTTAGAAACTAATATATCTCTATTTGTTACTATGATTCAATTTTCATCACATTTATTTCTGATGACCCATTTTACTCCAATTATAGAATTTTCTTTAGGTATTTCAACCAAGTTCTAGATATTGTTCCTTTCATAATCATTTAGCTTATATTGAAAGGATTTAATCTAATCATAATCATATAAAGCTTCATTACTGATTTTTCGTTCTAATTGAGAAATAAAAGATAAACTTTATACTTCATTTAATAAAGAACTTCTAGTACAAATAGGTTGTTTTACATCACTAATGATATGATAACTTGGATGATTCATAAGAAAAAACTGATTTGGGTTTCACAAAACCTATTCATCAACATATGGTAAAACACATTCTGGGGTAAATGCTTTAGAAATAATTTCTCAAACACTTTCCTTAACAGAAGAATATTTTATGAATGGTTGAAAATATGTTATTAAAAACACATTGAAGGATATAGGTTAGGGTTTTTTAAAAACAAAATGATCTATTTCATCAAATTTAACAATCACTATTTCTTCAACAGAAGAAGTATTTACATTAAAAACACTATAATTTTTTGAAGTTGATGAGTAGCCTAAAAAAATTACTTCCTCATATTTGGATGCAAATTTATGTATGCTATCTTTATTATTCAGAATTAATACCTTGCAAACAAAAAACTTTTTATTAATAAAGTGTAGGTTTTAGATGAGTCCATAATTAATAAGGTGTTTATTAAGGAATGTTCTGATTAAAACTCGATTTATAGTATAACAAGTAGTACTAATAACTTCAGACAAAATATGTTTAGCAATAAAATATCCACTCAACATGGTTCTTGTTATCTGTTGAAGAATTTGATTTCTTCATTCAGCAACACCATTCTATTGAGAAGTTCTTGGAGTTAAAAAGTTATGAGTAATACCGTTCTTATTACAAAATGTTTCAAAATCTAAATTTTCAAAATTCTCCTCCATGATCACTAAAAATAGTTATTAATGGAAGATTTTTCACATTCTTAACTTGGGTTCAAATTTTATTGAAATAATAAATGGATTTAGATTAATTTTCAAGAATATAGACCCACGTAAATCTAGTGTAATCATCAAAAAAATAAATAAATAGAATTTTCTTTCAGTACATAGAGTTTTTGTTGGGGAAAAAAGAGACATATTAAGTAACTGTAATGCATCAGAAGTTGAGACTTCACCTATTGATTCAAAACTTGATTTATGTTGATTTCCATATTTACAAGGATTAAAAACATTCAATTAATCAAATCTATGCTCTGGTAGATTTTAAACATGTCTTTTCTTTGAGAGTTTTCATAGTTTCCTAAGGTTACTATGTCCCACTATTCTATTCCATAACAAAGATTAATCTTCCATCGCAATATGGTTTGGTAGGTGTCGGCTCCTAAGGTCTTCTATGTTTAGTGTATAAACATTCTCATGCCTGTTGGAAGAAATAATAAACACTAACTATGAATTGTGTACTAATAATTTATAATTCCTAAAATTCACATGGTATCCTTCATAACATAATTTGATTATGATAATGAGGTTGTTCTTAAGAACATTAACAAATAAAACATTGGAAATCAATGTTTACCAAGAAGAACAATATTACCTATACTAACAATTTCTCCCTAGGAATTATCTCCAAAAGATAATTTTCCTTCTTTTTTCTTGATAATCATTTCAATGAATTTTATTACCATTAATATGCTAGGAACAACCACTATCCATATATCATGTTTTCTTGTTGATATTTTCCTTATTATTCTTAAAATAAAAGAGACATACATTCTGAATCCACACTTTCTTAGATCTAGAAATTTCAAAAAGTAAAATTTTAAGAATTGATATTTTATTAGAAAATAAGCTTTATGAAAACCTAAAAATTGGGTTTTATTTAGAGATCAATTTTTTTTGAATGTCCACCATATTTTCACTTAGTTCAAAAGGAAGTACTTTGGGGAATAAATTAATTTTGACTATAAATATCATTTGAATGAGTATAACTAAATACAGAACTATTTATTAGAGGAAGAATTAGTGAATAAATTTTATCAAAGTTTTATTTACCATGGGTAGAGACTGATAAAAGTTTATTAAGAGAAAATATTTAAGATTTTAGTCGGATGAATAAATTATAATCCCCAATGTAATTAGTTTTAGAACATAGACTAGCATCTAAAATATTATTCTTTGAAATAACATTTTCAAGATCATTTATAAGTTTATCCTTCTCATAATAAACTTGTTTAAGGTTTTTGTAAGTACTTTCAAAATCAAAAGTATCTAGATCAAGATCCCTAGAATGATATCATAATTCTTTTATTAAAACCCAAATTCTTGAATTTTCTTTCTATAAATTATTTTTTATCTTAAAATTTTCATTCTCAATTTGTTTATAAAATATAAAAACTTCTTCAAATGATCGTATGGTATTATCTTCTGATGAGGAAGATTAATCATAAGAAGATTCATAATATTATTAATTTGGAAGATTAACATTTAAATAAATATTGGTTAAGTATTCATCATTTTGCATCTTAGCCATAAGACAATGACATTCAATAGGTACTCTGGATGTAGGACCAATATTATTCTGACTAGAAGATTCATAAAATAATGATTCATTTTAATAATAACCGCCACTAACACTATATGTGTAATTTTCATTCAATAATTTCTTAACCTTATACTTTTAATACTTCTTCATATTTCTCTCATAATTATTTTCCTTACTATCTTTTCAATTAAGCATAGGACAATCAGATAAGATATATCTAGCCCTTTTATAGTCATAACATTTTATTTCAGAATCATTCTTGTGCATTCTACCTTTCTCACTATATCTATACTGAAAATATTTCTTACCTATAATCTTGTTCATCTTTCAAGCAAGAATGGATAATTAATTCTCTGAATGATCACATTCACATGATTCAGATATAACCATATATATCATTCATTTAGATCTAGTTACCCTTTCTAAAGTCATGGATTTAAATGTAGTAGTGAAATATACACTTCCATTACCATTCTTCATTTTTTTGAAAATAGAATCTACCTTCATTTTTGTTTCATGATATAGAATATTTTCAAATAACTCATCAAGAGTAATGTTAGATAATTTTCTATTTTCATCAATATATTTACGTTTTTATTCCCACTCAATGGCAATTATATGAATTATTTTATCCACAAGAACATAATCATCAATACTTTTCCCTCCCATAGATTAAAGACTTTTGACAATAGTCATAAATTTTTATTGTACTTTTCAAGCATGTTATCCATAAGGAAATAATAATCCATGATATTCATCTCTTAACATAGCTCTTATAGTTTCTTTAACTTTAGAAGTTCCAAAATTTATAACATCAAGTTTCTTCCAAATATAGATGGAAGCTTCAAAAGAAGATATCTGACAATATATATTCCTGGACAGAGAACAAAACAAAGTATGGTGTACCTTTTAGTTTAATTAATATTCTTATTTCTCTTGATTGTTGAAGGTTCAATTTTTTTTTCTGGATTTTCATAATCTCTTATAATAATAAAAAAAATTCCACTCCAGTGTTAATCTGAAAAGCCTTCATCCAATATCCCGAGTATTCATAATCATTACTAACAAAAATTGGTGTTATGGTAGGATTATGTTTTTTAATGGAACTAAAATTTCATCCTTACATTCTTTAAGAAGATAAATTTTCCAAAAAACATATCAGTAGAAAAAATTTAAAGAAAAACATTAAGAAAAACTTGAAAAAGAAATGTTAAGAAAGAAATTTTAGATCAAGGAAAACCTTGAGAAAGAAAAATTATATATATGTATAATTATTTTAGATATATGATTTGATACCAATTATAGGATCAAAATAGTATATGTAGATACTAACATACAAGAGGGGGGGGGGGTGAATTGTATTTTTAAAAGCATTAATTTTTAATCATAAGGAAAACTATATCTAATGAAGTAGAACAAGGTAAATTCACAAACCCTCATTGGTTTTTAACTATACAACAAAATTTCCTAGGGTCCAAAAATATTAATCTAGAAAAGAAACTTAAGAACAATTTTCATAGGGAAATATTATATCTTAAAGCATATAATATCTTATTTATCAGAGTAATTAAATGTTGAATAAATTATATGAATTTTATACCATTTTTCTTTTAAAAATATAGTGGAAATAAAACATGAAAAAAACAAGTAACAAGTAAGAAATCATTGAACACAAAGAGTAGGGTATAGAACAACCTTGGATAATGGTTCTTTGATTTATACTTTCAAGAGATTCTATATTACCCACACCAGGGTGATCCCTCGATAAGAATACCAGAATCATTATTTCTATCCCTAGAATCCCTCTAACATTAAGGTAGTCAACACCTCTGTCTTCTTATCCTAGAATTACTTCAATTGTACTTTGTAACAATTGAAATCGCATGAAGAAATTGAAACAAGATGTATATGGTTGAATAATGTGTTCATAATATGCACAAGGAATGTGAGTCTTTCTATCTCTAGAAATAAATACACAACATGTAATATCTTGAATGTAGGATCGATATCATATATTAAGATCATTCAAATGATCACCTATTTATAAGAAAGACTTCAATGGTCTATTCCCTCCTCCAACGATAGAATTTTTACTTGAATCTATAAGGGAACTATATATGTGTCACTCAACCAATGGTTAGTTTGAAACAAATTATACGACATCATTTTATAGTTACAAAATAATGTGTAAGGAGAAAGAAGTAGCTAGAACAATTCTGAATATCTGGTATCTAAGGAAAAATAAAATTTAGAGCACATATATATAAACAATAGGATTATAGAAACATAGATATTTAAATTTTTTTTAATTAATTCGGAATCTAGATTCTTAAGAATTAGGAGTCTTAATTTTGATGAATTCTGAGTCTAACTTTTGAGGAATTTGGAGTCTGAATTTTAGAGAATTTCGAGTCTGAATTTCAAAGAATTCTGAGTCTAAAAATACAAAACTCAATATCCAAGGAATTATAAAATTATGTGTTTTTTTAGATAAGGATCTTAATTTTTTTACTTAGTAAAAAATGTATATGGTTTTAAGAAGACATTGGATAAGATAATGAAAACCAAGGCAAGGATAAAAAATTTCTTGGAGAAAGAAAATTTCCCTTTAGAAATTAATCTAAAGAGAAATTTAATTTTCTGTTAGAAAATGTGTTTATGATTTTCAAAACATAGAGGAATTGAAAATTCATAAGAAAGCCTTATTGAATGAACAATTTTATCATTGCTCAAGATTTACTCAACTGACACTTAAATCACTGCATTGTTGTGGGAAAGGTTATCCCGTACCATAACAAGTAGTTGATAGGTGTTATCTCCTATTTCATGTTCCTGAAGGACACCATTCTCATTGTTAATTGAAATATAATGTATATTCAAGTGGTTAATGAAGATTTATAGGCCTACTATGCTTTTAGTTTTTAAAATATCAATTGAATGAAGATTAACTTTTTCATTCGTAATAAATGCTTAGAGTGCTGGAAAATGGATTTAGAAAACAAAAATGGTATGAAAAAATATTCCTTATGTATAAACTACCTGAGTTCCCCTGTGTATCATAATATCCTTTTCACCAGACACTTTGATAAGGTTGTTAAAAAAATCAAGGGTTGTAATCTTAACTGGAATTTTTTTTATCATTTGGGGGGAGATTCACTCTGATCAATTCTGTCCTCTATTCCATCCCTATGCATAACTTATACACTCTAACGGTTCCAAAAAAGGTGATTTTAAAACTAGAGAACACTCTGATATCCTTCATATGGGATGAACATATAGAAGGTAGGTTCCATTGGGCCTCATATTAGAAGCTTAATAAACTGATTAATGAATGGATAATTGACTTAATGAGTATTTCTAGAACCATGAAAGGCCTTCATGCCAAGCTATTCTGAGAGATAATTGAGGGGAAAAAGTTGTGGGGTTAGAACATGAAAAGAACATATAGTAATTAAGGGTGGTTGAAAAGATTTAAATCCTTAATGATTAAAAATATGATCCAACCTTTAATACATAACATCTAGCAATATACCTGATGATTAATTGGTAAGGGAGGTATTATCTATTGGAAAAAAACTGGTCAGAGAATATTCATGGAATCTCAAGTAGCCCCACTATAAATATCAGGTTCAAGGAGGCTTGTAAGTATCACCTATTCACATATTCCACCTTGGATGATGATCAGAGAAGTATCTTTTACAACATCATGATAACCGATGATCCAAATAAGTGTGTTTTCACTAACTCTATGATGAGAATTTTCAAAATTATATATTTCCCAAAAACTCAATCTATTTCCTCCACTCAAGATTATTACGGAGAACTACTAAGGTTCAAGTATCTACCATTGATGTTTTATTTTTTTGGATGGATCATCCAGAACAATAAATTTCCAATCTAGATGAGTATCTAGTGGATAGGGAGTGGCCTTGTCACTAAAAGCCACTATTGAAGGTATTCAATATATGAGTCCACTAAAAATTTGTTTTTAAATAGTGAATGGTCAAAGATGGTTTGGGATTTGTTTTTATAGTTGATAGGGTGGTCAGATTTGTGGTTTTTATCATAGTATTTCCTCCAACAATTGTTCCATGGGGCGGACAGACCCGACACTGAATGAGAGGACATGTCTTTGATCTTCACTATAGGTTATTAGATCCTCTAGTCATACAGGAATAAAAAAACAACCAGTATTCACTGGGGACTATCTCAAGTATCATCTTCAAAACCAAAAACATAATTTTGGGCCTATCCAAGTAGTGAAAAGGTTTATAAATTTCCCCTCCCCTCATTCCTCTGATTGCCACAATCTCATCCCTCAACGATTACACAATGGTTTAGGGGAAATGTATCTAATTTAAAAATCCATTCTTGAGAAATTAATTAAACATAAGTGGTTCCTAGTATATAGTATCTATGAGTGGTGGTGGAGTGGATAAAGACACTAATGACTCAGTTATTACAAGTTTATCATCTTTGTTTGGGAGTGATGATTATTTTCAAGAATAATGTCATTCTATCCTATTCGTTCTACTCCTATAAAACCAAAGGAAAATTTATATTAGGGAGATTGAAACTGATTTGTTAGCACTCTACAATACAATATCAGGCAAAGGAATTGTTGCTTGGTTTATTGATTACTCCATTAGAAGATGTAAGTTGTTAGTGAACAACAACATGACTATTCTTCATACTTAGTGTGAGGTTAAAACTATAGAGAACCATCATGCTAATAAAATGATTTAGAATAATCATCTAATTTTATTTTCTAGCCTTGGATCCTTTTCACCCAATGGAAACAACTTTGTTCAGGTTCATCCTCTTGGGATCCATTATTATAAATACCATTAATTGGATCCTTGTAGGCTCTTCATCCCACCATCCATTTAATAAATAAAATTCTTTTGGTGGTAATGTATACAAATGACTCCGTATGAATCCCTATATGTAATGAATTTTAAAACTGTAATATGATATGGTAAAATTCAAGATGTAAAGATATTAGGACCTGATTTAGATGAGATGATGGTAGTAATTGTTAGAACCACTCATCAGTACATCAAGGAAGCTTATAGTTTATGAAAGAGTAGTGATAATAATGATCAATGATATCTAGTATTCGATTTTAGAAAGAAGAATCTCTGATATATTTATCAATGGTATAAAGTTATGAGATTTTGAAATAAGGGAAATATAATGTTGTTGTAAATTTTCCCCTTAATGTTTCTTTATTGATTATGGTCTATAGATTATTTATTCTCACTCCTCCAAACATCTCTTAAGTTCACGATCCGTTATATGTATCTATCCTAAGTAAGTACATACCAGATCCTTGAAATTTACTAAACTAAGAAGTTATGCCACTAGATCATGATCTGTTCTATGAAGAAGGAATGATATAAATATTGAATCATAGAGATAACGTTCCATATAACAATACTACTCACATAGTTAATGTTATTTGGAGGATTTAGATATTTTTGGAAGCTTTGTGGGAACCCAAGGATGCAATGAATCATAGATATCCTCATTTTTATATTCTATAGTAATGTAATTTAAATGGTGTAAATAATTTTTATGGTGGTATAATGTAACACCACAGGATTTTATATGTATTTCCTTTGAAATAGAACATGATGTATTTGATAGATTTCCTTAAAAGAAACCTCATGTCTATATGAAATGTGATATAAAAAACCATTATAACCTAACTTTTAAATTGGATGTTATGAATAATAAAAAAATATTTTTGTAAAATGTGGAATAATTTATTTTTTAATAAAAGTATGTTGAGTAATTTATAAAAAATATATACCCAATTTTCAGTAAAGTCATTTTATACTTTAAAAATACGTTTTCTTTAAAAATGGATTTTATTACATTTATGAACAAAGAATTTATAATTAGTTTCAAAAATTGTGATAAATTTTATTTGATTAAATTAATATAATATTTTAAATAACGATGTAAATATTATCATAGGTATAATTTTGTGAGATTAATTTAAAAGGATTCATATTTAAGTGAATAATGATAAATATAGATACTATATAAAATATCATTTATATTGGATTAAATACACCATTACATTTTTACTATTATAATAAGTTAAACAAAGTCACCTTTAATTATAAATAATTTAATTAATTACATTGGAATCATCATTACACCTGATTTTGGTATATTTGTATTTTTAAGATTTAAAACACATTTTTTATTAAAAAACAATTTTATACACGCAATGTGTTTTGATATTAATAAATTAATTTAATATATAATATTTAATTGTTTTAATGATATTTATATTTTTTATAATATTTTAAAATCCATTTTATGTTCATTACAATGAAATTAGTGGAAGCCTATTAAGTTTTACGCTTAACCTTTCATTTTTCAAAAATTAGTTTTCATCATGGTTTTCACGCTTAATAAAAATGAAAAATAAACATCTTATAGAAATTGAATCTTGAAAAATGGATTTAAATTTTTTTAGTATAATAATTAATATAATTTAAAAGTGTTAACATATTTTTTTCATAGTGAATCATAAAAAAATAAATTTTTATTACCTCTAATTAATGTAGGAACATGTTTACTGAAGGTCAAACCATTAGATAATGGTAGGATTACTATAAAAACTATCAAATTATATATATATTTAATATATTTAAAAATATTAATGTCCTAAATTCCTATACTTTGATATTTTGATCCACTTTCCAAAGTATGTGACCTTAAATCCTTGAAATATTTAATAAAATTCCACAGCTATCCCTCCTCTCACTTATAAATGGGATCCTTTTCTCTTCCATTATTCACACCACATGAGCTATCTATATAAAAATACACCTTATAAAAAACATTACTATAATATTACCAATAATATTAGGTGATATTTTTTTTCATATGATCAATCCTTCCAGGATTCATGTTAAATCCAAAGGAGGTCTCTAAAAGAAGATACATAGATCATAACTAATATCTTTTAATTTTTTATTTTATTCTGGTTGATATATCCATGAAACCATGATAAATACAATATCATAAATATATTTATATTTTATAATTACGATTAAACATCAATTTTCCACCCCTTATCAATTCAATGGGAGATGAAAGTATCGCCCATGCGTACGTGTGGACTTCTGCACATATGTAGGGATACAACTTATTTTCGACCACCATAATTCATGGTTGGTAATTATTATCGATTTAATGTTATATAATATATTTATGTTATACTAATTTTTCATTAAATATGAATTAATATTTACCATTATTTCATTCCATCAATAAAAAAAATGAATTGTTACGTGTGTGTACATACAAACTATCATCACCACACACAGATGTAATTTATTTCTTCACCACATTATTTTATTGTTTATTAATATTTATATCATGAATATAAACAATTTTTATATCATGATATAAATTATTAAAATTAATTAACCACGATTAAGGTGAAAGGACCATTACCTCTAAATAAAAACATACCTGAAAAACAAAGTAGTTCGCCTGAAATGATGATGGTAATGAAAACTTTTTAATGAACATGTGATAAGATGTTATAAGTAAACCATGTATGATATTATACATACTAATTTAAATATTTTATAGACTTATTATAAATAGAAAAATTATATTAGATTTTATATCTCTTAATAATCTTTTTTCATATCAGATAAGCCTTTCATCTCAACATCTATTCATTGAGGCATGTTTTATTATTTTATCCCTATTTCATGATTATATTGTGTATATAGTTACAAATAATATTTTATGGATTAATAAATGATTATATTTAGTTTATTTACAAAATCATATGTCTTTAAAGCTTCTAATGCATTTTTTTCCAAAAATTACTATTTATAAGGGTTCTTCATCTCAATTTTGATTGAATAAGACATGTTTGATATTGTAGAACTATCTAATTTTATGATGTGTTGCTAATTACCCATTGATATATGATAGAATTAATATCCCTATGATCTTGTTATTTAATGTTTCATTTAATTTATTTTATTTCATGAGGGTTATGATTCAAAATTAACCACAATGGTAATGGTTTTAGGTCACAATCTCATTTACTAGGATTGTTTATGCTTAAAGTTTCTAATGATGAAATTATATGATCTATCTATCAATAATTCTATGAAGTTTATTATTCTCAATTTAGATATTAATATTACATGTTTTCATTTCATTTTCTTCTCTTTAATTACTCAAGAGACTAAAATAATTTTTTTAAGGAAAACATACATCATTTCTCCCTTCAATATAGAATATTTTCTTTTATGTGAATTTTTTCTTTAAAATATCTTCATGAATGATATTAATATTCGAAAAAGATTAACTAAATTCATTTTTATCTCTATTTTACTTTCTTTAACAATTGTCAAATATTAATTTTCTTATTGTTTTACAAGTTATGTACTTTTAAATATTTACCGAAAATGTGAATGGAATATTTGTTTTTGCATACACCACATATGAATGTTTCCCCTTCACAGTGAATAATATTTTATTTGATTATTAATTAATAAATTTCTATATTTATTTTAAATGAAAATTTTTCCCTTAACATTTTGGAAAAGATTTAATTTTTTTGGCAGTGAGTTCAAATACAAATGTTATTTGCCTCAAAAAAGTTATAGTGATCATTTAAAGGAATACTAATCTATTAAAAAATAATTTTATGTTTATTATTATTTAATGAGGATACTGTCCAATTTTACTATCATTATTCTTTTTATGGAAGGATTATGTTTATGAATATGAAATTTTATTGAAAAAAGTATCCTTTATATCAATAATAACATGATGATATGATAAATTGTTTATGATCTTAAGGAACCCAAATGTATGAATTTCATTAAGTGATTGGTGGTTCCATTATATATCAAACGACTTGTGGTGATTTTTAAAACAAGTTCAGGTGGGTCCGTAATATCCTTTAAATGCATTGGGTAAAGATGAATATATCTTGTGATAATAAGGGCTGGAATAGAAAGTGAAACCAGCTCAGTAAGGGATATTGTATAATAAGATAGGCTTAATATTTAACATTGGATGAATAATTGATGGAATTGAGAGTGAACCAAATCTAATATGATAGTTTTATTAGTGATCCTTCACTTACCAAATTATTTTTGATGCATATGTGTGTGACACAATAATATTTATTATATATATTTTATTTTATCAGGGATCATGATTGATTATTTATATTTACACACTATTATGTCTTATGTAATTTGTTTGAAAAAACATTATTCCATGTTTCATGATTAAAGAACATTGGTTGATTGGGTATGATTATTGTATATCATTATTGTGTTATCCCAATCGTATGTTTATCATATATTCACTTATGATCATTGATTTATATTTATTATGTTTATCCATTGTGAGAATATGATATCACCCTTCCTTATATTTCCCTTCTCCATATTATGATGAAACGTTTTAATTATGATATGTATAATAATGTTGTTAATTGTTATGAACTAAATTATAAATGACGAAGTTATATTATTTAATAGTTTTTTATTTATCCATGTTTCTGAAGAAACTAAATATCTATGGTCCTCAATCATATACCATGGTGAAATTTATTGAATATTAATTTAAAATGATGTAATATTTTTGTATAAACATTACGATCCACAATAGGACTTCTTACTAGCCTAGGGGATCTGTCTTAATTAAAAAATGTTGTGTCAAAATAACTATCATACCATACTTACTACTATGAAGAATTTAGTTTTAAATGATTTTATGTATTTATATGAAAGGTATTTATATACTATATGAATGGGATATATTTGGATATGAGTAAAAATAATTTCTATTTAATCCTTAGTTTTTTTACAGAGTTTGTTTATAATGACTTCGGCATAGTATGATCATATTTTGTTAATTTCATGTGTATAAAGAATGACAAACATTCTAAAGGAGGGTGATATCTATACCACATGCGATGCTGATGATGGAACCTTTTATTGGATAGGAGTATGGGAGGTAGGATCATTCCTGAAGAGATTTTATTTTTTATTTTAGGCTCTCTTACATATTTGAGACATCATTGTGAATCCATGAAAGTAATAATAATGATATAAATTATGAATATGATTGACTGAAAACATGCGTTGAAGAGGCTATTTTATGTTTTGATTAAAATATCTCTTTTTTATCCATGTATTTGGTCACTCAATATATTGTAACCATATATATATGAACTTTTTATTTTTTATCTATCTAGGTAGTCATTGGTATTATGTGAAAGGTGCTAAAAAGGGTCATGTAGTTCAGAGTAGGACCGTGAAATGGGCTTCCAATGAATCTCCTTGAAGGGAGTCCAAATCCATGTATTTTGGTACCACATAACAGGACATATTATGCCTTTTATGGTAAAACAAGAAGGACCAAAGTGGTTCCTTTTAAGATTATGTATTTATGTATGCTTAAAAAGTTTAAACTTAGTCTTAATAGACAATTGTCAATACAATTTAATGTCACATAAGTAGGACCAATAGTTGAAAGGTGCCAATAAAAGGGACAGTGCGGGGAATAAACAAGATTGGCCCTTTCCTATTCACTCGAGAAGGTGATCTAGAGAAAGGTATTATTAGTAGACCATGAGGTGTATCTAATCTCAAGGAATTTAAGGAATATAAAAAGAGTATCTCAAATCAAGCCATATGAGTAAATTTATTGGAAAATTAAGAAATGAGGAATATGAGGAAACTGATAAGTGTTTAGTGACTCAATGAATATGAGGAAACAAAGAAGTGTAACTAGAATAAAGTAATATGTGGATACTAAGTGAGGTATTTTGACATTATGAATATGAATAATTGATGATTATATCGACTCCATGAATATGAGGATGCTAAAAAGTCTGTCTCAACTTAAGGAACTGATGTGGGGATTATGTATAAGAATCACTGATAAGAGATATTTCCTAATGAGATTTACCCTACACATGATCTTATTTGGTGGGAGATGTTTATAAATGGTGAAACATTATTTATAAGATTCTATAGTCTCATGAAGTATTTAGTCTATGGAAAATTATAGTCTTTTATAAGGATTTTAAGAAGCCTGTACGTAGAATCATTCATGAAGTTGGTCAACCAAGGCAAAATATTTTATTGATATAGATTATAAAAATGAGGGAAACAAAAAATTTATAACACACCAATTTGAAATAATATTTGGTTCATATATGACTAGGACTATTTTAAAAAATTTATAGTTTTTAGGATATTGTTAAAGAAAGAATTCTACAGGAAGACCTATATAAAAAAAATTCATGGAAATCCTTTGTAATGGGTTTTATATTGGAGGATCCATGAAGTTATTGTGTGGGAATGAAAATAACATAATTTTTTTTTAACGTGACATTACACCCTACCCCGATTTCAAAATTTCTAAAATTACAGGTGATATTTCATTAGAGGATCATTGCATTTAAATATTGTGTAAATGTTGCGATTTATCCCATGACCTATGTTTCTTAGCATAAAAAATCCTCCTTGAATTATATTATTATAAGTTTATTCCATGTATTTATAGGAAAATCATTTAACCACCTACCTCACATTGTAATCACAAAGGGAATACATGATCAGGAAGGATGAATGTTTCAGAGACACAAATTACACCATTACGTGGGAATGTTATGAGACCATAATGGTTAACCTCATTGTGACCATGAATGATTATCATTTTTCATTCAAAAGTGATAAAAAACTATAAAATATATTATATGGTCATGAAATATCACTACTATGCTAGGAAAAAGAGATTTTGAACCAAGAGCAATGTTACAAAGTGTGTAAGATCACCTATCAAATGAAAAAATGGATGAGTCTTTTATAAATGATTATATCTTGTTTATAAAAAATTCCTTTTCCTAATTAATAAAAAATATTCCCAATAAAAAATGAAAATAAATTTAAGTTTGGGTGGACGTTTGGGATCTACATGATTTCAAATAAAAACCCATGAAATAAATTATGACCCCAGATATAGTGTAACCCAATAACTAGTGTTTTGAGAGGAAAAAAGTGTCCAAAATATCATAAAAATAATTTTACTGGTTTCAATAACCATTTTCAACAATTTATGTAATACATAGAGTTATTTTGGTGATATGTCCTCACTATGAAGTCATAAAAATTCTAAAAATATTTACATAATATATATCCTTCAGCAAGTTAGCAATTTTTTGACAAATAAAAATTAAATTTTCGGGTTATTTATGAATGAATATTTATTTCTACCTATTATAAACTTTTTTTATATAAGTGATTATTTTATGATGGATTCCAAAGAAATTTGAATGGAATACATTTTCAAGTGCCAACAAAACACCCCCTATAGAATTGGATTGGTTCAAAATTAGTAGAACATGATATTGATATAATATAGTTAAATTTTTAAAACATGTCAACAATATATAGGCTTCTGGATCATACTCATCAGCAAGACTATTTTCATTATGATGAGGATCTGAAATCAATTCCTTTTAACAAAATCAAGAAAATCTAAATTCATTCTTTTTAGGTTTCAAGGAGGAAGTTCTTGATCAAACACATTTGTATAACTGGGAGGCGGATCTTGACTTAATGATTTTGTATTTCCATTAGAATAATCATGACTCAAGGCTGTTTGTTTCACTAATAGGAATAGTTGAAAACATAATTTTATTTCCACAAAGATACTTTAGACCCAAAGGTTTTTGTTGTTCTATGTGGAAGAATAGATAGAATTGTTTTGAAAAAAATTCCTATATTTAATGGAAAAAATATGTCCTAAATTGGTTATCCTAACCACTAGTAATTCATGTGGAATGAAATAAAATAGACATTTATAACAATATTTGAGACATGAGATCTAGATTTCACTACATATCATATGAGGACAAGAATAAAAGGAAATATTTTTGATAATATGGGAATTAAATTGTCATATAGTGTTAGATCCAAAATTATTTCCATGGTTATACTAAGGATAGAACATCTTGGTTTTAAAATACATTTTCCTAGTGTGTTGATGATGTAGAAAACTATTTGTAAATTTGGAGGTCACACACTAAGATAATATGGATGAAAGTGAAACTTATGGTTGGGTAAGGAATAATTGATCATTAAATAACTATGTATCTTATAATTATAATAATTAATTGTCAGTAGTTTTTATAAAAGTGTCTCAATTCTGATCAAGATTATTCTCATGAGATAATAAAATATCTTCTTTTTCATCTAGGGTTATTTTTAAAGAACTAATATGAACTTTTAGACCAATTAAATAGGAAATAATATATAGATATATCATGAATATTAGTCAATTGGGTCATATATAATAGACCACTCTAAAAATCTTATTGTCTTTCAATATTTACATCAGTGTCATATGGTTTAAGGTAATATGATGAGGACCACAAAACCCAATAGGAATTTTTTCCAAGGAGAATCTCAACATAGGATTTGAGTTTTCCAATAAAACTACACCAACTCAAGGAATTTTTCATTATATGAGGAAAATATTGACTCCAATTATATAGGCTACCATGAGTAGTATCTCAACTCATGGAATTTTATTATTCAATGAATATGCATCCCCAAATATGAAAGGGTAAAAGAGTTGGTTATCACAATATTTTTAAATGGTTATGATTCAAAAAATGCGTAACATTGAGAGTATTTAAATACAAATGAATTTCTAAGTTATGTAATGTGTAAATATAATAATAATAATTCTTGATTCAATAGAGAATAGATAGAATTGTGAAGAATTTAACCATTGCTAATGGGGTGACTACAAACACACTCTCAGGAAATGTTAATTGGGGTTAGAGAATATTTTCATTAATATTAACAAATGAAACTAGATGGATGGGCTGATACATGACATGAATTTAATTAACTATTATAGGATTTATTTTTGGAATAAAATTCAATGATTTAATTTTCATTGAAATATAGAATCGAGAGGGAACTCCAATGATTTTTGGGATGATAATAAGAGAATATCGACTTAAGGATTTTGGTTGGTGATGATTAATTCATAAATGGTATGATATAAATTAAAAAGAAAAATGGATATTAAATAAGTTTTCGATAACCCTAAAGAATATGCCACCTTTTATGGAAACAATTATGGGAAATAAGGAATAAAATATAAAACTTATTGAGTATATGATCATTTGAAATGGAAGTCCAACCCACTAGAAATATTTGGCCTTATCATGAAATAAAATGTACATAGATAATAGTTAAAGTGCATATAATATTTTATTATACATTTTTCAATACCATTAGGTCTCATAAGGATAGATTATCTTTTTCTCGGTCTATGTTTTGGTCTTTAGAAGTATTGTTCTTTTTTTCACTATAACTTGTTCCTATTCTATGAATGAGAATGGATTAGTATACGATTAATTGAATTTTAGTTGGGATGCCTTTTACTATTTTTAACATGATATGTTTGGTATCCATTTTGATGTTTCTTATAATATTTTTTTGGCACAACTATTAATGGATAGGTATTAGCAGGTGGATACTTGGATTTTTCTCAGGATATGACTATGACGTTTTTGACTTGATAGGTCATTATATCACTTTAATTTATAGTTTGAGTCCCTATAATTTATATTATGAATTGATGAAGTTTAATCTCATATAGATTTGAAACAACTGTTAATATTTTGATGGTTTACATATTTTACTAAATGTGAGGTGAAATATCCAATTATTGGGGAAAAGTCAACCTATTGTGAATGATTCTCCCACTAATAGATGTGAATCCCAGAAAAATGGGAAAAGAAACCTAATATGAATGATATACCCCACACCATTATAGTAAACTCAGTAGAGGTAAAATACACTTTCAGTTTAGGGTCATACTGCTCATACCATATACTTGATAAGAATTTTACAAGAGGGGAATAAAAACTCATGAATTTAGGATATCAAAAACGATTGTCGCAAGTCAATGAATTTGGGCTTCCATGATGAGTATCCGAACTCATAGATTTTTTTATTCATTGAAAATGTTTACCAAAAATTGAAAGGCAATAAGAATAGGATTTGAAAAAGTTTCATTGATAGTGGGTATGCTATATGAATCAATAACATCAGTGGAATTTTAATTCAATTGAATTGTTGGTTTATGAAATATGTAAATAATAACATAAAAATGTCTAACTCATTGGGAAATGGAGAATGTTGGGACCAATTTTACCATTGTAAATGGAGGGTCTACCACCACACCATTAAAAAATAACACATGGTGTTAATGAGGCCCATTATTATAAAAAAACATGCCTCTAGTTTTAGGGTTGGATAAATGACACAAATTTAATTATGAAGTAGAGGTTTCTTATAGAGACTCTGACTATAGTAGCCCAAATTTGGATGTTGCTTCATTACACTGGCATACTATACAAGTAATTGCATCTCAAAGGATTGAATTGTTTAGTAGTGTTGGTAAATTGATACATACATGAAATTAATATTACATTTCAATCATTGAATTCAGAAAGTATTTTATTTGAGAACACTGTTATCCCCTTAGAACAACCCTCTATAATCAGTCATAAAATAATTCATGGTATCTTGGGAAAAATAAAACAAAATAAATTGGTGAGCTCAAATGAAAATTAAGAGTAAGAATATAGAAAATTTATGATTAAATAACGCATTAAAAATAGGTCATGTTAAATTACTGAAACACATTCCATTTAATATATAACATGATCATAATATGTTATGACTTAAGGATGATAAAATAATTCCTTATAAATAATTACATGATAATTATACATTATTATGGATATTATACTAATTGAATTATCTCATGGAATATAAATGACAAAATTCATAATGATAGAATTAGTAATGATGGATTGTTTAACTATCACGATCTTTTTTCAATATAGTTAGTGTCAAAATCCATCCTAGAGATATTTACTGTCAAGATCTATCTTAATGGTAGTTTAAATTTGTGGGTAGAAGCCCATATTTTATGGATAACTAATTTAACTCATGATATATGTTAATGCATAAAGGGGATATAGTGATCCACTCCCATAAAATAATAACTCTAATGAATTCCTCACATGAATAAATAATATTATTTAATCAACATGCCTTAAAAAATAAATAACAATCCATATTTGGAAAATTAGTTTTTGAAGAACATTAATTCATTTCCCAAGTCCAACAAATAACAAACCATCTATGAAATATGATCAATGTTATCATTTTAGTAAATCATAAGCATAATACATAACAATCTATGTTGAAATAGATGAATATACTTCAAAGAGATTATTGTAATATATCTCAAGGAAAATAACTTTTTTACTTTGATTGTAATTTTTAAAATATAAAAAATGTGCACATAATAAAGAAATCAATTTAATTAAATATAAACTTGTGAAATTTTAAATTAATCATCAAAACATTAAGATGACATGAGAGTGGAAAATTAAAATCATTCAGTATAAGTAAAAATTAGAATTATTTTCACATTTTTATAAGAAAACCAATAAATTATCTTGTTTGGAAATTGACAGAAATATTACTTTTAATAAATTTTGTAAAAAGTAAAAAGGGATAAAATAATTTACAAAAATAATTTTGGGATTAAAAAAATATTTTTTGAAAACATTTTCAACTAGCATGGACATGTAAAATAAATATTCCCTAAATGATGTTTAAATATGATCTATCTTGAATAATGACGAGATTGTTAAATAAACCATTACCACTTAGGTATCATTTAAATAATAATCTACAAGAATAAAATAACTCAACCATAACTTTATATTATGTTAATATAAAGGTATTCATGATGTAAAAAATTAAGGGGGAAATATATTCACCACATAATAGAAATAATTGGTGAAAATGGGATATTTCCTATAGATGTAAAAGTTAGATGAGAAACCCTTACCGTAGGTACAAATACATTAAAATGTATTCAAACATATTGCATAGTTGTTTTAAACATTTTAATAATTTATCCTAGAACCATATTCATATTTTTAACATTTATATTCTCCTTTTATAACAACTTTTTAGACATTCATTAGTAATATAAAATTAATTTCACAATGTTAAGGGTTAATTACCTTGTTTTCTCATGATTTTTTCATCTTGAAAGTCCCCATTCAAATATATAGGACTTAGATACAAAATATTAAAAATTATAGTAATTTTATAAATATAATATTTAGTAATTAAATACATTTTTAGAACCATTCTTGAATGTTGATCATAGAAAATGAACCACATCACTTCGTGAAGACGGCATGTCCTACATATGCATGAGTGATGATATCATTTATAAATGTTTGAAAGGGTAAGGAAGTGGAAGGTATATTATTTTTAAATAATAAATATAATTTCATAATTATCATATATATCCATGACATCTATCATTAGAACCATCCAAGTAAAATGGTGGTGCAAAATAAATTAAACCGCTATGTGGAGAGAGTAAGTCATAAGTAGGAATCTGTGGTGCTTTTACTTTTCATTAGATGAGTAAAAGGAGGAATATAGTTATTTAATATTAATAATAACATCTAATAATATTTATTATATGGGATTTATTTTTTTATTTTAATAAAAACACAATAAGATTAAGTAGAATAAGAAAAAATATTGAAAGAGCCAATAAAAATGATTACCTCTTCTCCGATATAGCTCATTTAGATCTTCTCCTAAGGGTTAGAGGGTTTGTTTTTTTAATCATAGAACCTCATGATCATTGATATAGATTTTATATGATAAATTTCAAATGTTAGGCTGATATTGATGGATCAATGTTGTGTGAAGAAGTGAGGTATCAAGCACCCTTTTATAATTGAGGTGAGGGGCACATTTGGAGTTTCTCAACATATTAAATCATATTACATTAACATATAAATAAAAATGAAAACAAATGGAAATATGTTTAAATATAATTTATTATAGGCTTATAATTTCATAAAAAATAATTTAGATCGTTTTAGGTTTCATTTTAAAACTTATCAATTTTATCAACCCCTTGGTTGATAATTTTTTACCTTAACCATAGTAACCAGGATTTTAATCACAAACGGTTAATAATATTACTAAAAATGAAAAAACTACTCATAAATAGACCATTTATAATTTACAAAACTATATTCCATTATAATTAAAAAATAAAATAT
Organism: Viscum album; assembly: GCA_963277665.1. Classification (NCBI taxonomy): domain Eukaryota; kingdom Viridiplantae; phylum Streptophyta; class Magnoliopsida; order Santalales; family Viscaceae; genus Viscum; species Viscum album. The sequence goes on from OY728134.1 coordinate 511,250,196, forward strand.
TTCTATGAATTTTAAATAATTTAATGAATTACTATTTTGATAAATTATCATAAATGTCAATTTTGAAACAATTCATTTAATTTGAAATCAAAGACATAAATAAAAAGTTTTAATTGTAATAAAAGTATTTCCATCACATATAATATATCATATATTTCTTTAAAATTCATTATTAACATTAAATAATCCAAAATATATAAATATTAATATTTTTTAAAACCAATTTTCTTATTTATTTTTGTTAACAAATATTGTATTTATATTTCACAAGAATATAAGGTAATTATATAATTTATAAAAATTAAATATAAATTTTCAAAATTAATTTAATTTCATTTATATCAAAATAGAAGTATATTTTCAATAATATCTTGATTTATTCCCTATGTGGACACATAAATGATGTCAAATACAAAGAGAGTGACATTTTGTAACTAACATTGATTTAAAAACTATATCTGTCATTTTCATGGAAAAATGAGAATTAGACAAATATAATTCCAATATAAAGTGATAAGGATCGAATCCTAATTATATAATAATTTTTTACAAGTTTAGGTACTATTTATATCCTTATAGTTTTGTTTTAACCCTTATTAAACCCCTTTAACTCTTACCACAACAATATAGATTTTTTCCCTTTTAGGGTTTATATAGTAACTATAAAATTTAAAAATACCCATAAATGTATCATGAATTTAATTTTCAACCTAATACCAATAATTGGGATGAAATTAATATTATTATGAATATTAAATCATTTAAAAAAACAATATTTAGAATAAAATATTCAAAATTTCAATTTTAACGACCATTAATTGCGTTGACTTTAATAAAATAAAAAAAAGATAAAAAAATAAAAATCTTTTAATATATACATATTATGAAAACTTCATCAATAAAATTCATTTATTAAATAAATTATCTATATTGTATTTATTTTAATATTTTTATTATCATTTATTTTATTTTTCCATTAATTCAATAATTACTCCTTCAGTGCTTTGTAAGCATTTAAGGTAATTTTTTTTCAGTAAAAATTAAATATAAAATAAAATTATAAAGATAAAAAATTTATATTTCAAATTACTATTAATTTCAAAAATATTCTCTGGAAAACCCCATATTAAAAATTTTATATTTATCAAAATCTGTAATGTGACAACATTGACTTTTCATTAAATAAAATATTATATGGGTCATAATCACTTTATAATAAAAATGGTCATATATCTAAAAATTGAATGAATATGAGTGGAAATTAACCATAGAATAATATTTTTTTTAATATTTTATGTTAATTTTATAGTCCTTATCACTTTATTTTTAACCTATATTACCAAATTTAACCTTTATTGTGGGAATGAAAATTCCCATGGTTATAATTAATATTAGCCAAAAATAAAATAGAGATATTAAATAAACATGGATATTATGTATCCAAATTTGTAATCCATTTTTAAAAATTTAGAACACATAATTTTTGTAATTTAATTTATAAAAAATCCTACAAAATGAAATGAAAAACAGTTTTCTCGAAAAATGCATTTTAAACCAAAAAAAGTAATTATACCAAAACATGTTTTAATGATACTTAAAATGTAATTAATTATATTATAACCATATAAATATTAATTAAGTTAGTTTTAGATAAAATTCTAATCATAATAAAACTTTTTAATATAAATAAATTTATTAATTTAAAAAAATTGGTATCTTTCACTATTCTCAAGAATGTAAATCATCTTAGAAAATCACCAAACAATTACTAAAATATAATTTTAATATTATTACTTTAGAAAGAATATTATTTTTACAAAAGAAAATATATAAACAATACAAAAGTTTATTATAATTTTTACTCCTAAGAATGAATAAAACAATTTTTGAAAAAAAAAACAAATATATTTTGAAAAATAAAAAGAAATTACTAAATAAATTAAGTATTTATTTATAAAAATTAATTAATATAAAATTAGTAGAAAATTATATATTTCATAATTTGTTTAATACTATTTATTCCTACCAATTTAACTGCTAGGTTATAATGATCATGGAATAATATTTCATTTTTCATTTAAGTTGGTTGTTGCGAGAAATATATGCTATAGAAGTGATTAAATTTTAAAAAGAGACATATCATAAAATATTTGGGCACTAAATTATCCCATTAAATAAATTTTTTCATCAAATATTTAAATTTATCTTCAAAAATCAATGGCTGATATTTTTAAATTCATTTCTAGGAAACTCACATTTTAAATAGGGTTAATAAAACATTCTCTTAATAAGAGGGAAGGAGAAATGAAAAGGCCACCAAAATATTATGCTTTAAAATAATAAAAAATTTAAAGAAAGTACAAATATACACATTTAAGTAAAATATATATTGAATCCGAAGAAAAAGATATATAAATAATACATCATTTTAGATAAATATTCAACACATTACAAAAATATAAGCCTGAGGACCATACAAGTTTAGGGACTTTAAAAACACGGAACACAATATGATAACTTGGTGTAAGATATAAAATGTTTCCCATAATGATATTCCCATTTAGTACTTCTACTTAAAACACTTATTCATAACCTAGGGAAAGGAAACATAAGAAAGGATGAGATCAGATTCTCAGAAAGGGTAAATAAAAGAGATATATAAGCATAACATGAATATAAATGTATGTGAAAATGAGAATAACATCTCAAAATCATACCATGAATATGAAAGATCATAAACATGTCTCATTGAGAAAATATTATTACATTATAATACATGTATCATCAAAGAATCATGATTATATGTCATGAGAGTATAAAATACGAATAAGTCATCGAATTGTGTCACACACATAAAAATATTAAATGATTTCCACAGTTGTCCAGGATTACTTCCAAAGATATCATTGTTTAATGTGTTCACTCCCCAATCTATATTAGTGTCTAAGTTTCAATCCCAGAACCATATTATAATTCAAGGTTCCCTCCCAAGACCATATTAGTTGTCAAGGTTCACTCCCAAAACCTTCTTAGAAGACAATTTGTTTTACTGAACTGGGTTCATTAATCATTCCTCAAATGTTTATCTTTGGAGATATAAATCTTTACCCAATTTTTTTGGATGGAGATATAAGTCCCACCTATTAGAAAAAAATCATACATTAATACTCCAAAAGATAATAAAACATTAATCATAACATGACCCATTAAAAGATATTGGACTTATAAAAACTATATTATAACCCATGAAATGAAATGGGTATCATGAATATTTCATCATATAAAAAACTTATGTAAAGGAGATATGTTTGATAATAATTTCATCATATAATAAGCCCAAAAAGGAAATGTGTTTCACAAGAGTTTTATCCTAGTATAAACCATTGATGTTAAATGGGTTAAATAAACATCTTTCCATCTTAAACATAAACCATTTAAATAAAGGAAAAGAATCGTGTCATAGGATAATATACCTAGTAAAGAATATTTTATATGAATGGATTCCATCATATATGGATAAGGATTTTGAAAATCAATTAGAGAATTTCTTAATGAAAATTACCTTTCATTAAAAATATTTTTTATGATATGAAACAATTTCATAATCCTTTTATTTTAAAACCACTTTGAAACCCTATAATGAAATATTTTAAAAATCATATATAAAATTTAACGAGGAAAATATCATTTATACCACAAAAATGATATTTAAATCAAAAAAAAATTGAAAACTTTTTTCTTCAAAAAATAGATTTGAAAACATATAAAAGAATATTTTATATTTATGAATTCCATTTCTTTTATAATCGATTTGGAAAATATATAAATGAAGCTTTGAGAATAATTTAAAACACTTTTATATGTTAAACTATTTTTAATCCATTTATTCTTTAAATATTATTTAGTACATATAAAGATAGATTTAATGAATGAATTGGTCATGATGGGGGAGGGGAAATTCTATACATGGAGTATTCCTAAAAACAAATATTCAATTCATATTATCAGAATAATTCAAAGGATCCGTGAATTGAAAAGGACAAGAAGATTAATTTTACAACAACTTGTTAAAAAGGTAAAACAAGGGTAAAAATTAATTTTAAAATTCATTAGATAATATTTTAACATTTTAAAAATAATTTTAGACAACATAATTTTGGGAGAAAACAGATTTTTGATCGAAGAGAGAATTAAAGTTAGATTTTCATAAAAATATTAGTAATTATACTAGGTAGAAAAAACTGGAAAACATGGTACAATTACTTTAATATATGATGAATAAACCTATTAGATGAAAATTCATGATATATATTGAGATATGGATCATAATATTTAATCAATAGAAGGATAATTGTAAACAACCCCAATAGATGATGAAATTATAGCAAAAAACTATTACCACATTGGTAATTTTGAATCATAATATCCATGAGAGCATAAAATTACATGATGATTATAATATCATTAAAATAATTTTATTCATGATATATCATGTTAAAGGTTTAATATATACCCCTCCTAAAATAATATAGGAGTATAATATATCATGTGTGTCACCAATTGAAAATTGAGACAAAATTATCTTACCTATTTGGTTTACCTTAAAGTGTAACCTTATGAATATTGATCACATTTTTTTTATTAATTTTATTAATTTTAATTAGTATAATTTTTATATAAACCATATAGAAGAAATATGTGTTGAATATAGCATGTGTCACACAAAAATAAAAAGTGGGACATAAACCCCTTACAACTTAAGTAACTTTTGAATTGTGGGATATTTGAAATAATATCATCAATTCCAAAATTTAATATCATGTAAGAAATTACCTTCATGATATATGATTTAATTGGGTAGTATATACACCAAACAATGTAAATGAGTGGTGAATATGACACAAGTCTCACTGATATAAAAGTGAAAATATAAATCCCTTTAACTTAAGTCAGGACTTCCTTTATTCACATTAAAACCTCATGTAAATTAAATTTGTATTTATAATAAAAAAAATCCAAAATAATATATAAAATAACATATATGATTTTTTTATGCCTTTATATTAACCAACTATTAACAATTCCATATTAATACTATGTTTCTCATAATAATTGTTTCGTTTTTCAAATATGTTCTAACTTGTTATTTAATTGAACATACATTGATATTCATTTCATAATTTATAGATCTTAAAAAATGATATAAATATCATATATATTCATTATATATCTATTTAGAATAATCAATGAAATATATAAATTAGTAATTAAATACACCATTCCAGGAGACGGTAGAATGTACGTGCATATAAACACTATTTCAATTTTATTATCATTTTGAAAGAATGAAAAATAAATGATATATAAAATAATTATAGAATAATTATTATTTCATACATATAAAACATTTCTATAAAACCCTTCCTTTATACATTCATTTAAAGCATGAATTAATCACATCGCTTCTCGAGATGGTAGTCCCTTGTACACATGTACAATGTATTCACTTTAAAAAATGAATCTGGAATTTATGTGTTATATAATAATTAAAAAATCTAGAATATATAATTAATATAATAAATAATCTATAAATGCACCATGTTTCCAAACATTGAAATGTGGTATTGGAATGAAGAACAACATCAGTTCCCGAGGTGGTAGTTTGTCACACACATGAAAAATGATTAAGTATCCAATTTGATGGATATGTGTGAAGTACTAGGTAGTGAATTTGACATGAAAGATACGAGTATATTGATTATAATTATATTATTATATAATAATGGTATTATAATAATTTACATTAATGGGGATGGAAACAAAAAATTTCATGTTGATGAATGTTACGTCTTCATTGGGTAACTCATTTTGGTTTTGTAAAAACGAATTTTATGGATTGACTTATTATAAAAGAGGTTATTCTAGGTTGATAAGATGGACTGTGGAAAAATATTTTGATTGGTATTTTTCTATCCAATGGGATTTATAGGTGTAGATCTATGTGGTGTGGTGGTGTCCTTTTATATGTGAGGGGGAGGACAAACATGATATTATTAAAATAAGTTATAGGCTATGTTTTTACATAAAAAAGGATTAAATAACCCAACAATTAGACAAATTAGGGTATAATTTTTAAATATATCCATTCAGTGGGTTTTATAGAAGTTTAAGGTCATTTTACACTTTAATTTCTATGATTAACCACTAAGTAATATTTTTTTACATTAATCTCTGTGATTAATTTTAATTGATTTTACATATCTATTTAGTCTAGAATTAAGTTGAAAATATTAGAAATTATAATTTTTTTTATTACAAATATTTAATCCATTTTTTTCAAATTAAATACTCATAAGTGGTAGAAATTATTTTAAAATTAATTATGGAAATGGGATGAAACAATATGTTTTTAAAGTGAAAATGTTCAAAAGATTGAAAAGTTTTTAGATAATATTTCAAGGTGTAATTGATTAAAATGACATACATATTATTAATATACCCAAAATTGTACTAAATATACAATTAAACCTATTTAATGTAAAATTTAACGGTAAAAAAAATTAATCAAAAAAGTAGTTTTAATTTATAATTCAGTAATTTTCACTATGCATAAAAAAATGAAATATTTCATAAAAATAAAAATAATTCACCATAAGGTAATTTTAATATTAATATTTTAAAAATAAAGTTTATTTTTTAAAATAAAATGTAGAAAAATGAAAAAAATTAGTTGAAAAATAAGTGAGCCATTAAATGGTGGTGGAATTGTATTTTAGAAAAAAAACTATATCTTTTTATGCGTAAAATTGGATTTATTATTATCAATTATGAAAAAAAACATAACATGATTGTTAAATAGTATACTTTATATAATATGTATATTTTTCATTTAAATAAATCATTAAAATTGGTTCAATTAATTTATAAAACTAGTTATCCATCAAATTATTTCAAATATTTCAAAAGGGTTTTATTTTCATTTATAGATAATTGGCCTGAAAAAAAACAATCTTATATACATTTTTGAACCATATTTTCATAGATTAATAAATACTATTCATAAAAGTCATTCTAATGGTTAGGTTAAAACTAACATATTATATAATAATATTTTGATAATATATTATGTTTTATTTAAACTCAGTGTTGCTTATAACTCAATATAATCATAGTATTAAGTGTAACTGAGTACAGGTTAGTGTAGCATGGAGGGTATGATTAACATTATGTTGTGTGTAGTGCAATCTCAAATTAGTGTTGTGTGTAGTGCAATATTAAATTGGTGTTTATTCTAACACGATCCAAATATTTATCTTTTATACAACACAAGATATTTTCAGTGGTGTGTGAAATGAAAATTATCGAAAAGAATGAATTAATTTTTAGAAATTTATTTCACAACATCTAAAGGTGTAACATTCTTCCCCCAATAAAATAAATTTCTTCTTCTAAATTAATATTGGTTATTAACGTCTTAATAGGGATGTACGTCAAACAAATTAATAATAAAACTTCCTTTAAAAGGGGAAAGTTGGAAACATAATGGTTACCAAAATTAATAAATAACTAATTTTCCACATATGATAACATATGTGGAAAGTGAAAATATGAACATATAATAGAAACATAACACTGAAATTCTGATAAAAGGTGATAGAACACATTTTATACTAGGAGTGGGTGATTCAGAGAAGTTTAATGACCAAAAATCCATAAACCATAGAAAAATGAAAAAAGTTTTCGATATCCTAAATAATGACGGTAACAATTTTTTTTCAATATCATGTTTTAAAAAATAAATAATATTCATCAGAAGATATAATTATATGATTGAATTCCATAATCACAATCTCAACCTTCAGTTGTTATTGGATCAATTTCCACTCATTCTCTTGCTCCAAAAAATAGAGTATTATTTGTTATGCATGAAGAAATAACTAATCCCATAAAACATAAATTTAATGATAATTAATCCCTTAAATACTTAGTTATCATCATAGAGATATGGTTAGCTGAGTTTATCTTTATGCATAAATCATTATATAGAGAGATAATAATTTAATTTATAAAGCCACTTCTAATGTTTGACTTAAAAAATTCAATCTATGGTTAACCTTTTGACTCTTATAGAAGGTGAAAATATTAAATTTTATAAATAAGTTCACTGAATCATCTTAAAATTTATTCACTATAAATTGTAAAATATCTCTTTTTTGACATAGTAAACACTTGAATACATTCATAATATATTCTATTGATACAAGGTAACAATATCAGTTACTAGAAATCCTTATTAAAATTATAAATTCTTCCACATTAATACCATAAAACACAATTTATTGGATACATTACTTAAATCAAAAAAAATATTTAAAATTCATTAATGGTAACACAAACTACGTTTTCATCAAATCCATTTTTAGTTCTAGGGTCATAAAAAATTTCAAATTTATATTATTCTTATCCAAAATATATTAATCCAAAATAAACACCATTTTTTCTACATTAGGAACATATTATAATTTACCTTCAATTAATCATCTTCATTCAATAAAATATAACCTTTCAATTATATCACATTTCAAGGTCATCAGTACCCTTCAACATATTTTTTCCAATCCTTAATAAAAATATTATACTGAAAAATCCTTATATATTTTATATTTATGATAATACAATATTTTAATTATAATACATAAATACTTTATTAATCCCATTTCATTCTCAAAAAATTAACTAAGATTCATTTTCTTAATATTTAATTCTTCTTTACTATCAAATTTCATCTATAATATGTTTATAATCTGTAATATAACCAATACTCGTACCTCCTTTCTAATTCTATTCATAATATTTCCCTTTGGGGTATTAGTTTTTATAATTCTTATAAATTCCAAATCTAAATCATTAAACTATCAATAATATATTAGGGAGGCAATCATTATCGCCCATTTCATTAACTAAAATTTATATTTTCCATTGGAAGTTACTTTCTTTTTGTTATTCTTTTCCAAAGTCTGAACATCTTCATCCACCTCTAAGACATCAACATGGGTGTTTTTTCTACATTACCAAAATAAAGGAATTTGAATCTTCTTTACTCTATGGAATCCATTACCTAAATAGTTTTATAACTCTTTCATTATCTAATTTTGTGAGTTTAAGTGTTGGATAAGGTACATGTTGTTAATCATGTTTTGTGAAAACTAATTAGACATAATCACAAAATCCTTTACTCTTGTAATCATCCAATTTGGATGCCCATTATAAAACCCTCCATCACATTAATTATTAACCCAGTTCCTTATAGTTATCTCTATTTAATAAATCCAAAAATCATATCCTTTAAAATAGTAAGCATTATGGGGAACCACATAATAATAAAAAATAACCTATATGATGTATAAATTATGAAACATTATTTAATATAATACACCTTATTTTTATACTAGGTTATGTATGGACATCTTATATTTAAATCCTTCTTGATTATTTGTAAATATTTCGTCAATTTACATATCATATAACCTGGGAGTGTTAAACAAGGTATGAATCAAGGCCCATTTTCATGCATCATTTCTTGATCGAGTAGAGCTCAATACATTTTTTCGAGGATGTTACCCTATCCACATATGCGTCAGAGCCAAAACCACTTATAGTAATATGAAATTATGTATTTATAGTAAAACAATCATGATATCCTTTTCCAAAATTAAAAGACATTTTAATATACATTAACTCATCCAAATTATTATCCTTGGGGAAATCACTTGACATATCCTTAGAAATAGTCATATGGATCTTAATAATGTTTTGTCACCCTGGATTCCAATTGTTGAATTGAAATTTCCATTTATACAAACTATATTGACCTTGGATTAATATAAATGAATATTTCATCATTTTATATGTATATTCACTAGATTACAAAAGTACATACCTGAAACCATCATAGTTTAGTGTATTTGGAAACTGGGAACATAATATCCGACTTGGTGAAAGATCATTAATGTTTCCTGTAAAGATCTTCCAAATGATTACTCCTAATTAAAACCATTATTCATGGCCTGGGGAAAGGAAACATAACAAAGGGTGATCTCAGATGCTTTGTATGGGTAAATAAAGGAGATACGTAATAATAACATGAACATAAGGGTATGATAACATGAGTATAACATTTTAAGATCATACCATGCATATCAAATATCATATACATGAGTCATGGAATAAATAATAGTAGATAATAAGACATGAATCATAAATTAATCAAGAGAATAATCCACTAGAGAAAATATATATGAATAAGATATGGAATTTTGAAATACTCATAAACTTATAAATTGACGTCCATAGTAGTCGGGGCTTACTTAGAAGGATATCTTAGTGTAATGGGATTACTACCCAAACCATATTAGTAGTTAATTTCTACTCCTAGGTCCATATTATTAATCAGGGATAACTCCCAATACCATTTTTGTCACGACCCGCCTTCACCAAAAGGAGGGAAGGGTCAGCAGGTTGCCAGGCCCTTCCTTCTTTAAGTTGAAGGAGAGATAATGACCCCCGAAACCCGCCTTCAATAGGTCCCGGAGTGGCGACTAGCACCAAGGGTATAGGAAATTCTCGCAAATGGAAGGCATTACCATTTTTATTTTATAGGATCGAAAGATAAGGAGGAGAAAACCCAACAACACCAAGGTAGAAGGAAAAGTAAAGCAAAAAATAAACCATTCCCACATGCATGTTTCAAAAGTGAAAGCCACAAAGTGCAAAAAGATGACTACAAGGTAAGTACCAAAAAGAAAAGAGAAACAACTGCAACTGCTCCAAAAGTCCGAGCTAGTAAAGTCCTACGTGATCCCCGAAGTCCTCCTGGAAACCTGAAAGCAGTTTTATATACGTTGGGTGAGCATACAAGTACACTCAGTAGGGAAAAACCAAGACTCTCGTGCACAAGTGGGGGAACGTACTAAAGTCCCGTGAGAAAGAGTAAACCAAACACCTAACAAGGAAACTATCCATCCCAGACCTCACCAAGGCTCGCTCCCCAAATAACGCAAGTCAAGTAATATATATATAAGAGCACATCGATGTTTGGGTACCCCGCGCCACTTTCCCACTGGTTATTGAGACATCCTACTCATCGGACCAATCCCGCCATTCTCACCGCAGTCCCACTGCCGCACCCGCCCGCACACACCTGGGCCACAACCACACGCAGTCCCACTGCCGAATCCCGCCCGCACACACCTGGGCCACAACCACACGCAGTCCCACTACCGAATCCCGCCCACACACACCTGGGCCACAACTGTCACGTGTAACCATGCCTGCAAACACCAAGGCCAGAACAACCACCGCTACGCCCGAAGACACCTGGGCTAAAGGATCCACTGCCACGCCCGAAGACACCTGGGCCTCATCCCGAAGACACTTGGGAAACCACCTGCCGCACACACCTGTCCAACCTCCACAACACCCTGCCCGATGGTTCTTGGGCTAATAATGGACTTCAGGCCATCACAGCCTGCTCGAAGATACTTGGGCTATCCGGGAAAGGGAGCAGAAAAGGAGCTAATAACCAGCCACTAAGTATAGTGTTGGGAAAAAACACCCTTCCCCCATAAATGGGGGTGTTCGGCACTAAGTGCTCAACTTGGGTGGGGCGCGAATAAGAAACACAAAGCTACAAGTATAGATATAGGTAAAAAACACTCACCCAAAACATAGGTTTTCATAGCCAACCTACAGAACATGACATCACTGCGTCCGAGTCACAGTTCACGACCCTTGCCCACAAAACCATTTGTCCCAATTCTTGTTTCACGTTCAGTTAAAATGTTCAAATGATTTCAACCACTACTGGGCAACTACCATAAGCATAACCAAGGAAAACGTCAAAAGCAAGGATCAACCAAAGCACTCACACCCGGTTCTGTTAACAGAGGATCTCTCCCCAATTTGTGATAAAAACTCTCAACCACTGAAACCATACCAACAGGAGATCCCATCCCCCCAAATTCACACATCCACCGAGAGTATAAAAAGAACGGGGGATCCCATCCCCTCCCACATTTCTAGCAAACGGCCCGAAGGGAAAACAACCAACAACCACTACCAACACAAGTCAGGGATTTTCAGATTTAAACGACTTAACACACTCCATGATTTCAAAATTCCATGTGTTCTATCCGTTAGTTGTCACAGAAGGGTTGATCTTGGTGCTTTCAATTATTCAGCCGGATATACCTGATTAACCAATTTCACAGTAGGAGTTCACAATTTCAACAACCCATTCAAAACATCACGAAGGGATTCATCAGTGCACATACAACGACCACCAACGGTCTCAATTTCCAGAAGAATATCGACCAGCACAAATCAAAAGGATAAGCACAAGATAAAGCATAAGCAACGATCACAACCCCTTCTCCTTCTTTCTTTCGAACTCCGTTTATTATCTTTGTAATGGATTGGTTCAACCAATTCCATAGGAACAAAAGAATAACGCCCACCCTGCATGATACACAAAAGTGAGAGACGAGAGAAATCCCCTACTTTTTGATGGATGATCGACGCTTAGGCCGGGGGCGCGAAACTTTACGGATAACGATGCGGCGGTCCCGATGCACCAGAAGAGCCACGATCGAAGAAGGGGGAAAACCACGGCTTAACCCTTAATTTATAAGAGCCGGGGACGGTTGAGATAAAAACGCTGAACCGCGTAAGACGTGGAAGTCGTGGGTTGACCACGCGGCTTGACTCACCATTAATGGTGCTGAGTGGTTTAAACCGACCCATGAAATAATGAAGCATTTAATTAAAACCTTTGTGCACGTTTCGGATTTCCAAGATATTTTTAACAAGGAAGAATAGGGTTTAAAACCCTATTTGCGAAAAAGGAACGTTACTGGAACAACTTGGCAAGGTCGGGCGACGTCGGCCAGTCTCACCGATCGGTCGCACCGATCGGTACCCCTCAAGGATCCGGAGTTTTTTTTTGGAAAAGGAAGGGACCAAGGGGGGTCTGGGTCATCACATCAGATACCTCTTAAACGATTCTCGTCCCCGAGAATCAAAACAAACCAGAAGGAAAGAGAGGATCCGAACAACCATCTTCGAAGATACCTCTTAGGAGTGGACCCCCGCTAAATGAAAACACTCCCCTGCCAAGAACCAAGCAACATACCACGCCAAACCGCCCGGTCATGTGGGTTTGGGGAGTTCCCCTCCCCCATGTCAAGATATTATCTGCTTTGGGCGGCACTGACTCGCCCGCACGGGTTTAATCGCATCCACCTTAATGCGTCTCGATTAGGGGTCGGGTTCCCCCTTTCCTTTAGCCGGGGCTTTCCACACATAACAGAGGAAAGGAACTAGTACACTTCATAGCCAAAAAGATCAAACGTTCTGTCACAACAGGCACCAAAGGTTCAAAGCTCAGAACAACTCGGGGTATTGGGGACGCATCTGTGCTTCCCTCTCCCACGTACTCCCTTCGAGGCCGCCATGTCTCCACAACACACGAACCAGGCCGACGGTTCGTCCACGAAGCACTTTCTCCTTGCGATCCTCGATTCTGACTGGCCGTTCCTCGAAGGTCGCGTCTCCTCTCACATCTAGCTCTCCCCATTTGATGACATGAGAGTCATCATGTAAGTACTGACGAAGCTGGGAGACATGGAAGACGTCATGGACCCTCTCCAATTGAGGTGGTAGGGCCAGCTGATATGCTACCTCGCCAACTCGCCTCAGCACCTTGAAAGGTCCGATGAACCTAGGGGAGAGCTTACTCCCCTTTCCGAACCTCCGCTGCCCCCGTCGAGGGGAAACCTTCAAAAACACATGATCTCCGACCTCGAACTTCAGGGGCCTCCTCCGATGATCAGCATAAGATTTTTTCCGATCCTGAGCTGCTTTCATCCTCTCCCGCACTAGCTGGACTTTCTCCGTGGTGCTCTGCACTACTTCTGGTCCAAGAGTACCAGTCTCACCAACCTCTGCCCAGCATAAGGGTGAACGACATGGTCTTCTATACAAAGCCTCAAAAGGATCCATGCCGATAGTAGAGTGAAAACTGTTGTTGTAGGCAAACTCTACTAAAGGCAAGTGTCGTACCCATGATCCTCCGAAATCCCGAACACATGCTCGCAGCATGTCCTCCAATGTCTGGATAGTCCGCTCTGTCTGTCCATCAGTCTGAGGGTGAAAAGCAGTGCTAAGGCGTAGCTGGGTGCCAAAAGCATGCTGTAACCCCTTCCAGACTCGTGAGGTGAACCGAGTGTCCCGATCTGAGACAATGGTTTTTGAAACTCCATGCAAACGCACCACCTCATCCACGTACCTCTGTGCTAAGGTACTCACGGGTCCTGACTCCTTGATAGCCAAGAAGTGAGCAGATTTTGTCAATCGATCCACCACTACCCAGATAGCATCATGCCCGCCCTGAGCCCTGGGTAGTCCCGTGACGAAGTCCATCGAGACGTCGTCCCACTTCCACTCGAGAACATCTAGAGGATGCAACAGACCACCCGGAACACGGTGTTCAGCCTTCACCTGCTGACACACCATGCATTTAGCCACGAACTCTACCACTGCCCGTTTCACCCCGGGCCACCAAAACTATCCCCTCAGGCCTTGGTACATTTTCGAAACACCGGGATGTACTGCCAAGGCTGAGCTATGGAACTCACGAAGGACTTCATCACGCATCACCTCTGGAACAAACAACCTCCCATGAAGGAGCATCCGACGTCGGCTGTCCTCCGACCATCCTTCCGGAGCGTTCCCCTGATCGACACGATCCCGCAACACTTCCACCTCAGGATCTCCCCACTGAGACTCTTCCACTTGATGCAACAAAGAGGACTGTACCGTCATCTGGAACAAACAGCCTCTAGTACCTTCCACCCTTGCATCCAAGTGCAAGGCAGCCAACTCCCCCATCACCTCCCAAGCATCAGAAGATTCCCGAACCACCTCCTGATGCGGCTTCCTGCTCAGGGCATCAGCCACAACGTTTCCCTTACCTTCAGTGTATGAGATCTCAAAGTCGTAGTCCAGGAGAAACTCGACCCACCTCCGCTGTCGCAAGTTCAAGTCACGCTGGGAGAAGATATAGCGCAAGCTTTTGTGGTCGGTGAAGACCACAAAGCGCTCCCCAAAGAGGTAATGTCGCCACAGCTTCAATGCGAACACTACCGCTGCAAGCTCCAAGTCATGGGTGGAATAGTTCCGCTCATGGGGGCGTAGCTGCCTGGACCCGTAAGAGACCACCCCTTGTTGCTGCATCAATACACACCCCAGGCCCTGTCCTGAAGCATCACAGAATACCTCATAGGCCATCCCTTCTTCTGGTAATCTCAACACTGGAGCACTAACCAGTTTTTCTTTTAGGTAGCTGAAGGACGACTCACATTGCTCGCTCCACATGAAAACCTGGTCCTTCTTGGTCAAAGCCGTCAAAGGGGCTGCTACTCGGGAGAAGTTGGGTACGAATCTCTGGTAGTAGCCTGCCAGTCCGAGGAAACTCCGAACTTCCGCCACATTCTTGGGTGCTGCCCAAGAAACAACTACCTCAACCTTTGATGGGTCGACTGCTACCCCCTGCCCAGACACTACATGCCCGAGGAAGTGCACTTCTCGGGTCCAGAACTTGCACTTGGACAACTTCCCGTAGAGCTGGTGCTGTCGGAGGACTTCCAAAACTGTCCTCAGGTGCTCTGCATGGTCCTATTC
Organism: Viscum album; assembly: GCA_963277665.1. Classification (NCBI taxonomy): domain Eukaryota; kingdom Viridiplantae; phylum Streptophyta; class Magnoliopsida; order Santalales; family Viscaceae; genus Viscum; species Viscum album. The sequence goes on from OY728134.1 coordinate 511,265,934, forward strand.
TGACCTTGAATAGATCAGGATATCGTCGATGAACACCACCACAAACCGATCCAGGTACTCCCGAAAGATGGAGTTCATAAGCCCCATGAACACGGCCGGGGCGTTCGTAACACCAAAGGTCATGACCACGAACTCGAAGTGCCCATACCTGCACCTGAATGCCGTCTTCGGGACGTCGCTATCCTTCACCCTCAGCTGGTGGTACCCGGACCGCAGGTCGATCTTCGAGAACCATCCTGCCCCCTTCAGCTGGTCTAAAAGATCATCTATCCTCGGAAGAGGGTAGCAATTCTTGATCATTACCTGATTCAGCCTCCTGTAATCGATGCACAACCTGAGGCCACCATCTTCCTTCTTTGCGAACAAGACTGGGGCACCCCACGGTGATGCACTTGGACGAACATAACCCCTCTTCATCAGATCATCAATCTGTACCCGCATCTCCCGTAGCTCCAAAGGTGCCATCCGGTAAGGAGCCATCGAGATTGGTCGAGAGCCGGGCTGCAGGTCTATCCCAAACTCGATATCACGTTGAGGGGGTAGAGTCGTCACCTCCTCAGGAAAGACGTCCATAAATTCACGAACGATCTCTGGTACTTCCACCATTTCCGCATCTGTTGATTCTATCGTCAGTTCGGTCAACAAGGAGAGGAGAGGTTCCTCCCTCCTGTTTCCCTTCGGACAGCTCCGCTCGCCGGTGAAAGTAACACGCTGGCCGTCCAAACCGGAGAACACCACCCTCCCTTGGAAACAGTCGATGACGGCGCACACAGAATATAGCCAGTAGATTCCTAGGATGACATCGTACGGCTGAATCTGTAGGAGAAGGAGATCCCTAACCGACTGATGTGGCCCCAACATCAGTCTACATCCCCAACAAACGAACAGCAAGTCAGTCTGACCTCCAACTGGTGTGCTCAACACCAGGGGCACTGGAAGTCTCTCGGCATCTAGACCCAAGGCGCGGGCTAGACTGGGTGCAACAAAGGAGTGCGAAGCTCCGGTATCGAACAAAGCATAATCAAGAGTGCTAAACACAATGATCGTACCTCGAACAACCTCTGGCCCTGCTGGAACTGTTGCTTCTGCGGCGTGTAACTGTCCACGCCCAGCTCCCCTGCCCCTCGGCTGTCGGCCACCTCCCTGACCACGCCCTGGTCGAGGTCCCTGGGGAGCGCCCTGAGGTCGGCCTCCTCCTCCAACGCCTGCCTGCGGAGGAGCGGGAGCTCGCTGTCCCTGCTGCTGCTGCTGGAAGGGTTTGGCTGGAAACTGCTGCTGCGGCGGATGCTGGGGATGACTGCCACTACTGTACTGCACTCGATCGGGGCACTGACTCCGGAGATGTCCAGGGCTCCCGCAGATGACGCACCGTGGTCCCGAGCCTGAAGGGAAAGAACGTGGGCCAGGGGATTGAAACCGAAACTGCTGCGGTCTGCTCCCTGCGGGTCGGAACCTAGAGGGTCCCGATGCTAGAGGCCTGGTGCTGACGGCCTTCCCCTTCGATGGTCCCAGCTGGATCCCTTCTCGTGACAGTCCGCCTAGAGCGTGCATCCTTTCCACCACTTCGGCCTTCTTCTGAACCTCTAAGTATGTCGGAAGGGTAAAGGGGGTAACATATACTGGAGGGAGGGTCGGAGCGCCTCCTCCAAACGTCTTGCCCGAGACTCCTCATCGGGAAAGAGGTCCGGAGCAAAACGCAGGAGGTCCTTGAACTTGATTCCAAGTTCCCTCACAGACATGCTCCCCTGCTGGAGGGAGAGTAGCTCCTGCCTATTCTCCGCATTCATCATCAAGGAGAGGAACTCCGCCCGGAACTCCTTCTCGAAATCCGCCCAAGCAACCTCAGACTCATTCCTACTCCCCAGGTGAAGCATCCACCACTGACGTGCCGCTCCTCGCATCTGGCTAACAGCCAGAGGAACCCAGTACTCGGTCGGGGCCCGAATCTGGCCGAAGGCTATGACTAACTCTTCTAGCCAGCCTTCCGTCTTCGTATCGGAGGTGCTTCCCTCATACTTCTCGAGGGCCTGTCATTGGAAGGCTCGAAGAGTCTTCTGCCACTGGTCGTCCTCTTCCTCTCGATCAGCTCTCTACCGATTAGCCAAAGTAGTCTCAGGAGTCTCGATCGCCTGTACCACACGTGGTCGCCTTCCAGGTGCCATAGCTGCAACGTAAACAAGGAATGCCTAAGCCCAGTAGTGCAAAGAAAATCGTTCTTAAAACTTATTAAGATTTAATTTATTCTTAATTTCCCAAGACATCCCAGAAACATAAGAACACAAGTCATTATGATGCATGTACCTTTCCTAGGGTCTCTACCCTGCAATCAGTGTGGCCTCACGTGGTCGTTCGGTAGGTCCAGAGTCCTTGCATCGGATCACGGGGGGCCCTAAAATCCCGTGTCCTAGCCGGTCTTCCCTGGCCTAATTTACGCTCCAAGGTCACCCAACACAGTTGCCTTACCACCCCATGCAATCCTCACTGTGCCTAACTCTAGACTCCGTCCTATCTCTCAACAATCAGCTCTGATACCATTCTGTCACGACCCGCCTTCACCAAAAGGAGGGAAGGGTCAGCAGGTTTCCAGGCCCTTCCTTCTTTAAGTTGAAGGAGAGATAATGACCCCCGAAACCTGCCTTCAATAGGTCCCGGAGTGGCGACTAGCACCAAGGGTATAGGAAATTCTCGCAAATGGAAGGCATTACCCTTTTTATTTTATAGGATCGAAAGATAAGGAGGAGAAAACCCAAAAACACCAAGGTAGAAGGAAAAGTAAAGCCAAAAATAAACCATTCCCACATGCATGTTTCAAAAGTGAAAGCCACAAAGTGCAAAAATATGACTACAAGGTAAGTACCCAAAAGAAAAGAGAAACAACTGCAACTGCTCCAAAAGTCCGAGCTAGTAAAGTCCTACGTGATCCCCGAAGTCCTCCTGGAAACCTGAAAACAGTTTTATATACGTAGGGTGAGAATACAAGTACACTCAGTAGGGAAAAACCAAGACTCTCGTGCACAAGTGGGGGAACGTACTAAAGTCCCGTGAGAAAGAGTAAACCAAACACCTAACAAGGCAACTATCCATCCCAGACCGCACCAAGGCTCGCTCCCCAAATAACGCAAGTCAAGTAATATATATATAAGAGAACATCGATGTTTGGGTACCCCGCGCCACTTTCCCACTAGTTGTTGAGACATCCTACGCATTGGACCAATACCGCCATTCTCACCGCAGTCCCACTGCCGCACCCGCCCGCACACACCTGGGCCACAACCACACGCAGTCCCACTGCCGAATCCCGCCCGCACACACCTGGGCCACAACCACACGCAGTCCCACTGCCGAATCCCGCCCGCACACACCTTGGCCACAACTGTCACGTGTAACCATGCCTGCAAACACCTAGGCCAGAACAACCACCGCTACGCCCGAAGACACCTGGGCTAAAGGATCCACTGCCACGCCCGAAGACACCTGGGCCTCATCCCGAAGAAACTTGGGAAACCACCTGCCACACACACCTGGCCAACCTCCACAACACCCTGCCCGATGGTTCTTGGTCTAATAATGGACTTCAGGCCATCACAGCCTGCCCGAAGATACTTGGGCTATCCAGGAAAGGGAGCAGAAAAGGAGCTAATAACCAGCCACTAAGGATAGTGTTGGGAAAAAACACCCTTCCCCCATAAATGGGGGTGTTCGGCACTAAGTGCTCAACTTGGGTGGGGCGCAAATAAGAAACACAAAGTTACAAGTATAGATATAGGTAACAAACACTCACCCAAAACTTAGGTTTTCCTAGCCAACCTACAGAACACGACATCACTGCGTCCGAGTCACAGTTCACGACCCTTGCCCACAAAACCATTTGTCCCAATTCTTGTTTCACATTCAGTTAAAATGTTCAAATGATTTCAAGCACTACTGGGCAACTACCATAAGCATAACCAAGGAAAACGTCAAAAGCAAGGATCAACCAAAGCACTCACACCCGGTTCTGTTAACAGAGGATCTCTCCCCAATTTGTGATAAAAACTCTCAACCACTGAAACCATACCAACAGGAGATCCCATCCCCCCAAATTCACACAGCCACCGAGAGTATAAAAAGAACGGGGGATCCCATCCCCTCCCACATTTCCAGTAAATGGCCCGAAGGGAAAACAACCAACAACCACTACCAACACAAGTCATGGATTTTCAGATTTAAACGACTTAACACACTCCATGATTTCAAAATTCCATGTGTTCTATCCGTTAGTTGTCACAGAAGGGTTGATCCTGGTACTTTCAATTATTCCGCCGGATATACGTGATTAACCAATTTCACAGTAGGAGTTCACAATTTCAACAACCCATTCAAAACATCACGAAGGGATTCATTAGCGCACATACAACGACCACCAACGGTCTCAATTTCCAGAAGAATATCGACCAGCACAAATCAAAAGGATAAGCACAAGATAAAGCATAAGCAACGATCACAACCCCTTCCCCTTCTTTCTTTAGAACTCCGTTTATTATCTTTGTCAAGGTTTGGTTCAACCAATTCCATAGGAACAAAAGAATAACGCCCACCCCGCATGATACACAAAAGTGAGAGACGAGAGAAATCCCATACTTGTTGATGGATGATCGACGCTTAGGCCGGGGGCGCGGAACTTTACGGATAACGATGCGGCGGTCCCGATGCACCAGAAGAGCCACGATCGAAGAAGGGGGAAAACCACGGCTTAACCCTTAATTTATAAGAGCCGGGGACGGTTGAGATAAAAACGCTGAACCGCGTAAGATGTGGAAGTCGTGGGTTGACCACGCGGCTTGAGTCACCATTAATGGTGCTGAGTGGTTTAAACCGACCCATGAATTAATGAAGCATTTAATTAAAACCTTTGTGCGTGTTTCGGATTTCCAAGATATTTTTAACAAGGCAGAATAGGGTTTAAAACCCTATTTGCGAAAAAGGAACGTTACTGGAACAACTTGGCATGGCCGGGCGACGTCGGCCGGTCTCACCGATCGGTGTCACCGATTGGTCTCACCGATCAGTCTCACCGATCGGTCCCACCGATCGGTCTCACCGATCGGTACCCCTCAAGGATCCGGATTATTTTTTTTTTGGCAAAGGAAGGGACCAAGGGGGGTCTGGGTCATCACAATTTTAGTAGTCAGGGTTCAGTTCCAAGACTATCTTAGAATAATAAATCCCTTACTCTACTAGGTTCTCTCCCTACTCCACCTATTTTTATCTCATGATATATAAATATTTACCCAATGAATTAGAAATATATATATGTCCCAATTTTGTCACAATTAAAGAATAAATACTTATTCAATAAAATAATAAAACATTAATCATAATATGAACCATTTAAAGAGATTAGTTTCATAAACATTATATCATAACCCCTAAAATGAAATGGGAACCATAAACATTTCATCATGTCATAACCTATGAAAAATAGATTTTTTATAATTAATTCATCATATAATATCCCATGAAAGGAAGAATCTTTCATAACTGTTTTATCATTGTTTAACCGGTGGAAGAGAAACATGTTTCATAAATATCGTTTCCTCTTAAACATAAACCATTTAAATAAAGGATAAGAATAGTGTCCTTATATATATCCCTAATAAATAATTAACTATATCAATAGATTTCATATTATATGGAAAATTATTTTGAAAGATCACTTGGAGTATTTCTTAAAGAAAATAACCTTTAATTTATTAACATATTTAAGACATTAACCAATTTAAAAATATTTTCCTTGAAAACCCCTTTGAAAACGTTTGAATAAAATTTTAATATATAATTTAAAATATTTATTAAAGAAAATATCATTTATTTTTTGAAAAATTATTTTTAAATGATAAAAAATTGTGAAATTTTTTTTCTTTAAAAATATATTTGAAAAATTATAATTGGAGATTTGAAATCATTAATATCTTTTTTATTTGAAAATAACCTTTGAAAACTTATAAAGGAATATATGTAAATAATTTAATTTCTTTAAACATATTATTTTTCAAATAATTTTCTTTTGAAATATTTTTTAAAATGCATAAATGAACCTTTAATGAAATGTGTTTTAATGAAAACTGAGAATTTATTTACATCTTGTATTCATAAACAGAAATATTCTTTTCATATTATTGGTAGAAGTCATAAAAAATTTAATCAAAAAATGAGAAGGAGATTAGTTTTAAAACAATTTGGAAAAAATGTAAAACAACAATAGAAATGTCTTAAAAATCATTCTAGAATATTAAATCATTTTTTATTTTTTTTAGAAAACATGGTTTTGGGTGAAAATAAATTTCCGACCAAAGAGAGAAATAATGTTATATTTATTAAAAAACAAATTAATTATATTATATACTAGAGAGTGGAAAAAAGGTTACATTACATGATGATATCATGAATAACTAGAGGATAAGAAATTTCATTAGAGTTATTGAGATATGGATCGTAATATTTCATTGCGGGAATCATAATCATAAATAAGCCCTTTAAATGATTAGATTATTGAAATAAAATCATAAAAAATTAGTAAATTTGAATCATAATACACATGAGACTATAAAATTAATTGAATCATAATATATCATTAAATTAATGTTATTTATGATATAATTTTTCAAATTTTTTGTATATACACCTCATAAAAGAATATAGGTGCATATAATAACATGTGTCCCAAAGAATGAAATTTTAGAAAACATTCTCATACCGATTTGGTAACATTGAATGTGTAACACCATGAAATATATATCAAAAAATTAATGTGTATATTCTATAAACCATAGGTATTGGAATATGTATATACACAATGTAGAAGCAATAGTGGATGAATATAGCTTGTGCCTCACAAAAGTAAAAAGTGACACATATATCCATTACCACATGAGTAACTTTTGAATAGTAAGATATGTGAAAGAATAAAAATAGTTGAAACTTTTAATATCATTAAATAACATTAGTTTAACATATAACATGCTTTAGGGGATTATATACACCCCAAAAAAGAAACTATTAGTGAATATGACATAAGTCTCACTATAATAAAAGTGAGACTAGAAATCCTCTTATGTTAAAAATTGAATTCCTCTGTACATGTTAAAACCACATATACAATAAATATATATTTATTATATATCTAAAAAATAGAAATATTTATTTCTATTATACCATATATTATTTTAATATGGATTTATATTACACGTTTATTTACAATTCCATGTTAATGTTATGTACTAGGTAATAACTACATTGTTTTTCGTATACATTAAGAATTCTTATTTTAGGTCGCTTATATTATATCATTATTTCCTAATTTATAGAATTTAATCCATCATATAAATATCCTCTATATTCATTATATATATATTTATAATAATCTGTAAAATAAATTAATAGTAAATGAAATACAACTTTAATGGAGATAGTAGGCTGTACGTACAAATGAACATTGTTTCCATTTTATTTTCTTATTGAATGAAAGAAAAGTAAATGATATATATATTATCATTATAGTATCATTATTATTTAATATATAACACATATTTATATTAAACCCACCCTTAATACATCACATGTTAAGTGTGAATGAATCACATCACTTTGTGAGGTGTTAGTCCACTATAAAAATAAACAATGTTATCATATTCCCAAAAATGGAAATCATAAAGGTATGTGTTATATAATAATTAATTAAGAATAAATTCATCATATATATAATATATGTCTTATATAAAATATAAATAGTTCATTATTTTGAACCATTAAAGGTGGTAACAGAAGAATGAACAACATTGGTTTGTGAGGCAGTATTCCTATGTACACATGAAGGATGATTGCGTATCCCATTTGATGGAAGTGTGTAAAGTTTTAGGTCATAAAATATGCATAAAAATATATCATTATATTAATTATAATGATGTTATTTAATAATAATGTTATATTATTAATTTATGGGTGTGGGTAAAAAAACAATACGAAAATCCACACTGATGAACATTACCTCTTCTTTGGATAACTTTTTTTGGGTTTCACCAAAGGACTTACATGGATGGATTTATACCACAATTGATGCCTCTAGTTAAATATTAGAGGATTTTATTATTGTTTTAGTTATTCTTTTTTGAATAAAATTTTTTATAGGTGTAATGGAAATTGGATATTTGGTTTCCTTTTATAAGTGGTGTAGGGGACCTAATTGAATTTTAAGAAAGGAAGTTAAGTGTACCCTCCTTTTTATCTCAAAATAATCTTCCATTACAAAATAAATTCGATCAATAAATGTTTATTGTCTAAAAATATCAACAAAATTGGTGATGGACATGTTTAGAGTCTTTTTACAGCATATTTTATGTTTAACAACTAAGTATTCTTGTTTTTACCTTAATCATTGTGATTAATTTTAATTACATTCAATAATACGTTTTCAGAAAAAATTCAATGAAATTTTTATGAATTATCCATTTTGTGATTAAAAATATTGAATCAATTCATATGAATTAAATAAACATAATTGTTTGAAATTAATTTAAAATTAATCTCACAGACGAGATGAAACAACTGGTTTTTGAAATTAAACGTGTTTAAAAGATTTGAATTCTATTATATCTGAATTGTTTGTGAAATTGATTTAAATCATAAAAATTGGATTAATAGATAAAAAATTCATCAATTTAATCATTAAAAAAATTAGAATAAAATTAATCAGTATAAATAAATTAATAAAAAATAGTTTACAATTAAAAATAATTATTTTTCAATATTCATAAAAAAATACCATATTTTAGAAAAATAATAAATATTTACTACAAGATAATTTTTTAATTATGATTTAAAAAATAAATTTTATTTTTGAAAATTTAATTCATAAAAGTTTTAAAATTTATTTTTAAAAGAAGTGCCCATTAAAAGATGGAAAAACAACCTTTTAGAAAAAAAATTATATTTTTATGCGTAAAATTGGATTTATTCTTATCTCACGTATAGAAAATACATTATATGAACATTAAATAGCTGATTTAAATATATATATATATATATTATTTAAATAATCCACCAAAATTGGTTTATTTATATCATAAAAATATTTTTTTAGCAAATGATTAGTTATATTTTCAAACGAGTATTATTTTCAGTTCTAGTTAATTGGTCACCAAATAATTCATCTTATATACATATATAAACTACATTTTGATAATTTAATTAATGTCATTCATAAATAACTTTATATATTTTAGGTTAAAAATATCATATTAGATACTAAATATTTTAATAATATATCTTGTTTCTTTTAAACTCATTATAGAGTACAACTGAAGCTAGGCTTAATGTTGCATATAACATAGGTTATGCTAGTTATTCATGTAGTGGAAACCAAAATTTGTGGCATGTAAAGATAAATTGTAACTTGGTTTTGTATTTAGTTTAATCTTAACATGGTGTTTCATGAAACACATGGGAAACTTAGTGATTTCATAAAACACAAGATATATTTTGTGTTATGTAAAATGGAAAATATAAAAATGATTAAATTAATTTGAAAAAAAATATTTCACAAAATCCTAGGGTGTTACAATATAAATATTTATTTTTATGGATATTGAAATATAACCTATTCATTATTAAGTCACACATAACAAAACTATAAAATTTTTATGGGTTAAAGACCACTTATTTCTCAGTAAGAAAAGTAAACTAAAAATGTTTTTTTTTTCAAAAATCAATTTTTTAGAGTTGCGTGATTATTTTAGTATATATATACGCACATGATAAAATGAACATAATCTATTAATTTTATTTTCATAAAAAAACCATCCTTTGGTTATGATTCAATCTATTTTCACTGTATCTTTTACACCAGGAAATGGATATTCAATATTAATTTTTCATTCATGGAGGAATTTTAATGAGTCATAAGATCAAAAAGAAATTCCGTTGGAATCTAAATTTTTTCTGAAAACAAAATTGTTTTCACATGTTATAAAAAAACAATTATATAAAAATTTCCACTTAATAAATATTTTAATTAGTTAATCATAAGACTCATCCACAATATGTTTGTCCAAGAAATTAGAAAGAAGGTCACTGAATTTACAAAATCAACTTAGCATTAGATTCACCAAAAAAACATCATAACTCTTAGTGTCCCATACCATATATATATATATATAAATCACTTTAACACCTAAATACATTAATGAAAACATTCATTCTTCTAAAAGTAAAATATCAGGTTGTTGAATATATTCCTTAAATCCAATCATATAGTGAACTCCATAAACAATCAAACTACTAAACAGTAACATGGGGACCCATACTATCCCAAAATCATTTTATTATCCTAAAGAACATATTTATGGTTATGTTCCACAAATCACGTGTTTTTTAAATTATAAACTTAAAATAGAATCACATCTCGTGGTTATTAGTAAAATTCATTATATACTTCAAAATCCTTAAAGAATAAGTATTCCAGTACAATCCATCTATATATTATGATTATTATTACCATAATATCATTGATACTTTGAGAACATAATTCCTGAATCCAAATACAAATTCACATTAATAGTTAAACATAATATATTGTAATATTATAAGTATGACCATGATCCCTTAGGATATTTTGAGGTATATTTTCTTGATGGCCAGGACATTGATTTTCGTAATTCTCCCTCTCAATATTGTGGAAGCATTTCAAATTAAAAAATTATTTCCTACCCCAATAATCAAAATCATGGTGGATATTATCCCCAAAGTTTTATAAAACTCCCATTCATTTTTAGAATATACCAGGGTGTTTCCTTCCATAATTATCTCATGTGGGAAAATCCTTCTTTCCATTCTTCCCATTATCCATATTTTACCTTATCATACTTTTATTCTCATTCATACTTCTGAATCCATAATACATAAAAAAATCATTATTGGTCTTGTTGTCACATGATATCGTTTACCATATGATGATAATTGTTTGGATACTACGTACTTTCAAAATATTTTCTTAAACCCAACAATGAAATGACCATTCATAATATTTGGATTACATGCATTGAGGTGGTTTCAACTACTTATTCTAGGAATAATTTTTAAATGATGGATTACACTAGATTAGGTCATAAAATAATTAAACATAATGTTAAATATCATTACTAGTTACACACATAATATAAATTGAAAATTTTGGTATAAATAATCTCTAAATCAAATGCTTATATTATTTGTATATACATAAAAATTATGTTACACGGTTTCATTCTCAAAAATGAGTTTTTCCTAAATCTATATTATAAGGTTTATAATAAACTTTATTTGATACAAAATATAAAGACCCCAACTTTAGTATCCCGGAATTTGAGGTTTCATTGTTAGATTGCTAAAAAATATAATGAACCGCAACGCAAAGGACCGAATAGTTTAGTTTTCTTGGTAAAATTGACACTTAATTGAAATTAGAATTAAATTTTAAAAATAAAATATAAAAAGTATTTTATTTGATAACACCATTATCCCCTTATCACAACCCTGTAAATCAACCACAAAACACTTTTTGGTATTGTAGGAAAAATAAAACCTTAGAAAGTGGGGAGTTCCAATGCTTAGTTAGGGTAAGCATAAAAAAATAGTTATGAGTAAATAAGGAATAAAAAATATTTGAAGGTAAATAAATTAAACAAAATCCATTTAATCAATAACTTGTGAATAATATGGAAAGAATAAATTATGATCAAATAATAATCCATATAAATAATCACATGATAATGAAGCATAACCATGGACACTCTACTAATCAAATAATAAAATAGATTATCAATAAATAAATTCATAATTGTGGAATGATTAATTTTTGAAATATTGACTATTAAGATATATTCTCAAGATAGTTTATGTCATGATCTATCCTCAAGATAGTTACTACCTAGGTATATCATCAAGATTGTTTAAATATGTGGGTTAGAACCCGAATTTTTGGCCAACTAACATGTCTCATTATACCTATTGATACATTTAGGGTATATAATAGGTCCATTTTATCACATAATATGTCAAATTCATTCCTCATAGGAATATATAATATAACTGGACATGACTTAACAAATTCAACAGCTGTCTGTATTGAGAGATCTAGTCATAAAAAATATCAATTATTTCCATAATAAAACTTATCATAAAAAATATAAAACTACAATTGATGGTATTAATATAGTACATCCGCAAAATAATACTTATTAAAGGATGTTGACAGTCATTAAAGTTTTTGAAAGATGTTACTGGAATATTTATTGTGGTGAAAATTCTTTTTACAATGAAAATATTTTTTTAAATATAAAAATTATGTATGTAATAAAGAAATTAGTTTCTTTCAAAATATACTTGTAATCATTTAAAACAATATTAAGTTTCTGGAGGAAAATTTATGACATGAAAATACATTCATTCTATATAAGTTAAAAAAACTATTTTCATATTCTCATAATAAATTTCATAAAGTTTCTTGTTTAGAAAATGATAAAAACATTCATTCTAAAGCATTTTTGTAAAAATAAAAAATGGATTAAAATGATTTGAAATAATAATTTTCTAACAGTAAAATAATTTTTGAAAAAATAGAAAATATGAAAATGGAAGATAAATATTCCCAAAATGATACATAAACACGAAAATCGTGAATAATGATGTGACTATGATACAAACACTTACCACATGGGTATCTTTTGAATCATAACCCCATGAATGAAATAACATCAAATGAAACTTTAAATAACACAATGTTAAATTTATTCATGATATAACACATAAAATGTGTATTTTACGCAAAAAATAATATAAATATGTGGCGAATAAGGCATATGTACCATAGAAGAAATACTGAGATGAGAAACCATTGCCATAGGTTTGACTCCCTTCAAACATGTTTAAAAATCTTGTATAATTGTTTTAAAAAAGTTATTAATTTATAACAAAACAAGATTCATATTTATAACATATTATATGATCCTTTTATAGAGTCTTCCCAAACATTCATTTGGAATATTTCATTATTTTCACTATTTCATGTGTTAATTGCCTTATTTTCTCATGCTTGTGTTTCATTGAATATCCTGATTCTATTGTATAAGATAAAGATAAAAAATCAATAAAAATATTTTAATGTTATAAATATCATATTTAATCAATACATATCTTTAGAAGTATTCTTGAATGTTTAACAAAGAAAATAAATCACATCGCTTCATTAGGATGGTAATCGTTACCTATGCAAGATTGATGATACCATTTATAAATGGTTGAAAGAGTGATGAAGTGGATGGTATATTAATTTTTTGAGTTAATATCATGTCTTAATTATCATAATTTTATCTATGAAATCTATCATTAGTACTATCAGGGAAAACTGATGATGAGAAATGAATGACATCTCTACGTGGAGACGTTAGGACATACATACACACTAAAGTGATTTCTTTTTTCATAATATGGATAAAATATTGAATATAGTAGTTCTATATTAATTATAAAAACTAAAAATATATTTGATACATTAGTTATTTTTTTATGCTTGGAACAACACATTAAGGGTAATTATAAGAAAAAATTAACTTCAATTATTCAAATAAAATGGATTAACTTTTCTTCGGTAGATGTAACATACTAACCCAAACCACCGAGTCTAACATGGAAGGCCACATGACCTCATGTGGGCCTACCCATATAAAAGAGTCTTTTGACAAGAGGTACAGTTATAAATCTAATACTGGGGAGAATATACCCTTGGTATCATTTCATTGAGCATGATAATGAATAATAATAATAAGAGAATTAATAAAGAATGAGAGTAAATGTTGAAACTAAATTTGAAATACATGGTGTATAAAAAAGGTCTCATAAAGTGGAAATATATCTAGAGTAATGAAATAAGATAATAAAGAAATTAACTGTAGTGTCCTATGGTTTCTATCCTGTCCAGCTCCAGCTCTGTGCACCACCTGCTCAACAATCCACCACATGACTCTTTCTTTTTTCCATGTTTCTCATGAAATCTACAAGCACATTAAAATTCCCAAGTAGGGTGTGAGAACCAGACTCAATAGGACACCACCAATGCATCCTTACATTGTTTTCTTAGGTATAAAAGTTTATTCCATAATTATAATCAATGTGTAACAAGTATATAAAATTAAAATCACACCTAAGTGATGGTTTTCTAACCAAGACACCACAAAACCCCAACGTTACTTGCTTCGGCTCCATACTGGAAAGAAAATCGTGGAATGTCTCAATGAGAATGGACCAGTGCATGGTTGTTAGAATCCATCTATCAAAAAAATTTCTAGTAATGAATCTGGGCACCAGTATAGTACTTTAGTTTCATGAAAACATCATGGCATCGTGTATAAGTCCAACTCAGTCCACCCTAGTCCTCATGTACATCATGTGGTTAGATATCTAGGCATTTAATGTGCCACTCAGAAGTAAATTAGGTATCATTAATCCTAATCTCATATCAACTAGGCATTGAGTGCACTACTCAAAAATCAACTAGAAATTGAGTAAACCGATACTTGGATTCCAATTCCCTAAGTTCATTCTTAACAAGGCTCCATGATATCATCATATCTCCTAACTCATGTATGAAATGATTCTAAAAAACTACTAAACATCAAGTACATCAATTGAAAATAAATTAGGCCATGAGTATCATGATACATAGACATTGAGTATAACATAAACATGGAATTCGATCATATCTACACCTAGTTCTATGGTCCATCATCATAAAACAATGCAAGTAAGGAATAATACCCCTCTAAGGGGTAAACATATCATGATGGTCCACTTGTTCTGAGAACCAAGAACAGTTCCACCAATGAATGGAAACACGCATACGAGGTATATCATAAATTGGAAATCATATCATAATATTTCATCCTAATAAATAAATAAGAAAATATCGCATCATTTGATATTAATCAAACAAGGAAAGGGTCATACTAATATCACCCATGGAATCACAACATGTCTCATGGGATATACACACACACACACCACATTCGATCACAATCAAGCATAGTATCAAATAATCAAACACATAAATAAAACATTGAAACATGTGAAAATGAGATCCCAAATGGTAATTAAATTTAAACATCATGGTTTTCCAAGTCAATATCAAGTTTTACAAAGGAAACCATCACCCGAACAATGCTCGCACCCAAACTGAAGATGATTGCATGCCAACACCTCCATGCACCATACCTATTTAAAAATTATTTAGAATTATTAAAATCATTTATAATTAAAAATATTTAATTAAATATAAAAAAATAACAGCACCTACCTCAAAAAAAATTTTGGGAAAAAAATTCTTCTTCTCAAGATCAATTCAACGACACTGACTGTAATGTCCCATATCTGGGTGCCGCCCAGAGGTGTCCCATACCCGATTGGTCACATTACCACAAGCACATTTCCCTGTTCATCAAAGGATTATAACTAGTAACGAGGGCCTTGGGTGTGATAGTAAGGAAACTATTCCCTCATTGATAGAGTAACAAAATGGATACAAACAATAAATGGTAGCAGAAGTAGTAATACCATACATAAAAATTAAATAGCAGATGACTGATTGTATAAAAAACTACAAAATATATAAATAAATGATTAATGTAACATGTAACTAAGAAATAATCCAAAAAAGTCACAGTTATTGGAATACAATATTGAAAAAAATGTATAGAAAATAGTAAACTCCAATAGCATCACAAGACTTAACATGGTCCCATGCTCTCTAGATCCAACAACAATCAAGTAACTAATGTAGAAGAGAGAGTTCCCCTATCAATACTTGGAAACATATTATATAGGTGGGTTAACAAAACATGACCCAAACATGGTGTGAGACGAATCCCAATAGGAAACCACCAAAATTTCAATGCCTTACTATCAGTGAACATATATATAGTAGGAAATAAGAAAAATGAAGAAAAAAACTAGTAAGTACTCAAAAAAAATTCATATAGTTTCGTATTACATTCATGTTCATTTATTAATGATTAAATTCATTGAATAATGAAACCCCCAGATCTAGCCTATGTTATGTATCCCCTATGTGATAGAAAAAAAGATGTCTCAGAAGACCGTCTAAAAATCCTGTAAGACGTAGTCTAAGCTTGTGCTTCTTCTTGGTAGAATCGTCACAATCAATCAATCAATTACAAGCAATGTTATGGTAAGGTTCTCATATTCTAACCCCTCTAGTTCAACATATCATCGGATCAATAAATATACAACAACCCTTTTGGAAATATCAAACAGTCTAACACCTTTGGTCTCACAAAAACAAAGACTCTCTGAGGAAGCACTCACCATCAATTCCCTCTGTGGTATTTTTAACGATAAATTAAAGAATATTTAGGGAAGCACTCAATGTATATTTCCCTTGTGGTATCGTAACAGTATACTATATATAGTCTCATGGAGAACTCAATCTTAATCCCCCCTATAGTCTTGTAATATAAATATTGAAGACACTCTAGGGAAGTCTTCAACATCAATTCACCTTATGGTATAACTACATCAGGTTCTCATAGTCCTCTATAATACAATCGTGCAAAAATGATATCCATAATCACAAATTAATATCATCTAATACAAGACTAAGTTTCTGCAATGTATAACACAAGAATATTACAAGTAGTAAGAAGAAACAAATTTCAACTTAATAAGCAAGGCAATGAATTAATGTCCTCTTCCCATACAACCACGACCAAATGGCCATAAACATTCAAACAAGGAAACGAACCCACAAGGTGCCCCTTAAAGATGAAATTTAGCATAATATGTCAATGAAAATCCTAAATCTATCAATAGATCTATGGAATATTATAACAGGGTTAAATTATTTAATATGAAATACCAAAATCATGGGTAATCAACACTCAGGAATATATAACTCAAATAAAAACTCTCAAAGGCAACATACAACCTACATCGATGTCGTACGGGTAAAACTCTTGATCGTTGGTCCTTGAATCAGCCTAGAACATTGTAGATCTACAAAAAGGTCAAAAATGTTCATCCTTGGACAACTCATGAAAGAGGAGGAATCAGGAAGAGATGCTCTAGAGGAAGGAAGTACTCATTGTTGGGATTCCAACGCACCCACTAGAGTTATAATCATACCTTGTAAGGAAAAATGGTGGCTCAGAATTTAAACATTTATTTCAGTCGCTCTTAGATGAGATGAGGTTAGAAGAAGATAATTCTAGAGATTGGATGCGACCTCGATCCAATAAATACAATAAAAAAATACACGGCATGTTCATTTAATGTACATGTTCTGTACATACCTTAATCAGACCCTGCTTTAGGCAGTCTACATAGCCATGTACTCGACTGTTACACTGAGAGTACATGGCTTCTAGTGGTAACTGGGTACACGACGTGTATTCCTAAGTACATGACGTGTACTTATAAAATTTCCAAATTATTCCTTTTTCCTCAAAACACCTAAAATCTAGATCTATAACTGAAATGAAGATCCAGGTTATTTCAAACTCCCCACATAAAGAAATTAATCCCCAAACTTCCCTTACAAGGGTGGTGAAGAAGAATTTTCAAACAACTCTGGCCATTATGATCGAACGTTGGCCTCCCTCTCCCATATCTCGTTCTGTACTCACTCATGCTGCAATATCAACCAAAATAGAGGAACAATTTAGCCATAAGAACCATCATACTGTGATCCAAAATCCATATATGGTGCTCTTCAAAGGATGAATCCAACTCTTACTCAACCTCCTTGGGTTAAAAAATGTGAGACAGTTATGAAAAGTAACAATGTTGCTGAGAAATATGGAAGACGTCAGGAATAGCCTGGAACCTCTATGGTAACTGCAACCAATAGGAAACCGACATGACTCTCTCCAAAACATGAAACAACCTGATGTATCTCAGTGAAAGAATGACCTATCTCATAATCCTCATGTGTCCCAGCCTCGGTGTGACACATAAGAAAACCCAATCCCTAACCTCGAACTCTAGAGGTCATCTCAATCGATCAACATAAGACTTATAGAAAGATTGTGCAGTAACTCTCAAACCCTTATCTATTCAGTTATTTTATTTTATTATTTCTTTGGCCTTTAAAAAATTATGTTGGGGTTTAGGGTTGAGTCCTGAATGAAAATGTTGAGTTTATTTCAAAAAGTGTTTTTTTTAATTTGATGTCGTTGGGTGAACGAGCGAAGCACGTTTTGGAAACCCTGTGAGGCTTCACCAAAGCATATGCTTGACCCATCTATCTTCATAAAATTAAAATGTATAAACTTGTAAATAAAATAAATATTAGTTATTACAATATTTAATTTTATTATTATTAATAATAATTTTTTAGAAAATGAAATGAATACTTTTATTATTGTTATTATTATTTATTTTTATCATTATCATTATCATTATTATTATTATTAGTATTATTTTTATTGATATATGGGCCGGTGTGCAGGAACCACGTGACTAGCGATATCCATACTCTTAGCTCGGGCACCTTTATGTTAGCAGAATTTGAATCATCCAAATAAAATAAAATAAGAGTTGAAAAAATTTAAAATTTATTAAAATAAATAACATACCATAGTAATAATATTATTTTTTCATGAGTAATAATATTATATTGTTATTAAATAATGGATATTATTAAAGTTATTATTTTTTATCATTTTTATATTATTGTTAATGTTTTTTTATTAGTATTATGTGTATTATTATTATTAATATAAATATTGATATTAACATTAACATTATTATTTTTGTTTTATTCGATTTCCCTTTCTTTTTTCCCTTTCCCTAACCCAAGTTCTCCTCCTACCCCATAAACCCCTATGCGCCACACACCCCTCACCCTATCCCCTTTCCCCCCTCAGTGCAAGCATGCTCCCCCAGCCTCGCTCTCTACCATCCGGATCCCTCCTCATATTGCAGCACCTACAGCCAACCCACACCCCTCCTGCATAAGTCATACCTCAAGCGGCTTGTCCCTACTCCATCTGGCTAGCGACACACAATGACATTCCCCTTACTTAAAGCTTCTATATAACCCTCTATCCATTTCCCATCTCCTCTCCTACCTGTACCCTTAGTCCACCATGTGCCCTTCAGCCACAGAGCACCCAATGTCCAAATGCCATCCAGCCACTACACCACCTCTCGGACGCACCTAGGTCCAGTGACCCCTATGCTAGGTAGTGAATCTCTCCCCACTGGTGACCAAATCTATAGTGGCATTCTCCGACCGGCCCTTTAGCCAGCGTCACCCTGCAAGCGACCCTCTTCCCCTTCCAGTCTCTTTTTCGGCCAGCTAATTCCCTTATCGGCCTCGTTTTGGCCAGTAAATCCTCATACTAGTGCCACCACATTTTTTCTAGTGACTAAACTTGTCGACATCCACCCATTGGAATTGAACACACCCTCTGTCCATGGTTTTTCTCTTCTTTAAGTGTTTAGTGTGGGTTTTCTTCAATGAATTTTAGGTTTCTTAAACGATAGTCATTGGGGGTATTCTTTTTTATTGAGTAAGATCCTATGATGATGAGTTCATTTTGTTTGATTCAGGTTATGTTAAACTTTCCATGGGTGCATTTGAGTCATTCTCATTCTTTCACACCGATTTTCGGTTGTCTTCCATTGATTTAGGTATGATTCCTTTTCACCGCCTCTTTTAAATTTAGAGGTACTTGAAATATGTCATGACTTACTTCAATATAATATTAGTTTATTATTTTTATATATGAGGATATTTATATTAGAATAAATTATGTGGTATTATAGATAATTTTGGTTTGGATAATTTTTTCACCAATATTATTGACCCGGGTTGGTTCCTGACAAAATGGTATCAAAGGAAATTGGCTCTTAATGGATCATGTTTTTCAAAGTGCCCAATTTTATTTGTAGGTTTCATGGTAGATGGACTGGGATTTTCTGGACTTGATGTGTAAGAATGGGAAGGATGTAATGGACCCTTGCTCATTCTAAACCTCAGCTTTCCATGGGATGTCTGTGTTACTGATGTCCTTTTGGTTCCTTTGAATTGTTTTATGTTGGGAAATGAAAAATGGATTTGGGAAATTATCCTCATGAGCTCATAAGGCTATGAAAGACATGTAAAACTGAAGACATTTATCTAGACTCCTCTCCATGATGGGGACATGATTGGTGTATGGCTGCCAAGCATATCTCTAAGTCATCATTCGACACTAGTTTCCCCTTGTGGATCATTTGGGTCTACTTTAATTATGATAATTGTTTTGTAATGTTTTATTTTGGATATTTTGAACAGTTGAATTTAAAATGGTGAATAACATGTTTTTATTATGTTTTTTGTTACCTTTTTTTAGTGTTAGACCCCATGAAGGTTTGTGGAATGCCCAAGGTGAAGCTTCAGGTGCTGTGTCCTTAGAAAATCCTCATGTTGATCAACCTATAGACCATGTTATTGAATTCCAGAAGGTGAACCCTCCCCTTTTTATGGTCAAGTAGATCCCCTTGAAGTGGTGGAGTGGTTGTGAATGATTGAGAGGAACTTAAATTTCATTGGGTTTCTCGAGTCATTGAAGGTAATGTTAGCTACCTTTATTCTTAAATGTCCAACCTAAAAATAGTGGAATTCTGTGTCTCGAAGAAAGCCTTGAGAAGATCCCACACGGGGGGTTCTTCAAGTCTTCATTTAAACCAACAATATTTCTATGAGTTGATAAAGCTGAGGAATACGATGGAATTTTATTGTATTCAGTAAGGCGTTGAATTGTTACTAGAATTATATCAATGATTCTTAGACCTAGTTATATATGACCAATGGTTTGTTGCAGACAATCTGGGAAAGTATTGGCAATTTGAGTATGGGATCTAACATGAACTGCAATAAAATGTGGAAGAGCTCATCCTAACCACCTTCCCAGATATTGTGCGGAAATCCTTTCTGGCCGAAGATGAGTTAGCTGGAGGACATGAGGTGGTGCATCCTCCCCCGGCCTTGGGAAGTTGTGAAGAGGATGGAAATGGGAAGAATGGGAAGTGACCTGATGCTAGTGGCTCTAAGAGAGGAATAAATAGGCCATCATAGCATTATTCATCTAGATTATAGGGAAATGACTTGATCTATAACTAGTGTGGTAATCAGGGACATAAGAGGCCGATGTGGTTGAGTGCTCTGAGACCCTACCACACCTGTGGACGTCTGGGTCACTTACAACGATTATTCTGAGGTGTTTCCAAGAAAAATACTGATTCAAAACCTGTCACATTTAATGTAAAATTAGCCTATCAGCAGGAGTTGGACTATGTTTGGGATCCATCTGGGTTTTTCCCTTTTTAGAGTTCCATAGATTTAGAAGTCATATCTTATAGAATTTTATGATGTTTCTTTTCCTTTAGTTGTAAGAATTGTTATTGACGAACCACTTTGAAACATCTGTTTTAATAGAAGTGTGTTTGGTAAAATTATGCTTCATGTGTAAAGTTTTGGGAATTTCTGAAGCTTGACTGTGAGGCAGGAGATTCATCAATCATCGGTGCTCCAGCCATGGGTCCCGGATTAAGGCTGGCGTATAGTCAAGAGAACACCAACGGTTAAAAAGGGAATTAGTTTAATATTTTTCCTTAATGTGGCATGGTTTATTTTCTTTTGAGGGTGCAACATTGTTGATATAGCGATGGTGGTAGTTTGGGTTCTCTACCAGTTCAGTTCTTCCCTTCTTACCCCCTTATGGTAGGAGTTTTTGGTCGATATAGAATCTCTTCAAGTTCAGTAAATCTTTTCAATTCTTATAGTGGGGAGACCTGCTGTGGGTCTCAAAGAGTTACACTTAAAATAATTTAGTATTAGCCTGATCAATATGGTGGGGAGTCTATTTGGGACTCCCTGTGTCATGTATTAGAGTTTATTTTTATGTACCGTTTGGTGGTGGGTGGTATAACATGAAACGACCCAATTTTATGTTCTTTATCTCAAGTAAATGTTGTGATTGGAGTACACTAAATGGTTCCATTGGACTAGGATTATAAGAATAAACACCAGAATTAGTTTAGGTTAATTCCTTGGTTGAAATAGATGGGTTGGGTTTTTCTTGGTGATGGTTACGATGATTTGGTTTTAAGGATGACTTGTGTGTGATGGGTTTTCTATATCAAATTGGATCGATCAATGGGTGGATCTTAAATATTTAGAGGTGGGTCCGACATAAAGAGATTCCTCTTTGGGGATAGTTTTTTGTGGCTTTATATGGGCCAAAAACGTTGTGGTGGTGACAATTTCCACACTCAATATATTCAATTTTTTATTTTTTTATTTCTTTAGCCTTAAATAAATAATTTTGGGATTCAGGTTGAGTATTGGATGAAAATATTGAGCCTATGTCCAAAAGTGTATGTTCGGGTTTGATGTCGTTGGGTGCATGGGCAATGTCCATTTTGGAAACCCCATGAAGATTCACCCAGGCAACTGTATGACCCATCTGTCTTCATAAAATTAAAATGAGTAAATTTGTAATTAAAATAAATGTTAATTTTTGTGTTATTTAAATTTTTAATTTTTGTTAAGACTATTATTACTATTATTTTTTCAAAAATCAAATGAACACTTTGATTATTATTATTATTTTTTATTTTTATTTTTATCATCATCATCATTATTATTATTACAATTGATATTTTGGCTAGTGCATGGGCACCACACGGATAACGGAAGCCATGCAGTTATCCCAGGCACTTGCGTGTTTGCAACGTTTCAATTGGATAAATAAAATAAATTAAATAGGTTGAAAAGAAATTAATATTTAGTTAAATAAATAACTTACTGTTGTAATAATATTATTTTTTCATGAATAATAATATTATATTATTAATAAAGAATTTTTATTATTAAAATAATTATTTTTATCATTTTTATATTATTTTTAAAGTGGTTATTATTATTATTATTTGTATTATTATTATTATTGATATTAAAAATAAAATTAATATTTTTGTTTTACACACTTTCCTTTTCTTTTTATTTTTTTTCCTTTTCCCTAACCATAGTTCTCCTTCTCCCCTATGACCCCCTCCATGCCACACACCCAATCACGTTATCCCCTTTCCTCCCTCAGTGTGAGCAGGCCCCCTAACCTCCCTCTCTACAAGCAAGATCCCTCCACCCATTGTAGCACCTGGAGCCGGCGACAACCCTCCTACACCGGACACAACTCCCACGCCCCACCCCTGCTCTATTTGGCCAACAACACCCAATGTCCCACCCTCGCATTGTTGCCACCGTCCAACCACTTGGATGTTTCCCTTCGCTGCTTCTACCCACACTCTCAGGATGCCCTGCACCCTTCCACAATCACGCAACCACTGTCCGCACACCATCCAATCACCGCACCACCTCCCCGATGCACCCAGGTTTAGGGATCCCCCCTAATAGGTTGTGCCTCTCTCCACTTCGATTTCCAACTCCAACGCAGGCTTCTCTGACTGGCCAATCATCCGACCATGCCCTGTTGACCACCCTCTTCCCGTACCGATCTCTTCTTCGGCTAGTGAATTCTCCTACAAGCCTTGCTCCAGCCAGCGATTCCTCCTACCAGTACCACCTCCCTTTTTCCAGAGAATAACCTTGTCGGCACACACTAGCTAGAACCGCAAACCACCCTCCATTCATGGTTTTCCCCTTCGGTAAGGGTTTGGTGTGGGATTGCTTCAAGGTATTTGAGTCTTCTTGAATCCTAGTCATTGGGGGTCTTCTTTTTTATTGAGATGGATCATGCGGTGATGAGTTTGTTTCGATTGCTTACGGTTTTGTTTAACTTTTTGGGGCTGCGTTTGTGGAACGCTCGATGTTTCACACCGATTTTTGGATGTCTTTCATCGATTGACGTATGATTCCATTGCACTGCCTTTTTAAATTTATAGGTACATGAATTGTTGCATGAAATATATTTATTTAATATTAAAATACTATTTTTAATTTCAAGGATATTTATTTTAGAAGAAATTATATGGTATTATAGATAATTTTTGTTTGGGTAATTATTTCTCCTACATTATTTATTTTGGCATGATTTTTGAAGAGTTAGTTTGGTGTGAATTATATTTTGAAATAACGTATTGTTAGTTTTTGCACCATTTTTTCATTTGGATTTTTTAAGTAAGTGGTTATGTGTTTTTAGTTGTTATGTGGTTGTTGTTGCAGTTCTGCGAGGAAAAACCATGATACTGGATTCATCGGCTTGCGTGTGCTTGTGCACATGTGCTAGGTGTGTCGTGTCTTCATTTTTGAGTTGTGAGTCGAGGCTGGTTCCCCACTGCACTCTCCATTGAATAGAGAATTTATTAATTACTTGTCATTTTAGGGTTTTCCATTAAATGTGAATTAATTTTAATTAACTATTTTACGCATCCCATTTAAGTTATTTTTTTTTATGAATATTCGAACAATAATTAAAAATTACAATTTGGCCTTTGAACATAATTAACATATTTTTACATGTCTCTCTGGTTTGATGTTAAATGTTTTCTACTGATGCATGAGAAAATGTGTTGGTTTCTCTTAAGAAATGATGATTTTACTTAAAGATTGTTAATGACCATATGACACTTTAATAAAATAAATTATTTTGAAAAGACCTCTTTAGAGTGACTTGGGGGTGATGTTTCTGTGTACGTTGATTTTTTGGGTTGTTGTGCATGTTGTTTGTGCATTAGAATTGGTTTCCTGTTTGACATTGTTGACTCATCCCCTTTTTATTTTCTACTCAGCATGGGAACATATCATAGTAAGTGAAACTTATGAGAATGATTTATACACTAGTTTAGATTACGCATTGGCTAGTGGATCTTAGTACGGACTTTGATATAAAAGGGGATTGAGCCCCTTGTTTAGGCCAGGTAGGGAAATACTAAGCATTTCGATGTTATGAAGTCATTGAGTTGGGAATGCCTTAAGGATGAGTCCAATGTATAGTATGTTATGGATTGTTCACGAGCTCCTATGTTTGACCCATGTTTTCATTAGTGCTTATTTGTATATGGTATATGATTAAGGGGCCTAATTCGGTTCCTAGTCCCCATTTTCTACTTTTCCATATCCCTTTTTGTGTGTTATGTGTGGTTTTCTTCTTGACGAACAACTACATTTTTAGATATTAAATTGTTCGCAAAAATGTTTTAAAATGTAATGCACCTCATCCTTCAAACATTAAACTTATTTTTAAATTATAAAGGGAAATAAATATTAGTATATTTAGAAATTAAGGTTTGTGTAGAACCCATATTTTAAATAATTTAGTTCGAACCATGAATTTAAAAATTCATTATTTTAATGAAGTGCTTTTGGAATAGTTTTTTTGGGCATGCCTATTGAGTTTTAATACTCATACCTATAGTGTTTTCTTGTTTTTAGTTTCTCCTTTAGGTTCCAAATCTGGTTTAGATCACCTTGGGTGACATTTTGTTTAGGTGTTGAAGAGTACACCAAGGGTCATGTGGAGTTTGGGTCATGGTAAATTTAGTATGTTTTGTTGGTCATTATTTCTCTTTCATGTTGTTTATTTATTTTGAATTTTTATATTTTATTTCAGAAACATAGTTCATTTTTATTGCGTAAAATTATTCCCCTTTTTTTCTCTGTTGATTCCCTGGAGATTGTCGCCATATCGGGAGGATTAGGAATGCCTCTCGGACCATGCTGCGGATCAGCTTGGGTGACCTGTCTAGGGTTGACCTGGTTTGGTTTGTGGCAGTAACCATCCTATTCTGAATCAACTCATCCTATTAAATAGTCTCCTGGAAAAGATGAGGTCCTATCATAGCTGTATATCCTACCTCATACCAACATAGGGGTGATCATCATGAGATTCCATACAAGGCCCCATAAGGTTCCATCTTAATCATCACCGAGAAACTATTATTGTAGAAAAAATCTAGTTGGGGTATATGTCTCTCCCAAGAACCCCCGAAATCTGAAACGCATGCTCAAAGCATGTCCTCCAAAATGTGGATATTGCACTCAGACTGCCCATCTGTCTGGGGTTGGTAATATTTACTTGTAACACCCCAATATTTAATAGTACGCTATCTCCTTAAAGTAATTCAATAGCTTGCGCTACACGTAACACCGAGTTCGAGAACACCGCATCTTACCAAACTAGCCGTTCAAAAAGCATTTATGAATTTTATTAACTAAATTTTGAATCTTATATACTCTATATAATTATAGAATCCATATTATGTGTTTCTTAGATATAATATACAAACAAATTCAATTTGTTTTGATAAAAGAAGTATTTTTTAAAAAATACAATTTTACCACCTTTTAATAGAGAACACTTTTTAATTCCAATATTTGACATTCTTATATATTAAATTTGACAAAATTAACTTCTTCTTTAGAATCGGGACATAAAAATTTTGTTTCAATATTTTTTTTGTGTTCTTCGGAATACATTCATATTTCGGTGAATAGTTAAAAATACTAAATTTTAAATTAAATTTTTTTTAATCAAATTAATTTATAGTGATAAATTATATATTTGAATGTTTTGGAAGTATAATTAGAATATATTTTTATCATTTAATAAAATTTTGGTCATTATAGGTAATTTCACATTTAAATTTGACATAAACACATGTCAATCTTATGACAGTTTTTACTTTTTAAAAACAAGAATTTTTGTTTTAAAAATGAGAAATAATTTTAAATTAATAAATTAAAATTTTATGAATTAAATTTGGTAAAATTGAATTTATTTTTGAATCCATAATATCAAAATTATCTTAGGGCTATCTTTTGATATTATTATGAAAACATTCAATTTTTGATGAATAGTGCGTTGTTGTTTAAAACTGACTTTTTATTTAAAGAATTATTTATTTTATTTTAGGTTAAAATAAATAAAAATTACCTAAAAATTATCAATTTAATTCGTTGGAGTTATTTTATAATATGTTTTGATATATAAAATTTTATTGAACTTTTTACCATCTTCTACGCACCTTCTAAGAGAATTTGAAAATTTACATAAAACATAATTTTATTACTTTTTTGAGTTGAATTTAAAAGTTCTGAGAGACACATTTAACATTAGTATGTGTAATTTTTTTCAATAAGATGAAAATAATTTATAGTTAATAGTAACTATTGACTTTTATTTTCCACGGTTAAAAGGAAATTTGGTAATTAAAGGTAAAAATGATATTATAATTACCTGAACATCAGTCATAATTTTATTGGATAAGTGTAATTAGACCCAAAACAACCTTATGATTAAAATATGTTCCATTAGGGCCACTTGGATTAGATTGGGACATTTAATATTATTTTATTTAAAGAAGAGTTAAAAGTGTTAAATTCAATGCCTAATTACTAAACCATTTTTAATATAGGATTTCACATTAGATAAATTAGACTATAAATATTTATTTGAAATAAAAAATACATCCTAAATAATGATATTTTATTTATAATTTTTAGAGATTAAACAAATAAATTTATTTACGAGACAATGATGATGCAATAATTACGTTTTTAATGAAATGTTAAAACAATTGATGTTATAAATATCCAAATAAATGTAACTTCAGACTTTTGATGAATTAAACTAATTTTATAGGCTAATATGACATGTTAGGGTTGATTATATAATTTTATTTCTATGTGATAAGGTTGGTATGACTTTTAAAAAAACAAAATACCAAATAGTGACAAAATTGAAAAAAATTAATTTTTTAAAAAAATACTATATTATTGGTTGATATAATATTCTTAAAAATCTAACATTCATAAAAAGGGATTAAATAATATTATATATGTCATCAATTAATAACTTGTGGTTATATTTGAGGATTATAGTGTGTTTATTAACCATATAGTGTAAGAATACAAGAAGACATGGTAAAAGTTATACTATTTAACTAAGAGTTTAATATAAAATTTAGGTTATAATGCTAACCTAAACTTTTATAAAACCTATTGGTTGAAATGATATCAACACATAACCACCTAAGTCTCCAAATAAATTCCTTTTGAGACATTATAAACTTAATATGAAAGTATAATTAATTAATACTTTAGTATTTTCCTAAAGTGACCCTCACCCCTCATATAAAAGGGAAATTAATATTATTTCAAAATCACACCTGAAAATCCATTTTTCTTGGCCAAACCCTGAATAAATATCATCCCCAATATCCTCCCTTAACCTAGAGGCCTTAGTTTTAACATAATGCCTACATATGGAGCCCTTTTGTTCGAATCAAAAGGAAGAACCCAGAGAAGAGGAAAATATTTCATCACATCTTTCAAGTTCTTTTCTTCTTCCACATTTTCTTTCTTTGTAGTTTCCATTATAAAATAATAAATCTAGAATATTCTCTATGTTGTGATTTTATTATGAAAATTTTACAACCATATTCATTATTCTATCTAGCATACGAATGACAAAGTCACCATACATGCGTACGTACGACATACCATCTCCACGTCGTGGTGTAGTTGTTATTCTCTACATTCTTATTTGGATGGGTATAATAATGATTATAACTGATGTAAATAATAAATATAACATGTTAATTATTTCTTATATATGATAGAAAATCTAATTACAAATGATTTCATCATTAATATAATGATATTGACACTCGTGCGTACGTACGGATTACCATCTCCACGAACACAATGAGATTTATTCCCACATTCACCATTCAATGATGATACTAAAAATATATATTATAACTAATTATTTGATATATTACATAATAACTATACTTATGATATATATATTTATTTATTTATGTACTTACATATATCTTATTCACTTACTTCCGTTCAATACGATATGAAAACGAAAACAACGTTTATGCATACGTACGACCTACCATCTCCATAAACGTTGTTCTCCATTTCATATATCTATCTATTATACATATTTATATTATATATATGTGATATATAAATATGTTTTATATTATTGAAGTATTTAAATCATGATCTAAATCACACGAAAAAAATAACAAGTTAACACACGTACGATAAAAAATGAAATTATTACCTAAAATGTGTTATTTAGCATGGATATTATTATTCAATGAGTATTATAAAGTCAAAAATAAATCAAGTATGAAATATTAAATAATAATATGGTTCTTTTATAGTTAAATAACTTACTATGGTCGTTATATAGGATTTTAAACATACCCTCGGCTGAAATAAAGTTCTAGGTAATGGTTAATTCCTCAATGTCATTAATATCCATGATTATTTATGTGTAAGTATTTTCTGGGACATATTTATTATTCATGTCGGCGTTTCATAAAAGGCTTTTAAGAAATTATTCTTTTAAGTTACTCTTTAACTAAAACATCATTTTAAATGTTTTAAATATTCATTCTTCTAAATCATTCTAATTAATGTCTATGTTTTCAAAATGGTTTTACGGATTTATTTATACAGACGTGAATGTTTTAAAATATTAATTCCACTAAAAAGTTTCAAAGTGTTATGGGAAAATTATATTCAAAAAATGTCTTTTAATTGCATTCCTTTATAAATTGTGTACTTTTAAATTATTTCATGAAAAATGGATATTTCTCTCAAAGATTTTTACTAATCATTTCCAACGACATAAACATACTTTTGAGATATTATTCTTTATTGAGGTATATTTATTATAAATACAATCTTCAATATTATATTGAATGTGTTTTGATATGTTTTACTTTCAATGTGCTATTTGTTTATAACTTTCATAGTTTATGGTTAATGTATTAACATTTCGTATGCTAGTTTTAATACGAATGTTTATGTTATGTTTAAACCTTTTCTTATGAGGAATGCATTGGATATAGTAAGTGAAGGGTGAAGCCCTCTATAGCTCCTCGATGCATCAGTAGGTCTCATGAGACAAACTATTGTCTTGGAATAAGGCCTTGGGAAAATAATGTTTGTATTCTTAGTACAAGGCCTTGACTATGTGGTTATTAAGTCTGGCATTATACATTCCATAATTATAAAATTGAATATGGATATTACATGTGATTAATCGACTAGTAGAATATCCATCTGAGTTAGTAAATGACATTATTTGATTTATATTTGCCGTATTATGATGATGTTTAAGTTTAAAAGGCTTGTGTTCTAGTCTTATACATTACCTTAAATGTTTATTATTATTTATGAATGTTTCTGCTATATTGTTATCCTTATTGTGCATCTGAGCTAGCCCATTTCTTATGTTTTATTTTCCTAGGATTCTAAGAAGTGTTTTATTATTGATAACCAGGGTAAAGCTAGGGGATTAATCGCGTTCTGAAAGGATAATTTAGGTTGTGTTTCATTTTCTAATGTGTAATGTAACGTTGTTGTATGTAATCTATTTTCCTAGATTTCTAAACTGATCAGTATTTCAAGAATTGTTTCCTTTTAACCATGCCAATGTATTAAAATAATGTACTGACTCTGAGCTTCTGGGGTCAGGTCATTCAAGTTTTTAGCAGAGAAATTTTAGCAACATCCTTCGAATTTTTTTTAGATAAACTCTGATTATAGAACATTACCCTAAGATTGACTTTGCGGATTAGTATTGAAGAACGTTCTAGAATTTTGGTACAATAGCGATTTTGTGAGTTTTCCATGCAATGCATCCTTGTCTAGATACGAGCAGGAAGAGATGTCTTTGATGCAGATGTACCTAGGGGTAAAACCCAAAACACCTCTTTGAGCTAGACTCAAACGGGAACTGGTGCATGAAAACGAGCCTTGCTACACTTTGGTTTCAACACTTTGAGGGGATATTCTTAAGATAATTCACATTTTCATTACAAAAAATTATGATGTATTTAGGAGTAAATAATTCCTTAATGAAAACATTTTTATGATTATGAATTTTATCCATAAACTATACAATTTAAGTTAGGTATTTAAAAGTTTTGAATTAGGAATTACGATTCATAAACTGACCTAGTGTATTCCATTGTTTGGAAATGGCCCCTAGTAGAAGGAATGATAACTCTAGAAATACGTATGATCCAAAGAGTAAGAAGGATCATATCTTTCATGGTATTAAGAATACATTTAGAAGGGAAATGGTCTCCCACACATTCTCAACATTTAAAGAAATAGTATCATTTGTTAATAATATAAGTAAACAATTCTCTAAGTTATATGGATTTAAAGAGAAGCAAGAGACGAAAAGGATAATATATAGAAAGATGGATAAAGGCATGAGGGGAAAGAAGGATTTTCCCACATGTGATAACTGTGGAATGAATAACCTTGATAAGTGATGGAATGGAATACGAATCTGTTATAAGTGTGGAGAGAAAGGACACTATATATGTGGTTGTAAGGGTAATAAAAAGGTTTCAAATGTACAATTTTTCATCGGCAAGGATTTGGGACACTACGCGAATCAATGTCCAAATCATCAGAGTATACACCAGATG
Source organism: Viscum album (assembly GCA_963277665.1). NCBI lineage: Eukaryota > Viridiplantae > Streptophyta > Magnoliopsida > Santalales > Viscaceae > Viscum > Viscum album. The sequence continues at coordinate 511,297,434 of OY728134.1, forward strand.
ATTCTATTGGATAATAATCTAGTTATGATACTAACGAAGATGAAGAGGAATGATTAGATTTATTATTTTGTTATTAAAGTATTGTGTCATTTGAGTATTTTATTAATGACGTACATGTTATAAGAATTATAGAGTATATAAGGATCGTACTATAGCACTATTTCATTAAGGACTTGAGATTGTGTGGAACCAAGAAAAGTTACTCAATAGTAGGTTAATTTTTTTTGGAAAATATATGGTTGAGAAAAAGATAAATGAAAATATGGTTATGAAACCGAGGTATTGATTTTGGTATAATATATGATTGATATAGATAAATTATATTGGATATTCTTGACTTCCTTGAATCTGATTAATGATTTGTATATCCCATCATTGTTGGAGTTTAAAACATTTTTTGATAGAAGGAATATATCTAGTATTCTATAATTAATAAGGGATCATGAATGTATTCAATATGGTTTTATGGTAATTCAGGGTGTTAAAGTGTTTAAAATGAATACATGATGACAATTTTCACATGTTATTACATGGCCTAAAACATATTCATTGTGTTTACCTTCCTTATAAATTTTGGACTGTGAGTTTGGACATAAGTATTTGGATAAGTTTTAAGGATGGAATAGATTAATTTTGACATTTGATATTATTGTTATGGTTAAATAATTTCTTGAGATTATTTTTGGATTTTCATAAAAATTACAAACCGGAGGTTGGGAGACAACCTATTGCGTCCACCATGGTCGCGAGACATGAACCCGAAACCGAAGGGCTACAAGGGTACATCACCTACCACTAGCTAATGTGATGTCCTAGTTTGAATTATGTAGATTTTTTAATAGCTTGAAAAATGAATTATAAATTCATTTTTTTAAAACCCTGTATGATTTGGATAAATAGATTTTTTTGAATTCTATTATCTTTTTGGGAGAAATATGAGTTTGTGGTAGAGAATAGTTGAAAGATGAAACTCTGCTTGTCATGTTTTTTTCCCTCTTATTATATGAATAAATTAATTCTTAAACAATAGGGAAGGAATCTTAAAACCCAAAATGTTTTATCATAATACCTTATGTTTTGTTGAACTGATGATATTTTAAATCATCATAGATTGATAGCATTGATGCCCTCAATTTTACACTTTTTTGTTATTGATGACCACAATCACTTCCTATAAATATTTACAGTTTTCCTCCAATTATGTGTCTCTAATTTCCACTAGTATTCTCCTAATCAAGATCATAATTTGGTGGTGAATTTTTAATTTCACTTTCCCTCTTATTAAGACTGAATTTTATTAACCCAATTTCCAATGTGGGTTTTCCACAAAGGTATTTTCCTATTTTTAAACTTTTATTTTCGAAGAACAATTTAAAATTGTGATGATTCTGTTTATTTAAGTAGGGGAGAATGTAACACCCAAATATTTCATAGTATTTTATCTCATTAATGTAATTCAGTAGCTCGCGCAACACGCACTACCGAGTTTGAGTGCACCGCAACTTACCAAACTACACGTTCAAAAAGAGACTATGAGTAGTATTAACTTTATTTTGAATCTTATATACTCTATATAATTATCAAATCCATATTATGTGTTTATTAGACAAAATATAAGAACAAATTAATTTTTTCAGATAAAAAAATTATTTTTCAAAAAATTAAATTTTACCACCTTTTAATGGAAAACCCTTTTTAAATCCAATATTTGAAACTATTATATATTAAATTTTAAAAAATAAAAACGTTTTTTTAGAATCAGAACATAAAAATTTAGTTTTGATAAACGTTTGGGGTTTTTCTGATAACATTCATATTTGGGTGAATAGTGAAAAATACTAAATTTTATCTGAAAACAAATTTTTTAATCAAAATTATTTATAGTGTTAAATTATAAATTTGAATAGTTTGGAATTATAATAAGTTTATATTTTTATCAGTTTATAAAATGTTGGTCATTATAAGTAATTTCACATTTAAATTTGACATAAACACATATAAATCTTTTGATAGTTTTTACTTTTTAAAAACCCACTTTTTTTGTTTTGAAAAAAAAAATTAATTTTAAATTGATAAATGAAACATCTATGTTTTGAATTTGATAAAATTTACTGCATTTTTTTATTCAAAATATCCAAATTATCTTTGGGTGAATTTTTGGCATTTTTCTGAAAACATTCATTTTTTTGATGAATATTGCGTTATTGTTTAAAACTGACGTTTTATTTAAATAACTATTTATTTTATATTAAATTATTTTAGGTCAAAATAGATACATAATACATATATATGATAAATTTAATTAATTGGAGTCATTTTATAATATGTTTAGATATATAAAATTTTATTGAACTTCATGCCGTCTTTTTCCCACCTTCTAGGAGTATTTGAAAATTTGCATAAAAAATAATTTTTACCACTTCTGTGAGTAGAATTATAAGAATCTGAGAGATATGAATAACATCAGTTTGTAAAATTTAGTTCAATAAGATGAAAATAATTTATGATGAATAGTAACTTTTGACTATTATTTACAATAGTTAAAAGTAAATTGGTTAATTATGGGTAAAAATGATATTACAATTATCCTAACACATGTACACATTCTTCTGGATAAGTGTAATTCGAATAAAATCTACCTTAGGAATAATATATGGTCCTTTAGGGCCACTTGGATTATATTGGAACATTTATCAATATTTTATTTAAAGAAGTGTTAAAAGTATTATATTCATTGTTTAATAACTAAAACATATTTAATATAAGGATACACATAAGATAAATTCAACAATAAATATTAATGATAAAGATAAAAAAGATATCCCACATAAGGGTATTTTATTTAAAAAATTTATACATTAAATAATTAAATTTATTTATGACACAATGATGATGCAATAATGACCCTTTTAATGAAATGCTAAATAATTGATGTTATAAATATCCATATAAATGAAATTTGAGACTTTTGATGATTTACACTAATTCTTTAGGTTAATATGACATGTTAGGGTTGATGGGATTTTTTTTCGAAGTGATAAAGTTTTTATGACTTTCCCAAAAACAAAATACCAAATAGTGTCAAAATTGACATAAATTAATTTTTAAAACAAATACTATATTATTGGTTGATATAATATTCCTAAAAATCTAAGGTTCTGAAAAAGTGATTAAATAATATTATATATTTCATTTATGAAACACTTGAGGGTTTCTTGGAAGCTTAGGGTATGTTTATTAACCATATAGTGTAAGAATACAAGAAGACACAATAAAAGTTAAACTATTTAACTAAGAGTTAAATCTATAAGATATGGTTAAAATGGTAAAAAAACAAATAGTCTAAAACCTATTGGTTGAAATTATATCGACCCATAACCACATATGGATATAAAGAAATACATTTTGAGCCATTATAAACCAAATAAAATTGTATAATAAATCAATACTTTAATCTTTTCTAAAAGTGACCCGCATCCCTCTTATAAAAGGGCACTTCCCATTCTCTCAAAATTACACCTCCGACGCCATTTGGCTCGACCAAAACCTACCCAAATATCCTCCCAACTATCCTAATTTAATTATAGAGGCCTATTCTTGATCATAAAACCATTCTATGGATCCCTTGTGATCAAATCAAATGGAAGAACCCAAAAAAAATGTAAATAGTTCATCACATCTTTCGAGTTCTTTTCATATTCCACTTCCTTTTTCTTGTATAATTCCAATATAAAATACTAAATCTAGTAAATTATATATATATTGATGTTATTATAAAAATATTACAACAATATTCATTATTCTATCCATCATATAAATGACAAAGTCACGATACATGCGTAGGTACGACTTAACCATCTCCACGTCATGGTGTAGTTGTTATTCAATACATTATTTGTTGGATGGGTATAATAATGAGTATAAATGATGTAAATAATAAATATAACATGTTAATGATTTTTTATATATGATATACCTTCCAATTACATACTTCTTCAACATCAATAAAATGATATTGTTTCTCATGCGTATGTATGGATTACCATCTCCACGAATGCGATGAGATTCATTTTCACGTTCACCATTCAACGATGATTATAAAAAATATATATTATTAATTAGTATGTAATATATTAAAAAATAATTCTACCAGATATATATATATATACTTATATATATCTTATTCACTTACTTCTGTTCAATACGATATGGAAATGGCAACAACATTTATGCGTACATACAACCTACTGTCTCCATAAATGGTGTTTTCCATTTCATATATCTATCTATTATACATATTTATATTCTATATATATATGATATATAAATAATGTTTCATATTATTTATGTATTTAAATAATGACTTAAATTACATGAACAAGAATAACAATTTAATACAGGTATGAAAAAGAGAGCAATTATTACCCGAAATGTTAATTTAACATGGATATTTTTATCAAATAAGTAGTATAAAGTCATAAATAAATCAAGTATGATATAATAAATATGAATATGGTTCTATTACAGTTTAATAATATACTATTGTCATTATACAAGAGTTTAAACATACCCTCTACCAAAGGAAATTGGAAGGGTTAATTCCTCAATCAAATTATTATCCAAGATTGTTTATGTGTAAGGAATTTCTAGGACATATTTATTATCCATGTCTGAGTTTCATAAAATTCATTTCAAAATTTATTCTTTTATGTAACAATTTAACTTAAACATCATTTTAAATTTTTAAATCATTATTCTTCTAAATCATTCTCATTAATATACATGTTTTTAAAATGGTTTTAAATATTTATTTATATGGACATGATTGTTTTAAAATGTTAATTCATTTCAAAAGATTCAAAGTGGTGTGGGAAACATTGATTAAAAAAATGTCCTTTAAATATCATCCTTTATAAATTGTGTGACTTTAAAATGATTTCATGAAAAAATAATATTTCTCCCAAATAGTTTTCTAAATCATTTTCAAATACGCCAACATCCTTTTGAGATATTTTTCTTGATTGAAGTTGATTTATTATATATAAAATATTAAATATTATATTGAATGTGTTATGAAATTATTGACTATAAATGTGCTATTTTTTATACCATTAATGGTTTATTGTTAATTTATTATAATTTCATATGCTAGTTTTAATATGAATGATTATGTTATGTTTAAACCTTTTCATAGGAGAAATTCATTGAACTTAGTTAGTGATGGGTGGAGCCCGCTATAGCTCCTCAATGCATCGGTAGGTCTAATGAGAAAAACTAGTGCCTTGGCACAAGGACATGACAAAATCATAACTGTATTCTTGGCACAAGGCCTTGACTCTGTGGTTATGATGTTTGGTATTGTGCATTCCATTTTTATGAAATTCCCTATCGATGTTACATCTGATTATTCGACTAGTAGAATATTCATGTGAGTAAGTAAATGGAATTATTTAATTTATAATTTCTATGTTATGAAGATTTTTATGTTGAAAAGGAATCTGTTTTAGTCTTATACATTTCCTTAAATGTGTATTGTTATTTATAAATGTTTTCGTTATATTGTTATCCTTACTGAGTATATAAGCTCACCTCTTTCTTATGTTTTATTTTACCAGGACTGCAAGATGTGTTTTATTATTGATAAGCAGGGTTATGCTAAAGGATTTATGGTATTTTTAAAGGATCATTTATTTTTTGTTTTAATTTCTAATGTGTAATTTAACGTTCATGTATGTAATCTATTTTCCGAGATGGCTAAACTAGTTTTTCTTTCGGGACATGTTTTCATATAATCCTGCCAATGTATTAAAATAATGCACAAACTTTGGGATTATGGGGTAAGGGCATTAATGTTGGTATCAGAGGAGTTTTAGCAACAACGTTGAAAATAAATTTAGATTTACTCTAATTAGAGAACATTACCCGAAGACAGACTTTGCAGATTAGCATATAAGAACTTCCTAAAAAATTGGAACTGTAGAGATTTTGAGAGTTTTAAAAGGAATACATCCCAGTGTAGATACGAGTAGGTAGAGGAAGCTATGGCATAGATGTGCCTTGGGGTAAAACCCGAAAACAACTCTTTGAGCTAGAATCAAACGGGAACTGGTGCACGACAACAGGTCTTTCTTCACTCTTGGTTACGAAACTCCAAGGGGATATTCTTAGGATAATTAAGATTTTCATTACAATCCATTATGAAGGATTTAGAAGTAAATACTTCCTCAAATAATTTTTTTTAGGATTATGGATTATATCCATAAACTGTTCAATTTATGTTAGGTATTTTACATGTTTGTAATTTTTAATAGTGATTCATAAACTAAAATAGTGTTTCCCATTGTGTAGAAATGGTGCCTAGTAGATGGAATGAGAACCCCAGCAATACATATGATCCAAAGAGTAAGAAGGATCATATCATTCATGGTATTATGCCAACATTTATAAGGGAAATAGTCTCCCATATATTCTCAACATATGAATAAATAATATCATGTGTTAATAAGATAAGTAAATAATTTTCTGAGTCGTATGGCTTTGAAGGGAAGCATGAGAATAAAAGGATGATAGGGATAAATATGGATAAAGGAGAGAGGGGAAAGAAGGATTTTCCCGAATGTGATAACTATGGAAATAATCACCTTGGTAACTTCTAGAAGTGAATGTGAGTTTGTTATAAGTCTAGAGAAAAAGGATACCAAGTACGTGATTTTAAGTGTAAGAAAAAGGTTTCAAATTTACAATTCTTCATCAACAAAGAGTTGGTACACTACACGAATCAATGTCCAAATCATCTGAGTATAGCCCAAATGCTGCTATTGGATAATAATCAAGATATGATACTACTGAAGATGAAAAGGAATGAATAGACTTCTTATTTCGTTTATAATGTATTATGTCATTTGAGTATTTTAGTAATGATGTACATGTTATATTAATTATTGATTATATAAGGATTGCACTACAGTACTATTTCATTAAGGACTAGAGATTCTTTGGAACCAAGAAAGGTGACTCAATAGCAGGTAATTTTTTTTGGAAAATCTATGACTGAGTGAAAGATAAACCATAATATGGTTATGATAATGAGGTAGTGATTTTGGAATAATATATGATTGCTTTTGATTATTTATATTACATTTTCTTGACTACCTTGAAATTGATTAATGATTTGTATATTCAATCATTTTTGGAGTCTACAACATTTTTGGATATAATGTGTTTATACTATATTATATAAGTAATAAGGGATCATGAATGTAATCAATAAGGTGTTATGGAAATTCATGGTGTTACAATGTTTTAAAATAATATATGATGACGGTGTTCACATGTTATTACATGGAAAAAAGGATATTCATTGTGTTTACCTTCCTTATAAATTTTGGTCTATGAGAATGGATAGAAGTATTTTGGATAAGTATAATGGTTGGAATTGATTATGTTTGATATTGGATACTATTGTTATGGTTAAATAATTGTTTGAGATTATTTTTGGAGTGTCATTAATAGGACAAACAGAAGGTCGGGCGATAACCTGTCGCGTTCGGCAACGTCGCGAGACTTGAACCCACAACTAAAGGGGGACATGGGTATATCACCTACCACTAGCCCACATGATGACCTAGATTTTAGAATGTATATTTTTTTAATAGTCAGACAAAGTAATTATAAATTTATTATTCTTGGAACCCTATACCATTAGGATAAATAGAATATTTTTGAATTATATCATCTTTTAGAGTGAAAGATGAGTTTGTGGTAAAAAATAGTTGAATGATGAAAATATAATTTTCAAGTATCTTTTTCCCTCTTATTAAATTAAAAAATTAATTCTTAAACTTTATTGAAGGGATCTTAAAACAAAAAATGTTTTATCTTAATACCCTCTATTTTGTTTAATCGATGATATTTTAAATCATCATAGATTAATGGGTTTGAGGCCCTCAAATTTTCACTTGTCTGTGATTGATATCCTCAATAACTACCTATAAATATTGAAACTTTCACTCTAATTAAATATCTTTAATTTCCACCAGCTTTCTCCTAATCAGGATCATAATTTGGTAGCGACATTTTCATTTCCATTTCCCTCTTATTAAGACAAAATCTTATTAACCCAATTTCCGAAGTGCGTTTTCCACAATGGTATTTTTATATTTTTATCCTTTTATTTTTGATGAAAAATTTCAAATATTTATGACATAATTTATTAATGTAGGATAGAATGTAAAACCCCATGATTTCATAATACATTATCTCGTTAAAGAAATTCAATTGCTTGCGCTACACACAACACCAAGTTCAAGCGCAAAACAACTTACCAAACTAGATGTTCAAAATGCCGTTATAAATATTATTAACTAAATTTTGAATCTTTTATACTACATATAATTATAGAATCTATATTATGTGTTTTTATGACCCAATATAATAACGAATTCATTTTTTTAGATAAAAGAAGTATTTCTCAAAAAATATAATTTTACCACCTTTTAATGTAGAACCCTTTTTAAATATAATATTTGATACTATAATATATTCAATTTGAAAAAATATAACTCTTCTTTAGAATTAGGACATAAAAATTTAGTTTTGTTAAATTTTAGATGTTTTTCAGATAACATTCATATTTGGGTGAATAGTGAAAAATACTAAATTTTAACGGAAAACAACTTTTTTATTCAAAATAATTTATAGTGTTCAATTTTAAATTTTAATGGGTTGGATGTATATTTGTATTATATAATTATCATTAAATACAATTTTGGTCATTATAAGTAATTTAACATTTAAATTTAACATAAACACATGACAATCTTATCATAGTTTTTACTTTTTAAAAACCTGCTTTTTGATTTTAAAAACAGGAATTAATTTTAAATTAATAAATGAAATTTCTATGTTTTTAATTTTTTAAAATAGACTAAATTTTTGAATTCATAATATCAACATTGTCTTAGGGTGAATATTTGGTATTTTTCTACAAACATTCAATTTTTGATGAAAAATGCGTTATTGTTTAAAACCAACTTTTTATTTAAATAACTATTAATTTTATTTGAATTTATTTTATGTTACAATAGATATATAATACCTATATATGATCAATGTAATCCATTGGAGTCATTTTATAATAAGTTTCTAAATATAAAATTTTATTGAACTTCTTACCATCTTTTACTCACCTTCTAGGAGCTTTTTTCAAAATTTGCAAAAAAAAAATACTTTTAACACTTCCATGAGTAGAATTTGAAAAATCCAAGAGACATGGTTAACATCATTAAGTAAAATTTGGTTCAATAAGATGAAAATAATTTTGGGTGAATAGTAACTTTTGACTCTTATTTACCTTGGTTAAATGTGAATAGCATAATTAAGGGTAAAACTGATATTATAATTACACTAACACATGTCCTAATTCTATTGGATAAGTTTAATTAGACCCAAAACAACCTTAGTAATAAAATATGTTCCTTTAGGGCCTTTTGGATTATATTGGGACAATTATTATTATTTAATTTAAAGAAGAGTTAAAAGTGTTAAATTCAAGGTTTAATAACTAAACCATTCCTAAGATAGGGTTACACCTAATATAAATATGACTATAATTAATAATTATAAATATAACACTATTTCCTACATAATGGTATTTTATTTAAAAAATTTATACATTAAATAATTAAATTTATTTATGTCACAATTAAGATGCAGTAACTACCCTTTTTAATGATATGTTAAAATAATTAATTTTATAAAAATACAAATAAATGTAATTTGAGACAATTGTTGAATTAAAATAATTTTACAGGTTAATATTACATGTTAGCGTAGAGTAGATAAATTATTTTTAAGTGATAAGGTTTTTATGACTTTCCAAATAACAAAATACCTAACAGTGTCAAAATTGAAATAAATTTATTTTTAAAACAAATACTATATTATTGGTTGATATAATATTCGTAAAAATATAAAGTCCTGAAAAAGGTCTTAAATATTATTATATATGTCATTAATTAACGACTTGAGGTTCTCTTGGAATTTAAGAGTGATTTTATAAACCATATAGTGTAAGAATACAAGAGACACAGTAAAAGTTAAACGATTTAACTAAGAGTTAAATCTAAAAGATACGGTTAAAATGGTAACCTAAACTTGTCTAAAACCTATTGGTTGAAAGTATTTAGACCCATAACCACCTAAGTCTCTAAATATATTCATTTGGAACCATTATAAACTGAATATGATGGTGTAATAAATTAATACTTTAATCCTTTCCAAATGTGACCCTCACCGCTCTTATAAAAGGGAACTTCCCCTTCTCTCAAAATCACACCTCCAATGCCATTTGGCTCCAAAAAACCCAGCCCAAATATCCTCCAAAGAATCATACCTTAATCCTAGAGGCATTATTTTGATCATAATTCCATCCTAAGAAGCCCTTTTTATCAAATCAAAAGGAAGAACATGAAGAAGATGTAAATATTTCATCACATATTTCAAGTTCTTTTCTTTTTCCACTTCGTCATTCTTTGTTGTTTCCATTATAAAATAATAACTACAATACCCTCTATATATTTTTATGTTATTGTAAAAATGGTACAACCATATTAATTATTCTATTTGTCATATGGATGACAAAGTAACCATACATGCGTATGTACGACATACATTCTCCACATCGTGGTGTAGTTGTTATTCAATACCGTATTATTAGGATGTGTATAATAATGAGTATAACTTATGTAAATAATAAATATAATATGTTAATGATTCTTTATATATGATATACCATCCAATTAAATATTATTTTATCCTCAATATAATGATATTATCACTCGTGCGTATGTATAGATTACTGTCTCCACGAACACAATGAGATTCATTTCCACATTCACCATTCAATGATGATTATAAAAATATATATTTTTCATAGGTATGTAATATATGAAATAATAATTCTAATATATATATATATATATGTACTTAAATTTAACTTATTCACTTACTTCTGTTCAATACGATATGAAAACAGAAACTACGTTTATGCTTATGTACGGCCTACCGTCGCCAAAAACGGTGTTTTCCATTTCATATATCTATCTATTATAAATATTTATTATATATATATATATATGATATATAAATCATGTTTTATATTCTTGATGTATTTAAATATTGATCTAAATGACACGAACAATAATAACAAGTTAAAACACGTACGATAAAGAAAGCAATTAATACCTGAAATGTTAATTTAACACGGATATTATTATTCAATTAGTATAATGTCAGAAATAAATCAAGTATGAAATAATAATTATGAATATGGTTCTTGTATAATTTAAGAAAATACTTTGGTGATTATATAGGATGTGAAACGTACCCTCATCCAACGGAAAGTGCATGGTAAGGGTTAATTTTTCAATATCATTATTATCTGAGATTGTTTATGTCTAAGGATTTTCTTGGATATATTTATTATCCATGACCTTTTTTCATAAAATAAATTTTATAAATGATTCGTTTAAGTAACTATTTAACTAAAACATCATTTTAAAATTTTAAAATATTTATTCTTCTAAATATTTTTTTAATAATGTCTATGTTTTCAAAATGTTTTTAAGTATTTATTTATATGGACCTGAATGTTTTAAAATGTTAATTCCTTTCGAAAGTTTCAAAGTGGTATGAGACACATTGATTCAAAAAATTTCTTTTAAATGCCTTCCTTTCTAAATTGGGTGACTTTTAAATGATTTCATGTAAAAATGTATTTTTCTCTCAAAGAGTTTTACTAATCATTTTAAACTATGTAAACATCCTTTTGGAATATTATACTTGATTGAGGATTCTTTATTATTAATAAAATCTTATATATTTTATTGAATGAGTTATGATATTTTTGACTATGAATGTGCTATGTTTTATACCATTCATGGTTAATAGTTAATGAATTAACATTTTATATTCTAGTTTTAGTATGGATGTTTATTTTATGTTTAAACCTTTTCATAAAAGGAATTCATTGGACTTAGTAAGTGAAGGGTGGAGCCCTCTATAGCTCATCAAAGCAACAGTAGGCCTCATGAGACAAACTAGTGTCTTTACATAAGGCTTTGACTAAATCTTGTTTGTTTACTTGGCACAAGGGCTTGACTATGTGGTTATGAAGTCCGACATTATGATTTACATCATTATGAAATTGGTTATTGATATTATATGTGCTTATTCGACTAGTAGAATATCCATGTGAGTAATAAAATGGAATTATTTGATTTTTATTTGCCATATTTTGATAATTATTAAGTTTAAATGGATTTTGATTTAGTGTTATACATTAACATAAATTTTTATGCTTATTTATGAAATCTTCCACTATATTGTTTTTCTTACTGAGCATCTGAGCTCACCCCTTTCTTATGTTTTATTTTCCATTGATTACAAGAAGTATTTTATTATTGATAAGCAGAATTATGTTAGGGGATTAATGGCGTTCTAAAAGGATCATTTATGTTGTGTTTCATTTTCTAATGGGTAATGTAATGTTCATGTATGTAATCTATTTTACAAGACTACTAAACAGCTCGGTGTTTCGGTAATTGTTTCATATTAATCGTACAAATGTATTAAAATAATGCACCTACTCTGGGCTTCTGGGGTCGGGCGTTATAGTACATAGAAGTACCTGTACACCCAAAGCCTTCTATAGTCCCTTCTATACATGAGAAGTAAAATGGGCATCCCAGTATGAAACCATAGAGAGCTGAACCCCATGAAACCGTACAATCTCTCGGATGTACAACTTTTCAAGCTCAGCAACACTGAAAATTTCCTTGATCGAAAAGAAATTTTCAATATTCATGAGTCTATCAATAACAAACCATACCGCATCATTCCCTCGAGGTGACCTTGGTAACCCCATAATGAAGTCTATCGCGACATCATTCCACTTCAAATCGGGAATTAGTAATTATTATAACAGCTTTGCAAGACACTGATGCTCTGCCTTCACAAGCTGGCAGGTGGGACACCATATCAGAAAACTAGCAACATCTCTCTTCATACCAGGCCACCAATACTGATGGTGTAAATATTAATACATCTAAGTGAAAACATGATAAACTTCACAAACTATGGAATGAAAATCTCGCAAAAGATCCTCAAGTATGTCTTCTGACACCCATACAAACCCATGAAAACAGAAGACCTCATCCTCATCTATGGTCTATCCATGAGTAGGGTCCTCTCTTGACACACTCTCTCATAGGACTAGGCCTTCAAGATCTAATATATGCCTTATTCACACTCGATCCAGAAGGGTAGAGGTAACAACTATAGAGGAAATAAATGTCTTCCCCTGTCAGTCGTGCACCTCCAAATGCATCTCAGAGAATAGATCCACAATCATCCACTCACGATAGGCCTTTTGAACTACCTATAACTGATTCCTTATTCTTTTTTGCATCAACCACTGAATTTCCTTTCCCATGTGTGTTTGAAAGTTAAAATTCAAAATATAAAAGGTACTCAACCCACCTTTGTTGTCTCTCATCTAGATCATGCTGAGTAAAGATAAACTTGAGACTTTTGTGGTCAGTGAAAACCAAAGAATGATCTCTTAAAAGATATTGTCTCCAAAATTGTAAAGCATACAAAACTATAGCCAAATCTAGATTTTGAGTTGGGCAATTCCTCTCATGTGGCCTCAACTTCTGAGACCCATACACAACGACTCCTTACCCCTGCATAAGCACTGCTCTCATCCTGATACCTGACACATTGTAGAAAATAGTGTAACTCTTGTCCAGATATCAAAAAATCAGTATCAATGCTAAAGTAAACCCTCCATTTAGTTTCTGAATGGATAAATCGAATGAATATATCCCCACGTACTTTTCATATTTCTTAGTCACACCCGTTGGCAGTGTTTCTAAGCATGAAAATTCCTATATAATGAATATTTACTAACCAGCTAGCCCCAGAAAACTCTGTACCTCGAAGACGTTCTTCAGCATCTCCGAGAAAGCTTCTCCATTCACTTTCTCCACGTCTATTGAAAATCTTGTCTCTGAGATAACATGACCAAATATGGTAATCTTGTCCATCCAAAGTATCATTTTTAGATTTTATAATATAATCGATCCTCTCTCAGTGTACTTAATATGATCTCAAGATGGGTGGAACCATCATGTCGAGTGTGTGAGTATGCCAAGATATCGTCCACAAAGGCTACCACAAAATAATCCAGGTAAGGATGTGACACTCAGTTAATCAGTGCCATGAAAATTACTAGAACATTTTTGAGACCGAACGACATAACCACATACTCGTATAGACTATAAAAATTCTGAAAGGCTATAAGAGGTTTATTTGATGGTTTAACACGCAACTGATGATAACCATATCTCATGTTAATCTTCGAGAACACCCGATATCCTCAAATCTTATAAAAGATATCATCAATCCTCGACAAGGGATGTCGGTTCTTAACCATAAAATGGTTCAGATTCTGATAATCCATGCATGTATGAGGGTATTTTCTTTCTTCTTCATTAATAGGATAGGATAACCCAAAGTAGAGTACTAGTTTTAATGAAACCCTTTTTATGAAACTCCTCTAACTTCTTATTGAGCTCCTATAACTCTGGTTTAGGAATAATATAAGGAGGAATGGACACAGGTGGTGCTCCTAGCACAAGATCAATAGAGAAATATACCTATCACTCTAAAGGTAAACCAAAATGGTCATCTAGAAATACATACCTGAAGCGATCCACCCCTGGAGGAATGTCTATCTGTGAATTACTATAGTCATCCAGATATAGACTGACAATCTTGGTGGTAATTCCTCAAAACCCATGATGCTTGGGTATAGCTTTTCATTCCTAGACATCCCATTTACCCTAGTCTAGAAAATACCCCATGGTGATTTGAAACTCACCCTACGATGATATTAGTCAAAAAAGGCTTGGAAAGAGACCAACCGGTGCATTCCTAGAATGACATCAATGCCTGACATCTCTAAGACGTAGAGGTCCCATAATAAGTCAAAACCACCAAAATCAAGAGATAAATCCTTGAACTGTCATACACTGGCCCTTTTAAGACCCAATAGATTGTATATATTCATAAGATCCTTGGAATTAATGATACATATCCCAAGGCTCTCCACAAAATAAAATTATATAAAACTATTTGAATCCCCTATATCAAAAAGTATAGAAGCTCAAACTGTGGTAACTATAATCATTAATCTAACTATAGAGGGTTTGGGATTCAGCTCTTACTAGGTCTTCTCCACTATAAAAGTCTGACCTATACCACAGCCCAACGACCCTTCCTGACTACACTGAGATCATCAACCTTACTGTTGCTAAAAGCTTACCGACTGGATACCACAACAATAGCCTCCTTTTCATCCTGAATGGCTGGAAAAACTCTAGTTCCTAGACTAATGAGAAATTGTTGGTCCTTATCATGAATGTGTATTCATATAAGAACCCCTATCACTAGTTGATGGCAATAAAAACTGAAAAAATGCCCATGATGGCCAATATTGTCGTAAGATTGACACTCAACTTGGTCTCTCGAGCACTGAGGTCTTGAATGGGCACTCTTCCCACACTGGTAACATACCACATGGATACCTGATGAATTATACTACCTACTCAGATCTCCACATGTAGACTCCCTGCGGCGCTTCTTACTATCAGTCGGAGGAGTACCAACATGGAATGCCAAACCACCCTAGCTCACAGCTCTAGACTCCCTCAAATTATTCTCATTGATTATTGCCTAGTTGACTATAGAAGATATGGAAGTGAACCCGAATATGTTCTCCTAGAATTAGATATCATGTAAGAGATCATCATCAAACATCCTTTACAAAAATAACTCATCTCCCCCAAAAATGGGTGTGAAGTGCTATAACACTATGAAGCAAGAAGAATACTCCGTGACTGAAAGAATAATTGTCCCAGACCCATGAACTCTTAGGCTTAGTCATCCCTCAAGGTATCTGGGTATAAATAATAATAAAATGTATGCTAGAACTCATCCCAATCCATAACTTATTGGTTTCCCACCTGGGATATCACATCCCACCATCTATTGGTGGAATCTCGAAGTATCTAGATTGCGAGATTCATCCTCCTCTCATGAGGTTTCTCAAGATGCTCGAATATTAGAAGCATGGCTTCTAACCATGAATCTGCAACCTAAGGTCCTCTATCCATTAAGAATTTGGGAGTAATATGTTGCTAAAAACCCCACGTCAACTCTGCGATAGAAGGGGAAGAATGTGGTTCTCCCTAATAGGTCTGCACAATCCTCATTAATTCTTCACAGAACTATTCATCAACAACTATTTCCAGTATAACAGCTCATTCCATGACATGTTTAATAGGAGGATCTGTTGGTAGTCCCTGATCTAACTTTTATGACATCTGATCATTATCCTGTACCTAGTGTACAATTGGAGGACGTCTTAGTGGCATGACTATGCAAGGATAATCACACACCTTAGTTTAAGAATATCAAATACTGAAGCAGATAAGTGAAAGAAGGTAACAGGAGAAGAAAACATTCATGTTTTTCAAAATTGCTTTAGACAATGTGTATACCCTCCACAACACATGTTCCCTTAGGTTTCAACAATGGAGTGTACCTCTACCAAACCTAATCATTTAACACCCCATAACCACAATGTGTTCCTCCCAAGACATGGCGTGTACTTGAAATTTCCCTCCTTATCGAGTTCTTATACACAAATAAACCTCACAATTTCTCCCCTAGGTTGCTCTACACGGTTTGTTCAACCTAGACACAACACATACTTCTTAAGTTCTAACCTCCCATTTCATTATTCACACGACTGGATATATGGCCTCTTCTACATGATGTATACTCCCTATACATCAGATGTTCTACCCAAGTTCCCCAATCCCGTGTCTCTACTCATACAGTTAGTAACACGGTTAAAGACAACACAACGTGTACTTAAGAAAAGATGTTTCTTCAAAAAAAGAAGAACACACGACGTATGTTCATAACACCGGATGTCGTGTTGTGCGGGTTTCCAAATAATAAGAATCTAAATCTCCTCCATAACCCTTAAAAATATTAATTATTGTCCTTGGAATGAAAAATTATGACCAGTTATAGCCCATACTCCCCCGAATCAATGTTAAACATCTTTATTCACATCATAACTACAAAAAATTCAATTTGAATTAAACCATGATCCACCAAATTCCGATCCAAGAGGGACCATAATACATCAGGGACAAAAGGTTTCCATACCTCCAAATTAAACATTACATATATGAATACCCTATCAAAATATTAGGTATTCTTACACAACATCTATCTCAACAACATGCATATCTAGCACAACATCTATCACAACAACATGAAATAAATAATGCACCCGAAATGGAATGATAATAATTCATAATTGTGATATATATAAAGT
Organism: Viscum album; assembly: GCA_963277665.1. Classification (NCBI taxonomy): domain Eukaryota; kingdom Viridiplantae; phylum Streptophyta; class Magnoliopsida; order Santalales; family Viscaceae; genus Viscum; species Viscum album. Next base: position 511,314,910 of record OY728134.1, read on the forward strand.
GCCTATATGATGCATGAGATGGAATACCCACATCTCATAGGGTGAAAAAAACATATAACAACAATGATATCAATAATAATAGCACAAAACAAGTGTGTCACCCAACGGTAAAATAGAATCAACTGTAAAAATTGAAAAACTAGAAAATTGAAATATTTAAGGTAACTGGATTTTCCATATACATGTGTTACCATATGTATCTCGGGCTCCCTACAGTAATTGGCCGGTCCAAAAAATATATTCATACATCATGCCCTATGGGAAGAAAAAAAAGTTTTTTTGGACCATCCAATCACCGTAGGGAGCCCAAGATACTTCTGGTGTTTATCGACCATATGCATGCCTGTATAAGAACAAAGATCACCTCTCTTGGCCGGAGGCACCCCTATGCTGAATGGAGATTTCAGATTTTCCGTGGTTGATAGACTGTCCAGACACCCATTCATACTGCTGGATCGCATGGCTAATCACCTGACATTCATTGATGGTTGCTCTAGAGAAAAGGAGGCAGTCTTCGGTGAAGAATAAATGTGACACTTGTGGGCTCTCACAACAGACTTTTGCTCCATGAAGGGTCTTAGCAGCTACAGCCATGGAAATAAGGTTAGAGAAAAAATCAGCCACCAAGATGAAGAGAAAGGGGGTGATGGGGTCTCCCTGGAACAGGACACAGGTTGGGGTGAATCCTCTGGTGAGCTCCCCATTGACCTTGATCCTAAATGAGACAGTCTAAATGCAGTGCCTGAAAATATCTGTCTATTTCGTGCAAAACCCCATTCTCAACATCACAGCTCTTAGGAACTGTAATTCCACTTTATCATAGGCTTTGGTCATATCCACCATCTAGGCCATGGTTCCTCTTTTCGTAGTGAAGCATGTTTTCATCGAGTGGAACACTTCATGTGCCACAATTGCGTTGTCCGTAATCATCCTCTTGGCCAAAAAGGTTCTCTGGTTTTCAGAAAAAATAACGAGATTCCAAGGGCGTAGCTGATTGACAAGGATTTTTGAGAATATCTTATAAGAGACATTGTAGAGGCTGATAGGTCGAAAATCATGGATTGCCTGGGGTTTCATGATTTTGGTAATGAGGACAAGGATAGTTTCGTTGATAGAGATAATGATTGTATTCCCTCCCCAAATATTTTTGATCATTTTGCAGATGTCAGGGCCGATGATGTGCCAGTATTAGTTGAAAAAAAGGCATGGAAACCATCCTGTCCAGAGGCCTTAGTGGGGTGGATATGTTTCAAATCCATGTGAATCACATCATTCGTCACATCTTTTAAATGTTGCCGATTTATCTAATCGGTGATCACATGTCTGATGCAATCATCCACTCCAGTTGATGTGAAAGGATTCCCTGTGGAGAAGAGGTTCTGGAAAAATCCTAACAATGCTTCATGAATACCATCAGTGTCAGAAACATTTCTTCCATCGTGGCAAGTTAGGCTCCTGATAGTGTTTTTTCGACACCTAGCTGATGCTTTCATATGAAAATACCTTATATTAGCTTCATCCTCTTTGATGTGGATGTCTCACACCCACATGGCCCAGAAGATTTCCTTTACATGAAAAGCCCCGTCCAACTCTCTTTGAGTGGCACCAATCCTGGAGATGTTTCCATTGGATGGGGGGAGCCTAAGTAAGTGGTGTATCTTCATTTCGATGACCTCACAATGCCTTTCAGGATAATGGATTTTTTGTTGCTGAAGAATCTCAGACCAGAAGCAACCTGTTGAATATTGAGGCCAAAATCTTCGTGAGAACTCCTCCAACATGATCGGACCACCTCCTCGCATTCTTGATCTTTTGACCAGAAGGTATCAAATCTGAAGGGTCTGCGGTGTTGTCTATTTCGTCCGCCTTGTAGGCACTCAATAAAAATTGGGAAATGATCTGAACAGTTAATGGCCATGTGGCCAATATGAAACATATTGAACAAATTAGTCTAGTCAGTAGAGCCCAGAAATCTATCAAGACTCTCAGCGATGCGGGTGCCTTCATTATTTTCGTGGAACCATGTAAAGGGATTACCTGTGTACCCCAAATCAACCAGGTTCTCCATGTTGACAGTGTCCTTGACGTTTGACATTGAGGCTGAGTGATGAATGATTCTGCCTTTATTTTCCTTATGGAACATGATCTCATTGAAGTCACCTCCGAAAAGGATAGAGCTAGGTATCTTCTGTCACAACTTGGAAAGGAAGTCCCATGACGTCACCTTATCAGAGTGAGATGGCCAGCCATAGAATCCCACAATGGTCCAGGGTGGGTGTGAATCAGATTGTACAGTCACGGCCACATGGTGCATGGAGAAAGACAAGATTTTAATGTCAAGATTGTCTTTCCATAGTATACAGAGGCCCCTAGAGTGGCCCTGTCTAGGTACCGAAAAGTATCCTTGGAAACCACACTTCACAGGAATACCTTTGGTGTCCTTGTTTTCCAGTGTGATTCTGGATAGGAAAACCATATCGGGGCGACTTTAAGCGCAATTGTACTGAAGCATGCGAAATCTTCATGGGTTTCCAAGACTACAACAGTTCTATCATAACACGATCATTGCTCTAGGAGGGGCTGGGTGTCGCCCACCTCCTCCTTTGGTTCCCCCTGACTTGTTTCGTCACTTGTCGTTTTCCCTCTTTTTGCGGGGTCTCTCCCCGATTGACATGTTTCATTTTGTCTTTTCCTGACCCCGGGGTTAGGGTCTTCCCCGAGACCTCCACATCCTCCACATTGTACCCTTTTCTATGTGCGATGGGTGATTGGGACCAGCATTGGAGTTTTGGAAATTCCATGGGCCTCCATAGGTGTTAAGACTATTAAGGGTGATTCTGGATCTGGATCCGTATCTGGTGGTTCGGAGTTCATCAACATTAACATTGAGCATTGCCTTGGTGGTTCTTTTTTGCTTCGTCACCAGCCTTGCGTGTGATTGAGTTTTGTCCTTCAGGGGGTTAGAAAGAACTCCCACTTCGCTCTAAGTGGGGTAGTCCACATTATGAAAATCCAGTGGACCAAGCATAATGACTTTTCCATGTGTGGGTTCCTCCGGACTTGTATGTGACACCGTGAGATGGTCATGGTCCTTTTGTTTTTCCATCTCAGGGATGAAAGCATATTTGATTATTTTGTCATGGAGCCAAGGTCCATATTGGAGAGTGATGTCACCTGATCTACTCTTATTCTTTGTGGTGCACATTCTTTCAAGATAACCAAGGCGACCGCAGAAAAAGCAGAATATTTGGAGTTTCTCAAACTCGAATGATATCCAAGTGTTGGCATCTTCAGTTTTAAGGAACATTCCCCTCATTAGGGGCTCTGACACCTCAATTTCCACATTTACCCAGACCTCGGGGCCCCATTGTATTGTGTCTGAGCAATCCCATTCCCAAAAGTTGCCTAGCCTGTTTCCAATTTCCATAATTATGCTTTCCGTTCTTGCATGGAAGGGGATCCCTTTAATTCGTATCCAGAAGGGGGAGCAGGTTAACTTCACTTGCTGGATGTCATCTCCCCCTTTGAATTCTTCTATGAGGAGCAGTTGATTATCAAAGGACCATGTTCTGCCACACATGATTTTTTCCCTATCTCTCTCATTAAAGAACTCGAATATGATGCGATTAATCCCCGCTTCCCGAATAGCCACTCCTGCCTCATGTTTCCAGATGTTCTTGAGGGTGTTTTTGAGCACCCCTGGTAAACCGAAATGTTTTCAAACGAACTTTCCCACAATGAGCAGCGACATCCATTTTTCCAAGAGTGGGTCTTCATTTCTCCGTGCTTCGATCGCCGCTTTTTCTTTGTCTGTAAGGGACATCTTCTTCCATTAGTTAACTAATTCAGCATCCATGGCGCAAAGCAGTAGGTGGGTGCTCAATCTTCTTTGATGTCTAGTGCCCTTGCAGATCCCAAACTACCAGCACTTCAAAAAAACCCGGTCCAACGGGATGGTCTATGGACTGGAAGGCACGCCGCGGAGCAGCACCGCACGACAGGCCCTCATGGCTTCACCATGCCTCAGACCTTCTCTGCCCTTAGATTCCGAAATTTCGCGACTCAACGACTACACGAACACACGTCCAGAGAGAGATCCACACACTCGTACAACGCCACACACCCCTATGGCAGGCGCTTTGCCAATAGAACACAGCGCAGAAACCCACCGGTGCCACATACCTTTGCGACAGGATCTTCGCGAATAGGACCACTTTGCGGCAGATGCTTCACGAGAAAATCCTCTTAGTGGAAAAATATTCGAAAAAAAACCCCTTAGTGGCCAAAACTTCGCGAACACACCCTCTTCATGGCATAAGCTTCGCAAACACAACCCCTTCGTGGTAGACGCTTCACGAACACAATATCATCGCGGTAGACGCTTCGTGATCACACCTCTTTATGAATCCAGCCACAACACGGCAGAACCACTCACACCTAGGAAAATGGAACCCGCCCCAGCCGATGCTTGACTTCACCAACTGGAGATGAAATTCAGAAGGATGTGTGTAAACTCAAGCACATAAACAGAGACCCACAACTGGAAGGGATCCGTGAACGAAAAAAGACTCCTCCGATCCGGTGAGGGAAAAGATAGAGGACTCCCAGATCTGTGGAGATAGTGAATCTTACGGAGAGTGTGAACAGGAGCCGTCCTCCAAACGAAAATCTGACGCCGACGAAGGATACCTGCATAGAGAAAGAATGCAGGTCCCCTTGGTATGTTGAGGCTATGCCAGAAGGCGACGACAACAGGGACAGGAAGCCTCTTCCCTCTGAGGTGCAAAGGGGGAAAACGAGAACAGGCGGAACCCAAGAGGAAAACGAAACCAGTTCCACACCGCGAAGGGATAAGAAGTAGTGCAGAAGAAAGGGGAGCCACCGGACCACTGCCACCGAGCTAATGTAGGATCATCATCCTGTAGATCTGATGAGAGAACTGAGGGGGGTGGGGGGGCCGTCGTGCGCCGAATGGGCAGGGGGGACTCGAACCTAGAAACCCTAGGAGGAACTCGCAGTCGGGAGAGACTCAGGACTTACCAGGGGATTCATGTCACTTAATAATATGAAATAATCCAAAAAATTCACAATGCTAAGAATACAATAAAAAAACCAATGTATTGAAAATTGTAAAATCCATTTTCATTGCAAGCCTTAGCTTGGCCACAAGCTTTCTAACTCCAACAACAATCAAGTACTTGATGCAGAATGGTGACTACCCCAACCTATACCTGCAACCATATAATCTATTTAAATCAATACTCATGACTCAAACTCAGTGTGAGAAGAATCCCAGTTTGAAACCACCAAAAGAGCCATGCCTAACAATTAGTTAATATGTATAGTAGGTAATACAAAAAGTGAAGCAAAAAGAAAAGGAAGTACACAAAAGAAAACATTCATACAGTTTCATATTACAATCATTTGAATTTATTAATTATTCAAATCATTTAATAATGAGACCTTAGGATCTTACAAAAGCTCTATATCACTTATGTAATAGAGAAAAAGGTGTCTCGGAAGACCATCTAACAATCCTGTAAGACTGATTCCAAGCTTATGCTTTGGCTTGGCAGACTTGTCATAATCAATTAATAATTAACAAGCAAACCTCTGTGAAATTTCTCACATTCTAACCCCTATGGTTCAACATATCATCATATCAGTAAAGATATAATGACCCTCTGGGAAATCTCACACACTCTAATGCATTTGGTCTCACAAAAACAAAGAATCTCTAAGGAAGGACTCACCCTCCTAGTGTTATTTTTAATTATAAAAAAAAATCCCGGGGTAATAACTCAACATATATTTCCCCTGTGGTCTCCTAAAGTTATAAAATAGAAAATTTGTGGGAGTACTCACTGCCAACCCCCCCCCCCCCATGGTATCATAACCTAAATATAACAGACACAACGAGGAATCCCTCAATGTCAGTTCCACTGATGGTCTTACTACCGCAGGTTCTCACAACCCTATGTAATACAATCACTAAAAAACGATATCCAGAAGCCCAAATTAATCTCAACTACTACAATTCTAAGCAACTAAAATACATAACACATGCATTTAACAAGTAACAAAAATCATACAATTCCAACCTAATAAGTAAGGCAAGGAAACAATGTCTGCCTCTCATGAATCAGGACCAAATGGTCATAAACATTCAGACAAGGAAACACACCCATCAGATGTCCCATAAAAATTCAATTTAGTATAATATATAAAAAATTCCCCAATTTATCAATTAATCCATGGAAGATGATAACATGGTTAAATTCATTAACAAAAAATACCTGAATCATGTGTAATTAGATCTTAGGCATATATAACTCAAAGACAAACCCTGAAAGGCCACAAACCACCTACATTGATGTTGTACAAGGAACACACTTGTTCGTTGGTACTTGAATTAGCCGAGAACATTTTAGATCTTGAAAAAGGTAAAAAACGTTCATCCTTGAATAACTCATGAAAGAGGAGAAATCAGGAAGATAGGCTCCAAAAGAAGGATAGACTCACCATTGGGATCCAAATGCACCCACCGAAGTATGAATTTGACCTTGGATGGAGAAACAGTGGCTCAGATTTTGATTGTCACTCTTGGTCGCACCTGGACTAGAAGAGGTTAGAAGAATATTGTTTTGGAGATTAGACACGACCCTGGTCCTATTAATCCAATAAAAATAAAAGTAAATAGTGTGTTTATTCAATGTGCATGCCATGTACATGCCTCAACCAGAACCCACTTTAGGCAATCTACATGTCCTTGTATAGGGCCTTTAGATGACCAATACTCGGCCATCATAGGACTAGTACACGACTACTCGCGAAAACCAGGTACACGATGTGTACTCCCAAGTACACGACCTGAACTTATAAAATTTAAAAATTATTCAATTTTCCCCACAAATCACCCAAAATCAAAATCCATAAATGAAATGAAGATCTGGGTTCTTACACTGATGGTGCATAATTCGTAACAATATCACAAAAGAAATTCAATTTAGATGTTCTATAGAATAAAATAAAATAAAATAAAAAGAATATAGGAGAGAGGGAGAAACATGTGAGAGGATGATAATCACCTCATTTCCACTACAAAAAGAACCTCCGCATATCCACATTATATATTTATATATTTTAATTTAATTCCTTAATTAAATTTCTCTTTCTTTATAACTATACTTTTTCATTTTTATTTATTCATCTACTTGTGTTTAGTTCACCCATATAACCCTTATTTTTTCAATTCCCTTTTTAAATACATAAAATAATCAATAAATTATATTTAAAAGGTTATATATATATATATCTATATATATGTACAAATTATATAAAAACACATTATTTATATAAACCACATCCATACATGCACATGCACATGTATATATATAGCCTATATTTATATACACACATAAATAATATATACATTTGAACTAATATATATATATACTTATATATATGACCCACATATATATATATACAAATATTTTAATTTTTTCACAAATATATATATTTTCTCTATTCAATGAAAATAATAAAAAAAATAATGATTATTATTTTTAAATATCTCTCATCATTATCATCATTAAGGATTCACCAACAACCTTCATAAAATTCCAATGAATAATAAATTTATCTGAATGGAAACATTTCATTTATATGTGATAAGTAATAATATCAATATTATTATATATTCAAAAAATAATTCACCCCGGAAGAAACATATTTCCTCAATAAATTGAAAAATATTATTTTATTACATAAGTAATTTTCAATTATTTTTCCTTGAAAACAGAATAATAAAAAAACAATTTTTATAAAAATTAGTATTTTTATCTTCCCCAAAAAACATTAAATACCGATTTTCTTAATTTAGTAATAATAATTATAACCACAAAAATTATTATTATTAATAAACATCTCTCTGTATTTCCACCATTAAAATTTTAAATTTATCTATCCTTTCCTCTAAATATTAATGTAATAGTTATTATATTACTCTCACTAAGGTGTTTCAATTTCTTAATAGGTCAAATGTGGATGAAATCAAATATTTTGAAAAATTTATATTTCTAAAAATTGTAAAATAGTGTGGGGAAGATGATGGAAAACATTTAAAATAAATTTAAATAATTTAAATATTATTAATTATATAATTAAATATAAAATGTGTATTAATCTGTGTCATGTTGTCAAACATCCTATGCAGTCACAAGTTATACCCCACCTAGGGTAAACCCCATATTCTAGACGTAATGGTGGTCTCATATTTCTCGTAAGACTCATAGATGAAGAGTTATTAGTTAATTATTGTTTAGATAATGTAATAATAAATTAATTAAATATAAAAAATGTTTGATTGTGTGATATGTTTTCGACACCCAATGTACATAAATGTTAAACGGCGTATAAGGTAAATTCCACATTCTCGAACTAAGGATAATATAATATTGCTAATAAAACACACTATTTGAGATATATTAGTTTGTTATTAATTTTAAAATGAAATATTAAATGAATTAAATTTAAAAAGGTATTATCTTTTGTGATGTTTCCAAACACCCGACACAGATAAAATTTGTCCCAAACTAGGGTAAAACCTATGTCCTGGCATAACGGTGGACTCATATTTCTCATACGACACACCAATTAGGAGTTATTAAATTATTTTAGATAAATAACATGTGTGTAATATAATATATTTAATATTTTTATTCAATTAGCATCGAGTCTCAAAAGACCTTAGAAACTTGCACTAACTCAATGCCTGAATCTGAAAATAATACACAGAATATTTTAAGATGCTATCTAGGATATTACCAAGATTAAAATCCTTTAAAAAATTTATTCTGTAATTTTTATTGAATTAATTATATTTTCACATAAAAATACTTATGAATTATTAACAAAGTGGGATGTTATAATCTTAAAAATCCTAGATAATACAATCTCCCCTCTACTATTTTCTCATCCCTGAGAAGTATCCCTAGAAGACTTTCTCAAACAACTTACAACACTATGTTTAAACATTAAACTACCACTCTACCATTAGGAAGAACCTTAGAAACATAAAATGTAATTATCCTTTTAAAGAGATCACACTTGGTTTCTCTAAGAGTATACATATAACCCATGGCATAACTCTCTTAGAATAACCAATGTCATTGTCCCTTAATGTTAACCACATGCCTCATATATATACTAAAAAAATATCCTAATTAATTCAACTAATTAATACCAACAATGATATATAACAAAACTAAAGAAAAAATATATATCACATAAGAGAAACTATCCAGAACATATAGCATAAAAATAAGGAATTAAATTAATAAACTTCTTTACATCATAACAAATATTATATATATGGAAGGTGAACCTATGTTCCTAGTCATAATGCTTGAAAACAACCGAAATCTCATAAATCACATATCAAAATCTTGGGCAACACCCAATATGAGTTTAATCAATAGTAATATCATAGCAAAAATTCCAAACCTTATGAAAACTCAAGGAACCTCTATGTAGTAATGGCCAGACATTGGAATCATTCTCTTACCCGAGGCCCAACCACCCTATTTCTTATCTATCCTATCCCATCCAAAGAAAAATAGAAGTGTATGTTATTAGATCCTAACCATTAATACCGTTTTGTACTATCCTGACTTGAACAACTAGGTTTGAGCTGGATGGTCACAAGATCTCATGTGATGCACCATATACACAAGAGGTTGTGGACTGAAAGTGTGGGTATAAATTTGATATTGGTGAGACTATACCCTCTCTATCATGTCATAGAGTTGGAAAATAAATAATAATAACTATTTTATGAATAAATAATCAGAGAAAATAAGAAAACTAAAGATGAAATACATGGTATATAAAAATGATCTCCCAATATGGAATGATATCCAGAGTAATGAAGGTATATGATAAATAAAATAATTGAAGGGTCCTCCGGTGTCTTTCCTGGTCTGATATCCCTCTTTATTACACCTTCTTAGTAATCAACAATTAGTCCCTTTACCTTCTTGATGATTCACATGGAATCTACAAGAACATCGAAATGGTTGAGTAGGGTATGAGTACATGACTTAGTAGGATAAAACAGTCTCTTCCTTACCTGATGTTCCCTAGTATATAAGTGTACGATGTAAAAATAATCAATTCATAACAAGAATATAAAAATAAAAATAAATATGTGTCCTAATTTTGAATTATATAAATGGTTGAATAAAAACAAATAATTTGAGAAATTGATATTGAAATAGTTTCATACTCAATATGTATCTTGAATATTTCATGGGGAATTGATTGTTATGGAAAGTCAAAACAATTACAACACTGTCATCAAAATAAAATACGACTCATAATATGAAAATTCCATTAAATATTTGTTAAATGAAACATTTGGTTTTTCAAAATGAACTATCCATGATTTCAATAACTCAATAGAGCCTTCAGTTTATCATAATAATAGAAATCTTTCTCGGAACTTCAGTGGAAAAAAAGTGAGTTTTATTAATTATTTAATGATAAAAAACAAAGAATACTATTAATGGTGTTCCAAGTATTTTAAGTTGTCTTTTCTAATTAAATTTTATCATATCAAGCATCTCTATGAAATTTCTGACAATACATTGTATATGATTTTAGAATAGCTTCATAATGAATTTGGTGAGTTTAAGATCCCTGCATCAATCTACATGATGAATAAATCCACAAATAAATGTGGAATTGATTATAAGAAGATATAAGTATTACCTAATGAATTTATTCATTATTGGTAAGAGGAGTCAAATAAATAATAAACATTATGATTTTGTACAATCAGATGGTAATCAATGTACAATAATGGGAGTATAAATCAATGAAACCCTTGGATGAAATAGAAGAATAAAAATAATCCAAATATATTGTATTATTTCTTCTAAAACTATTATTAATATGATTATTCATATCATATAAAAATATATATTAATTGATGTGTCATTATGATTATATTAATGATGGATAATGAGACATCCAAACAATTTAAAATCCTAGAATATGCAAGATTTTCTATATCTATATTTTTCATTAGATCATAAGAATATTCATTTTGTACTAGCATCTGATAGTTTTTACCCTTTTGGTAATTTAATTACTAATTATAGAATTTCTTTAGTTCTTTTAATCCCCTATGATATACTTACATATATGCATATGAAGATGAATTCTTTAATTATTTCGTTGATTATCCCTAGAAATAAGATTCATGGAAATGAAATTAATATATACCTTCAACCTCTAATCATAGAATTTTCAGAATTATGGGATGATGGTGTGGAAGCATATGATTCATCAATGAAAAAACTATTCAAAATGAATACAACTTTAATATAAAAAATAATTTACTTTACTATACTGGTGAATTTATCTAGTTGGGATTCTCATACAAGTTTTTCTTGTCCATTCTATGATTTTGATTTTAAAAAATAAATGATTACTTCATAGAATAAAATTTAATTTTATGTTTCATCATTTATTTCATGATGCTTCTCATAAATCCAGGTTTCACAAGACATGATTTAATTGAGATATGAAATGTAGAAGGCCACAAAAGATGTTATCTTTTTTAGAAATCTTAGGGAAATTACTTAATGTCACTGTAGAATTTGGAAAATGTCATCAATTTAATGATAAGGTAGAGGGTATGGAGTCCAATATCTAATGTAGTAGGAATAGAACAATATAAGAATAAATAGAATATATTTCAATCTTCTTTATTTGGAGTTTTATTTGATATTTCATAATCTCAATGTAATGAATATTGAGAAGAATGTACATGACCATGTAATTTTTATATTTCATAATGAGAATGGTAAATTGAAGGATCAGCGTAATGCTAACCAGGATTTGGATTCAATGAATATAAAACATGGTTTGTGTGAATTTGAGAATCTAAAGTTTACTTTGTCTATTTTTTACAGTGGAAAAACATTAGAAGGATGCATTATTTCAATCCCTAAAGATTGTAAATGTTCTATATGGATATTAAAGAAACATATCAAGGTGATTTGACTTAATGTATAAAAATATACATGGATTGAAAATCCAGGACTCGCATATTCGGATGGAGAATTTATTTTCATTGTCATTGCGTAATACATTACCTGAAAAATGTAACTATGTTTCTATTTGAGTTTTGTAACTTATTGAGAGGGATTTGAGAAAAAAACTATAAATTCAAAAATTCTTGATAAACATAAAGAAATAATATTTTCGATACTTTTTCATTTGGATATGTTATATCTCCCTTTATTATGTATAGTCAAGATTCATTTGATAATTTATTTGGTTGAAGAAGCTAATATTGGTGTACTTATACACTATTGATAGATGTATCCTTTTTAGATGTATGTTGATATTATTTTTATTTTTATTGGGGAATTTTTTTTAAAATGAAAAATATTTTACATACTTTTATATTACTTCAAATTTTAATAATTTTCATTAAAAAATATAAAAAAAAATAAAAATATCTTAGAGGTATAGTGTGTTTAGAAAATGGGAAACATTAACAACTGGTGTATATGGAATCTCCATTGTATCCCTCTTATTTATTCCTGACTAGTCACTGTTTTGAAATATCATACTTAATACCCTTCTCCATGAACTGAAGAAATGAAATATATGAGAGGTAGAGATCAGATTCCCAATAATGGTAAAAATTGAGATATTAATAATATATGAACCATGAGACATAAGAATATTAAATTTGAAAATCTTATCCTACATATGAAAGATCATGATATCATTCACTTGGATAAATCATGAATGATCATAAGAATCAAAAAAGGTAATCCCAAAAGTCATAACATAATACATATTGTTTTTTGGAATATAGAAAAGAATATAAAAACATTTCATATTAGGTAAGGCTCATTTCTAGGACCATCACAGCAGACAAAGTCCATTACTGAACTGAGTTCACCCCTTGTTCTAGCCCTATATCACTGAACTGAGATAATTTCCCTTTATATCCATGTCTATCTCATGAGATATAAATATTTTTCCAATGCATTGGAGGGTGATATAGGTCCCACCCATATCACAAGGAAATCATTCTTATATGTGCCACAATAACAAAAAGCATCCATCATAACCCAATGAATAATATGTGTTTCTTTAAAAATCTTTCCACCATAACATAATCCACGAAAGACAAATGGATTTCACAAATAAAATTCCATAATCAACAAAATAAAAGAATAGGAATAATAATGATATTATAATTGAAACATAACCAGATTAAATAATTCCATCATAGATGGAAAATAATTTTGATATAACACTTGACCATAATTATTGAGGAAAATATCCTTTCTTATTCAATTTATTTTTATTTTCTCAAATTTTCACATAATTGTTAAGAAAAGGATTTATTTAAAAATAAATTTTAAGTCATGTATATGAAGATTCAGGTAAATAAGGTGTTAAAAATACATAAAAATCTATTAATGCTGAATGAGTTTAAAAAACATTCTCTTCAAATATTTGACTGAAAAGTAAAAAAGTAACTCGTATCAAATAAAAAAAATATAATTTCATAACATTTAAAAAATTAAAAAAATGGGTAAAATTTAATTTAAATTTTATTATAATATTTTAAATAATATTTCATATTTAGAAAACATGGATGTGGATGATAAATATGCCCTAGTAAAACAATCATGAAAAAAATAACGAGATGGAGAAATTATCCCACACCTTAGATATGATTTCCTTTGTATATATGCAAACCTAATGTATAATGATTTAAATATTATCATTCAAATATTTCAGAAACATAGAAATTTTTATGATAACATATATGATAATATTATTATCTATTTTTTAATAATATTTTATTATTACTTGTTATTATGATATTAACTACTTCATTTTATTATGTATGTTTTGTCGAATTAGATTTAGTCATCCATCATAAGGATTAGGTATATAATTAAAAAATGATATTACCATTTTATATATAATATTTATTCATTATATACATTTCTAAAATCATTTTTTAATGAATATTATCTAGAATGAATCACATCGAATCGTGGAGACGGTAGTATGAACATATGCATAAGCGATGATATCAATCCCATAACTGTGGAATGGTATTGAAGTGAATGGTGTATAATACTTATGAATCAATATCATGTTATAATAATGAAATATTTTTATTATTTCCATCATTATATCCATACAAGTAAGGTGGTGGTGAAAAATAGAGTACACCACGGCGTGGAGACGGTAATCCATACATATGCACAAATAGTAATTTATTTATTTTTAGGAACGAATGAAGTTGGAATATGGTTGTTTCATAATTATAATAATAAATTAGTATATAAGTGATACTAGAGTTATTACATTATAATGAAACAACTCATGAATATGATTTAGAATAAGAAAGAAGTATGAAAGAATTAGTAGATGAGATTACCTCTTCTTTGACATGCTTCCTCTAAATCTCCTCTTATAGAACTAGAGATGGTTTTTGAAGAAGATAAAAACCTCTAGAATGTAACTTGGGTAGTTGATAAGTGAAAATGGTAGGGTATTTTTTATTTTTAAGACTCAATGTGACATGAATAGGTGAGGGATAAAGTTCCCTTTTATAATTGAGGTGAGGGGCACTTTTAGGATCTCTAAGAATATTAATTTATTATAAAATAAAAGTCTATAAAAAAACCAAAAAAAATTAACCAAATTAGAATATGATAATATATATGGTTACAATATCATCATAATTTTTTATAAATTATTTATGTCAATTTAAAACATATCATTTTAATTACCACTTAGTTATCTTATTTAATTTTCAACAAGAGTAGAAAATATTTAAATATTAAAAGGGTGTCATATTAACTTATTTTATGTCAATTTTACCTTAAATAAACACCTTCTAACATTTTGGACCATATAATGACTAATAAATATTTTTAAAAATGTTTTATGCTTTTGAAATAATTTAATAAATCATTATTTCGAAATACAATCAATAGTGTCAAATTGGACATAATTCAATTCATTGATTTTTAAAAATATTAATAGAACAAGATAACATCGAACCACCTATTTCATTAAATTAATATGAGTTCAATGTAATCTATAAAGTTAATCATATATATTAATTATCCCAAATTATATTTAATATAATATTTTTAATGAATTTTATTTTCTATCTCTATTAATAAAATAATTACTACATCAATATTGGGTAATTATTTAATATAATTATTTTTTGAATAAAAAATTAAAATAAAATACTATTATGAAGACAAATATATTATATTGATGAAAAAATATGTATTGGAATTTATATTTGGAAAAATTATACATTTAAAATGTTATACTTATTAAATAATGAATGTGACAAATTTAACATCTCTCTAAAAAAATAATATAAGTGACGCAATCCCTTCTATCAGGCTCCAAATGTTTTATAACATGACCCTAAGATGGTTATGATCAAGATATAATCAAAAAATAAAATTTTTCAAGTATTAGGGTCCTCTGATTTTTTATATAATTTTAATAAAAGTTTTTTTATTGATTTCTCACCAATTAATTAAATTTTACATCATCAAAGTACAAGTCTTTAAAGTAATTATTTATTTCCCAAAAATTAAATACAAATTATGATGATAATTAAAAAAATATATCATTAAAATTAGAATTTTTTATCAAATTTATATTTGGTATAACCTTATATAAAAAATGATTTAGTTATTAAAATTTGGGTGAGACATATTTATGTTTTCTTTAAATAAAATAAACTACTTGCTCTAATATCATCTTATTGGCTTCAAAAGGATACCATTTCAACCAAAAGATTATTTTGGTTGAAGAAAACTTATCAGATGATATTAAAAATATCTTTAGGGTAATTTAATAATAGTATTATTACACATAATTGCCCAATTTACCCTTTTACCGTATTAATAAAAATGATTGATGTTACTATTCATAATTCTAAAAAATAAAATAAACGTATTTAAATAAATTAGACATACTAATTAAAAATATGGAATCAATTTTTCAAAATTCATAAAAAATTTAGTAATTAATTTATAATTATTCCCATTGTCAGAAAGAGAGAACAAGTTTTTAGAAGTTAAAACACTACAAATGAATGAATTGTTTTTAGGTCTGAATTAATTGTAAAATTAACACTAATGAAATACATTATTTTGAATGATAAAAATAAATTATATTTATACTTTAAAAGAATTAAATATTATAATCTAATAATATAAATAATTTTGATGAAAAAAGTTATTTTCAATTAATATTTAGCGTATTTTTTCTATTCCTCAAAACATGAAGGGTACAAGAAAAATATTAAAAATTTATTCAAAGTAAATTTTTATATCATTATTCAAAATAAAATGTTAATTTCATCATATATTAATGATTAATGTATAAAAACATTAATTTAAAAGGGTTCACCATTAAAAGGCAGTGGAATTTCCCTTTTAAAAATATTGGTTTTTATATATCAAATTGGGTTTATTCATACCTTGGGACAAAAATATCAACTGAATGAATTTCAAAAATATTTTATTAATTATATAACATATATATTTCATTAATTTAATCTAATAATAGTAATTCAATCAATTTACTAATACAAATATTTATTTAATTTATAAATTTCCTAAATAATTGGTTGTGATTGTCTTCACCATACATTTTCATAAGCTAGCTATATTTACTCCCTCTATCCTAATGGGTAGTTTAAAATGGTCATTTTATACTAAGGGAATCTCCTGGTTAATTTAAACTCCAAATTGTGTGCAATTAATGATATTGAATAATTAAAATTATATAAAGAACATATTTCATAAAAACATATGGCTGTTATATTTTAACCCCCCTAAGACAGAATTTATAGCTTAAAATTAATTAATTGGATAAAAATAAATGAGGATATCTAGATCTCATCATATCCTCTGGTTCCCATATAGGTTCTTCAAATTTTTAGTTCCACAATAAAACATCAACCAAGAAAGTGGTCTTGTTTTGCGAAACATTTTTCTACGATCTAGAATTTCTATCGGTTGTTATTAATAAGAAAGATATTGCTCCAACTGCATGAATTCATAGTATAGTAAAAGTTAAGGATTAGGTATGTACTTTTTATGATGTTATATGTGGTACACATCATGAATTTGAGAGATATTCGGTGGAAGCACCAATCGGTAAGCTACCATCCCAATATGATCCAGATTATCAAATGGACCGACATACATTGGGCTTATCATGCTCTTATTTCAAAATCCCATTACTCCATTCTAGGGAGATATTCGTAGAAATGCCTTATATAAGGACTTGTCCTTAAACATTACATAAAATTGAGTTAAATGAATAATTCACATTAAGGATATTTTCAGGTTTAGAGTTTTAGAGAATTACGACATAACTATTACAACCCAAAATATTACAAGGTAGAAATATCTACATAGTTTCCATTATTTTTCAGAAAATGAAAACTCTTGAAAAAAAGAGTCATGTCTAGTTCCATGTTTTAGAAAGCATGACTTTTCCTTGATCCCGTCCTTGACCTTATTCATCATTAAGTCATGTGAAAACATTTCAAAACTTGGGATAAACATAAAAAGCTCAGTAAGGGTTATAAAACAAAGAATGAAAACATTTGTTCATAAATACATACAAAACATGAACTATTTTACATACCTCATCAAATCATAATATTTATTAAAGACACATAGAAATCATTAATCATAAAGTTAACTTGTGGCATCCATATCATACTTACATTATAACTATCACAACTACATAGGGAGTTACTTTAGAATACCCATCATAGTATATTACCTAAATCTCTTAGGAGAAAAATTAACGTTTACCTCTGTCACGTTACCCAATGCACTGGAGAGCTATCTCGGGCTCACCCTCCCTAGGTCTATCATGGAACCACCTGTATACGTTAATAATGTACAAGAACCATAACTTGATCATAACACATAATATAAGCATAAAACAATTATACCATTTCCATACTGCAATAATAAAATATCATTTCAAGATATTGAAATTATAAATCCGTTCTAAAAATCATTTTCAATACCAAAATATGTAAAAAGAGTATATGGTATTTATTTTTCCTTTTCAAAATCATTCTGGATTGTCAAGGAAGCCAAAGATCAAATAATACTCGCGGCGGCCGAAAGGTCGTTGTCACCAATTTCATTAAAAAACATTCTATTTTGTT
This sequence comes from Viscum album, assembly GCA_963277665.1. Taxonomy (NCBI): domain Eukaryota; kingdom Viridiplantae; phylum Streptophyta; class Magnoliopsida; order Santalales; family Viscaceae; genus Viscum; species Viscum album. Next base: position 511,333,190 of record OY728134.1, read on the forward strand.
GTTTACTAAAACTATTCATATAAAAAGATTCACTTTTACTAAAATGAAAAGTTAAAGGGGTTTATATACCGTATAAAATAAAGTCGTGTATAAAAAATGTCTCAATGAAAGGAGATTGAGACGAAGTCCCTTACCACACGTCTGACTTGACTCGATCATTCTTTAATCTCCTAAATAATAAAATAAAGTTAATTTCTACTTTATTAAGAACCTTTTTCAAGTTTATTATTCCTTTTATATCACTTATTACCATTTTAGAAACATTATTCAATCATTTAAGTTAATAACGTTCATTTTGTCGATATTTGGTACTTGAGTAAAAATGAACACCGTATATTTAAAAGTTGTCCATGTGGTCAAAGGTTCATTATATACAGAATTATATTCATGAATTTTATATCATATATATCATATATATCCAGTATATACATGTTTTTATAATAGTACATAACATTTAGAGGTAAGAAATGAAATGCACCGTTCATGGAGACGGTAATCCGTACGCACTAATGAACACTACTTTCATTTCTATTTCTTATTTTAATGGAAATAAAACAAAATTATACATAGATATATAATAATTATAGTATAATATCATATATAATATCATTAACCATATCCTTTTTAAATACCATATAAGGCATTAACGAGTCACATCACTTTAAGGGGACGGTAGTCCGCACTTTCTCAAATGAGATTATTGTATTTAAACACTATGGAAAACATAAAGGCTTGATATAATTGGGATGTAAAGAATCATAATTAAATCATAAATATAATATATAGCATATATAAATATAGTGCCATCATAAGGGCCACCATGAGAGGCGGTAAGATGTAATTGAACAATAATCGTTTCGTGAGGCCTTAGTTTTCCATCCACAGAAGCATTATGTTCTTCATCTATTAGATTTATGTGTGTGTAAGTGTAGTTAGAATTCTTATCATAAAAAAATCCTAGTATATTTAGGATACTTGTGTTGTTACAAAGGAAAAGAAATAAAAAGAGTTTATGGGTTGGATAAGTAAAATAAAAGAAAACAATTTAAGAGAAATTGTTACCTTTAATTTGGGTAACTCCCATTGGTTTGAACCGAAGGACTTATTGAAGTGCCTTATGCCTAAGGTAAGGATTTTAGGAGGAGGATAAGGATGTAGGGAGCCTAATTGGGAAGAGTATGGATGAACCAAATTGCTTGAGAGGTGTGAGGAATTGGTTATAAGTGGTCTCCTTTTATAAGGGGGGGAGGGGCTCTTTTGGAAAGTGTGAAAACATTATTTTATTATAGAATGATATTCGGTTTATAAAGGTCAAAAAATCATTATAGTCGAAGATAAGATGACTCAGGGTCGAAAAAAAATCATCCAATCAGAATTGGACATGTTTGGGATAATATTTTAATCATTATAGTCTTATTTATTTAAATCATTTATTAATGAGGTAAATACTACACCATTATTGTGTCATAAATAATTTAATTCATTAGATGTCTAAAAATAAAAAACTACCATGATGTAGGATATGGTTTTAGATTTCTAATGAATATTTATAGGAGAAAACATAATTTATATAACCCCTTTTAAAAATTAATTTACAAAAAGATATTTGCTTTTGTCATTTTATCCTTTACATTAAGTTAATTAATCTAAATTTCCATTATCACTCCCAAGTGGATCAAATGGGTCCAAAAATAAACCCAATGATTCCCATGGTCGTTAATGACTCAACCAATAAGGTTTGGACAAGTTTTAAGGTAATTCGGAATTATTATAATATTCTTTTTACATTGAATTACCATATTTACCTTTAACCGCGATAAAAAAAAAGTCAAATGTTACTATTCACCAAAAATTATTTTCATCTTAATGAACCACAAATTACTTTTTGATAACAACCTTGTATGTTGTATTTTTTAAATTCAATTAACAGAAGTGGTAAAATTCCATTTGAATGAAAATGTCAGTTTTCTTAACTACCAATAAGTGGTGTCACTATTCAACAAAAATTGAATTTTTTTCAGGTAAATACCAAAAATTCAAAATAATCTATATTTGATATTCTGAATTCAAATGTGATGTCTATTTTCCAAAATTCAAAACATATATGTGGAAGTAATTAATTTTAAATTAATTCCCGTTGTTAATACAAATAGCGTGTTTTTAAAAAACAATAACTATCAAAAGATCGACACTTGATTAAGTCCAATTTCGAAGTGAAATTAATTATAATGACCAAAATTGGATTAAATGGTAAAAATATATTTCAATATCAATTTAAAATAAATTATAATGTTAATTTAACCATATAAATAAATTATATTAAAAGGCACTTTTGAATTAAAATACAATATTGTTCACTATTCATTAAAAAAATAAATTTTATTAGAAAAATACCAAAAAATTAACCAAAGTATAATTTTATGTCCCCATTATAAAGAAGGGTTATATTTGGTCAATTATAATGTATTAAAGGAACCAAAACTATATTTAAAGAGGGTTCTCCATTAAAAGGTGATAAATTGGCCTTTTAATGTAAATTATGCTTAAAATTAGATTCATTCACATTTTAGGCCTTTAAATTTTATTGGATAAATGTAAACACATTTAAAAAATATGTATAGTAATATTGTAGTTAGTTTCATTCATTACCTCCAATACAACGACTAGGATTTAACTACCATTTAAAATAATAATATTATATTATTAGTGTGCAATTTAAGATTTCAAAGAAACCTGTTGTTGTGTATCGGGTACGCTATCGAACATAGAAACCCATTTAAAGTAAAATTAATATTTAATTCACAAACATTAAGAAATATGAAATATGTCTTATTCTTCATTTACCTGGGATGTTACATCCTGCCCCCCTTTTGAGAATTTCATCCTCGCAATTTTTATTCACTTATTAAAATAAGTGGGGGTATTTATCCCTCATAGCATTTTCAGATTCCCACACTGCCTCTTCAACCATATGGTTTTTACACAAAACATGTACCTGGTGAATTACCTTATTCCGCAACACCTGCTCTCTATGGTCAAGAATCTGGACTGGTTGTTCTTCATAAGAGAGATTCTCTTCCAACTAAACTACCTCTGGGCTCAAAAAATGAGATGGATCTGGAATATACTTTCTCAACATCGAATCATGAAAAAAATTGTGTACCTGGAATAAACATGGAGGTAAAGCCACTCTATATGCAACTGATCCAACATTCTCAAGAATTTCATAAGGTCCAATGAACCTCAGACTCAACTTTCCCTTATTACCAAAATGCATCACACTTTTGCATGGAGAAACACTGAGAATGACATGATCACCAACCTCAAAGGAAAGATCATTCCTCCGGTTATCTGCATAATTATTCTGTCTTCTCTGAGCTATTCTCATGTGCTTCTAAATCAACTGAACATTATCTGCCATCACTTCTAGAAATTATGGTCCCAACAGCTTCCCTTCACCTACTTCATCCCAAAAAGATGGAGTTCGACAATGCTTTCCATATAATGCCTCAAACGGATTCATCTATATACTAGAATGAAAACTGTTATTATATTAACATTAAACCAAAGAAAGGTGTTGGTCCCAACTTCCATGATAATACATTGAGAAAGAACGTAGAATATCCTCCAAGGTTTGAATTGTTCATTCTGACTGCCCATCTGATTGAGGATGAAAAGTTGTACTAAAGTTTAATTTAGTACCCAATGACTACTGAAGGCCTTTACAAAAGTTAGAAGTGAACCTGAGATCATGATCATATACAATAGAGAGGGGAACTCCATGAAACTTAACTATATCTTTAAAATACTACTGAGAAAGTTTATCTAGAGACAAAGTATCTCTAATAGGAAGGAAATGAGAAGATTTAGTCAATCTGTCAACTATAACCCAAATTGCATTATTACCTTGAGATGTCTTCTATAATCCCACAACGATGACCATGGGTATATTTTCCCATTTCCACTCTGGCACTGTTAGAGGGTGAAGAATTCCTTTCAGTAACTGTTGCTCTACTTTAACCTGCTGACAAGTCAAACACTTCATAGTAAAATCAGCAATATCTCATTTCATTCCATCCCACTAGTAATACTCTCAAAGATCTCTGTACATCTTAGTACTACCAGGATGAACAGAAAACAGAGAACTATGAGATTCACATAACAACTCATTCTTCAACTGTGAATCACACGGCACACACAATCTCTTCAAAATTCTCAAAACATAGTCATTATCAACATTAAAATGAGGAAACTTACCCTTCTGAACCAACACAACCTTTTCTTGTAACTCACTATCTTCCTTCTGTGCTTGCTTAATTCTATCTGATAGAGATGATTTCACTGACACCTGGAACAACAAAGAAGAATTTCCTAAAAAAAACATCTATGCCAAAGTTAATCAAATAAAAAATCAAAGGATCTCATTCCAAACATAACATGGTTAATTAAGAATTACTTTTTCGACTCAAAGCATTTGCCAATTTATTTGCTTTCCCCAGATGATAAAGGATCGTGCAATCATAATCCTTGATTAATTCTAACTATCTCCTCTGTCTCATGTTCAATTATTTATGAATGAATATATACGTCAAAATATTGTGATCAGTATATATTTCACACTTCACTCCATACAAATGATGCCTCCAAATATTTAAAGGAAAAACAACAACAGCTAATTCCAAATCATGTGTAGGGTAATTTTACTCATGTGGTTTCAACTAACGTGATGCATAAGCAAATAAATGATCATTTTGCATTATAAAACAACCCAATACTTTCAATGAAGCATCACTGTAGATAACAAACTCACCATTTCTAGAAGGTACTGCAAAAACTGGAGCATTCACCAACCTTCTTTTCAATTCTGGAAAACAATCACCACATTCTTTTGTCCAGATGAACTTAACACCTTTTCGAGTTAAACTAGTCATCGGACTAGATAACCGTGAAAATATTTCAACAATCCTCTAGTAATAACCAGCCATTCCAAGAGAAATACGAATCTCAGTTATATTTTTAGTTCTTGTCCATTCTTGGACAACATTCATTTTAGCAGGATCGATAATTATGCCATTTTTTGAAACAATGTGACCAAGGAAAGATATTTGTTATAACCAAAACTTACACTTGATAAATTTCCCAAATAGTTTATTTTCTTTTAAGGTTCTCAAGACAACCCTTAAATTACTTTCATGTTCCTCTTTAATTTTGGAATAAACCAAAATATCATCAATGAACACAACCACAAACTTATCCATGAACTCACAGAAAATTCTATTCATAAGATCCATGAATACATTAGGTACATTAGTGAACCCAAAAGTAATAACTAAAAATTCATAATGGCCATATCTAGTATGAAATGATTTATTTGGAACATATGCTTTCTTTTCTTTCAACTGATGGTACCCCGAACTCAAGTCAATCATCAAAAAAAACTGAGCTCCCTGGAGCTGATCACAAAAATAATTGATATGAGATAAAGGATACATATTCATAATAGTGATGTTATTAAATGCTCTATAATCCATGAAAAGTCTCATTTAACCATCTTTTTTAACAAACAAGATAGGAGAACCCCAGGGTAACGCGCTAGGTTGAATGAAACCTTTATTTAATAACTCCTGCAATTGCTTCTTTAACTCTAAAAGTTCAATTTTAGCCATTTGATAAGGGGGTTTTGAAATTGGCATAGAATCAGGAACTAAGTCAACAGTAAATTCAACTTCCTGATCAAGTATAATTCCAGAAAACACATTAGGAAAAACCTCATGGTACTCGTTTACCACTGGCACATCATTAATCTGAACAGTTCCTTTGTTTTCAACAATACGTGCAAGGTAACAATCATTTCCATCTTTTACTAGTTTCTCAGCTTCCTGATATGTTATCAATAGAAAGGGTTCATTTTTGTATACAAAATGAAAACCATTGTAAAAATAAACCTCTTTCTCTCTACAATAAATCTAATCATGATAAAAAGAAATCCAATCCATGCCCAAAAGAACATCAAACTCTAAAAGAGGAAAAACAATAAGGTTTGCAGGTATATTTATCCCGCACACAAGGACATGAATGTTCTTTTGTTTTCTTTTTGTCTCAAAATTTACTCCAGGTTTTTTTACCATAAGTTCTGTATTCATATCTTGAGTTGGAATTCACAATTTACTAGAAAAATTCACAGAAATGAACGACCGTGTAGACCCCGAATCAAACAACACATTGGCATAATCTGAACAAAAAAAACAGTGTACCTAATATTACTTCATTTGATGGACCAACATCTACTAAAGTAGTTGCAAAATATTTCACCACCCCTTTCTGCATGTAGTATAGCTGCTTTCAATCAGTTGAGTTCTTTTTTGGACACTCATTTTCATAATAACCCATTCCATTCCACTTAAAACATTTTACTGACTGTAAATCAGATTTCGTCCTACCATTACCTTGATCTTTTCAGTGTAATTACGAGCCTTATGTCCCATTTTACTACATCAATAGCACTTACTAGAATTCAAAATACATTCCCCATCATGATTTTTACAACAATTTTCACAAAGAGTAAACTTAAGTTTCTTACCATCAGACTTTTTTGAAGAGTTCTTCCCTTTAGCCTACCACTTCAACCTCTTATTCTGTTGTTTGTCAAAGAATACCCGATCATCAGCAAACTCCATTTCCACCTTCTCCGCACAATGAACAAGTTTCTCATAAATTTTGAACTGATGAGAATCCAAAGCCCTTCGACACTTTGGATTTAATCTTAAGTAAAAATTGTTGATTTTAGTATCATGATCTCGTATGAAATTTGGAGCATACATTTCCATTCGAGTGAATGTATCTTCACAAGCAGCCACTGAGTCATCATCCTTCTTCAATTCCTAGAATTTTTTTCCATCATAAGATGCACCACCTTAGGAAAATATTTCTCAAGAAACATACCTTTGAATCCATCCCAATCGAGAGCATCAATCTCCTCACTATCCCTGATATTTTTCACCATCGACAACCACTGATCAGATTCACCTTCAAAACGGTAATGATCAAGACAACCCTTTTGATGTTCTGAATAACCCATGACATCAAAAATCTTTTCCAGTTCTTTAATATACCCTTCAACTAGCACATGGTCATATGATCCTCTACATGATCGGGGATGTTGCCTCATGAAATAATCCACTACTGACATGTTCCTCCATGGTTAATCTAGCTAATGTCTTACATGGATACCACCACCATTTATATCTTGAGTCAACCGTTCCATCACTATAACAAACTGTTCAGTTCCGATTCTGATTATCCCGGTTTGCTGATTTGGATGCTTGTCTTCTTCCTGATGTTGTCCCAACATAGCGTCCCTGTTTCCTCTACAGAAAACCATTCTTAACATAGAAATATCTTAGGCGATGCAAAATGGTAATCTGTAAATGATATATGATATAAATATTGACATAAATTACATTATGGATATTAACTTAAAAATACCCCAACTTCTAAGGTTATCTAAACCGACCTATGATACAAACTATAAGGACCCGACCTTAAACATTACATAATATTGAATTAAATGAATAATTCACATTGAGGATATCTTCAGGTTTAGAGTTTTAGATAATTAGGACATAACTATTACATCTAAAAATATTACAAGGTAGAAATATCTACATAGTTTCCATTTTTTTCATAAAATAAAAACCCTTGAAAAAAAGAGTCATGTCTAGTTCCATGTTTTAGAGAGCATGACTTTTCCTTGACCCCATCCTTGACCTTATTCATCTATAAGTCCTGTGAAAACATTTCAAAACATGGGATGGACATAAAAATCTCAGTAAGGGTTATAAAACAAAGAATGAAAACATTGGTTCATAAATAAATACAAAACATGAACTCTTTTACTTACCTCATGAAATCATAATATTATTTAAAGACACATAGAAATCATTAATCATAAAGTTAACTTGTGGCATCCATATCATACTTACATTGTAGCTACCATGGATACGTAGGGAGTTACTTTAGAATACCCATCATAGTATATTCCCTAAATCTATTAGGAGAAACATTCACATTTATATCTTTCACGTTACCCAATGCATTGGAAAGCTATCTCAAGCTCACCCGCCCTAGGTCTATCACGAAACCACCCATATATGAAAATAATTTCGAAGAACCATAACATGATCATAACACATAACATAAGCATAAAATAAAGATAAAATTTCCACATTGCAATAATAAAATATCATTTCAAAATATTGAAATAATAAATCCATTATAAAAATGATTTTCAATACCAAAATACGTAAAAAGAATATATGGTATTTATTTTTCCTTTTAAGAAACATTCCAGCTTGTTAAGGAAGCCCAAGATCAAATAATACTCGCGGCGGTGGAAAGGTCATTGTCACCTCTTACATTAGAAAAACATTCCTTTTTGTCATTTATTAAAGCACTTCGTATAAATATATTCCCATTGAAAAAAATGAATAGTCAAAGGGGTTTATACACCGTATAAAATAAAGTCGTGTATAAAAAAATGCTTCAATGAAAGGATATTGAGATGACGTCCCTTACCTCGCGTCTTAATTGACTCAATCGTTCTTTAATTTCTTTAATAATAAACTAAAGTTAATTTCTACTTTCTTATTAACCTTTTTCAAGTTTATTACTCCTTTTATATCACTTATTACCATGTTAGAAACATTATGCAATCATTTAAGTTAATAACGTTCATTTTGTCGATATTTGGTACTTGAGTAAAAATGAACACCTTATATTTACAAGTAGTCCATGTGGTCAAAGGTTAATTATATCTAGAAAGATATTAATGATTTGGATATCATATATATCATATATATCCAGTATATACATGTTTTGATAATAGTATATAACATTTAGAGGTAAGAAATGAAATGCACCGTTCATGGAGATGGTAGGCCGTACGTAGGCATGAACACTACATTCATTTCTATTTCTTATTTTAATGGACCAAAAACATAATGATACAGAGGTATATTATAATTCTAGTATAATATCATATATAATATCATTAACACTATCTTTTTAACATCACACATAAGGCATTAACGAGTAACATCACTTTAAGGGGGCGGTAGTCTGCACTTCCTCAAATGCGATAATCGTATTTACCCACTATGGAAAATATAAAGGCATGATATAATAGTGAAGTACAGAAGAATAATGAAATCATAAACATAATATATATCATATATAAATAAATTTCCATCATAATGGTCACCATGAGAGGCGTTAAGATGTAATTGAACAATCATCATTTCGTTAGGTCTTAGTTTTCCATCCATAGAAACATTATGTTCTTCATCCATTAGATGGAGGTGTGTGTAAGTGTAGTTCAAATAATTCTCATAACAAAATCCTAGTATGTTTAGTATACTAGTTTTGTTATTAATGAAAAATAATAATAATATTTTAGGGGCTGGAGATGTAAAATAAAAGAAAACAATTTAAGAGAAACTGTTACCTTTAATTTGGGAAACTCTCATTGGTTTGAACCAAAGGAATTCGTGAAGTGCTTTTTGCCAAAGGTAAGGAATTTAGGAGGAGGATAGGGATGAAGGGAGCCTAATTGGGTAGAGGTTGGATGATCCAAATGGCTTGAGAGGTGTGAGTAATTGGTTATAATTGGTCTCCTTTTATAAGGGGGAGGAAGGGCTCTTTAGGAAAGTGTGAACACATTATTTTATTATATAATTATATTCGGTTTCTAAAGGTACAAAAATAATTATAGTCAAATATAATATGACTCATGGTCAAAAGAGAATCATAAAATCAGAATTGGACATGTTTTGGTTAATATTTTAATCATTATAATATTATTTATTTAAATAATTTATTAATGAGGTAAATAATACATCATTATTGTGTCATAAATAATTTAATTTCTTCGATGTTTAAAAATATAAAAAAAATACCATGACTTAGGAAATATTTTTAGCGTTCCAATTAATATATATAGGATAAATGATAATTTATATAACCCCTTAAAAAAATTTATTTACAAAAAGAGATTTGCTTTTGTCATTTTTGCCTTTACTTTATGTTAGTTAATCTAAATTGTCATTATCACTCCCATGTGGATCAAAGGTGTCCAAAAAATAGACCCAAAGATGCCCATAGTTGTTAATGACTCAACCAATAAGGTTTGGACAAGTTTTAAGGTAATTTCTAATTATTATAATGTTCTTTTTACCTTGAATTACCCTATTTAACTTTAACCGCGGTAAATAAAAGTCAAAAGTTACTCTTCACCAAAAATTATTTTCATCTTAATGAACCAAATTTTACTTCTTGATAACAACAATGTATGTCAGATTTTTAAAATTGAATTCACAGAAGTGGTAAAATTTCATTTAAATGAAAAATACAGTTTTTTAACTACCACTATGTTGTGTCACTATTCATCAAAAATTGATGTTTTTCAGAAAAATACCAAAAATTCAGCTGAAACTGTATTTGATATTCCAAAATCAAAACTGATGTCTATTTTTTCAAATTCAAAACATATAATTGGAAGTAATTAATTTAAAAATTAATTCCTGTTGTTAAAACAAATAGTGTGTTTTTAAGAAACAATAACTATCAAAAGATCGAAACGTGATTATGTCCAATTTTGAAGTGAAATTAATTCTAATGACCAAGATTGGATTAAATGGTAAAAATATATTTAAATTTCTCTTTAAACCCAATTAAAAAGACAATATAACCATATAAATAAATTCTATTAAAAGGCACTTTTGAATTATTATAATATTTTTCACTATTCATTAAAAAAATGAACTTTATCAGAAAAATACCAAAAAATTACCCAAAGTAAAATTTGATTTCCCCATTATAAAGAAGGATTATATTTGGTCAATTATAATATATCAAAGTGACCAAAACTATATTTAAAGAGGGTTCTCCATTAAGAGGAGATAAATTTGCCTTTTAATGTAAATTATGCTTAAAATTAGATTCATTCACATTTTAAGCATCTAAATTTTATTGGATAAATGTAAATACATTTAAAAAATATGTATAGTCATATTTTCGTTAGTTTCATTCATTTTCGCCAATACAATAGCTAGGAGTTAACAACCATTTAAAATAATAATATTATATTATTAGTGTGCAACATATGATTCAAAACAAACCCGATGTTGCGTATCGGGTATGCTATCAAACATAAAAACCCATTTAAAGTAAAATTAGTATTTAATTCACAAATATTAATAAATATGAATTATGCATTATTATTTATTTACATGGGATGTTACACCTTATCACCCACATCAATCTATAGGTCATTTCTTTGGTTGTCAACATCACTTTTTTGTCGAGTATAATCCACTATTATGAGTTATTGAATAGACATGACCTTTTATTCCATTTCATCAAGAAGATATGGTCTTAATAGATTTATTTCCCCAACTTCATTCAAAAAAGTTGGAGTTCCACATTTATTTCCAAATATGGATTGAGAAGGATCCATCTAAATACTAGAGTGAAAGCTATTATTGTAAAAATATTCCACCTAAGGTTGGTGTTGATCCCAAACAACTTTTAAATCCATAGAGAAAGATATCAAAATGTATTATAGTGTTCGAATTCTCCTCTCAAACTGCCCATCTATATGAGTATGATAAGATGTTCTGATACATAATTCAGTATCCAGAGCCTGCTGAAGACTTTTCAACAACTTGGATGTAATCCTCGGATCCTGATCAGATATATTGGAATGTTTTACTCGATGAAATCTTACCACTTAATTTACATATTTTTGTGAAATGAAATCAAGAGGGAAATCCTCTCTAATATAAATGAAGTGTTCTAATATCTTATAGAGATCAACTGTACCCCATATAAAATTATGGCCTTTAGATGTTTTAGGAAGTTTGAAGACAAAGTCCAAAGATATGTTTTCCCATTTCCATTATGATATGGGTAATGATGGTCACATACCCTTATACTTATGTCTCTCAACCTTAACATGCTAAGAAACCAAGCACTGAGAGATATATTTGGAAATAACTCTTTTCATGCCATCCCACTAGAAATTCTCTTTCATGTCCTTGTGAATATTTGTGCTTCCAAGGGGAATAGATAATGAAGAACTATGATCCTCATCCAATATCTCCTTCTTTAATTATGGTATGATAAGAATAAATAGATGATTCATAAACGTTATTATTCCATCATAATAAAGGTTGAATTTAGGGGAATTTTTCATATTATTTTGTTTCTATACATCTTCTTTAAACACCTACTTAATATGCACTTATATAGATGGTTGAAAATTCATTTGAGAAAGATAATATTTCTACCCTTACATGAAAATTGCAAGATCCATCCTTTAAAAATAAATAAATATAAGATCTATTGTGATCATCATCATGGATTGGCTAGCATTGTCCTTTTGACTCAAAGAATCTACCACCTTTTTCGCTTTAATAGGGTGGTAATTTGTGGATCAATCATAAAATTTAATCAACTCCAACCATCTTCTTAGATTCATATTCATCTCATTTTGGGTGAAAATATACTTTAAACATTTATGATTGGTATATATATCATAATTTTCACCATAAAGATAATACCTCCATATCGTTTAGGAATATATTACCTCAACTAACTTCAAATCATTAGTTGGGTAATTTTGCTTATGAATTTTCAATTATGGTGAGGCATAAGCTTTCACCATATCATTTTCCATGAGAACACTACCCAACACCTTTTTTAGATTCATCACTATAGATCACAAACCATTCTCCACTATAAGTTAGTGTGATCACATTAGCTCATTGAAATTATTTTCAAATTCCTCTATCCAGACGAACATAACTCATTTTCGAGTCAACATGGTGATTGGATAAAAAAATCATGAAAAATCATTCACAAAACATCGATAATATACATCCAAACCTAGAAAACCTCAGATCTCATTTACTTTTTTTTGGTCTCGACTAAATTTCAATAACTTTTTGTTCTGTTGGATCAACCTATATCCTCTCTCTTGAGATTATTTGACCCAAAAATGAAGATTTCTAATGCCAAAATTCAAATAAGGTAAATTTTTCATAATGCTTCTCATTTCCTAGGGTATTCAGTATAATTCTCAATTGATCTTCACGTTATTCCTTTCTATTGACAAAGAAAATATTATTGCTTATAAAGACAACCACAAAATGATTAATATAGTCTATAAAGACTCAATTAATTAGATCCATGAAGATAGCTTGTGAATTAGTAAGAATAAAAGGAATCACATTAAATTCATAGTGTTCATACCCTATACAAAATCCCATCATTTGTATATCCTACTTATTGGCCCTTAATTTATGTTATCATGGAAAAAGATCAATCATGGGAAAGTATTGAACTCTACATAGTTTGTTGAATAATTCATAAATTCAGGGAAGAGGATATTTGTTCTTTATAGTGATCTTGTTATGTTATCAATAATAAATATATATTATCATTGATCCATCATTCCTCTTAATAAATAGAACTAGTTATCCCCAAGGGGACGCACTAGGGTGTATGAATACTTTGTCATGATTCATTTGGAGTTTCTTCTTCAATTCCAACAACTCAATTGGGGAAATTTGATAATGTGTATTTGAAATATAAATATAAAGAAATATCAGTTTTATTGAAAACTCAATGTCAGGATTTGGAGGAATACTGGGTGAATCTTCTGAAAATACATCCTCAAACTCCCGTATAATGGGTGTATACTTAATTTTGAGTCTCTCCCATACCATTTGAGATAGAAATCCTCCATTTACAGGGATAAAGAACTATAAGTTGGAATAAATTTCTACTGTAAGTATATATTCATCCTTGCATAGAAATATGATCATTTAATGATATCAAATATGAAATATGACTTCCCCTCATTAGAAATTTAAATGAGTTCCATATAGAGAAAGACAATCCATACCAAGAATCATGTAAAATTACACTATCAGAAGGATCATAATATTTTTAGGAAGAACTTTACCACAAAATTCAACTAGGGAAGAATTATATATTTTTTATACTACCATTGTCCCATTAAGAGTTTTCATAACTAACTTTACATCTAATTGTTGAGGTAATATAACGATCCCATAGAAAATTATTCACAAATAAAATAGAGAGTGGATCCAAAATCAAATAAAACATTTTCTACTTTATAGTGGATGGTAAGTGTACCTATCAAAACATCATTATTGTAATCCACATAACTAATAGTGATTACATGTGAATTTACTTTGTATTTGTCCTTAAGAGTTTTCAGGCATTAATCATCATCAATAACCCTTGTATTAGGTAATTGATTGACATAATTCCCCATTCCTGACACATGTAACATTGAAGTGTAGGATGGGAATTTTGTGTATACTTTTATATATTCACATTATTACTCATATTTTCTACATCACATCAGCAATAAATAACACAATGACTTTATTTTTCCACACTTAAAATTATTACTAGTCCCTTTAAAAAAATTCTGAAATGTTTCATTCCAAACATTGAGCATAATGGAAAACTCATCTTTTTTCAGTGTGGTCATTATATTTTCCCATGAATTAAAATTTTATATTCTTATCAAACTCATTGGAATTATGGGTTACTATAATCTCTATATAATCCTTGAGAGTACATCAGATTATTTATTTTTAGATATTTAAGTCTCTTATAGCTAATTCCCTTCAGACAATTGGTTTTATGCCACTAAAGAATTAAAAAAAATTTACTCTAAGGTTTAATAATAATTCTAGAGGCATACCTTGAAATCCTTATAGATGTTTCATTTTAGGAAGAAATGTGTTCACTATCATTTAACTTCAGATCATGGAACTCTTTCTCTTTATTTTTTTGAATAAAATGAAGAATTTAATTATTAAAAAATAAGTTATTGAAGTCATCCCATTCCATGGATTCAATTTCATATCTTTGCCTCATATTATTGATAAGGTTCCACCATTTATCGGCTTCACCTTTCAAATGACAGACCGATAATATGAATTAATAATTTGTTTATCATTAGAGAAAAAAAATATCTTTTTAGTGTTACTGATCTATTGTTCAGCCACAAATGTATTAGAAGACCCATTGAATGATAGGTGATGCTACCTCATAACGGACTCAACAAAATGTTGTTCCCTCATTTTATCATTATCAAGTACTGTATGATTCAAATCTTGAGAATGTTGTGAGAGCATAGCTACATGATTTTTCATTTCATCTCCCATAACAGTAGGTTTCTCTAGAGTACAATCAGTGCATTTTCCATCACATTCAGCATTAATGTGGTTCCTTTGGGTTTCATGCATTACCTAAAACTAAGAAGCATATTGTTAGAAGCACTAATAATAATGGTAAAACTACATAATCAAGAATAAAATATAAATTTAGGTCACATTAGGTTTTAACCTAGGATCTGTATTTCTAAATCACAGGGATTTTAAACTATAATTCAGCATATCCTTTTGGTTTTTACTATGGTTTTATAATCCTAGTTTCCGAAGGGTTCTATACCATTCCTATGATACAAAATATAATGACCCATACTTTACATACATTGATATTAATTAAAAGTTGATGAATATTCATTTTAATATATAAAAAATATGCAACAAGACCATAGAGGTATAGTGTCTTTAGAAATTTGGAAACATAAACAACTGGTTCATAAGTCATAATCAGTATCCCCCACTTATTTTGTCATAACTAGACCCCTATTTGATATATCTTACTTAATACCCTTATTTGTGTCATTGGGAAATTATACATAAGAAACAGTGAGTTCAGATTCCCAGTAAAGGTAAATAAGGGATATATCAATCATATCATAATATTATATGTAAGAAAATAACATTTTAAAAACTTATTCTCCACATAAAAGTTCTTGATATCATGCCATGGGTTAAATCAAGAATGATCATAACAATCAATGAGTGTAATCCCAAAAGTCATAACATAATAAATTATATTTTGTGGCATGAACAGATGAATAGAAAATAATTTCTTATTAGTAAATGCTCATTGTGGAGACCATCATAGCAGATAAAGTCCATTATTGAACAGAGTTCACTCCTCATTCCAGTCCTGTATTGCCGAATTGAGATAATTTACTATTCTATCCATGACTATATCATGAGATATATATCTTTACTCAATGCGTTGGAGGGATATATAGGTCCCATCCAACTCATAATTAAATCATTCTCAGGTGTCCAACAATAACATTAATCATTCATCATATCCTAATGAATAAAACGGAATTCATTAAACATTATTCCACTGTAACATTATCCATTTAAACAAATGAGTTTCATAAATAACATTTCATAATAAAAACAATTAAATCATTGGAATAATAATGATATTATTCTTGAAACAAAAACCTATAGAATAATTCTATCTTAAATGGAAAATAATTTTGATATAACACTTGAAAATAATTCATGATGAAAATATCCATTTTTCTTCAAAAAAAATTTATTTTCTCAAAATTATGCACAATTTTAAAAGAAAATAATGTATTGGAAAATAAAAATAAATTCATGTTGTAGAAGATTCATGGAAATAAGGTTTTATGAATATGTAAAAATCTGTTCATGTCGTATAAGTTAAAAACACATTCTCCTCGTACTTTTTACAGAAAAGTCAAAAAAGTATCTCATATAAAATAATGAAAAAATATTACGTTAATACTATTTAAAAAATTAACAAATGGGTAAAATTTCCTTTAAATATTTTATAATATTTTAAATAATATTAAATATTTACAAAACATGTATGTGGATGATTAATCTAAAACAGTAGAACAAATCTTCTAAAATAATGAGTTTGAGAAATTATCCCTTACCTTAAGATTGATTTCCATTGTATGTGTAAATAACTCTTTTATAATGATTTAAATATTGTTATTTACATATTTAAGAATCATATAAAATTTTATGATACTATATATGATCATATTATCATCTGTTTGTTAATAATATTTCATTATTACTGTCTATTCCGGTATTAACTGTTTCATTTACTTATGTATGTTTGGTCAAATTAGTTATAGTTCTCCTTCATAATTCATAGTTATATCACTAAAAAATGATATTAACATTATATATATCATATAAATTCAATATATACATGTATATAATCTTTATATAATGAAGATCATGTAGAAATAATCAAATCGCATTGTGGAGATGGTATGTTGTACATACACACGAGCGATGATATCATTCCCATAATTGTGGAATGGTATTGACGTGAATGGTATATAATATTTTAGAATAAATATAAATTTATAATAATAACATTTATTTATTATTTACATCATTATACCCTTCCATGTAAGGTGGTAGTGACAAATAGATTACACCATGTCTTCGACATGGTAAACCATACGTACACATGCGTGGTGATTTCATTTCTCGTAAGATAAATAGAAGGTGGGATATAGTAGTATCATAATTATAATAATTTCTAATTATATAACTGATAATTGATTTATTACCTTATAATGAAACAAATCATGAATTGGAAGTTGAAGAAGAATGAATTTTTAATGAATCGATAGAGAAGATTACCTCTTCTTCGACATGCTTCCTCCAAATCTCCGCATAGAGAACTAGAGTTGGCCTTTGAATAAGAAAAAACTTTTAAAATTTTACTAGTGATGCTGATAAGAGAAAAGGGTAGGTGATTTCCAATCTTGAATGATCAAAGTGAATTGAAGTTTTGATTTGGGAGGTACCCTTTTATAGTTGGGGTGAGGGGGGCTTTTGGGATCCCAAAAAATATTAAATTATAATAAAAAATCCCCATAAAAAACCTAAAAAATGAACCAAATTAAAATATAAGATTATATATGGTTTAAATCTCATCAAAAAATAAATTTTTTACCATTATTTCTATCAATTTAAATATTATCATTTTAATTAACAGTTAGTTTTCTTATTTAATTAACACTTAGTTTTCTTATTTAATTTTTCACTATGGTAATAAATATTTCAATATTTAAAGGGTGTCATATTTAATTATTTGATGTCAATTAAAGCATAACGAAATAAATTATAAATTTTTAGACCATATCATAATTATTATGTATTATTAAATTTGTTTTATGATTTTTAAATAATTTAAAAAAAACATTACTTTGATAATCGATCAATAGTGTCTTTTTTGACACTATTCCATTAATAGATTTTAGAAAATATTAATATAAAAAATATAACTCCAAAAAAACTATTTTATTATATTAATATGAGGTCAAGTTATTTGATAAAATTCATTATAAATATTAATTATCCCAATTATAGTTATTTTAATTTTTCTAATAACATTTGTTTATTATCTCTATTAATAAAATAATTACTGCATAAAAATTTGGTAATTATTTAATATAGTTATTTGTTGAAAAAAAAATGATTAACATAAATCTACTATATATCATAATATAATTTTTAGGAAAATTTATATTATTGAAAATTAAACATTTAAAATATTATACTTTTAAATTATGAATGTGAGAACTTTAACATCACTTTAAAAAAATATGTGTCACAATCCGTACTATCAGACCCCAAATTGTCCCTAAGAAACATTGGATGGTCATGTTCGAGATATAATCCAAAAATATGATTTTCCAAGTCTTTTGGTCATTTTATAGTTATTATTATTTTAATAAAAATGTTTTTATTGATTTCTCATCAATTAATTGATTTTTACATCATCAAAGTAGATTCCTTTAAGGTAATTATTTATTTCGAAAAAATTACAAATAAATTATCATGAAAAAGAAAAAAAATAATATTTAAAATGATTATTTATAATAAAATTTATATTCTATATATCCTTATATAAAAAATTATTTTGTTATTAAAATTTTAGTGAGTCATACTTATCTTTTCATTAAATAAAATGAACTGCATGTCTTAATCTTATTCTATTGGATTCTCAAGGTAATAATTTTGACTCAAGGAGTATTGATGTCAAAAAAAACTCATAAAACGTTATTAATACAACATTTAGGGTAATATTATAATAGTATTATTAACCTTAATTTCCCGATTTACCCTTTTACTCTATTAATAAAAATTAGAGAAGTTACAATTTATAATACCCAAAAATAAAATAAATATATTAAAATAATTTGGACATACTGATTCAAATTATGGAATCCATTTTTTTAAATTTCAAAACACATAATTTTCAGTTATTAATTTAAAATTATTCTCATTTTCTGAAAGAGTGTACATGTTTTTAAAAGTTAAAACATTGCAAAAGATTGGAATGTTTTTACATCTAAAATCCTCGTAAAATTAATTCTTATAAAATACATTATATTTAATGATAAGAAATATTCTATTTATACTTTAAAACTATTAAATATTATAATATTTTATATAAATTATTTTGATGTAAAAAATTTGGTTCCAATTATAATTTATGTTATTTTAGCTGTTCATCAAAACTTGAATGTTATCAGAAAAATATTGAATGTTAATTTAATTCGAAGGAAAATGTTTCTGTTAACATATATAAATTATTAATATTTCAAAATTATAATTTAAATGATGGTCTCCATTAAAAAGAGGTAACATTACCATTTTAAAAATATAGGTTTTTATAAATCAAATAGGTTTTATTCATACCCGGTGAAAAAAATATCTATAGGATGAATATCCAATATATTCTATTAAGTATATAACATACATATTTCATTAATAAAATTTACTTATAGTAATTAAATAAATAAATTATTTCAATTATATAATTTATTTATATTTTTAATAAATAATTTGGAGAAAATGACTTCACCATACATTTTATAAGTTAGATATATTTATTCTTGCTAAGTTAATTTCTAGGCTAAAATAGTAATTTTATAATAAAGTCATCCCAAGATTCGTTTAAACACATAATGACATGTAATTAATGCTATTGAGGAATTTAAATTATTTAAAAAAATATATCATAAAAACATCAAATTGTTATAGATTTACCAAATTTTAGTTTCAATTTTTTTAATATATTCCTTATTTTTTTCATCAGGTACTTATGTTATTTGAATTCATATTTGAGGAATATATCAAAAAACATAAGGCTTTTTGGTGTAAGGTTACATAGATGAAAATTGATTCACCTTCTATTCTAGGTATTTGGATGAGATTGAGGATTGATTAAATCATGATTGATACATTGATGTCATTTCAAATAATTATAGTTCTAGAAACCATTCATTGAAGTTTCTTGCAATTTAGCAACCAATTGTAAAGGCATAAAATTGTATACTAACTAAATATGAGTTTCTACAAGCACACAGATAAGTGCGACTCAATAGTTTTATTCAAAACCCATTTATTAAATAAATGCTATTTCAATCAAAGAGGCGACTAAGGGGTTGAGCTCGAAATGACTAATAATTTACAAAAGTAATAAACAAGAAGACCTTCAAATAATTTCCTCAACATGTATGTATATACTAATATTCATATTATTTATGTGTAGTCATTTTCAATGTTAAAAGTAACAATTAATATTTTTTTATCTAATGTATATTGATAATCAACTAAAATATAAAATGAATTTATATATTTGGATGAAGGTCCTCTAAGTCCGGGTAATATATTCGATGCCTAAAATATTCATCTCCAATGTTTTTATATAATTTACCATGAAGAAGACTTGAAAATTGAAAATAGTTTTGTATTCGTACTTATAGAGGATAGATACTATGGAAATATGATTGATATAATTGCATTAAAGTATCATTGTTAGTTTTTAGTTATCTTATTAAAATTAAAATTATTCAAAATTGATAAGTGTAGAATGAAATATTCATTATATTTCACAAATTTCAACTTCTTTGGTATGATCCATACTGGTGAGTGTGCAAGGTATGATCTATTTATCTTGGATTCAAAAGAGAAGATGGTTTATTTTGTGGATATTGAAATAAATTATGGTTTTAGTGTTGTTATACACTTATAGTAGAGTGACTTATATGATATTTGTGATGATGATAAATTAGTACTTTGTGACAGTAAAGCTCATCTATCACAAAATGTTGAATAGTTTTTTACATACAATATCAAAATAATAATATTTTCAAGGGAGGGTAAAAATAAAGGATTCATTGAAATAGAGTTTGATAAAAATTAAGTCATTGAATATAAAGATAATTGACTGATGAAATTTATAATGAAAATATATTAAAATTTATCATTGAAAACTGTTTCAAACATATATAAATTGGTCATATATTTTTTGTAAAAATATTTTAGTTTGGAAATTTTTTTATACATTTAATATACATGAACCATTTCAATTTCAAGATTACTGAAAAACATTCTAGGATCCTGCCCTATAAGGATCTCACAAAACTCCACAACTACCATCAATTTAAATTAATATGAGTGATTTCATTATACCTGAGACTACTAGTAAGCCATATGTTTCCCCAATGTCATTGGTATCCCACCACATGATTAACCTTTGATGATGGAGTAGTTGTTCACCCCTCAATCTAGAGGATATTAGCGAATTACTATTACTGGAATGTGTGTCACTATACGAAAAATATTTATATTTTATTAATTTTTTAAATAATTTTTCAAATAGAAAAAGACAATGCTATAAGGGATATAAATATGAACAAGATAAATGTATGGGACCTGAAGGAATTCAATATTATTATTCCATTTGATGCATTTTGGGTGCCTACCAATGACATTTCATGAATCTATGGTAAGATTCTTGGGAATATTTATTTCTAGAAGGTGAGATTTCCCATTAATTATAATTATTTTTGGAAAATTTGTATAACTCAAAAAGTTATGTTTTTTTTCAGAGTGATTATCTCAAGGGTGAATTGAGTACCAATAAAAATTCCAAATTAAAATTTGTTTAAATACAAATCCCTAGTTAATTTTAAATATCCCATTTAAACAAAACAACACATCGATATAAGATCTGATCTTTTAAAATATTTCTCAAAGATTTAGTAGGTCTGAGTTAAAATAATTTTGAAACCCAATTTAAATTTTGAAATCCACATACTTAATAAAAAACTTATGTAATAACTAATTAAGGTTAACTATAAAAGTTGTGGGTTTTTATAAAATTAAACATATTCGTTTGAAATATTGAATTAAAGAAACAAGTAATAAATATAATATAATAAAAATAAGTTGTTTTATAATAACCCATGACTTAATACTCTCCACATGGAATTCACCCAAAACCAAGAATATTTTATAAAATAAACATTATTAAACAACCTAGTTTGGTTGTGTAACAATAACAATGTACGTGACACATATTGACCACTTCCACAAAACCTATGGGATTAAAATAATCATAGGATACTCAGGGACCTCTTCCACATCACTGTGGGTACACAAGAGTTAATATACCTAGAGAAGATATCAAGTATCTTCCAGTTTAGTTATAATAGAGAGTGTACATGTATAAGAAAATAGCAAGACACACACTAATCATAATATAAATAAAATAAACAAAAATATAAAATAAGGATATGTAAAATTGTCATGCTTCTCTATTTAATAATTTTTGAAGATCATGGAACCTAGGAAATAGTTTTAATTGAATCATGGGTTGAGTTTTTGAATCATTCAGTAGAATATAGTGTCAATAAAATATATTATTATGACAATATGAAGTATTACTTGTGTCTAATGTTAATTATCTGATCTATAGCTAGTCACTAGTACATATTCTTTGTGTGAGTAACACCAATTTTGTTTTTATCTTGAAATTTCCATCTCACTTCAGGTGTGCATGTTCTCTAGAGTCTGCAACACAAGAGAGTTTTCTAATGCTTTCTAAAAACAGCACACAAGAGTTTCCTTGTACAGATGAGTTAAATCAATATCCTTCATCCTCGTAGTTAAGGATGAAACATTATTTTAATTCATATCTGCAAAAAATTAAGAGAAATAATGAAACTATGTTTTTATATAAAATTTGATAATATAGTAGTTAGTAATATTTAATTAAAAATAAATAAAATAGAAGTGGTGAGTATTTTTTTAATGGTGATACAATCTCTCAAAGAGTCTGGATATGGTGGTGATTGATTCTGGTGGTGAGTGTGGCCTACAGTGATACAACTCAGCGATAATTTATTCCATTACTTTTCAAAATTTTCATTCAGGGAGGAGGTAATCATGAATGGTGACATAGGTCTGTAGGTAAGTAATACTGACACATAGCCAAATTTATAGTTCAACGACGAGTCATCGTCTGGAGTTATGTGTTTCTCATACATTAATAAAATTTTGTTCTTGTAGTGAGTCATTCATAATGGCGAGTAATTGCTGGTGGGGAATCAGCCTCAATGGTGAGTAATTACTGGTGGTGAGTAATTGTTTTCGGTTACTTAACCTTAATGGTGCGTCATCCTTGATGAGGACTAATCTTCAAGGGTGAGTAATAATTATCCAAATTCTCCCAACACTCACTATAATATTAAATGCTTCCATAACCCATAAAACTCCTCAATTTCATAATAAACATGATTATTTGATAATTAAAACAACAGTTCTAACAATCTTGGTTTTCATCATCAGAAATCATGATATTTAATAACTATGATATTAAAGGTAAAAATAAAGGGAAAATAAGATACAAAGGGTATCAAAGTTAAATAATTGACACATAGTATTTAAATTATCTTGATAGTAAATATTATAAAATAACAGATATTATCAAAGAAATGTATTTATATATATATGGGATAAAGTATCAGTATTGTATCAAATGAATAATACTATATAAATAAAAATTCCATACCCTTCTCCCCATTTTCGGGTAATGAAAAAGTGTAGGATAAAAAAATAATTCAAGAGAATGGAATAAGAATAACTAGATATTTTCTATTAAAGTATGCCAAAAATTTCCAAAACAAAGTAATTCAAAAAGGTAACATAAAAATTGTCCTATAAAAAAAGTCTTTTGATCAATGCTTCTCGTGTTATGTTGATGGAATCAATGTAGATTTGAATTTCCATTAACCCATTCTTGAGGTAAAAGACTCAATAACAACACCTAAAACAATAGTGGGAATAGATGTAGGAACATCAGTAAGAGAAGGAGTCTCTCTGATGATAATACGTCTAAGGTAATGAAAGAATTCCTTACAAGAGAGAGAAAAGGGAAGGAAAAGAGCTATAAAAGGGGAATGAGGATTTATAGGAGCACCAAGCTTGAAGAACTCAAGATTTTTAGTTAGACGCATCATGATATTTGTAATAGGAATGGCCTCATGAGACAAATCAGATGTTTTAGGAACATGATAAATGTTTTCAAAATATTTATAAAATTCATAATGACGTTTTCTCATCACTCTATAGAACAAAAGAAATCCATCTTCTCTTCTATAAATCACTGAAGCACTGGATTCATAACCTATAATTGATTCACATTCTCTGTAAACACATGAGACACATGATCCATCCTCAAATTTTCACCAAGAAACATAAAATTAGCATTCATATCATACATGGTATATAATACATGAATGATAATACTTTATAGTATTGATGATGGTTTATTTATCAGCCTTCATATCAATTATGTCTTTTCTGATCATTATATGGGAATGATCATTGTTATGATCAAATTTCTTCAAATTCTCTTGAGTTATGTAAGGAACATCACTAGAAACAACATTGTGCTATTCTATCACAACTATCCTGAGTATATCAACATAAATATTAGGAGGAGGATCACTTGAACAAGAATCCATAGATGTTATATACTCTTTCCTTTCTAGAAAAACTTCTATGTAGTTAGAAAAATAAGTTCACATCTCCTTAATATTACATTTTAGAGCCTCCATATAAATTTATTTCCTTCTTCTTTAGACTTATACTTCTCTCTTATGAATAATAATATTAGGCTAAATATGCTAAATCAAAAGGGGAATTAGATATTTTAAATCCTTTTTACTATGCTTGTCCACTAATATAAATTGATTATTTAACTATATAGAAATATCATAAAGGAGATTTTCTATAAAATAATTTAAGTCACATATGGTGACAACTTCTACTAGAATAAATGGAATGACATGGGAACGTATTGGTTTAATAAGATCAATAAATTAAGGCACATAAGAAAACAAATTTCTCTAGATGACATTTTACATAAATATGGTCAACTCAGGATCCCTTAGGATCTATTTCCCCTATAAGATCAGGTCCACCATTCATTGATGGGATTCCAAGAATCCTTCCACATTATTCAAACATTGGGTCCATCCAACAGATATAATACATGAAAAGAGATATGAAACTTGGATAACCAGCAACAATAGACACACCTATAATATATACAACAACATGGGCCTCAACCGAACTCTGTACAACCACTTTCTTCTCAATGATAGTAGGATAAACTTCAATTTTTCCTAGAAATCGACTGTTCAATAGAAGAAACAACCTTTATTTCCTCATCCACTGACTATTCAACAATAGTATTCTCAACAACGTCAATATGCATAGATAGATCACCCATAGAAAGATGAATTTCAAGACTTGTGGAATTCTCCCCCCAATTGATGTGCATTTTTATCCTCTATCAGATCTATCCACATCTTAAAAAAGACGTGGTATTTTCTTTTATCTAGAAACTAATACTCCTAGATATGGTATAAGTACCAAAGGCACCAAAATATCATTATATATAATGTTTTAAATAGAACCATAAAAACCTCTACCACTA
Source organism: Viscum album (assembly GCA_963277665.1). Taxonomy (NCBI): domain Eukaryota; kingdom Viridiplantae; phylum Streptophyta; class Magnoliopsida; order Santalales; family Viscaceae; genus Viscum; species Viscum album. The sequence continues at coordinate 511,358,960 of OY728134.1, forward strand.
TCACATCCATATCCTTCATAATCTCAATTTCCATTTCCATTCCCATTTCATTATCCATTTTCCTCATCTTCATCATCATCATAATCTTAATCTTCATTATCCTCATCATCATTATTTTCACCATTACTATTTTCTTTTAATGATTCAGAACTACTTTTAAACATCTATTCACAAGATACCTCTGTCACGTCATCTTCACTACCACCCTTTAGATATTTCAATCTTCTTGGGAGTCTCCTAGGAGGAGTAGGGGAACCATATGTAATGGTGGGACAACTCTATGTTAGGTATGGATCAATACCCTCATCTATAGAAAATTCTTTCTCCTACTCAACTCTCGATACAATAGCCTCTTATTTCTCAATAACCTTATAATATTTAATAATATCTTCCAACTCCATGATAGGGTCAAAAAGATCTTTTATTCCATAAGGATGGTAATCTGGGTTTAACTCATCATACATCCTGTCAATATCACTGATCCATTTCTTCTTCCATGGAATAAAACATAATTTAATCCTTATATAAACCACCTTAGTGATGTGCAATCCTCAATAGTCCACTATTGATTCTTAGACATCATAAACTTGGCCTTTTCCATCTAGCATAGCCAAAATAAACTCCAGGTAGATTAAAAAATTAGACCATGAAGAAGACTTGGTTATTAACAAAATATGAAGCATTAGTTATATACACATGTTTTACTTATCATATTTTTCATCAAACAATGTAGATAGACATCTTGATCCCTTTATGATTGAAAATCCACCCTTTCTAAGAAAAAGAATATGATGGATGAACTCGAAATATAATCATAATTCACCATAAATCTCTTAAAAAATTGGTATTCTCAAAACTCTATATCCTATAATCTCATCCCTAAATATTTATAAAAAATTCTCATTAGACTCTAGAATAGTTATTTGATAGCAATTTTCTAATACTTCATATGGAACCTTTAAAAATTTATCCCACTGACATGATGAAAATAAAAATTTAGGTACATTAATTATAATTCTTATACAATATTCATTCCTTTAGAAGAAAAACTGAACAAACTAATAAAAATCATGAACGATAATAAGAGAAAAAGGTCTCTCATTAGAATACAACCATTTCATCCATCACTATTTATTCAACTCTTTCATCACCAAAATATTTACTAAATAAAAATAGCTCTATAATAACATATTTATGGAATATTACAACCCTATTCTCATGATTTGGGTTGACTAGATCATCTACATAATGACATGAATTACCTTTATTCTTATTTGCAGGATGCAAATTTTCAAGAGAAGTATCATAAGCTCACTTAATTATATCTATGGATATTTTCTCAACAGTTTCATGTGAAGGAAAGGTATGGTCAATGGTTGGGAGAGAAAAATATCATAGTAATGTTCAAGGGAAATTTTATAAGAGAGAAGTTGATCTAAAATAGAAAAATATTCTAACATATATTATTCAATAATTTAATGAATATTTCAATAAAAATAAAAAATGGATAAAAATCAATTAAATAAAGTAATAAGAAATTTATTAATCAATACATAAAGTGAAATTTCAAAATAGAAATAAAGGATTAAAAAGAAACTATAAAAAAATTGACAAAGGAAGAAAGTGAGTCTAATAGAAGGTAAGTTTCTATGGGGAGTAAAAACACCATTGTTGGGAAAAAAAATGTTAAGAAAACTTCCAATGGTGAGAAATCATCCAATGGTGAGAAACCCTTATGGTGGTTAAACTCAATAGTGGGTAAATTCAACGGTGGGAAAATTCAATGATGTGTAATCTCAATGTTGAGTCCCAAAAAATCAACCTTTACAAAAGTTAATCATGACTAATTCATGTTTGAGGTATTTATTTCTCTTATAATTAAAAGGGTTTGTGAATATATTAGAAATTTGATGGTCAGTACCAATCTAATAAAGAGTTATATCATCATTTTGGAAATGATCTCTCATAAGGTGATGTCTTATATCAATATGTTTTTTTTCTAGAGTGAGATATGGGGTTTTACAAATATTTACAAAACGTGTGCTTTCACAATTTATAGGGACATGCCAAAATTGATATCTATAGTCTACTAATGTTTGTTTCATCCACAAAATTTGTGCACAAAAATTACCTGTAGCTAGGTATTCAGCTTTTGTAGTAGACAGTGCGACAAAATTTTATTTATTACTACTCCAAGAAACTATAGTGTTTCCCAAAAGGTGAAGTCTTCTAGAGGTTCTTGTTATATCTATCTTAAAACAACCAAAATTATAATATGAATATCTAAAAAAATCAAATGATTGTACTCTATGGTAAAATAGTCCAAAATTGGTACATATTTGTGGAATTTAAAAATTATTTTTATAGTAACTAACTGTGTCTATTTTGGGTTTTTTAAAAAATAATAACACATACACACAATAAAAATTATGTTAGGTTTGCTAAAAGGTTAGTAGAGAAGACATACAATCATACCTAACAAGTTTGATCCTCTGGTTTCCAATCCTCATTAAGTTAAAATTTATAGGTGGTACTCATATTATTATCACTAATCATTAATATATCCAAGTTGAAATGTTTTAAAAGATAATAAGTATATTTAATTTGATTTAAAATAATTATTTCTTTATTTAGAAAGATTTAAAAACCCATAAATAATTTCAGTTCACCCTTTAAAATCATTTCAAATTCATTTTTCATAATTTTTGAAATTTTTTTACATAATTAATATTAATTATATCCAAAAATAATATCATCTATATAAATTTAAATAACTAAATAATTTTTGAAATTCTTTTTATAAAAGGGTAAGATAATATATACCTTTTAAAAAACAATTTGAAATAATAAATGTGATTTGTTTGTCATTCCAGGATCTATGAATTTATTTTATACATTAAAAATCATTTGTAAATATAAAAACATGATTTAGAAAATGGGGATTTTGAATTCATAGAGGTTGTTCATGAAAAAAATCTTCAACTATATACCCTTTCATGAATTAATTTTTTATATCATTTGACAAATTTTAAAAATTAGATGTCATGTATTGTAATGAAGTATTCTAATGGATTCATTTATAACTATGAATCATCAAATTCTATTCCATCTTCTTGAATATAATTTTGTGAAACAAGTCTAGCCTTATTTCATTCTATTTTTCTAGGTTCATTAACCATGTTCTTGAACACCAATTTAGTTCCTATCGTGAAGGTGTATTTGGGTTTTTCAAAAAGTATCTAGACTTTATTTATTTGAAATTTATTTAGTTATTTTTGAATAGCCATTACCCACAATTCATCCTTGAATTCAGTATTTATTATCAATGGTTCAATATGTGATAATAATGCTTGATTTTCAACCTAGATTCTTAGATAATATATAGTCTATTTACCTCTTATTATGTATCCAAAAACATTCTATAATGGATGGTATTTAGGTGTATTAACTTCCCTAGAAAAATTGGGGATGGTCACCTCATGGTTCACTATAGATTCAGGTTCTAGTTATGTATGTTCATCAGATCTAGATGAATTTTCTTCTTGTTTTATAGCAGATTCAGAAGGATTGATGTTTATGTTCAATGTAGATCAATCATATTCAAGGTCTTATAAAGGGGTATTCGGCTCATGTAGATCTATCTAATAAGATATTTCATTAACATACTCTTATATAGTCTTGGTCCTTTTTTTAAAATCTCTATATGATTTACTAGATATATATACTAGGAAAACTCCTTCGTCACTTTTTGAGGATTACCTACTAGGATTATCCTTAGTGTTCAGAATAATGAATATTCATCCAAAAAATATAATGTAATTAACATTAGGATTCATACTATTCTGAAGATGATAAGGGTTTTTCTGTTAGATATGTCTAATTAAAAATCTATTGATTATATAGCAGCCTGTATTAATAGCCTCTGACCAATAGTTGATAGGTAAGTCATATTCATTAAGCATGGTACAAGATATCTATTGAAGTGTTCTATTAATTATCTCTACAAATCTATTTTTCTATGGGGTCCTAAGATTATAGAAGTAATGGATATATCCATTTTATGAAAAAAAAGATTCAAATACTTTATTTTCAAACTCACAGCCATGGTTACTTCTTAATGTTTTAATTCGAATTCCACTTAGGTTTTCAATAGATTTATCACACATTGTAAAATAAAAGTAAGAATCAATTTTTTGAGTTAAAAATAATACCTATATATATATATATGTAAAATTCATCGATGATTAGATTGAAACAACGCTTCTAATTTAGACTGAAAACTATGGATGGTCCAATCAAATCCATATAAACGAAATCATGTGGTTGAGAAGTTGAAAATTATTTCATTTATTTGAAATATATCTGGTGTTGTTTCTCTTTTTGAAAAGGGTTACATACTTCGTCATTAGGGAACTCAATATTGGGTAGAACCTAAACTAACCATTTCTTAATAATATTTATATGTGAGTGAATGTTACAGTGGACTAGTCCCCTATTACAATGCCAAGATTCTCTATGAATGTCACTTAAGCAAGAATAATTTTGAGATACCAACGTATCACGATTAATAGCATAAATATTCTCATTTCTTAAGGAAATTAACACTAAATAATTTTTATACTAAAAAAAGCTTGTATTGTTTTCATATATCACATAAAAACCAAAATTACATAATTCTGAGATGGTTTGAAAATTATATTTCAATCCATCAATATATAGTAAATTTGAAACTAATACTGAGTTCATGTTACCAATTTAAGAATGATCGACTATCCTACCTTTATCATTATCACTAAATGTCACATGTCCACCATCACTCTTTATTAGGCTCTTGATGATCGAGTAGTATTCTTTCATATTTTTGGAATTAGGAATGTCTATGTACTATTAACTCCTTCAATAGATATTCATGTAGCTTACCTATAAAAAAGTTTGACATAAGAAATGGATTTGGTACCCAAATTTTCTTTCCATCGCATATGATTATAATTAGGGATTTAGGAACCCATATTTTCATTTTTAGTTCCCTATAAGATTATTATAAAAACTGAAATAATTTTTTTTATATCCTCTTGAATAAAAACTATAATTAGATATTTTAGGTTTATATTTAAATAAAAATTTTCTCTTCACTATTCTTCTATTTTGAGTTTGATATCCTACTCCAATAACATATTTAGGTGAAATTTGTTTTCATAAAATTTAGTGTGTCTTTATCCACCATTTGAAAAACTTAAATATTTCTTAAGTTATTTGACATTTTTAGTATAATATTATCCTATTGTATTTGAATATTCTTTAGTTTTCCTATATTATGACCCGATTTAACATTTGTAGATAAATCATAGTATTTCATCGGGACAGTTTATTCATCCTTAAGTTCATTAATGGTGACTTCAATATTGTTTCAGTGTTATGTAATTTTTCCTCATACATATCATCAATATTTTCATTTTTATAGTGATCATAATTAAGTATAGATTATATAATATGTACCTCAGAAACATTATTCATGAAGCACATGTTAGATCTATCAAGATTTTCATTATGGGTAGAATATGAGTCATTATATGTATCCTGAGCGGAGTTCCATGTGGCTTTCATGTATTTTCAATATTTTTGGTCCTTATAATCATACTTATTTTTTTATTTCAAATTTTGAGTATCAACATTAACACGTGTTTTTCAATTTCATCCATAGCAGGTAATTTTATTTGAGTGGTCATCATTTCCAATCTTCTTTCCAATTTCCTTTTTTGTTATACATACCTTTATAACTAGGTTTTTGGAATAATTTCTTCTCCATGTATAATTTCTTAAATCCTTTGGCTAGAAGGACCATCCCCTCATCACTATTCAGTGGTGGTTCTTCATAACTGAAACATTCAACTTGTACCTTTTAATTGTCTTTCTGTTTGGATGTAGTGGTCTTGAAAGAAATAACATTATTTTTGGTACATCATCCCATTATCTATTGACTTTAATGTATTCCTCTTACATCATCAATTTCTCCATTAATTTTTTAACTTGTATCTTGATAATTTAACAAGATTCCATTATTAACACAAATGTTTCTCTCCATCTCTTTAGAAGGCATCTGAGTTGTCTCATGATCGGGTCTTAATGAGGTACACGATTTCCCAAGGAGCTCATATTATTGACTATATCATTTAACATGAGATACATATAAAAAATATCTCATAAAATTTAATAATAAAATAATTATATTTAATTATGAAGTTGTTCAATTTTATTTCTATAAGAATATTTGTTCGTTCATGCGATGTATATGATATATCCAAAATCTCATAGGTAGTATTACAAATATATATTCTATTAAAATTTTCATTTCTTTAGAAAGTGTAAAAGGAATTAATTGGTTTAAAATTGTTTTTATGTTTAATATTGTTAGAATCATTCTGATATTTTCAAAGAGTCTTAGGTAACTCATAATTATCTTCTTTATAAGACGAAATTTCAAAACCCATACTTTCAATAAGAAGTTTCTTTTTAATTTTACCGTAATCATAATTATTTCCATTAATAAAAGGAGGTATGTTGGTATTAGAACCTTATTTCTTATTAACAATTTAAAGAATAAAATTTACTTATTATTAAAACTTAACATATTTAACACAAAAATATAATCACAACTATTTCTTAAACCTTTGATTCTGAAAGTTTTTTTGTGTGAGAATCTCAAGAGGGGTGCGGGGTTGAATTGAGTACCCAAAAAAATATCTATTAAATATGTATTTAAATAAAATACATAGTTGATTTAAAATAACATAGTTAATAAAAATAATAAATTTATATAAGATATGTTATTTTAAAATACTTCTCAATGACTAATTTGGTCTTAGTAAAAATAAATATGAAAAAATAATTTAACATTCAAAATTCCTTTACTTGATCAAACACTTATATATACACTAATTAAAGATAACTATCTATATTGTGGTTCATTTTATAAAATAAAACAAATTTAGTTTAAATATTAAATAAAAAACAAACAAAACACAAAGAGGAATAAAAACATAGGTTCAGTCTCAAGTTGGTACTTAATAATATTCACTTAGAAATCACCCACTACCAAGAAGATTAAATAAAATAATCTATGATCCCAAAATAGTATCGAGTGTAAAAAAATGTGAAGTCCATACCACACATGGACCTCTTCCACAAAACCCGTGGGAATAAATTAAGCACAGATCACCTAGTGACTTATTCCATGACAGTATGGTAATAGATGAGTAAAGAGAGTTTGAAAAGATATATAGTATCATCTATTTTTGGATCAAGAGACAGAGTACATGTATAAAAATAGAGTAAGGAAGCCACAAAAAATAATGTAAATATAATATAAAAATAGATAAAATAATGATATGTAAAATGATTGTTCCTCGCTTTCTAATTAGGTAGGTAGCTCGTTACTCCTGGGATGTAGTTTGAACTAAATCATGAGTCAAGTTTCAGAAATTTGAAGTAGAATTGATTGTTGTATAATCATTTTTTAAAACTATAATTAGAATATTGGGTGTTCAATATGAATGGATTCATATATAGCTGATCACCAATACAAAAGCTTCATGTAAGTGACAACATTCTCATCTTGATCTTGTAATAGTCAGCTCACTTCACATGTGAATGTTCTCTGGAGTTTATTGTATGAGGAAGTCTACTAGGAATTTTAAATATAAACAAGAAAGTGTTCCCATATAGAGGAAAAACATAATGATATCTTGTATCCTCACAATCAAGGATGACACATACTTTTAATTGAACTCTTCAAAAAATCTTCGAAAAATCATTAAAACAAGTTCCTTCATTAAATTTGATATTATATCCATTATAAATTATTAATCCAAAAAAATAAAACTATAGTAATGAGTATTTTGGAATGGTGAGATAGTCTCTGGTGGTGTCTTAATCTCTTGGTGATTGAGTCTAGTGGTGAGTCAGGCCAGTAATGAGAAAACTCAGTGGTAATTCATTCATATACATTCACAAATATTTATTCTAGAGGTATTCCATAATCAATAGTGTCTCAGGTTTGGTGGTTGGTAATTAGGATACATAGGTAAATTTTGACATCAATGGTGAGTCATCCTTCGACAGTAGGTGTTTTCCATACTATACGAAAATGTCATTATGGCAGTGAGCCATTCCCAACAGTGAGTAATTTCTAATGGTTAATCAAACTCAATGGTGAATAATTACTGGAGGGGATTAATAGCTGGCGGTGACTCAACATCAACAGTGAGTCATCCTTAACGATGACTAATCTTCAATAGTGAGTTATTCTTAGCCAAATTATACCAATCTTACTAGTAATTTAAAATTCTACCACACCCCCTAAAATTCTTTAATATAACAATAGTTAGGATTTTATTATCATTAAAATAAGGTTTCTGACAATGTTCTTGATACTCCGATAAATGTAATATTAATTTAGTATTATTTGATAACTTATTTAGAATACATGATTAATGTTTTTTAATATACAAATAACGTTTTATGTTTTTTATTTCACGTTTTTTTTCATTTTTATTTCCTTAACTTCATTTCATTCCCATCGACATTGGAAAAATTGGGTAAGAAATAAAGGGATTTTAAAATGAATATTATGGCATGATTTTAACGACATATCTTTCAACTCACGATAGATGTATGATAATATACTTGAAGAAATTATTTGTGAGAAATGGAATATCTTTTTTGATATTAATAGAGATACATCTCATGATGAAATTGGATATTTTATAGTATCTTAGCAACATAAACACAATAATAATATAATTTTTATTTCTGTTTCTATTTATATAGGAATTATCTAAAAGAATAGTATAATTTTGAGATGAATGTCTTTCCCCACATCCCTGGGTCTCAATATTTTTTTATAAAAAGAACAATTTTGGTTTTCATTTAATTATTTATTATTTACATCATTTTATTATAGATTATTATTTTTTATAAATTGTTAATATTTTTCCCTCAAGGATAATAAATTAGGTCACTCTATTTGATGAACATAGATGTGGTTTAATGTGTATAAGAAACCCAATGGTAGTTTTGTGAATGACCCTAACAATGACGTTGGAGTAAGTACATTTCTTTACAATTTCATATTATTTTATTACTATAAAAACATAATAATAAAAATAATATTACAATAACTAACAAGACCTAAACCCAAATAAATTTGGCGGGCTAAATAGATCAAACAATTCCAATTTGGCATCGTTTGATACATCATATAGGGACATATTAATTGGGTTTAACACTTTTTTGTTGTTATAATTTATTTTTCCATTTTATGTATTTACAGTAAGGAAATAATAATAAATAGTAATGAAAAATTTATTATTTAGATACTATTATAAATTATAGATATATTTAAATAACATTTTTTGTATTGACAAGTTAAAATTTAAGAAGTATGGGATGTAAACCCATCCAAAATCATTATCAGGTTCTCATAACTATCCAGTTACAGTAGTTCTAATGAAGGAGCATCTCAAAGGTTTATGGGGGTTGGTTATGGACCTACTCCATCAGTAGCATTGGTTTGGGCAATGTTATCAATTACTACTATAATCAATGATGGTTCAAGTAGTGTCGTTGATAAGAGATCCCAAAGAAAAAAATGAAATATAGAATGAAAAATGTAATAATAGCACTCATGTAGGAAACCAATGATTAAAGGTTGTCAACAATGGAAATTTATTTAGTTTTTTCTTTCAGTGGATGACCATCATGATCCATAGGGAACATTCCAATCATATAGCTCATCCTTCCAAGGTAAATTCTAAATTCCATAGATCATTCAACTATTTGAAAAAAATCATAAAACTTCGATAAATAAAACTAAAATGAAACATTAATATAGAAAAAACACACTTCAAGTCATACATACCACATACGGTGCCAAAGTGTCATTTGATTGATTAATACACATCAAATATGAATTATAGATCAATATTCAAAATATTGAAAACAATTCGAGCTTGTTTTCAAGACTTTAACTCTATAAATCGTTTTTAAAGGTACCAAATCCTTTGAAATCGTTTTTCGGGGTGTAAAAACCAAAAAATGATGGCATATTTTAATGAAATCCAATGATAATGACTATTGAATGGATTTTGAAATTTAGGAACCACTTAAAAATTATTTCTAGTTACAATTTTACTGGGATGTCATTAAATATTTCTTAGTGTTTTAAAATACTAAAACATGTAAGTATTGGTTAGAACCACAGAAAACAATGTCATATTGATGAGAAACCATGAGAAAACCGTCGTTGTGTAATTTTTGACCTTTAATCATAGAGAAAATATCAATATGACGTGAGTTTTAGTAACAATGACTCAGAAAACTCTTTTTAAATATACCAATGCATTTAAAAACTGGTGTCAGGGGGGGTTAAAACCAAGAAAAAGATGTCTAATTTCCCTGAAATACTAGGGAACGACTATATATTTATATTATTAATTTTGGAACCAACTTCATGTAAATCCCTGCTACAAGTTTCCAAGGATTTTTTTAAATGTGATTTTAGTGTTTTAGAACACAGAAATGTCCATCAAATAGTCAAAAAAAACCACAGGTTGACATGAAATCATGGGAAAACCATCATTTTATTATTTTTAAATTGTATGCATTGACTAAATATAAATCATATGTTTGGTGTGTTCAAAATGACTCCTTAAACACTTTCTAAAGGTTCCAAATCATTTAAAAACATTTTTTTGTTTGTGAAATAAAATTAAACAGTATCAGATTTCCATGAAATTCGATAGAAATGACAGTATATTCAATTTTAAAATGAAGGAATTGACGGAATATCATATCAAGTTACAATTTTCTCGGGAGGGATATAGTGTTGTTGTTGGTGTTTAAAGACACTAAAACATGCATGTAATTGTGCTAAAGATAGAAAATGACCACATATTGACATGAAATCTCGTGAAACCACCTTTGAGTCATTTATAATGTGTAAATATAGAATAAAAATAAATATGATGTGTGGTGTATTAAATAATAAATATTTAAAAAACATTAAAGGTACCCAAGTCTTTATTAAAATGTATTGGGATGTCAAAAAAAAGGAAGATGACATCATACGGACTTGAAAACAATGGAAAATGACCATAGTTTGATTTCGGAATTATAAAAACCAATGGTACCTTATAGTGAGTTCCAAGTTTCCCAAGATGGTTGAAAAGGCATTTTTAGTGATTTAAAACACTAAAATATGTCTGTAATGACTAAAGGCATAGATGAAAATCTTATATTGAATGGAATGACAGGAAAAACACCATTTATTTATTTTTGAAAAGTATGGGAGAAAAAAATTCAATTCAACATATGGTGTGGTTAGAATGTTTTGGCAAAAACTTTTTAAAAGTATAAATGTCTTTAAAAGCGAGTGTTAGGGGGTCAAAAATAGGAAAAAACAGTATTTCACTAAAATCATAGGAAAATTACTATAGATTTATTTTTGAAATATATGAACTAAAACAATGGGTAACGAGTTATGGTTCTTCTTGGATGGATGTAAATGTGTTGTTCAGTGTTCTAAAACCCTAAAACAATTTTGTAACAATAAAAACCTTAGAAAATGACTTTATATTGAAGTGAAATAATTGTACCTCCACAATTTTGTTATTTTTGACATGGACACATAGAAAACACATAAATCTAAAATGTGGTGTGGTCAAAATAACTTTCTATGCAATATTTAAAGGCACAAAAGCTGTTAAAAACATGTGGATGGGGGTTTAAACAAGGGAAAATGTCATCGAATTATCCTAAATGCATAGGATAATGACTAAAGATTGAATTGTGAAAATTTTTAACTTATGGAATGTTAGTTTGAGTTATGATTTTCCCAGGATAGATGTATATGCATTTTTAGTGTTTTAAAATACTAAAACTTGTGTATTATGGTCAAAACCATAGAAAAATACCACAAATTGACATTAAATAATTATGAAACCACCCTTTATTATTTTTGATGTGCATGAATTGAAAACATGTCAATATGATGTGTGGTGTGCTTATAATTACTCTTTTAACACTTTTTAAAAGTAACAAAGCCTTTAAAAACTTTTGTCATGGGGTCAAAACCATGAAAACAATGTCATATTGAACGGAAATCATAGAAAAATGTCTGTAGAATTATTTATAAAATGTATCATCTAAAAAAATTTCATTCCGAGTTACAGTTTTTGATGGATGGCTGTAAACATGTTTTCAGTGTTTTAAAAATGTAAAACATGAATGTCAGGACAAAAACTATAGAAAAATTAATAATATTTATGTGGAATCACATGAAAACAAACTTTATTTTATTTTCCCCATATATTACTAGACAACACGTCAATATGACATGTGTTGTTGGCATAATGACTTGGTAAACACTTTTTGAAAGGTACCAAATCCTTTAAAAATGCACTTCGAGGGGTAAAACCAGGAAAACATTGATGTATTTCCCTAAAATCATAGAAAAATTACCATATATTTTTTTAATGAAATATATGAACTGATACTATGCCATTCCAATTTACAGTTTTCCCGGGATGGACAAAAACATGTCTTTAGTGTTTTAAAACACTAAAATGTTCATGTAATAGTAAATACCATAGAAAATATCCTCTTATTGATGTATAATAATTTTACAAACATCATTGTGTTATATTTTATGTGTTCGCAGAAAACACAATTAAATATGATGTGTGGTGTGGTTACAATGACTCACTAAACACTTTTTAAATATACCAAGGACATTAAAACTTATGTGGTTGTAGGGGGGTCAAAACTAGAAATATGATGTTGGAATGCCCTAAAATTAGAGGAAAATGATAATACATAGAATTTTATAATTCATTAATAAGTAACACATCATTTTTAGTTATGGTTTTCATAGGATGTCTATAAACACATTTTTGTGGTTTAAAACACTAAAACATGTGTGTAATGGTCAAAACCTTATAAAACGACTTCAAATTGATATTTAATCATTGGGAAACCAGATTTGTGTAATTTGATTTTTGTACGTATTGACAACATATCAATACAATGTTGTTTTTGATCATAATGACTTAGTAATTTTTTTAAAGGTATTAAAACCTTTTTAAACTATGTGTCAGGGGTTCAAATACTAGAAAATGACATCATATTTCCATAACATCAATGTAAAATAGTTTTAGATTGATTCTGGATGTGTAGGAATAGAAAAATGTGATTCTTAGTTACAATTTATTTGGGATGACCATAAAGGTGTATTTATTGTTTTAAAACACTAAATCATTCATTTAATTGTTAAAACCATTGAAAACGACCTCATATTTATATGAAATCATTGAAAAAAACATTGTGTTATTTTAGATGTTTATTTACTGAATACATGTTAATTCGATGTGTTGTGTGGTTAGAATGACTTTTTAAGCACTTTTTAAAGGTACCAATTCTTCTAAAAATATATGTCAGGGTGTCAATACTTAGGAAATGATGTCAAATTTCAATTAAATAATAGTAAAATGATAGTATATTTATCTTTCAAATATAAGAACTAACGACACATCATTTCAATTTGTGATTTTTTGAATGGACATAAATGGATTTTAACTATTTTAAAACACTAAAACATTCATTTTATAATCAAACCCCTATAAAACGACCACATATTACATCGAAATCACTGTAAAAACAAATATTAATATATTTTTGATATATATATGTAGACTACACATCAATCTGATCTGTAGTATGGTAAAAATACCTGATAAACACTTTTTATTGGTACCAAAGCCTTTAAAACATGTAGAGGGGGGGGGGCTCAAAACATGGAAAATATTGTCAAATTACATAGAATTTAAGGGTAAATTACCATATATTGAATTTTGAAATATATGAACAAATACCACATCATTCTGAGTTACTTCTTACCAAGGATTATTCTAAATTAATTTTTAGTGTTTTGAAACACAAAAAGTTTCATGTAACGGTCCAAACCATAGAAAATGATAGAAAATTGGTGTTAAATCATAGGACAACCACTATTGTGTTATTTTGGAAATACAGACCATGCTGTGATTTGAAAGTATTTATTTTTTTTATTATGTATATTTCAAGAACACTCTATGTCAATTTAAAAATTAAAAAGAATATTTACTTATCACAATTCATTTTCAAGTTTTGAATCAAATCATAAATAAGAATTATTCTGTTCTCAAATTATTTTTCATTACATATAATTTTTTTCTGTTAAAATGTCTTCTATTTGATTAAAAAACAAAATTTACGTGAAACATTCTGAGTATGTTCTGTGCCTTTTCTCTCTTACATTTCCATAATTAAATGTTCTAGTTTGTAATGTAGGTGATAAATGATAGTAGTAGGCTAGATGGTGACTATTCTAATCCATGAAAATCATCCAAAGGAAGTCGTCATGGTTCTTAGTTTTCATGGTATGTTTTAATTTTTTCAATTATTGTACTATAGTTATGCTTTATTATGTTTTGTTTTCCTTTTTGTTATAGTTGATGAGATGATGTGTTCGATTTTAGTTAATGAAATGATGTGGAGGTAGAATAATGTAGAAGAGGTCATTTCATGGATGTATATTGGGCATGGGTTATTGTTGGCCAGATTTTATATGCATATATTGACTAAAGATGTATTTTTTTATTAATGTATTTTTTGAATGAGGTTAACATGACTACGGATGTTTTTATATATGAACATGGATGTATGATGTATATATGATTTTTTTTATATATTTATGTTTTTGTTTATTACATGTCAATTTTTATATATTTACTACTTTGTATAAAGTATTTTACAAAAAAAGATAAATATAATTATAAATTTTAGCGGTGGTTCTTAGTAATTACCAATAATTAAATTAAATAAAATTATGATTCATAGATATTCAGGGTTATCTTCTAGAAACATGATGAATTATAATATATTTTTAAATGGTTAGTTTCATTAAGTCTATTTTTAAGTAATTTTTTAGAGAACCACAACTAAAAAAACTAAAACCACTGTCAAATGATCCAAAAATTGCACAAACAAAAACCACCAAGAAATTTAATGAACACACACTAAATGAATATAAACTATGAAATAGATGGTGGTTTTTATAACCACTATTATTTTATTAGATGAATGTTTTAATAAACGATAGTTCAAAAAAACCAGCAATTAATTTCTTCTTTTTTATAGTGTTGGAATCTAGTTCCCTAAGTGCATCCTCAACATGGATCAATGGTATCATCATATCTCTAGACTGAAGTATGTAATGCTTCATGAAAAAAAACTAGGCATCATGTACATAAATTTAAAATAAAAAATCATCAATTATCCCAATATAAGGATCTAAGAATGACCTAGACATGGAATTCCATCGTACCTCCACCATGGCCTCTAGTCCATCATTGTAAAACAATGCAAGTCAAGCTTAATCCCCATCTAATGGTAAAAAATTTCATGATGGTCCACTTTTTCCGAGCACCATGAATGGTACCTCGGATGCAAGGAAACATACATATAGGTTCAAATATACAATGGAAATTCCATAATAATATATCATCATGAGAAATTAATCATTAAACGCCACATCATGCGATTACTATCAAACATGGAAAATGTAATACTAGTATCACCGATGAAATCACTATAGGTCTCATCAGTTTACACCCACCCAACCACATGAGATCATAATAAATTATAGAATCAAATAATCCATCACCAAAATAAAATATGGAAGCACGTGTATATGAGAGATATATTTATATGGAACATCCAACCTCACGGTAGTCTAAGTAGATTTCAAGGTTTAAAAAGGTTTTCGTTACCCAAACCATGCACTCACTCAATCAGAGGATGATTGCATGCTAAAAACTCCTCAAACTATCCTCATATTGATATTATTTATAATTATAACAATATATTATAATTAAAAATATTAAATTTTAAATTAAAAAATTACATCACCGCTTTCAAAACCACGATTAGTAATTAAATTCTTCTCATCGAGACGAACCCATCAATACTAATGGTGCTTCATTTGGATCAATATTCAAAAAAAATATTTATATTATATGTTTGAAAGAATAAAATAAAATATTATTAATATACATATATATTTTTGAACCACATAAATACATGTAAAGAAATAATAATTTTATCAGAAACAACAATTATTTTCACAATTTAATTATAATAATAATTACAGTAATGATGATTATTATTAAATACCTCTCGTCATTATCATCATTAATGTTTTACCAAAAACCCTCATTAAATTATGATAATTAATAAATTTATATTAATCACACCATTTAATTAATCTGGTATTAGTAATAACATCAATATTATTATCTATCTATCCAATAATTCACCCATAGTGAAACGTCTTTCATTAAATAAGTGAAAATTAATATTTTATTATACATGAAATTTTCAATTTTTTTATTTTAATAATAATAATAATAATACATTTATTATAATATTTTTTTTATCTACCCAAAAAATATTAAAATAACAATTTTCATAAATTAATAATAATAATAATAATAGTAACAAAAACAGAACTTTCGCGGATGTGGTTGCAGGTCGAACGCAGAATGCTGAATCGAAGGATTTCGAGAAGATTTCTCCAAAAATCATCAAGCATCGTGGTCTCACAACTATATCTTTCTCAAAGGATGAGGTAAATCTTCTTGCCTCCGATTTACGATTTCCCCTTGTTGGAAACTTTTCCAGAAATCGCCCCTCTCTTCTGTTCCTTCGCAATACCCTTCAGAGGATAGGATTATCTAACTTCCTTATTAGTCTTCTTAATTCATCCAACATCTTATTTCGTTTTTCTTCAGAAGATGATTATTATAGATTTTGGATACGTGGCTTCTGGTCCTTCGTAGGATCTCATATGAAGGTCTTTATGTGGTCTCCAGATTTTGAACATGGCATTGAACCTCCAATTATACCGATTTGGATTGGTTTTCCTAATCTGCCTCTCCACTTCTTCAAACAGAATGCCCTGTATTCAATCTCCAGTTTGTTTGGTACCCCAATCAAATTAGATAGAGCTACTTTTAACTTTTCAAGACCTTCCGTTGCTAGGATTTTCACTGAAGTTGATATTTTGCGCGAATTGCCTTCTTGTTTCTGGATCCAGAATAGTGATCCTGGTTTTATCCAGGAGGTGGTTTTTGAAAATGTCTCTAGATTTTGTAAGTAATGCTTCAAAATTGGTCATTTCTCCAAGGAATGTGATAAATTTAAGGAACCAACCCCTAGGGTTAAGTCAATTTGGGTCCAAAAGGCAATATCAAAAAAGAATTCCAATGATCCTCCAACTAATCCTGGTGACATCTTGGACTCCTCAAGTCAAAGTGATGTTCCTTGTTCTTCTAAGGAACTATCATCCTCTAAATATCCTGATAATCATATTAGTGATTATATTAATGCTGTTATGGATGCTACTGAGAATGTTGTTTCTTCTAAGGAGGTTCCCTCTATGGAAGAGGGAGGGCATCTCTTAGACTGCTCTAAGACTACTCTAGATCTTGCACCTGCTTTATATTCTTCTCAGGAGGATCACATCAATGAGACATGTGGCTCAGTGGAGTATGATTGCATTGAGGATGATATTATGACTCATCATATTGAGGAATAGTACCTGAGGTCAATGGATAAGAAGGGTAAGAAGCACATGGTTGATACAGATGGCTTTATCATGCCAAATCCTAAGAAAACTAGAAAAATGAGGGACTATTCACAGATACAGAGAACTGTGGAGACATGCTTATTTAGTGTCTCCAAAGATAATTTTGAACCTGTTCAAAACTTAGTGTCTGACAACTCAAATGATGAATCCCTGAAATGCTTAGAAGAGATGCAGGTCGAACCATTGCTATCTGAACTATAGAAATATAACATGGAAACATTTCCTACATATAGAAATGCCTATCAGCTTTCTGAGAAGGATGAAATTAGTGATGAAATTATAGCTTGGTTGGATGATCAGGATGAAATTGTACATAAGAAATATCATCTTAATCCAATTTCTACTGACAAATATCTTGATATTAGGAAACGTATGTTCATAAGAATGGTTGATGAATACAAAAAGAATCCCAAATTTATATTTAAGGATATTACTTGGGCTTAATCCTTATGAATTTTCATGCTTCTCCAATGCTTCTCATTATGAGATATGTTAATATTGGATTTATTGGCTGGATAAGCATGTCACAGGCATGTGTGGTCGACCTCTTTGCATCAGTGAAACAGTATGGGCTTTTTGCTGGTTTTTGGAGATTTCTATCTCCTCTTCTTGTGATTCTGCTACATGACTCTTCTCTCACCTGATTGAAGCATGTCTGGGCTTGATTTGACTGGTTATGTATTTTTCATGATCTATTTTTATACATTGTATACTTTATTCTTTCTAGCACATGGGATGGAAATTAATTGAATGGATTTCTATTTATACTATAATGAATGCTGTTGTCCAGTCCTGAAGAATGTTGCTCGGACAAATCTCTGATGGATTATTCCCATCTCATGGCTTGCCATACTGTACACCACCTTTAATGATTTTTTAGGATGTCTTTTAGGGAATAAGTTCACAGTGGCGATATCTGACCGGAGATTCATTTCCAGCAAGCCAATGCTTGAATGGAGGATCCTTGATTGAAGGTTCTGCTCTCTGGGAATCTCTTGTTGGATGTTTGCATTGGTTTCTTGGATACTCATGGTCCCATTTCTTTTTTATCCTGGACACTTCCCTTCTTGTGCAAGATCATTTCACCTCATACTTGTATTGAAACTCTTTTGATTTTAATAAATTCCTCTTGGGGCATGAACTGGGAAACGAGTTCATGTCACCACTTTTCTCAATAAAAATTTAGTAACAAAAAAAATTATTATTATTATTATTATTAAATAGTCCCAAAATTTCCACTATAAATGATTCAAATTAATCTTCTATTTCATATAAATAATATTGGCGGAGTCATTAGATTTAACCCATTAAAACTTTTCAATTTATAATATTTTAAAATACGATTAAATTGATTATTTAAAAAATAAATGTGTCAAAAAATAGTGGAATTGCATGGAGAATATGATTAAAATAATTTATAATGATGTATATTAATTAAAATATGAATTATTATATAATTAAATATAAAAAGGTATTATCATATTCAATGTTTCCAAAAAACCGATACACACAAAAGATACACGAATCCTAGGGTAAACCCCGTGTTCCATACCTAACGGTGGTATCATATTTTTGATATTATACACAATTTGAGAGATACTAATTATTTATTATGTAAAAAAGAGAATAATAAATTTATTAAAAATAAAAAAGGAATTATCACATGTGATGTTTCAAAACACCCGACTCTTATAAAAGTAATACCCCACCAAGGGTAAAATACATGTTTCAGACCTAAATATGGTATCATATTTCTCATAAGACAAAACTTTGAGAAAAATTAATTATTTATTATTTAAAAAATTGAATAATAAATTAAATAAATATAAAAATGGTATCATCACGTACAATATTGAAAAACAACTGATGCACAACAATGTTATACCCCACATGGGGTAAAAACCACATTTTAGACCTAAAAGTTGACTTATATTTCTCATACGGTGCACCATGTAGGATTTATTTAATTATTTTAGATAAATCATGTGTGCCTAATATAATATATTTAATAATTTTATTCTTTCTGCGCTGAGGCTATATAGGCCTTAAAATCTAATAGTAACGTAAAGCTAGACTATGAAAACATTTCATAGAATATTGAAAGATGATAACGGAGGTTTTACCTTGACATAAAAGTGAATTTCATTGAAAACATTACATTTTAACATAAAGGTAATTATAAATTATTAACAACGTTGAATTTATTTATTAAAAATAGGATATTACAGTAAAGCTTCTTTAGATACTCTCCTAAGGGGTATACAGTTGGTATTCTTTAAAGAATAGAACCACCAGAACAAGGATAAGGATATTGGGTAGAGAAATTGAAAGTATTTAGTCAAGTTAGATGGATAAATGTTTTTAATAGAAGTGAAGGATGAGGTTTCCTTTTATAATTGAGGCGAGGGGCCCGTTTTGAGTTTATCAAAAGAATAAATTATAATAAAATAATATATGATATCAAGTTACTCAAAACAAAAAGGGATTCAAATATAATATACCATAGGTTTGTATTCTTATCAACCAATATAATTTATTCATGTTTAAGTGTCATTTTAGACCCTATCTTTTTTATTAACCCCTTAGTTAATTATTTTTAACCATAATCATAGTAGCGATTATTTTAATTATAAGGTGTCAATAATTCTTCTATAAATGAAACAATGACTCATTAAACATCCATTTAAGATATTCTTAACTATATTTAATTCACATCAATAAATATAATATTTTTATGAAATAAAAATAATTTAAAAAATATATTATTTTCATAATTTTTCATTAATGTCATTTTTACACTATTCATTTAATTTGACTTCAAACATATCAAGATAAGTTGGGAATTAAAATATATTGCTTAAAAATATACCAAAGATATCATATAGATCTATAAGATTCATCAGAAACATTGATTCATCCATAAAATATCAAAATTAATATTGGTCAAAATCTATTATTTAATTTTTTTATAAATTAAATAATTATTTTTTTAGCACTTCAAAATAATTTAATGTAATTATAGAATTTATAAAAATTAAATATAAATTTATAAAATTAAACAAATATCATTAGGATAAAAATATACTTTTATTTTCATTAATATCTTGATTTTTTCCCAGTGTGGACAAATAAAAGATAATAAATACAAAAAGAGTGAAATTTTGTTAATATCATTGATTTAAATATTATATTAGTCATTTTAATGGAACGGTGTCCAGTAAACAAAAAAAATTAAAACCTAAGGTGATAAGGGCTGCATCCCATTTATCCAATAAATTGTATGTATGAGTTTAGATAAAGCTTATATCCTAATCTTTTGGTTTTAGACCTTATTTAAACACTTTAACTATTAATATGCCAATATTGGTTTTGACCTTTTAAGGGTTATTATAGATAATATAAAATGAAAAAAGACTAATAAATGGATCATAAAAGAAAATTTAAATATTATGTAAATAATTTGGTTGATAAAAATTATTTTTTTTGAATTTTATATCATTTACTAAAATAATATTTACAATAAAACAACAAAAATGTCAATTTTCAGGACTAATTATTAATTTGACTTTAAAAAAATAAATAAAAAAGGTAATAGAGAGAAATATATTTTAATACATCTATAATGTTAAAAGGTTTTTCCAAAAAAATTTGGATGACATTAATGATCTTAAATTATTTATATTATAATATTTATAATATCATTCATTTGTTTTTTCAATTTATTAAATAATTACTACACTAGTGTTTTGTAAGCATTTATGGAAATTATTTATTCACTAAAAATTAAAATAAATTATCACGATGAAGATAAATATTTCATATTTCAAATAATTAATTATCATCTAATATATCATATGGATAAAACCATATTAAAAATTTTATAGTAATTGAAATCATGATTTTTACATCATTGACTTTTCATTAAATAAAATATTATAAGTTTCATAATCACTTCATAATGGTTATAAATGGTAATACATCAAAAACAAGAATGATTGTAGATGAAAATTACTTATTAAATATTTTTTTCTTGGGGTTAGGTAATTTTCAAGTCCATGTCATTTTATTTTTAACTTATATTACCCAATTAACCATTTACAATGGTAACAAAAATTATCATGGCTACAAATAATATTCTCAAAAAAATAAAGGAAAATAATCAATAAAAACCTATGAATTAAAATATTGAATCCATTTCTTAAAATTTAATACTAATAATTTACATAATTTATTTTAAAATTAATCCCTTAAAAGGCAATGAAAAATAGTTTTCTTGAAAAATGATTTTTATGCTAAAAAATGTACTTATACCAAAATATAATATCAAGATGAATAAAATTTAATTATTATATTATAAATCTATAAATATTAATTACATTAATTTTATATCGAATTCAATCCATAATGCAGCATTTTAATATAAATAAAATTAAAAGCTGATAAAAGGTGTATTTTTTACTATTCACAATCAATCATTGCAAAAAATTACTATAAATTAACCATAAGATAATTTTAATATTCTAATACAAAAAATGATATTAGATTTTGAAAATACCAATTTATAAAGATCCTTTATTTTATTATATATTACCTCTCAAAAATAGTGAAATCCATTTTTGAGGAAAACATATTTTTTATGATTATTATTACTATACTAAAAATTTAATTGTTAGTTCATAAATCATTAATTAATACATCAATAATGAGTTTAAAATTATATCTTTCATAATGTGGTTAATATTATTAATCCCCACTAATTTAATGGCTAGGTTATATTGATCACATAATAATATTTCATTGTTCATTTAAGTTGGATGTTTCATGCAACATAATCTATTAGAGAGATTAAATTATAAAAAGAGATATAACATAAATTATTAACATGTTACAATTCAATTTAGATATTTTATTTACTAACTAACAATTCACTATAAAATGGATAACAATGATTGCCACTGAAGGTTTTAAAATTTCAATTTGATAATATCAACTCATGTATTTTAGGCGATAAAGACAAAGAAATAAATTATATGATGTAGGATCATAGAGAAAATAATGTTAAAGAAGTGTCTGAGGGAAATAAAAGTTACCCGACCTTGTATTATGTAGATTCTATTTGTGAAGGTATATAACATGGAATTTTTTTCAATCTAATCACATGAATTGGTTTCATTCTAATTGTGATGATGTGATCTTAAAATGACTTAAAATTCACCTATTGAATAAATTAAGATCAATTTTTATGGAAATAAGTTCAAGTATAACATTTTTGTAGACTAGATGTCATAGAGAGAATTATATGCCCTTTTTAATGGACATGTGTTTGTACTTATAATATTTATCATCATTTTATTTCTAATAAAACATTTTCTTAATCCATAAATGTAAATAATATTTGAATATAATACTTTTGATTTTTGTAGGATGCTATTTGTAGGTTTTAAACCTAATAATATTGATGAATTTTCATCTATTTTAAATTCATAAAATTTCCTATGCTCTTTGAAGTTTATGACTAGCAAGTGAAGACTTTACTTATTTCAAAGATTCCCATTGCTTGTTTTTGTCTTTGTAAGTTCTATCTGTCCTTCTATTTTTAATTTATGGTCTTATAAAGCAGACTATGGAAAGTGATGTTTTTGGTCTAATGGCATTTAAAAATGGTGATGAAGTATATATTGGAATTTTTTAATTTAAAAATTGATGTGAGTTTATATTTTGATGCTAATATAGATAGCCTCAAGGATGGGTTCACAAAAATTATGTTCAAAATTTATAGAATGGTGATACCCTAGTGAGGGGATGTGGGTGATATCCAAGATGAGCTGGTGTCATCCAATAATAAGGAAGGAAACAAGGATTTAATGGGATGGGGATATTTGACTTACCCTACCATAATAAATCTAGAAATTAGTACCTATCATATCATAATAGTAATCAATATATATGTAGTTTTTATAGAAAATATTTCCTCCCAATGTAGAGTTAAATGTAGAAAGACCTATCCTTAATGAGGAGACCTTATTCTAGGAGGGGTTATGAATGTGATGAAATATATTGCAAATCCCAGAATTGGAAATCCATCCATTATAATTTATCATGTGGGGATAGAAAAAAATCCATATGCAGTTCTAGGTATCCTCTAAAGAAATTTAGAAAACATATAGGAGAGTCGGCATGTATTTTTAGATTTGGAATATGATACATGGTAGTGAACAAAAACATTAACCCAGAAAAATAAGAGAGGAAAATTAGTATGAATGATGTGTCTACACAATGATAAGGAAAAATGGTTCTATCATTATGTTCAAACACATGAATCCCCATCATGAGATGGAAATAGTCAGATCACATGATATAATTCTAGTACCGAAATACAATCCATGGCTAGACCTAGGAAGCGTGATCCAAAATTCACCACATATCCCTTGGAAATGGGAATCATGTCCCACATAGTTCATATAATGGGGTATTATTTCATTAGATTTTTTGAACCATAATATTAGAGAAGATCAAATTTTCACATATATAAAAATATTCTCATAATCTAAATAAAACTTTTATTTAGATAAAAGTTTAATATAAGCTGGTAATTAAACAAAAAATATGTTATATAAGAAATATCCATGAAAAAAAGGTTATACAAGATTAAAAAATATGATATATTTAATTTAATTTGTGATTGACTATGCACCATATAGTTTATGTTCACATGGTATAATACTAAAATCATATAGTCTAGGGTTATGTGAAAAGTACCTTTAATCATATAGTTTGATGTCTTAAAAAGAAAAGTGGGGTTAATTTTTATATCCATAAAGAAGGACTTAAGGTCTTGCATTTTGACATCACATGGAATGGACTTTAGGGCATGCCGTTTAGAATTATATAGTCAGGAGTTCTGGTCATTCAATTTAATGTCGCGCAATGATAGATATAATATTTTCATTATTTTTTATCTATGTTTATATTAATTAATACCTTAAAATTAATAAATTATAGCTTATTTGCATCAATTTTTTTTATTTTTGGTGAATTTTTGGCAAAAATGTGAAATTTATTTAATTATAGAATTTTAATTATTTTCCATGAATTCTATATTTCAATTATAACATTGAAAAAAATTTCCAATTAGAGTGATTTTTTTAGGATTACTGTATTTTTGGGATTGAACTTACTCAACTGTAGATAGATCTAATACGACCTTCAACTTTCCCAAACTAATAAATCTAGTTGAATTTTTTTGGATGGGAGAATGGACCCCATCTTAGTAAATGATTTATATAACAACCAATATAACTCTAAATGTGATGATTAAAAATTTATTTAATAGAGAACTCAAATTACCATTTCTACATTAGATTTCATGGATATTTTCACTCATTAAAGAATGCATTGAATGTTTCAAAGTGGATAAATTTGAAGAGTCTCTCCGACCAGAAAAAGTGTTCTTTAGTAAGTTAGGCTTAGGGTTTAGTAGAAATGTCTAAAATGCTTTGTAATTTTCATTTTTGATAAAAAAATACATTTATAATTTTTCTTAAGAAGATATCATTGAGATATTTAGCCACATGGTCGGAAGAAAATATGTAAAATTCTAGAGAATGGATTCTGGTTTAGAAATTTCCAGTTCTTCATTTTTTACCCTTTTGTTGTTATTAGTTATTAATATCTTACTATTCACTATTATTCTTGGTTACACATTACATGGAGGGGTAAATTTATAAGTTATTAGGGAATGGGAGATTGTGATTTTTATAATTCTTGAGTTCTTGTACTTTATTTAATAAAATATTTTTTCTCTTCTATGAAGTTGATTTCAAAATTTAATAGTTTTTTTATTATCAGCTATGATCATATCAGTTTCAAATAATATTATTGATATTTATTTTTTAATTTATCATTTTCTCCCTCAACTAGGTTATAATTTATATACGATGGAATAGACATGGTAATAGTGGTGAATTGTGTGGTGATTGTCATTACGTGGGGGAGGGGTAATGGATATTTTTTATTTTCTATTATAAACAAGATCTAACAGAGGATTTTTTATGTCAATTAAGGGTATTTGATGCAACTATTTATCACATATAAAGGTGTGTATACTGTGCTGAGATATTGGAAATTTTTACTCTCACCATCACCATTTGACCAAGGGAGTGAGAGGAAGCGATCATGGAATCTCAATTTAATCAGCTTAGTATTGGAGAATTAGATAATTTGGAACTAGTATAGCATTAAAATTGGGAAAATAATCCTAATATAATCACTCTTCTCATATAATTTCTTTCAATTTCTTTATTAATTGATTTATCTTGTTACTTTGATTCTATTTTATAAAAAATCATATAACATTAATAATAACCATTTTTTCATTAATATATGCTGATATATTGATTGTTGTGCCCTCATGTCTGGAGACTACATTAGTTAATCACATTAAATTTATTTTATCTTAGTAAATCTTAGTTTTTTCAAACCCCATGATTAGAAAATGTCAAAGATTGGTGTTTTTTATAGGGGGAGGAAGTTCTAACAATCTAATTATGATATTTTTTAAATAATTTTCCATAATTTATTTTTTTTTCGTCAAGAAATCATAGGATGTATGCCAACTGAAATTATTCTCATTGGAAAAATTACTCAAATGTTTAGGAAAAAATGGTTCATAATAATGAGGAGGCCCTATTACAAAATGCTTATGGACTCACTTTTTTGACCTGGAAAATTTTGAATGTCCCTATTACAGGTCTCTCTAGATAAATTATTTTAGACATGGTTAATAAACTCTAAATATATTATGAAAGATTAAATTATAATGAGATAGTTACATTATATGAGGTACCACAACCTGAGCCAGAATCCCAACCATTGGTGGAATTTATTTCACCACTCAGCCTTCAAATATATTATCTAGACTATTGACCACTATCTACTGAAATTCAACTAAAATAGGAACTTTCCACTAATAAAACTTTTTAAGTGGAATAACCTCAGGGAGATGATCTTTCCTTGAACTCGTTATCTTATTTTTTTTATTGAAACTAAATTTGGTATCACCTACCCTTGTTTTAATTTTTATAATTTGAACAACAATTGTATTTCCTTGGAGGATTAATAATAAGAAATTTATGATGTATAATAAGAGGAACACATAGATTTTCCTGAACATAAAGAAAATTTAATGGAGGGAGATACAAAGGATACTAAAGTGGATTTGATGCAGGAAAAATAGATACACACTTCATAAATTTAAAGCGAAGAAATTTATATAGAAACATCATATTTTAATTTTTTTCAAATAGAATTACACTTTTACATTCTCTATGATTATTCTATTGATGTAGCATATAATGAAAAATCATTAGAGGATAAACGAGAGGTTGTGAATGTGGAAACTAAGAAAGAGGAGGACTCATTATTTATCTTCCCTTGACCATGACAGTGGAATTTAATTCCCTTGGGGGCGTATTTTGTGTATTATATCCATAGAGTCCTAAAAAATGAATAATAACAAGATGGAAGGAATAAGTGATGGTGGTTTATGATAATTAAATTACACCCACCATGAGATTGGGGATAACCGACTAGAACTGGCCATCTAGAAGCAGTCAAAACCCAAGGCCCACATGGGGGATTAAACCAATATATATCCTTATGTTCTCTTTATATTACTTTTTTCTTTTATTATAATAAATTTATTTTGTTATCTGCTCATATTTTTCTTGTAGGTATTCAGTGTGTAGTACTTAGGATCTTAACTCAATGTTGCACTCCTAATAAGTCAAGTTGTACCTCTCTTTAGAAATTAAATTCATATTATGATTCAGTTAAAAATATTTTTACACGTTAATATATAATTTATCACATTTCAGTCACTAAATTATTTAAGTGTTGGAGACGGAAGCATTTTAGTTTTGGATTTTGAAATGTTTTGGTTTGTTTTTCTATTTTTCAAAAAGAAAGTGTCTATTTTAAAATTTTTGTGTGTTTATTTTATGATTCTTTTATAATTATATAAATTGGGTGTTTAAATGAATAAATTTTATTTTTTGAAACTCAGTTCAATGAGGCAACCAATTAATCTGAATAAATTGAGCATAAATGAATACTAAAAATTACGTTGTTTCAAGTTCAAATCTTTTGAAATTTCATGACACTGATGATGATTTTTAAATCTCATCCCCATATAACTATATTTATATTTTAAATAATATTATAGGTAGGATTCTAAAAAATTTATTTCATATTATTTACATTCACCTCATTTCTTGAGAGAAGATAAAATGCTTTATTTAACACGAATTTCTTTTATTCTTGTCAAAATGTGAGTTTTTGAGGTACATGTTTTTTTAATGATCTAGTAATTAATTTTGGTATTGTGGAACTTTATAAGAGATAAATTTTTGTATATTTATTAATATATATATATATATAATCT
Organism: Viscum album; assembly: GCA_963277665.1. NCBI lineage: Eukaryota > Viridiplantae > Streptophyta > Magnoliopsida > Santalales > Viscaceae > Viscum > Viscum album. The sequence goes on from OY728134.1 coordinate 511,387,141, forward strand.
CTATTTACTTTAAATTAATTGATCATCTTATTAGGTTATCCACATTACAAGGAAATTTCTCCCATCCATCCTTCTCATGACGTGAAATTTCATGATCTATTTGATCTTAAGTGTGGAGGGATGTTGTATTGTTATGTTATACATAATTTAGTAATTATTATATTAGAAATTAATTTTTTGGATATGTTTTTTATGAGAAATTAATTTTTAAGAAAGTTAGGTCCTTTTAGAGCTTTAATGACAAAGGATCTTTGGCCTTTTTGGAGCATCCAAATGAGAAATAATGTAGTTTCTATTTAGATATTTCAAGAAAATAACAGAAGGGAGATGTTATTTTTCAGGCTAAAATTTTGGTTTCATGGTATGTCCATGATATTATCAAATACTATTGGAGATTATTTTCTACTAAGGTGAGTGATTAGGAAACCATACTTGATTGAAAATTATATTATTTTAATTTTTCTTCAAAAGTGCCAAACTTGCCATATTCAACCTCATAATTTTTCACATATAAATCCAAAAAACCAGAATCCATATAAAAAATTTGATAATTTTATATGATAAAATAATTTCTTTAACTCACATTTGGTTGTGATGTATGAAATTATCAAGTCTTTGGTGACCCTTGCATGAGTTTTTATGAGAAACTCGTCGTTGAAAATTGAAATTTGTGGGATAAGATAAAATTAATTCAATGTTTCTATATTGTTTGATTTAGTGGAGAAATGAAGAGGAAATATATTAAGTGGTCTGAATAGAAAATTTTTAATAATGGTTCTTTAGGATGAATGATATCTTATGTTTCTTATTTTCAAATTGGTGTATTTCAGGAGTATGTGTTTTGAAATTTCATTGATTTGATTTTGAGGCTTAATTCTCAAGGAGTCCAAGTGTTAAGTGTACAATAATTGATAGAGATAATAATTTAAATATTTTTCATGTGTTTTCAATTATTTAATCCATTATAGTTAATCTTTTTTATCAAATATTCATCTTTTTAGTAGTTTTGGTGAAATTTGGTATAAAAAGTGAAAACTTTTTAATTTGGGAATTTTAATAGTTTCCTATCACATATAAATTTCAAGAATAAATTTTATAATTTTGGACCAATTATTGTAATTATTTGTTTAGGCTTCCATTTTTTTTGTATTAATCCTATTAAATTAGAAATAGAGATAATCTTGACATTAACATGCACAAATAAAATATCAATTGAAAAACATTTCATGAAAAAATAATGGACCATGAATCCTTAAACGAGGTATATCATAGCAACATAACTAAAAATGGGGTGATTTAATCTATATTTGAAAGATAACTCAATTTCTCATGTTTATATTAATTTTCATGGATAAATTATCTCATGAAGGCATCCATTGAACATGCCTAAGTTTCTTGAATTTGATGATTCTCCACGACCAGAAAAAGTGTTATTGAGTAATTATGGAATTTTTTTAAACATTTCGAAATTAATTGAAATTTTTATTTTCTACACTAAACATCAATTAAAATAATATTTAAGTAGAGAACAGTGTGAAATTAGGCTAACCAGTGGGAATAAAAGAGGAAAACTTATGGAAGATAAATTCTGGAGTAGAAATTCCCTATTCTTATTTTTTCAATATTTTACACTTCATAATTTTGTAATTTTTTATTCTTCTCCCTTATTCGAGGTTTCCATTCACATGGAAAGGTAAAATTCTATGTCTTTGGGGGAATGTGAGGTTTTCCATTTTTGTAATTCTTGGGTTCTAGCACATAATTTAATATAATATTCTATCTCTTATACGAAGTTAATTTTAACTTATAATAGCTGTTCTTATTATAAAATAAAACTGTATTCAGTTCTAGATCCTTCTATAGAAGTTTATCTGTTCAATTATCCATTTTATCTTTCTGCTAGGGTGTGGTTTATATATGATGGAATAGACTAGATCTTAGTGGTGATGTACCCAATTATTATAAGTTTGGGGGGGGGGGTAGTGGATATTATTGAATTTTTGGGATAAAAAATAACTGATCTGTAATTGTTTATGGGAATTTTGGGCATTCACTAAAAAGTTCTTGCACATAGAAAGGACAGTTGACCGAGATGAGATAAGGGAGAGGTTCACTCTCACCATGGCCATTTTACTAGGGGAGTTATAGGAATGAATAACGAAATATCACTTTAAACAAATTCATAGAATATAATTGGATAATTTGGAGCCAAGATAGAATTAAAACTGGAAAACTGAACCTCACCTAATCAACCTTCTCATATAATTTTTTTCATTCTCTTTATTAATAGGTTTGTCTTGTTCGATTTTTTTATTTGTTTTCAAAAATCAATCAATTTCAAAAATACCAAAGTTGTCCACTAATTTAATGAGAAATCATGATTTTTGTGTTCTATTCTTGGGAGACAACCTATGTTAACTACATTAATAAAATTTTAATGTAGGAAATATTTTTTTTCTTCACACCCCATGATAAGAATATCTTATATAACAATGGGCTTTGGTTGTGTATTTTAGAGTAATGAAACAGGGAACTTTTGTTGTGTAGTTTAGAGTCATGCATCAAGTGATTTACATCAATAAATTTAAAGGATTATAATGAAATATACTATATCATACATGGATTTCTTGTCATGATTATTTTTTATCAAAGTGAGAGTGAGTTTCTTCTAGGTTATACAAGACTAAATGCTATCTAACTCCATCATGATATCATATATTTGAATCTATAAAATTTATTTAAAGACAAATAATTATTAGATCATATGTCCCAAAAGATGTTGCTAATGATAAAAATTGTGGTGATGTTTTATATGTTCCTTCCAGGTTCTCTTAATCTTTGAAAGATCAAGAAGGTTATGTTTTCTTGAATAAGTGAAATATGATTCTGCATTCTGAAGACTAAATTAATATAACTTTTTTTACTATCATTGATTGACATATGACTATATTAATATCATATTAATTATGTGATCTACTCAAGAAAATGACATGGATGAATTTTATATTTAAATTTTTATAGATTGAGTATCCACTATTTTATATGATTTTGAATATAATCCTTAAATATGAATCACCTCTCAATTTTATATCACAAAATTCAATGGTAGGGTTATTAATTGGTAAAATATCTCAAATTTATCTCCTGGGGTTTTTAATCCTTATAATATAATAAATGTTCACTACATGGAAGAGGTAAAATAACCATAAAAATCTTAGTTTTTTAATATATATACCAATACACATCCACCAATTCCAATCTGAAAACATTTTTCCCATATGTTTCAGATATTCCTTGACTAATGAGTACACATTGATTAAATCGGGATCAATGAAATAGTTCCTTGATCTTAATAAACCAAGGGGTATATGTTGAAATTATTTATAAATAGAAAATTGATGGAATCTCCCCTAGATCATAGAAATAAATATTTCTTTGGGTTTGAAAGGTGGTCACTTAGGTCTAACGATGCTCTAGACACATCCTATGAGGGGTGAATAATATTAAAATATCCCCAAATTTGTGGTCTTGGGTACTTCACTATAAGGAATCCAATAGTGTAGAATGATTTCAGTCATCCATAGGGTGAACAATCAAGAATATATAATATATAGGTATTCAATTAAATAGGTTTATCATGTATGGGTCTAACTATTGAATGAGGGGATTTAAATTGAAAATCTTCATAAAGGGGTGTTCTTTCCATGAGTAACTACAATATTATTTTCTACAAATTATTTATTTTCACAGAATAATTAAGTGATATTTTAGTATAGATAACCTTTCTAGCTTCCAGGGGATAACTTACATAATATTTGAAAATACCATTTAATTTTACAGTGTCATTATGGGTGGTAGATTATAGAAGTCTAATTTTGGACCCCAAATGATTCATTTTTCATTTTACATTAGGCACATGATTTGTCAAAACTGAATTATAATGAATCAATAGGGTTGGAGTTGTCTTGTTTATAGGTAGATAGGGTATGTAAATTCTTTTCATTAACTATTCTCAGAGTAAAGGATGAAAAAACCAATTTAGCCTAAGGATATTATATTGGGTTTTAATAATATCCCTCTGGATATCTCTCATTAGAAAAAAAAATTAATATTCTTTAGAAGAATTTATAAAATTTTGATAAAAATAATGAATCCCATTTCATAAAACATTACATTCTTAGTTTGATTATTCATCACATTTATAGCATTGATTGAGGATAAATGGAGATCCTCAATGGAATATTGTCTCATTTGGAGTGATAGTTCTTATGGTCCCATTTCATGGGATAGTGACCATAGTCTCATTTTTTTTCATAGTTCCACAGTATTTGTTGGAGGAATATTTTCCATTATATCAACAATTGAGGTATAGTTTTGAGTGGTTAATGAACCCTTAGGGATTCATATTTCTAATTTTATCACATGTACAAACTGTTTTAGATAATCGGAGTTTGAGTAATAGAGGGTTCTGTAGATTTTGTTGTATAATGAAATGGAATCATTTTTAGTTAATTTAGTCATTCCCTAACATGGTCACAAAAAATATCTACATTCTTATAGATCATCAAGTTATCAACTGATTTTTATAATCCCAAATGAATCATTTTCACATTATTCATCTTTTTATTTCAGGATAATGACTGATACATGTGACACATTGGATATGGGATAATTTAATTATACATAACCAAAATCTGAGATCATTTACAGTAGACCATTGATGATAAACCGTTCTTGGATTTAAAGACTCAACATATGATGGTAATTGAAATAATTTATTAAATAAGAGAAACATAAGTGTGTTATAACATTTTAAAAACATACAAAAAGATACCCAAATATTCAAAGACCGCAAATCATGAGTTGTAGAATAATGGATTGTCACAATAAAAGACCTGACTCATAAGAGTGTGTAATTATTAATAACTAATCATGATATATATAAATATATCATAATTACAAAACATATGTTTGTTTAAAAATAATTAGAATAAAAATAGTATTCTGTGGCCTAACACTATGACATTAATTAAATATTATTAATGGGTTAAAATACTATGTATCTTATTGGGGTTGTTCTAACCACTTATTAACCAACTAGGGATTGGGATAATCACCAGTGTAGCTTCATAAGAATGGGAAAACCTATCATGAATCCTCTTGGGCCTTGTAAGAATATCTATATACCATTTGATCTCATGAGATATTATACATTACCAATTTATTAGAAGGATGTATAATATTAGACCCACTGGTCATATAATCTAAATCATGCATACGTGCACTATAATATAATATGAATGATCATCATTTATTAACATCTTAATTAAGATATGAGAATGAAATGAGTTTCATTAAGTCATCCTTAAAACATCATAATCATAATCCATTGATAGAAATAAAGGTGATGGTTTCATAAGATCATACCATCAATGATTCATAACAATCCTTATGTTATATTTACATAAACAAAAAAGGTCTTTTATTAAATAATTTTTAATTTTGTTTGAAAATCAAGGGAAAACATAATTTTTATTTGGTAAAATTTTTAAAAATAAAAATCCGTGGAAAATTGGATAATTAATATCCTTTAAAAACCATTTAAACTTCTAGAGGTATCACTATTTTTATGAAAGGACGTGATGGAGGACAAATTATTTCATTTTTATACATTTAAAGTGAGAATTATTTTCATACTTTTGTAAAAGATCAATAGTTAGTTGTAAAAATAATCCTTTGAAACAAGTATTTTCAATAATTTGTGAAAAAGTCAAAGTTAGTGAAAATAGAATTTTTAAAATAATTATTTATCATTTAATTATTCATAAAAATAATTTGAACAATATGGATATGGAATAGAAAGATTCTCGACCCGAATAGAAGAAATTAGTTGATATTTCCATAAAGACACTTTTGTATCATTTTAACTATCAAACAAAGAAGAATTAAAGGATAAAATGATAACCCCATAAAGAAACATTTTATTATAAAATAAATGGGTTTTAAATATAAAATCCAATAATTTCCCCCATTATAAATTTATCTTATAAAATCCTTCAATGAAATGAGATTCTAACATAAACCCCTTACCACTTTGGTATATTTTAAATCAATAACCCCCGAAATGAAAAAAAATTAAAATAAAACATTAAATAAGATGAATTTTTTTGATTCATGATAAAATATATCAAATGTTATTATATTAAAGATATAAAAACTTATAGATTCATAACATGAAACTTGCCTTAAGGAAACAATATTGAGGCGAAGAACCCCCACCTCAAGTCCAAATTTTCCTCACAGATTATATTAACTTCAGTATAAAAACATAGATTTATTATACATATAAAAATAAACTATACCATACTTATCATAAAATATATAATTAATTTGAACCAACTTAACACTGATTTAATAATAGTTCTTAATTGAAATCATTATTTCTGGTGCTAACTATTACATTTTTCATGAATGTTTTCATTATCTGGACATGATAATCTCACCATGATAATATTAAATATAATGAAAAAACTAATATTTTCATAAATATTATATTTATTAATTATAGAAAAGTTTATTATGAATTATATATGGTGGGGAAGAAAAATTAATTACAACACTTTATTGGGAAAATAGTTCATACCTACGCATGAATGATTTTTTGATTTTCCAATGAATGGAATAAAAGAATATAAATAAAAATATATGTATAATTATTTTTAATAATATCATAAATATCATATATATATATATATATTCATTTAATATATATTTGTGACTATCCATGTATAGAAGAAATGAAAAATGAATCACATCGTTTCGTGGAGGTGGTAGTCCACACATACAAACCAACAACATTATAATTTTCCATTATATGGGATGATTAGAAATTATAGAATCATAATTATTTCATAATAATAATATATAAAAAATAATTATATCTATATAATCAAACTCGTGAAAAATAAAATACATCACCATATGAAAAAAGTAGTATGTACGTACACATATATGATTATACTCTTCTTCATTAGATAAAATGAAGGTAGAAAAATGGTTATATTATTTTACAAAATTAAGTATAGTAAATAAAAAAATGTTATTATGTTAATATTGTTATATAATATTTGGATATGGCTCTAGGATACATACACTCAAAATTGACTGGTAAAGACAATTACATCTTCCTCAGGTGTCCCCTTTATGATTGACCATAATGCCATTGTAGAAGAGAAATTTTTTCAGTCAAGGGTATTTGAATGTTCAATTTAATGTTTTTTATAGTTATATAGAAATAATATTTTTATAAAGTAAAAAATGTTTTTTATATTAAAATAGTTAATCAAGTCCCCTTGTATAGGAAAAAATAAATGTCATGGTCACAAATGTTCAACCATTGTGGGTCATGATTTTAATTTAAAAAATTCAATGTCAAATATACATGAAACATGATTTATGGGCTTGTTAATTTTCCATTAAATTGATAAAAATATATGATTTTTTCCATTTTATATTTATTTAAAAATAATTTTTCAAAATTTTATATTTTTTAAACACATTTTCATGACAATTCACAAATTTTTACTGGAAAGGCATCAAGATAATAACAGAATTTGAATAAAATGAAATTTAAAAAGAAAAATACTTTATTAATATAAATTAAATTGAAGTAAAATTTTTTAATTAATAAAATATTACTTTTATTTTTTTAATCATTTACTTGATTTTTAAAATTATTGTAGAAGAACTATGTTGGCATTCTGTAAGAAGCCAAGTTAAATTTTTGATCAATAATAATTAAAATAATTAATATCATAAACATAATATATTAATATTAATAATAAATATATGTAACCATCCATAAATTATTTTTGTCCATACAAAACGATATTGGGGATATTAAAAGAAATTGAGTGATATTTTTTTAATTATTCATTACATAAAATAATAAAAAGGTCATAATGAAAGTAATGTAGCACCAAATTGATATATTTTAAAAGATAATATTCTTATGGTAAAATTTAACACATATTATAAAATAATTTAAATCTATAGGGAGATATTCGGACCATATACCATAGATTTAACCACAGTTAAATTTTTTTACTAGTTCCCGCAGTGATAAAAGTTTATTATGGTTACTATTTATAAATGCTAAAAATGAAATAGACCTAAATAAAAATATTTAATAGTATGATTCCAAATATGAAATATATTTTTTAATATTCAATTAAAAAAAATTTAGATGTTAATTTTACTTTATGTTATCAAAATGTAATAAATAATTGTTTTTAGAAAATTTACTATGTTATGCTTAAATTTTTTTTTCTCAAATGTTATGAATATTATATTTTATTTTTAAATTAAGTGTAAAAAACTATATTCTATTTTAATAAAAATTAACCAAATGGTACCTTCTAATTACACTATTAATTGAAAAGATATAAAAAGAGTTTTTTATCATAACAAAATATAAATTATATTAAAAAATATCCATGAACATGTTTCCTTATTCAAACTAATTTTTAAATGATTTATTTTAGACCTTAAAAAGGTCATTTTATAGAGTACTTTATTAATTTTAATGTTAATATTACAACATTATGATTCCATAAGAGACATGGTACCTGAAAAATCAATATATTCCCTATTCACCCAAAAAATAACTTCTATATAAAAATTAAAAGAAATAACCTCAAGTAAAATTCAATATTATAAATCCAAAAATATATTTTATTTCATAAAAATAAAAATACTAAATTATGAAATATATCATTTAATTAAAAAATAAAAAATATAAAGAAAACTCACTTTTAAAGAAAAATGACCCTTTTAAACATTAATGTCAGTAATGACATACAATTTAATTTTTGTCATTCAAAGTTGAGTACTTATTTCCATGAAAATAACCAAGAAATTTGAATAAGGAAAACATTTCCATATGAATTTCAAAATATTGTTATGATGATTTAGACCCACCAAACCAGCATCTAGGCTATAATTGTCTAATTTAAAATAAAAATACTTCCATTGTATGTCACTGTGCATTTAGAATAAATATTTCATGTTTTACATGATATCAGATATATTATTTATTTAAAAGAAAATACATTATAAAATATCATGGTTCTACATTCTACCCATAAATGAGATTTAAACTTCAAAATTTTATCTCATGTCTTGTAAAAAGGGTTTCCAACATTTTCTATATAAATAAAAGATAAGGATACATAAGTAGAAAGAAATTAATTTTAACGCACATCGATTTCATTTACTTATTAATAGTACTTTATTATCTATGTTATGAATCTGAAACTTATCATTTCCAAAATATTTATTATACCATAAATTAACGATTTCAAGAAATGTACAAGTGAATGATTTTCATGATGTATAAATTCAAATCTATGCATTTTTTTCAATATAGAACCGGAATGATTTATCATCCTCTTTGAGGAGTTGGAGGAATTATTTTACCCTCAAGATAGAGAGTGTGAGAGAATATATATAAATTATTTCTTCTAACAATTTCAGCATTTGGTTGTGTTTTCAGTTTTTTTTTCATTTTTACATAACTTTATAATATAAATAACAATGATGAATTTATCGTGATTGAAGCAATAAAATAATATTTTAATAGATCACATGATCCATAAAAGGATGAAAAATTGTCCCTCCTGTTTCTAAAAATTAAAAAAAAACCAAAATGGCTAGAACATGTTAATGTAACATCCAATATGAATATACATTATATACCAGTCACCAAATACTCAATAATAACACACATGTTCAACTTACATCATTATACAACTAATTGACCTTAAACATCATCAAAAATATGTTTATCCAAACAATAAAAAAAATAAAAACTATTTGGTCACATATTCTTCCATGCTTAATATAAAACCTATCATTAAATAATATTCATCACTCATAAAGTCATATATCAAAAATATATATATTAAAATCATATATTATCTAATATATACTAATCATTTCTTAAGATTATCTAAATCAAAATAAAACCAGAAAAATATCATATATTCACCTACAAGGTAACTTAATATTTTTTCATCAAATAAAATTTCATTGTAGAAATTATATCCCATTTACATTAAACATATAATATTCCCAATAAAATGAATGCCTTTAATAAAATTACATTAATCACTCACACAACAAATAAATTTTTATAAGAATAGTTATTTAAACTTATATTACTAAAATATGATAACCCTTTATTCCAATTAACCATAATTTAATCATCCTCAAAGATTGTATTTTCATTAACTGATATGTGTTTCTTTTATCATAGATCCCCAATAAAATTAACCCCAAATATCTTCAAACAAAACAACATGTTAATCCTAAGAGATATATAAAACACAATTATATATTAAAACCCAAAATCAATTTCTTAAACATTCATCGTTCTCCTTAAAATCCTAAAACATAAAAACTCAAATTTATATTTAAGCCATTAAACTTCTGATGATCAATAAACATATCAAACCATAATTATTTTGTAAACTGTTAAATTATTCACTTTTTATAAATTAAAAACCTAAATTTTATTTAAACCCATCTACAAAATGAAATAAGAATTCCTCGGGCCTATACACCGAGATTCAGTGCAAAAAACATGTTCCTTATATAAATGCTTTGATACTAACTAATTATAAAAACTTTTAATTAGAAAATTAATAGAAAAATTTGATTAACATACATACCTAATAGATTTTATCTTTATTTATTTAAGGAATTTGATATCCCCTTAATTAAATAAAATTCATTTTATTATTATCAAATAAGAATTTTTCCCATTATACTAGGATTTTATTATTCCTTAAGAAAACATTTACAATAAACACACAATTTTATGAACATTATGACCTTCAAGAAAAACCATACATAATATCAATATTCATAACCTAAAGAAATGGAACATAAAAAGTTTAATATGAGATTCATATTAAATGTTATCTGGGGAGATATAAATCTATGATCATAAGTGATCATAATTTAGAAAATGGGTATAAGAACATGATAAAAACTTACAAAAACATTCCCAAAAATTCATAGACCATGGATCAAGAGTCATGACATCATGATTTGTTATATTAATATATATTAGTTATAAGTGGTGTGAATCATCAACATTATATCATAATAAATGATAGTATATGATAAGAGTTATACATTAGTTTGTGGAGTAAATATAAAAATACAAATCATATGTCAAGGCTTATGAATATGAAAATAATCATATAGTAGGAAATAGATAACAGCCAATGTACCTTATTTGGCATGGGCCAACCAAAAATTTACCATATTAATCTTGGGTTAATCACCTGTATTCCCTCTTGGGATTTAGAAAACTACTCATGTACCCTCTTATGTTTGGGAAAACCTCTCTTACAACCTCCTTGGCTTGGAAAAACCACATTTATACCCTCAATGATTATGAAATATAAAACATAACCAGTTGGATTAGAGGGATATGTTATTCCATGGAAACCAATTATAAAATTAAACCATATATAACTATTTTACAAGATCATACAAATAATAATAATTTCATCATACTGTAACTTTTCTATTAGAATTAAAAAGGTTTAATTAAATCATCTTTAAAACATCTTCACAAGCCATACAAAGTTAGAAAGTGGAAGGTATCATAAGGTCATAACCCTATTGGAACATAAAAATCCTTAACAAATATTTTAATTGATTATAATTCTCTTTTATAAAAGACTTTAAAATATTATTTGAAAATAAATATATAAAATCTCATTTCATTTGGTACATTTAAAAAAGTAAAATTTCATGAAATATGGTATTATGAATTTATATATAAAACAATTTAAAATTTTAAATCAAAATTCTTTTTAAAATAAGAACATGTTTGTGAGAAAATCTAGGTAACACCCCAGGATTCCATGGTACTCTTACCTTTAAATAATACAATAGCTTGTGTTATATGCAGCTCCGAGTTCTTGTACACCATGACAAATGAAACCAACCTTTTAAAAATATGTTATTAATAGTAATACCCCCTATTTGAAAATTTATAAATTTTATTTTTCAAAATGGACTTAATTTTTGGATTTAGAATATCAATTTTAACTTAAGGTGAATTTTTTGTATTTTTCAGAGAACTTCCAATTTTTGATGAACATTTAAAAACATCCATTATTGTTTAAAACTGAAATTTTATTTAAATAATTAATTTTTTATTTAAATTTACATTAAAGTCAAATAGATACATAATACCTATATTATTCCAATATAATTCATTGATGCCATTTATAACAATATTAAATATATAAATTTTTGTTGAACTTTTTAACATCTTTTACCTACCACATAAGCACATATGAAAATTTGCATAAAACAAAATTATTCTGCTTCTGTGAATTGAACTTCAAAAATCATACAGACACAATTTTCATCAATAAGTAAAATTTTGTTCAATATGGTGAAAATAATTTTTGGTGAATAGTAAATTTTGAATTTTATTTACCACGGTTAAAAGAAAATAGGGCAATTAAAGGAAAAATAATATTATAGTAATATAAAATTACCCACAACATATGTCCAAATTTGATTGGATAAGAGTAGTTCAACAAAAATCAACCTTAAGAAAATAATGTTATCCTTTTAGATCCACATGGGTCAGATTAGAACATTTATTATGTTTTATTTAAAAAAGTGTTAAAAGTGTTAAATTTAAATTTTAATAACTAAAACAATTTCTACACAAGGTTATACAAAAGATAAATTCAAATATAAATATTCATTAGAAATATAATAAGATTCAATACATCGTAGTATTTTATTTATAAATTTTTGACATTAAATAATTAAATTTTTTTGTGACACTATTAAGATGAAGTAATTACCTTATTGATGAATGATAAAGATAATTGATATTATAAATATTACAATAAATGTAAATTGACACTTTTGAGGACTTACAAGAATTTTATAGGTTCATATAACCTGTTATGGTTGATTCAATGTAATTTTTGTTGAAAGAATAAAGTTGTGATGTCTTTAACAAAAACCAAATACAAAGTAGTGTGAAAATTGACATAAATGAGTTTTTAAAATAAATATTATTTTATTAAATTATATAATAGACCTAAAAATATAATACTTGTCCAAATGATTTATATAAATCTACATATTTCATTAATGAACAAGTTGAGGTTCTTTTGTCATTTTATAATAATTATGTTAACCATGTTGTATAAAAATACAAGACGACATCATAAAAGTTAAACTATTTAACTAAGGGTTATATCAAAAAGATAAGGTTAATATGGTGACCTAAACATGTCTAAAACATATCTGTTGTAATTATTTCGAACCATAACCATATTATCATCGAAATATATCCTTTTGTATCTATTAATAACCAAAAATAATTTATAATAAATTAATATATCATTCTTTTTCTAAAGTGCCCCTCACATCTCCTATAAAAGGATACTTACCATTCTCCTACATTCACACCTACAAAGCCATTTTTCTTGGACAAAACTAACATAAGTCTCATAAAAACTACCCTCAAAGTATCCTAGAGGCATTAATTTTATCATAAATCCAACCTAAGGATACCTTTTGTTCAAATAAAAAGGAAGCACCCAAAGAAGAGGTAAATATTTTATCACCTCTTTGAAAGTTATTTTCTTATTCTATTTCCCCTTTATATATAATTTACATAATAAAATAATAACTATAGTACCTTATATATACATAGATGTAATTATAAATATGGTAAAACCATATTCAATATTACATCCATTATATAAATGAAAAAGTAATCATACATGCGTACATACGGCTTACCGTCTACACATCGGGTTGTACTTTGTTATTCAAAACATCATCATTTAATTTGGTATAATAATGAGTACCATTAATGTAAATAATAAATATAAAATGTTAATTATTTAGTATATATAATCTAACATCGGATTACATACGATTTCACCATCAGTAGAATGATATTGTCGCTTGTGCGTATGTACGGCTAACCGTCTCCACGATGTGATGAGATTTCATTCCCCATAATAACCATTCAAGTATAATATTCATTTGATAATTAAAAAATAATGTTTATGAACATAATATAATTCTTGATATGAATTAAATATGTCATATCCCTAACAAACATGACTTATATAACAAAACATATAAATGAAAAAGAATATGTTAACACCCAAAACAATGATTCTACTGAAATATTATTAACAAAGCAATATTAGAGGATCATACATGATATAATATTTATATATGGGGTTCTTTTTTTAATTCTATAACAATTATTTATCTATTATATAAGAGGTTAACTTACCCTTTACTAAAGAAAAGTACATGGAAAGGGTTAATTTTATAATCTCTTTATTATCTAAGGTTGATTATACGTAAGTATCTACTGGGACATCTTTATCATCCACATCCATGTTTCTTAAAAATGTATTTCAAAACATTTTTACAATTTAATGTAGTATATGTTAAAGTTATTTATACCCTTTCTTTAATTCATATAATTTTTTTGAAATGATTCTAATTGTCGTTTTCCAAATAAGGTACATTATGTCCTTTTTGAAAAATGAATGCATGAATGTTTTTTTAACTTTTATGATGGGTGAAGTTATTTACTATTATTATATCACATTCAAAGATTGCCTTAAAATATTATTAGACTATATTGAAATTAAATTTTTTCTTTTATAATTATATTACTTTTAAATGAATTCAATGTAGAAAGAAATATTTTTCTCAAATAGTTTTTGGATTGATTTCGTTTGTGTAAACATTAACTGTTGGATTTTATGTTTAATTATAGTTGATTTATTATGATACAATATTACATATTATATGGATAGTGTTATTTTATGTTTGACTGTGGATGTGTGGTTTTTATTTCATTGACGATTTTTGTTTAAAGTGTTAAAATTATGTATGTTGGTTTAAAACGAGTGTTTATGTTATGTTTAACCCTTTTCATATGAGGAATGAATTGGGAATATTAAGTGACAGGAGGGGATGTTATAACCACTCTATGCATCGTTAGGTCTCAGAAGAAAACTAGTGTCTTGGAACAAGGTAAAAATAATATTTTTATTTGTAGTCTTAGCCATATGCCCTGACTATGTGGTTATGATGTCTTGAATTATGCATTACAACATAATGAGATTAGATATTGATAATATTTGTGATTAATTATCTATAATAATATACACGTGAATAAGTAAATGGAATTATTTGATATATATTAGAATTATAATGCTGGTTTTTATATTTAAAAGGTTTGTGTTTAGGTCATATACATTTCATTAAATTTTTATTCTTATTTATGACAGTTTCTGCTATATTTTTATCCTTACTAACAATCTAAGATCACCAAAGTATTATGTTTTATTTTTTCCTAGATGTGAGGAAATCTATTATGAATAACATGTAGGGATATGCCATAGGATATGGGTGTTTTCTAAGGAGAAACAATGTTACTTTTTTATTTTATATTGCAATGTAAAAATTATATATTCATCTAGTACTTCCAAGGATATAAAACTGATCGGTATACTGAGACCTGATATCTTGTGATCCTGACAATGTTATGTTATAATACAAAGACTTTGGGTAACTGGGGTCGAGGCATTATAGTTGGTATCCGAGAATGTTTAGTACAAATCTTGGAAACAAGATTTAGAAAACAATCTGATTAGGGTACATTACCTTAAGATAAACATTGAGGATTAATATCTAAGAACATCCTACAATTTTGGTAATGTAGATATTATGTGTGTTTTCCAAGAAATGCATCTATTTCTAGATTCTACAAGTGGATGTTGTTCTGGAACAAATGTAACTAGGAATGAAAACTCGGACAAGGAGTTCTAGGATTGACATGTGGTATCCTGGTACAGAAAAATATGACTTACTTCTCCCCCATTTTGGCACTCTTAGGGTGATATTCTTAGGATAATTCATATTTTCTCTTCAAACCATTATGATGGATTTATGAATAAATAATTTCCCAAAGAAATGTTTTTTATGATTGTGGATTATATGCATAAACTGTTCAATATATGTTATGTATTTTACAACTTCAGAATTATACATTATGATTCTTGAACTAATATAGTGTATGCCATTATTTAGAAATGGTACCTAGTGGAAGGAATGATAAATGTATCGAATCACATAATCCATATAGGGATTTCTCTCCTATTGAATATAATTATAATGGAGATAGTGATGCATCTAGTACTGAACATCTTATAACAATACTGGTACAACTCACTCTAGTTATGTACAATAACCATACTCGTATGAAGAACCATGATCTACAATGTAGAGGATCAATGTTAGACAGGTTCATGAGGAATAAACCCCCAAAATTTAATGGGATTAGAAATACATTTGTATATGAGTAATGAATAAGTTCCTTAGAAAAAATATTTCATGCTTTGGGGAGTAGCGAAAGGGAAATGGGTTTTCCTGAAAATTTATCACCTCTTAAGATATGTAGACCAATGGTGGTTATTAATTCAGAACATAATGGAGGATGAATAAGTATAAAATATGGATTGGTGGGAGTTTAAATATCTTTTATTAGAAAAATAATTTCCCTGTGAACATCAATCGGATATGGAAAGAAAATTTCTGAGTCTGAGGAAAAAAGCTGATGTGAATGTCATAAAGTATGTGTCAAACATTAAAAGGATAGCACAGAATGATGAAAATTATATACATAACCCAAAAACTAATATTGATCGATATTATATGGGTTAGAACCATTTCTCCATCAATCATTAGTCTCACAATCCTTCTCATCGTACAAAGATATAGTCTCAGGTGATATCAAGATAGAAAATTAATTCTTTATGTCTTATGAAATTAAAGTGAAGAAAGAGAAGAATAGATCTTCTAAAAACTCTAGAAAAGGAAATATGGGTAATAAGATAAACACTAAATTTCTATCCTGTAGTAATTTTTGGAAGAAATACCCTGGTACATTCCTAAAGGAGATTTGTGTTTTTTACAAGTGTAGAGAAAAAGGCCACCAAGATCATGATTGCAATGGTCAGAAAGATGAAATCAATATTCAATTAAAAAGTTTTATAGAAATGTGTAATTATTCAAATTAATGTACGATGCTTTAAGGAACCAGACATTATAATTGGTCAAATGATAAATACCAAGCTTATGTGATCACTACTACTAAGGATGAAGTTCCAAATGACATGGTGGAAGGTACTTTAATTGTTTCCTCAAAATTAGAAAATTATTTCTTTGATTCTAGATCAAATAAGTTTTTTCTAATCACCCAAGTTTTCCAAGAAGATTAGATATTTCCAGTTTGACTTAACAAGGGTGTTTTCAATCAAAAATCCTAAGTGAAGTATCATTGAAATAATGTTTTGTCAATCAGTTACCATTATAGAATATAAACGTTCTTTATCAATGGATCTTATAATCATACCCATGATTGAATTTGATATAATCCTTGGTATGGATTGTATTACATACAATGATGTGATAATTTATTCTAACAAGAAAGAGGATATATTTTTTGATGATTCTAAGGAATCCCTTATCTTTAGAGTAGAAACATTACCATCTGATTCTAATCTAGATCCACCCCCAGTAGCTCTACTAAATTTAATTGTAGAGGAGGAAGTGAGTAAAATAACTCTTGGTGAGGGAAGGAATGTTCAAATAGAGGATGTACACATTGTTAAAGAATATTTTGATGTTCATCCAAAGGATTTTCTTAGACACCCTCTAGAATGGGAAATTGAGTATTCCATTGATTTAATTCCGGGTTCAAGGCCAATATCAAAGACTGATTATAGAATGACCACAGTGAAATTAGTTGAACTGAATAAACAAATAGATGAACTGGGTAATAAAAGATTTATTCACCCAAGTGTTTCTCTATGGGGATCCCCTATTCTTTTTGTTAATAAGAAAGATGTATCTGTGAGGTTGTGTATTTACTATATGGATATCAATGTTATAACAGTACAGAACAAGTATCCCCTCCCTCATATTGATGATTTATTCGATCAACTTCATGGAGATCAATATTTTTCAAAGATTGACCTTTGATCTGGATATAGTCAGATGTGCATGAATAAAGAAGATACTCCATTCACAAAATTTAGAACCAGGTATGGAAATTATGAGTTTATAGTAATTACTTTAGGAATGAATAATGTACCCTCTATTTTCATGGATCTAATGAATATATTTTTCAAGGAATATCATGATGAATTTGTAGTGGTATTTATTGATTATATCTTGGTATACTTCAAAATCTATGAAGATCATTATATCACTGATACACTATTATAAAGGCTCTTAGAATAAATGAACTATATGGTAAGTTCAACAAGTGTCAATTATGGATTTAGGAGATATATTTTCTTGTCCATATTATCTATAAGGATGGAATCTCTATTGACCCTTGAATGATAAGGGCAATCCATGAATGGAACAAATCGATGAGTATAAATAAGGAACATAGTTTTATTGGTTTAACATGTTACTATTGGAATTTCAACCAAAATGATGCCCGATTGGCTAACCCATTAACCAAGATCACATGTTAAGGGGTCAAATTTGATTGGAAAAAAGAGTGTGACGAATTTTTTGAAGAATTGAAGAGATTATTAGTCAATGATCCTATCTTGAATCTACTATCTAGGAATGCTGGGTTTGTTATTTATAGGGTTTCTTTAAAGAAAGGATATGGATGTGTCCTTATGAAAAAATGATAGTGTTATTTCCTATGCATCATAGGAGATAAAAATTCATGAAAAAATCTATCCTACTTATGATCTTGAGTTAGCAGTTGTAATCCATTCTCAGAATATTTAGTGACACTATCTATATTGTAAAAAATGTGAGATATATACTGATAAAAAGTGATTGAAGATTATTTTCATAGAGAAAGAACTCAACCTTAGGTAAAGATGATGGCTCCGACTACTTAAGGATTATGATTGCATAATCTACTACCACCCGGGGAAGGAAACTAAGGTGGAAGATGATTTGAGAAGAAAGGATCATGGAGTTCTGAACAAGATAATTGTTGAAATATATCCTATGTTCATGGATCTAGTAAACAAAAATATGGGAATTATCATTGAAGGTGAAATATAGACACCTTTTCAAAAGAATTACATAACATATTTAATAGAAAGGATAAAAATTTCTCAGACTGATGATGTAGAGTTTCAAGAGAATATTAATGTTTGGAATGATGGGATATTGATTGACTCCATATATGAAGATGTAATTTTAATATTTGGGAAGAGGATTTGTGTTCCCAACATACTTTTTTTAAAAATGGAATTGTTGGATGATGTTCATATCTCTGATTTCTCGATACACCATGGTAGCACTAAGTTGTATAGAGATTTGAAGGAATGATTTTGGTGGGAAACAATTAAGAGGTATATTTCTGATTACGATTCAAGGTATATGGTTTGGTAATATGTGAAGGCTAGAAGACATCATCCTAGAGGATTCATACAACCTCTTACCATACCTAAGTGGAAATGGGATGATATTATGATGGACTTTTTCTTGGTGATACCAATGACTCCTAGAAAGAATGATGCAATATGGGCCATTATCAATTGTCTTACCAAGTTAGCACATTTTCTTTATATAAGTGAAGATTTACCACGTGAAGGTTTTTCAATGATATATATTAATTTATTTTAAATACTTCATGGTGTACCTCTATCAATTTTTTCTGATCGTGATCCCCGTTTTAATTCAAGATTCTGGAAAATTCTTTTGAAAGCTCTAGATACTGAACATTGTTTGAGCAGTGCCCATCACCCTCAAACTCATGGAAAATAAGAACGGAGTATTAAAACCTTATAAGACATGTTGAGATCTTGCACACTTCTCTATCAAGGTATGTGGGATCAGTATTTACCTCTGGTAAAATTTTCATATTAAAATGGCTTCCATTTAAGAATTCAGATGGCACCATAAGAAGCATTGTATGGAAAGACATGTCTCGCACCAACTTGTTGGGATGTTGTGGGTGAAATAAAAATTTTAGGCCCAAAACTTGGTGGGGAAACAATGAAAAATGTTACGATTATCCAAAAATACATCAAGCATCTCAAAATAGCCAAATGATCAATGTCGATAACTAAAGGAAGGATTTGAAATATCAAGTAGGAGATCATGTTTTCTTAATGTTATCTCCTTGGAACACAGTTATACGATTCGGTAAGAAGGGTAAATTAAGACCCAAGTACATCAAACCTTTAGAAATTATAGAACAAATTAGATTTATACCTTACTATTTATAAATTTCACCAAGTCTCTCCAAAGATCATAATGTGTTGCACGTATCACTATTGAGAAAATACATGCTAGAACCAACACATGTACTCACCTACAAAGAAATATAATTGGAACCCGATATGTCATATTGTGAAGATCCTATTAGGATTCTTGATACCAGAGAACAAGTGTTGAGAAACCATACAACTCTTCTAGTAAAAGTTCTTTGGAGAAACCATAAAATGGAAGAGAAAATATGGTAACATGAGTATATTATAATGAAGAGCCACCCAAAACCTTTTATGCAATAATATTCTAGAAATTTATAGGAAAACAAATTTGATGGAGGGAAGAATGTAACACCCCAATAATGTATGGTATGATTCACTTTGAATAATATAACTTGCGTTGTACACAACTCTGAGTTCTAGCACACCACGAACAATCAAACTAACTGTTTAAAAAATAATTTATGAATAATAATACCTACTTTTTGAAAATTCATAACTTTTATTTTGGAAAATGGACTTCATTTTTGGATTCTAAATATCAAAATCATGTAAGCGATAATATTTTTTATTTTACGAAAGAATATAAAATTTTGATGAATAATGAAAAACAATGTGTTATAGTTTAAAACTGACTTTTTATTGAAATAACTATTTTTTATACAAATTTTTTTAAAGTAAAAAATATAAATAATACATATATTAGTCCAATGTATTTCATTGGAGTCATTTTATAATAAGATTAGATATATAAATTTTTTTTAACTTTTTAACACCTTTTACCAACCTTCTCGGCACATTTGAATGTTTGCATAAACTGTAATTTTACCACTTCTGTTAATAGAATTTCAAAAATCCTACAGACCTGAATGTCACCTGTATTTATAATGTGGATCAATAGATTGAAAATAATTTTTTTTTGAATAATAACTTTTGAATTTTGTTTACCACCATTAAAAGTAAATAGGGTAAGTAAAGGTAAAAATAATATTATAATAATATATAATTATCCCAACACATGTCTTAATTCAACTAGATTAGTTTATTTCGACCAAAATAAAAATTAGGAAAAAAATACGAGTCTTTTGGATCCCAATGGGTTAGATTAGGACATTTATTTTATTTTATTTAAAAAATAGTCACAAGTATGAAATTTAAATTTAAATAACTATACCTTTTTAATATCATGTTATAAATAAATAAAATTAGACTATAAATATTAATTATAAATTCAAAAATATTTCCTATATCATATTAGTTTATTTATAATTTTTAAAAATTAAATAAATAAATTTATTTTTGACACAATGATGATACATTAATTACTTTATTAATGAAAGATTAAAATAATTGATATTAGAAATATTAAAATAAACGTAAATTGAACCTTTTTATTCCATTAATGAATTTTTAAGTGAATATGTAATTTTAGGTTTGATTCAATGTATTTTTGTTGAAGGAATCAATTTTTGATGACTTTAACAAAAACCAAATACTAAAAAGTGTCAAAATTTACATAAATGTGTTTTTAAAACAAATACTATTTTATTAAATTATATAACAGTCTTAAGAAGCTATGATTTAAAAAAATGACTTAAAAAATAATAAATATGTCATTAATGATCCACTTGATGTTCTATTGGATTTTTTTAGTAACTATATGAACCATGTAGTATAAAAGTACAATAAGACATCGTAAATGTTACACTAGTTATGTAAGGGATAACTCTAAAAGATATGGTTAATTTGGTGACCTAAAAATGTCTAAAACCTATTGATTGAGGAGATTTCGATCCATAACCATCTTATCCTCGATATAAATCTATTTGGAGTGATTATAAAACGATAATAATTTATAATAAATTAATATTTCAATGTTTTTATAAAGTTCCCCTCACCTCTCTTATAAAAGAGTATTTCCCCTTATCTTAAATTCACACCTAAAAATCCATTTGGCTCGGCCCAAACCTACTCAAATAACATCTCAAATACCCTAAATTTATCCTAGATGCATTACATTGATCATAAATTAATCCTATACAGCCCTTTGGTTCAAATCAAAAGGAAGCACCTGAAGAAGAGGTAATTATTTTATCACATATTTCAAAGTTCTTTTATCCTTATACTTCCTCTTTCTATGTTGTTTCCATACTAAAATAATATATCCAAAACCTTATACACAATTAGATGTTATTATAAGTACGTAACGACCATATTAATTATTCTACCCATTATATGAATGACAAAGTCACCATACATGCGTACATACTGCTTACCGTCTCCACGTCATGATGTAGTTTGTTATTAAAAACTTTTTTTAAATGGGTATAATAATGAGTATAATTGATGTAAATAATAAATATAACAAGTTAATGAATTTTTATATATAATATAACATCCAATTACATAGTATTTCACCATCAATAGAATGGTATTGTTTCTCTTGTGTACGTACGACTTACAGTCTCCAAGATGCGATAAGATTTCATTCCCCATCATAACCATTCATGAATAAATTTAATTTGATGATTAAAAAATAATGTTTAATAAATTAATATAATTCGGGATATGAATCAAATACATCATATCAATAACAAACATGACTTTTGTAACAAAACATATAACGGAAAACAAATCAGTTAACACCAGAAACAATGATAATTGTGAAATATTATTAACAATTCAATACTAGAGGGTCATATATAATATCATATTTATGTATGTTGTCATTGTATAATTTAATAAACATTATTTAACTTTTATACAGAAGGTTAATTTACCCTCAACTAAGGAAAATTACAAGGTAAGGTGAAATTTTACAGTCCCTTTATTATCCATGGATGTTTATACATATGTATCTACTGTGACTTCTTTGTCATCCACATCCTTGTTTCATAAAACTATATTTAAAAACATTTTTACCATTTCCTAGACTATGGGTTAAATTTATTTATTCCCTTTTTTGAATTTTTATAAAATGTTTTAAAAAGAATATTTTTGTCATTTTCCAAACAAGGTACTTTTTGATGTTTTTGGCAAATTAAGGTAAGAATGATTTTTTACATATACAGTGAGTGCATATTTTTTCCACCATTATAACACCTTGAAAGATTCCCTTACAAGGTTATTAGAATATTTTAAAAATAAATGTTTTCTTTTATAATTATTATACTTTTAAATGATTTCAATGTAGAAGGAGATATTTCTCTCAAATAGTTTTTGGATTGATTTCATCTATGTTAACATCTATTGTTGGATATTATGTTTAATTGAAGTTGATTTATTATGGTACAATATTACATATTTTATCTAATGTTTTATGATATGTTTGACTATGGATGTGATATTTTTTTTCATTTATGGTTTATGGTTAAATTATTAACATTTTGTATGATAGTTTAATACCATTGTTTATGTTATGTTTCACCCTTTTCATAGGAGGAATGAATTGGACATAGTAAGTGAGGGGGCAGGTCCTGCTATATCCCCTCGATGCATCGAGAGGTCTCAGTAGACAAACTTGTGTCTTGGCACAAGGCCTTTGAAAAAAAATTCCTTGGCATGAGGCATTGACTATGTGGTTATAATGTCTGATATTATGAATTCCATCATTATGAGATAATATATTAATATTAAATGTGATTATTCAACTAGTAGAATATCCTTGTGAATTATAAAATGGAATTATTTGATTTATCTTTTCAAGATTATGATAAATATTACGTTTTAAAGTCTGGTGTTTTAGTCTTATACATTGACATAATATTTATACTTATTTATGAAAGTTTCCACAATATTGTTATCCTTAATGAGAATCTAAGCACAACCCCTTCTTATGTTATATTTTTCCTAGTATTCGAAGATGTATATTATGACTGACCTCTTGAGATAAGCTAAAGGATATAGGTGTGTTAAAATGAGATAAAATGTTACATTTTCATTTCATAATGTTATGTAAATATTTTTTATGTATCAGGTAATTCCAAGGCTATTAAACTGATCGGTCTTTAGGGACATGTTCTCTTGTGACCATTCTAATGTTATGAAATAATTCTCTAACTCTGGGTAACATGGTTCGGGGCATTACAATCAATTCATTTCATATATGTTAAAAAAGGAAATTGATTTCATAAATTTATAAAAAGTAAAATATGAGGATTATAAAACACTATTCAACATATTCCTTCTAATAATTTGTAAATAAATTCAATGTTTGATAAAATAGCATTTAAAAAATTATTATTAGTAAAACTCATCCATAAAACTATTTTAGTATCACGGATATAAAATAGAATAATTCCCGACCAAAATAGAAGAGATACCATTGGTTTTCTTTTTATTTTAATAATATTAATTTACAAAGCGGGGAAAATGAAAGAAGAAGTGAAAGAATATAAATAACTAAATTTGAATAATATATATGAGGTTTAAATGTGGAGGATCACATAATTTCAATTATTTTAAATTTAACACAAACTGCCCCATAAATACATGACTACTTTGGAAACCCTGGAACCATACACCCCATAAATTATATAAATTAAAATGGAACATGAAATACCAATAATATAAATATATTAATGTTAAAATATATAAAATGGGATGTATATACACAATATAATCATAAATAGGTGTGTAATATAAAACATGTCCTAATGAAATAATATTGAGATGAAGAACCCTTACCTCAAGTCATGAATATATTTGTAGTCACTGTAATGATTTCATATAATAAATTTATATGTATTTTAAATATATATTGTTACCATATTAATAGATGCAATAATATATATAATTTAAATATAACATCTTATCACCCATTTATTAAATTTTCTAAATAAAAATCATTATTCCATGTTTTAATTGTTATATTTTTCAGGCATGTTGTGGTTCCGTGATTTTGGACCTTGTACCGTGCTAATATTTCATTATCTCTAGAATATTTATCAGGTCATAAATATAATATTTATTTATTATATACACTTTCAAATCCATTCATATATTTGTTCGATGAAAAATTTATTAAATTACTTCATGGACATAATAGTCTATAAGTACAGACAAGTGATGTTTTCATTTTCCCACAAATAGAAGGAAAGTAAGGTAAATAATCATATATATTTATAAAACCTTATTAGAATAATAAATAAAATATTTTAATTAAATATATCAATATTAACAAACTTATAAAGTGTAAATAAAAAATAAATCACATCTCTTCATTGTGGTTGTTGTCCATTCATACGTAGGAGTGCCATTCTCATTTTCTAACATGTGGGAGGTAAAGTCGAAAGAAGATATGTAATACTTATCGAGTCATAATTATGTCATAATCATCACATATGACAATGAAATATATTTATATAACTAATTATTAGAGGTGTTGATGAAAAATAATATACTTAGCTTTATGGAGACAGTAGTATGTACATATATATGAGTGGTGATTTAATTCTTCATTAAATATAAATGAATTAAAAAAAGGTTCAATAATTAATAAAAAATTAATTATATTATAATATACCTATTTCAGTATGAAATTATGGTTATATAATATTTTTAAAATGTTTTATAATATTGAAACATTATATAGATCGGTAATGAAAATAACATCTTCCTTGAGTATCTTCCTTTATATTGAACTTTAATCCCTCAGAGAAAAAAATTTATAATACTTAAGGGGATTTAGAACATGGTGTGAAATGTTTGGAGAGGTATATTAGATTAATGTTGATATAAAACTAATCTTTACATATTTTTTAAAATGTTTGACATGATATTCTTATTATAAGAATAATCAATGGAATTTAAAAAAAACATTCATTAAGGGTCATGAAGATAATTTTAAAAATTAAAAGTGGAAAAAATGAACCGTGCATTACTGGATCAATAATTTCCCATCCAAAAGATTAAATATTTTATTTTTATTATCTTTTAATAATTAAAAATTATTTTGAAACATTAACAATCATTACAACTTATTTTCCTAACTATTCACATAGTTTGACTTTAAGGGCTTTATGATAGTAAATAAATATTAATATAAATAATTTAAAAATAATTAATACTTTAAAATTATCCACGAAATTAAGGGAACATCATAATTCGTTCACAAAATATTTCATTTTATTGTTCAAATCATTTACATTATTTTTCTACTTATTGCACAATCCCTGCGTATGTGTTTGATATAAATTAATTGTAATTTTAACATAATTAAAATTTTATTTACATTTAAATCATGAAAATATTTTTTTATTACTTTGGAATAACTATTTTTTAATATTAAAAAAATCTATTTATCCCTAATACAATGTATTATAGATTTTAAAAGAGAGTTAAAATTAGTATTTATTGTTTACTAAAAATAATATATAGATCATAATCGAAGGAAAGGGGACCAATTTGACATATTTTATAATATAGAATGGTTTTTTAGGAAATAAACTCAATTAGGAAAATAAAATTAGGGTTTGGATAGATTTAGAGACCATACCTTATAGATTATCCCCATTTTTCACAATTTACAACTTAATGTTGTGATAATCTTTTCGCATTGTTACTATTAATTTTATCTAGAATTGAAATAAAAGACATCACATAATTTTAATATTAATATAAAAAATATTTAATTAATTATCATTTAATCAATTTCCAAAATTCAAATTAATTACAATTAATATATGTTCAAAAAACACAATAAAACCCCATTTTTCAAAAAATACCCACTTTAAGTGTAAAAATAATTTTATACTAAATTTATTCATACTATTTAATCCTAAGAAATCAATTGGATTATAATAAAAAAAATAAATTTATATTAAATTTTAACCATGAAAATGATAATTCCCACATGAAACCACACTATGAAATGAAAAGATAAAAAAACTTTTTTTTGAAAAAAATATAATTTAATATCAAAAAAGTCAAACATGGGTTTCTAAATACAAAATAATGATTTAAAATTATCCATATTACTATTTAAATACATTATTAGTCAAAAAAAATGGTTTTATAAATTTTTTAAATCATACTTCATTATGATTTCAAACAAGTTATTGTATTTGAAAAATCATTTTTCTCAATATTTAACCAAAAATAAAATTCTTCTTAAAAATATCAAAAAACCTCCTAAAGAAAATATTTACATGATGAATAAAAAGAAGAATCTCATTCAATAAAATTAAAATTATAATATTCATTAATTTATCTTTGATATAAAAAATTAAAAATGTAATAAAAAACCACTTTAATAGAAAGTAAACCAACTTTTAAACATTAGTTGATCTTAACCTCATAAGATTTAATTATTTTCATTAAAAATTGTTTACATATTTCCATTGAACAAATAGACAAATTCAGATGATTTATACTTTTATAACTATATATCAAAATGTATTTACACCAACTCATTCATTCCAACCAACGACTTGGTTATAGAGTATTTATTTATTTAATAATATTTCATTAGTTTATTAAGGTTCGATTAAGAATGATATTTCATATGTTACACACTATTGAACATAATGTTTGTTTAAATGAATATTAATTATCAAATATTATGGGATTATAGAGGTTCTACCCTAGGTCATCAAATGGAATCCTTTAGATGTAGCATTATAGCCACAATCTCTAAGAACCCACTATGATGCCTCAAAGGGATGAGGGTGGTTAGAAACTCATGCTACAATATTTTACATAGATCTCTTATAATTGTTTGTTGAGAATATTTACTCCCATAGAATATATTTGAACCTTCCACCTAGTAATAAAATATATTACTCTATCATTATTTAACTTCATGAAATTAGTGTGGGTGATTATAATTATTTTCCTTAATATAAAGCAGAATTGGTATAAGAACTACTGAGGGATATTATTATGACATGGACCATTGTAGGATGATATTTATCGATATTTAATTACATTGGATATTAATATAAGTAATCACATCCAAAGAAACAAATAGTTAATAATTTTTGGTAAACTGGATAAATACTTGAATCTCAAATTATAATAGAAAACATAAAATAAAACATAGTTTTATCGAGTACACTATTATTCCCACTATAATATCGTTTAATATTAATCCTAAAATAACTCCTAATGTCCCAGGGAATGAAGAAATAATAAAGGAGTGAGGTATAATTCTCATTAAGGGTATTTCTACAATATAACTAATCTTGAATAAACACTTAATAATAAATATGGAAAATAATATTACTAAAACACAAGAAATTTATTCAATTACATGAATATAATATCTTAGGAATAAATAATGATGAAATAATTCCTTACAAATAATAATGTGAGACTGAAAAATTAACATGGATATTCAAAATAATCAAATAATCTTATAGAAAAACAAAAAATAACCTCATAATTATAGAATTCATAATATCAGACATCATAACCATGCCTGTAGGGCCTGATGCCCAAACATCTTACATAAAGGGGTATGGCCCAGGACAAATACCCAAGATAGTTTTTCCCATGAGACCTATAGAAATAAAAAGAATATAATGTGCCTCACCCATCAAAAACTATGTTCAAAACATTCCTTATATGAAAGGGGTGAAACATAATAATAATTTTTGTATAAATAACTAGAATACTATTTGGTAATACTTTTGAAAATCAGTAAACATAATCACAACCCAGCCAAATTATTATATAGAATGGTATCAAAATATTACATCCTATTTAAATTTAAAACAAACCAATTGGATATATAATAAGGTTGGTATTGTTAAAATTATTCCCAATGGAGCATAAATGAAATAATTGTTGTTTTCATGTATAAATTTTATTGCTATAAAAATTCCATTACAAATATTCTCAAAGGAAATATTGTTTTCCCTTTGAAAATAAATTTCAAAAAAAATATAGAATATAAACAAAAATAATTTCACTAAAAATTTCATTTTAAACTTAATTAATCTTCAAATAAATAAGTGGTCATGATGGTGGGTAATTTCTCACACACCATATAAGTTATAGAAACATTCCATTCACACTATTTAAAAAAGATAAAAAGTGCGTCATTCAGAAAATTACATGAAGATTCATTTTTAAAAATTGAAAAAACATGGTTAAAATTTATTTAATAAATCATTTTCATATTGTTCAATCATTCATTCTTTTTTTAGAAGATGTGAATATGGAGGAAAATGGGTTTTCGACCAAAGAGAGAAATGAAGTCGGTTATCATTACAAACGTTACTTTCATGTCTTTTTTTCTTTGTAAGTGTTAAATGAGAGGAAAAAAACAATTCTAAATAAAAAAAATAGAGGAAAATAAAATTCATTTCTCACTTAAAATATAAATAATTTTATTTCATCATCATAATCAGAATCATTAACAATCTTGATAAATTATGAGATTATAACATAAAACATTTCCACCTTGGTAGCTTATGAATCATAGTATATATGAAATAAATAAAATCAAATGAAATTTTAAATAACATGAAGATAAATTTATATATAATATAAACTATAAAATTTTTATTATATAATTTTTATTGAATAACTAAGTGTTGAATATGAATTATCTTTCAGCGATGCCAAAGTGAGACGAGAAACCCTTGAAATGATCATGATGTTGAAATAGTGAATCGATTATGTGTATAAAATGAAAATACATATATAATTAATGTGAATAATATAAAAAATTATAAAAAGTTATTACCCACATAATATAATAATATAAATGAAAATGAATATGTAATATATCCCAAAGAAATGAAATTAAGTTATGAAATTCTTTAGTAATTGATAATTTTCAATTCAAAACCCCATGGATTGAATAATTAAAATTTTAACATTAAAATATAATTATTTAAAAGTTATTGATCACAAAACATGTAAATTGGGTAGTATAAACACCAAATAAATGAAATTAGGTTCATAACACTATATTATGGCTCAATGAAATGAAATTGTGAAAAAATCCCTTACCTAGGGTCTGATTACATTCATATGTGTTTGTACCTCAGGTATAATAAATATATATTTATTTTAAATATATTAGAACCCCGTAAATATATATTCAATACCATATATGATGTGATTTTATTCTTTTATGGTCAGTTTATTAATAATTCATTGTTCAAATCACAATTTCATGTGGTAATTGCATCATTTTTAATTTTTGTTTTGGTCTGGTAACATCAGAGATTTTATTTTAATATTGGTTAAATAATATCCAGAATTATGAACATGATATAAATATAAGAATTAATATTTTTTATAATTATTTATTATAGTCCATAAAAGCTTGAAATGGAGAAAATGAGATGCACTTTTCATGGGGACAATAGGTCTTACAAACACATGAACATTGTTTCTATTTTTCCAACATATGTTATGTAATAAAGATAAATAATATTTCACATTTGAAAACAAACTATTATATAAAATATTTCATTTATACTCATTTAATATATCCTTATTATGATAAATATCAAAATAAAATGAAAACCAGTTCAAATCACTATGTAAAAGCGGCAATCCAAACATACGCTGAAGCGATGTTATTATTTTCCAGTAAATTAAAAGGTAAGAAGGTATATGTGATATTATAATTAAATATGTATATTAATTTCATTTATTATATATATATATATATGTTAAATATAATTATTTTCAGTCAGAGAGGATATGATGGAAAATGAGTTACATCGGTCGACAAGGCTGTAGTTCTCCATACAAACGACCGATGGTTTTTTCCATTATGTATTAGATTAAATGAATATATGTTACTAAATTAATATCTAATTATATATTAGATACAGTTTAATATTTTTATCATATTTTGTGGAGAGTTTAAGGAGTTAAAAGAAGTAAAATGAAAAGGTATGGTTAAGAATTTTATCTCTTCTTCAGACAACCACATCATGTTTATACCTGAAGCCTTTCAAGACTGGATTTTCAATCATAAAAGGAATCTAATATGAGGGTATGGATTTAAGGGTGATACTTTTCAAGATATTTTTTGAAATTAATGTCTTTTTGAGTGTGAAGAGGAGAGGGGTGACCTTTTATAAGTGTCAGCAAGGGCACATTTGGAATTTTCAAAAGAAAAAGTGATACACACATTTTTTTTATGACACATGGCACCAAAATGGCTCATTTAAGAACACTAAAAGAGACAAGATCAATATAAATTAATAAACTATGAATTTAATATGATTAATGGTTATTTTAACCCTGAAAAATTTAGTTTTACCCCCTCATATACCCATTTCAACCATAAAAATGATAATTAATTTTGAATATTTTTATTCTATATTATAAAAAACTATTTTGTTGAAAATATTAAATGAAATTAATAATTATTATTAAAAATATTGAATCAATTTTTTCAAAATTAAATTCTCATTAGTGTCTTCATTTAATGTAAAATTAAACTTGTAGATACAGAAAAAAAAAGTTTCCCAATTAAACATTTTCAAAACTATAAAATGTTTCTATATACAAATTAAACATATAATTTATTTAAACAAACTAAATTGATTTAATAATAATATAATATAACTACTATGATCTTTAATATTTTTTAATATAATAAAACTTTTTATATTCTTTAAATTATATGACTCTTTGCAAGAAAACCCATCATTTTTCATTATTCTTTACAAAAATTAATCTGTTTCAAAAATTAACAAATATTAAATCTATGAAAATTTTTACATGAAAATTTATAAAATAATAATATAATTTTGTAATATAATGTTGCTAAAATTGGTAAAAATTAATTATAATGTTTTTGTACAAATATAAATGTGACCATATTTTAGAAAAATGCAGTATTTTCAGAAAACATTAATTTTCATTCAAATGATTCTTATTTTAATCATAAGAAATTGATACCCATTTAATTTGTTTTATATATATGTAAAAATTTTAATTTTCCTAATTTATTAGGTCATATTTATAGCGTCCTATCTAACTACATGGTTATAATGGTATACTATATTATGATTCATTTAGAGTTGGGTTGTATATAGAACAAGCAATTAAAGTGATTAAATTTAATGAAATATATATTTTTTGTTCAATTAGGCTTGTTTTTATGTGTCATATACACTGTGAAATATAATATTATTCATTAATAATTTATGGGTGTTACATTCTCCCCACCTTTAAAAAATTTTGGCCTCACAATATGAACCTACACAAGGAAATCTAAGGTTTTCCATTTGAAAATACCCTTTTTCAAAATCGACGTCATAAAAAGAGTTGAAAAAAGTTAATATTAAAAGAGGTAAAGGGAAATATTAATTTCATGTTGAATAACAGATAACAGTGTTTCTAATTATAAGAACATTAGTTGGATGTGAAAATATGGACGTGGAAGAATAAATTTAAATAATGAGGTAGATTTTTATAGATCATTGATCATAAGGAATTGAATGACAAAAATAAAGTTAAAAATAAATAAATAAATAAATATTTAATTAGAAAAAATACCATACACTCATTTTTATGAAGTTAATAAGATTAAGTTATTATTTACATATCCATTTCTTAAACATGATAGATACTTTTATTATCACGATAGTGAACACCATAAAATATACCTATAATTCCATATTTTAATTATACATTGATCAATTATGAACTCCTTTCTTACTCATTAAAATGAATAACCAAGATCATTTTTATATGTGGAAATCTACAATAAACTTATAAGAGATCATAAGTACCATAAAATAGTGGCTAGTTCATTAGTATGTTTATAAATAGTTACAAAAACCAACATGTTTCAAGCACATTATCGAATAAATTACATTAATATCTAAACCATAACAATAACTACCAAATTTTAATATATTCCATATGTATTTATCTATAAATATTATTAAGTAAAAGTAGTTTCATATTATCATGGAAGTTACATAGACGAATAGTAGGCACTACACACTTTTTATCCATTAGTTGTGGGTTAAGCTCTACTGCCTTTCCGGGTATGAAAGGTATTCACACTACATGAGGGTTTTCTATTTAATAAAACAATATTAATATAATTTCTATAATTTTACCAAAAATATGATCAATAGCCTTAAAAAAATGTAATCAAATATTTTTTTATATACCATTTTATAGGTAGATTATTTATTTTCATGAAATTAAATACTCTTCATTGACTGTTATTACATTAAAAAAATAATGATACTGATCCAAAAGGTTATTATTAAATTTAATATTATGTCCACAAAATTTAAGGCATTTTTCTATAAAATAAATATCTACAAAAAAATATACAAATCTAATGAGTTTAATTTCTATTAATGTCTCAAAAAATCTCTTAAATCCTTATAAACTCCTATCACATAGACCCTCAAAAGGGGTGTTTAGGAAATTGAACATATAACCCTCCATAAACACATAAACCTTTGTTGGAAACCATAAATAATAATTAAAAATTATATGAAATCATAAATGATTCCAAAATTTACATAATCCATTGATGTTTTATGATTCCTATAAATAAAATACCATTCGTAAAAAAATTTATACAATGTAATTATTATATAAAAACACAATATAACTTCAATCATTCTACATTATTTTTATTAATAACATAAAATAGATCATTATCCCTTATCATCTTGTAAGGTATATTCCCTTGATTATTTGAGAATTCATTTTTTTATTTACTTATCTCCTTAAATTGGAAATAGTGATCAATATAGGTTTAT
The DNA here is from genome assembly GCA_963277665.1 of Viscum album. NCBI lineage: Eukaryota > Viridiplantae > Streptophyta > Magnoliopsida > Santalales > Viscaceae > Viscum > Viscum album. Next base: position 511,421,186 of record OY728134.1, read on the forward strand.
TTCTTACCCTTTCATTTAGATGATTATTTAAAATTCTTTCCCCATATTATGCACGCTCCCATTCACTTTATTCATGTATCAGGGTGTTTATTTTCACAATTTTTACATAAGGGGAAATCATTATTTCCCTTTCCCCTTTTTCTATTATTTCTATGGCATCCACTTCTTCTTTTACTTCCCTATGAAAACACAAGATTTGTAAAATTATTTCTTTGACTTTATATCAGATGATATTATGTTCTTGTATGATTAAAATTCTGGAAAATATAGTGCCCTTTAATTGATTTGATTAAGACCATCAAATAAATGGTCAATCATGCTCTTGGTATTACATATTTAGTCCAATACAAGTGTTGTTAACCTTGTAATGTTAGCTTCATTCTTAGTAACATTTATTTATTTATTTTCCCAGAAAATCAAGAATTTCCTATCCATATCCACTCATTTTATACAAGGAAAACCTTTTTTCAATGAATAGTTACTTCAAATATAACAACTCTGTGTTTGTAATTTCTATTTTATCCTTTGTGATTTTTATCAATTGCCACCATTTATCTGCATCTACTGTGAAATGATAATCCTATATGAAAACCTTATACATTTTATTACATCACAAGGTATGAAATATCCACTCTATGGAACTTATATATTTCTCATAAAAAATAGATTTCTAGTTATATTGAATGATGTAGGATTATAACATATGATGTTGTATAACATTGTTACTCCACATGATGGATCAGAAGACAACTTCATGTAGGTACGGTTATTACTAAAAACAATGTATGCTTCCCCAATATGGCTATACTTTGATCAGTTCATACTATAGGCATAACTCTCGATTCAGTAAATTTCCATGTATGGGAATCCCTATAGGCAGTGCGTTCATTGATATGTTTCCCATTCCAATGGAATTGCGACATATCTAAATAATGGAATACTCTAGACAAGATCATTTCATTATGAAACATAATGTACTATCACAAAAATAGAGAAATAATTTACACAAATTAATAAATTTATTCATAGAGACTCTTGTAATAAAAACCGCGATTTCATTGGGAATGTTTTCAAATCAGAAACATGTTTTAAAATCATTCGTAATGTTTTGTAAAGAAAAATTGAATTATCCCAAGGAAATTATTTGGGAGTGTCAAACTAGATACATAGTAATGCCCACTGTTTTTTACCAGTGGATGATCAAGTCAAATCTCATTTCACCATTTTTTGAGTTATTAACTCTAGGTAAATATTTTCTAGAACCACATCCACTTGTTGTATCGAGACATGTATGTATTTCTAGGAAAAACTATATAATATCTTCCCCATAAAATTATTTTTATTTTATTATATATAGTTCCTAAAATTATATAATAGCATTATGTTATATAATTTATTTATTCCTTAATATAGTTACCAAGGTTTCTAATAAATGTAATATGACACCAATTGAAATGACCCCAACCATAGTAGCCAAGAGTTGGTGGTTAAATTATTACATTAGAACATGATGATATGGATTTCATCCTGATGGCTTGAATAGTTTAGTTGTCTTAGAAAAATAGATATATTTTCGAATAACACATTAAAATTTAAAACATAAAATACAACATAGTATTTTATTTGAGTACACCATTATTCCCTTCAGTATATACCTGTTTATCAATCATAGAACAGTTCCTAGCCTCCTATGGAATGAAACCATAAGTAAGGGATTCATTCTTATGATTAATAAGTGTATAAATTGGAAAATATAAAAAATGAATAAAAAAAATGTATAATATATATAGAAATTTAAATAATCGAAAAACATTCAATTCAGTCAATTACATGAGAATATCATAGATAGAATAAATGATAATCAAATAATGACATATAAATAATCACATGAGAATGAAACTTGATCATTTATATTTTAAATAATTAAATTCTCTTATGGAACATCAATAAATAATATCATAATTTATTAATGTGTAATTATAGACACAATGACTATATCATAAATGTTGCATTCTAAAAAATTTTATATAAATGGGAAAGGGTTCGAAAAAATATCCAAGATAGTTTCTCTCATGAGACTAACTCAGGCATCGAGGGACTATAGGGGTACTTGTCAATCATGTATTATGTACAACAGATTCATTATATGTAAGGGGTGAACCATAATCAACATAATCCTTGATATTTAAAAATTTTCATAAATTTTTTTAATACTTTAACCAATTAGTAATCACAACCATAAACCATTCAACATAATAAGGTGAATTGTATCAAAATAGTACATTCCCAATCAGAGTGATCATAAATCATTTGGTGAAATTAATAGGATAGTATGATTACAAAATATTACCATGTATCATAAGTTAAATAACAATTTTTTTGGTGATGGATAGAAATGTCATATAAACATTATTAAATACATTATCCTCTTCACTATGAAAATAAATTTCAAAATCCAATATTATCTAGAATATTCACAATTTGTTTATTTAAATAAATAATTTTCAACTTTAAAAAGGAATATTCAAAGAAATTAGTGGTCTCGGTGGTGATTACATCCATATAAACTATTTAAGTATTAAAAAACATTCATTCCACACTAATTTAAAAAGGTTAAATAATTCTTCATTTGGAAAATGAAAAGAATATTACTTTCAAATATTTATGAAAAAATTGAAACATGGGTAAAAATTTCATTAATAAATCATTAGGATAATTTTAAAATATTATAAAAATCATTTTTATAGAATATAAATATGGAACAACAATGTTTTTCGATCGAAGAGATAAATGAAGTTTGTTTTCTTTAAAAACATTATTTGGTCCCATTTTTTTAAAAGAGGAAAATGAGAAGAAAATATTCCTTCTATAGAAATAATCGGAGTAAAAATTAATCATGATTTTCATGATATATATGTCACTATATTTCATCATAGGGAACATAATGAAGACCAATCCTCATAGACAAATAGATTGAAATAGATACCTTTACCATGTTGGTAACATCATAATCAGAATCCCCATGATGGGAATAACGTCAATAAAATATTCAAATACAATAAATATAAATATATTCATGATATAAAATATAAAATTGGTAGTATATAAAACAAATAAATTAACTATGTGGGGAATTTTGCATATGAATCATAGATGAAAAACTAAGACGAGAGACCCTTGTAATGATCAAAACATTGAAGTGATAATTAATCAATGAATCAATTATGTGTATTAAATTTAAATACAAATAAAACATGTTGAAATAAAAAATAATATATTATAGATTCATTGAAAAAATATTATTATAAAATCAAATACAATTATTAAGCAATATAACCCAACTAAAAGAAATATAGTTGTGAAATTCATTACAAATTTGAAAATTTTAGTTCAAACCCCCTTTGAAGAAATATTTCAATCTAAAAACATTAAAATAAAATTAATCATGAAGAATTCATGATATTATATTTAAAAGGGGTTGATTATTCCCCATATAAAATAAATTATGTGTACAACATTACAATATGCCTCAATGAATTGAAATTGAGACAAAATCACATACCTCATGTTCAGTTTCCTTCATATGTGTATGTATGGCATGTATATTAAATATATATTTATTATAAATATATTAAATAACAATATCAAAATATTTAATTAATTATATTTTTTAATTATATTCTTTTATGACCAGTTTATTTACTATTATGTGTTAAAATCAATTTTTAGATGATAATTGCTTTCTGTTTTATATGTTTATTAGTATTTTAAATTTGGTCTTTGACATTGGTCATGATGAAATAATATATATAATGATAACCATGATATAAATATAATATATAATAATTATATAAGTATTTATAATAGTCCGTATATGATAGATATGAGGAAAATGTGTTACACTATTCACGGATACGGTAGACCATACGTATATATGAACATTGTCTCTATTCAACCTAATGATGGAAAAAATAAAAGTAAAAAATATTAAACGTTAAAAAACATAATTATATAAAATATTTCATACATATTCATTAAATATATCCTTATTACTATCAATGTCAATGAAAAATTAAAAACATTTCACATCGCCATGTGGAGGCAGTAGTCCCCACGTACGCAGAAGCGATGTTATTATTTCAAATGAATTGGAAGGTAAGAATGTATATGTTACATAATAATTCTAGATGTTTCTTAATTTCATTAATATAAAAAAAAATCAATTAGTATATGCAGTATTGAAAAGTAATGATGGAAAACTAGTTACATCAATTCGCGAGGTAGAAGTCCTCCATAATCCCAATTAACGGTTTCTTTACTCGTTTTAGGGAAGATGAGGTAGATATAAGTCATTAAATTAACATAATAAAATTTTAATATATATTATGTACCAATTTTATTATTTTATAATATTTGAAGAATATTTTAAGGATTTATAAGATTAATTATAACAAAACAGATGGTTATGCACTTTATGTATTCTTCAGACATCCTCTTTCAGTTTATTGATAAACCCATCATATATTGGATTTATGGTAAAAAAAATACTATAGCAAGTGTGGAGGGATATATGGAATATAGTTTCTATGTAATGGCAAAAAATGGATTTGGGGCAGGAATATTATAGGATAGTGGGTGTCATTTTATTTTTGCAGGAGAGAAAAAAATTGGAATTTTTGAAAAGAAAAAGTGATTCCCACATGTTTAATATAACTAAATGTTCAAAAACATTGTCCTTCTCAAACCATGTAAGATATAAGGTCAGTATGTTTCCATAAAATTTTAATTTTACATTGTTATATGTAATATTCATTCTTAATTGTTTTTAACCCATGATAAACCTATTTTGACCTTAAGGACGATAATTATTTTTTATTATTATTACTATTCATTTTGAACAAAAATGAATATTAAATTGTTATAAAATTTTAGTACTTTATATTAAAAATATTAAATCCATTTTTAAAAATTAAATTCACTGATGTAGAAGAAGTTCATTTAAAATTATAACCATTGATGCGATGAAAAATGATTTTCTAAATGAAATGTTTTCAAAAGTATAAAACATTTTTATATAAAAATGGAACATATAAATGATTCCAATAAACTAAATTGAATTAATTATAATATAACTGAACTAATATTACTTCTAAAACAATTTTAAAAAAGTTAATTTTTTTATTCTTAAAATAAAATTGATATTTTCATTAAAAATCACCATGTTTCACTATTCATCATGAAGTTTATCTTTTCGGGAAATTTTAAATGAAATCACTTTATGATAATATTTAAATGACAACTTAAAAAATTTAGTATCTTTTTTAAATTATATTATCCAAATGTTGTAATAATTATTTTGAATATTTTTGTTCAAACAAAATATAAATCTGCAATTTAGAAAAAAAATAGTTTTTTAGAAAAAAAATCCATTTTTCAATTGATTATTATTTTATTCCATCGAAATAGATAAGAATTGAATTTATTTTATACATGTTTAAAAAATATAATTTTCTTAATTTATATATTCCTATCCATACCCTTAAATTTAACTCCAATGATATAAAGGTATATATATCATGGTTCATTTAGACTCAGGGTTTCAAGTACCATAATCCTAAAAAGATATTAAATTTCAATATATATATTTTATGCAATGCTTAAGATAAATGTTTCATTTCTCATACACTATCTAAAGAGATTCCTTTCTAATTTCATGGTGTTACATTCTCCCCTCTATCAATTAATTCTTTCCTAACAATTTAAACTTGATCATGGAAATCAACGGTTTTTATATGAAAATAAATTTTTTGAAAACCCACATCGTAAAAAGGGTTAACAAAAATTAATATTAAAAGGGGAAAATGGGAATTAAAATGTAAAAAATAATAAAACATAATGAGGTTTCCAAGAATGATAACATTGGTGGGAAGTAAAAAATATAGACATGGAAGAAAAGTGAATATAAATTTGTTTTTTGATTGAGATCATTTATCATAAAAAATCAAATGATAAATTGAAAGTTAATGAACAAAAAACCATAAGTCTTTGATGATTTAAAACACCATCGATTCATTGAATATGAAGGTAATATATTTTTTTTATTTCATCATCATTTCCTATATTTCAGGGGCTTCTTTTACTATAATGATAGTAAACACCAGAAAATATGCTAACTATTTTATCATTTGGTTATCATCAAATCAATTTTTAACTTATTTAATACTATAATAAATTAATATACAATGTGATATTTTATGTCAAAAGATAAAAAATTAAATTTTATTGGATTATAAGATTAATTAAATAGATAGAATTCCTTTTATATGTCTCTAAATATTTACCAAAACCAAAATGGCTTGCACGAGTTTTCTTTTATAATATATTAATATATAAACGTAAATTATAACACCAAAATATTAATCCATATAGTATGTTTTTACCAATAAAATATTTTAACTACAAACACAATTGTATTAACCTAGACATCTTGTTAGCCGGTGGTAAGCATTTCACCCTTGTCTGCCTTCAGTTGTAGGTTTGTGCCCCATGACCGTAGAATATTAGAAAGGTTGTCCCCCGACATACGAGGCTTCCATTTTCTAAAAATATATTTATAAAATTACAATTATCTTCCAAAAAAATATGCTGAATATCCTAAAAAATATGATTGTTAATCAAATCACATTTTAACAGATATGGTTATCTATCTAAATTATTATTTTCCATGAAATCCAATAATCTTAATTGAAAATTATTTCCTTAACATCACATATAATATTGAACCTAAAGGTTATCAATAAATTTTAAATCATGTCCAAAGATGTAATGTTATTATTCCTTTAATAATTTTTTCAATAAACATATACTAAACAAATCAGTTGTATTTCTAAAAATCATTCCAAATTTTCATTGATATTGATAAACTCTCATAAAATAATTCCTCAAGAAACTATGATTAATAACTTGAACATATTATCATAATGAAACTCATAGACCCATGATGGTATCCACAATTATTAAGTTAATGTTATATGGATAGATATATACTTCCAAAATTAACACAATTATGAAATGTTTTGTGATTCTCATTAACAAATTACAATTAGTAAAGATACTTCCACAACATAAATCCTAAATCAAAACACACAAGCACTTAAATCATTCTAATTTACCTGTATTAATAACATAGTCTTTACTTTCATCCCTTATAATCATCTAATATATATTTCCTTTACTCTGGTTGTATATATTTTCATAGTGCGCCATCTCTTTACAGTTGAAAGAATAGAAATTAATGGTTTCTTTCTCACACTTCAATTCACATTCTTGATAGCCATTCTCTCCAAACAAGAAGATAACTCCCATTCCATTTATGAAAGTTAATGGGTGTATTCCCACTATTATCAAAAGTAGGAAAATATTTAATTCCCTTATCCCCCTTAACCATTTTTTTCATGGTTGTACTATTCTTATCATGTTTCCTAGTGAAGAAATATGACAAGGATAACTATTTCTCTATCTTGATAGAACATGAAACTATTTCCTTGAATGTTGTGAATGTCTTTTGACTTTTTTTATTCAAAGTATTGTCTTAATAACAAAAAATAATAGATCAGTATTTATCTTTGGATTATGAACATAGTCTGAAAAATTAATTTCTAACATTATAAATCCAGTTTCACAAATAACAATATTTTCGTCTTCTTTTTGTCCTAGAATCACGAATTTTTTCAATATATCCATTCACTAGCAGCTATGAAATGATTTTACTATAAGAGTAACTTAAGATCATTTCACTTCATATTTCTTATTTCCTCTTCATCCTTAGTGTTTATATCAATGACCACTATTGATCCACATTTCCTAAGAGAAAATAATTTCCATAATAACCTCACCCCTTTCATTATTCCACAAGTTGAGAAATATCATATCTAAGGAGATTATCAACATTGAAAATATACAAGGATTTGAAGACTCATTTAATGAAATAGGTTTATGATTCATGAATCATTATAACATTATTACATTTCATAGTGGATCAGCAGGCTTCCCTATACAGGTGATGTTATTAAACATTACATGTTTAATCTTCCACAATACGTTTATAATTTGATTAGTTCTACATATAGCTCTATCTTTACATTCATTATCTTTTACATGAGGGAAATACATATATGGAGGACATGAATAGATATCGTTCAAATTCCTTCATCTAGGCCCAAATTAGAAAATATGAAATAAATTGGATTAGATTGTAACAACATAATACATAGTGTATAATCCAAATACTAGTGAATCAATTAACATAAATTGGAAAATTGAAGAATAGTTGATGTTATAATCCTATACATTGTTTATTTTTGAATCATTTAAAATTTAAAAAAAATATTTAAAAATATTTTATAAATTTTTAAAAATAAAATTTTAATTATACTAGGAATATCACCTCGGAGTGTACTTTTTTAGTGTATTAAGGACTATTTTCATGAACCAGGTGATGATTGAGAAAAATTCCAATTCACCCTTTTGGTATTCAATTCCCCTATGTATAACTGTGATAGAAAAACCTCCACTTTTAGTATCCAGATATAGATTTATTGCTTGGAAAAACCCCAATATAACATCCAAACCAAAATATTATGATTCTATTATACACATATCATTGAAATATATGATAGAATTATACTCCATAATCTATTTTTTTATTAAAACCAGTTCCCATGGTTTTTAGTAAACATCCTCTAATACCAGCTATAATGACCGTGACATGAGTAACTTAATGTCGTTGGATAATTTATTACAATAACACTACATATAAAGAATTGAATTCCAAATGACCTAATAGTATTTTAATATTAGTATGCTATATGCATACTAAAATCACATGTTACAATTGTAATCATAAAACAAAATATTTTATTTTCATTTCATTCACTATTTTCCCTTTAGCATATCCCTAGATGTCAATTATAAAAACAATTTGTAAATTCACTGGTAAATAAAACTTATGAAATGGTTGAGATATAATGTTTAGTAAGGGTATGCATTCAATTTAATAAATCATTAATTAATAAGGAATAACCAAAAATGAAAGGAAAATAACTTGAAAACATTCCATTAAATCAATTACATGGGAATAATATGGGAATAATATATGATAATAAAATAATTCCATATAAATATTCACATGAGCTTGAAATATGACTATGGATATTCTAACTAATTGATTACAAAAATGGAAAATAATTAAATAAACTAATAATGATGGAATACAGTATTCAAGATATCATAACCATACATTCAAGATCTTTTACAAGGAATATTATGAAAATGGGTAATGTCTCAGCCAAATACTCATGCAATTTTGTCTCATGAGACCTACTGATGCATCGCGGGCCTATAGAGGGACACGAACTTCACATACCTAGTCTAAAAAAATCCACACATGAAAGGGGTGAATCATAATTAATATTAATATTTTTATTGAAAAACTAGCATAAATAGTTTATGACTTTCCTTGTAAATAAACATAATCACAAACCATTTTGTGTAATATGGTGAATCAAAAAAACAAAGTACACCCCTAGTCAATGTGAACATAAAACAATTGCAGAATTAATAAGGGTGGTATTATTCCAAAATTTTACTAATGATTCATAATTAAAATAGGGGTTCTTGTTGTTGATGAATATAAATACAGAATAAATTTCATTAAAACATTCTTTAGGTGAATAACTTTTTTACTTTTTAAATCACATAAAAAAAATAACACATAAAATATAAATTAATTAATTATATTAAAAAAATACATGAAAATTTAAATGTAATCTTGAATGTAATGAGTTTTCATGATGATGGTAAATTCTATAAATTTCATACAAGTTAAAAAACATTCCATTCACACTATTGTAAATAGGTTTAAATGTATATCATTTGAAAATTGACAAGAAGTTACCATTTAAACAATTTTTACTATATTAAAAAATGGATTATAATATCTGTTATAAATAATATGGATAATGTTAAAAATTATTGAAAATATTATTAAATTTTTTTGATTTGGATGGATAAGTGCTTTCTTCTAAAGAGAGAAATTAATTTAGTTTTTTAAAAAAAATTAGTTTTCGATCTTTTATTATTAAATGGTGTAAAATGAGAGGAAACCATTTATTCTCTTGAAATTACTATAGGATTATAAAATTATTGAGTTCATGAAAAATTGATCATAATTTTCCATAATTCGAAATATAACCATGAACATTCATAATCAATAAAAAATTATAACTTAAACCATTACCATAGTGGTGAATTCTAAATAATAGTAGCTATGAAATAAATAACATCAATTGAAATATTATATACCATGAAAATAATTGACATAATGATATATCGTATCAAATGGTAAGAATAAACAGAACACAAAATAACTATGTGGTAAATATGGAATACGTCCCAAGAAAGTAAAAGTGAGATGAGAAACCCTTACAATCATCATAACATTGAAGTGGGAATTAATAAATGAATAGATTATATATATCGAATAAAAATACACATAAAATAATTAAAAAAATAAGATTATTAAAATTAATTACATACATAATCTTATAATATCATATAAAATGAAGAAGTTATACAACTAATTGAAAATAGATTGTGTTATGAAATTTTTTAATATGTGGAAATTTTAATTTCAAATCCCCTTATATGAATTAATTAAATTTAAAATCATTAAATACTATTATTTATAATTTATTCATGATATTAAATTTATAATTGTTAGTATAAACACCATATAATGTAAATTCAGTGCACTAACATACAATATGCATCATTGAAATAAAATTGAGACAAAATCCATTATCTCAGGTCTGATTTCAATCCTACAAGTCCATAAAACATGTGTAATAAATATATATTAATTTTTTTAACTATTAAATAAACATAAAAATTAGTTTAATACCATATATTATTTACTTATAGTATTTTGTAACCGATTAATTAAAATTTTCTTTTTTTAAATCACTATTTTGGGTGATAATGGATATTTTTTTCATGTATGTTATGATTCCATAATGTTATTCCTTTTCCATTTATCATGGTTACATATTCCCTTTAATGATAAAAAAATATAAATATAATATATATTCATTATATAATTATTTATATCATCTCATAAAATATATATATGGGGAAAATGAGTTTCACCAAGTATGGAGACGGTTGGCCGTACATATGCATGAACTTTGTTTCTATTTTTCCGACATATGAAAAAAAGGAATGGTAAATAATATATTACCATTAAAAAAAACTATTATATCAAATACTTATTTTATATTAATTAATTATATCCTTATTACCATCCATGTGAAAATAAATCTACAATCATTAAAAAGCACTAGGTGGAGGCGGTAGTCCACACGTACGGACGATGGACATTATTATTATCCAATGAATTTTAAAATATGAAGATATATATTATATTATAGTTTATTCACTATAATAGCTTCACGAGTATCATATAAATATGTTAAATCTATCACTATATCCACTCCTGAGATATAGTGATGGAAAATGAATCATAGTGGTTCATGAAGCAGTAGACTACTATACACACGATCAATTATTTTGTTTCCCATTTTATGGAAGAGGGGATGGATATAGGTTATTAAATTAACATAATGAAATATAATATTATAACAGACATAGTGGATATTATTTTATCAAAGTTGGTATTTATTCTAAGGATTTATGAATAGAAGTAAAATGAAAACACAGGGTGAGGAACTATACCTCTTCTTCAGAAAACATGTTTAGTTTTATACATAATGTATTCATAAATTATATTTATGATAAAAAAATAATTCTAATATGTGTTGATATATGTAATTAATTTCTGTGTAAATGTATTCTACAAACCAAAATTATTTGGTATTGTGATTATGAGAGGGGAGGGGGTGACAATTTATATGTTTTGGAGAGGACACACGTGGAATTTTTGAATGGTGAAAGTGATACACAAAATTTTCATATTCCAAAAGAAATAATATTATTTATTATAGAACCAAATAATATAAAAAGTCAAAATATGGTTGTTAAATAATTATTTATTATGTTTACAGGATATTTTAACCCTTAAATGTTTAGTTTAACCGCTCGGTAGACCCGTTGTAGCCTTAACAATAGTAATTAAATTTTATTATTACTTATGAAAAAAACATAATTTGAAATAATTATAAAATATTAATTATACTAATTCTAAATATTAAATTGATTTTTCCAAATTCAATTATTATAAGTTCCTGAATTTAATAAAAAATTAAACTCATAGGTTTGATGAAAAAACACATTTTTATAGGAATTGTTTTCAAAAGTATAAAAAAACATATATCCAATTTGATAATATAATTTATTAAAATTAACCAAATATAATAATATTTTATATAATTGAATACATATTTTTTTAAAAATAATTTTAAACAAAATGAATATTTTTTAGGTTCTTTAAATGAAATGGCAGTTTTCAATAATAATCAATATTATTCTCTATTCATCCAAAAAGTAATATTTTCCAAAAAAATAAAAAGATCACTCCATGATAATATTAAAATGGTAATTAAAAAATTAATTTGAATTTTATAAAACATTTTTTATAAAATTTGAAAAAAGAAATTAACGAATGTTTGCAAAGCACAATGAAATAGTAATTTAGAAAAATAATTTTTTTTTCAGAAAATGCTTCATTTCATTTCAAGTGATTTTTATTTTATTCCTAAAAAATTTATACCCTATTATTTATTTAAAAAAATTGAAAACCATATAATATTTCTAATTTAGTTATTCTTATTCAAAAGCTCTAATTTAATGGAAATGTTACAACAATATACTATATTACGAAAGATTTAGACAAGGGGTTCCATGAAATGCAATCTATAGAAGAGATAAAATTTAATGAAATATACATTTTTGGGTCATTTAAGAATAATTATTCCTATATCATGTGATACAATATAAAATTTTATTATTTTTGAATTTTGGGGTGTTACATTCTCACCAAATTTAATAAATTTCATCATCACAACTCAAATTTATGCTAAAAAATCAATGGTCTTCCAACTGAAAATACATTTTTTGAAAACCAATAACATAAAAAGGGTCATCAAAACTACCCCTTAAAAGGGGGAAATTGAAAAAAGATGGTAATATAGATTAACACATAACTAGGATTCCATGTAGGTTTACATTGGTGGGATGTTAAAATAAGTACATGGAAGAAAATCGTGAATTATTATATAGAGAGATAGATATCATTGACCATAATAAAGTTAATGATCAAGAAAATTTTAGAGACTAAAATAAAAAAATAATAATTCGATTGATTATAGATTCATCAGATACAATGTTAATATGATAATCATGTTAGAGAAAACAAAAAAAATATACTATCTAATTAATGTTTTGATTGTGAATCACTCAATTTAAACTTCATTTAAATCTCCATTAAATGAATATCCCGGATGAATTTTTATTTGACCTAAACACTAAATTTTACTTTTAATGGATTATAAGATCAATAAAAGAGTGACATGTCCTTTAGTATATCTCTAAATAGTTACCAAAAACAAAATGGTTTCCCAATGTTATCCAATATGATTCATTTATCTCAGAACCCCAATAGTAACACCCAAAGATTAATCCATTCGATAAGTATTAATCCATAAAATATTTTTAGTAAAAAACGTTGTCATATTTACATATACATCATGTTGTCTAGTAGTAGGAATTGTACACATTTCATCCTTCTGTTGTGGGTTGATGCATAATAGATGTTTTTGGATTGGATGAGATTTATCCTTGTATTCTAGTTTTCCATTCAATAAAACCTTATTGATTTAATTCCTAATTCTTTCCCAAAATATGTTTTATATTACAAAGAACAACAGTTGACATCAAATTTCTTTTTAAACACAGGGGTTTTCTATATAACTTATTTCTTTACAGGAAAACAGTAATCATAATTAACTATTAATAACTTTACAACAATTATTATATTGATCCTGAAGGTTGTCAACAACTTTAAAATTATATTGAAAATATTTAAAAGAATTATTCCTTAAATTAATTTTTCTTCAAATCCTTTACTAAAAAATGGGTTGTACTGCAACAAATGGATCCAAAAATATCTTTATGATTGGAAAAATTCCATCACATAGTGCCTCAAAAAGGGTGTCTAAGAAATGGAATGTAAGTTCAACTATAAACTCATATACCCATGATGGTATCCATAAATATTATGTAAATCAAATTTAAAGATATATATTATCTTAAAATTAACATTATCCATAGATGTTTCATGAATCTCATAACTAAAAAACATTTATAAAAATAATTCTACAACATAATTATTGAATCCAAACACATAATATCTTTAATCATTCTATTTTGGATTTATTAATAAAAAAATCCTGAACGTGATCCCTTATATTATTCTGAAGTATATTCCCTTGAATATTTGTGCATTCATTTTCATAGTTACCCATAATCATAGAGTAGAAACATAGATCATATGTGTTTTCATTCATACAATTTCTTTAATATATATGATATCCTTTATACCCACATTTTTCAAAAATCACATTCTCTTTAAGAATGTTCCAGGGTGTTTCTTACCGAAAGTATCACATGTGCGAAAACCCTTATTTCCCTTCATCCCCTAATCAATTTTTTTATCTTACATTCTCTTCTTCTCTTACTTCACTTTAAAGATATAATACTACGATAAATATTTCTCCAAATTGATAGCACATGATATTATGTCCTCATATGATGAGAGAGTTTAGGAGAATAGTTCTAATCAGCTGATTAGATTAATCCCATCAATCAGATGATCAACCATTCACTATTGATTATCTACATAGTCTGTAGCATTCCTTTCTAAAATTTTAATGTTATATTCATACTTAGAAACATTTTTATCTTATTTTTATCTTAGACTAAATAATTGCCTCAATATACCCACTCATTTCTTAAATGGAAACTATTTTTCCAAGATGAGTGACTTAAAATCGTTCAACTCATTGTTTGTAATTTATTATTCATCATTAGTGTTTTGTATCAAAGAACACCGTTGATAAAAATTTCTTGAAAGATGATAAATTTCCATTAAAAATATCTCCCTTTAATTACATCTCAAAGTGATTAATATATTCTTTATGTAACCTATTCATTCCTCAACAAAAAATTTATTTATAGTCCCATTTAATCATGGAGGTTTGTAATGTATAATTTATTGTAACTTTGTTACACCAAGTGGTGAATTATAATGAAGCACTATACAATAAAGGGTATTTCTCATAACATGTGTCAGCTACACAACTATGGTTATAAATAAACCGATTCATCTGACACTCCTACTCTATATAAATGATATTATCCAGGTTGAAATTCCCAGCATGGAGTATGTGCATTCATACGATTCCCATTCCATTCTATAAATTCCATTTATAAACAATTTAACACCCCATAGTAGATGATAAATTTATAAAACATAATGTATAATCCCAAAAATTGTTAAAAACATAATAAATATTAAAAAATTCATGCGTATATAATCACATAATCATGAAAATGGTTTCTTTCAGAATGTGTTGAAATCATATAAATATTTTCAAATCATTTATAAAGGGTTGTAAATAAAACGTGAATTATCCCAAGAATATACCCAGGCAGTGTCATACCACATGTGCATTAAGTCCCATTTTTGTGGATCTTATGAAGATTGAGTAAAATCTTAATGCATCATTTTTTGAGTTATTTCTCCAAGGTACAACTATTCTATATCCATGTAAACATTTATGATCTAGAGAGTGATATATTTCAAGGAATAACCACATAATCCTTTACTCACACAAATATTAGGATGTTATTCTATACTCATCCTTGATGAATATCATTATATTATGTTCTCTAATTTATTTTTTAAAATATATTTCTCATGGGTTCTTCTAAACTTCCTCTAATACAAAATGTAAATACCACTATCCTAATATCCTAGAGATGATGAATACATTATTAAATTGCCATTAGTTATGTGGAATATAATCCTTGAGGATTGGATAATTTTTTAGTCTTAGTAAACTAGATACATACATGATTCTCAAATTAATATTTAAAACACAGAATATAATTTAGTATTTTATTTGAGTACACCATTATCCCATTTTATATATCCTTATATATCATTCATAAAACACGACCAAGTATCCCGGGGAAAGGAATCATAAGAAAGGGGTGAGATCTAATGCCCACTAATGGTATGAATATAATAAAAAAAATATAATGTATAATAAATATGGACTTTTAAATGACTAAAAATCATTTCATTAAATCCATTACTAGAGAATAATATTTTAGGGATATACGATGAATTAATAATTCCACATAAATAATAACATAACCTTGAAACTCAATCATGGAAATTCTAACTAATCAAATAATTACAAGGAAAATTAAGTACTAATCTCATAATGATGGAATGTATAATTACATACATTATAACCATAATATTATGGTCTCATTTCAAGACATCTTACATAAATGGGTAATACAATGACCACATACTTATGATAATTTGTTTAATAAGACCTACCTATCCATTGAGAGGCTATAGTGGACACCTACGGACAGTTAATAAGTATACTTTGTTCCTCGTATATAATGGTTGAAACTTAATTAACATAGAAATTTTCATTTATATAATATCATAGGAAATTTTAACACATTCTCCAATCTGTAAAAATAATCATAAACCATTCAAAGTAATATGGACAATGGTAAAACAATAGTACATACCCTGTCCAGCTGATCATAAACATCTATATAAATAATATGGATGATAACATTACAACATATTTATAATGTATCATTAATTTTATAATGGTTTTTGTCATATATTAATATAAATACCATAAAAATTCAATTAAAATCATTCCTGAGGGAAATATACTTTTCACTTTGAAAATCATGGTAAAAAAATATTCCAAAATATTATGAAAAATATTTCTAATAAAATTTAATTTTAAAAATATAATGGAATATTCAATGTAATAAGTTTTCATGATGATAGGTAAATCTATACATGTCTCATGTATTAAAAAACATTTCTTTCACACCATTGTAAAAAGGTTGAATAGAGCATCGTTCTAAAAAAGGCAATGAGATTCATTTCAATCAATTTTTTAAAAAGTTAAAATGGATTAAAAATATGATGATAAATAATTTGGCGAATTATAAAACATTAAGGAAATAATTTATATAAATCATGTATAGGGAATAAAAACTTTTTTTACTGAACAGAGAAATGAAGTCGGTTTTCATTAAAAGAATTATTTTGGCCTGTTTTATTCTTTAAGAAAGGAAAATGAGAGGAAAACATGTATTATATTTAAATAACTATATTATAAGATTATTTATCAGTTTATTTAAATATATATAATATGATTTCATCATTGTAAACATAACCATTAACAATCCAGATAAATAATGATATTATAATATAAACCTTTATGACTTTTTATCTTCACAATCATAATCTCCATGAAAGAAATAACGTCAAATGAAACATAAAATATGCTGACTAAAAAGTTATACATAAAATAACATATCAAATGATAATTACATTAACCACATAAAATAAATAAGTAGTGAATATGGAATAAGTCTCACAAATTTAAAAGTGATACGAGACACCCCTAAAATGATCATAACATTGAAGTGAGAGTTAATAAATTAATCGATTATGTGTATAAAATATAAATCCAAATAAAAATTTATAAATGTAACTTAATAGAATCCTAATTAATTATACATAAAATATTATAATATAAAAGGCAATGAATAATTAATATAAATCAATAAAAATAAATTGAGTTATGAAATTATTTATAACTTTAAAATTTTTAATTCAAATTCTTTTAGATGAAATATTTAAAACATGATCCCTAAAATAATATTTTTAGGAAGTATTCATGATATTAAATGTAAATGTGGAAGTATATGCACCATATTAAGTAAATTAGGTTCAAAACATTATAATGTGCCTCAATGAAATAAAATTGTGACAAAATCTCTTACATAATGTCATATTTTCATTGTCCGCAACCACAAAAACAATTATAATAAATATATGTTTACATAAAATATAGTATATAAAAATAATATTGAATTTTAAACCATATATGAGTTATTAATTTCCTTTTATGACTATTTTATTATCATTTTTTTGGTAAAATCACTCTATCAATTGATACATCCTTTTTTTCATATCTATTATGGATTGTTAATTTAGGTACTTTAACACTTTTCCTGAAACCATAATATCAATAATTTCATAAATGATATAAATGTGATATACAATCACTAATAATGTATTTATAAAACTTCATAAAATCTATATCTGAGGAAAACGTGATACACTGTTCATGGAGATGGTAGAACAAACGTACACATGAATGTTGTTGTTTTTCTAACAGATAGAATATAAGAAAGAAAAATAATATTTCACCATTATAGAACAATTATTATATCAAATATATTAAATAAATTTATCCTTATTACCATAAATTTCAAATTTAAATGAAAAATAGTTCACATCGCTACGTGGAGGTGGAGTCCACGCATACACATGAGAAACATCATTATTTTCTAGTGGAATGGAAGGTAAGAGGATATATATGATATTAAAATTAAATGTTTATATTAATTAAAAAAATTCATATAAATATATTAAATCTTCATAATATCCATCCATGGGAGATAGTGATGGATAATGAATTACATTGGTTCTTGATGTGGTAGTCTTCCATCCATCTGATTAGTTGATAGAAGTGGGGATGGATATAGGTTGTGACATTAAAATAATTAAATATCAGTATATAGGTATCCATTTGGTTATTAGTTTATTATATTTTTAGAATATTTGAATGGGTTAAGTTAATAAGTAAAATAAATATGCGTGGTCATTATGTTTACCTCTTCTAAGAATCAAAGATTTTGGTTTATACCAAATAACATCATAGATTGAATTTATGATTAAAAAAGTAATCTAGGATGTGGTTACTTATGTAAGGAATATATTTGGATAGTTTTTTTCCAACACAAATGTCTTTTTAGTGTTAATAATAGAGGATAGGGGTGTCATTTTATTTGTGGGAGAAAGGACACACTTGGAAGATTTGAAAAGAAAAAGTGATACCAAAGTTTTTCGGATTCCATAAGGATCCAAAATCGGTCATTCTCAAACTATGGAATATATGTGATATAAATAATTATATACAATATGAATTTTACTTGTTTCTATGCCATTTAACCCTAATAATGTTAGTTTAAATCTCATTAAAACTGTTTTAATCATATCTAGGATAACAAATTATTAATGATTTCACTATTCATTACAAATATAAATTATTTGAATTATTATATAATATTATCTATTATGACTAAAGAAAATAGTAATCCTTTTTTCCAAATTCATTTCCCAAAATTGTGAGATTTTAATTAAAAATCAAAACCCCTAGATGTTGTGAAATAATGTTTTATAATGGAAAAGTTGAAAAAGTATAAAAAGTATTTATTTCTAAATAGAACATATAAATGATAACAATGAATTTTTTTAAATTAATTATAGTATAATTTATTTAATATTTTTATTTTTATTTAAAAAATTCATCTTTTTATCTCTATTAAATGAAATGCCCGTTTTCAATAAAAATCAGTATTTTCACTATTCATAAAAAAGTAATCTTTTTAGAAAATTATCAAAAACTCACTCTAAGATAATTTTATAAAGTTGAATTTCAAAATGAACTTAATTTTTCAAAATATATAACTTTTAAATTATTTAATAATTAATTTTAATGTATATATATAAAGTTCAATGATAATGTGATTTATAAAAATACAATTTTTCAAAAAATATTAAATTTTATTTCAAATGAATCTTATTTTATTCAAAAAAAAATACACAATGAATTTAAATAATAACTATATAAACCACAAAATTTTCATCATTTTTTAGTCCTGTTAATAACCTCAAATTGATGACCTATTTTAAAATGGTATACTATATGACAGATCATTTCAACTAGGGTTGTGTGTACCACAAGCTATCGAAGATATTAAAATTAACGAAATATATTTCACGGGTCATTTTCGATTGGTGTTGTGTGTCAAAATTGATATAGAATACAATAATATTCATTTAGAATTTTAGGGTGTAATATAGTTCACCCAATCTTATAATAGACAAAATTCATGGTTATTATACCAAAAAAATATTGTTCTTGACCACACCGTGATTCACTGTTTTATTTTACCTTTACACCACTGTATTAAACTCAATTTTTATTTAAACCAAAAAATTTAATAAAAAATTTAAGTTCATTTTTTTCAAAAATATAACTTTTATCACTATTAAAAAGATTAATTTCACTTATTTTGTTGATTTAATTGTAGGTGGAGGTTATTTAGAGACCCCGCGATGGAATTCAAGAAAAGAGGGACGAATTATACAGGTGTCTGAGCACACATGTGGAATCAAGTGCACATTGAAGCTAATATGTACATCCAATTGGGTTTAAATAATATGGTATGATCTAAAAATATGTAGGATACAACTATTCTGAAAACAACAAATCCCCATTCATCCATCAAGGGGTCCAACCAGAAAAATGTTTCCAAGAAACAAATTTAGTATGAATTCAAATGATAGGATCATTATTTTAAATATATGTCAAATTTTTTTATTTAATGGATAGAAAATGATATGGATGTAGCAAAAAGGTAGTGAAATAAAATTTTGGTTTTTTATAAAGTGAGATAAGTCTATCGACCCATCCCAAACCATGGTCCAAGTTGTATATAAAAATCGGGTTTCCCAAAACATCCTTCCACTTTGACTGTAAATTGAAAACATGGAAAAAGTATTTGTATGTTTTAATAGGGAGAAAATAACTTAAATTTTGGAGTCCAAAATTAGTTCTACCATAATCCTAGATGTATTTAAGGCCCCTATCATTATAAAGAGATCAAGGATGAAGTTAGAGATCCACACAAGATTATTCATCCTCTTAATGATGGGATAAACAATGGGTGATCACTATAATGGAGATACAAACATGAATTAGTAATAGAAAATCATAATAATGTATTGGTTTGTTGTATATTATAGTATTTAAATTTTTTTAGATGTTTCATAACTTTTTGGATTCATTTAATTGAAATAATTTTTATTTCATAGTTGATCAATGTGTAATTTTAAGCAGGCCACTTTTGTTGTTCTGATTGGATAATATATAAATCATCTCTTATCCAAAATATTTGAGATTTAAGTGTTTTTAATAGCCCTTACAGAAATTTATTGTTATTTAACTTGATTATGCGATTTTTATGTCATGGATTACTTATAAGGGCATTGTTTTAGAAGCTCGTGGGAACCCATGATCTGGGTTTACCCTCAACAAAAGGATTACACCAAAACCTAATAATCAATTAATAATAAAGAACATTTTATGCACTATATTATATTACAATTGATTAGATACATATCATATATTTTTTAAAATACACATGTTTTCAACTATCAAATTCATTAAATGAAGTCATTTTATTTTTAAAAATATTATCAAAGCCATGCCCAATTTTATCACTTTTTATTAATGTGTCACACTTAAATCCATTAATTCTTATTAATAAAGAATCTAGGAGCCCATGTATTCTATAAATAAACTATATAAAATAAAAAATTTGATTTTTCATGACAACATGGTAAAATTTTATCATCATTTATGGGGAACACTTTAATTTTTAGTGATCATTTCTGATAATCGTTTTGAGAATATTTTGAATATTTGTTTTCTTTTATTTTATATATTTTTTTTTATTTTTTTCTAATTTATTTCGCATGTATGTTTTGTGAATGATGAATTATTCTCTATTATATTTTTTACCATTATATCCTAGATTGGATAGGACCCTATGTTGGAAACACTGAGACACATAGGATGATCCATTGAAGGAGGTCGTGCCCTACCTTGAAAATATTATCGACCACACTTCTAAATGAAGTTAAATAGAATCTAAACCTTACTCTTATAACATAGAAGAAATTAACGGATCACTAGAAAAAAACCAACTGATGTTGATATCCAACCTACATATATTCAAGCATAATGAGAAGCACCAAACATCAAACTAATATATGCTTTAATTCACTTATTACTATAATTTCATAGAATTGATGCATAAGTATCCCATAATAACATAATTGAATTTCGTACTATATATTAAATTCTAAAATATATTAATATGGATAAATAATTGGTTATACTTAGGAAATTCTCAATATAATAAAAATAAACTATAGAATATTTGATATAATATGTTAACACCCAAATTACAGACTCAACCAACATGAAATACATTTTTCATGAAATATAATTTTTACCCAAAAAAATTGAAACTATAAGGAAATAAATTTATTAAATAAGATAGACACTAGGAGAAATAGTTCATATATATTTTTTAATATTTAAAATTTTACGTTTAGTCATTCCACACCATCATACAAGGGATAAAGTTTTAACACAGTTTTCCAGGAATGTTTATTTCCAATCAATCATAACTTGATTAATGCTGATGTAGGTGGTTCTCTAGTACAAAGTTCGATGATTTATTTAAGGAATATAATAAAAAACCTGAAAAAAAACACTCATCATTTTGGTATAAGTTCTAGTCTACCCATCATAATTTTCCATGAGGTCAAAAGTTCCAAATTCGAGAAGAATGTGGAAAAATACTTTGAAGAGGTAAGTACACTTCCCTATAAACTGGCTATTTCCCAAGATAAATATCAACCAACCTCTTATAAGTTGTTATAGTATATGTTCCACTAACATAAAATATTTTAATATATTCCTACAACTGATATAATTTTATAAGAGTTGTGAGGAAATATTTTCAGATCTCACCGATAACCAACATGTTAACGAAAAACAATAACATACATCTAACACTAGATGGAAGTATAATAAACATTATAGGTAATTGGATATTAAACCCAACCTCAACAATCCCAGAACCACTATGGGTTGGGTAGTAAACCCCAACCAATACCCAAGACTCCGCATCTAAAATAAATTTTTTTCTAATATAACTTATAAAATCGATGCTAATCCTTGAGTACATGATGAAAAAAATGGATTCAAATAACCTTTAATTCCAGAAAACCATCCAAGCATCCATACAAGACCTAAAAACTCAATTATAATAACTTTACAATTTGATGGGTAAAATATATTTTCAAGGGCCTGGATGACTACCAAACCATCCTATATTCAATCCCATGGACAAAAGATAATGTATGTTTTAACACACTCTAAAATGGAAAATAACTTTCTCCTTCTAGTGATTCAACAAAAAAAGAATTTCCTCCTATTAAAAACTCTCTTTATCTTTGGTAAAAAACATAAATTTAACAAAATTTTTGAAAAAAGTGTAGAAATATTATCATTGAGGATTACCCTGATAAGTACATTCCACATAACATTCCCTAAACACTCTCCAAATCCAATAATATTTTTGATATTAAAATTGATAAGGAGATTATAGATACATTTAAAAAATAATAAGTTAACATTACTATATTGGATATAATTATAATTATTCATTTCTATTAATTTTAAATGATCTGTGTCCCTATAGGAAGAGAATAAAGGGTAATTAGAGGGCGAAATTTGGATGGAAGGTCACTGATTTGATACAACCAGTAATTCAAATAAAATAAAACAATTTAGGAAATTTTATGACACCTTTCCCCATAGGATAATATTTATTTACTTATGAAATTCTATATTTATTGAATTTGATTAACATTATGTCACGCTATATGTATAATTCATTATGGTTGGGAATGTGTCAAACAGTAAAAATTGTTACTCAACTTCCCAATCATAGTAGAACACACAGAACAAGATTGATAAATGATGTCTATATAAGAGTGAATAATTTCATCTTCCCTATAGACTTCTACATTCATGATATAGAAGATACCCAAACCCAAGTACATTCTATTATCATACAGGTAATTTCATTCATTAAAAAATAAAATAAAATCATAAGTGTTCAAAATAGTTTGTTGTCAATTGTGTTTTATGGGGAAATGGTAATTTATAATATCCTTATTATGATGGAATAACATATTGAAGAGAAATATAATATACTTGTCTTTTCAGGGGATGTTATCTCCAATAACACACACAAATTCAATATTTTCTCCTTAACCCATAGGTCAATTTTTTTTTCTTCTTACTTCTTTGATGATTTGGGTTTTGAGACATTTTTCAAGTATATTGTGGGTTTGGAAATGTTTAAATATTATGTTTTATTTTATGATTTCTTGATAAATGGGGATATTATTACCATCAATGACACCTCTTAGGTTAAAATTCTTATTCCACATATAGGGATGTAACAATTGACCAGTTAGATGTGATCATTAATCTAACACCTTCACATTAATCCCATCAATCCAAACTCTCTCTAACATGGAACTTAATCCACTATATCAAAACACAAAATATTCATATATTGATAATAAAAACAATTTTCCTATAATCATTTCATCTTCACTCCCTCAAGAGTATGAATTATGATTTATTTACCATTTGAGGAATTATAAATAAGAATTTGGTTGGTCACTTTATGAAATTATTTTTATTAGAACATAATATTTCAAGTGTCATATAATACTAAATGATGAGGATAAACCGGTGACATAGGCACAAAACTAACTCAAATCAAAACTCCTTTATTTTATTAAAAATTAGGGAACCTAATTTTTCACTTCTGGAATCATTTACCCCATCTATGATAACCAATATGTTAGTCTAGTGATGGTATTTACTAGGAAAAATGACCTTATAGTAATCAAAAATGAAAATAATATGTTTATTCAAACCCATGTTCAGAATAGTTGGTGTATATGTATAGACTATCATTGACTAAAACAACACATGAAGAATAACTATTTCCCATTACCATTCATTGAACATATGTTAGAGAGAATACCACAAAAGTCCCACTACTATTTTCATGATGGGTATTCGAGATACAATCAGATCTATTTTTCCCCCAACGGCGAGGAAAATATATAACGACCCATACTTTACATACATTATTATTAAATCAAAATTGAAGCACACTTATTACAACATATAACCAATCCAGGAAAAGACCCTATAGGTATAGTGTCTTTAGAAACTGGGAAACATAAACAACTGGTTCATAAAGCATCTACATTGCCTCCAATTTATTTCATCATATCTAGAGTCCCTTTTTGGAATATTCTACTTAATAAAATTCTTCCTAACCTGGGGAAAAAAAACATACAAAAGGGTGAGCTCAAATGCTCAGTAAGGGTAAAAAAAGAAATATCAATCGCATCATATACATAAGCACATAACTTTTGGAAATCTTAACCTGCAAAAGAGATCATAATTTCATAACATGGGATATGTCTTATTAGTGAAATGTAATCCCAATAATCATAAATTAAAACCTGAAACTTTGTGGCATACACACATAATCATAGAGAATCATTTCTTATTAGTCAAGACTCATTGCCAAGACTATCTTAGTGGACAAAGTCTATTTCTGAACCGAGTTCACTCCTCGTTTCAGTCCTGTTTCACTGAACCGGTATAACCTACCATTCCAGCCATGTCTATCTCATGAGATATAAAATCATTAACCAATGAATTGGAGTGAGATATAGGTCCCACCCATATCACAATTATACCATTCTTATGTGTGCCACAAAATCATAAATCATACATCATTGCATAACACATGTAATAAAAACGAGAATCTTAAACATCGTGACATCATAAAACAATTCATATAAGATAAAGGAATTCATAAATATAATTCCATCACAACATAATCAAATCAATTTAATAATATGGATAGAAATAGAACCCTTTATTATATTAGATGGAAAATAATTTTGATAAAACACATGAACTCCTTTCTTGAGGAAAATATCATTTCTGCTTCAAAAACACTTTTCCTTTCTTAACATGTCATACAATTTTAAAAAAAGTTTATTAAAAATAAACATGAAAACTTGTAAAGGAAGATTCTTGGAAATATTGTTTTAAAAATCCATTCATTCCGTATAAGTTAAAAAAACATTCTTCTCGTACTATTGTCGGAAAAGTCAAAAAGTACCTTGTACGAAAAAAGGCAAAAGATTCCTTTCATATATTTTACTAAAAACTCACCGAAGGTTAAACTTTGATATAAACTATTGTAGAAGGATATAAATATTACATATTGAGGAAACATGGATGTGGATTACAAAATAAACCCCAGTAAATACTAAAGTATAAACAATCTCGGATAAAAATGAGATTGTGATATTTCCCTTACCTTAGGTACGATATGCTTTGTAAGTGTCCAAACCTCCTGTATAATGATTTAAATAATGTTATTGACTTATTACAGAATCATAATTATTTTTATTATATCATATATGGTCATATTATTAGATTCTTAGTAGTAATATTTCATTTCTACTTGTTATTCGGGAGTTTATAACATTTTGTTCTTATGCGTGTTTTGTCGAATAAATTCTTATTCTTTTCATTAGGTTATATATACCTCATTTCCAAAATGGTATTAGTGTAATATATATCATATTCTTTAATTCAATTAATTTATATAATCATTATTAAATGAAGATCATGTAGAATGAGTCGCATCACATCGTGGAGACGGTATTCCGTACGTACGCACGAGTGATGATATCGTTCCTATGATCATGGAATTGTATTGAAGTGTATGTATACTGTTTCAGAATTAGTATCACTTTATAATAGTCATATATTGTCATTATTTACACCATTATACCCATCCAAGTATGGTGGTGGTGGAAAATAGATTACACCACTGCGTGAAGACGGTATTCCGTACGTACGCACGCGCGGTGATTTCTTTTTCCATAGGATGGATAGATGGTGAAATAGGGTTGTTTCATACTTATAATAACATATCAGTATATGAGTGATACTGATGTTATTACTTCATAATGAAACAACTAAAGAAGAATAAGTGGAAGCAGGAATAAAGATGAAAGAATCGGTAATGGACATTACCTCTTCTTTGAAGTGCTTCTTGAGACCTTCTTTTAGGGCACTAAAATTGGTCTTTGAGGAGGACCAGGACCTCTAAGATGTCTCTAGGGAAGTGGACAGGAGAAAGTTTTAGGGTTTGTCTGATCTTGAAGGCTAAAAGTGGTGTGAGGAAGAGAGGGAGGAGGTGCCCTTTTATAAGTGAGGAGAGGGGCACCTTTGGAATAACTAAATATATTATTTTATTATAAATTCAAGATCGGTTTTAAATAGATCCAAATTGATTTATTTCAAGTCTAAGGTGGGGATGGGTCTGAATAATCTCATCCAATAGAATTTAGACAAGTTTAGGTTCTTATTTTAAACTTATCATGTAGATTTAAAATTAAGTTAAATAATTTTACTTTTACCGTGTCTTCTTGTGTTTTTATACTATAAGATTAATAAACTTACTATAAGAAGGAAAAAGAACCCCAAGTTGTTTATTATTAATATATATATCCTTATCTAAGTCATTTTTCCGAACCTTAGATTTTTTGGAATAAAATAACAATTACTAATATAATATTTGTTTTAAAAACTATTTTATGTCAATTTTGACACTATTTAGTAATTAATTTTTGTGAAAATCATAATAGAATGATTTGTTCGAAAAACGTTAATTAAATCAATACTAACATGTCATATTAATCTTGAAAATTAGTGGAATTTATAAAAAGTTTCATATTATATTTATTTGGGTATTTATAACATCAATTATGTTAATATTTCATTAATAAGATAATTACTGCATCATCGTTGTGTCATAAATAAATTAAATTATTTAATGTTTAAAAATTACAAGTAAAATACCATTATGTAGGAAATATTTTTATCTTTCTAATGAATATTTATAGTCTAATTTATCTTATGTATAACCCCATATTAAAAATGATTTAGTTATTAAATGTTGATTTTAACTATTTTAACCCTTCTTTAAATAAATTAATAATAAATGTCCTAATCTAATCCAAGTGGGCCTAAATGGTCATATTTTATTCCTAATGTTGTTTTTGGTCGAATTAAACTTGTCCAATAGAATTAGTATATGTGTTAGGGTAATAATAATATCATTTTTACCCTTAATTACCCTATTTACTTTTAATCGTGGTAAAAAAAAGTAAAAAATTACTATTCACCAAAAAAAATTCATCTCATTGAACCACATTTTACTTAATGACATCAACAGTGTCTCTCGGATTTTCAAAATTCCACTCACAGAAGTGGTAAAATTAAGTTTTATGAAAAATTCAGTTTTTAACTACCACTTAGTGGTTTCACTATTCATCAAAAATTGAAAGTTTTCAGAAAAATACCAAAATTTCACCCTAGGATAACTTCAATATTACGAATCCAAAAATGAAGTCCATTTTGAAAAATAAAATTTATAAAATTTCAAAAAGTGGTTATTACTATTCATAGTGGCTAGTTTTAAAAATATTATATTAGCATATCATTGTTTAGTGAAACTCGGTATTGCGTACGACGCAAGCTATCGAGGAAGGTTGTGATTTCGTGTAAAGAAAGCCAAGAAAGTGTTGTCTATAAAAAAATATTCCTTTGATGATTTATATAACATAAAAGTCTCGGGTGTTACATTCTGCCCCCCTTAAAATGAATTTTGCCCTCGAAATTCTTCACTTTGTAACAAACAGATGAGGATACCTCTCCCTCATTATATCCTTAAGCTCCCATGTAGCTTCTTCTAATTTTTGATTCCTCCATAAAACATTCACCAATCGAGTGGTCTTGTTTCGTAGGTCTTTTTCGCTACGTTCCAGAATCTCTATCAGTTGTTCTTTATAAGAAAGATCTTGATCTAGCGGTACAACATCTGAGATGAGTACATGTGAAGGATTAGGTATGTACTTTCTCAGGAGAGATACATGGAACACATCATGAACTTGAGAGAGATTCGGTGGAAGCGCCAGTCGGTAAGCTACCTTCCCAACACGATCCAGTATTTCGAAAGGACCGATATATCTAGGGCTCACCTTTCCCTTATTTCCAAATCTCATGACCCTCTTCCAGGGAGATATTTGTAAGAACACTTTATCACCCACATCAAACTCTAGGTCTTTTCTTCGGTTTTCAGCATAACTTTTATGTCGACTCCGAGCTGCTCTTATGTGTTGTTGAATAGATCCAACCTTTTCTGCCATTTCATCAACAAGATCGGGTCCTAATAGATTTCTTTCCCCAACTTCATCCCATCAAGTAGGAGTCCAGCATTTCTATCCATAGAGAGCTTCATAAGGATCCATATGAATACTGGAGTGAAAGATATTATTATAAGAAAATTCCACCAAAGGTAGGTGTTGATCCCAACCACCTTTGAAATCCATAGAGCTAGCTATCAACATATCTTCTAGAGTTTGAATTGTTCTTTCAGACTGATCGTCTGTCTGAGGATGATAAGCAGTGCTGAAACTCACCTCTGTATCCAGAGTATGCTGAAGACTTCGCCAGAACTTCAAGGTAATTCTCGGATCCCGATCAGATATAATAGAAAGTGGTACTCCATGCAATCTTACCACTTCCTTTACATATATCCTGCCAATCTGTTCCAGAGAGAAATCATCTCTCATTGCAATGAAGTGTGCACACTTTTTAAGACGATCAACTATGACCCAGATAGCATTATTGCGTTTGGATGTTTTAGGAAGTCCTATGACAAAGTCCATAGTGATGTTTTCCCATTTCCATTCGGGTATGGGTAATGGTTGTAACAACCCCTTAGAATTCTGTCTCTCAGCTTTAACTTGTTGACAAACCAAGCATCGAGAGACATATTCAGCAACATCTCTTTTCATGCCATCCCACCAGAAGTATTCTTTCAGATCCATATACAACTTCGTGCTTCCAGGATGAATAGAGAATGAAGAACTATGAGCCTCATCCAGCAGCTCCTTCTTTAATTCGGGGATGGAAGGAACACAAACCCAATTCCAGAACATTATTATCCCATCACAATCAAGGTTGAATTCAGGAACATTTATCACCTTCTTTTGTAACTCGGCATCTTCTTTCTGTGCAACTTTAATCTTCACATGTATAGATGGTTGAACATTCATTTGAGAAAGATAAGATTTTTCCCCTTTCATTATAATTCCAAGATCCATCCTTTGTAAATCCATAAATATTGGATCTTTTGTGATCCTCATCATGGATAAACTAGCATGGTCTTGTCGACTTAATGAATCTGCCACCTTGTTTGCTTTCCCAGGGTGGTAATGGATTGAGCAGTCGTAATCCTTAATCAGCCCCAACCATCTTCTTTGGCGCATATTCAGCTCCTTTTATGTGAAAATATACTTTAAATTTTTATGATCAGTATAAATGTCACACCTTTCTCCATAAAGGTAATGCCTCCAAATCTTTAATGCAAAGATTACCGCAGCTAACTCCAAATCATGAGTTGGGTAATTCTGCTCATGTATTTTCAACTGTCATGAGGCATAAGCTATCACCATATCATTTTGCATAAGAACCCACCCCAATCCCTTCTTGGATACATCACTGTAGATCACAAACCTTTCTCCACTACAAGGCAGCGTGAGCACAGGTTCACTTGATAACCTTCTTTTCAACTCCTTGAAATTCTCTTCACATTCCTCCGTCCAAACAAACATAACCCCTTTCCGAGTCAACTTGGTGAGTGGACTGGATAATCGTGAAAAATCATTCACAAAACGTCGATAATATCCTGCCAAACCAAGAAAACATCGGATCTCGGTTACTGTTGTTGGTCTCGAACATCTTTAAATAACCTCTGTTTTTGCTGGATCCATAGATATCCCCTCTTTTGAGATTATGTGACCAAAAAATGAAACTTTTTGAAGCCAAAATTCACACTTGGTAAATTTGGAATAAAGATTCTCCTTTCTCAGGTTCTTCAATATAATTCTCAAGTGATCTTCATGTTCTTCCTTGCTCTTTGAATAGACTAGAATATCATCTATAAAGACTACCACAAACTGATCAAGATAGTCTCTAATGACTCTATTCATTAGATCCATGAAGATAGCAGGGGTATTAGTAAGACCAAATGGCATCACTATAAATTCATAGTGTCCATACCTTGTACGGAAAGCCGTCTTTGGTATATCATCCCTTTTGACCCTTAATTGATGATACCCTAAACGAAGATCAATCTTGGAAAAGTATTGAGCTCCGCGTAGTTGGTCAAATAGGTCATCAATGCGTGGGAGAGGATATTTGTTCTTGATAGTGATCTTGTTAAGTTCTCAATAATCAATGCAGAGTCTCATTGATCCATCATTCTTCTAAACAAACAGAACAGGTGCTCCCCAAGGTGATCCACTAGGGCGTATGAACCCCTTATCAATATTCTCTTGGAGTTGATTTTTCAATTCCTGAAACTCAATTGGGGCCATTCTATAAGGTGTCTTTAAAATAGGCAAATCACCCGGTACGAGTTCTATTGAAAACTGAACTTCACGATTCGGTGGAAGACCCGGTAATTCCTCCGGAAAGACATCATCAAACTCCCGTACAATGGGAATATTCATAATTGTGAGTTTCTCACCAACCATTTGAGATAAATAACCTTCATTTAGTCGAATCAATACCCATAAAATGGAATTAATTTCCACTGGAAGGTTATGTTCATCCTTGCATCGATAGACGATCATAGATTGATCTGGAATATGAAATGTGACTTCCCTTCTTTGGCAATTGATATGAGCTCCATGTAGAGAAAGCCAATCCATGCCCAGAATCACATCAAATTCCACTATAGGAACGATCACAAGATTTGCAGGAAGCACTTTCCCACAAACTTCAATCGGAGAAGAATTATAAACTTCTGATGCGACTGTTGTGGCATTAGGTGTTGTCACAGCTTACTCAACATCTAATTGTTGAGGTAATACGGTGATACCCTTAGAAAATTCTTCAGAAATAAAGGAGTGGGTGGATCTAGAATCAAATAAAACATTTTCTACTTTAGAGTGTATGGTAAGTGTACCTTTCACGACATCGTTATCGTAATCCACATCTCTGATAGAAATTGCATGTGACTTTCCTTTTTCTTTAGCCTTAAGAGTTTGTTGACGTCGACCATCATCATCAAACCTTGGATTAGGGCATTTATTGGCATAATGTCCCATCTCCTTGCACTTGAAACATTGATGTGATGTAGGTTCATTCTGTGTATCCCTTACTTTGTTTGCATCATTAGACATATTCTTCCCATTATCGCGGCATTCAAATGCCCGATGACGTTCCTTTCCACATTTGAAACATTTACTTGTCCCTTTAAGACAACTCCCTCCGTGTTTCTTTCCAAACATTGAGCATAAGGGAAAGTTCATCTTCTTTTCAGTGTGCTCTTTAGATTTTCCTTTGAATTCCATTTTCCTCTTCTTATCAAACCCATATGACTGATGGGTTACTCCAATCTCCATCTCAACATTGAGAGCACATCGAACGATTTCCTCGTAGTTATTGAAGTCCCTTATGGATAAGGCCCTTCGAAGACTTGGTTTTAAGCCACTAAAGAATTGATCGATCTTACTCTCAGTTTGGATAATAATACCAGAAGCGTACCTTGCAAGTCTTGAAAAATTTTCTTCATAGGTACCAAAATATTCATCATCCCCTTTCTTCAGTTCAAGAAACTCTTTCTCCGTCTTTGTTCGGAGAATATGAGGGAAGTACTTATTGGAAAATAAGTTCTTGAACTCGTCCCATTCCATGGACTCAATTTCATCCCTTTGCCTCGTATTCTTAATAAGATTCCACCATTGATCAACATCACCTTCCAAACGATACACTGCTAAGATGACATTATCATGCTTAGAACATTGAAGAACTGAAAATATATTTTCAGTAGTACTAATCCATTGTTCACCAACTAATGGATCAGTAGACCCGCTGAATGAAGGTGGATGTTGTCTCGTGAAGGATTCAACAAAATTTTGCTCCTTCCTTTGCTCTTTTGGAAGTCCTGAATGATTCATAGATTGAGAAAGTTGTGTGAGCATGGCTACAAGATTTTGCATTCTAGCTCCCTTAACGTTCGGTTGCTCAGGGGGACAATAATTGCATTTCCCATCACATTCCACATTAAAATGGTTCCTTTGGGTTCCATCCATTGACTAAAAACAAGAAGAATAGTGTGAGCAACACTAATTATAATAGGAAAACCACATAATCACGAATAAACATTCACACTTAAGGTCTTATCCTAGGTTATTCATGGCCATTTCTAAAACACTAAGATTGTGTTCTATGCTTAGACTTATCGTTAGGGTTCTTACTAAGGCTTTCACATCCTAGTTTCCAATGGTTGACTATACCTTTCCTCTGATACCAACTATAACGACCCATACTTTACATACATTGTTATTAATTCAAAATTGAATCACACTTATTACAACATATAACCAAACCAAGAAAGGACCGTATAGGTATAGTGTCTTTAAAACTGGGAAACATAAACAACTGGTTCATAAAGCATCTACTTTGCCTCCCATTTATTTCATCATATCTAGAGTCCCTTTTGGCATATTCTAATTAATAACCTTCTTCGTGACCTGGGGAAACAAAACTTACAGAAGGTTGAGCTCAAATGCTCAGTAAGGGTAAACAAAAGAAATATCAATCACATCATATACATAAGCACATAACTTTTGGAAATCTTAACATGCAAAAGAGATCATAATTTCATAACATGGGATAAGTCTTAGTAGTGAAATGTAATCCCAATAATCATAACTTAAAACATGAAACTTTGTGGAATACACACATAATCATATAAAATCATTTCTTATTAGTCAAGACTCATTTCCAAGACTATCTTAGTGGACAAAGTCCATTTCTGAACCGAGTTCACTCCTCGTTTCAGTCCTGTTTCACTGAACCGGTATAACCTACCGTTTCATCCATGTCTATCCCATGAGATTTAAAATCATTACCCAATGCATTGGATGAAGATATAGGTCCCACCCATCTCATAATGATACCATTCTTATGTGTTCCACAAAATAATAAATCATACATCATTGCATAACACATGTAATAAAAATGGGAATCTTAAACATCGTGACATCATAAAACAATTCATATAATATAAAGGAATTCATAAATATAATTCCATCACAACATAATCAAATCAATGTAATAATAGGGATAGAAATAGAACCCTTTATTATCTTTGATGGAAAATAATTTTGATAAAACACTTGAACTCCATTCTTGAGGAACATATCCTTCCTGCTTCAAAAACACTTTTTCTTTCATAACATGTCATACAATTTTAAAAGAAGTTGATTAAAAATAAACATTAAATCTTGTAATGGAAGCTTCTTGGAAATAATGTTTTAAAAATCCTTTCGTGCCGTATAAGTTAAAAAAAACATTCTTCTCGTACTTTTTTCGGAAAAGTCAAAAAGAACCTCGTATGAAAAACGACAAAAGATTCCATTCATATCATTTATTAAAAACTCACCGAATGGTAAAATTTGATATAAACTATTGTAGAAGGATATAAATATTACATATTGATGAAACATGGATTTGGATGACAAAATACACCCCAGTAAATACTAAAGTATATACAATCTCAGATAAAAATGAGATTGTGATATTTCCCTTACCTTAGGTCCGATATGCTTTGTACATGTCCAAACCTCCATTATAATGATTTAAATAATGTTATTGACTTATTACATAATCATAATTATTGTTATAATATCATATATGGTCATATTCTTAGCTTCTTAGTAGTAATATTTCATTGCTACTTGTTTTTTGGGTGTTTATAACATTTTGTTCTTATCGTGTTTTGACGAATAAATTCTTATTCTTCTCTTTAGGTTATAGATAACTCATTTCCAGAATGGTATTAGTGTAACATATATCATATTCATTCATTCAATTCATTTATATAATCATTATGAAATGAAGATCATGTAGAACGAGTCGCATCACATCATGGAGACGGTATTCCGTACGTACACACGAGTGATGATATCATTCCTATGATCGTGGAATTGTATTGGAGTGTATGTATACTATTTCATAATTAGTATCACTTTATAATAGTCATATATAGTCATTATTTACACCATTATACCCATCCAAGTAAGGTGGTGGTGGAAAATAGATTACACCACGACGTGGAGACGATATTCCGTACGTACGCACGCGCGGTGATTTCTTTTTCCGTAGGATGGATAAATGGTGAAATTGGGTTGTTTCATACTTATAATAACATATCAGTATATGAGTGATACTGATGTTATTACTTCATAATGAAACAACTAAAGAAGAAGAAGTGGAAGAAGAAATAAAGATGAAAGAATCGGTAACGGACATTACCACTTCTTTGAAGTGCTTCTTTGACACCTTCTTTTAGGGAACTAAAATTGGTCTTTGAAGAGGACCAGGACCTCTAAGATTTCTCTAGGGAAGTTTAGAGGAGAAAGTGTCAGGGGTTGGACGAGCTTGAAGGCTCAAAGTGGTGTGAGGAAGAGAGGGAGGAGGTGCCCTTTTATAAGGGAGGAGAGGGGCACCTTTGGAATAACTAAAAATATTATTTTATTATAAAGTCATGTTCGGTTTTAAATAGCTCCAAATTGATTTATTTCAAAGATAAGGTGGGGATGGGTCGAAATAATCCCATCAAGTATAATTTATACAAGGTTAGGTTCCTATTTTAACCTTATCATGTAGATTTAACATTAAGTTAAATAATTTTACTTTTACCGTGTCTTCTTGTGTTCTTATACTATAAGGTTAATAAACTTACTATAAGCAGCCAAACGGACCCCAAGATGTTTATTATTAATATATATAACCTTATCTAAGTCATTTGGCCGATCCTTAGATTTTTATGTATAAAATAACAATTACTAATAAAATATTTGTTTTAAAAACTATTTTATGTCAATTTTGACACTATTTAGTAATTAATTTTTGTGAAAATCATAACAGAATGATTAGTTCGAAAAAAGATAATTAAATCAATACTAACATGTAATATTAATCTCTAAAATTATTATAATTCATAAAAAGTCTCAAATTATTTTTAATTGGGTATTTATAAAATCAATTATGTCAATATTTCATTAATAAGATAATTATTGCATCATCGTTGTGTCATAAATAAATTAAATTATTTAATGTCTAAAAATTACAAATAAAATACCATTATGTAGGAATTCTTTTTAGATTTCTAATTAATATTTATAGTCTAATTTATCTTATGTATAACCCCATATTGAAAATTATTTAGTTATTAAACTTTGATTTTAACTATTTTAACCCTTCTTTAAATAAATTAATAATAAATGTCCTAATCTAATCCAAGTGGGCCTAAATGGTCATAATTTATTTCTAAGGTTGTTTTTGGTCGAATTACATTTGTCCAATAGAAGTTGGACATGTGTTATGGTAATAATAATATCATTTTTACCCTTAATTACCCTATTTACTTTTAACCGTGGTAAAAAAAGTAAAAAGTTACTATTCACCAAAAAAAATTATTTTCATCTCATTGAACCACATATTACTTACTGACATCAACCGTTTCTATCAGATTTTCAAAATTCCACTCACATAAGCGGTTAAATTATGTTTTATGAAAAATTCAGTAATTTAACTACCACTTAGTGGTTTCACTATTCATCAAAAATTGAAAGTTTTCAGAAAAATACCAAAATTTCACCCATGGATAATTTTGATATTCCGAATCAAAAAATGAAGTCCATTTTGAAAAATAAAATTTATAAAATTTCAAAAAGTGTTTATTACTATTCATAACGGCTAGTTTTAATAATATTTTATTAGCATATCATTATTTAGTGAAACTCAGTATTGCGTACGACACAAGCTATTGAGGAAGGTTGTGATTTCGTGTAAAGCAAGCCAAGCAAGTTTTGTGTGTAGAAAAAGATTCCTTTGATGATTTATATAACACAAAAGTCTTGGGTGTTACAAAATACAGCCTTTGTAACACCCCATGTAAAGACTTGTAAATTTCAAGGAAATTTTTTTCTTAATTTTCTTTGGAATTTTACAAGAGCGCAGTTTCTGACGGCACCTGATTCCGAGGCCCGGTGTGCCCGGAATCATTTTACGAAGTTTTGGCTCCGGTACGTTTAGTGAAGGGACGAGTGGGTTTTTCTAACTTTTGAACCGGTGCCCGGAATCGAATTCTGAGGGCACCGATAAAATCGTAGCGCCGGTTTTCGCTTAGAAACGCCTCTTCCGGAGTTGCGTTTTCTCGGGTGTGGTTTTTAATTTTTGGGCTTAAAGTTAAGAAATAAAATAATTTTGCGACAACTTTATTATATTTTCACTTAAACCACTTGGAAGCCACTTGAAGCCACTTAAAGACGGCTTGAACTGAGTTGAACCGGATAGGATGCTAACCAGAAATATCCTACCCCCTTGGTAGGATATTTGTGAGGTGGGGCCCGCATGAGCCCCGCCGTTTCTTTCCGCTAAGAAACGCACCCGCGAAAACCCGTCTTTATGAAAAGTCAACTGACACCTTTCTAAAAATCTTAACAGTCCATTTAATTGGGCAGTTTATTTCGTAAATTAAATGGGATGTTTCTTTCGTTGAAGTAATTCAACAAATTAATTAAATCGTTTCTCAACCTGTTTTCGTGTGTTGGCATATTAATAAAATACGACCAACCAAAACCTTTTGGGGGATTACTCGTTGAGACAGAATCCTAGTTCCTTCTTCCTCCTTTGCGAAGAACGCGAAGAACGCGAAAAACGCCGAACCCGGAAATCGACGACGCGACGCCGTGATCCGCAACGCCGACAACGTTCTTCTCTGACGTCTCATCCTCCGCGACGGATCTTCGATCGGCTGCTTGAGGTAAGAGTCTCGGACCTTCCTTTTTATCTCCTTCGTGGTTCTTAACCAAAAACACGGATTTAATTAATTAAATTAAATCTGTTGTTTCATGGTGCATTGAGTTCGCCGACTCAACGCCGGATTTGGTGATGACGCGATGCCTCCCCGCGACGACGCGACGATCCCTCTCTTCCGCGACGAGCTTTTCCGCGAAGAACACCCGCGTGCGACGATCGACGAGGTAGGGATTTATTATGGGAATTACCCCTTTTAATTATTCCCGTCAATGTTTCTTTAATGAAATTAAAGAACCGAATTGTGAAGAATTTTAATCTTATTAAAATTGTTGTTTCCTGTGTGGAATAAAATTCTCCCGGCTGTTTATCTCTAACGCGGAGGGTGCGGGCCAAACGAACACGGCCCGACGACCCTCTGTCGTTCTTCGTTTTGTGCGGATTCGACGGGCAACGACGGAACGTGCCGCAATGGATGTTTGACAATCCCGCAGTGAAGAACGAGTCCTGGGAGGAGCAATGGCGCAGACGGGAAGAGAATCGGACCACCGGAACGATCCCGGGGGCCCGCGGAGCTCGCCGGCGGCACGGGTCGCCGGCACGGCGGCGCCGGCAACCGGGAGCGGTGGCGCCGGCAGTCGGGAGCGGTGGCGCCCCGCCGCGCCGCCGGACAGGCTGCCGCGGCGGCGGCGGTGCCCGCGGACCCGCCGCCGCACGGGTCCGGTTCCCTCGGACGCGGCTGAAGGCGCGTCCCGACTAAACGTGGCCCCACGCGGGGGGCCGCGGGGGCGGCGCCCCGCGTGCCTCGGCCGTTCGGCCGCTCGACCGAACCTGGCCAGGCCGGTCCGACCGGCCGGGCCGCGCCCTGGCCGGACAGGACCGGGTCGGGTCGACCCGGTTCGGCCGAATCCCGGGGGGGTCGGGCCGGGTCGGCTCGGGCTCGTACCCCCCGTCTTCGGACAGACTCCGTTCAAATGGCCGTATCTTGATCTACGGGCCTCCAAACGACCCACTGTCAGCGGAAATGTGATCTTTGGATCGAGATGGTCGTTTCGGTATATTGCACTCAAGGTTTCGGAATACTTTGAGTTCGGCCGGGTTGGTTCGTACACGAACCCAACCGGGCCCTTGGAGCAGAAACGCTCATATCATGAGCCAAGGACGTCCGATTGACGTTCCGTTAGCTTTGTTGAATTCCTCTATGTGAGACGGATCTTTTGGCATACTCCACCCGAGGTTTGGACGCAGGTGGAGTGCGGTCGGGTTGGTTTTGTCTTAAAAACCAACCGGGCCCCTAGGACGAAAATGCCAATAACTCTCAGACCGGGCGTCCGATTGACGCGCCGTCTGCGACACTGAGTTCCTGTTCACGATACGGAACTTTTGGAAACATCAACTTCAGACTTTGTGTCAGTTGATTTATCAGCCTCTCGGCTCGTGGAGCCGACCCTCCCGAACGAGCTTGCTGTGTGCGGGAACCCTAGGCTGGCTGCGACTGCTACTTCGACAGCGACGACTGTGCAGAGATCCTCCGTGGACTCCGATGACGACCGTGTAGAGATCCTAAGTGGACTACGACGACGACTGTGCAAAGATCCTCAGTGGACTGTGACAACTACTGCACTCAGCAATCCTCTGTGGATCAGTGCTACAGGCCATGTGTGGGCCCGGTCTTGTGTGGGCCCGATCCTTTGTGATTCTGATCCTGTGTGGGTCAGCGCTCAGCGGTTCTGTGTGAGCCAGCACCTACAGGTCCTGCGTGGGCCCGGTCCTGTGTGGGCCTGATTCTGTGTGGGTCATTGCGGGGGTTAGTTACCTATCGATCCTTCGTGGGTCCGACGACTTAGATGGATCAGTGATCATCTTTTTCGTCATCCTAAGAAGTATACCAGTGTGAGATGAATCTTGTGTTCCTCTCCTTTGTGGATTGTGTTGAGCTATCCTGTGTGGATTTACTGTTTACAATCCTTTGTGGATTGTGTTGAACTATCCTGTGTGGATTTACTATTTACTCTCCTTTGTGGACTGTGTTGTTCTATCCTGTGTGGGTATACATTTTTCTTTCCTGTGTGGACTGGGTTGTGCTCGGGCTCGGACGATGGAGCCGAACGGGAATTGATGACTTAGGTATATGTATGGGCATATACCTACGCCGTGTCAGATGTTACTTCGTGATTGTATCTTTTCTTTTTGGATTATCCTTTGTGGATTTCGGGAGACCTTCGGGGGTCTCGGGGTCCCTACTGAGTAGTTTATACTCACCCCTGCACGGGTTTGCCCGCACTACGTTGTGTTGGTTGCAGACGACGAAAAACGCTGATCGTGGTGGAGGCGTGCGGAGCAGGACGGTACCTGGAGGTGGACCACTAGGCGGGACGTACTCGGAGCAGTCAGGTGGACCCGAGGAGCAGTGGAGGCTATCTGTACCAACCCTTCATGTGGGATTTCCAGAGGATGGCTCGACGCTGCAGTTTTCCCTTTTTAGTTGTTGTTTTTCCTTTCAGTTGTACTTTACTGTTGGGCTTGTATTTCCGGCCCCTTTTCACTTTTAGCACAGCTTGTACAATTTTTACTTAGTGTTTACTTTTCCGCATGCTTACTCTGTGGTGCTTGTTTACTTTTCAAAGGCAATGCCTTCCCTTTTGTTGGGATTTATGCCTTGGTGCTAGTCGCCAGCCCCTGGCCTTTGGAAGGCGGGCTTGGGGTAGTCACGGCACGGGCCCCGAGGACGGGTCGTGACAAATTTGTATCAAAGGCGGTCGGTTCTACAGCAGACTCTGATCTCTCTTCTATGTGAAGCAATAGTGTTTAGCGTATTAAGTGTGGTTATCAGTCCAGAGAGTCCAGTGTTGGTGCGGCGGCCGACGTATCCACACACCAGGACCCTGACTTCTGATTTCCGACTTAATGCACGAAAACATTGATTGCATGTGTGTTTCAAGTTTTCTCTGTGATTACTTGTGTCAGATCACCAGGTATATTGTTCTGACCGTGGCATACTTGTTTCTTTTTCAGGATGGCACGACGACAGCAGCCAGCTAGGGTTCCTAGAGTAGAGCGCGACGACAGCCCGCCGAGCGATGAGGCCTCGGTACTGGGCCCGTTGACAGTACAGGCACTGGCGGTACCTTTACCCGTTGAGCCCCCGATGCTTCCAGCACTGGCAGCTGACGACGCACGACGCCTCAGAGCTCTACACGAGTTCCAGTGCCAGCGACCACCCAGGTTCCATGGGGAGTCGGACCCCCAAGCAGCCGAGGACTGGCTAGAGGCGGTCGTCCGAGTTTTCAGGCCAGTGAGGACACCAGCTAACCTCATGGCGATCCTCGCGGCGAGCCTACTGCACGCAGCAGCAGGGTGATGGTGGAACCTGATGCTCCAGGTACACGATGAGGTCTCCCTCATCTGGACGGACTTCGAGAGCCTCTCCCGCTCAGAGTTCGTCCCGGCCACCCTCCGTGCGGTCCGCATCCAGGAGCTTCTTCAGCTGCGACAGGGCAGCTTGACGGTCGCCCAGTACGCGGCGAGGTTCACGGACCTTTCTCGCTACTCGACAGAAATGGTACGGGACCCCTTTTTCTGGGACCAGATCTTCGAGTAGGGATTGAGACACGAGATCAGGGCATCGCTGATCTCCCTCAGCATCCCGACCCAGGCAGGAGTGCTAGAGCGAGCCCTTCTGATCGAGAGCTTCCTGGATGAGTCCACAGCGAGACCTACCACAGGGCGGCAGATAGCGGAGTCTTCGGTAGCAGGTATCCGACGGATGACTCAGGGTTCCAAGCAGACCAGGCCTTCCGGCAGACGACCTCAGGACACTGGCCCAGCGGTGCAGGGCACACAGCGCAGAGCCAGCCTTCCGAGAGGCAGACAGCGCTACGAGTGCGGCGGGCAGGGCCACATGGCTCGTTACTGCCCGACCCGTCGTACCGAGGGGCAGCAGACGGTGGAGGGACCACCCAGGCAGATGCAGAGGGTCAACCGTGGCGGTCCGCAGGGAGGAGGCGGACGAGGAAGAGGAGCTGGCCGAGCAGCAGGTGGTGGGCGATGCTTTGAGGCTCTGCCACCACCACCACCAGGAGGCTCGCCTCGACCACAGGGAGCTGGCGGGCAGAGACAGGCTCCGCTCTAGGCAGTAGAGGCCTACGACCACGACGCGCTAGAGATGATTCGAGGTACGATCTGTGTCTATTCCACCCTTTCTGCAGTTCTGAAAGACATAGGAGCGAGTCACTCTTTCATAGCCACTGCCCTTGTTCGGAGCTCGAATATTCCGACGGAGCTGTTGGCTCGATCCTTGCGGCTAGAGACTCCTACGGGAGCAGACTCGACGATTACGCACTGGTGCCGGCAGTGTGAGCTTACTCTAGGAGGCGAGAGCTTCGGCTGGGATCTTCTAGTAGCGGCGTCGAGGCCTTACGACGTCATCTTGGGCATGGGTTGGTTATCTACGGTCCATGCTCAGATTGACTGCATTAGGCGCAAGGTGCGATGTGTGCGCACCGACGGGAGCAGGTTCACCTTCACCGGCGAGAAGGGATCCTTTGCAGCACAGGATGGACTCACGCAGAGGAGAGGTCATCCCATCACTCATAAGTTGGCTAGCCTCATCATGGGAGCAGTTGACATGCGGAGTCCCAGTTTTCCTGCAGTGGTGTATCAGCACGCGGACGTCTTTCCCGATGACGTTCTAGGACTACCTCCTCGCAGAGAGGTAGACTTTTATATTGACATGTACCCCGGGATAGCCCCGATATCCACTACAGCATATCGGATGGCCCCCGCTGAGCTTCGAGAGCTACGGGTACAGTTGGAGGACTTGCTGGGCAAGGGGTTCATCCGACCCAGTGTTTCACCCTGGGCTTCCTCGATTTTGTTCGCCAAGAAGGCGGACGAGAGCTTGCGACTGTGTGTCGATTATCGTCTCTTGAACCAAGTGACAGTGAGGAACAAGTATCCGCTACCCAGGATTGATGACCTTTTCGATCAGCTCAAGGGAGCACAGTGGTTCTCGAAGATAGACCTCAGGTCAGGCTATCATCAGCTCAGAGTTCGAGACGAGGATGTGCAGAAGACGGCCTTCAGGTTTCGGTATGGCCACTATGAGTTCTTGGTTATGCCTTTCGGCGTGACCAATGCTCCAGCAGTGTTCATGAGCCTCATTAACAGGATATTCCAGCCATACCTCGATCGATTTGTCGTAGTCTTCATCGACGACATCTTGGTGTACTCGACCACGGAGGAGGAGCACGCCTACCACTTGCGTGTTGTACTAGACACACTCCGAGAGCACCAGCTTTATGGAATAATCTCGAAGTGTCAGTTCTGGTTATGTGAGGTCCACTTCTTGGGGCACGTCATTTCTGAGGCGGGTGTTGCAGTGGATCCTGGGAAGATCGAGGCAGTGCTAGCTTGGGAGCCACCCAAGAGCGTGACAGAGGTGCGGAGTTTC
The DNA here is from genome assembly GCA_963277665.1 of Viscum album. Classification (NCBI taxonomy): domain Eukaryota; kingdom Viridiplantae; phylum Streptophyta; class Magnoliopsida; order Santalales; family Viscaceae; genus Viscum; species Viscum album. Next base: position 511,464,713 of record OY728134.1, read on the forward strand.
TTGGGCCTAGCCGGATACTATCGGAGATTTGTGCCGGACTTATCCAGAGTTTTGGCCCCAATCTTGGCGTTGACGAAGAAGGGGAAACCCTTCGTTTTGTCAGACAGATGTCAGCGGAGCTTCCAGGAGCTGAGGCAGAGGTTGACCAGCGCACCTATCTTGAGGTTGCCTAAGGAGGGAGTTGGATACGTAGTCTACTGCGATGCATCAGGGACCGGACTCGGGTGTGTCCTGATGTAGGAGCGGGCCTTGATTGCCTACGGATCACGTCAGTTGAGGCCGCATGAGTAGAACTACGCTACCCATGACTTGGAGTTGGCAGCAGTGGTCTTCGCCCTGAAGACAAGGAGACACTATCTGATGGGCGAGCGCTTCATAGTCTTTTCTGACCACCAGAGTCTCAGGTACATCTTCTCTCAGAAGGACCTAAACCTAAGACAGCGGCGATGGCTCGAGTTCCTCCAGGACTATGACTTTGAGATAGTCTATACTCCTGGGAAGGGGAACGTGGTAGCCGATGCCCTCAGCAGAAGGATGGGCATCCAGCTACTTGAGGAGGCGACAGAGCAGCTAGTCTCCTTGCAGATATCCTTCGTGGATAGAGACGTAGCAGCCTTCCTTCAGTCTCTCACAGTCTCTCCACCCCTTCTACAGCGGGTCAGAGAGGCACAGCGTGGGGACGCTGACTGTGAGACACGGCGTGCACAGATATCCTCGGGACAGGCACCTGATGGTTTCTCCCTTGGAAAGAGCACGACGTCCTTTTCAGAGGACGTACCTTGGTACCAGTCGCTTTACGAGAGGAGGTGCTGAGAGAGTTTCACACTTCTCCTTTGGCGGTACATCCTGGAGTGGCGAAGATGTACCAGGATCTCAGACGACAGCACTGGTGGCCGGGCATGGAGAAGGTTGTGGCAGAGTTCGTTTCATAGTGCCTCACCTGCCAGCAGGTGAAGGCAGAGCATCAGGTACCAGCAGGCTTGGTACAGCCCTTGGAGGTCCCGGAGTGGAAGTGGGATGGGATATCTATGGACTTTGTGACTGGACTTCCACGCACTTCCAGAGGTCACGACTCTATTTGGGTGATTGTTGACTGACTCACCAAGTCGGAACACTTTTTTCCCATCCGAGAGCAGGGATCAGTGGAGAGCTTGGGACGTCTTTACGTCCATGAGATTGTACGGCTTCACGGTGTGCCATCGACTATCGTCTCCGACCGGGACGCTCAATTTACTTCCCGACTTTGGAAGGGGTTGCAGGAGGCGTTCGGGACGCGGCTACGTCTGAGCACCGCCTTTCACCCTCATACGGATGGTCATACAGAGAGGACCATTCAGACCCTCAAGGACATGCTCCGTGCATGTGTCCTTGACTTTGGTCGCAGCTGGGAGGACCACCTACCCTTGGTGGAGTTCGCGTACGACAACAGCTACCACTCCACCATCGGGATGGCACCTTACGAGGCGTTGTACGACAGGCCTTGTAGATCTCCTTTGTGTTGGACAGACCCTGGAGAGTCAGCACTTGTGGGACCAGAGATGGTCTGGGCCATGACAGAGAAGGTCCAGGTCATCCAGGAGCGGATGAGGACAGCTTAGAGCCGGCAGAAGTCATATGCTGACAGGAGGCGGAGGCCACTAGAGTTCGACGATGGCGACCATGTCTTCATGCGTGTCTCACCTCGACATGGTTTACGGAGATTTGGCCAAGGCGGAAAGTTGTCTCCACGCTTCATCGGGCCTTTCCAGGTCCACAACAGGATTGGCGAGGTGGCTTATCGCCTAGCTCTACCACCTCAGTTGCACCGGGTGCACGACGTCTTCCACGTATCCCAGCTGAGGAGATACGTGCACGACCCGACGCACATCATTGACTATGGGGAGCTAGACGTGGATGATGGGGCGACTTTTGCGGAGGTCCCAGTGGAGGTAGAGGATCCACAGGAGGGGGTCCTACGTGGGCGATCGATTCCTCTTGTGCGCATCAGATGGCAGCATGGTAACCTCCAGGAGAGCACTTGGGAGCGGGAGGCTTAGATGCATGCACAGTACCCACCTTTGTTTCCCTAGTTTATGATGTATCTTTACGGGGACGTAAAGTCCTGAGGTGGGAGTAATGTAAAGACCCGTAAATTTCAAGGAAATTTTTTTCTTAATTTTCTTTGGAATTTTACAAGAGCGCAGTTTCTGACGGCACCTGATTCTGAGTCCCAGTGTGCCCGGAATCATTTTCCGAAGTTTTGGCTCGGGTACGTTCAGTGAATGGACGAGCGGGTTTTTCTAACTTTTGAACCGGTGCCCGTAATCGAATTCTGAGGGCACCGATAAAATCGCAGCGCCGATTTTCGCTTAGAAATGCCTCTTCCGGAGTTGCGTTTGCTCGGGTGTGGTTTTTAATTTTTGGGCTTAAAGTTAAGAAATAAAATAATTTTGCGACAACTCTATTTTATTTCACTTAAACCACAAGGAAGCCAGTTGAAGCCACTTAAAGGTGGCTTGAACTGAGTTGAACCGGATAGGATGCTATCCATAAATATCCTACCCCCTTGGTAGGATATTTGTGAGGTGCGGCCCGCACGAGCCCCGCCGTTTCTTTCCGCTAAGAAACGCTCCCGTGAAAACCCGTCTTTATGAAAAGTCAACTGACGCGTTTCTTAAAATCTTAACAGACCATTTAATTGGGCGGTTTATTTCGTAAATTAAATGGGCTGTTTCTTTCGTTGAATTAATTCAACGAATTAATTCAATAGTTTCTTAACCTGTTTTCGTGTGTTGGCATATTAATAAAATAAGACCAACCAAAACCTTTTGGGGGATTACTCGTTGAGACAGAATCCTTGTTCCTTCTTCCTCCTTCACGAAGAAAGTGAAGAACGTGAAGAACGCGAAGAACGCCGAACCCGTAAATCGACGACACGACGCCGTGATCCGCAACGCCGACAACGTTCTTCTGCGACATCTCTTCCTCCGCGACGGATCTTCGATCGGCTGCTTGAGGTAAGAGTCTCGAACCTTCCTTTTTATCTCCTTCGTGGTTCTTAACCAAAAACACGGATTTAATTAATTAAATTAAATCTTCTGTTTCATGGTGCGTTGATTTCGCCGACTCAACACCGGATTCCGCGATGCGCGACGCCTCCCCGCAACGACGCGACGATCCCTCTCATTCATGACGAGCTTTTCTGCGAAGAACGCCCGCGCGCGACGATCGACGAGGTAGGGATTTATTATGGGAATTACCCCTTTTAATTATTCTCGTCAATGTTTCTTTAAAGAAATTAAAGAACCGAATTGTGAACAATTTTAATCTTATTAAAATTGTTGTTTCCTGTGTGGAATAAAATTCTCCCGGTTGTTTATCTCTAACGTGGAGGGTGCGGGCCAAACGAACACGGCCTGACGACCCTCCGCCGATCTTCGTTTTGTGCGGATTTGACGGGCGATGACGGAACGTGCCGCAACGGATGTTTGACGATCCCGCAGTGAAGAACGAGTCCCGGGAGGAGCAATGGCGCAGAAGGGAAGAGAATCGGACCACCGGAGCTATCCCGGTGGCCCGCGGAGCTCGCCGGCGGCGCGGGTCGCCAGCGCGGCGGCGCCGGAAGCCAGGAGCGGCGGCGCCCCAGCGCGCCACCGGACAGGCCGACGCGGCCGAAGCCGCGTCCCGACTCAATGCGGCCCCACGTGGGGGGCCGCGGCACCACCTGGCCGCGGGGGCGACGCCCCGCGTGCCTCCGCCGTTCGGCCGCTCGGCCAAACCGGTCCGACCGGCCGGGCCGCGCCCTGGTCGGACCGGACCGGGTCGGACTGGGCGGGTCGACCCGGTTCGGCCGACTCCCGGGGGGGTCGGGCCGGGTCAGCCCGGGCCCATACCCCCCCGTCTTCGGAGGGACTCCGTTCAAATGGCCGTATCTTGAGCTACGGGCCTCCAAACGACCCGCCGTTAGCGGCAACGCGATCCTTGGATCGAGACGGTTGTTTCGGTATATCGCACTCAAGGTTTCGGAATACCTTGTGTTCGGCCGGGTTGGTTCGTACACAAAACCAACCGGGCCCTCGGAGCGGAAACGCTCATATCTTGAGCCACAGACCTTCGATTGACGTGCCGTCAGCTTTGTTGAATTCCTCTATGTGAGACGGATCTTTTGGCATACTCTGCCCGAGGTTTAGATGCAGGTGGAGTGCGGTCGGGTTGGTTTTGCCTTAAAAACCAACCGGGCCCCTGGGACGAAAATGCCAATAACTCTCAGACCAGGCGTCCGATTGACGCGCCGTCTACGAAACTGAGTTCCTGTTGACGATACAAAACTTTTGGATACATCAACATCGGACTTTGTGTTAGTTGATGTATCAGCCTCTCGGCTCCTGGAGCGGACCCTCCCGAATGAGCTTGCTGTGTGCGGGAACCCTAGGCTGGCTGCGACTGCTACTTCGACAGCGACGATTGTGCAGAGATCCTCTGTGGACTCCGACGACGACCATGCAGAGATCCTCAGTGGACTGCAGTGACGACTGTGCAGAGATCCTCAGTGGACTGCGACGACTACTGCACTCAGCGATCCTCCGTGGATCAGTGCTACAGGTCCTATGTGGGCCCGGTCCTGTGTGGGCCCGATCCTGTGTGGGTCTGATCCTGTGTGGGTCAGCGCTCAGCAGTTCTATGTGAGCCAGTGCCTACAGGTCCTGCGTGGGCCCGGTCCTATGTGGGCCCGATCCTGTGTGGGTCATTGCGGGGGTTAGTTACCTATCGATCCTTCGTGGGTCCGACGACTTAGATGGATCAGTGATCATCTTTATCGTCATCCTAAGAAGTATACCTGTGTGAGCTGAATCTTGTGTTACTCTCCTTTGTGGATTGTGTTGAGCTATCCTGTGTGGATTTACTGTTTACTCTCCTTTTTGGATTGTGTTGAACTATCCTGTGTGGATTTACTATTTACTCTCCTTTGTGGACTGTGTTGTTCTATCCTGTGTGGGTATACGTTCTGCTTTCCTGTGTGGACTGGGTTGTGCTTGGGCTCAGACGATGGAGCCGAACGGGAATTGATGACTTAGGTATATGTATGGGCATATACCGAAACCGTGTCAGATGTTATTTCGTGATTGTATCTTTCCTTTGTGGATTATCCTTTGTGGATTTCGGGAGACCTTCGGGGGTCTCGGGGTCCCTACTGAGTAGTTTATACTCACCCCTGCACGGGCTTTGCCTGCACTACGTTGTGTTGGTTGCAGACGACGGACATCGCTGATCGTGGTGGAGGCGTGTAGAGCAGGACGGTACCTGGAGGTGGACCACTAGGCGGGACGTACTCGGAGCGGTCAGGTGGACCCGAGGAGCAGTGGAGGCTATCTGTACCCACCCTTCAGGTGGGATTTCCAGAGGACGGCTCGACGCTGCAGTTTTCCCTTTTTAGTTGTTGTTTTTCCTTTCAGTTGTACTTTACTGTTGGTCTTGTATTTCTGGCCCCTTTTCACTTTCAGCACGGCTTGTACAGTTTTTACTTAGTGTTTACTTTTCCGCTTGCTTACTCTGTGGTGCTTGTTTACTTTTCAAAGGCAATGCCTTCCCTTTTGTTGGGATTTACGCCTTGGTGCTAGTCGCCAGCCCCTGGCCTATGGAAGGCGGGTTTGGGGTAGTCATGGCACGGGCCCCAAGGACGGGTTGTGACACCCCAAGATTTCATAGTACGTTATTTCTTCAAAGTAATTCAATATCATGCACTACACGAAACACCAAGTTCAACCGCATCACAACTTACAAAACTAGCCGTTCAAAAGCGGTTATGAATAATATTAACTAAATTTTAAACTTTATATAATCCTTATAATTTTATAATCGATATTATGAGTTTCTTAGACATAATTTAAGAACAAATTAATTTTTTCTGATAAAAGAAGTATTTTGTTTTAAAAAAAATTCAATTTTTCCGCTTTTTAATGGAGAACCCTTTTTAAATCCAATATTTGAAACTTATATATATTAAATATGACTAAATAAATTTTTTCTTTAGAATGGGGACATTAAAATTTACTTTGTGTAATTTTTTGGAATTTTTCCGACAATGTTCATTTTTTAATGAATAGTGGAAATACTGTATTTTTATTCAAAAGTGTCTTTTAATATAATTTATTTATATGGTTAGATTCTTTTTTTTAATTGGTTTTAATGTGTAATTATAATATATTTTTTCCATTTTATCCAATTTTTTTTATTGGAATTAATTTCACTTTGAAATTGGACATAAACAATTATCAATATTTTGATAGTTATTGTTTCTTAAAAACAGACTATTTGTTTTAACAACCAGAATTAATTTTAAATTAATTAATTCCACTTCTATGTTTTTAATTTTAAAAAATAGGCTTTGTTTTTGAATTTTGAGTATTAAAATTAGCTTTGGGTGAATTTTTTATATTTTTCTGAAAACTTTCTATTTTTGATGAATAGTGAAAAAACATAGATATTGTTTAAAACCGACTTTTATTTAAATAATTACTTATTTTAATTAAAATTATTTTATGTAAAAACTGATACATAATACCTATATATGTTCAATATAACTCATTGGAGTGATTTTGTAATAATATTTGATATATAAAATTTTATTGAATTATTCACCGTCTTTTACCCACCTCCAAGGAGAATTTTCAAATTCATATAAAACATAATTTTACCGCTTCTGTGAGTTGAATTTCGAAACTCCGAGATAAATGGTTAATATTAAAGAGTAAAATGTGGTTCAACAAGATAAAAATATTTTTTGGTGAATAGTAACTTTTTTTATTTTTATTTACCGCGTTTAAATGTAAATAGGGTATTTCAAGTTAAAAAGAATATTTTAATAATTCAAAATTACATTAACACATGTCCTAACCATATTAGATGAGTAATGGAAGACCATGGGAATCTTTTGGTCGATTTTGGGACCCCATAGAGCCACTTATGAATGATAATGACACTTTAGATTAATTAATTTAATGTAAAGGCAAAATTGACATAAACAAACACCTTTTAGGAAATAATTTTTATATAGTGTTATATAAGTAATTTTTTTGACTATAAATATTAATTGGAAAGCTAAATAGATTTATGAAATCATGGTATTTTTTATAATACTTAGAAATCTAATAAATTAAATTATTTATTACACAATAATGATGTAGTATTTACCTCATTAATAAATGATTTAAATAAATTAGTTTATAAAATTAATATAATATCCGAAACATGTCCAATACTTATAGGCTGAGTTTATTTAGACCATGAGTCATCTTATATTTGACTCTAATTATTTTTTACCTTTAGAAACCAAATATCATTATATAATAATATAATATTTTCACACTTTTCTAAGAGCCCCTCATCCCCCTTATAAAAAAAGACCACTTCTATCCAATTCCTCACACATATTAGGCCTTTAGGCTCATCCAAAATCTGCCAAATTAAGCTCCCTACATCCCTATCCTTCTCCTAGAAGCCTTAACATATTCAGAAAGTACTTCAAGAGGTCCTTTTGGTTCAAACCAAAGGAAGTTACCCAAATTAAAGGTAACTGTTTCTCTTAACTTCTTTTCTTTTATTTTACTTCTCCAACCCCTAAACTCTTTTTGTTCCTTTATTTTATAAAAACACAAGTATCCTCAATATACAAGGATGTTTTTATGAGAATGATTCTAATTACACTTACACACACCTCCATCTAATGTGTGAATAACATAATGTATCTATGGATGACAAACTAATGCCTCATGAAACGATGATTGTTCAATTACCTCCTATCGCCTCTCATGGTGGCCATTATGATGGAAAAATATTTATATATGACATATAATATGTCTATTTTTTCTTCAATATTATTTATTTTTCTTGTATAGAATACCTTAGTGGTTTCTATTATGGGTAAACGCGATAATTTCATTTGAGGAAGTGCGGACTACCGCCCCCTCAAAGTGATATGACTCATTAATACTATACGTGGGATGTATAAAGGATGGAGTTAACGATATAATATTCCTATGTATATTATATAAATGGGATATTATATATGATATTATATTGGAATTATAATATACCTATGTATCATTATGTTTTATGTCCATTAAAATAATAAATAGAAATGAACGTGAGATTAATGCGTACGTACGACTTACTATCTCCATGAACGGTGCATTTCATTCTTACCCCAAAATGATATGTACTGTTATAAATACATGTATATAATGGATATATATTTTATATATATGATATCTAAATCATGAATATCATTGTGGATATAATTATATTTTGAAAATGTGAGAAACTTGTAACTATAAGGTGTTCATTTTTTACTCAAGTTCTAAATATCGACAAAACGAACATTATTAACTTTAATGATTACATAATGTTTATAACATGGTAATATGTGATATAAAATTAATAATAAACTTGAAAAAGGTTCTTTAGCAAGTAGAAAATAACTTTAGTTTATTATTCAGGATATAAAAGAACGAACGGGTCAAGTCGGACACAAGGTAAGGGGTTTCTTATCTCACTTTTAATTCCGTGAGATTTTTATTGTTCACCACTTATTGTATTTGTTGTATTGTGTACTATAATTTGATATATATTATCATTATTATCTTTATATTCATGATATTCTGCGATAAATTTTGTGATTATTGAATATTGTACATACGAATCGATTGATTACAATGTGGTAAGGGTTAATTCTACAATCTCTTCATTATCCGAGGTTGTTTATAAGTAATTATCTACTAGGACCCCTTTATCATCAACATCCATGCTTCTTAAAAATATATTTCAAAACATTTTTACTATTTACAGAAAATGGGTTAATTTAATTTATACCCTTATGTGTTTTGAAAGGAATCTTTCCGTCATTTTCCAAACAAGTTACTTTTTGACCTTTTCGACAAATTTATGGTAAGAATATCCTTTCTTAACTTATACTGTGGATGTGGATAATTTCTGCCATTATAACATCGTCAATGCTTCCCTTGCAAGCTTATAAAAATATTTTCAAAATAAATGATTTCTTAATAATATTGTAACTCTTAAATGATTTCAAAATTTAAATAGATATTTCATTAAAAAGGGTTTTGATTTCATCTATGTCAACATCCTTTGATGGATTTTAAGTTTATTTGAAGTTGATTTATTATGATATAAAACTTCCATATTCTATTAAAGGTTTTGTGATATGTTTAACTATGGGTGTTTATTTATTTTACCATTCATTTCTTATGGTTAAAGCATTGACATTTCATATGATAGTTTTAATAAGAATGTTTGTGATATGTTTAAACCTTTTCATATGAGGAATGTATTGACTTAGTAAGTGACGAGTGGAGCCCACTATAGCTCCTCGATGCATCGGTAGGACTCATGAAACAACTAGATATGGAATTGGCCGGGGCCTTTCCCAATTTTATATCTGGTTTTGGCCGAGGTCTTAATCATTTTTAGATGTATTGGCTGAGGCCTTGAAAAAATGTTTTAGAATGTCTGGAATTATACATTCTCTCATTATGGAAACAATATTGACGAATCATGTAGTTATAGGACTAGTAGAATACCCATGATTATGTTTTATTATGGAATTATTTACTCAAATAATATTCCATCCATAAAATTATTCATGTTTATTATTTGTAAAGGCATGTGGTTTCAATTATTCACCATGCTTAATATTTATGTTATCTTCCACCCTATTTCTTAACCTTACTGAGCATTTGATCTCACCCTTTTCTATGTTTTATTTTTCCTAGGATTCCAAGAAGTGTATTGTGATTGATATGTTGGGTTAAGCTAAGGGAATAATGGCATTCATAAAGGATTATTTATGTTGTTTTGTATGTTATAAAGTGTAATGTAATATTCATGAATGAAATCTATTTTCCAAGATTGCTAAACTGATCGGTCCTTTGAGACTTGATTCTTATAATCATGCCAACGTTATGTAATAATGCACCAACTCTGGGTAACTGGGGTCGGGGCATTACAGTTTTTATTAGAGGATGTTTAGAAATAACCTTGGAAACAAGATTTAGATATACTCTGATTAGATAACAATACCCCAAGATAGACTATGAGGATTAGTATAGAAGAATATTCTAGAATTTTGGTATTGTAGTGATTTTGAGACTTTTCCATGAAATACAAACTTGTTTGGATATGAGCAGGTAGAGGCAGCTCTAGCACTGATGTACCTAAGGATAAAACCTGAAAACAATGCTTTGATCTATACTCGAACGAGAACTCGTTCACAATAATGGTTTTGCTGCACTTTTGGTTACGACACTCCTAGGGGATATGCTTAGGATAATTCTTATTTTTGTTACAAACCAATATTAAGGGTTTATGAGTATATATCTCTTCAAAGAAAACATTTTTGTGATTATGGATTATATCCATAAACTTTTCAATTTATGTTAGGTATTTTACATGTTTGAAATTATGCATTTCGATTCATAAACTGACTTAGTGTATGCCATTGTATAGAAATGGAGCCCGGTAGAATGAAAGGGAACTCCAGCAATACGTATGATCCAAAGAGTATGAAGGGTCATATCATTCATGGTATTAAGCCAACTTTTTGAAGGGAAATACTCTCCCATGTATTCTCAACATATAAATAAATAATATCATGTGTTAGTAAGATAAGTAAAGAACTATCTGAATCCTATGGCTTTGAAGGGAAGCATGAATAGAAAAGGATTGTAGCGAGAACGTTGGATAGAGGGAATAGGGGATAGAAGGATTTTCCCATATGTGATAAATGTGGAAATAATCACCTTGGTAAATTCTTGATGGAAATGGGACTTCGTTATATGTATGGAAGAAAAGGACACCAAGTACATGATTGCAAGGGTAAGAAAATGTTTTCAAATGTAAAATGCTCCATCTACAAGGTGTTGAGACACTACGCGAATTAATTACCCTGTCATAATAGTATACCATAAATCATGTTATTGGTTGATAATCAAGTTATGATACTACCATATAAGAAGACTAATGACTAGTGTTCTTATGTTGTTAATATATAATTTTTTAATTTGAGTGTTGTATCTAAAGTATACTGGTTATATTAATTATGGAGATAAATAAGGGTTGTACTGCAATATTATTTTATTGAGGATTTGAGATTTTATGGTTGTATGAAAAGTGACTTAATAGTACGCTAAACATTTTGGAAAAATACATGGTTGAAGGAAATGTAATCCCTAATATGGTATTGATAATGAGGTAGTGATTTTAGAATAAGAGATGGTTGATTTGGATAAATTATATTGGATATTCTTGACTACCATGAAACTGATTAATGATTTGTATACTCCATTATTGTTGGAGTTTGCAACATTTTTGGATATAAAGAGTATATCCAGTATTATATATTGAATAAGAGAGCATGAATGTAGTCAATAAGGATTTATGGTAATTCAGGATGTTGCAGTGTTTTAAAATAATACATGATGAAAGTGCTCACATGTTATTATGGGGAAAAAATGATCTTTATTATGTTTACCTTCCTTATAAATTTTGAACTATGAGTTTGGATAGAAGTAATTTTTTTAATACTAAAGGTTGGTATGGAATAATTTTTAAATTGGATACTATTATTAATGTTATTTTTGGTTTTTATAAAAAGACAACACACAGAATGTGTGACAACCCGTCGTGTCAGACAAAACTGCGGGAATCGAACCCACAACCATAGTGCGATTGGGATTTATCACCTTCCACTAGACAACATGAAGTCACTGGATTATATAATGTAGTTTCCTTTTTTAAAGGTTCTAATAGGTGAATTATAAATTCATTTTTTTGGAACCCTATACAAATAGGATAAATAGAATATATATTTTTAGTTCTATTATCATTTAGATTGAACGATGAGTTTGTTGTAGAAATTAGTTAAAGGATAGAACTCTAATTTTCATGTATATATATATTATTTTTTTTCATCTCTTATTATATGAAGAAATTAATTCTCAAACTTTAGGTAAGGGATCATAAAACTAAAAATGTGTTATCATAATACATTATGGTTTTTTTTGAACAAATTATATTTTAAATCATCATAGATTGATGGATTTGAGGCCCTCAATTATACAATTTTTTATGACTGATGACATCAATCCCTCCTTATAAATATTTACATTTTTCGCCCAATTATGTGTCTCTAAGTTTCACCAAGGTTCTCATAATCGAGATCATAATTTGGTGGTGACTTTTCTATTCCCCTTTTCCTTTTATTAAGAGTAAATTTTATTAACCTAATCTCTGAAGTGGGTTTTCCCAAAAAGGTATTTTCTATTTTCAAACTATTATTTTTGAAGAACAATTTCAAATATAGAGGACACAATTTATAGAAGTAGGGACAAATGTAACTCCTCAAGATTTCATAGTACTTTATTTCTTCAAAGTAATTCAATAACTGGCACTACACACAACACCAAGTTCAAGTGCATCACTACTTTCCAAAATATCCATTCAAAAGCGGTTATGAATAGTATTAACTGAATTTAGAACTTTATATAATACTTATAATTTTAGAATCCATATTATGAGTTTTATAGACATAATGTAAGAATAAATTCAATTTTTTTTGGATAAAAGCAGAATTTTTTTAAAAAATGAAATTTTACCGCTTTTTAATGGAGAACCCTTTTTTAAATCCAATATTTTAAACTTATATATATTAAATTTGACTAAATAAATTTATTCTTTCATATGGGGACATCAGAATTTACTTTATGTAAATTTTTGTAATTTTTCCGATAAAGTACATTTTTAATGAATAGTGAGAAATATTGTATTTTAATTAAAAATTTACTTTTAATCTAATTTATTTATATGGTTATATTATTATTTTTTAATTGGTTTTAAAGTGTAATTATAATATATTTTTAACATTTAATCCAATCTTGTTTATTGTAATTAATTTCACTTTGAAATAGGACATAAATTAGTATCAATCTTTTGATTGTTATTGTTTCTTAAAAACGTGCTATTTGTTTTAACAACGGGAATTAATTTTAAATTAATAATTCTACTTCTATGTTTTCAATTTGGTAAAATAGACTTCATTTTTTAATTCAGAGTATCAAAATTATCTTAGGGTGATTTTTTTATATTTTTTAGAAAACATTTCATTTTTGATGAATAATGAAAAACACTATGTTATTGTTTATAATCGCCTTTTATTTAAATAACTATTTATTTTATTTAAATTTATTTTAGTTCAGAATATATTAATAATACCTATATATGTTACATGTATTTCATTGGAGTCATTTTGTATTAATATAAGATATATAAAATATTATTGAACTATTCACCGTCTTTTACCCACCTCCTAGGTGAATTTGCAAATTCATAAAAAACTTAATTTTACCACTTCTGTGAGTTGAATTTCGAAAATTCAATAGACACGGTTAATATCATTGAGTAAAATATGGTTCAATACGATAAAAATAATTTTTAGTGAAGAGTAACTTTCTACTTTTATTTACTGCGGTTAAAGGTAAATAGGGAAAATCAAGGTAAAAAGAATATTTAATAATTCAAAAATACCTTAACACAAGTTGAAACCTTATTGGATGAGTAATGGCCGACCATGTCCATATTTGGGTCTATTTTTGGACCCCATGGAGCCACTTATGAATGATAATGACACATTAGATTAATTAATTTAATGTAAATGCAAAATTGACAAAAAAATTACATTTTAGTAATTAATTTTTATATGGTGTTATATAAGTAATATTTTTCACTATAAATGTTAATTAGAAATCTAAAAATACTTCTGACATCGTGGTATTTTTTTCTATAATTTTTAGATATCGAATAAATTAAATTATTTATGACACAATAAGGATACAATATTTACCTCGTTAATAAATGATTTAAATAAATTAGATTATAAATATTAAAATAATATCCAAAACATGTCCAATTTTTATTGGATGAGTTTATTTCACCCATGATTCTTGTTATCTTCAACCCTAATGATTCTTACGCATTTAGAAACCGAATATCACTATATTATAAAATAATATTTTCACACTTTCCTAAAGAGCCCCTCCTCCCCCTTATAAAATGAGACCAATTCTATCCAATTTCTCACACCTCCCAAGCCTTTAGGATCATCAATGCTCTTTTAAATTAAACTCCCTACATAAATCTCCTCCTCCAAGAATTCTTAACGTACGTAGAAGGCTCTTCAAAAAGACATTTTGGTTCAAACCAAAGCAAGTTACCCAAATTAAAGGCAACATTTTCTCTAACTTCTTTTCTTTTATTTTACTTCTCCAACCCCTAAAATATTTTGATTACTTTATTATATAATAACACCAGTATCCAAAATATACTATTATTTTTTATGAGAAGTATTTAATTACACTTACAAACACCTCCATCTAATTGGTGAAGAACATAATGAATCTATGGATGGAAAACTAATGCCTCACGAAACGATGATTGTTTAATTACCTCCTACCGCCCCTAATGGTGGCCATTATGATGGAACTATATTTATATATGATAGATATTATTTTTATGTTTTCTTCATGCTTCTGTATTTTTCTTATATATCATACCTTAGTGGTTTTCATTATGGGTAAACACGATAATTTCATTTGAGCAAGTGCAGACTACTGCCCCCTCAAAGTGATATGAATCGTTAATACCATATGTGGTACATATAAAGGATAGAGTTAATGATATTATATATGATATTATACAGGAATTATAATATAACAATGTATCATCATGTTTTAAATCCATTAAAATAATAAAAAGAAATTTAAGTAGCATTCATGCATACGTACGACTTACCATCTCTTTGAACAGTGCATTTCATTCTTACCCCGAAATGATATGTACTATTATAAATACATGTATATACTGGATATATATACGATATATATGATAACTAAATCATTAATATAATTGTGGATATAATGATCTTTTCACCATGTGAGCAACTTCTAACTATAAAGTGTTCATTTTTTACTCAAGTTCCAAATATTGACAAAATGAATGTTATTAACTTAAATGATTACATAATGTTTATAACATGGTAATAATTTATATAAAAGGAATAATAATCTTGAAAAGGGTTCTTAATAAAATAGAAATTAACTTTAGTTTATTATTCAGTATATTAAAGAACGAACGGGTGAAGTCGGACAGGAGGTAAGGGGTTTCTTATCTCACTTTTAATACCGTGAGATTTCTATTGTTCACCACTTATTGAATGTGGTGTATTGTGTACTGAAATTTGATATATATTATCAGGATTATATTCATATTTATGATATTTTTTGATTAATCTTGTGATTATTGACTATTTTTTATATGCCTTGGTTGATTATAATGAGGTATGGGTTTATTCTAAAATCTCTTCATTATCCTAGGTTGTTTATACTTAATTATATACTATGACATATTTATCATCTACATCAATGATTCTTAGAAAAATTTCAAAACATTTTTACTATTTACTAAAAAATTTGTCAAAGTCATAGATACCCTTATTTTTTTTGAAAGGAATCATTCCATCATTTTCCGAACAAGCTAATTTTTTACCTTTTCGATAAATTTATGGTAATAATGTCTTTTTTAACTTATACAGCGGGTGTGACTATTTTCTTCCATTATAACATCATCAAAGATTCCCTTGAAAGACTATAAGAATATTTTCAAAATAAATGTTTTCTTTATAATTATGTAACTCTTAAATGATTTCAAAATAGAAAGAAAGATTTATCTAAAAAGGGATTTTATTTCATCTATGTCAACATCTTTTGATATATTTTAAGTTTATTTGAAGTTGATTTATTATGATAGAAAACGTCCATATTGAATTGAAGGTTTTTTTATTTGTTTTACTGTGGATGTGGTATTTTTATATCGTTCATGGTTTATGGTTAAAGTATTGACATTTCTTATGATAGTTTTAATAAGAATGTTTTTGATATGTTTAAACCGTTTTATATGAATAATGTATTGGGCTTAGTAAGTGACAGGTGGAGCCCGCTATAGCACGTCGATGCATCAGTAGGTCTGATGAGACAACTATATGTGGAATTGGCCAAGGCCTTTGCTAATTTGAAATATGGTTTTGGTCGAGGCCTTACTCATTTTTAGATGTCTTGGCTGAGGCCTTGTATTTTTTTAGAATGTCCGACATTATACATTCTCTCAATATGGAAATAATATTGATGAATCATGTAGTCATATGACTAGTAGAATGCCCATGATTATGTTTTATTATGGCATTATTTACTCCTCTCTTATTCCAGCCATAAGATTATTCATGTTTATTATTGGTAAAGGCATGTGGTTTCAATTATTCACCATGCTTAAAATTTATGTTATCTTCCACTGTATTGCTTACCCTTACTAAGTATTTGAGCTCACCCTTTTATATGTTTTATTTTTCATAGGATTCCAAGAAGTGTATTATGATTGATATACAGGGGTAAGCTAAGGTAATAATGGCGTTCATAAAGGATTATTTATGTTGTGTTATATGTTATACAGTGTAATGTACTATTCATGTATGTAATCTATTTTCCAAGACTGCTAAAATGATCGGTCCTTTGGGACATTATTCCTTGTAATCATTCCAATGTTATGTAATAATGCACTGAAATTGGGTAACTGGGGTCGGGGAATTACAACCTTTACCTCCCCCTTTGTCATATTTTTCGTATATGAGGATTCCAATTTGAATTTTTAATGACTTAGGTACCCTCCAGTGATACATGGTTAGTATTTTTTTGATTACATATATCATTGTATGGATGTTTTCATGTATGATTTCACTTTATATTTATCATATTTTGATGATTGTTTCACTATTATTGGTTTTTTCTTACGTTGTTATGTTCAAAATAATATTGTATTAAATCATAAGAAAAACCATTCCACTGGGTTCCAAGGTATAGTACTGAGACAACTCATTTCTGGGGATGGTATCAAAATGTACAAATCAAAAGTAGACATAATTTCTTCCCTATCATTCCCAAAAATGTGTAGGACATGTGGTCTTTATTTTATCATGTTGTATTTTATCATAATTTCATTCATGAAATTAGTAATATTCCGATCCCCTATCCCTCTTACTAGAAAACAAGAAATTATTTTTAATAAATACGATGATGATTATCTCAAAAAAATAAAATGGTGTCTCAAAACAACCCTAGTAGTCTAAAAACTTCAATAATATTCCCCATGTGAACTCATGTGTGATGACTCAAACTATGCTGTTTGGGAAGTATTATCACAATAGGTCAATCAAGATCAACATGTGTTAGCCTATGACGCATAGTCACAAGACCCTGCCTAGAAAACATACACCGAAAATGAAAAATAATTCATTCCAATTTTTTATAAATAATCTGAATTCATAACATTTAGGATATAATGTAATTGAGATTTTATACCATAAATCCCTCTAGTATATCATTAAGAAACCAGATTCCAACCCACATCTCATTTGTTGGAATCTAATACATCTGAATTTTAAAATAGAAATTTGGGAAAAATCGGAATAAAATTTTCTATAAAACCACATTAGTAGGATTTACCCACCATTGGGCCACCATGTTTACCCATCTCTCCCCATTGGATAATTATTCCCTAATGAGCACCTTTATGATTTAACGGACCTTACCCCTTGGATTGCGTACAATGTAAATTTTTTGGAAGCATCTCGGGGCCCCACAAATTTAAGCACTTCATAATAAGAAGCACATAATCTAGAGTCATGATGGTACATTTTTGATGAACCATATATGTGGATAATATTTATTGAGCAGGTTGTTCATTATTGTGTCCTGGAACATGAGTTCACCACTTTTTTGATCTTATGCCACACTTGGTCTTGTGGGGTCTACTTTAGAACACAAAAAAATTCTTGAATGGTACTTGATTATAGAATTTATTTTCGAACAATGTATAGATATCCACATTAGTTTTAGAAATCATACACATTATTCTACTTCATTGGGAATATCTCTAAGGGGATTTAAATTCCACAACAACCCATGTTATTTTTTGAGATCCTCAATGCATGTGGAATTGATTTCATGGGGAATTTTTCTATGTAATTTTTCATTGTTTACATATGATTCACTTTTGAAAATATCTCTAAATTGTTGTAAGAAAATTCTAAAAGGCTAGTTACTGTCGACCGACTATCGATTTTTGTGTGATCTTAAATTTTTAATAGGTTTGATTCGAAAATATTCATCATTAATGATGATGGATCACATTTTTATAATTAATACATGAAATAATTGATTCATATGTTTGGGGTTTTATATATTGTATCTACATCATATTACCAAAAAAATTAATGAAAAATAAAAAAATTCAAATCATGATGTTAATAAAATCATGAAAAAATGGTACAACTTAATATGAAAGATTGAAGATTATGCTTGGGTGATGCACTTTGGTAATACCATATAGTTTCTAAGACCGAATCAAAATGTAATTATATAAAATTTCATTTAGTTGGCTTGTTACAGCCCTATGGAGTGTAAAAACTATGCACATTGGGATGTTAAGCAATGTAATATGAACCTCTCATAAATAGGTGAACATAAAAAGTTATAAATTCAAGAGTTAGAGGAAATTCGAGGAGACTCATATAAGAACACTATGATATATATGGAGGGAACTGAGGCTTCCCATAAACACCTTATACTTAATTATTAATTCATCATTAGGTATAAGGTCATCCTTTAAAATGAAAGGCTAGAGCTTCATATAGGTAATCATTGTTATTGTTGGTTTTCCCATACACTATTACTAATGAATACCCATTTGGTGCTGTTTAGGTTCAAAATGAAAAAAAAACATTCATTGCAAATGGGATGTTTTTGAATCACTTTTATGAAACCATTTCAGATTTCCCTTTGTAGGAACTCTTCCTTTAAGAAGAAACCTACCAGTGACACCTAAAAGTTTATAAGATTCCTTCCCACATTATATTTTCTTAAATTGATGTAACCACATAATCTAGGTGTGGGTAGTGGATAAATTATTGGGTTAGTGATGATTTTTTATCATCATTATTATTTTTTTAATATATTTTCCCTTACTAAATAGTGTTTTTATTGTTCCCCAATTTTTGGATTTTATTAGTATTTTCATTATCTATCGTTTTTTCTATTTTTTTCTTATCGAATCGAATTTTTTCCCCCAACATTTTTAACTGGAATAATTATTTTTTATTCCCACCTAATTAAGGAATTAATTTCAAATTTATGATGAATTTCTCTATTTAAATTTATTTTAACATTTAAATAAAATATTATTCACCAAAGGAATGTGTGTTTTAGTAAGAATATAACAATGAGGTGTGCTTTATTAAGTTAATTAGTTTTTTTAGAAGTTATAAATTATTGTATCTCTATGAAACCTTTGAGATGATTAATACCCTATATTTTATTAGTTTATGCGTTAATAAGTCACTTAATATCTATATGCCACATTAAACTCAACCATAAAGTGTGAATATTTATTAATTAATGGATTCTAAATATAAGTTATCTTAATACTTATCTTCAATCCAAAATAATTTTTTATATGTTTATTCATTATAAGAACATTTTCATTACTTTATAAAATTGACTTATGCATGTTTTCCAATTATCCAACTATTTTAAGGCTGAAAAAACTAAAAAGAACTGAACAAAATGACACAAACAAATAATGAGGGGAGTAAAAAAGGTAAAACATATGGAGATATCTAGGTTGGTATATTATCTTATGACTTCTATGAGTTATTATGTTAATGTGTCTTGTAATTTTATTGCAAACCATGTAGTGTAAATTTGGTGGAATGAATTTGGAATGAATGAAATGTTTGAAATAACCTACATTTATTGGATAGAATGTTGGAAGAATAACCTAGAATTGTTCTCTCACACACACATGGGGATTTATTGGGATATTTTACTCATAAATTTTCATTATTGAAAAAATATCATAAATATGTTTCAATGTAATTAAGATACAATTTATAGAACATCTTTTTCCATGATCAATGAAAATTACTCCTTGGTATTATTTTTTATTTTATAACCTTATTATATATAATAAAACATTATTTAATTTATAATATTCTTAATTTTTTTAATATCTCAATGCATTGTTTTTTTAAATGTTATTTTACAAGGAGTGAAAATGTTGAGGTGTGGGGGTGTGAATTTTCCATTATTGAATATTTTATTTCACTATTACACCAATGTATAAAACTGGTTTTGTATTTAAAATTACAAATATAATTAAACATTATAATACATTTTGAATCAATAATTTAATTTTTATCACTGTTCAAAAGATTATTTAAATTTTTTGAGGATTTCATTATAGGTGGAGGTGATTAAAAGATCCCACAATGGAATTCAAGAAAAGGACACTAAACATCACATGAGTCCAAGAACACATGTGGACTCAAATTTATATAGATACTAATACAAGAATAAAATTGTTAAAAATTTTGTGGAATAATAAAAAATTAATTTTCTAAATCTCTTCTGAATACACCTAATTCCAGTTCATCCATCAATGGTCCAAACAAAAATAACATTTCCAAGAAATATAATCTTCACAAGGTCATCAGCTTGGTTCTATATTTGGGAAATATCTCCTATTTTATAGATTAAATGTCCAACAAAAATTGTCAAAGAGATAATCAAGTTTTCCTTTAATAACAATTTAGACTTTTCTAACATGAGATAAAGATTTAAACCCACCCCAAACCATAGTCCCATAAGTATAATGAAATGTAGGTTCCCAAAACCACCTTCACGTTTTATAATAAAGTGGTAACTTGGGAACCTAATTTTTAATCTGAACTTGGGAGAAAATATCTACAATTATGGAGACATCAAATTTTCCTCTCCTCACCCTAGAATATATTGAGGACCCTATCCTCTTAATGATATCTAGTATGAAGTTAGAGTTACACAATATATTCCTTCACCACATGATGGCCTGTTTAATAGTGGGTGACCATTTTGATGGAGCTACAAAATTGAAGAGAGAGTTTCGAGAAATAATTCTCTACTAATTTGGTGTATATTGTGTTAAGAAAATTTTATTCTAGATGTATCATAAATTTTTTAATGCATTTATTTGAAATAGTTTTTTTAATAACCAATCGTTGTGTAATTTTAAGTGTGTGGGTTGTTCTATTTTGATTATACAACATAAGAGTCTAGTCTTTACCAAACATTTGATATTTCATTATTCCTTGAAACCCTTAAAGTAGGATAACAAGATGGAACATTAATACATGATCGTTATTTTATGGTTTAGTCATATGTGAATTGGTATAGAGGTTTTGTAGTACCCAATATATTGGCTAAACCTCAACCAAAGGATTTCAACCAAACATAATAATCAATTAAAAACATAAAACATTTCAAGTAGTTTAATAACATAGAAACGATCACATATTTATAATATATTTTTCTAATTATACTTTTTTTGAATGATTAATATCTTTAAATTAATTAAATTTATTTTTTAAACTGTATTCAAAACCACCCCCTCTTTTATCCATTTTTATTAAGGATACACACATTAATCATCTAGTTCTCCTAGAGAGAGGACTTATGTTATTACCTTTGATATAAATTAACTATAAAGTTATAATCAACTTGAAATTTCATGAAAATGTGGTTAGGGATAGCCCATGGTATTAATAAAGATTATGTACATGGAGACATTGTTTTATTATATAGATCTCATCATTGGGTTAATATAGGATACAAAATGGATGAGATGATACTTGTAATCTCACATTCCATCAGATTTTGAGATGTTTAGATTCCATATGTTGGGGAGAGGAGGACTCCAATCCACAAACTATGGATACTACTTTATCTCCATTTAAATTAATATACATTAAACTATTATAGATTATATATGTATAGAAATAACCTTATATTATTTATGTGGTACCACCACTTGAGTTACCCTTTGGTGAATTTCATGAATGGGAGATAGATTCTCTCTAATGGTGGGAGATCTTAAAAAACAATTACAAATACAGTTAAATGGGAATACTGATGAGATCTAAAATTGAGGGGGTTTCTTGATTCATACTTTTGTGTTTGAGTAATCTATTTTACTTAATAGGTTTATATAAAGGATACATGAAAAAATAATTTTGAAGATCATAAATAGTTGGTATTTTTATGCTAATAAATTCAACATTGAATTTCTCAAGATATATTAATTTGGACCCATATTGTTGAATTAATTCTTTTTATAAGTCCCACCATCTTCTAGTGATAAGTGGATAGTTTATTTTGATATTAATTTTCCTTTTCCTTTTCCATTACTTTTGGGTTTACTATATTCTTTCCAACGGCTCCCACTCCTCATGGGTTCATTTTGGTTGTTTTGAGTCTCGTGGGATTCTCCCACTTTTTAATAGTGGGTGAACTATTGATCTCTTGGGGTTTTGATAATTAGACCTTTTTTATATAAGAGGATGTGAGTTCAGATCATCCCTAAGGATTCTTTATTCCTATTCCAGGATGATCAAATTGATTTAAGACATGTTTCTCAATCCATACGCATAATAAAATTAGATTCCCTTATGAAATTGATTGATTTAAAACAAAAATTTAAGAGTATTCACCATGTAGGGAATATTATATCTCTCATTTTATACATTAATTTAGTCATTTTATATCTTAAAATAATATATTTATATTCACATGATATTTTATCACTTGTATTTATGATTTGGGATTTTGCGAAAGAAGTCAGAATGTGTTATGGAGATGGGATTTTGCCCATGAAATGGGATTCATAGATATCCCAATGACTACAATGAGAATCCCCACTTTTTGGTTCTACATAATGAGACATATCATACCTTTTAAGCCCATGGAAAAACGATCTAAATGGAACCTTTTAAGGTTATGCATCCATGACCACTCCCAATCATTTTAATCTCACGAGGAGTTAATTATGTGTTATGTATTTTTTTGTCATACAATAGGTAATACTAGGGCCAATATAATTAGAAATTGTTTGGTGTAGGAGTAATTCACTCATGATCAATTAAGGTTAACTCTAGAAGGTGAGCTATAGGAATGTAATTTATAGAAACCATGAGGAGTATCATTACACAAGGATTTTAAGAAACCATGGGAAGTATAATAGATCATGAAATATGTGGAAACAAATAAGAGAATCTTGACTTAAGGTATATGTGGAATCCATGGGGAGTATCTCAAAAACAAGTAAATGATAAAATCAAGAGGTTTATCTTTAATTGTGGTATATGAGGATAAAACGAAGAATATATCAACTCATGAAATATGTGGAAATGAATGGGAGTATCTCATCACAAGGAATCTATGGAAATAGGTTAGGGTATCTCAACAAAAGGAAATAATGTTTGGATTACACATGTACGGACCATATATGAAATCATTCACAGATAGGTTTATGTAACACCTTATATTGTATGATTACATAATTTTAAAATATAGGAAACATGTTCTACATGATTCTAGAGTCATGCAAAATATTTTGTTCATGAGAAAGGTTGGTTATCTATAAAAGTATGCTTGAACGCAGATGATTACAATCTTTTATGAAGTGAGTCACCGTAGGTAAAATATTATTTAGATATGAAGAAAAATTAAGATTTTATAAAAAAAATTAGAAGACACATACTTCATATTATATTGGGACTATATATAAATGGGTTGTGTTCTCGAAATTTATATAATTTTAGGCTTTTGGTTCACAAATGAATTTTGTGATTTGACCAATATGAGGTAATTTCAAGTTAATCCTTTACAAAATAATTTTTATGGGAAGATATACAAATCACATATATGGGAAATAAATTATCATAATGGTCATATATGGTATTCTTCCCTCTTACTCTAGGTTTATCTTCATGATTATCTAAGATATTTCAATAATGCTTCGGGAAGATTAAATGTTTCCTGGATGATTTATTTTCTATCATGAACATCATTCTTAGAAAAATTATCTTCATAAAATTCTATTCTAGGTTAATATAAAATTTTATTGCATTATTTGGGTCAACACTGATGAAATTTTATGAAGTGATTCTTATTGTAAGAAATTTTTATTTTATTTGAGAAATTATATCCATAATTTTTATACATTTATTCATAATGGATAATATTAGAGATGATTGTGGGGGTTAAACTTCACCCATCCATGTGGGATGGGTTTTCTGTTTATATTTTGTGGATGTTCCCATTACTCTTCTTATATTCCATGACTATATTGTATCAAGTGGTAAATTTCACATGATACCTTTTTGAGGACCTCAATGTTTTTAACACTTTCACTCATTGGAAAAGGGACTATTGGATAACATATTAATTTGAAAATTCAAGAATTATAATGTTTTTGGATAATGGTGATTTGAAATTCACCCTAGTAAATTATAATGATACACTTATGGCCTCAATGATTTTGGCGGTTGAAGGTGTGTTGACCTACTATTGAGTTGATGTCGGTAGCTTTCCTCCATGATCTTTATTTCTATGATTCATCGTATGAATGAATGGGTTTCAAAAAATATTCTCTATATATTCTCATTGAATTTTGGTGACACCATGGTAAAAATGACCAATTTTAATTGGATTTCTCCAAACTATATCTTGGATTATTTATTGGACTTGTTTTACATCCACAACCACCTACATATGATAATAAATAGGGATATTTCCGTACTCTAAGGGGAGTGTCTAGATTTGATTTTATATTAAGATGGGGGGATTCCTTTCCCTACTTATTTGTCTATATAGTGTTGTACATTGAGTCATAATGCCATAAAAATTAGCTTGGTTTACGTTAAATGTTGGAATTATATCCTTAAATAGGTAACCATGCTACGTTTCATTCATCATAAGAGGGTATAAGAACTAGTTTGGTGAAAATAATGTCATATTAGTGAAGAGGTCATTATAGTGGTGAATGTGGCATATAACTGAAATTTTATTGAATGGTGATTCATGGAATGCCTAACTATTATGTGATTATATACAGAATGGTATGAGAACTTGATTACAATTGATATGTTCATCATAGATTCCATTTAGTTCCTAAAAGATTAAAAGAAAGATATCAATGTAGTATTACAAGTAAGAATTCATATTCAAAAAATATATTAAGTAAGGATTTACTTCAAGATCACCATTCCATTTATGATATATTATACTCATTATGTGCCTATTTTGATTGTTTTTCTATCTCACATAGTTTCCCCTCCTTCTAGCGGGAGGATACCTCTAGATCACCAGGGGTGGTGATGATAATATCTAATGTTTAGTAAGAGTATATGTGGTCTAATAAACCTATTAAATGTGGAAAACTTCATTGTTTGGGACACTATAAAAATTTAAAATATGTTGATATTTTTTTAATAATACGAATTTTCCATTAGAAATTGATTGATTAATTACTTGAATTAAAGAGGACACTGAACATTGGGATTATACAATCTTTCATTTGATGCAGGTATCTGATCACTATATATCTTAAAACCATATAGGTGGTAACTCTAGAGTTCATCATCATTTTGGGAGACATGTGGTTCTTATGAAAATAGGTATGAGTTCTTTAAAATATGGGATCATGTACATGAACTGGGATTCATATATATCCCTATGAACAGAATAAAAATCATATATTTTGGTTCCATTTAACAATATAACCCATACCTTTTAATGCCTCATGACATGAAACAAATTTATTCCTTTAAAGGTCATGTATCCATAACATATTTCAAGAATTTTAATGTTATGTAGAATAGAATATTTTATAGGCAGTTTAATGTTTTATATCTAGGAATTATATGTTAATGGTACCTTGAAATATGATTTCGTGGGTCTAACATGTGAGTTACCCTTTTTTAATAACTCTATATAGTGATCCAGATAAATATATTTTTTGGAAAATGATGATGAGGATCTTAACATAATGAATTCAAGGAAACCGAGAGTATTATTTAAACTTGATATATATAAGGATAGAAATATTAGATTAATTAATTGTGGAAAATAGGGATACCAAGAGGATTATCTTAATTCATGGAATATTTGGAAACCAAGAAGATTATCTTGACTCAAGGAATATAAGGAAACCAAGAGGAGTATCATAAATCTAGGAATATGAGGAATCCAGGAGAAGTACCTGGGATTATGATTTATAAGGAATAAATGAAAATTATCATATTCAAGACATTAGTGTTGCGATTAAGAATGAGCTTCCCATATGTGATATTTTTCATAGAGGTGGTTACCCTACACTAAATATTACAAGGGGTTATAATTTTACGATGTAGGAAATATAATCTATAATATGTGAGATTCTTATGAAATATTTGGTTCACATGAAAGGATGGTTTTCTATAGAATGAGATATTTACACCGTTAAATTGAATCATTCAAAATTGGGTGACCCATTGTAAAATATAATATATACATAATCCTTCAAATTGAGGTCCACACACACATAAGAACGATCCACTTTTTCATAATGTTGGATCAATATTCTATTAGAGAGGGTCCTCCAAATTTATTGATTTTAAGAATTAAGGTTCACAAAATACAAAAATGAGGGACTCAGCATGATGGAATATAATTTTAATCCTTCAAAAAATTATTCATATATTGGGGAATACAAGAATCTGTAATGTTGTAAAGGCGTTAATATAATGGTTTTTCTTGGGGGCCTTCCATATTATTCTAGATTTTGTTTCTAGATTCCCTATCTGATTTATTTAGATGATCAAAAAAACAAAAACACATAAAAAATAATTATATATATATATATATATGTATGATTTGGGTTTTATTTCTAAAAATAATAGATAATCCTCTATGTTCATTCCTCATCAATATCAAATTATACAGTATCATTTTAGTTAACACTGCGAATATTTTATGATGTTAATCATGAATTAAGAAATACATATTTCATTAGAGAAGTTATAAACATAATTTTGATATATTTATTCATAACAGATTTGAATAGAGATTATTATGGGGGTAAAAATACTCATAGCCTCATGGGATGGGATTACCCATGGTATGTTTCTATTATAGATGTGTCTCTCATTTGTTGAGAGGCCCACATTTTACTATGTTAAATATGCAACGGGATACCTTTTCAAGGACCTAAATTTAACTTAATAACATCCTTAATTGGTGATTTTTAAATTATATTAATCAAAATGCACAATTTTATGATGTAATAAGTTGTATTTTAATGTATAATTAAAATTCTCCCCAACCCAATGTCATAATTTTATAATGGGTCATAGGGGTGTTTCTATTAAATAGATGTTGATCCTATCTTGAGTTTTAGGGGTTAAATACCCTTGATGAGTATCCATATAGGTTCACCAAGTCTGAATAAATGGGTTTATCATAGATTTCTCAATAGCTTCATGTGGAATTGGGGTTACACATTATAAATGATGACTATATTGAAAAGTACGACTCTTATGTATCTCAAAGACAAAATCATGGACATGGTGTTTGTGCACATCCTCCTACCTATGATAATGATGTAATAAATTTTCTCTCTATGGGGATTGTCTCCATAAAATGTACACTATCTAGTTGGGGGTTTTGGGAACCTACAAATTGTTCTACATATTTTTAGCATTCATGGATTCAAGCCCTCTAAATTAGAAAGTAAAATTTTAAGGGTTAGAGTAATCCCTTCATAGAGGCCCTAATTCAACGTTTCATTAACCAAAGATCATTATTTGGAATAAGAAGGTTAATTTTTTGGTTAGTGAATCATTTATAAGCTAATATTTGGGAGGGTAGTGGCATATATGACAACCTGCCTTTTTAATACATAACATTTCATTACATTTTACAAACAGAGCATATTTACAGTATAGTGTCTTGGAAATCAGGAACATAATTCATGAAAAAATATAAAAAATTCTTTAAA
Source organism: Viscum album (assembly GCA_963277665.1). Taxonomy (NCBI): domain Eukaryota; kingdom Viridiplantae; phylum Streptophyta; class Magnoliopsida; order Santalales; family Viscaceae; genus Viscum; species Viscum album. Next base: position 511,492,715 of record OY728134.1, read on the forward strand.
ACCACTCATAAGGCGCCATCAGAGGTTCATCCTATGTACTATTACTTCATCTCTTATCCTGGGGACATACATCCAAAAAAAATGTGAGCAGAAGTCTCAATAAGGAAAACAAGTGAAATAGTTGACGTGTGATCTTGAGAAATATTAATAAGAACATGATAAAAATAATAAAGATATGGGAAATGGAATAATATTAATATCATGAGAAAAACAACATGAATCATAACTTTAATATTTGTCTACAACATTTCATTTATACATTCATGAATATATCACCAAGGTGTCATAAAAATTACCAAGGTTATTCACCAAGGTATCATAAAACATGTCATCTATAGAGATTAATTAATTACCCAATGAATTGGAGACCTATAAGCGTGTACCATTAATATGTATTTATTTTCATGTGATCTAAATAGATTATAATCAATCATTTAATAAATAACCCAAAAATAGTAAAATCAATGGGTTTCACTTCAAAATCGTGACGTTTTAAAAGTGCTTAAAAATAAAGTCATTATGTAATTTATATCCCATGGAATGGGAGTGAGGGTTACATGTATGTCAATTACAAAATAAAATATATCAGTTATATATATATATGAACACCCATAGAAGTGAAATAGGTCTGGGTATTCATATAAATAAATCCAGATTATTCCTTGGGAAAAAGAGAGAGCAATTTTGAGATGAAATTTCTTCATCATAACATTTATATAACATGGTTTTAGAAAATAATACAAAGATTGGGGACAAGGTTATCCCATAAATAAATTAATAATTTTACGGTAGAGGTACTGAATAAAAATAAATAAGATCATAGTGCGAACATTTGAATGGCACACCATAAGAAAAGGAAACATGCATGGAAAGAGAAAGCACAATTTCTTTTATGAATATTCGGTAGCCTAACAACGTCACATAAAAATTAAAAAAATCAATTTACAAGAGCAAAAAGGGTCTATCATCATTTTGAAATGAAATATATAGTAGAAAATATATACAATACCAAACTACAACATCATAAAATGGAACAATAAGACACAACATAAAGAAAATCATGACTTAAAAGAGGAGGGTTCATGGTTCCCTTACCTTGAAGAGTAACATTGAATGCCTGATGTTCGGGACCTTGGGAGGCCTGAGGGATCCTTGGGATGACTCCTTGGGAGGTAGAAAGACCATATTTGTGTTTAAAATTATTTTTGGATGAAATGGATGAGGGAATAGCTTGGTATTTATAAGAGAAGTGAGGGAACAATTCTTTAATTTCCAATGGACACCTCATAAGTGGTATTGGAAAAACCATGGGCTTTATCATTGTATTTTCCCATGGTATTGGCCACTTGGGACACCTGATAACTTATATTACTATTCATAAGTTGAACAGAATGATTTCATAATAATTACATCATTAATGATGTCATTAAACACCTGAAACTCAATACTGTAATTTCACTATTCACCAAAGATTCAAATGTTTCAGAAAAAAAACCAGAATTTTACCTTAACCTAATATCAATTATCTAAATTCAAAAATGAACTAAATTTTATGAATATAATTTCCCATTAATGAGATATTTAGTTTTTATTTAAAAAAACCCTCTTTACTGAAAATTCAACTATTTTAGAAAAATCCCAAAAATTCACCTTAAACTAATATCGATGCTCTGAATTCAAAAATGAACTCCATTTTATGAAAATATTTATCTAGATTTTTTTAATTTTAATTTTTAAATAAGAAAACTCTCACTCTAATGAAAAATAATACATAACTAATAATTTCTCATTTAGTTATTTACTTATTTTATTGAATCACATTGATAGATTAAGGCACCTAAATTATATTAATACTTTTTTAAGTGAGGTTATAAATCCATTTGGTCACATTACTAATCATAAGTGTAAAATTACTATTTATAATTTACAATTAATCAAAAATTATGATGATCTTATTAGACTCTAAATTTCCTACTGAACACTACCGTATAAGGCCATTTTTCGAAAATCTTTACACATTATTAATAATTTAAGGATTACATAAATATTTTAAAATATCCCTTTTCTCCAAAATTCATCAATATTATACATCTTATATTTATTTGGACATTTTAAATTCACAGACATCAACATAATATGAAAAAAATTTATTTATATCAAAGGATTACAAAAAGTATCTAAGGTCCTATTACATAGGCCCTTATAACACTGGTATAGGACCTAAATGTTTGTTGTGCTAAGGTGATAGAATCATGGTGTGGCTCGGCCAACATTTCAATAGTGGTGATATCTATTAGCTTGAACTTATCACATTAGAAATTCCATTCAAGATTCACCTGATGATGTTCAGCTAGGGCTCAGTCTAGAGCAAAGCCCAGGGGTTCTACATCCTTCCCAAGTTCCATCAGATGATCTTCGAACATCTCGAGTGTACTGGATGAGGCCATCGAATCTTCATTCTGTATTGATTATCCATGATCACTTGTTTTTATAAAAAAATTGTAATATTAAGAGTTTATCTTCCAATAGTCATATTGACCAAAGGTCATAAAACAGACAAAACCCAACAGTCTCATTTTAATTATAATCAATTCATTAATTAAAGAATATAGTTTTGTTGGGTATAGAATAAAATAACACACAAATTTAGGAAACAAATATTATTAAAAATTTCATGTCGTTAAATTATTCCCCCCTTAAGAAATTTCATCCCAGAAATTTTAAATCGTACCCTCTGATGAGAAAAGGTGTGGGTACTTCTATCTCATTGACTCCTTCAGTTCCCACGTGGATTCTTCACATTTGTGGTTCCATCAACAACATGTTAACAAGGTGGGTAGTATTTTTGCGTAGAACCTCATCTCTAAGATCCATGATCTCCACCGAATGCCCCTCAAAAGAGAGGTCATGTTCCAGTTGTACCACCTCTGGGATTAGTACATGTGAAGGGTCAAGTATATACTTCCTCAGGTGTGATACATGGAAGGCATCATGAACTTATGATCAATTTGGAGGAAGTGCAAGCTGATAGGCCACTGCTCCTATGAGATCAAGGATTTCATAGGGGCTAATATACCTTGGGTTGAGCCTCCCTTCCATCAAAAAGCTCATGAATCTCTTCCAAGGTGAAATTTGAAGAAATACCCTGTCACTAACATCAAACTCCATGTCTCATCGAAGGTTTTCGACATAGTGCTTTTGCCGACCCTAAGCAGCCTTAATGTGTTGTTGAATGGTATGGACTTTTCCTGTCATCTCTTGCAAAAAATCAGTCCCAAGAATCCTTCTCTCACCAGATTCATCTTAATAATTAGGAGTTCTATATCACTTCCCATATAGATCTTCATAGGGTGCCATTTGAATTCCAGAGTAGAAGCTATTATTGTAAGAGAACTCAACTAAAGGGAGATATTGATCCCATACACATTTAAATTTCATTGATTATATTGTCAGCATTTCCTTGAGTGTTTGAATAGTCCATTTCGATTGGCCATACTTTTGGGGGTGATAGGCCATACTGAAATTCAATTCTGTGCTCAGAACATGTTGAAGACTTCTCAAGAATTTTGATTTGAAGCTTGGATCATGATCAGATACGATAGAAAGTGGAACTCCATGTAACCATACCACTTCCTTCATGTAAATCCTTTCATGTTGATCAAGAGAATAACATTCCCAAATGAATATAAAATGGGCAGTATTGGTGATACTATCCACAATAACCCATATTGTATTATTTCCTATGGAAGTTCTTGGGAGACCAGTGACAAAGTTCATAGTGATATTGTCCCACATCCATATTGGTATGGGTAGTTGTTGAAATACCCCTTTAGAATATTGTCGCTCTGCCTTCACTTACTGATATGCTTGGAACCTTGAAGTGTAATCAGAAATCTCCCTTTTCATATTATCCCACCAAAAATGATCACGAAGGTCCCTATACATTTCTGTGCTTCAAGGATGTATAGTGAATGTAGAGCTATGATCTTCATCCATCAACTCCTTCTTCATTTCTGGAATAGATGGAACACATATTCATTTATGATATTTCAGTACACATTCTTGTTAAATATTGAACTTAAGAAACTTCCCATCCTCCATCGCCTCAAAGTTCTTCTATAACAAAGGATCTTCTTTCTGAACTTTCTTAATGATCTCTAGTAATGACAGTTGAGAAATCATTTGGGTTAGGGTTGATGATACCCCTTCCTTTATAATTCCCATGTCAAACATTAGCAGGAAATTGATCAATGGATCTCTTTGAATCCTCATAATGGAATGAACAACTCGGTCTTTCATACTTAATGAATCATCAACTTTGTTTGCTCTTCTAGAATGATAATGAATATGAACAATCATAGTCTTTAAGAAGTTCCAACCATCTCCTTTGTCTCATGTTAAATTACTTTTGTGTTAAAAAAATACTTCAAAAATTGGTGATCTGTGTATATATCACATTTATCCCCATAAAGATAGTGCCTCCATATCATCAGAGAAAAAAAAGACCGCAGCGAGCTCCAGATCATGCGTAGGATAATTATGCTCAAGACTCTTCAACTGTAGAGATGTATAAGAAATTACTTCTTCATTTTTAATGAGGATGCACCGAAGACCTTTGAGAGATGAATCGCTAAAAAAACAAATCCTTCTCCACTTGAGGGAAATGTTAACATGAGTGCATTAGCAAATCTATTCTTCATCTCTTGGAAACTTTCCTCACAATCATTTGTCCAGATGAACTTGACCCCTTTTCGAGTTAACATGGTTAATGGATTAGAATGTCATGAATAGTTTTTCAAAAAATGCCAATAATATCCTACTAATCCAAGGAAACTTTGAATCTCATTTATTGTTGTATGTTGAGGCCACTCCTATACTACTTTTGTATTTTAAGGGTCAAATTTGAGTCCTTCATTGGTTACAATGTGCCCCAAGAAAGAAATTTTTTTTAACTAGAATTCACATTTACTGAACTTTAAAAAATGCCTCTCCTTATATAGAGTATCCAAAATAAACATTAAACGATCCTCATTCTCCTCACGACTTTTGGAATATATCAGAATATCATCAATAAAACCTACCACAATGTTATCAAGGTATCCCTTAAAGACTCCATTCATCAAATCCATAGAAATAGAATGTGCATTAGTGAGTTCGAAAGGCATAACAACAATCACATAATTCCCATATCATGATGAGAAGGCAGTTCTTGGAATATCTTTTTTCATCACCCTCAATTGACGATAACCAATTGAATATCTCACTTAGAGAAGAATTGAGCCCCAAGAAGTTGGTCAAAATAGTAAATAATTCATGGAAGAGGGTATTTGTTCTTTACTGTAATCTCGTGCTGTAAATCCCCAACCCCAGAAGCCTAGAGTCGGTGCATTATTACATAACATTGGAATAATCACAAAAGATCATGTCTTGGAAAATTGATTAGTTTAGTAGCCTTAGATGTACTAGATAAATTCATAAGGATTACATTACATCATAATATGGAAAAATATAACAAAATTGTTTCCATAAAAAACATAGAGATCCCATAAAATATCCATGTAGTTCAGTCATAATATATATCTTTGCATCCTGGAAAAAACAAAACATAGAAATTGGTGAGCTCAGATTCTCAGTAAGGATGAAAATATAGCGGGAAGTCTCATAAATAAGAATAAACATTTAAGGAAATGTCTAAGACTAAAACAAAATCCATTTAAGCTTGAACTTTGGATTAATATGGAAAAGATAAAAATCAAATAATTCCCTTTATGTATTCACATGGATATTGTAGTAGTTGAATAATCATATGAAATATCAATAGCCAGTTTCGTAATGATGGAATGCATAACTACAGATTTTCAAAACCACATAGTTAAGGCCTTCTGCCATGACTACAAATTATATTTTTTCAAGGCCTTGTGAAAAGACACTAGTATTTATAAGGGTACCTACTGATGCATCGAGGAGCTAAAGCAGGCTCCACCCATTACTTACTAAGTCCAATTCATTCCTCATATGAAAAGGATTAAACATAACATAAACATTCGTATTAAAACTAGAATACGAAATTTCAATACTTTATCCATAAACCATGAATGGTGTAAAAAGAAAACATCTACAGTCAAACATATCAGAAAACCTTCAATACAATATGGAAGTTTTTTCCATAATAAATCGATATCAAATAAGCTTAAAATCCATCAAAGTATGTTGACATAGATGAAATCAAAAACCTTTTTTTGAGAAATATCTCTTTCTAGTTTGAACTCATTTAAGAGTTTCATAATTATAAAGAATACATTTATTTTGAAAATATTCTTATAATCTTATAAGGTAATCTTGGAATATGTTATAATGGTGGAAAATAGCTACACCCTCTATATAAATTTAAACAGACATTATTACCTTAGTTTTGTCGAAAAGGTTATAAAGTACCTTATTTGGAAAACAACAGAAAGATTAATTTAAAAAAAAATATTATAAAAATTCCAAAAAGGATATAAATGACTTTATCCCATATTCTAGTAAATAGTAAAAATGTTTTGAAATACATTTTTAAGAAAACACGGATGTGGATGATAAAGAGGTCCCAGTAGATACTTATGTAAAAACCACCTTGGATAATAAAGAGACTCTAAATTTAAACCGTACCTTGTAATTTTCATTGGTTGAGGGTAGTTTGACATCCTTTGTAATGGTGAAATAATTGTTATTAATTTATTCAAGAATCATATACATTAATATGATATCATATATGGTCTTTTAACATTTCATTGTTAATAATATCTTAGTATAATCATTGTTTTGGGTGTTAGCAGATTCATTCTCCATTATATGATTTGTTACATATGTAATGTTTGTTATGGATAGGATGTATCTTATTCATATTCAGAATGATATTATGCCTTTAAAATTTATTTTTAGTAATCTAATGAAAATTAGTCTTGAATGGATTACGATGGGGAATGAATCTTATCACGTTCCTGGAGATCGTAACCCGTACGTACACACCAGCTATAATATCATTATTTTGATATTAAAATTACATATAATTGGATAGTATATCATATATATATAGAATAATTATCATGTTATATTTATTATTTACATAAATTACACGTCATTATTAACCCATCCAAATAATAATTTATTGAATAACAATTACACTATGATGTGGAGACGGTAAGTCGTATGTACGCACGTACGGTGAGATTTCATTCTAAGGAAGGATAGAATAATGAATATGGTTCTACCATATTTATAATAAAATCAAATTATATAGAAGATACTAACGATATTATTTTCTAATGGAAACAACAACCAAAAACGAAGTGGAAGAATAAAGGAACTTGAATGAGGTGATGAAATATTTACCTCTTATACAGGTTTTTCCTTTTGGATTGATAAAAATGGCTATTTGGTTGGCTTTATGACTAATGTAAGGCCTCTAAAATTAAGGGATTACAGTTGATAGGGTATTGGGTGAGGGTTTTTCCGAGCCAAATGGCTATTAAAGAGTGAATTTGAGGGAGGGGGAGCCCTTTTATAAGAGGGGTGAGGGGAACCATAGGAAAAGCTAGAAATATTTTTTTATAATAAAATCATTTTGGTTTATAATGGCTCCAAAATGAATTATTTAAAGTATAATGTGTGGATGGGTCTAAAACCACTCAATGAATAGGTTTTATACAGGTTTGTGTCACTATATTAACCTTATAATTTAGATTTAACTCTTAGTTAAATAGTTTGACATTTACCATGTATCTTTATATTTTTATATTATATGGTTAATATACATACTATATACATCCTAGAGAACCCCAAGTGGTTTATTAATGACACACCTATCATTATATATGTCTTTTTCTCAATCCGTAGATTTTTAGCAATACAATATCAATTAATAATATAATATTTGTTTTAAAAACACTTTTTTGTCAATTATGACACTATTTGGAATTTTGTTTTTTTCTAAATTCATAATAGCATTATTAATTTGAAAACAATTCATATAACCAACCCTAATATGTCATATTAACCTGTAAAAATAGTCTAATTCATAAAAAGTATCAAATTACATTTATTTGTATATTCGTAATATTAATTATTTTAATCGTTCATTAATAAGATAATTACTACATCTTCATTGTGTCATAAATATATTTAATTATATAATATATAAAAAATTTAAATAAATTACCATTATGTTGGAAATCATGTTATCATTATAATGAATATTTATAGTCGAATGTTTCTTATGTTTATCCCTACAAGAAAAAAATATGTTATTAAACTTTGAATTTAACACTTTTAACTCTTCTTTAAATTAAATAACAATAAATGTCCTAATCTAATCTAAGTGGACCGAAAGAATCATATTTTATTCCTAACGTCATTTTTGGTCGAATTAAACTTATCCAATATAATTAGGACATGTGTTAGGGTAATAATAATACCATTTTTACCCTTAATTACCCTATTTACTTTTAACCGTGTTAAATAAAATTAACAAGTTACTATTCACCAAACAAATTAATCTCGTTGAACCACATTTTACTTACTGATATCAATCTTGTCTCTCAGATTTTTGAAATTCAACTCCCAGAAGTGGTAAAGTTATGTTTTATGTAAATTTGGAAATACTCCTAGGAGGTGGGTAAAAGACGGTAAAAAATTCAATAAAATTTTTATATATCTAAAATTATTATAAAATGACTCCAATAAATTAAATTGAACTTATATAAGTATTATGTATCTATTTTTACCTAAAATAACATTAATTAAAATAAATAATTATTTAAATAAAAAGGCGGTTTTATACAATAACTCATTGTTTTTCACTATTCATAAAAAATTAAAGGTTTTCAGAAAAATACCCAAAATTCACCCTAAGATAGTTTCGATATTCCGAATCCAAAAATGAAGTCCATTTTGAAAGATAAAATTTATAAAATTTCAAAAAGTTCTTAGTACTATTCAAAATGTCCAGTTTGATTGGTTGTGGTGTGTTAGAACTTGGAGTTTCATACAACACACGCTATTGTATTATTCAAAGAGAATCATACCGTGTAATCTTACAATGTAACATGTTCATTTCTCTATAAACAATGCATACCCGTATAGATCCATCCGTCTTCTTCACATAGAGAACAGGTGATCCCTAAAGAGACACACTTGGTCCGATAAACCCCTTCTCCAAATGATCTTAGAGTAGTTACTTTAATTCTTCAAGCTTCACATTTTCCATCCTATAGGGGTATTTGATATTAGATGAGATCCAGGTACAAGTTCAATAGAGAAATCTACCTCTCTTTCTGGGGGAGTTCCAAGAAACTCCTCAGGAAATATGTCAACATATTCCTGGATGAGGGGGATAGTTTCTAAGCTTAAACTCTCGTCTCATTCTTCTTCTTCACTGATCAACTCGATAAGGAATGATATAGGGGGTTACTCTAGACAATTTTGAGTTTGAGATATCCCTTCTTGGATGATAACTGTAGGTTTTCCATTCATGACTACTGAGATTTCCTTTCTTCTGCATTTGATCATATAATTATACATTGAGAGACAGTCCATCCATAGTATAATGTCGAATTCTATCATGGGAAAAACTACTAGATTTTTAATAAAATTATTCTCAATTAAGTAAATACTAGAGTTTTTAAACACTGATGATGATTGGATAATCTCATCGGGAGTCTTGAATGATAACTCTACATTTAGAAAATCGGGGGTTGATTCTAAAATAATTGCAATCATGGAAGAAATAATGTAATGAATAGAACAAGAATTAGATCACGTACTTGCTATCTTTGAGAGAACAACAAGAGTACCTACTACGACATCATTCAGGCCTCCATTTTCACCTATTGTGGTTGAAAAATCACAGCCTTGCTCCCGTGGACATTGTTGAGGTTGATGGTGGTTCTCCTCCATTACCCTCAGATTTGGACAATGATTGGCGAAGCTCCAAATTTGTCCACACTTAAAGAATTGGACATCAGGTAGGGCTTGTACCAACTTCCCCTTGTGTTATTGTTCGGGAGTTGAGGTTTCACATCACTATGATAATTCCTCGCAACATGGCCATCTCTTCCACACTTATGGAATTTCCCGCTCCCGAGAAAGCAGTTCCCTGAATGCTTCTTCCCACATTTATTACACGTGGGATGTTCTACTTTCTTTCATCCTCTTCCCAGATCGAAGGTCCTCCCTAAGATGGGATCCATCGATATCTTCTTGTCATTTGATTTATTAGACCACTCTGTCTCCCCAAACTCCATCTCGACTTTCATCGCACTCTGCACGATCTCCTTATAGCTATCATAGTCTTTATTGTCATGATTCTTCAATATGTGTGGTCTCAGTACCCTGAAGAATATATCAGACTTACAACTTGGATTCATGAAAAAGATAGAGGTGTAACGTGAAAGCCTTGGGAAGTTCATCTTATTTCTTCCCATAGATTCATTCTCTTTCTGCTTTAGCTCTATAAACTCATTCTCCCTTCTTGTTCTCTTGGAATGAGAGAAATACTTATTGAAGAAGATCCCTCTGAACTCTTACCACTACATAGCTTCACCCTCCACTCTTGTCCTCATATTTTAAATCATTTTCCACCACTGATCATATTCTCCTTCTAAGAGATAGACAGCCAGGGTGACCTTCTCTTTCTCTGAATAGCGGAGCATAAAAAAGATCTTCTCGATAGAGTAAATCAACTATTCATTAATCAATGGTATGTTGATCCACAGAAAGTTGGTAGTCATTGATTCTTAATGGACTCAATAGAATGTGGTTCCCTTCATGGTGAGATCGGTATCTCATCTTGATTCATGTTATTTCACATAACTCGAGTTAGTTAGATTATCATTCACATGAATGTTTCCATTCCGGCTTCCATCGGAGGGCCATCAGCACATGGTCCATTGTGGTCACAATTTTCCTGGTTCCACCTATTTATTTCCATTTCATAAAAGAGTAAAACCTTAGTGAGATACTTATTTCATTTATGAATCTTTTAACAACAAAGGATTTTATATCTTAAAATTTATTTAAACAATTACATTTCTTTACAAATCTTTAATAATCATTCATAAAAATTTTATGATTAAACAAACATACCCCCCAGAAGTGTCATAAACAAGAGTGAAGAAAGGAATGTTTTCATGTAACAAGATACCCCGGGTCAAGCCTGACACTCCTTATTGGAGTTTTCACTCCTAGGTACCTCTGTGCCAGATACGCCTCTAACTGCTCATATCCAGATAGGGATGAATTTACTTGATAAACCACATACTCAATACTCAGAAAAATACCAGGAGGTTTTCCTATATTTAAGATTTTCTATAGTATTATTCCAAGTGTTTTCATATCCTAATTTCCATAAATAACTAAACAATACTTTGATACCAACTATGACAACCCGCCTTTTTAATACATAATGTTTCGTTACATTTTACGAACAGAGCATCTTAAAAGTCTAGTGTCTTGGAAATAAGGAACATAATACATGAAAAAAATATATAAAATTCTTCTAAACCACTCTTAAGGCTTCATTATAGGTTCATCATATTTACAATTACAACATCTTATATCCTGGAGACATACATCAACGAAAAGGGTGAGCATAAGGCTCAATAAAGAAACAGGTGAAATAATTGACATGTGATCTTGAGAAAAATTAATAAGAACATAATAAAAATAATAAATACATGAATAATGGAATAATAAAAATATCATGATAAAAAGAACAAGAATCATAACATGAATATGTGGCTATAACATATCATTTAAACATTCATGAACATATCACCAAGGTTCATTCCAAAGGTGTCATAAAAATTACCAAGGTTATTCACCAAGGTATAGTGAAACTTATCATCACTATATATTAATTCATTATCCAATGAATTATAGTTCTATCAGGGTGAACCCTCAATATGTATTTATTTTTATGTGATCCAAATAGAGCCGAATCAAACATATCATAAATAAACCTGAGAGAGTAAAATAAATGGGTTTCACTTCGAAATCGTGGCATTTTAGAAGTTCTTAAAAATTAAATTGTTATGTCATTTATAACCCATGGAAAGGGAGTGAGGGTTACATGTATATCAATTCCAGAATAAAATGTAGAATTTTTTATATCTATTAACGCCTATATAAACGAAATTTGTTTAGGTATTCCCATAAATAAAACTAGATAATTCATTGAGAAAAAGAGAGAGAAATTTTGAGATGAAATTTCTATAGCATAACGGTTATATAACACAGTTTTATAAAATAATATAAATAGAGGGTACGAGGGTATCCAATAAATAAATTAATAATTATACTATAGAGGTATATAATATAAATAAATAAGATTTTCTTGTGGACAATTGAATGACACACCACATGAAATTGAAATTTTCAAGGAAAGAGAGCTTGATTTCTTTTACAAAAAATCAGTAGCCTAACGACGTCACTTAAAAATTCAGAAATTCAATTGATGAGAGTGGAAAGGGTCTCTCATCATTTGTAAATAAAATGGATAGTAGTGAAGTTATATAATAATAAACCCCCACATCATAAAATGGAACTATAATACATAACATAAACGTAGTCATGACTTAAAAGAGAAGGGTGCAAGGTTCCCTTACCTTGAAGAGTAACTTCGAATTATTGAAGGTCGAGAACATGTGAGGATTTAGGGAACCTTTGGAGGTCTCCTTGGGATATAGTAAAACTAGAGATTCGTTGTGGAGGATTTTGGAATGAAATGTATGGTGGAATGTCTTGGTATTTATAGGAGAAGTGAGGGAACAATTCATTAATTTCCAAGGGACACCTCATCGGTGGTATTAGAAAAACCATGGGCTTTCCCATGGTATATGACCATGGTATGGGCCACATGGGAAACCTCATATCATATAATTCTATTAATAAGTATACCAGAATTATTACATAATTATTACATCCTTAATGATGTCATTAAACACCAGAAACTCAAAACTATAATTTCACTATTCATCGAAAAATCAATTGTTTCAGAAAAATCACAAAATTTTAATTTAATCTAATTTTCATGCTCTAAATTTAAAAATGAACTCCATTTTATGAATATAATTTTATAATTATGAGATATTTAATTTTTAAGTAAAAACAATCTTCACTAAAAATTCAACGCTTTCAGAAAAATCCCCAAAATTCACCTTAACCTAGTATCGATGCTCTGAATTCAAAAATGAACTGCATTTTATTAAAATAATTTTATAAATAATTTTATTTTTATTTTTAAATTAAAAAACTATTCATTTGAATGAAATCTAATACATAACTAATAATTTTCGAAACAATTATTTTCTTATTTTATTGAATCAAATTGCCTAATCAAGGTGCGTAAATTATATTAATACATTATTAAGTGCGGTTACTAATACATTTGGTCACATTAATAATCAAGGCCCATTGATATGTACCAGGATATCCTGAGTCAAGACTGAAACTACTTGTCGGAGTTTTCACTCTTAGGTACCACTATGTCAGAGTCACCTCTACCCGCTCGTATCAAGACAAGGATGTTTTTGCTTGATAAACCACTTACTCAATATTCACCATAATTCCAAGAAGTTTTGAAAGATTTAAAATTTTATAGATGATTATTCTTAAAGTTTTCATAACCAAATTTCTATAAATAACTAAACAATCCTTTGATACCAACTATTCCAACCCTCCTTTTTAATACATAAGTTTTCATTACATTTTACAAATAGAGGATCTCTAAAGTCTAGTGTCTTGGAAATCAGGAATATAATACATGAAAACAATTTAAAAAATTCTTCTAAACCACTCATAATGATTCATCATAGGTTCATACAATGTAAAATTATTGCATCTCAAATCATGGAGACAAACATCAAATAAAATGGTGATCAGAAGGCTCAATAAGGAAAACAAGTGAAATAATTGACATGTGATATTGAGCAATATTAATAAGAACACTATAAAAATCATAAAGTCATGATAAATGTAAGAATAGTAATATCATGAGAATGATGACATGAATTATAAATTCAATATGTGGATAGAAAATTTCATATAGTCATTCATTAATATATATCAAGGTTCATCCCCAAGGTGTCATAAAAATTACCAAGGTTATTCACGAGGTATCGCAAAACTTTTCATCTCTAGAGATTAATTCTATACCCAATGCATTGAAGGGTAATCAGCGTTCACCATTAATATTTCTTTATTTTCATGTGATACAAATAGATAATAATAAAAAATATCATAAATAACCCAAAGAGAGTAAATGAAATCGGTTTCACTTCAAAATCGTGACGTTTTGAAAGTGCTTAAAAATAAGATCGTTATGTCATTTATAACCCATGGAAAGGGAGTGAGGGTTATGAGTATATAAATTAAATAATCAAATATAACATTTTTTTGTATCTATTCACACCCATATAAATTAAATAGTTCTGGGTTTTCACACAAATAAAACAAGAGAATTCCTTGAGGAAAAGAGAGAGAAATTTTGAGATGATATTTCTGCAGTATAACGGTTATATAACATGGTTCTAGAAAATAATATAAAGATACGGGACAAAGGTATCCCATAAATAAATAAATCATTTTATATTATAGGGACTGAATTAAAAGATATAATATCATGGTGTGGACAATTGATTGACACACCACATGAAAAGGAAACATGCAAGGAAAGAGAAAGCACGATTTTTTACGAAAGTTTGGCAGACTATTGGCGTCACATAAAAATTCAGAAAAGAAATTGATGGGAGAAGAAATGGTCTCTAGTAATTTGGAAATGAAATGGAAATTGTAAAATATATATAACAACAAACCCCCACATCATAAAATGGAACTATAAGACATAACATAAAGGAATTCATGGCTTAAAAGAGTAGGGTGCAAGGTTCTGTTACCTTGAATAGTAACATCGAAAGCTTGATGGTCGGGACCATGGGAGGCTTGAGAGGACCTTGGGAGGACTTATTATGAGGAATAAATAACAGTTCTTTGTGGAGGAGGATTTTGGAAGGAAATGGATGAGGGAATGGGTTGGTATTTATAGGAAAAGTGAGGGAACAATTCATAATTTATAAGGGACACCTCATCAGAGGTATTGGAAAAACCGTGGGATTTCCCATTGTATTTACCAATGGTATTGGACACATGGGAGACCACACAGAATATCATACCATTCATTGGTATACCAGAATGAATACATAATTATTTTATCCTTAATGATGTCATTAAACACCTGAAACTCAAAACTGTAGTTTCACTATTCACTAAAAATTCAATTGTATTAGAAAAATCCCAAAAAATTCACCTTAACATAATTTCGATGCTTTAAATTCAACAATTAATGCCATCTTATGAAAATAATTTTCTAATTATGAGATATATAATTTTTAATTAAAAAACGATTCATTGAAAATTCAACTATTCCAGAAAAATCCCCAAAATTCACCTTAACCAAATATCGATGATGTGAATTTGAAATTAACTACATTTTATGAAACTATGTTTCTAAATATTTTTAATTTAATTTTTATATATAAACACTATTGACTTGAATGTAAACTAATACATTGCTTATAATTTCCGAAATAGTTATTTACTTATTTTATTTAATAACATTGCCTAATCATGGTGCCTAATTTATATTAATACTATCTTAATTGAGATTACTAATCCACTTGGTCACATTACTAATCATAAGCATAAAATTACTATTCATAATTTACTATTCACCAAAAAATTAAGTTGATCTTATTAGACTGTAAATTTCTTACTGAACACAACTGTAAAAGACCATTTTTTGAGAATCATTACACATTATTAATATTTTAAGGTATACATAAATATTTTAAAATATAATTTTTCCCAAAATTCATCAATATTATACATCCTATATTTATCCAATCATTTGAAATTCACTAACATCACCATAATATGAAAAAAAAATTATATCAAAGGATTACACAAAGCAGCTAAGGTCTAGTTACATAGCCCCTTATAACATAATCATAAGAACTATGTGTGAGGTATTCTAAGGTGATAGAATCTTGGGGCGGCTCGACCAACATTGCCCAAGTGGTGACCAATATCAACTTGAACTTCTCTCATAGGCGATTTCATTAATGCTTTAAATGATGAAGTCCAGCTTGGTCTTGGTCTAGAGAAAATCCCAGTGGTGCTACCTCCTTCCCAAGTTCCATCAGATGGGCATTGAATGGACCGAGTCTACTGGCTGAGGCCATCAAATCTTCTTTCTATATTAATTAACCAAGGTCACTTGTATTTATAAACAAAAAATTGTAACTTTAAGAGCTTAGCTTCCAATGGTCATATTAAACAACAATCATATTATAGTTGAAACCCAATGGTCTCATTTTAATTATACGCACTTCATTAATTAAAGAATATAGTTTTTTAGAGTATTGAATAAAATATCATAGATATTTTGGAAACAAATATTATTAAAATTTTCGGGTTGTTACATTATTCCTCCTTAAGAAATTTCCTCCCTGAAATTCTAACTCGTACCCTCTGATGAAAAAAGTCTTGTTTACTTCTGTCTCATAAACTCTTCTGGTTCCCACATGGCTTCTTCACATATGTGGTTCCTTAACAATACCTTAACAGGGTGGGTTGTCTTGTTGTGTAAAACATTGTCTCTACGATCCATGATCTCCACCAGCTGCTCTTCATAAGAGAGTTCATGTTCCAGTTGTACCACCCCTGGGTTTAGTACATGTGAAGTGTCAGGTATGTACTACCTCAAGAGGTATTCGTGGAATACATCATGAACATGTGATAGTTTTGGAGGAAGTGCAAGCTGATAGGAAACTACTTATACACAAGCAAGGATTTCATAGGGGCCAATGTACCTAGGGCTAAGCATTCTTTTATTCCTAAACCTCATGACTCTCTTCAAAGGTGAAATTTGAAGAAATACCTTGTCACTAACATCAAACTCAAAGTCCCCTCAATGGTTGTCAGCATATCTCTTTTTTCGACTCTGAGTAGCCTTAATGTTTTGTTGGATGGCATGATCTTTTTTTTATCATCTCTTTAACATGATTAGGCCCTAGAAGATTTCTCTCACTAGATTCATCCAAACAAGTTGTAGTTCTACATCGATGCCCATATAGAGCTTCATAGGGTTCCATTTGAATGCTCGAGTGGAAGCTATTGTTGTAAGAGAACTCAACTAAAGAGTGATTTTGATCCCATCCACCTCTAAATTCCATTGAGCTTGTTTTCAGCATGTCCTTGAGTGTTTGAATAGTCCTTTCAGATTGGCCATCCATTTGGGGTGATAGGCCGTAACAAAATTCAATTCAATGCCCAGAGCATGTTGAATACTTATCTAGAATTTTGATGTGAACCTTGGATCACAATTAGATATGATAGAAAGTGGAACTCCATGTAGCCTTTCCACTTCCACCATGTAAATCTAGGCATGTTGATCAAGAGAGAAATATTCCCAAATGAATATAAAATTTGCATCCTTGGTGAGATGATCCACAATAACCCAAAGATCGTTAATTCCTTTGAATATTCATGGGAGACTAGTGATGATTTCAATAGTGATACTATCCCACTAGAATTCTAGTATGGGTTGTGGTTGCAATAACCCTTTAGGAAATTTTCACTCTGCCTTCACCTGCTAACATACTAGGCACCTTGAAGTGTAGTCAGCAGTCTCCCTTTTCAAATTATCCCCCCAAAATTGATCATGATGGTCCCTATATATTTTTGTGCTTCCAGGATGTATAGAGAAAGTAGAGATATGTGATTCAACCATCTTCTACTTCTTCATTTCTGAAATAGAAGGAACACATAGTCTTGTATGAAATTTTATAACACCTTCTGAATCAATATTAAACTCAGAAGACTTTTATTCCTTCACAGCCTCAAACATCTTATGAAACAAAGGATCTTTATTCTGAGCTTTATTAATCTTCAATTGTAATGACGGTTGAGAAATCATTTGGGTTAGGGTTGATGATGTCCCTTCCTTTATATTTACCATGTACAACTTTACTAGGTCATTGATCAACGGATCTCTTTGAATCCTCATCATGGAAAGAGAAATCGAGTCTTTCTTCCTTAATGAATCATCAACATTGTTTCCACTTCCAGGATGATAATGAATCTAATGATAATAGTATTTATGAAGATCCAAACATCTACTTTATCTCATGTTCAATTCCTTTTGTGTGAAAGTATACTTCAACATTTGGTGGTCTGGGTATATATCACATTTCACCCCATAAAGATAGTACCTCCATATCGTTAGAGAAAAAACGACCACAACCAGCTCTAGATCATGCGTAGGATAATTCTTCTCATGATTCTTCATCTGTTGAGATGCATAATCAATGAATTTCTCATTTTTCATGAGGACTCACCCATTCCCTTTTAGAGATGCATTGATAAAAATAAAAAATCCTTCTCTAGTTGAGGGTAGAGTTAAAATTGGTGCAGTAACTAATCTCTTCATTAGGTCTTGGAATATTTCCTCACTCTCCTTTGTCCAGATAAACATGAACCCCATTCAAGTTAACTTGGTTAATGGATTAGAAAGTAGTGAAATTATCTTTACAAACCTTCTATAATATCCTACAAATCCATGGAAGCTTCCAATAACATTTATTGATGTAGGATGAGGCCACTCCTCTCCAATGTTTTTCTTGGGAGGGTCAACTCGGATTCCTTCATTAATTAAATTGTTCCCCAAAAGGTTACTTTTTGTTACCAGAATTCAATTTTAATGAACTATTCAAAAATCCTTTTCTTCTGTAGAGTTTTCAAAATAACCCTTAGATGATCCTCATGTTCCTCATGAATTTTAGAATATATCAAAATATCATCAATAAAAACTAGCACAAAGTTATCAAGGTTGTCCTTAAAAACTCTATTAATCATATCCATAAAAATAGTAGGTGCATTATTCAGTCTAGAAGGCATAACAACAAACTCATAATGACCACATCATGATCTAAAGGCAGTTTTTGAATATCATCCTTCTTTACCATCTATTGATGATGACCATATCAAAGATCAATCTTAGAGAAGAATTGTGCCCCATAATGTTGGTCAAATAAGTCATCAATTCTTCGAATAGGTTATTTTTTATTTACTGTGATCCTGTTTAGTTCTCTATAATCAATGTATATCCACATCGATCCATCCTTATTCTTCACAAAGAGAAGAGGTGATTCCCAAGGAGACAAACGTGGTCGGTAAACCCCTTATCCAAAAGATCTTGGAGTTGTTTCTTTACTTCTTCTAGCTCCACATTTTCCATCCTATAGGGGGTCTTTGATATCGATTGAGATCCAGGTACAAGTTCAATAGAGAAATCTACCTCTCATTCTAGGGGAGGTTAGTGAAACTCCTCAATAAATACATCAACATATTCCTGGATGATGGGGATAATTTCTATCCTTAAACTCTCATCTCTTTCTTCTTCTTCACCTATCAACACCATAAAGAAGGATATAGGGGGTTCCTCTAGAAAAGGATCAGGTTGAGATATCTCTCCATAGAATATAGCTATAGGATTACCATTCAAGACTACTGATATTTCCTTGCTTCTGAATTTGATCATAGCATTATAATTTGAGAGCCAGTCCATCCCTAGTGTAATGTTGAATTTCAGCATGGGAATAACTACTATATTTTCAATAATATTTTTCTCACTAATTTAAATAATAGAGTTTCTAAGCACTGATTTTTCTTGGATAATCCCACAAGGAGTCTTCACTGATAACTCTACTTTTCCAAAATTGGGGGTTGATTCTAAATTATTTGAAAACATGGAGGTAATAAATGAATTTTTAGAACCAGAATCAAACGAAGTACATTCTAGATTTGAGAGAACAACAAGAGTACCTCCTACCACATTATTTGGAACTTCAACTTCAGCTGTTGTGACATAAAAAGCACCTCCATGCTCTCTTGTCCTTTGTTGAGGTTGATGGTGGTTCCCCTCCACTGACCTCAGATTTGGACAATGATCAGTGAAGTTCCCATGTTGTCCACACCTAAAGCATTGGACATATAGTAGGGACTGAAACTTCTTCCCCTTGTTGTTAGTGTTTGGAAGTTGGGGTTTCACCTCACTAAGATAATTCCTCGATATAAGGGCATCTCTTCCACACATGTATCATTTAATTCTCTCGAGCAAGCAGTTCCCTGAATGCTTCTTCCCACATTTATTACATGTGGTATGTTGTACTTGATTGCCTCATCTTCCCTGATCAAAGGACCTCCCTAAGCTAGGATCCATAAATATCTTCTTGTCATTTGATTTATGATACCACTATGTCTCATCAAACTCCAGCTTGACTTTCATAACACTCTACATGATCTCCTCATATCTATCACGGTCTCGATTGGCTAGATTCTTCTACAGATGAGGACTCAGTCCACTGAAGAATCCATCACCATTACCACTTGGATCCATGAAGAAGCTAGAGGTGTAATGTGAAAGCCTTGTGAAGACCATTTTGTAGCGTCCCATGGATTCATTCTCTTTGTACATCAGCTCGAGAAACTCCTTCTCCATTCTTGTTCTCATGGAATGAGGGAAATACTTATAGAAGAAGATCCCTATGAACTCTACCCACTCTATAGATTTACCCTCTACTCTTGGAATCATTATTTTAATCAGTTACCACCACTGATCATCTTCTCCTTCTATGTGATAGATAGTCAGGGTGACATTCTCTTTCATTGAATAGTAGAGCACAGAAAATATCTTCTCGATAGAGCAGATCCACTACTCATTAATAAATGGGTCAGTCGATCCATTGAATGCTAGTGGTCGTTGACGCACAGAGGACTCAATAGAATGTTGTTACCTTCATCGTTAGATTGGTCTCTAGATTGATTCATGTTATTTCCCAAAACATGATTATGTTGGTTATCATTCGCATGAATGTTTCCATTCTGGCTTCCACTGGAGGGCCTTTAGCGCATGGTCCATTGCGGTCACCATTTTCACGGTTCCTCCTATATCCCTCCATTTCATAAAATAGTAAAACCATAGTGAAAAACATATTTCATTTACAAATATTTTAACAATAAAGGATTTTATATCTTAAAACATTTTATACAATTATATTTCTCTACAAACACTTCATAATGATTCATAAAATGCTTATGATAAACCAAACATATCCCCTAGGAGAGTCGTAACCAAGAGTGAAGCAAGGCCCGTTGTCGTGTACCAGGATACCCTAGGTCAAGCCAGAAACTCCTTGTTGGAGTTTTCACTCCTTGGTACCTCTATGCCAGAGCTGCCTCTACCTACTCATATCTAGAAAGGGATGTATTTTCTTAATAAACCAATTACACAATACACGCCAAAATAACACGAATTATTACTATATTTAAACTTTTATAAAAGATTATTCCTAAAGTTTTTATAACCTAATTTCCATAAATAACTAAACTATCCTGTGATTATAACTACGAAACCTGCCTTTTTAATTCATAACTTTTCATTACATTTTACAAACAGAGGATCTTTAAAGTCTAGTGTATTGGAAATCAGGAACATAATACATGAAAACAATATTAAACATTATTCTAAACCACTATTAACGCTTCATCATATGTTCAGACTATGTAAAATTACTATATCTCATATCATGGATACATACATCAATGAAAAGGGTGAGCAGAAGGCTCAAGAAGAAAAACAAGGGAAACAATTGACTTGTGATCTTGAGCAATATTAATAAGAACATTATAAAAATCATAAAGACATGAGAAATGGAAGAATAGAAATATCATGATAAAAAGAGCCTAAATCATAAATTGAATATGTGGCTAAAACATTTCATTGTGACATTAATGAACATATCACCAAGGTTCATCCCCAAGGTGTCATAAAATTTACAAAGGTTATTCACAAAGGTATCATGAAACTTGTCATCTCTAAGGATTAATTCTTTACCCAATGCATTAGAGCACTATCTAGGATCACCCTTAATATGTATTTATTTTCATGTGATCCACATATATCATGACTAAACATTTCATAAATAACCCAATGAGTGTAAAAAAATGGGTTTCACTTCAAATTGCGACTTTCTAAAAGTGCATAAAAATAAGATCGTTATGTCATTTATAACCCATGGAAAAAGAGTGAGGGTAACATGTATGTAAATTACCGAATCAAATATATAATTTTATGGGTCTATGAACAACCATAGAAAAGAAATAGGTCTGGGTTTTCACATTAATAAAACAAGAGAATTATTTGAGAAAAAGAGAGAAACATTTTGAGACGAAATTTCTGCAGAATAACAGTCATATAACATGGTTTTAGAAAATAATATAAAGAGTGGGGAAGAAATTATCCCATAAATAAATGAATAATTTTATAGTAGAGGTATTGACTAAAAATAAATAAGATCATGGTGTGGGTAATTAAATGAAACACCAAATGAAAAAAAACGTGCATGGAAAGAGAAAGCGCGATTTTTTTTACGAAAATTCGGCAACCTATCGGTGTCACATATAAATTCAGAAAATAAATTGATGAGATCGGAAAGGGTCACTCATAATTTTTAAATGAAATGGATATTATTAAATATATTAAAAAACAAACCCCCACAACATAAAATGGAACTATAAGACATAACATAAAGGAAGTCATGACATAAAAGCGGAGGGTGCAAGGTTCCCTTACCTTGAAGAGTAACTTCAAAAGAATTATGGTCAGGACCTTGGGAGGCATGAAGGGACATTGGGAGGACTTCTTGTGATGTATAAAGACCAGAGATTAAGTTAGGAGGATTTTGGAATGAAATGGATGATGCAATTGGTTGATATTTATAGGAGAAGTGAGGGAACAATTCATTAATTTCCAAGGGACAACTCATTAGAGGTATTGAAATAACCATGGGTTTTCCCATGGTATTTTCCCATGTTATTGGCCAATTAGTTCACCTCAAAGCTTATATTACTATTCATAAGTCAACCAGAATAATTACATAATTATTACATCCTTAATGATGTTATTAAACACTCAAAACTCAAAACTGTAATTTCACTATTCACCTAAAATTCAACTCTTTCAGAAAAATTCCAAAAATTCACCTTATCCTAATATTGATGATATGAATTCAAAAATGAACTCCATATTATGTAAATAACATTCTAATTATGAGATATTTAATTTTTAAGTAAAAACACTATTCACAGAAAATTCATTTGTTTTTGAAAAATCCCCAAAATTCACCTTAACCAAATATCGATGCTCAAAATTGAAAAATGAACTCCAATTTATGAAAATAATTTTCTAAATATATTTAATTTAATTTTAATTGAAAAATCTATTCACTTCAATGAAAACTAATACAGAACTAATAATTTCTAAAACAGTTATTTACTTATTTTATTGAATTACATTGCTTAATAAAGGTGCCTAAATTATATTAATAATTTATTAAGTGAGGATAATAATCCATTTGGTCACATTACTAATCATAAGAGTAAAATTTCTATTCATAATTTACTATTCACCAAAAATTCAGTTGATCTTATTAGAATATAAATTTCTTACTGAACACAACTCTAGACGACCATTTTTTGAAAATAATTTGACATTATTAAAATTTTAAGGTTTATATAAAAATTTTAAAATGTACCTTTTTCAAAAAATAAAATAATAATATATATCCTATATTTACCCGGACATTTTAAATTCACAAATGTCACCATAATATGGGGAAAAATTATATCAAAGTATTACACAAAATAGCTAAGGCCTTGTGACATACCCCCATATAACACCAGCATAAGACCTAAGTGTAAGGTGTGCTAAGGTGATAGAATCTTGGGGAGGCTCGGTCATGATTACCCAAGTGGTAACCTTTATAATCTTGAACTTATCCCATAAGGGATTCCGTTCAAGCTTCACATGATGAAGTTCGGCTTAGTCTAAGTCCAGAGTAAAGACCTGTGGTGATACCTCCTTCCCAAGTTCCTTCATATGGGATTCGAACGGCCTAAGTATACTGGATGAGGCCATAAAATCTTTTTTCTATATTAATTAACCAAGATCACTTATATTTATAAAAAATTGTAATGTTAAGAGTTTAGCTTCCAAAGGTCATATTGACCAACGGTCATATAACAGTCAAAACCCAGTGATCTCATTTTTGCTATACTCAGTTCATTAATCAAATAATATAGTTTTGTTGAGTATGGAATAAAATTATACAAAAATTTTAAAAAAAAATTATTAAAAAGATCATTTTGTTACAGCATAAGATTGAGATTACATCGAATAATGGTTCACAGAAACCCTCATTTTTGTGTGATTATCCTAAGACTAGATCAAGAGATTTAATATATGTCATATATTTATTATGGATCCCATTTATGTTACAAAGGAATAAAATTAATCCATCAATGTTGTATCATAAATAATAATAAATATTTTATCAACATAATTTTTAATGAAGGATTCATATTATATTCACCTTTCTGTTTTTAATGGATTCTACTCCCAGTATGACTATTTTAGTTTTTTTCACAAATAGATATCTCACTCCCCCAATACATGTGGAATCTTTATCACTTAGGGTGGTGACAATAAAACCTTTTTTATGTTAGTATGAGATATTGATTCATCAATTATGGTTTATTGTTACATATTTCTTAAATTTTTATATATTTGACAATTGTTGTCCAATCATTCTCATTATGAATGTCAGTTTCCATAATGAAATTGATTGCCTAAAAACATGCGTTAAAGAGGATTCTTCAAATTGGAGTTTACTATATCTCATTTTATCTATATGTTTGGTAACTATTTATATTAAATCAAGATTGGTCAACACTAAAGATTTTATCTCTATACATGGAGGAAATTCAATCTTGTGAATGAAAGTTGATGGTGTCCATGTGTTAATATCGGGCCTATGGATGGGGTTTCCTACATTTCTTTATGATGGGAATTAGAACCCATATAGTTAAATTTTACCTAACATGACACATCATACCTTTTAAGGTCATTTGGAATGTATGAATCCATATTGTCATATGAGGTATAGATACCTTTATTTTTGGATAAATGCCTAGTTCTGGCCATATATGAATGCCTAACTTGATCATAGTTCTTTTGGAGGTGGCTGGGGCATGTTTTGTGGCCAAAACCAGGTTTTGGGATGAAAATAACCAAGCTCATGGTTTGGGCATGGTTTGTGCATGGTTAGTCTAAATGGTGTATGATGTTTGAAAAGATGTAGGTTTTTAGTGGAATGTTATTGCACGGTATGTGAACAATTATTCAAACCATTCGGGCTAACCGTATGAAGTAACCCTTCTAGGTATTTTGGTGTGCATGATTCCCCCACGGTTTGGGAAACGATTTTGGTAAATAGTGCAACCATGTTGTGTTGGTTTTTTTAATTTTTTAATTAAAAACATAATTCCTTTTTTAACCCACTTGGGTTTTCATCCTCCATCACACAAAACCCTCAGATGGCTCTCCCATTGCTGTGTAACATAGGTGTTGAGCTAGTTCCCTCGTCCAACATCTCATTTGATCACGGTTTGACTGTGCTGATCCGAAACAATAATTCCTTGATTCCTTTTTAGTCATTCTTAATTATTTGGAAAAATGACTGTGCTATTTGAAATTAGGTTCATATGCACCAACATCCCATTATTCTTCTGTTCTTTTGATTTTTCCCAATCCAGGACGAATCAAAAATTGATATTGGACGAGATATCTACTACCATATTGATGTAAGTGGCCTATATTTTATTTCATATTTTCATGTAACTTTTTGGATTATGGAAAATATGTTGCCTGTTGGACATTTTGACAAGGCCTCATTTTTGAGCAAGTAGCTTGATGTAACTATATTCAAACCTAGTGAGGATTCTCCTAGGTTCTGTTTAGTTTCATTGGCACCCGTCACATGATTAAAGGTCACCTCAGGGGTGCACCTTAATTAAATATTTCGTTCACTTCTATTTAAACCAACCAAGGGGTGTGGGCTTGTGGTTTCCTAGTTAAAGGAATCCTTTAGATGCCTTTATAGCTTGAGTTTCTTGTTCAGGAGATGTAATGCCTCCTTTATCAAGGAATATCATGTTATGCTGTAATTATTATGATTTTTTGGAATTTTAAATGGATAATATGCGTGGGTATACCTATATTTAAAAGACTCATGTCAAGTTTAAATGGTTTATATGGGAGGGAATTCTCATCTTCTTGTATTGATAAATGGGTTGTATGAGTGGTTATACTGCTGGCATGTATAGGTTGATGTGATTGGGTATACTCACTTGGAAGGGTTGTTTAAATTGACTGTTTGAATGAATGGATATGGAACATAGTAATGTATTCCTTGGGTTGACTCTTCCCTTTGAGTCTTGATTCTGTGGGATGCCTCAGGCCATTCAACTCAAAGGTTGTTGCTATTTTGGGCTCGCATAAGACTTTCTATTTCCATGCTCTTAGGACCCCAACTTGTGACTATCCATTTTCCAACCAGGGACGACCATGGGATTCGATGGGATTACTTGAACAAGATCCTTGGATCAGGCCGTCCATGTTATAGATATTTTACTTGAATTCCTTGGTGTGCTAACGCCTTGGATCCAGCACATGAGGTCTAATCTTCACTATACGACATGGCTATGAGACGATACATTCACTATACAGTGAGGTAGTCGGATACCTGACTTCTTTATACATCTTGGATGGGGGTTCTATATTACAGATTGATGTACGGTGTGGTCGTGTGGCTTTCTTATTTACTTGTTATATCTTCCTTGCTCAGAGATGACTATCTTTTTCAGGTAGACATGAGGGCTGTTTGGTTTTACTTATTGTAGTTGACTTATTCCAGGGGAACACACACTTACTTTATTGGCCAGTTACACTTGCTACCACTTTTGTAGAACTTTTGATTGAACTGTATAGACCTAGGTGGTTTCCTAATATGATATTTATCTCACATTCTATTTGGGCCACCTCAGGGGTCAAAATAGATTATATTATTGTAGGTAATGATATGTGAAAGTTACCTAGTAGTGGTTGTGGGCTATAGATTTGGATCAGGGGAGAATAAGACCAAGATGAGGCATGCGATGATCAAATACCTTTTTGGGCATTTTTTCTTTTTGGGATACTTGTATTGTATTGGGTTTACATATACTTTTCTAGCTACTTTATATTAAAAATTTTCCATCTACACCATTTTTGTATGTGAGACACTTCTGGTTATTATTATGTATTCCTGTCTTTTCATAATTTTTTTGTATGCTAATTATTTATCTTCTTCTATTGTACGTATTTGACTTCGGTTGTGATAATCTAGTTGTAAAATCCCATGTAAATGAAGAATAAGACATATTTCATATTTATTAATATTTGTGAATTAAATATTAATTTTACTTTAAATGGGCTGCTATGTTCGATAGTGTACTCGATACGCAACAACAGGTTTCTTTGGAATCTTATGTTGCACACTAATAATATAATATTATTATTTTAAATGGTAGTTAACTCCTAGCCATTGTAGTGGAAGGAATTAATGAAACTAACTAAAATATGATGATACATGTTTGTTATATGTATTTACTTTTATCCAATAAAAGATAGAGGCTTAAAATGTGAATGAATCTAATTTTAAGCACAATTTACATTAAAAGGCCGATTTTCCGCCATTTAATGGAGAACCCTCATTAAATCATGATTTTTCCATCCTGATATGTTCTAATTGACCAAATATAATCCTTCCTTAGAATGGGGACATCAAATTTTACTTTGGATAATTTTTTTGGTATTTTTTCTGATATAGTTCATTTTTTAATGAATAGTGAAAAATATTGTATTTTAATTCAAAACTGCCTTTTAATCTAATTTATTTATATGGTTAAGTTAGCTTTTTAATTGGTTTTAATGTGAAATTTTAATATATTTTTACCATTTGATCCAATGTTGGTCCTTGTTTGTAATTTCTCTTTGAAATTGGAAATAAATAAGTATCAATCTTTTGATAGTTATTGTTTCTTAAAAAGACGATATTTGTTTTAACAACGGGAATTAATTTTAAAATTAATTAATGCAATTTCAATGTTTTGAATTTGGAAAAATAGAAATCAATTTTGAATTCGGAATATAAAATAAGGCTTAGGATAAATTTTTGTTATTTTTCTGAAAAACTTCAATTTTTGATGAATAGTGACACCACTTAGTGGTTGTTAAAAAACTGACTATTTCATTTAAATGAATTTTTAGCACTTCTGTGAATTGAATTTCAAAAATCTGACATACATGGTTGTTATCAAGAAGTAAAATGTGGTTCATTAAGATGAAAATAATTTTTGGTGAATAGTAACTTTTGACTTTTATTTACCACGGTTAAAGGTAAATAAGGCAATTAAACGATAAAAGAATATTATGAAAATTCAAAATTACCTTAACACTTGTCCTATCCTTATTGGTTGAGTCATTAACGACCATTGGCATCTTTGTGTCTATTTTGGTACCCCTTTGATTCACATGGAAGTGATAATCCTAATAAAATTAATTAATTTAAAGTAAAGGCCAAAATGACAAAAACAAAAATCTTTTTGTAATTTATATTTATATGGTGTTATATAAGTCTTATTTTTGACTATAAATATTCTTTTGAAATATAAAAAGATTTCCTATATCATGGTATTTGTTTTATAATTTTTGGACATCAAATAAATTAAATTATTTATGACGCAATAATGATGCAGTATTTACCTCACTAATAAATGATTTAAATAAATAAGATTATAATGATTAAACTATTATGTAAAACATGTCAAATTCGGAATGGATGATTTCATTTCGACCATGACTCATCTTATCTTCGATTATAATGACTTTTGGACCATCTAAAACCGAATATCATTATATTATAAAATAATATTTTCACACTTTTCTAAAGATCCTCTCATCCCCCTTATAAAAGGATACCACTTATAAACAATTCCTCACACCTATCAAGCCATTTGGATCGTCCAAACTCTGCCCAATTAAGCTCTCAACATCCCTATCCTTTTCTTAGAATCCTTACCTTAGGAAGAAGGCACTTCAAGAAGTCATTTGGTTCAAACCAAAGGGAGTTACCCAAATTAATGGTAATTGTTTCCCTTAAATTGGTTTCGTTTATTTTACTTCTCCAACCCCTAAAATCTTTTTATTTCTTTCTTTTGTAACAACACCAGTATCCTCAATATACTATGATGTTGTTTTAAGAAGGATTAGAACTACACTTACACAAACCTTCATCTAATGTATGACAAACATAATTTATCTGGGGGTGGCAAACTAAGGCCTCATGAAACGATGATTGTTCAATTACATCTTACCACCTCTCATGGTGGCCATTATGATGGAACTGTATTTATATATGATAAATATTATGTTTATGATTTTCTTATGTTTCTGTACTTCCCATTTATATCATGACTTTATGGTTTTCATAGTGGGTAAATACGATAATCTCATTTGAGGAAATGCAGACTACCGCCCCCTCAAAGTGATTTGATTCGTTAATGCCTTATGTGGGATATATAAAAGATAGAGTTAATGATATTATATATGATATTATACTGGAATTATAATATAACTATGTATCATTATGTCTTATTTTCATTAAAATAAGAAATAGAAATGAAAGTAGCATTCATGCGTACGTACGGCTTACTGTCTCCATGAACAGTTCATTTCATTTCTTAATTCTAAATGTTATGTACTATTATAAAAACATGTATATACTGGATAAATATGACATATATGATATCCAAATCATGAATATCATTCTTGGTATAATGAAACTTTTACCACATGGATAACTTTTAAATATAAGTTCATTTTTACTCAAGTACCAAATATCGAAAAAATGAACATTATTAACTTAAATGATTGCATAATGTTTATAACATG
Organism: Viscum album; assembly: GCA_963277665.1. Classification (NCBI taxonomy): domain Eukaryota; kingdom Viridiplantae; phylum Streptophyta; class Magnoliopsida; order Santalales; family Viscaceae; genus Viscum; species Viscum album. The sequence continues at coordinate 511,522,701 of OY728134.1, forward strand.
GTAATAAGTGATATAAAAGGAATAATAAACATGAAAAATGTTCTTAAGAAAGTATAAATTAACTTTATTTAATTAAGAATGAGATTAAAGATTGATCGAGCCAGGTTGGATGCAAGGTAAGGGACTTCGTCTCAATCTCCATTCATTGAGTCATTCTTAGTTTTATACATGAAATTAGTTTATACGGTGTATAAACCCCTTTTAATTTTCATTTTATTCAAAGGGAATCTTTTTATATGAAGCATTTTACTAAACGAAAAATGGAATATTTTTTTTGTAAGCGGTGATAACAACCTTTCCGCCGCTGAGAGTATTATTTGATCTTTGGGTTCCTTAACAAGTCAGAATGTTTTTAGAGGAAAAATAAATACAATATACTCTTTTTATGTATTTTGGTATTGAAAGTGATTCTTACAATGGATTTATTATTAAAATATCTTGAAATGATATTTTGTTATTGTAATGTGGGAATGTTATCTGTTCTTTATGCTTATGTTATGTGTTATGATCATGTTATGGTTCTTGGGAATTATTTATGTATACGGGTGGTTCCGTGATAAACCTAGGGCGGGTGAGCCCGAGATATCCCTCTAATGCATTGGGTAACATGACGGAGGTAAACGTGAATGTTTTTCCAAAGAGATTTAGGGAATATACTATTATGGGTATTCCAAAGTAACTCCTTATGTAGTTGTGATAGTTACAATGTTTGTATGATATGGATGCCACAAGTTACCTTTATGATTAATGATTTCTATGTTTCTTTCATAAATCTTATGATTTCATGATGTAAATAAAAGAGTTCATGTTTTGTATGTATTTATGAACAAATGTTTTCATCCTTTGTTTTATAACTATTACTGAGCTTTTTATTATCATCCCATGTTTTGAAATATTTTCACAGGACTTAAAGATGAATAAGGTCAATAATGGGATCAAGGAAAAGTCATGTTATCTAAAACATTGAACTAGACATGACTCTTTTTTAAGAGTTTTTACTTTGTTGAAAAAATGGAAACTATGTAGATATGTCTACCTTTTAATCTTTTGACATGTAATAGTTATGTCCTAATTCTCAAAAACTCTAAACCTGAAAAGATCCTCATTGTAAATTTTTCAATTAATTCAATATTATGTAATGTCTAAGGCCAGGTCCTTATAGTTGGTATCAGAGGTCGGTTTAGATAACTTTAGGTGTAAGGGTAGTAATATCCATAAAGTAATTTATTTTAATATTGACATCATATATAATTTCCAAATTACCATGTATCTTAGCCTAAGATATTTCTATGTTTAGAATGGTTTTTCATAGAGGAAGTAGGGAAGCTATGTTGAGATGACATCAGGAGGAAGAAAACCATCCAAATCAGCAACCTAAGATGGTAGGAATTGGAAATGAACAATTTGTTGCAGCAATGACACAGTTGAATCAGGCTATAAATGGTGGTGGTTTCCATGTACAGGATCAACTAGATCAACCACATAGAAACATGTCAGTAGTGGAGAATTTCATGAGGCAACATCCCCTATCATTCAGTGGATCATCTGAACCTGTTCTAGATGAAGGGTGGATTAATGAACTAGAAAATATTTTCGATGTCATGGGTTGTTGATAACATCAAAATGTTAGTCTTTCTGTTTACCGATTTAAAGGTGTAGTTGATCAGTGGTAGTCGGTGGTGAAAAATATCATGGATAGTGAGGAGATTGATTCTCTTGATTGGGATGAATTCAAATGTATATTTCTTGAGAAATATTTTTCTAAGGTGGTTCGTCTTAGGATGGAAAAACAATTCCTGAAATTGAGGCAGGAGGATGACTCAGAGGCTGCTTATGAAAAAAAACTCACTCGACTGGCAAGGTGTGCTCCAAATTTCATACGAGATCTTGATAGTAAAATCAACCATTTTTACTCAGGATTAAAGCTAACGTATCGAAGTGATTTAGCTTCTCATGAGTTCAAAAGTTATGAAAAACTTGTTCGTTGTGCAGAGAAGGTGGAAATGGAGTTTTCCAATGATCAGGTATTCTTTGAAAAGCAATAGAATAAGAGGTCGAGGTGGCAGGTGAAATGGAAGAACTCTTCAAAAAAGTCTGATGGTATGAGACTTAAGTTTATAGTTTGTGAAATTTGTGGTAAAAATAATGCTGGGGAATGTCATTTAAATTCTAGTAGGTGCTACTGATGTGGTAAAATGGGACATAAGGTTCATAATTGCACTGAAAAAGATCAGGGTAATGGTAAGACAAAATCTGATTTACATTCAGTAAAAATTTTTAAGTGAAATGAAATGAGTCATTATAAAAATGAGTATCTAATAAAGAACTCAATCGAAGGAAAGAAGACAGACTGCAAGCCGAAAGGGGTGGTGAAATCCCTTTCAACTACTTCAGCAGCTGTTGGCCCATCAAATGAAGTTGTGTGAGGTATACTGTTTGTTTTTTTAAGATTATTCCAATGTGTTGTTTGATTCAGGGTCTACAAACTCTTTTATTACTGAGATGTTTTCTAGAAAATTGCGAATTAAATCTCAAAATATGAATACAAAAATTATGGTAAAATCACATGGAGGAAATGTTATGAAAAAAAGAAAACATAAGAACATTCATGTCCTTGTGTGCGGAAAGAATCTACACGTAAAACTTATTGTTTTTCCTCTAGTAGAGTTTGATGTTATTTTGGGCATGGATTGGCTTTCTTTTTATCATGCTATGATTGATTGCAGAGCTAAAGAGGTTTCTTTTCAGAATAATTTTATGTTTGTATACAAAAAAGAACCCTTCCTGTTGATAACATATAAGGAAGCTAAGAAACTAGTAAAAGATGGAAATGAATGTTACCTTGCACATATTGTTGAATACAAAGGAGCTATTTAGATTAATGACGTGCTTGTGGTAAACGAGTACCTTGATGTTTTTATTGATGAGTTTCCTGGTATTATACCTGATCAGGAAGTTGAATTTACTATTGACCTAGTTCCTGATGCTAAGCCAATTTCAAAACCCCCTTATCGAATGGATCAAATTGAATTTTTAGAGTTAAAGAAGAAATTGCAGGATTTATTAGATAAAGGTTTCATTCGACCTAGAACGTCACCATGGGTTGATCCTATCTTTTTTGTTAAAAAGAAATATGGTGCAATGAGACATTTCATGGATTATAGAGAATTGAATAAAATCAATGTTAATAATAAGTATCCCTTTCCTCATATCAATGATTTGTTTGATCAGCTCCAGGGAGCTCAGTATTTTTCAAAGATTGACTTGAGGTCGGGGTACTATCAGTTGAAAGTAAAGGAATCAGATGTTCCAAAGACCGCGTTTCATACTAGATATGGCCAATATGATTTTTTAGTCATCCCTTTTCGGTCAACCAATGCACATGTTGTATTCATGGATCTTATGAATAGAATTTTCTGTGAGTTCTTGGATAAGTTTGTGGTTGTGTTCATTGATGATATTTTGGTTTATTCCAATAGTAAATAAGAACATGAAATTCATTTAAGGGTTGTCTTAAAAATTTTAAAGGAAAAGAAACATTATGGGAAATTCATCAAGTGTGAGTTTTAGATATAACAAATTTCTTTCCTTGGTCACATTGTTTCAAAAAATGGCATAACGGTAGTTCCTGCTAAAATGAAAGTTGTTGAAGAATGGCCAAGACCGACAAATATAACCGAGATATGTAGTTTTCTTGGTTTGGTAGATTATTACTGGAGGTTTGTTGAAACTTTTTCACTGTTATCCAGTCCAATGACTATGTTAACTCGAAAAGGTGTGAAGTTCATCTGGACAAAAGAATGTGATGATTGTTTTTAGGAATTGAAAATAAGATTGGTGAATGCTCCAGTTTTGGCATTGCCTTCCAGAAATAGTGAGTTTGTTATCTACAGTGATGCTTCTTTTAAAGGACTGGGTTGTGTCCTAATGAAAAATGAGCAGGTAATTTCTTATTTTTCATGTCAGTTGAAACCAAATGAGTTAAATTACCCCACATATGATTTGGAATTAGCTTCTGTTTTTTTTGCTTAAAAAATTTGGAGGCATCATTTGTATGGAGTGAAGTCTGAAATACATACTAATCATAAAATATTGAAGTATATATTCACATAGAAACAATTGAACATGAGACATAGGATATGGTTGGAATTAACCATGGATTATGATTTCACGATCCATTACCATCCGGGAAAAGAAAATAAAGTGGTCGTTGCTTTGAGTTGAAAAAAGTAATGTATCATTAGCCATGATACGTTTGGACCAAGATCCTTTGGTTTTTTATTTGATGAACTTCGGAATAGAATTTTTTGCTGCAGGAAATTATTCTGTTTTGTTTAAGGTGTCAGTGAAATCATCTATATTAGACAGAATTATGCAAGCACAGAAATAAGGTAGTGAGTTGCAGAAAAAAGTAGAGTTGGTTCAAAAGGGTATGTTTCATGAATTTAACACTGATAATGAATGTTTTTTGAGATTTGGGAAGAGATTTTTTGTACCTTGTGATTCACAGTTGAAGAATGAGTTGTTATGTGAAGTTTATAGTTCTCTATTTTTAGTTCATCCTGGTAGTACTATGATGTATAAAGATCTTCGAGAGTATTACTGGTTGGATGGAATGAAAGGAGATATTGATGATTTTACTTTGAGGTGTTTGACTTGTCATTAGGTTAAAGAAGAGAGGAAGTTACCAAAAGGTATGCTTCATCCTCTATCGGTGCCAGAGTGGAAATGGGAAAATATATCCAGGGAATTTGTTGTGGGATTACCAAATACATCTCGAGGTAATAATGCAGTATGGGTTATAGTTGACCGATTGACTAAATCTTCACATTTCCTTTCTATTAGAGATACTTTCTATCTAGATCAACTTGCTCGATTTTATGTTAAAGAGATAATCAAGTTGCATGGAGTTCCCCTCTCCATTGTATCTGATCGTGATCCCTGGTTCACTTCTAACATTTGGTAAGGCCTTCAGAAATCATTGGGTACTGAATTAAATTTTAGTACAGATTTTCATCTTCAATCAGATGGGCAGTCAGAACGAACAATTCAGACATTGGAATATATGTTATGTGCTTGTTTAGTGGATTATTAGGGAAGTTGGGACACAACATCTTTCTTTGGTTGAATTTTCTTATAACAACAGTTTTCATTCCAGTATACGAATGGCTCCATTTGTGGAATTATATGGAAAGCATTGTCGAACTCCATCTTTTTGGGATGATGTAGGTGAACGGAAGCTGATAGTACCAGAATTGGTTGAAGAGATGGCAGAGAAAGCACAGTTGATTAAGAAGCACATGAGAACAGCTCAGAGCAGATAGAAAAGTTATGTCGATAATCGGAGGAAGGATCATTCCTTTGAGGTAGGTGATCATGTCTTTCTCAATGTTTCTCCATGGAAAAGTGTGATGTGTTTTGGTAAGAATGGAATGTTTAGTCTAAGGTTCATTGGACCTTATGGAATTCTAGAGAAAGTCAGATCAGTTGCGTATAGAGTGGATTTATCTCCAATTTTATCCCAGGTACACAATGTTTTTCATGTTTCGATGTTGAGAAAGTATATGTCAGATCCATCTCATGTTTTGGGCCCAGAGGTAGTTCAGTTGGAAGAGAATCTCTCTTATGAAGAACAACCAGATCAGATTCTTGACCGTAGAGAGCAAGTGTTGTGGAATAAGGTAATTCATCAGGTAAAGGTTTTGTGGAAAAACCATATGGTTGAAGAGGCAACGTGAGAATCTGAAAATGCTATGAGGGATAAATACCCCCACTTATATTGATAAGTGAATAAAAATTAGGAGGACACAATTTCCAAATGGGGGGAAGGATGTAACATCTCAAGTAAATGAAGAATAAGGCATATTTTATATTTTTTAATATTTTTGAATTAATTATTAATTTTACTTTAAAAGGGTTTCTATGTTCGATAGCGTACCTGATACGTAACAACGGGTTTCTTTGAAATCTTATGTTGCACACTAATAATATAATAATATTATTTTAAATGGTAGATAACTCCTAGCCATTGTAGTTGCGGGAATGAATGAAACTAACTACAATATGATTATACATGTTTGCTATATGTATTTACATTTATCCAATAAAATTTAGAGGCTTAAAATGCGAATGATTCTAATTTTAAGCATAATTTACATTAAAAGGCCGATTTACCGCAATTTAATGGAGAACCCTCATTAAATTAAGTTTTGGTCATCTTTATATGTTCTAATTGACCAAATATAATCCTTCTTTAGAATGGGGATATCAAATTTCACTTTGGGTAATTTTTTTGTTATTTTTCTGATAAAGTTCATTTTTAATGAATAGTGAAAAATATTGTATTTTAATTCAAAAGTGCATTTTAATCTAAATTATTTATATGGTTAGATTATATTTTTAATTGGTTTTAATGGAAATTAAAATATATTTTTACCATTTGATCCAATGTTGGTCATTAGATGTAATTTCACTTTGAAATTGGACATAAACAAGTATCAATCGTTTAATAGTTATTGTTTCTAAAAAACATGCTATTTATTTTAATAACGGAAATTAATTTTTAAATTAATTAATGAAACTTCTAAGTTTTGAATTTGAAAAAATATACATAAATTTTGAATTCAGAATATCAAATATTTCTTAGGCTAAATTTTTGGTATTTTTCTGAAAAACATCAATTTTTGATGAATAGTGACACCACTTAGTGGTAGTTAAAAAACTGGATTTTTCATTTAAATGAAATTTTACCCCTTCTATGAATTGAATTTCAAAATTCTGACATACATGGTTGTTATCAAGAAGTAAAATGTGGTTCATTAATATGAAAATAATTTTTGGTGAATAGTAACTTTTGACTTTTATTTATCACTGTTAAAGGTAAATAGGGTAATTCAAGATTAAAAAAATATTATAAAAATTCCAAGTTACCTTAAAAATTTTCCTAGCCTTATTTGTTGAGTCATTAACAACCATGGGAATATTTGGGTCTATTTTAGGACCCATTTTATTCACTTGGAAGTGATAATGAAAATTTAGATTTATTAATTTAAAGTAAAGCCCAAAATGACAGAAACAAAAATCTTTTAATAATTAACTTTTATATGGTGTTATATAAGTCTTATTTTAAACTATAAATATTATTTGGAAAGATAAAATTTTTTCCTATATCATGGTAGTTGTTTTATAATATTTAGACATCAAATAAATTAAATTTTATATGACACAATAATGATGAAGTATTTACCTCATTAATAAATTATTTAAATAAATAAGATTATAATGATGAAAATATTATCCAAAACATTTCAAATTCTGATTGGATGATTTTATATCGACCATGACGCATATTATCTGCGACTATAATGTCTTTTGGACCATCATAAACCGAATATCCTTATATTATAAAATAATATTTTCACACTTTCCTAAAGAGCCTCTCCTCCCCCTTATAAAAGGATACCACTTATAACCAATTCCTCACACCTCTCAAAACATTTGGAATGTCCAACCTCTACCCAATTAATCTCTGAACATCCTTATCCTCTTCTGAGAAGCCTTACCATAGGTAGAAGGCACTTCAAGAAGTCGTTTGGTTCAAACCAAAGGGAGTTACCCAAATTAAAGGTAACAGTTTCTCTTAAATTGGTTTCTTTTATTTTACTTCTCCAACCCCTAAACTCTTTTTATTTATTTATTTTGTAACAACACCAGTATCCTAAATAAACTATGATGTTGTTATAAGAAGGATTAAAAATACACTTACACACACCACCATCTAATGGATGAAGAACATAATGTTTCTGTGGATGGAAAACTAAGGCCTCACGAAACGATGATTGTTCAATTACATATTACCACCTCTCATGGTGTCCATTATGATGGAACTGTATTTATATACGATATATATTATGTGTATGATTTCCTTATGCTTCTGTAATTCTCATTTATATCATGGATTTATGGTTTCCATATTGGGTAAATACGATAATATCATTTGAGGAAGTGGGGACTACCGCCCCCTCAAAGTGATTTGATTCATTGATCCCTTATGTGGGATGTATAAAGGATGGAGTTAAAGATATTATATATGATATTATACTAGAATTATAATATACCTATGTATCATTATGTTTTATTTCCTTGAAAATAAAAAATATAAATGAATGTAGCGTCCATGCGAACATACGGATTACCGTCTCCATGAACGGTGAATTTCATTTCCTACCTCTAAATGTTATGTACTATTATAAAAACATTTATATACTGAATATATATGATATATATATGATATCCAAATCATGAATATAATTCTTTATATAATGAACCTTTGACCACATAGACAACTTGTAGATAAAAGTTGTTCAGTTTTACTCAAGTACCAAATATCGAACTAATAAACGTTATTAACATAAATGATTTCATAATGTTTATAACATTGTAATAAGTGATATAAAAGGAATAATAAACATAAAAAAGGTTCTTAAGCAAGTAAAAATTATCTTTTTTTTATTATTCAGGAGATTAAATAACGATCGAGTCATGTCGGATGTGAGGTTAGGGACTTCGCCTCAATCTCCTTTCATTGAGGCATTTTTTTGTTTTATAGACAACTTTATTTTATACGGTGTATAAACCCATTAGAAATTTCATTTTATTCAAATTGAATCTTTTCATACGAAGTGTTTTACTAAATGAAAAAAGGAATGCTTTTTTCTTAAGCGGTGACAACGACATTTCCGCCGACGCGAGTATTATTTGATCATTGGCTTCCTTAACAAGCCGGAATGTTTTTAGAATGAAAAATAAATACCATATACTCTTTTTTATGTATGATGATATTGAAAATGATTTTGACAATGGATTTATAATTTCAATTTCTTCAAATGATATTTTTTTTATTGTAATGTGGGAGTGTTATCTTTTCTTTATGCTTATGTTATGTGTTATGATCATGTTATGGTTCTTGGGAATTATTTATGTATACGGGTGGTACCATGATAAACCTTGGGTGGGTGAGCCCGAGATATCTCTCCCATGCATTGGGTAACATGACGGATGTAAACGTTAATGTTTCTCCTAAGATATTTAGCGAATATACTGTGATGGGTATTCCAAATTAACTCCCCATGTAGCTATGATAGTTACAATGTAAGTATGATATGGATGCCACAAGTTACCTTTATGATTAATGATTTCTATGTTTCTTTAATAAATCTTATGATTTCATGAGGTAAGAAAAAGAGTTCATGTTTTGTATGTATTTATGAACAAATGTTTTCATTCTCTGTTTTATAACACTTACTGAGCTATTTATGCTTATCCCAGGTTTTGAAATGTTTTCGCAGGACTTAAAGATGAATAATGTCAAGTATGGGATCAAGGAAAAGTCATGATATCCAAAACATGAAACTAGACCTAAATCTTTTTTTAAGAGTTTTTATTTTATAAAAAAATGGAAACTATTTAGATATGTCTACCTTGTAATCTTTTGAGATTTAATGATTATGTCCTAATTCTCTAAAACTCTAAACTTGAAAAGATCATCAATGTGAATTTTTAATTTAATTCAATATTATGTTATGTTTAATGTCAGGTCGTTATACTAGTAATGAGGGAATAGTCTCCCCACTGACTCACCTATGACCTCACTACTAGATGGAAGCTTCTTGAATTTGGAGAGATATGCTTGAGGTCATGTGACGAATCAGGTTTGGGGAACCGTTTCAGTTGGAATATGGGTATAGGACATTACAATGTGGAGTCCGAGGGTTTTATTTTATGGTTGACTTACTATTTGGTGGCATTAGACTAGGATAATAAGTAAATGGTGTTTGGTAATAAATTTTTCTTTAGAGTAGCTACCCCGTGTATAGGGAAAGAATGATTTTCCTGAATTTTGTTCTGATTTTCTAGAATTTGACTATTATAATTGATTGTATTTCACTGTTCGGTGACACACTTCATTTATGATTTTAAAATTAATGAAATTGTTGGTTCTATTTCATTTTAACTCTATAAGATGAGGGTGTTACATCTCATGAATCATATACACACCTAATAGAATCTCATTCCATGAATTATGCCATTCCATCTAGGATGAATTAGATATTTCATGTAGTGGTTATATTTTAGGTGATAAATGGGCCTGCTATTGTGTTAGCTGGGTGTGTAATATAATGTATTGATGTAATCTTTCAATACATAAGGAGTATGGGCCCTTATGAATTAGTAAATGATGCACCATTTAAATAAAAATGTTGAATGAATTTGTTATGTGTATGGTTTGAATGGGAACCATGTTTTTGGGTTTATGAGGTGTTTTGGGACCTTAGGGATTCAGAAATTGGTAAACCCTTGGTTGAATTTCTTAAATAACTGAATGTGAAATGGAAATAGAAACTTGAATAGTGGATAGAGACTTGACCTAGACTCGGCTTTTGATTGTAAAAGAGCCATAGTTTTAGTGGATTGATGGATGTTATTTATAATGTACTAGCTTTAGGGATAGGTTGTGGGTTTGACGTGATTTCTAGGAGGGTTTTAACCCATCCTATATTTTAATATTTGGGATTTGATGTTGTTCTTTCACGAGGTGTAAATTTGTCATTGTTGAGACATTCCACCACGAGGAACTCTAGTGGTACACCACAATAGAGGCAATGACAATAATTCAGAGATGGTGGGCTACGAGCTACCACTTGATCCTTCTATAGTTAAAACTGGGACCCCTAAGACTGTTCTGGGAAAAGGTGCCGAGGAACAATTCTATGAGGGTTTCATTTTCTATATGCAGAATTTCTACGGAGCACTGCATCCAGTATTGACTATGGCTGCGATGAAAGAGGTGTTCCAATAGTAGCATTATTTGACACATTTAGGGGATAGAACACCATTGTCTATTGAACTATTGTGAGAGACCACATCAACAATTTTTGAGCATCTTTATATGCCTCCGGATTGAAGGTTCAAGCTCGCAAATTACATGCTACATGGAGCAGAAAAGAAATGGTGTGAAATTTTGAACATGGATTATGTGATGCAGAGTATGGGTTTGGATGAATTCGAAACCTTTTTTTATGAATAGTTTTACCCTGCAAATCTGCGAGTAGAGCTAGCTACTGTGTTCATGTTTTTGGGTAAGGGTGTGATGATAGTTATAGAATAATCAACACACATTAAAGAGAAACATTATTTTTATCCAATGTATCTTACATATGAGTTGTCGTGGGTGAGACGCTTCAAGGAAGGTCTCATACATGCTATCAGATCTCGATTTGACATGTTCAAGTTTCCTTCTATCACTGGGATTGTGAATAAGGAAATTAGTATAGGGAGGAACCAAAGAGAAGATGGGGTTACAGAACCGGGGAGTGTTGTTCCTTGGCCCAATGGATCTATGTATTCAGGAAGGAATCACCATTTCGAGGCTTCCCATGAAATGATTTCTAGTCAGGATATGGGTGCAGGAAGCTTGGTATATTGACATCAGTGTCATAGGTGAGGCCATGTGAAAAATCAGTGGGACCATGACCCAATAGAGTACTGAGATTTTGGCAAGATGGGATACATGCATCAGTTGTGCAGGACCGTCCCTCTAGCTGGGAGTGGAAGGGGTCAGCTCCAACATCAGGTTCAGGGGCAGTTTCTTTAGATCCACGTCATTTTGAGAGCAGGAGCAGTGTAGGATGGTTAGTCCAGGGTAGTGTTAGTCATTGCTGAGGTATCCAGACACTAGGGTCCAAGAGAAAGTAGGAAGTATCATCTTATGGTAGCCTTGTAGGGTCACAAGGCCGCAGTATAGAAGAGACATATACAGTGAAACAGACCCAACAAGTGTTGGATCCCTGACCATCTACAGTGAGATGTACAATCTTAGTAGCATCTAATATAAAATTTCTTCTATTTGATATACGTTACTCTCATAGTTTTATCTCTGCTTGAGTGGTGAAAATCCATGTGCTTTGGTCTTGCTTTCTGAGGGAATTTTGATTCTAGACACACCCTTGGGAGTTAGAACTGATGATTTGGGTCTGTGTATGGAATTTACCCTTGAGGTTTGTGGTTTTCACTTCGTTTGGAGTTTATATTACCTCGATATGACAGGGTTTGACGTCATTCGTAGAAAGTAATGGCTCGTGGTTAATTGAGAATACGTTGAATATTATCACTGAGGGTGACTTTTCCACCACTTGAGGGTGCAATGTTTATTCCTAGGAGTGAATGGGATGTACATTAAAGCATAGATGGAACATAGTAATGTGTTCATGGCATGTTGACCACTGAGATTGCCAGTTTTTTATGGAGGATTAAAGAGTGAGTCGGGCGGACATTACTCCAGTGATGCAGGGCTTCAGGGACATTTGTTCCAACAACTTTCCTAGTTTACCTCTTGAGAGATGTGGAGTTCTCTATTGATCTTGTTTTAGGAGTTGTTATGATATCTATTCCTCCTTACAGGATGGATACGATGGAGATTCATGAGCTCAAGTGGAAGCCATAGGATTTGGATGTAAAGGGGCTTGTTAGACCCAATACTTCTCCATGGGGTTCACCAATCCTTTTTTTCAAAAAAGGAAAACAGAAATCTTAGGCTATGAATTGATTATCAGAAACTAAATAAGCTGATGGTCAAAACCTGTTATCCTTTTCCACAGATATATGACATGTTATATTATCTTTGAGGAGTTTGAGTGTTCTTGAAGATCAAATTGAGGTTAGGAGATCACCTGGTGCATGTTCGACCAACAAACATACCTTGTACATCCTTTAGTATTTTATATGGGTTATACGAGTATCTGGGTACGTTGCTCAGCCTCACGAAGGTTCCAATGGATATTATGGACATGATGAACCGAGTGTTCCATCCTTATTTGGATTCTATGGTGGTGGTTATTTTTTAATGATATCTTGGTGTAATCTCACAATCGACATGACCATGAAAACTATATTGAGAACATTTTGAATATAATAAGAGAGGATCAGTTATATTCTAATATTGAAAAGTGACACTTTTGGATGGATCAGATTGACTTACTTAGTGGCATCATCTCAGTGATAAGAGTATTAGTGGACCAAAAGAAGGTGAGAGTTGTAGTTTCTTGGGAACATCTCGGGAATGATTTCAACATACAGAGTTTCCTGGGGATAGCTAGCTACTATGTGTGCTTTATATAAGACTTTTCAATCTTAGTAATTTCATTTATGTGTTTGACTAAATGTGTGAAGTTTGTGTGGTTATAATCTTGTGAGATAACTATTATGGAGATCAAATAGAGGATGACATCAGAATCGGTCCGGATACTGCCAGAGCATAGAAAGTGCTACATTGTGTTCTATGAAGCTTCAGGTATTTGGATGGGGGAAGTACTGATGCATGGAGATCAATTCACAGTGTATGGGTCTCGATAATTGAGGCAACATGAGAATAACTACCCTACACAGATATCAAGTTAGCTATAGATTTTTAAGAATCACAATGTTTGAGGAACTATTTTATTGGAGATCATTTTCTGGTGTTCGCGGATCACTAAGGCCTCTAGTATATCTTTATGCAGCATGATCTAAATATGAGTCAGTGAAGGTGGGTAGAGTACCTGCTATCCTTTGACTTTGAGATTTCCTATATTCTTGGTAAAGGCGATGTAGTAGCCGATGCACTGAGCAGGAGGACTCAAATACCGGTGGTGCAACTTCCCAGTAGAGAGTGGAATCTTATGGTATTTTTTTTCTGAGATGCATCTGAAGGTTAAATAAAGACAAGTCCGTAATTTTAATTCATCCATAGTTGTTACCTCTAACCAACTTGATTGAGTTATTATGAGGTAACTATTGGATTTAGAAGGACAATTTCTATGGGAAGGTGTGTTAGGTGAGGACCCTCCTCCTGGTTGGATGGTAAGTGACGATGAGATCTTGTGTATCTATGGAAGTGTCTGGGTTACAGTGGATATACATAAGGAGTTGATGTGGGAGTTTCATGCTTAAGAATGGGTAGTTAAACGTAGATTTACCAAGATTTCCCATGACTTGCTACATCAATACAGGTGGACGGGAATGAAGTGAGAGGTGGATGGTTTTGTTACACAATGTTACTGTTGTTAGAAGGTGAATGGGGAGAATCAACAACCATCTAGGATTTTACAGTAGTTACCTATTTTAAAGAGGAAATGAGATGATGTCACAATGGATTTTGTGATGGGTTTTTCAAGGTCACCTCGAGGTGATGATGCTATGTGGGTTTTTGTTTATAGTCTTACGAAGGTATCACATTTCATTCTGATCAAGGACACCTTTTGTGTTGATGATATTGGAATGTTGTACATCCGAGAGGTGGTACGACTTCATGGGGTCCCATGCACTGCTATTTAAGATAGGGATGCATGCTTTATTTCCGATTTTGGGAAGAGTGATCAGAGGGATTTGGGTACATAAATACCTCTGATCACATCATACCACCCTCAGACCGATGGCTGGTCAGAGCGTATGATACAGGTTCTAGAGGACATGTATTGAGCATGTTTCCTAGATTTAGGGGGATCTTTGGAGAGTCACATTCCCCTAGTTTATTTCAACTACAATAATAATTATCAGGTGATGTTGTATATGGAAACTTATGAGGCTTTATATGGTAGGCCATGACTTCCTCCCTTGTGTCCGTTAGAGGTAGGAGATGCAATGTTACTAGGACCGCTTCTCATACCAGAGACGTCGGAGCTAGTGCAGTTGATTCAAAATTAGTTGGATACTCAAAAATATATCTAGAAATTATACGCCAATCACTACAGATGACCTATAGATTTTTAGTTTAGGTATTGGGTTTTATATCATGTTTCACTAAGGATGGGAAATATGCAGATCAGGAGGCAGGGTAAACTTTCACTTAGGTATGTCACATCATTTGAGATTCTGGAGTGAGTTGGGTCATTTTCATTCTATTTTAGTTACATCATAGTTACTGAGCCATGAAATATTTCTTCCATGTATCTCATCTATTCCTCAATCATTCATACCAATCAAATGTTTTTTTGCCAAAGGAGGTTGACTTTTAGGTTGATACGTCCTTTGAGAGGCATTTGATTTGTATAGATGACATGAGCATGAAAGCTATCCAAGGTTTATTAGTTACTCTAGTACAGGTGCTATGAAAGCTCATCTGTTTATAGGATGATACTTAGGATAGGGAGGTTGATGTATGTGAACAGTGGCTGGAGTTGTTCTCAGACAAATCTTGACCACCCTTGAGAGAGCAATTTGGGGACGAATTGCTATAAGGGGAGAATACTGTAAGAACCTATGTTCTTAGACAAGTTATATATCCTTTTTTTCGGTTTAAATTTATTTTAATTTCCTTTTATGAATTATTAACTTGATTATGAGTATTTTAGAGGCGTTCGGGGCCCCTTTAGAGACCCGAACCATTTTTATGTGCTGAAAATGACCAGGCAAATGGTTTTAGCAACATTAGTAAAAACCTTGTGAGATGTCTAAAATGTTTAATGTCTTTAGAAAAACACTTTTTCAAGTTTTTTGCAAGGTTAGTCAAACAGTGTGGGGTAACCGTGCAATTTTACCTTTCTATGTATTGGGGTGCACTTGATTTCCACATGGTTTGGGAATCCTTTCGGGTAAACCGTGCGACCCTGCTGTGTTGTGTTTTTTTTAAAATTAAATGAAAAAATATTTCCTTTCAAAATATTTTTTGGGTTTTTCTATTGCATCACATAGAATCCTCCCATTTCTCCCCCATTTGGCGCCTAACATAGGCTTTGATCCAATTCCCCAATCCGACCTCTGTTTCGAACTCGATTTGTCTCTGCTGATCTGCAATAGTAAGTCCATGATTCCATTTTAGTATTTCTTAATTATTGAGAACAAAAACTATACTATTTTGATTTAGGATCATATTCCCTATTATCCCATTCATTGACCATTATTTTGATTTATCCCAATCTTAGATGAATAAGGACTTTATACTGGATGATCTATCCACTACTAAGGTTAGGTAGGCTGTGTATGTTTACTTTTGGATTTTCTTTTGCTTTTTTAGGTGTTTGACGATATGTAGCCCATCGAACATTCCGAAGAGCCCTCATTTTTTAGTGAGTTTCTTGTCGTAGCTGTATTATAACCTAGCGAGGATTCACATAGGTTTTGTTTAGGTTCATTGTCACACGTTACATGATTCGAGGTCACCCAAGGGATCTGACATAATAAAATAAGATGTTTATGCCCGTTTTAACCACCCAAGGGGTGTATGTTTGTGCCTTCCTAGTCAGAGGAAGCCCTTATATTCCTTGATATCTTGAGTAGTTTATTTAGAAAATGTATTGCATCCTTTCTCAAGGAATATCATGTTATTCCATAAGTATTTTGATAGTTTGGCATGTTAAATGAAAAATATGGGATGGTATACCCATATATAAATTACTTATGGAGTGTTTAGATGGTTTATATTGGTGGGTAGGGCTATATTTTTTTTGATAAATGGTTTCCATGAGTGGTTATATTAATGGATTATGGCGGTTGATGTTAGTGGGTATAGTCACATGGAATGGTTGTTTAAATTGACTGTTTGAATGAATGGATATGGAACATGGTAGTGGATTCCTTGGGTTGACTCTTCACCATGGGTCTTGATTCCATGGGATTCATTGAACCTTACTACCCTGTGGATCCTGATTTCTTGGTCTCAAATAGGATTTGATGTTATCATGCTCCCAGGACCAAAGATAGTGCCTAACCATGTTTTCAGTAGGTATGCCCATGGGACCCGACGGGATTCCTTGGAAAACCTCCTTGGAACTGGCCCTCTTGTTCAAGATATTTTACACGGATTCCTTGGTCTGCGTAAACCATGGATCCATCCGACAATGTCTGATATTCACTATACTGTGTGGTCGTGGGACGTTACATTCACTATACAGCGTGGTCATGGGATACTTTACTTCTTTATATAGTGAAAATGTGGGTTGCATATTATAGATGGATCTATGGTGTTGGCGTGTGACTTTCTTATTTACATGTTATAGCTGTCTTGTTAGGATTTGACTATACTTTGTAGGTAGCCTTGAGGGATAGTTTGTTTTACATATTGCAGTAGACTTTTGGAATGGGCATACACACTTAGTGTCCTGGTTGTTTACAATTTCTGGGACTTTTGTAGAATTGTTGTTAGAACTGTATAGACCTGGGTGGTTTCCTACTGGGATGTTTATCTCGCATCCTGTTTGGATTTATTTGGGGACCCAAGTATATTATTTTCTTGCTGGGGATGATAGGGGAAAGAACCCTAGTACATTTTGTTGATTTTGGCTTTAGATTACGGGGCATTGACCAAGATGAGTGTTCCAATGCTGGGATCCTTTTTGTTTTTTTCCTTCTTGGGATATTTGTATTGTATTGGGTTTCCATTTAATGTTATGGATGATTTCTTGATACATGTACCATATGCACCATTTTGGTATATTATACACCTCTAGTTATCATTATACTTTCATGTCATGTATTAATTTCATTTTTTTGCTGTTTATTTTTCTTCTTCTATTATATGTATTTGAATTCTGATGTGATACTCTGGTAATGTGGGAATACTCTCCACAATGACTCAACTAGGCCCTCGCTACTAGTTGGAAGCCCCGGTCATTTGGGGAGATGTGCTTGAGGCCATGTGACTAACTGAGTTTGGGGAACCATTTCGGGTGTAATTGAGGTCTGGGACATTACATGGAAATGTGTATAGTTTTGACTTTTAAGGTTGTGAATCCATGGATTCTTTTTTTTAGTTTAAATATGTGCATAGTAAACATGGTGCTATTTAGTTTTATGTTATAAAATATGGATTAATAGTTGATGTTTACCAATAAATTTTTTCTTGTGGGACTTATTCTTTATATTCCCTTTTTAATTTACTCTTATAGGAATGTTATATAAAGGTATTGTTTAGAAACAGTGTGGTGTATTTTGGCATAAAACTTTTAAGGAAAACAATAAGAGTTTCTCAACTATATGCATATGCAGAATCCAAGAAGAGAATCTTGAAAAAAAGAATATGATGAAACCACAATGAGTATCTCAAATCATAGAATATAAGGAAAAAAATATGTGTATCCTTACTCCTAGAATAAGAGAAAATTGTAATGGGTGTATTTACATGAGGAGTGAGAGGAAAAGTAGAAGAGTATTTCTTCTGAAGGAATATGAGGAATACAATAGGATTATAATGAATAAGGGAACTATTTTTGGGTATATGAAGGATATTCACCCAATAATAAATATTCAATACATAGGGTTACCACACACCTTTTATTACTTGTTCATGGTCTACTGGAAAGTGTGTTAGATGTGTTAAAAGATAAAAGTTTCATGATAAAGATTTGGTTTATACAAAAAAAATTGTAGAAGGATGTTTGGGAACCTATTAATGGAATATTTTATGAATTAGGTCACCCTAGTTCAAATATTATATATATATATATATATATATACCGTTATAAATATTTAATTTTTGATGGAA
Organism: Viscum album; assembly: GCA_963277665.1. Classification (NCBI taxonomy): domain Eukaryota; kingdom Viridiplantae; phylum Streptophyta; class Magnoliopsida; order Santalales; family Viscaceae; genus Viscum; species Viscum album. The sequence goes on from OY728134.1 coordinate 511,541,215, forward strand.
CCAAAATCACATAAGAAATGATTCATTTGAGGAAGGGAATTGATTTATATATTTATGTTTTTTAAGGTTGTTGGTTCGAAAAACATTTATAGCAGAGGACCTCAAATTATTAATTTTTTTGTAATCCTTCCAGATTTCATTAATGAAGGTGGATATTATATGATCATATTCTAGAAAGAAATTACAATGATTCTAATATATAATTTCTTCCCCTATTTATCCATCTTATATTTTAGGATTATCAGAGAGATTTCTGTGAAGTCTAGATCCATGGAAATGATTTTTAAATGATATGCTTTCTCTCTTAGGCTGCATTACATAGATGATAATAGTGTCCTCAATGTCTATTCCATTTTATTATCAATTTTGAAAAAAATATTTTGGTCAACACTAATGACATTTAATAATTTGAAACATGCATTATAAAATAAATATTCCATTGTAGGTGGTATATCTAGAATTTGTGTTTATTTATTCCCAATTGATGATAGTAGATATGAGTGTGGGGGTAAAAATATCCCTAGTAATACAGACTAGGGTTTCCCTATCGATGTTGCAATTATATTAGAGATTTTCATTAATTTAGAGGAATATATTCTGCAGAGTGTTGAATGTAGTGGAAAAAAATATTATGTACCTCTATATAAGTTTATATCCTGCCTCATTAGGGTGGATTATATTAAACAACTAACCAAGGTGAATTTAGTTATGTTTGAAGCATCTTGATAATGGAAATTCAAAATTTTCCTAACCCCACTATCAATATTTGATGATGGGCCTCAAGGGTGTACTCAGTAAATGGGATGTAGAAATTATCTTGAATTGTAGTTGTTATTTTTTCTATATAAGATATCCTTATAGATTCCACAGTTTAAATTAATTGGGATAAAATAAATTTCTCTTTGTATTTCTACATAATTTGAGTCACACAATATAATAATGTCCAAACTGAATTAATTCCCTCCAAATTATCTCTTGGGTGGATTCTAAGGCATGTTATACATCCTCCTCATACTCCTTAAGATAATGATTGTTACTCATTACCTCAATATAGGAAAATACTATAAGTGTTTTGATATAGTAATTGGGGTTCCTTACCCATGATAATTTTTAAGAATTGTGTTGGCATTTAAGTGATTAACCACTCCTAAAATTATCATGGCCCTTATACTGTAGAGACCCGAATCCTGACGTACATGGATATTAAATTACTTTTGTGGAATACTTAGTACATAACAAAAAAAATACACACACAAGGATCATAATAGTTTAGTGTCTTTGGAAACTCGGAACGTAATCATCTAATCGTGGTGAAAGATCTCCAATATCTCCCATAAAGATATTCCCTTTTTTTTACCTAAAACCTTTCTTTATATCCTAGGGAAAACAAAACATAAAAGAGTGATCTCAAATTCTCAGTAAGGGTAAACAAAAGAAATATAAATCTCATCGTATACACAAGCACATAACTTTTGAAATTCTTAACCTGCAAAAGAGATCATAATTTCATAACATGGGATAAATCATGGCAGTGAAATGTAATCACAATAATCATAACATAAAACATGAAACTTTGTGGCATACACACATAATCATAGAGAATCATTTCTTGTTAGTCAAGACTCATTGCCAAGACTATCTTAGTGGACAAAGTCCCTTTCTGAACCGAGTCACCCTCGTTCCAGTCCTGTTTCACTGAACCGGTATAACCTACCGTTCCAGCCATGTCTATCTCATGAGATATAAAATCTTTACCCAATGCATTGGAGGGAGATATAGGTCCCACCCATCTCATAATTGTACCATTCTTATGCATGCCACAAAATCATAAACCATACATCATTGCATAACCCATGTAATAAAAATGGGAATCTTAAAAATCGTGACATCATAAAACAATTCATATACGATAAAAAAATTCACCAAAATAATTTCATCACAACATAATCAAATCAAGAATAGGGATGAAAGCAGAACCCTTTATTATCTTAGATGGAAAATAATTTTGATAAAACACTTGAACTTCATTCTTGAGGAAAATATCCTTTCTACTTCAAAAACACTTTTCCTTTCTTAACATGTCATACAATTATAAACTAAAAGAAGTTGATTAAAAATAAACTTGAAAACTTGTAAAGGAATATTCTTGGAAATAATGTTTTAAAAATCCATTCATTTTGTATAAGTTAAAAAAACATTCTTCTCTTACTTTTGTCGGAAAAGTCAAAAAAGTACCTCGTACGAAAAATGACAAAAGATTCCATTAATATCTTTTACTAAAAACTCACTGAAGGGTAAAATTGGATTTAAACAATTTTAGGTGAATGGAAATAATATTACATATTGAGAAAACATGGATGTGGATGATAAAATACACCCCAGTAAATGCCAAAGTATAAACAATCTCGGATAAAAATGAGATTGTGATATTTCCCTTACCTTAGGTCCGACTTGCTTTGTAAGTGTCTGAACCTCCAGTATAATGATTTAAATCATGTTATTGACTTATTCCAGAATCATATTCATTGTTATTATTTTATATATGGTCCACTTATGTCTTTATATTAACCGTTCTTTTGTAAATTCATGTTAAAGTAGCGTTTTGGGTAAAATCGTCTCATTTGCCGTTCGTGTTTTTAACTTGTAATTATTAATATGATTACTTGGATCATGATAACTTACATCCAGAATGTAAAACATGATTTATATATAATATATATTCAGAATATATATATATATAATATATCGATAAATGGAATGAAATACACCGTTCATTGAGACGGTAGCCCGTACGTACGCATGAACGCTGTTTTTGTTTCCTTATTGAAGTGAATGGAATTAATTATATGACATACATATAAATTTACATAAATCCAGTGTCATTATTATTTCTTATATTTCATTAGTAATTATTATATATACGTTATAATCATTCATGAATTTTTAATCATTGAGAATGAATCTCATCGCGTCGTGGAGACGATAGTCCGTACGTACGCACGAGCGATGATATCGTTCCCATGGTCGTGGAATTGTGTTGAAGTGTATGTAGACTATTTCAGCATCAATATCACTTTATAATAATCATATATAGTTACTCATTACACCATTATACCCATACTATTAAGGTGGTGGTGGAAAATAGATTACACCACGGCGTGGAGACGGTATCCGGTACGTACGCACGCGCGGTGATTTCATTTTTCCGTAGGATGGATAGAAGGTGAATTAGGGTTTTTTCATATTTATAATAACATATCAGTATGTAAGTAATACTGATGTTATTACTTTGTCATGAAACAACTAAAGAAGAAGAAGTTGAAGAAGAAAGAAATTGAAAAGATCGGTAATGGATATTACCTCTTCTTTGAAACTCCTCTTTGAATCCTCCACTTTGGGAACTAAGATTGGTCTTTGAAGAAGACCAGGAACTCTAGGATTATTCTAGGGAAGTGGAGAAGGGATTTCGGCAGGGTTTGGCCGAGCTTGAGTTCTCAAATTGGTGTGAGGAGGAGGGGGAGGAGGTGTCCTTTTATAAGGGAGGAGAGGGGCACATTAGGAATATCTCAAAATATTATTTTATATTAAAGTAAAAATCGGTTTATAATGGTTCCAAAGGGTCTTATTTCGAAGATAAAGTGGTAATGGGTCGAAATCCTATCAACCAATAGGATTTAGACAAGTTTAGGTTATTATTTTAACCTTATCAATTAGATTTTACTCTAAGTTAAATAATTTAACTTTTACCATGTATTTTTGTTTTCTTACACTATATGGTTAATACACTTACTATAACATGCCAAAAGAACCCCAAATTGTTTATTATTAATATATATATCCTTATCTAAGTCATTTGGCCGAACCATAGATTTTTAGGAATAAAATAACAATTAATAATATAATATTTTATTTAAAAACTATTTTGTGTCAATTTTGACACTATTTGATATATGATTTTTGTGAAAGTCATAACAGAATTATATGTTCGAAACAAGTTAATTAAAGCAACAATAATATATCCTAGTAACCTATAAAATTAGTGGAATTCATAAAACATCTCAAATTACATTTATTTTGGTGTTTATAAAATCAATTATGTCAATATTTCATTAATAAGATAATTACTGCATCATCATTGTGTCATAAATAAATTAAATTATTTAATGTCTAAAAATTACAAATAAAATACCATTATATGGGAAATCTTTTTATATTTCTAATGAATATTTATAGTAGAATTTATCTTATGTATAACCCCATATTAAAAATGCTTTACTTATTAAACATTGATTTTAACTATTTTAACTATTCATTAAATAAAATAATATTAAATGTCATAATCTAATCCAAGTGGACCTAAATGGTCATATTACATTCATAAGGTTGTTTGCGGTCGGATTACATTTATCCAATAGAATTAGTACATGTGTTAGGGTAATAGTAATATCATATTTACCCTTAGTTACCCTATTTACTATTAACCGCGGTAAAGAAAGTAAAAAGTTACTATTCACCAAATATTATTTTTATCTCATTGAACCACATTTTACTTACTAATATCAACCGTGTCTGTCGGATTTTGGAAATTCCATTCAGAGAAGTGGTAAAATTATGTTTTATGCAAAATTCAGTTTTTAACCTACCAGTTAGTGGTTTCACTATTCATAAAAAATTGATGTTTTTCAGAAAAATGCCAAAATTTCACCCTAAGCTATAATTGATATTCCGAATTCTGAAATGATTTCTATTTTACAAAATTCCCAACATATAAGTTGCATTAATTAATTTTATATTTAATTTCCGCTGTCACAACAAATAGCGTGTTTTTAAGAGATAATAACTATCAAAAGATTGACATTTGTTTATAACTGGTTTAAATGTGAAATTACATCCAATGACCAACATTGTATTAAATTGTAAAAATATATTCTAAATATACTTTAAAACCACTCAAATTAATAATTTATCACTATTAATTATTTCGATTAAAAAAGTTGTTTTTAATTAAAATTTAGTAATTTTCACTATTCATCAGAATATGAAAGTTATCCGAAAAGTACCAAAATTTCATCTTAGGCTAAATTCGATACTCCGAATCCATAAATGAAGTCCATTTTGAAAAATAAAATTTACAAAATTTCAAAAAGTGGTTATTACTATTCATAATGGCTAGTTTTAATAATATCTTAATAGCATATCGTTGTTTAGCGAAACTTGGTGTTGCGTACAACACATGCTATCGTGGAAGGTCACGATTGCGTGTAATTCAAGCCAGGTCAGAGATGTGTGTTTTGAAAGCTCCTTTTGGTGTAGCGTATAACACAAGACATTTATGAAATTAAAAATAATATTTTTCATAAAATCTCGGGGTGTTACATTCTACCCCCCTTAAAATGAATTTCGCCCTCGAAATTCATCGGGGTTATAAATGGTTTACTATTCGAAAGTTTCTTTAATCGAAACCCATATCGTAAAAAGGAATACCAAAACCAATCTTTAAAAACAAAATTATGGAACGTAGCAGTTACCCAAATAAACTAATCACTGGGTTTCCACATAGGTGAAAATATGGATATGGAAGAGAAATCTAACCATCATGTTCTGATGGAGAGTGGTAGAGAACATGGCTATGGAAAAGCTAGAAATCACAAATCCATAAATTTGTAACGATCTAAGGTACCATCTGATTAATCAGATATAAGAGCACTAGGACACTATTTTTGGTTTTCAAGATCATTTCCCTAAAGTTGATGAAATTGGAATTAGAAGAAATACTTTCGTGATTTTGGTATAGTCTCACTGTTTTTCGTTCTTTGGACAATTTCTACTTCATCTCTTAATGAAATGAAGTTGAATTTGTCATTCGTGATGTGTTAGCAGATCATGTGATAGAATGATGGGTCATTCCATCTGTCTCAAAAGGTTAGAAAAGTTATCAAAAAATACAAAAGTCCATATATAGTGAGATTAATGATATATGGTTCCTAAAATGAACTTATAATTCATATATCATACTGCTTAATATAATAATACTAGTTTCTACTAAACAGGGACTTCCTGTAGGCCAGTGGTAGGCGATAAAGGCCAGTCGCGCTTCGATTGTGGGTTCGATTCCCACATCCTTGTCCGACGCGATGGGCTGTCACCCGTCCTGCAGGTTGTCCTTTTTCTAAAACTACATTACTATAACATCCCATCAATAATATCGAAAATCTTCTATCATTAAACAATACTAACTTATGTCCACCATAATCCATTCTAATCTTTAGGCTTATCCATAATACTGTAGTCCACTCTCATAATATAGTGAAAACGATTACCAGAGATTTAATACTGTCGTTGATCCCCATATATCATAAGATATGTCTTGTTGGTCACATTCCAAACATTCAAAGGCCTTAATCACATATTCTCTTGAATACCCATTGAACCATAGTGAAAACATGACTGCAGTTAAAAGTTAACTCTTTCCACATACAAAAATCCAAAAATTCTATATACTCAAACCATGATATAACCTTCTCCTTATATCAGTCATGAGCTCATTAATACAATCAAATACCTCATTATCTTATTATTCCTTCATTATGTGCATATCATCTACTTTCCAAAAAATATCTGAATAACATTTCATGGTTACTAGTACCATTAATCATACACATTAAAATCTCAAGGAAGGAAAACAGTGTAACAATCCTTATATGTCTCTTTATTCCATAGTACCATGAGATTACTTATACAACATTACACATGATAAACATGTCATCATTCCACTACATTCTTAAACCATTGACCGAGATTCAACAATTCTTTCATCTCACATATCATTTGTAGTCTCTTCATCATCATCCACATAAATACTACCCATACGACCATACTGATTCTCTTCATGAGACTTTCCCTTAGGGAATTGGTTTGCATAATGCCCATACATTCCACATTTAAAACATTTAACCATTGTTGATGTCGTAGCAATACCATTATCCTCATCCCTGGTGTTAACTGAACCTTTTCCTTTGCACTTACTGGCTTTGTGTCCTTCTTTTCCACACCCAAAGCATCTTCCAGTTCCTTTGAAACATTCTCCTTGATGCCTCTTCCCACATGATTTACATAGGGGAAATTGAACTTTATTTCCTCTATGATCATCATGAAACTCCATCTTTCTCTTATTAGCCGAGTCAGGAAACTTACCAAATTTTACTTTATTGATCATATTATGAGATTGCTGATTCAGCATAATGATGTTTGGACTTCCAAATCCCATTTAATTATGAAGAATATCATTCCATTGTCCATCATATTCTCCATTATCGTGAATCATCTTGTTTCCAGCCATTTTCTAAAACCCAAAAAGAATAGTGTGAGAGGAAAATATCATGCTAGGGGAAAACAACATATTAAAGGGGGAGTACCTTCAATATCTAACATCTTAGGTTTAATTCTATGATCGTTAGCGTAATTCTAGTACTATAACCTATACGTATACTTAACCTTAGGGACATCCCTTGACATACCTTAGAAATATATCTAGGGATCTCACTTACGTTTTCGCATCCTAGTTTCCAATGGTTGACTAAACCTTTCCTCTGATACCAACTGTAGAGACCCGAAGCCTGACGTACATGGACATTACATTACGTTTGCGGAATACTTAGTACATAACAAAAGAAAATACACACACAAGGACCGTAATAGTTTAGTGTCTTTGGAAACTCAGAACGTAATCATCTAATCGTGGTGAAAGATCTCCAATATCTCCCATAAAGATATTCCCTTTTTTTACCTAAAACCTTTCTTTATATCCTGGGGAAAACAAAACATAAAATGGTGAGCTCAAATTCTCAGTAAGGTTAAACAAAAGAAATATAAATCTCATCGTATACACAAGCACATAACTTTTGGAAATCTTAACCTGCAAAAGAGATCATAATTTCATAACATGGGATAAATCATGACAGTGAAATGTAATCACAATAATCATAACTTAAAACATGAAACTTTGTAGCATACACACATAATCATAGAGAATCATTTCTTGTTAGTGAAGACTCATTGCCAAGACTATCTTAGTGGACAAAGTCCCTTTCTGAACCGAGTCACCCTCGTTCCAGTCCTGTTTCACTGAACTGGTATAACCTACCGTTCCAGCCATGTCTATCTCATGAGATATAAAATCATTACCCAATGCATTGGAGTGAAATATAGGTCCCACCCATCTCATAATTATACCATTCTTATGCGTGCCACAAAATCATAAACCATACATCATTGCATAACCCATGTAATAAAAATGGGAATCTTAAAAATCATGTCATCATAAAACAATTCATATATGATAAAAAAATTCATCAAAATAATTCCCTCAAAACCTAATAAAATCAGTAATAGGGATAAAAACAGAACCCTTTATTATCTTAGATGGAAAATAATTTTGATAAAACACTTGAACTTCATTCTTGAGGAAAATATCCTTTCTACTTCAAAAACACTTTTCCTTTCTTAACATGTCATACAATTATATACTAAAAGAAGTTGATTAAAAATAAACTTAAAAACTTGTAAAGGAAGATTCTTGGAAATAATGTTTTAAAAATCCATTCATGCCGTATAAGTTAAAAAAACATTCTTCTCTTACTTTTGTCAGAAAAGTCAAAAAAGTACCTCGTACGAAAAACGACAAAAGATTTCTTTCATATCTTTTACTAAAAACTCACTGAAGGGTAAAATTGGATTTAAACAATTTTAGGTTAATGGAAATAATATTACATATGGAGGAAACATGGATGTGGATGAGAAAATACACCCCAGTAAATGCCAAAGTATAAACAATCTCGGATAAAAATGAGATTGTGATATTTCCCTTACCTTAAGTCCGACTTGCTTTGTAAGTGTCCGGACCTCCTTTCTAATGATTTAAATCATGTTATTGACTTATTCCAGAATCATATTCACTGTTATTATATTATATATGGTCCAATTATGACTTTATATTACCCGTTCTTTTGTAAATTCATGTTAAAGTAGCATTTTGGGTAAAATCGTCGCATTTTCCGTTCGTGTTTTTAACTTGTAATTATTAATATGATTACATGGATCATTATTACTTATATACATAATGTAAAACATGATTTATATATAATATATATACATAATATATATATATATAATATCGATAAATGGAATGAAATACACCGTTCATGGAGACGGTAGTCCGTACGTACGCATGAACGCTGTTTTTGTTTCCTTATTGAAGTGAATGGAATTAAGTAGATGACATAAATATAAATTTACATAAATCCAGTATCATTATTATGTCATATATTTCATTATTACTTATTATATATACTTTATAATCATTCATGAATGGTTAATCATTGAGAATGAATCTCATCGCGTCGTGGAGACGGTAGTCTGTACGTACGCACGAGCGATGATATCGTTCCCATGGTCTTGTAATTGTGTTGAAGTGTATGTAGACTATTTCAGTATCAATATCACTTTATAATAATCATATATAGTTACTCATTACACCATTATACCCATCCTATTAAGGTGGTGGTGGAAAATAGATTACACCACGGCGTGGAGACGGTATTCCGTACGTACGCACGCGCGGTGATTTCATTTTTCCGTAGGATGGATAGAAGGTGAATTAGGGTTGTTTAATATTTATAATAACATATCAGTATGTAAGTAATACTGATGTTATTACTTTTTCATGAAACAACTAAAGAAGAAGAAGTTGAAGAAGAAAGAAATTGAAAAGATCGGTAATGGATATTACCTCTTCTTTGAAACGCCTCTTTGAATCCTCCACTTAGGGAACTAAGATTGGTCTTTGAAGAAGACCAGGACCTCTAGGATTAATCTAGGGAAGTGGAGATGGGATTTTGGCAGGGGTTTTCCGAGCTTTAGTTCTCAAATTGGTGTGAGGAGGAGGGGGGGAGGTGTCCTTTTATAAGGGAGGAGAGGGGCACCTTAGGAATATCTCAAAATATTATTTTATATTAAAGTCAAAATCGGTTTATAATGGTTCCAAAGGGTCTTATTTCGAAGCTAAAGTGGGTATGGGTAGAAATCCTATCAACCAATGGGATTTAGACAAGTTTAGGTTATTATTTTAACCTCATCAATTAGATTTTACTCTAAGTAAAATAATTTAACTTTTACTGTGTCTTTTTGGTTTCTTACACTATATGGTTAATAAACTTACTATAACATGCCAAAAGAACCCCAAATTGTTTATTATTAATATATATATCCTTATCTATGTCATTTGGCCGAACCATGGATTTTTAGGAATAAAATAACAATTAATAATATAATATTTGATTTAAAAACTATTTTGTGTCAATTTTGACACTATTTGATATATGATTTTTTTGAAAGTCATAACAGAATTATATGTTTGAAACAAGTTTATTAACGCAACACTAATATATCATAGTAACCTAGAAAATTAGTGGAATCCATAAAAAGTCTCAAATTACATTTATTTTTGTGTTTATAACATCAATTATGTCAATATTTCATTAATAATATAATTACTGCATCATCATTGTGTCATAAATAAATTAAATTATTTAATGTCTAAAAATTACAAATAAAATACCATTATATGGGAAATATTTTTAGCTTTCTAATGAATATTTATTGTCGAATTTATCTTATGTATAACCCCATATTAATAATGCTTTACTTATTAAACTTTGATTTTAACTACTTTAACTATTCATTAAATAAAATAATATTAAATGTCATAATCTAATCCAAGTGGACCTAAATGGTCATATTATATTCATAAGGTTGTTTTCGGTCGAATTACACTTATCCAATAGAATTAGGACATGTGTTAGGGTAATATTAATATCATATTTACCCTTAGTTACCCTATTTACTATTAACCGCGGTAAAAAAAGTAAGAAGTTACTATTCACCAAAAATTATTTTTATCTCATTGAACCACATTTTACTTACTGATATCAACCGTGTCTGTCGGATTTTGGAAATTCCATTCACAGAAGTGGTAAAATTATGTTTGATGCAAAATTCAGTTTTTAACCTACCACTTAGTGGTTTCACTATTCATCAAAAATTGAAGTTTTTCAGAAAAATGCCAAAATTTCACCCTAAGCTATAATTGATATTCCGAATTCAGAAATGATTTCTATTTTACAAAATTCCTAACATATAAGTTGCATTAATTAATTTTATAATTAATTTCCGTTGTCACAAAAAATAGCGTGTTTTTAAGAGATAATAACTATCAAAAGATTGACATTTGTTTATAACTGGTTTAAATGTGAAATTACATCCAATAACCAAAATTGTATTAAATTATAAAAATATATTATAAATATACTTTAAAACCACTCCAATTAATAATTTATCACTATTAATTATTTCGATTAAAAAAGTTGTTTTTAATTAAAATTTAGTAATTTTCACTATTCATCAGAATATGAAAGTTATCCGAAAAGTACCAAAATTTCACCTTAGGCTAAATTCGATACTCCGAATCCATAAATGAAGTCCATTTTGAAAAATAAAATTTACAAAATTTCAAAAAGTGGTTATTACTATTCATAACGGCTAGTTTTAATAATATCTTAATAGCATATCATTGTTTAGCGAAACTTGGTGTTGCGTACAACACACGCTATCATGGAAGGTCACGATTGCGTGTAATTAAAGCCAGGTCAGATATGTGTGTTGTGAAATCTCCTTTTGGTGTAGCGTATAACACAAGACATTAATGAAATTAAAATGAATATTTTTCATAAAATCTCGGGGTGTTACATATACAATGTTGAATTTATACATTCATGGTGGTAATATGCTAATATAAAATTCACCTAATGGGGATGTTAGCACTGGGTATGTGACTATGTATGTTGTTTCCTTAGTATAGAAAAACACGTATTGATGAAAATGGAATATGACCGAGAAGTAATTGGTCAGTAGTTCATGAAGACCCTCATTTTTTTGATATTATACCAATATTGGTTATAGAACATCATAGTTTTGTTCATCATAGATTCCATTTGGATTTTGAATGAGTATTAGATATGGCCAAATTATAAGATCTATAATTTAGATAATGTGTGGGTCATTATAGTGGTTCCCATTAAAGACTATACCATGTTATGAATATTTTTGGATTCCACATAGGTTTGAAGTATTTTCCATGATGATTAAGGTGATGATTTTTTTTTGTTTTTTTTTCAGATTTTGTTGAGGGGTGATGGTTCATTAATGTAGTGAAGTTTTGGATCTGAAACTAGTCACCTATTTTTTTGGTTATAAGTTTTTCATGGTGGAATGAAATTGTTCCATGATTTGGTCGTTCTTATAAATCATATGTTCATAGAGCCTAGATGTGTTGACTTGGTTTCTCGCCTCAACCATTGTGATGATGGTGGGTGGCCAATGAATCATTTATTAGGTTCTTTATATTAGCATGATTTTGGATGGTTTTCTTATTTTATCAGTGATGAGGCTATCTATGGATAATAAAATAGGTCATTATCAGATGAATGGATTATTTTAATCTTAATGAGTTAGTCTTAAATTATTAACCAAAATTTTTTAGTCTCGAATCATTTTCACAATTTGATTACTCATCATTTGGATACATAACATGAATAATGATAGATTTAGTAGTTTATACACTATTAATTTAGTTTTTATATATTTCTTTAGATGTGGGGGATTCACTTGTTTTCTTAGTTTTATTAGTTCCTCTAGTTCCGGAGATCATTTTATCGGTCAGTTTATTTTTTGCGTGTCTTCATTGCATTATTTAAAAGTGTAATTTTTTAAAAAAAATTCTAAAAAACCCATCAATGAAGTATAAAAACAAAAATTCATTTTCAATAAAATTATTTCCTATGTAAATAATTCAAATAGGTTTCACCCTGTTGTTTTTTTATTTCATTAACTCCTCATAGGCCATTTTTTAATTCTTTTGGTATCACACGACATTAGTACATTCTTATGGTGGGTGACCCGTCGATCCTCTGGCATAATGACAATGACATATTTTCTCTAATAAAATGACAGAAGGTTGGTTCACCACTTTAAGGGTATCATTACATATTATGGAACTCCCTTTAAGATTTAAGACATGATCATGAATCCTTCCCACTAAGAATATCAGTTGATTATTTTAAATTGATTGAATCACAACATGAACTTAAGAGGACCATATAAGTGGGGATTGTATTCTCTCTCATTTTATCAAAGAATTTAGTAATTATATACCTTAAAACTCCATTTTTAGGAAATTTGGATTTTATACCAATTTTAGGATTAAGGTATTTTGTTCATGTGGATATATTATATCCAAGATGGAAGTTTGAATTTTGAAACTAGTGGAGGGGTCTGTTTTATATACCTATATTTTAGATCAGATACTAAAAGTTGGATTCCCCGTAAAGGGGATGTTTTGAACTTGTAATGTGGCGATCTAGGGTTTGAATATTTTTAAGGATGACTCAGGGGGAATAGTGTGTTACTAGGGAATGTTGCACAGGGGCTATAGTTCCAGCAACTAGATTGTGTCTTTCCTATAGGTTAGTGGTTTAGCCTTTGATAACCGACTGTCTTGTGCACCCAGCATCAACTTTCATGTTAGACTCTCTGACCAGCAAATAGAGTATTATATTTTTTGAAGTAATGGAAATGGGTCATTTACCCCATCTACCCTTTCCTTCGTAACATCAAAATGGCCATGTTTGAGGCCATATCAGTGGTGTTAGGGATCTATTCCCCTCCCCGTTGGTATTGGTAGATATCCCTCATTTCATGGATATTTTTATTCTATTAGATGCACTAGAAAGATAAAGGTGAGTCTAAGAGTCCTCTCCCCACTAATATACATCTATTTTATTCTTTTAGGAATACTCACAAAATTTATGTGGGAATAGAGTATTTTCATGAAATTTTTCTAGTTCATCATTTTCATCCATTCTGTCTCAATCCCATGGCCTATATCAGGTGAGTATAATATGATAAGACATAGGTTGGTGGTCCCCTTAATTTAACCAATAATATATCTTTTACAATAGTTCATGTATAGTGTAGTCAAGTTGTCTTCACCATAATTGATTCAATTATAATATAAATTGTTATGTTTGTGTTTTTCATAGATAAATCCCTTTAAAAATCCATAGACCTTAGAAAATTTTAATTTTATATAGAATATATTGTGGGGGAAAATATATTTTAAATGGAACAATATCATTAATTCCGAAATTATATTAAAATGTTCCAAGAGTAAACTTGGATTAACTGAATGGTTTTGGAATAAAATTTCACATCCGTTACTAATAGGAATTGCATTTGAACATTGAAACGAATTAGACCTAACCTAATGGGAAAGGTAATCAAAACCTATATGAAATTTTAGTTCATAATTACATGATATATTTAGTTCTAATATCAATGTTTGGTATGGATGTTAGTAAAAAATCGTAAATATTATGATTAATTTGAATTGGTATCCTACACTTTATGAATCCAAAGTTAATATATGGTTTGAACTCATGTTTTATATCATAGCTTGGTTTTTAAATATAATAAATGATGATTTCAAAATCTGAAATGAAACCAGAGTTTTGAAATGATGAATATAGTCAATAGTTCTACTAGTCCTAATTATAATTAAGTTAAATGAATGTATAATTCATCAAATGTGTAAAATGATTTCTAATGTATGAGAATGGTGGGGTGATATCTTTGGATACCTTGTTACATGTTCTTATATAGAATTAAAATATGACTGTGTAAATTCCATATGATATATGATGGATGGTGATTCCATGATTAGTGCATTGATTCCTTATGATTGATAATGATTTTGGAAGGCCATGATGTGTAATTTGATCATTGGGATACATGATTATTGATATTCTCAGTATGAGTTCATATATTCCATTTTAATTCCATGATGATCTCATTGGATTTTGTGTAATGAATAATGATAGGATAATCTAGGAATAGTTTCTGGATTTCAAGTGATGATTGATGGTTTTGTAAATATAGGACGAGTTCTAGGATTCCATTTGACACTTCATGAAACATGGTCATGCTAAGATGAAACCTATATTCTATATGATTATTTATGGTTGGTATTGATTGAAAAACATGCTCATAGACACCATGAAACTGGCAGAAGAAGGTATGATAAATTAGGGGGAAAAGATATATATCTTCCATGGTATACTTTGATCTCTAGTGTCACCATGGATCCTGAGATTTGGGGGTTATTATATGAAATTAAACTAGTATATTATTATATTTTATATTTTTATCCATATAAATTCTTCTTGAACTACTTATACAAGTAGTTAATTTAGGGGTGTTATTAGTGGTTTCCTTCCGATTTATAATCTCACCTGTCTTTGGTGGAGATGGAACTTGGGTATCTTAGAAGACACAATTATTTTTCAAAGGGACATATATAAGGAAAGGTCTGATGTTTTTTTTCTTTTCACAACATGTTGGGATAGGTAATGGATGGTGGGACTGTGAAGGAATTTGTACCATTTATGGATAGTTTTTTATCCTCTATTTACTTTTATTTCATTATTTATTCCTATATATGACCCACCCATTGAAGAATAATTATTTATGGAATGTTAATATATTATTACATCTAACACTGTATTTAATAGTAAACAATTTTTCTGGTTATGATGTATCTCTTGATGTTGTCAATTTCATTTTATTTAAACTCTTATTATATTATTATATGAAGTAATTGTCTCTCCATGGAAACCAAATATGCCATATCTGCTGGTTGGAACTCTCTTGTATATAGTGAGGAATTATCGGGGTTTATAGAGAATATTTGTGAATATTTATTGACCTAGTCTATGGATGGTTTGGACTATAAATATTGTCTTGTTTTTTGATCCTTGGGGTTTGGTTTTGAACAACATGTTCTCATTTCCTTTTATTGTGATTCCCTATGAACATTGTGTGTAATGACCTATTAGGTTTTGTTAGTCATTAGAGCTAGGGTCTTGGATTATTGTTCCATTGTTAATGTGAATGCATATGTGAGAATACGGGATGTAAAGTGAATGGTTTTATATGATTTTTTATACACCATATGTCTAGGAATGGGTGTAATATCACCACCTGTGACCAGTGGCTAGTTGTGAGGGCCAACTAATTTTAGTAATGTGACTCCGACTAGTATCGGGTTTGCATGTTTTGATGTTCAATGGTGATTTCAAGAGGGGTTATCCCAATGTTGTTGGTGTTATAAGATCATGATGTATGGGAAAATGAGATACCTTTGGGAATTTATGAAAGGACAGTGCTATCATGTTTTTTGTAAATACATGGTACTAGCTTGAATATTTTCCATAGGATGGATCATGAGTCCTTGTGTTTGGTTTTGATTTTTTTATGGTGGAATATTTATTGGATGTTTGGACCAATTGTTCTAGCACAATATTGGAAAAATAAATGTTATCGACCCACAATGTACGGGTCTAGTGCTGATAGAACAACAGTTGGAACATTTAATCAAGGGGTGATACCAGAGATGATGGGTGATCCTGTCGTCATACTCTACTCATGAGAGGTTTCAAGCCTATTGGGTAAAGCATCAAGGATCCCTCAAGTTAGAAACATCTCATGTTAGAAGAGGAATAGTCTAATGAATTATTTGTTACTTGAGCATACTTTTAGTAATTTATGACTCATGGGATCATGAATTAGTAACAGTAAGTTATCATATGGGAGAATGCGACTTAGAGGTTTTTATGAGGTCAAGGTGGAAAGAATGTTATGTAGATACATGATGTCATTGGGTTATGTAATCATGTGGTCTAGCAGAAAGAACTCATTTCACTTCGATGAAAATAAGGTTACATGAACATTTTGTGCCTGGACCCTATGTGTGTTTTGAATAACTGAAATTGACTATCTTACATTTAATCGGAATTTATAAAACCCAGGATTTTGTATGAGTTAAAGGTCCCTAAATTTTCAATTTTACTATTTAAATATAAAATATTGTGAATTCCATTTCAGTTCATGGAGGTATCAGGGGTGTTTTAGGCTTGTTTGGAGGTGGAAACCAAATTTTTAGGGTGAAAATGGAATGTCTCGTAGTTATTTAAAACAATGTGGGGAAGGATGAACAGGCTGATAAATTGTACAAGGCATGGAAGGAGGGCAGGAGAAGGCCGCACAATTAAGAAAAACTAATCATTTTATGCCATAAGGTTATATAGAAATGTCTGAAATATTGACAGTGGGTTTTTATATGGTTTCTGTATATTTAGTCAAATTGTGCGCAGTAACCATGTGGGTGCCCCTAACCTATAGTAGATCATGCACTGTTTACACACAGTTTATCAAACTGTGCACATAAACCATACAACCCTATTTTTTTGGGAAATTTTATAATTCTATTCATAAATTAAATCTATTTTAATCCAAAACTATCATTTTCAACCTACACATTGTAGATGAACATTTTGAGAGCTTCCTTTAGAGACTATCCTTGGATTTGAGGTATTATATCTATCTGATCTCTGATTAGAGCATAGAACATGACATCAGATTTTCACAATGTGTTATCGATTCATTTTTATCTATTATATGTTCTTATTGGTATTAGATGCACTATTTATGTGCAATCTATATTTCCCTAATTTCATATTATTCTGCACATTATTTTTTTCTCCCGATCTGAGTAAAATATGGAATTGATACTGGAAAAGAACTATACTATAGAGATAATTCATATCGTCAATAATTTTTCTATTGGTTTTGGTGCAACATAGTCCAAGCATCTGTTATTTTTCATGCCTAACTCCCCAATGTGACCCTTAAATTTAAATGATAAATTGAATCCAATGAATTTGGAAATGTTGGGGATTCCCTTAGGTACCGTTGGTATTTTTTTGGTTATCGCCCGACCAAGTCCACCCATGGGGTGTTCCCTTTCCTTTAGTTTTTATTTGAACCACCCAAGGGGTGTGCTACATTATTTCCAAGTTAGGGGATATAATAATTAATTATATTGAATGTAATTGATTACATAGGTGATGTGCTACCTTTTTCCCGATATTAAAAAGTTATATCATGACAGATTTGATTAATTAGATTAAATGTAATTGGTTGGATGAGTGGGTATACTCAGTGGTTTCTTTGAATGTGAATTTATAGTGATGGGTGGGAATACGCATTGTACTAAATGGTAATAATTTTCATTGATTAATGTAATGGGATGTAATAGAAATGTTAGTGAATTCCGGGGTTGGTATACTAAGGGTCTAGTTTTTATTGATGCCTTGGACATTTTTTCATGGATATTGACATGGTATTAAATGCCTTGGATGGATATTTCTCATGGGACCATGATTCTATGTAATACCATTTAATTTTCTACCACTTATATCCAACATTCTTGGACTCACACATGACTTGTTCGGCATGGCATGATCATAAGAATTCAATTATTTCCTAACGTATTTTCCATCACGATTTTTTGGGGACATGACGAGGATGCCTTGGTCTATGATCCGTGGATACAACCCTTCAAGGTAAGACACTAAGACTATATATACATACCATGGTAATATAAGAAATTCAAGGTTGTATGACTCAACTATGGTGCTTATGACTTATGTTGTAATACGGAAATTCCATGGTTGACATGATATGTATGGATTTATGACAAGGCCATTTTGAGTATCTATATTTGTTAGAGCTACCTAGTTTTAGGAGATATCACTTGTTTTTCAGGGAGCCTCTTGAGGCTATATAGTATCATTGGGTAGTTATAGACATTCCTTGGGAAAATTTAATTTTATTCATTTATTAACTATTTTACATGAACAATTCATAGCTTTTTTATAGTGTATAACCTAGAATTGTATAGATATTTGGGTGGTTTCCTACTGGGATTGTATATCAGAACCTATTCCAGCTATTTTTGGGTATCCAAATCACTAGTGCAGAAAACGTTTTTTACGTCACCGTTTTTTACATCGGTTATATATAACCACCGTAAAAAATGAAGTGAGTAGATTTTTAAGGTCGGTTATTTTAATAACCGACGTTACAAATCACGCCTGTTTGGTTTTTACATCGGTTATCGTATAACCGACATAAAAAACCCGACATATACGCGTTTTGTACATCGGTTATGTGATAACCGACGTAAAAAACCAAAGAGCGGGGTTTTTTACGTCAGTTATTTGATAACCGACGTAAAAACGTGTAGATATCCGGTTTTTTACGTCGGTTTCCAAATAACCGACGTAAAAAACCTCTCGCGCATTGGTTTTTTACGTCGGTTATCTTATAATCAATGTAAAAAATGAGATATATACGCATTTTTACGTCGGTTATGTGATAACTGACATAACCCCCCCCCCCCCCCCGTTTATTGGTTTTTTAAGTCGTTTATTTGATAACCGACGTAAAAAACGCATAGATATCGGGTTTTTTATGTCGGTTTCCAAATAACCGACGTAAAAAACCTCCCGCGCATTGGTTTTTTACGTCGGTTATCTTATAACCGATGTAAAAAACGATATATCTACATGTTTTTTATGTCAGTTATAATATAACCGACGTAAAAAACCAAAGCACGGGGGTTTTTTACGTCGGTTATAAAATAACCGACGTAAAAAACCAAAGCGCGGGAGATTTTTTACGTCGGTTTTAAAATAACTGACGTTATAAAATTAAAAAATAGTTTATAACGTCGGTTATTATATAACCGGCCTTATAAGACTTTTAATGAAATTAAAGCCCCGTGGACTGTCATTTAATATTTTTCGATTGACAGTCCGCTGGCTCATCTCTCTCGCGCGGTAAACCCTAATCGGATCGTCGATCGACCTGCATTAAACTCATTTTGGCTTCATTTTTTATCTTCTTCACTCCTCTCGGATCTATCATCTCAACTCTCAACATTCAAGTAAGCCTTCCACGAATTTATTTCCTTTGTTTTTTTTTCACGGATATTCTATAATTATGTTTTGCGATTTTTGTTCATTTAATGTAAACAAGATGTAGTGGTTTCCAAGTATGCACCTCATTACTATTTTTATAAGATGGTGATGAGATAATCTAATATACATATGATTCATTGATGGATGTGGTACAATTTCACATGGTGTAGGATGATTTATGGGCGAGGTGAGACCATGACATTAGCATTGGGGTGTTAGAGGAAAACTAGTGGAGAAGTGGTATCCGAGAACCTTAATTTTAATATATATATATATATATAATTTTTTATATGAAAAGGTTTATTAATATGAACTACTTTGTGAGTGATCCATAGTGAGTATATGAAACTATTTTTCCATGTTTAGGTGATGATTTAGATTCCTTTTTTCATAGGTCTTTAGTGTGCTTCCTCAAATTTTCATGAGATGTTTTAGGGAGGATCTTACTATGTATACATGTTATGCCCACCATACATAAATACAAACAATTTTTTTTTGTTTTTAACAGAAATTTGTAGTTTTTTATAGATGTTAGTAGCATGGAATTGTTTTGGATTATCTTTCATGAGTATATAGAGTTTATTGTTTCTTCCTAGTTTTACTTTTAGTACTAATAATCTTCTTTTTGGTTTATGTACAACAATACATGTATGAATTCATGCATAATTATCTAAATTTATTCATTTCTAACTGAGGAGGGTTACTTTTGGTGGGAGCAGATCCTAAATGATATGGCATGAATTCATTCTATCATAACAATAAATAAAATAAAGTTGTATTTTATTTATCATATACATCAACTTATACTCTTATTTTTCATCAAAAACCCTTTGAGAATAAAAAACCAAACTAAGGGCATTGGTATCCACATTGCCTTTTGTTATAGAATATGGGACATCAAAATCAAATGATTGAACATATTCCTCCCAAAAACACTTCCATTGATTTTTATAATTGTGTGAAAATATTTAACAAATGGATTTAGGGTCTATAGAAACCATTAATAACATGTTAAATAGGTAGTTTATCTAATATATTAAAACATCAAAACCGCAATCAATATTAAACTATGTAGGCATCATGGTTTTCTTTGATTCAATGTAATTTAAAACTTTTATATCTAACTATATTTTGTTTTAAAATTAATATTCAAGAATATTTTTTTTAAATACCTATAGATTTGTTTTATATTTTAAATTGTTTTACATTCAAATTATGATTTTTTTCATATAAACATATATTTATCTTATCTTACAAATATATATTTTTTGTTGATATTTGTTATAGGTAATAATGAGTCAATGTTGGATTACGGCACATCGAATGAGAAATGAATTTGAGGAAGGTGTTGATGCCTTTTTGGAATTTACAAAATGAAATGTTCCAATTAGTGACATTTTTTTCTGTCTATGCCTGAAATGTTTGAATATGAAGAAGTCGAAATGTAGAGAGATAAAAGATCATATGATTTGTCATGGTTTTAATCCGAGTTACAACCCTTGGATTTGGCATGGTGAAACTGGACGGAATGTCACTGATGATGATGATTCACAAGATGGTAACTTTGATGGAATTGAAGAAATGATTCGCGATATTGTAGCAGAACAAATTGAGATAGAACCGATAGTTTCACGTCTATATGGTGATGCTGAAAAACCATTATATCCTGGTTGTACAGATTTTATGGTTTTTTCGGTGGTGTTAAGATTGATTAACCTGAAGGCAAAGCATGGATGGAGTGACATAAGTTTTACAGAGCTACTACAATTGATGAAATACATTCTTCCAAAAGATAACGATCTTCCAGATTCACATTACAATGCCAAGAAAATATTATGCCTGATGGGATTGGGATACAAGAAAATACATGCCTTTCTGAATGACTACATTATATATAGGAAGGAATATGAATTTCTGTCAGAGTGTCTTAAATGTGGCACATCACGGTATAAGGTGAAAGAAAAATCACAGGCTGATGTAGAGATTACAAAGCTCCCTTCAAAGGTATTTTGGTATCTTCTTATAATTAATAGTTTCAAACGTTTATTTGCTAATTCACATGATGAAAAAAGGTTAAGATGGCATGCTGAAGAACGGGTATGTGATGGAAAATACGTAATCCATCTGATTTTCCACAATGGAAGAAAATTGATGCGTAGTATTCAACATTTGGAAATGAAATTAGAAATCTCAGACTAGGGTTGTTCACAGATGGAATGAATCCATACCGAACACTCAGTAGCACATATAGTTCATGGCCTGTTTTATTGGTAATTTACATCCTCTCTCCTGAAGTTTGTATGAATCACAAATATGTCATGTTGAGTACAATGATCTGTGGTCCAAAGTAACCCGGTAATGATATTGATGTTTACTTGTCACCGTTTATTGATGATTTGAAACTGTTATGGGCTGATGGTATTAGGGTGTATGATTCTTATAAAATGGAATATTTTCAACTTCATGCAGTGCTTCTGTTCACTATAAATGACTTCCCAGCGTATGAAAATTTGTCTGGATACAGTTTTAAAGGGAATAAAGCATGTCCAATTTGCGAACAACAGATGTCATACTGTCAATTGCATCATGGGAGTAAAACAGTGTACATGGGTCATCGAAAGTTTTTGCCTATGGAACACCCTTATAGAAGACTAAAAAAGTCATTCAATGGCTCACAAGAATTTGATACTGCTCCAAAACCTTTATCCCCTGATCTGTACTTTGAGAGGGTAAAAAACCTTGACGTGACATTGGGAAATACATAGAAATCTGGTAATGATAGACATATTTGGAAGAAAAGGTCAATTTTTTTGAGCTACCATATTGAAGGTATCATGAAGTGAAACATAATATTGATGTCGTTCATTTGGAGAAGAATATATGTGATTCTTTGATTGGAACATTGTTAGATATTAAAGGAAAGACTAAAGATGGGTTGAATGCAAGATTACACTTACTATCAATGGGAATACGTTTGGAGTTAGCTCCCACTCCTAAAGGAAGATGAACATTTCTTCCCTCGGCTTGTCATACATTATCGAAGAGGGAGAAAATTTGCTTCTGTCAGTGTCTTCATGATACCAAAGTGCCTCATGTTTATTCTTATAATGTAAAATTTTTTGTCTCATTGAAGGACTTGAAGTTGATAGGTATGAAATCACATGATTGTCACGTCATGATGCAACAAATTCTACTAGTTTCATTGCGTGGAATATTGCCCATTCGTGTCAGAAAGACTATAATGAAGTTGTGTTATTTTTTCAATTCAATTTGTAACAAGGTGATTGATGTGAATGCTTTGAACATTTTGGAAAAGGATGTAATTTTTATACTTTGTCAATTTGAAATGTATTTTCCTACAACTTTTTTTGATATAATAGTGAATTTAATGATTCATCTGGTTCGAGAAATAAAGCTTTGTGGACCTGTATATCTTCGTTGGATGTATCCTTTTGAAAGGTATATTAAAATATTAAAGGGGTATGTTAAAAATCTATATCGACATGAAGCCTCCATTATTGAAAAGTATATTTCTTAGGAGGTAGCAGAGTTTTTTATGAGCTACTTGGATATGGCACAACACATAGGTTTGCCTCCAGCTCGCCATGAATGATTTAATAATGAGGGAAAGGTGATTCGTGGCTTGAAATTCAAATCATTGTCAGCTAAACCGATGAAGAAGTTAGAATCATACATCTTGAACAACATAGCTAATGCTCAACCGTATATCAAATTGCATATTAATGTGTTGAAACAATGTCATCCAAAGAAGAAAGAAATGTGGATTTTGAATGAGCACAACAAAACTTTTTTGTCATGGATTAAAAAGACTTTTCTTGGTAGATCAGATGTATCATAGACATTAAAATGGATAGTGGGTGGTCCATGTTTAAATGTGATAACATGGTCCGGTTATGACATTAATGGTTTTACATTTCATACAAAAGCTCAGGGCAACAGAAGTGTAGTTCAGAATAGTGTTGTATTGGTGTTTGTAGAAGCAATGCATTTTTCGAGTGCTAAGGACAAAAACCCAGTTTCTGCATCAAGTGCATATTATGGAGTGATTGATGACATATGGGAGGTTGATTACTTTAAAATTAATGTTCCCGTTTTTAACTATAAATGTTTTAACGGTAACAACAGTGTCAGACATGATGAATTTGGAATGGCACTTGTTAATCTGAATAGATTGGAAGACACAGCTGATTCTTTTATAATGGCAACACACGCAAAACAAATTTTCTATGTAGTAGATCAATAAGATATGCAGTGGGCTGTTGTTTTACAAGGGAAAAAGCAATATGTTGGTGAGGATGAACTTGATGAATATGCTGATTTATGTGAGATCCCTACTTCCATGGAAATATTAATAGAACATAATGATGATCATGCTAAAGACATAGTTTTCACCATAAGGAATGATCACGACGAAGGAATTTGGGAAAACAATCCATTTGTAAATTTCTAAAATTACAGGTAACATATGTTTATTTCTTGTTTACATTTATTTTTTCCATAAATGTTAGATATTGTAGGTTTTTTATTTATTAAAACATGTTTTAGAATAAAATAAGTATATATTTTTTTGTTTTAAGTTTGTTTAGTTTACTTTATCATGTTTATAACCATTTCAAGAATTTTAAAATGCTTATTTTTGTTCACTGACAATTACTTTACAATGTTTACAATGTTTACCAGGTTTACCATTTTTACCATTTTTATCATCTTGACCATCTTGACCATCTTTTCCATCTTTACCATTGTTTAACATGCTTACCATATTACCAATGTTTACTATTACATAACTTAGTACACTTTTCTATTTTCTGATTACAGTAGTATTAAAATATTTGAATTTGTATATTTGTGAATTGACGTTTGTTTTTTTTATTTGAAGGATAATGACTGATCATTCAGATGATCAACCACATGATTCTATAGAGGAGCATTTTGCTGGTCATACCTCTGGGCATGAACATTCACATGCTCCTATTACAACAAAGAGTTCAAAGGTTGGTAAACGTGGGTGCACACATTTACCAAAATTATCACTTGCCCGTACGCAGGATCAGAGGATAGTCATCGAGTTTGATGATGATGATATTCCTAGAGGTCCGAATGCCAAAGATTTTAAGAGTTTTGTTGCAACTCAGGCTAAGACCAAAGTACGCATTCTGTATGATGATTGGAGAGTTGTGGATAAAGCAATTATCTCTCAGTTGTGGGAGATGATTTTGGTAAGATCTTTTGTCATTGTTTGACCATTCTTTTAATGTTTCTAGTATATATAATATGTTTAACCTCTTCTTTATCAGATGACATTTGATATTCCTGACACTGGAGGAGTCAGGAAGAAATGCTTATCGTTGGCTGCCAGGAGATGGAGGGATTTCAAATCAACCCTCTCATATGATTTCATTTATGGTCATAGGAGTCATGACAATCCATGTCGTATATATCCTTTTATATATGAAGACACATAGAGATAGTTTTTTGAAATTAGAAAAAAAGAGTCATTTCTTGTATGGGCAATGTAAACTTTTATAAACTTTCTTATATAAATGATTTTATTAATGTTTTGTTAATTATTTCTTATTCTTAAATTACAGAAAACAATGAAAGCTCATAAGGAGATCCAATCTAAAAATGTATACCCTCATAGTTTATCTCGGGGAGGGTATTCATTATTGGAAGAAAAAATGATGGCGGAAAAATTTCAACAACAAAGAGCTGAGTCTTCAAGCTCTGGAGAGGTGGCCCCTCCAACCCCTCCATCTGGACATGAAAAATGGAAGAGAGCTCGGAAGGGAAAAAAAGGCGATATCTTTTGGAAGAATCGAGAATCGTAGCTGAGAGGATTGTAAGATATCTATTTAATTTATTTAAGTTAATTTTTTTCTTCATATAAGTTTCAATCATTACAGAAATGTTCACTTAATTAATACAGGACTCTCTTGAGGAGCAGAGTTCAGAGGGGACATTTACAGCTACTGGGAGGGAAGATATTTTTTTTGCAGCATTGGGAAGGCCTGAACATCCTAGTCGTGTAAGAGGATATCCGGCAGGTGTATCGGTAAGAAAGGTGTTTCCACGTTCTTCATCTTCTAACATTGAGGGGGTTTATATAAAAAAATAGAATCCTTGGTGGATGAAGTTCAAAATATTATTGTGACGATGGAGGAAAAGATTAGAGAGTCGGTGTAGTCTATGTTTGTAGAAATGCAAAGACAATTTCAGACTGTAGCTCCCACTCCTCCACCTCTGCCAGTAGCTCCCACTCCCCCTCCTCTGCCTGCGGACCCCATTTTTTATCCTACGCCTCCGCCGCAACTTCCAACATATTGCGAGTTGTATTTTGATGATTCTCAACATCATATAGTAGCATACGGGTTGGTATATTGTATAGGAGATAGAGATCATCATCAACAATTAGAGGTAGAGAATCATAGGGTCACTGTACATGATATTATAGATAGATCAGCTAGGGTACCAATACCTATAGATGAGGTGGCGACAGTTGGACAGAGTATCAGCCATTTTTTAGTTTGGCCATCCAGACTTCTTCGACTAATTACCATAGATGTATGAATGTTATATCTTTTATTTTATTTTTTTATTAAAGTTATTTTATCATTTGAAAACTGCTATATTTTTCAATTTTTTTTTCACAGGAATACTTCAAAGGTAATGAAATACTGTATAGACAACAACAAAGACAACATGCTATGAAATCAGATACATATTCCAGTGGTCTTGAAATATTTTCAATATATTCACATTTGTTGTTGGGTTTTTATGAGTTTCGAATGGAATCTCATTTTTGTGGATGTGAAATAAGTGTGGGGATTACAAAAACTGATATCATGGAGCTTGTTACTGGAGATAAGTTGGGCATCAACGTGGTGAAATTTTTTTCCAAGTAAGTCTTAACACCTTTTCCCTGCGTTATATTTATTAAAAATGTATAATTATGTATGTTTTTTATTAGGTATCTTTATAAAATTTGTTAGAGGAATGAGCTGACAAAAGTATATGGATTCATGGACCCACAATTGATTTCCCCTGAAGCATGTGCATTGAATGAGGAACAAAGAATGGTTTATATTGCTGAAAGATTTGAAAAGAATATAATCACACAATTTTGGATGATGCCTTTTTGTGAGAGGTATGAAACACAATTCTCTCAAAGATTTAATTATCTTTTAACATAAAAAACCACGAACATTAAATTTCCTTTTATCAGTGATCATTGGATGTTAGGGATTTTTTGCCCAAGGGAGAGAGCTCTTTATTGGATATGCTCTGTTCATGGTGATGTGTGGGAATGTTTTAAGAATATATTGGAAAAGTAAGTTTCAATTTCTCAATTGTTTTATATATTATAAATAATTTTAAATTTACCCCATTCATATTATTTTCTAACAGTGCATGGGCCTACTTTCGAAAAAACACAAAGAAAAGAAATGCAAAGATCAAATATGTAAATGCGAAGGTAAATTTCCATTTATAATTTGTACTTTTTGATTTATTACATAAAAATAATATATTGAATTTACACTCATTCAAACATAATTGTCATGAACAACAAGGCGTCATCGAATGTGGATATTATATGTTAAGATTTATGTATGAAATAATAACAACTGGGACAATTGTGAATTTTTACCTGGTACGATTTCCTCTTAAACTTTTCCATAATATTTCAATTTGATTTATTCATTATACACGTTAACTATCTTCTTTTTCATTTGAATATTTTTGATGACCCTCAACCTTATACTGCTGAGGACATCAAACATGTACATGTGGAGTGGTCAAATTATTTTGCAGGTTTGATTGAATTTTAGTTGTTTGTAATGTAAAATGTAATTTTGAATATTGTCATTTTATTTTTGTATTTAGTAGTTGCTTAGGTTGGATTTAGTTTTTTTTTGGAAGTTGACAGTGTAAGTTTTGAATGTTATATAAGTGAATGTTTAATTTTGCTCTACTTCTTGTTTTGGTCAACTTTTTATGGTTTTTCTGGTATGGATTTGGGTCTATGGGGGAGGGGTTCCAAGGGTGTGGGGGTGTGTTCAGTGGGGTTGGGGGGTGTCCAGCGGTCTGGGAGGGCTATCCGGTGGGGTGAGGGGACAGTCCTGGGGGGTGGCAGGGATGTCCAGGGGTGTGGGAAGGCGGTCCAGGGGTGTGGGAGTGCTGTCTAGGGGTGGGGGGGGGGGGGGTTTTCAGGGGTGTTTGGGGCTGTCCAGGGGTGTGGTGGGGGCTGTCAAGTGGGGTGAGGGGTGAGGGGGTTCTGTTCAGGTGGGTGTGGGGTTATCGAGGGGTGTTTGGGGGTGTCCGGGGGTCAGGGGGCAGTCCAGGAGTGTGGTGGGGGCTTCAATGGGGTGGGGGAGGGTTGTCCAAGGGGTATACATGAAGGTGGGAGCTCCGATGGGGTGGGGGAGGGCTGTCCAGGAGGTATACATGAGGGTGAGGGCTCCAACGGGGTGGGGGAGGGATGTCCATGGGGTATCAATGAGGGTGGGGGCTGTTTAGGGGGTAAGATTTATATGTTATCAATGTACATGCTTAATTTTGATCTACTTCTGTTTTTGTAGTACGATTTGTTGATTTTTTTTCTGGTTGATTCTGGTGGGGGGAAGATGACTACGTTCTATTTAAAAAAAAGGGTCTATCATGTCGATTATTTAATAACCGACGTGATAGAATGCCTGGAAAATAGTTTATCACGTCGTTTATTTAATAACCGACGTTATAAAAGGCTTGGGGAACGTTTTATCACGTCGGTTATTTACTAACCGATGCGATAAAAATCCCTGGAGAATGGTTTATCACGTCGGATATTCAATAACCGATGTGATAAACCGCCTCCCGCCAGTTTATCATGGCGGTTATATAATAACCGACGTGATAAAGCCCCCTACCCAGGTTTTTCACATCGGTTTTATAAGAACCGACGTGATAAACCCCCCTCACACCTGTTTATCATGTCAGTTGTTTAATAACCGACGTGATAAACCATTCTCCCTGACTTTTATCACGTCGGTTCATTAATAACTGACGTGATAAAAGGCCTGGAGAATTGTTTTTCACGTCGGGTATTAAAGAACTGACGTGATAAAAGGCCTGGACAATTGTTTATCACATCGGTTATTCAATAACCGACGTGATAAAAGGCCCGAACAGTGATTTATCACGTCGGTTATTCAATAACTGACGTGATAAACCACCTCCCACCGGTTTATCACGGCGGTTATATAATAACCGACGTGATAAACCCCCCTCCCCCAGTTTTTCACGTCAGTTTTATAAGAACCGATGTGATAAACCACCCTCACTCGGGTTTATCACGTCGGTTCTATATGAACCGACGTGATAAACCCCCCTCACCCCTGTTTATCACATCGGTTGTTTAATAACAGACGTGATAAACCATTTTACAAGCCTTTTATCACGTCGGTTGTTAAATAAACGACGTGATAAACCCTTCCCATTTTCTTTATCACATCGGTTATTTTAGAACCGACGTGATAAACATCACGATTTTATTTTTTTGACGTCGGTTTTTAAATAACTGATGTCAAAAACCTTATTTATAACGTCGCACATATTAACGTCGTCTAGAAACTGACGTAAAAAATGAAAAATAACCAACGTAAAAAACGTTTTCTGCACTAGTGAATAGACTATTTGGATACAGTTAAGGAGTGAGGAATGGGACCACAAATATATACTTGGTTTTGTACATCCCTAGGATCAAGGGAGCATGGTACTATGTTAAGGATCGTGATTCTATTTGGAGATATAACTTCTTGGTCTTTTCGATATTTTGGGATATGTATTATACTATAATTCTATATACTTTTTCTGATGAATTATCGATACGTTATATGATCATTATTTTGTATGATATACCATATTTCATTTATATTTATTATTGCTGTCATCTATTGTATATATGATTTATTTCTTATGTTACTTTCATGTTATTGATATTTCTTTGTGTTACAATATGGTGATGAGGACGTAGTCTCTCCAATGGCACACATAGGATCTTGCTTCTAGTCATCACCCTCAGGAATTTCGGGCAATGTTCTCAATTCCATGTGACCAATTGGGATTAGGGAACTGTTGTGTGGTATCTGGGTCGGAGACATTACAAAGAGGTATAAAATCATAATTTTCATGATTTCACTACCATTTGGAGAAAATATAAAGTTATGATAATGAATTGGGATTTAGGAATGAGCTATGCATGGGCGTAACTATCCTGCACAGAAGAAAAAACCTAATTTCCTTGTATGAATAACTATTTTATGGATTTGGACTATTATAGTTGATTTGATTTCACGATTGGGTGGAAAAATTTCATTGTGATGTTAATATAGAAACAATTGTGGGTTTTATTTCTGTTGTAACCTAATGAAATTAGGTTATTCCATCTCATGCATCATTTTATGCACTATCTAGAAATCACATGCCATGAATAATTTTTTTCCATTTTGGATGAATTACTTGTTTCATTCTATTGTTATAGGTAATGTGATAGATGTTCCTAATTTTTTGATAGACTATTTTATAATAGATATTTAAAGTCATTCCGTATTTCAGATCATAAAAAATATGGCCCCTTATGGACCAGAAAGTGATTTACCTTAATATTCAATCATTTAAATTGAATTTGATGTGGAGTTTAATGGGTGGAAAACATACATTGGTCTCAGAGGTGTGTGAGACATAATAGATTGGAATTTTGTGGACTATTTGGTTTAACA
Source organism: Viscum album (assembly GCA_963277665.1). Classification (NCBI taxonomy): domain Eukaryota; kingdom Viridiplantae; phylum Streptophyta; class Magnoliopsida; order Santalales; family Viscaceae; genus Viscum; species Viscum album. Next base: position 511,571,984 of record OY728134.1, read on the forward strand.
TGATTAAAACAAATGGTGAGAAAAATCTCACATTAATATGAATTGAAATTTTATTTGATAAAAAGAGATTTGACCTAGAATCAAATTTTGATTTGGTAATAGGTAGTGTATCTAGTAACAATTTTGACTCTTCTTATTCAATCCTAGATTTAGGATAAGGTATTGTTCTTTGACTTGTTTTAGTTGTGTTTTGAACCATCTTATGATTTTGGTCAAGGGGATTTGATAACTTTTTGAGGGCTTTTTTTTTCATTGAAGAGGAATTCTATCATGATGAACTCTAGTTGTATGCTAGGGGTGAGGTGATGAACATTATTTAGAGGTTGTTTCCCTTGGGTTACTGGTGGGTTCTATTTTATTTCTAGCTGTGGTGCCAGATTTTGATCCACAGACCAGTGATAAGGCATAGTTCCTAATGGGATTCTATCAATTCATGAAAACCTTCCAGAGAGAATTGTAGCCTTCTTTGTTTATGGATTAGCTAATGTGTATTTTCTAGTAGCAACATTATCGTAAATTTTCAGGGGATGGAGGTCCACATGATCTTGATATGTAGTAGATAATATGATATAAATATTAGAGCATATGGGGACACCATCTAAGAGGAGAGTGAAGCTCGTGACATATATGTACCTGGGGAATAAAAACTATGGAGGAATATACTGAACCAGGATGAAAGGCTATGAGACATATTCTGGGATGATTTACATACCAAGTTCCATGACTAATTTCACAACAACAATATGAGGAAGTGAAGTATAGTGATTTCATGTGTCTCATGTTCGTAACTATAAAAATTATCGAGTACTCGACATGTTTTAAAAAAGATCCAAAATTTTGCACTGGCATACCTTACTAATGAGTTATCGAGGGTGATACACATTGAAGAAAGTCTATGACATATCTTTAAATACCTATTACATGTGTTTTGTTTGACCTATATTATAAAAATTGTGTATCAAGTGCTAATTATAGAGGAGAACATGAGGGAATCGTGGGATGCAGAGATGATTAGTATCATCTCTTGGCCTAGTATCTCAACAACCAATGGCTAGAATTGATTTTTTGAGGCTTTCCATGAGATGAGTACCTATCAGGCTATGAGTAATAGTTTCTTGGTTTTCATTCATCCATGTGGAATGTGGGTCCACATGAAGAATCAATGAAACCTCTACCCATTCAAGTTATGATCTTGCATTAGTATGGGCCACGTTCAACATTTTTGATTGACCTTCTCTCATGTAGTGAGTGGTAGGGGGTCTTCTTAGAAATCATGTTCAAGAGAATGTTTTTTATATCTCTGTTAGGCCGGGAGAAAGAGAAGTTCTAGTCAATTAAGATGAGGTATTCATGGTCATGGATGAGGTATCTAAGATCCAGTTACACCAGGAAATCAGAGTGGGCCTCCTTTGGGTAGTGAGGTTGTGTCACATTGTTTTGGTTCCAAAAAGACATTTTCTGTACATCCTACCCTAGAAGAGAATTTGTGGTACCCCTAGTTTCTGGTATGTAACCCTTACTTGTTAATTTTATGGTTATAATGTGTAATTATGGAGGTTGGGAGTGTTAGGAAAACATTGGAAGTCTTTTTTGTGCTAAATGGAGTTCACACAGGCGGCACATGGGTTTTCCAAACCTTGCAGAATTACTAGAAGAAACCATGGACAATGTTCTTCAAGAGGTATTAGCTCTAGTACAATTGGATCATGGTTTGGGTAGACCATTCTAGGGGAGGTCGTGTGGGCAGAATCTACAACATGGTTAGTGCACAGTTTAACTAACCGTGCAACCAAACTGCGTGTAGAGTGAAATCTAGAACCTTAAAAATCAGATGTCACTCATTTTTTTCCATAAACCCCTCTTTTTATCTCCTATGAATCGATAACTCAATATTTTCTCCCTTTAATGTAGAAGAACCTCTCCCAGTCATTTTGGAGTCAATATGAAGACTTTCCTTGGTTATTCGAAGTTGTATTCTTGATATATGTGATCGTTCTTCACCGTTCTTGATCGGTTTCATAGATCTAATTTGGTATACTTCTCATATCTTCTTTTATTCTCAGATATACACCCATTATGGAAATAACAATGACTTTGGATTTAAAATAAATAATTATTTAGTCTTTATATTTCTTGGAAATTTGATCTAAGGAGGTTTTGTGAAGAATCTACCCAGTTTTGTTAAGTGTTCTTCGTCTGTTGTCATGTTTTTTCAAAACCATTGAGGTCGGTGGCTTCATTATCGACTCCACATTACATAAATGATTGGAATGCATTCACATTAATTTATTTGGTTGAAATTTATTATTATTTTTCTGTTGAAAAATTATTTGAAAGCATATTTATCAACGGTTTGGTGAAGGGTGAAAATCTAGGAAAATTAGGGTTTTTGATTAAATGGTTGTTATTATTAGTTTTAAGTGGGAAATATAAATAAATAATTTTCTAGAATAATGGAATACATTTTGATTATGTTGTTATCAATAAAATAACAATTTTATTGAAATGAATAGCAAGTTGGTTTTGGAATTGGTGTAAGGGCATGATGGTGGTGTGTGTTCATATGGAATTCAGGACAGATCTGGGTCAAGAGTCTCCCCCATCCTAGTTGGTATGGATAAGTGTTAGGGCTCTCCCTTATTATAAATTCATATTAAATTTGGAAGGGTAAGGTTCAAGAGTCTCCCCCATAATGGTTGGGATGTATATGGGTTAGGCCTCTTCCCCGTCAAACATTCATGTGCATTTGGGTCAGGTAAGGGTATGAAGTCTCACCCATTATTTTTGGGATGGACAAGGGTTAGGGATTTCCCCGTCTTCTAGGTTTCATGCATTGTAAATTGCATTTATATGTAGAATGTTTTCAAAAAAAATCGAGTGTTAAATGTCTTAAATTATTGCTTATGTTCTTTCATTGGAAAATCATTTTCATTAGTTAGTATATATTTTGATATAAACTATTTTTAGATGTCACTTTATATATACTGTTTTGTATAAATGAGGATTACTATTCTATCCTAGTAGAGTGAGTAGAGAAGTCATTGGGGAAAACCTAGTGAGTTTTATACTCACACCTATTTTGGCACTTTTGTGGTTTGAAGATGCTATCTTCTGGGACATGGGAAAAGGTAACATGTAACATGTTTTCAGCACCACCTCATGGTTCTTATGCTTTTTGGTGATTATGGAGAATGAATATTGTGGAGCATGGAGTATTGGGGTCTCTTGATAGTATTTAGTTGTTTATTCTATATTTAATTTGATACTTGTTTGGTCTTATGTTGTTGAACACTTTAATGTGGTTTTGATATAAAAGATGTTTTTTAGTCTTCTTTATTTTGTTCATGCATCATTTAATGAATGGGTGGGTTATGGTTTATTGGTTTATTTATTATAGGGTAAATCATTCATAAAGTGTTTTTTAAACACATCAGATTTTTTTTCAACCTTTGGTATATTGAGAATGTCACTTAAGGCCCAGTAATGACTCATTGTACACTCAGGACAATGAGAATTAGTGGGTCATTAAAAATGGTATCAGTCTGCTCCTTGGTGGTATAAATGTTATCAGTTTTTTTGGTCTTTAACTAATAAGTAGTCATCATTGTTCTTGTTCTTGGAGTTGAAATTCCTTGTTGTCTATTATTTTGGATTCAATCATATATTAGAGTAAGATTTTTATAACATGAAATGCATAGCATAAATGGACGTAGCTAACCCTTTTATCTTGAACATCAAGTTACCAAGGAGTAGGGTACATAACTGTTTGGAGACACTTATTGGATTTGTAAATCTCATTTTCGTAGGTTTTTCCAATGATACGAGCTTGAAATGAATTTTAGATAAATGACTACCCACTAAGAGTTCAAACATCATTTTGAGGAATTATTTATGTTGTGAAGAAATATAAATTTTTGAAAAATAAAAATTTATTTTTAAATGGAATATTTTGAAAAAGGTAATGCTTATGGTATTAAGAAAATGGTTTAATTTTCAAAAATAAAGTTAAAGGATGGAAAAATTGTTGAACATGGAATAATTTTGTTTTTGGAAAATAATTTTGTGATATTTAAATTGACAGAAATTCAAATTCTAGGCCATATATTTCTAGAGAGTATGATTGACATAATTTGTTGTTGGTTTAGAAAATGGAACCTGGTAGGCATCGTTGAAACCAACCAGAAGAATATGTGGAGAATGTGGTTTCGCATGAACCATAGGTAAACTGAGATCTAGTTCAGAGTATTATTGATTATGTTAAAACTATGGATATGGGGTAAAGGAAGAATGAGCCTTGACAAGTGGATCCTACCATCTAGTTCATAAAGCAGAATCAACCTAACAATCAGGGTGATACTGAACTTGAAAAGGTGGATGTGTGGATGAGTAGAATGAATCACATTTTTTATTTCATCATCCCACCATCAGATCTCAAAGTAAATATTTAAACATATATTCTAGATGATCTCTAATATAAATGGTGGGATTTAGCAATGCAGGCTAAATTAAATGAAGGCATTGCATGGGTGTATTTTGAGTAATGTTTTAGCAAAAAATTATATCCTCATAAATTCAAAATCCAGAAAATGATGAACATCTTTAACTTGAAGCATGATAATCTCTCTATCACAGAATATGTGGCTAAATTCATAAATTTAGTGTGATTTTCACCAGAATATGTAGAAAACACATACTTGAACTCACATTTCTTCAAATTGGGGCTTCGATATGTGATTTGATTGAAAATTATGGTGCTATGTATTACTGATTATACCAAGTTGTTGAACAGAGCAACTGTGGTTGAACGTGATATATTGAGATCTTTGGGAGGAGGTATGATGATACATTTAGGGAATGGTGGGAACTTAAACAATGAGAGAAAGAGGAAAAGGGACACCTAATTCACAAGTGGAAGTGGAAATAGGGATCAGATGGCTAGATCAGTGAACCTTCCTCCATGACCCAAAAGAGAAGAATATTGTTTTCAATTTGGTTTTCTTGACTAAATAAATAATGAGTGTATGGATCAACCTAGATATTTTCACAACTACAAATAGATGGGGAATCTTCAGCTATATTATCACAGTTCCCCATGGTTTGGTGCATGAGGCAATTCTCTGGCATCGCAAGCATTGTATGCTTAGATAGGGTGAGGATAGAAAAATAAGTTTCTTTAGTAGAGTAGTGCTAGACATGGTGATTCTATAAATTCACTAACTCCTCATACAGGGAAATATAAACAAGGAAATAAGGATAAAAATGCATTGATAAATCAATTTTATGGATATGAGATGATGATTGTCGATGATTTGGCTGGACCACCTGTGGTGAGAGGTAAGATTCTTTGGAATTCTACCCTCGTGAAAGTTATATTCGATACCAATTCATCACATTCCTTAATTTATTCTCATTTTTTTGATTTTATATGTTTAATTTTGGAAATGATTCCTTTTATTTTAAAATTACAAACTTCTCTTGGGGAATGTGAACTTCAAACCTTTGGGTGTAGAGTATGTGCTAGAACTGTTGATGGAACTGTCCTGAAATGGGACTTTTCAATGTCCGACATCAGTGTCATAATGTAATCATATGTATGGATTGGTTGACAATGTTCAAGGCTCACATCAACTATTATAGGTGAACATTTAGTTTCATTACTGATGATGACATTGAACATCTCTTCAAAGGCGAGATGATGGTATTGAAAGATTAAAAGATCTTGTTGGCACCAATGGTGGGAACGATATCTTACCAGTTGGCATCATTGACTTTGGAATCAATGGAAGAGATTAAGGGAATTAATATTCAAGTAGTTTTGGATCAATTTCCAGATTTATTTACAAAGAACTTCTTAGGTCTACCACTTATAAGGGAAGTGGAGTTTATGATTGATATCCTATTTGGGATGAGTCCAATTTCCCTTCCATATTATAGGATGTCACAAACATAGCTAATAGATTTGAAAGTGATGATGGGGGATCTAGAAGTAAAGGGTTCAATTCTCCCATGTACATCTCTATGGTTCTAACTAGTCTTGTTCGTGATGAATGTGGATGGAACTCTTCAAATACGCGTTGATTATCACAAGCTGAACCATGTTATGATAAAGAACAGATACCCACTTCCATTCATTGATGATTTGTTCGATCAATTTAGGGGAGGTCAATGGTTCTCTATGATTGAAATGCGATTATGATATCCCCAATTGCATGTTTGGATGTATGATATTCTAAAGACATCTTTCAGAAGGTGATATGGACACTATCAATATGCATTCATGCATTTTGGTTTTACTAATGGATAACTGGTCTTCATGGCTATAATGAATTGGATATTTCAATGATATCAAAATTATTTTTTTGTGGTGTTTTTTGATGAAATATTGGTGTACTAAAAGACTAGGGATTACCATGAGGAACACCAGGATATAGTGTTACTAATCACGAGAGATCATCATTTGTATGGATAATTATCAAAGTGTGATTTTTGGATATAGGAAGTATGTTTTCTAGGCCATGTCATTTCTGAACAAGGTGTTTGAAAAGATAGAAGTTATTATCTAATGGAAACCACTGAATAATGTCTTCAAGATATGATGGTTTCTTGGTGTATCTAGATACTACTGATTCTTTGTTCACAATTTCTCACAAATATCTTTGCCAATAACAGCTCTCACAAAGACGAATTCCCCATTCCAATAGACATAGGAATACCAGATGTCTTTCCAGGTGATGAATGTTTTAATTACATCAACACATGTCTTAATTTTTCCAGAATCAGGATAGAGTTATGTGTTGTACTATAACGCTTTAGGATAAGGGTTGGCCTATGCTCTCATGAAATGAGACTGTGTGGTTTCTTATGTTTCATGTTAGTTGAGGGTGCAAGAGTAGAATTACCCGACAATTGATTTGGAGTTATCTACAGTCATCCATGATTTGAAAACATGGAGACAATATATATTTGTTGTGAACTTCACTGTGTTCACATACCACAAAATATTGCAACACATTTTTTCTCATTAAGAGTTGAATCTGAAAAAAGGAGATGAGTGGTGCCTCTCTAAATGTTTGACATTGACTTTTTGTATACACCAAGAAAAGTTAATTCAGTATAGGATGCATTGAGTAAAAATTCATATGCTTAGTTAGAGAATGAAGCTTCCGATGAATGGATGTTGATGTCAGTTCTAGTGTCACGACCCGTCCTCGGGGCCCGTGCCGTGACTACCCCAAACCCGCCTTCCATAGGCCAGGGGCTGGTGACTAGCACCAAGGCGTAATTACCGATAAACAGGGAAGGCATTGCCTTTGTAAAGTAAACAACCACCATAGAGTAAGCAAGCGGAAAGAGTAAACACTAAGTAAAAACTATAACAAGTTGTGCTGAAAGTAAAAGGGGCCGGAAATAGAAGCCCAACTGTAAAGTACAACTGAAAGGGGAAAACAGCAACTGAAAAGAAAAGTCACAGCGTCGAGCCGTCCTCTGGAATTCCCACCAGAAGGGTGAGCACAGATAGCCTCCATAGCTCCTCGGTCCAGTCGTCCGCTCTGAGTACGTCCCGCCCAGTGGTCCACCTCCAGGTACCGTCCTGCTCCGCACGCCTCCACCACGATCAGCGTTGTCCATCGTCTGCAACCAACACAACGAAGTGCGGGCATATCCTGTTCAGGGGTGTGTATAAGCTACTATGTAGGGACCCCGAGACCCCCGAAGGTCTCCCGAAATCCACAAAGGATAAACCACAAGGAAAGATACAATCACGAAGTAACAACCGACACTGCTTAGGTATATGCCAATACATATACCTATGTCATCAATTCCCGTTCGGCTCCAACATCCGAGCCCAAGCACAACCCAGTCCACACAGGAAAGAAAAACTTATACCCACACTGGATAGCACAACAAAATCCATGAAGGGGAGAAAAAGTAATTCACCTAGGATAGATCAACACAGTCTATAAAGGAAAGTAACACAGGATTCATCTCACACAGGTATACTTCTTCAAATGACGATAGAGATGATCAGATGTAGCAACTGATTCATCTAAGCCGTCGGACCCACAAAGGATAAGTAGGTACAAACCCCCACAATGACCTACACAGTATTGATCATGAAGTTGAACCCAAAGCTATTGGGAAACTCCTTCTCCATCAAGTACAGTGGTTATGCCGCTACAACCAAGCGCTTCACTCTTACCTTGGACTGCTGTAGTACTCCACCTATTGGGTACTGTGGGCCTACTGCTACAACCAAGGGCTCCTCCATCGTGGGTCTGCCGCTACAACCAAGCGCTCCCCTGTGCCACTACAACCAAGCACACCTCTGTCGTGGGTCTGCCGCTACAACCAAGCGCTCCCCTATGCCGCTACAACCAAGCGCACCTCTGTCGTGGGTCTACCGCTACAACCAAGCGCTCCCCTGTGCCACTCTAACCAAGCACACCTCTGTCGTGGGTCTGCCGCTACAACCAAGCGCTCCCCTGTGCCGCTATCCATAACACACTGAGTCGTTCGATCAGCAGTCGTCAAGTCTCAACCAGCTCTAGGGTTTCCACACACAGTATGCTCGTTCAAGGAGGGTCCACTCCACGAGCTAAGAGATCGATGCATCAACTGACATGTAGTCCGGATTTGATTTATCCCAAGATGTACCGTAGTGGTCACTACCAAAAACATGGAGGATTCCCGTACTCTTTTCATCGTCGTCGCAGTCGAATCCACTGAGGATCTCTGTACAGTCATCGTCGTCACAGCAGCAGGTGCATCCCGCTCTAGTGTTCCCGCACACAGCAAGCTCGTTCGGGGGGTCCGCTCCACGAGCCGAGAGACTGATAAATCAACTGACACATAGTCTAGAGTTGATGTATCCAAAAGTTATATATCTCTAACAGGAACTCAATTCCGCAGAAGGCGCGTCAATCGGACGCCCGGTCTGAGAGTTATTGGCTTTTTCGTCATAGGGGGCCGTTTGGTTTTTAAGGAAAAACCAACCCGACCGTACTCCACCTGCGTCCAAACCTTGGGCAGAGTAAGCCAAAAAATCTGCCTCAATTAGAGGAACTCAACGAAGTTGAAGGCACATCAATCGAACGTCTAAAGCTCATGATATGAGTGTTTCCGCTCCGAGGGCCCGGTTGGTTTCGTGTACGAACCAACCCGGCTGAACCCAATGTATTCTGAAACCTTAAGTTTGATATACCAAAACCACTGTCTCGATCCAAGGATCGCATCGCTGCTGACAGCGCATCGTTCGGAGGCTCGTAGCTCAAGTTATGAGAAAAAGACCAAAAAGGTCCGGAAACGGGGGGTCTGGGCCCGGGCCCGACCCCCCCTGGGTCGGCCCAAACCGGGTCGACCCAACCCGGCTGGACCCGGTCCGACCCGGCCAGGGCGCAGCCCGGCTCGGCTCGGCCGAGCGGCCGAGCAACGCGGGGGGCATGCTTCCCCCGCGTTACAACACCGCGGCCCCAGCGGGGGGCCGCCCTGGTCTACAGACGCGGCAAAGCCGCGTCCTGTGTGCGCTGGACCCGCGCGGCCGCGGGTCTGCCGCCGCCGCGGCTTCAGCCGCGGCGGCCCCGTGCGGCGGCGCGCCGGGGCGCCGCCGGTGGCTTCCGCGGGCCACCGGAGTTGCTCCGGTGGTCCTATTTCCTTCTAGTCTGCGCCGAAGCTCCTCCCAGGTCCCGTTCTTCACTGCGGAAACAACGGATCATCCCTGCAGCATGATTTGTTGTCGCCCGCCAATCCGCTCATCATGAAGAATTGCGGAGGGCTATCGGGCCGTGTTTTTTTTGGCTCGCACCCTCCGTGTTAGATTATAACAGTCGAGAGAAATAATCAAAACGAAACAAACATAACAAATAACAATTTTAAAAAATTAAAATTGTTCTTATGAAACCGGGTTCTTTGTTTTAAAAGAAAAAATCATGGGAAAAAATAAATCATTTCACAAACAAACCCTACCTCATCAAGTCGCTGCAGGAGCGTTCTTCGCGGAATTGATCATCACGGAAGGAGGGAACTGCCGCATCGTCGCGGTATCCGGCGTTGCGTCGACGAACTCAACAGATGATCGATGATTTTTTTGCGGATGACGGAACGTCGCAGAAGAACATCGCGGGAGAGGAAACATCGGCGTCGCGGCACACGACGTCGCATCGTCGATTTCCGCGGGTTCGGCGTTCTTCGTCGGAGACCAGCGTTCTTCGCGTTCTTCGCATTCATCGCGAAGGAGGATGAAGAACTTGAGGTTTTTGTCAAATCCTCTCAACCAACAACACTTAAGGAGAAAAAGCATTGGTCTTATTTTATTAACATGCCAACAAATGAAAAAGAGATAAGTAACGACCCATTAATTCATAGAGTTAATTCAACGAATAAAACTGCCCAATTCAATGGTGCGTTAAGAATTTAAGAAAACTCGTCAGTTGACTTTCATAATGACGGGTTTTCGCGGGTGTGTTACTTAGGGGAAAAGAAACAGTGGGGCTCGTGTGGGCCCCACCTCACAAATATCCTACCAAGTGGGTAGGATATTTTGGATTGCACCCTATCCATTTCAACTGAGATTAAGCAGCTTTAAGTGGCTTTCAAGTGGCATTAAGTGAAATAAAAATAAAATTGTCGCACAACTTTATTTTATTTCATAACGTAAAACCCAAAAATTAAAAACCACAACCGAGAAAACGAAACTCCGGAAGAGACATTTCTAAGCAAATACCGGCGCTTCGATTCCATCGGTGCCCTCAGAATTCGATTCTGAGCACTGGTTTAAAAGTTAGAAAAACTCGCTCGTCCGTTCACTGAACGTACCAGAGCCAAACTTCGGAAAATGATTCTGGGCGCACCGGGCCTCGGAATCAGGTGTCGTCAGAAACTATGTTCTTGTAAAATTCCAAAGAAAATTAAGGAAAAAAATTTCCTTGAAATTTACGGGTCTTTACATTACTCCCACCAAAGGGCTTTACGTCCCCGTAAAGCTTTAACCCAAACATAGGGATACAAAGGCGGTACTGAGCATGCATCTGAGCCACCCGCTCCCATGTGCTCTCTTGGAGGTTCCCGTGATGCCATCTGAAGCGCACCAGAGGAATCTAACGTCCACGTAGGACCTGATCTTGTCGATCCTTGATCACCACTGGGACCTCCGCAAGGGTCGCCCCATCATCAAGGACCAGCTTTTCATGGTCAAAGATTTGTGTCGAGTCATGCAAGTATTTCCTCAGCTGAGATATGTGGAGGACGTCGTGCACCCGTTGCAACTGGGGTGGTAGAGCCAGACGATAAGCCACCTCGCCAATCCTGCTGATGACCAGGAAGGGTCCGATGAAGCATGGAGACAACTTGCCGCCTCGGCCAAATCTCCGTAACTCACTTCGGGGTGAGACCCGTAAGAAGATGTGGTCGTCATCCGCAAACTCCAGTGGCCTCTGCCTCCTGTCAGCATAAGACTTCTGTCGGCTCCGAGCTATCCTCATCCGATCCTGGATGACCTGCACCTTCTCTATCGTGGCCTGGACCATCCCCGGTCTCACAAGAGCTGCTAAGATTTCTTCTTTGCCGATAAGAGAAATCTGGTCTCATCCCCTGGATGAACCACTTACATTGCCTAATACAGTCTATCCCAACGTGGATGATACTAACCCATACCAAGGATGACGTCGAAAGGCCTCGACGCTGCTACCAAGAGTTCCAACCGTTACTCTCGCCTCCAAGGGTTGAGTCACACTGTCGGCATCAGTGTGTGGTAACTAGGTCTCCTCCACTAGGTATCTCTCAAGTGAGGCTCAAGTCAACAGTCTAAACCGGAACCTCTTAGTAACAACATAAGAGAGGACAGGAAAGTAGATGCCACAAGAAAAGGTGTCTTTTATTACTGCAGCTCAAGTACAAAGACACAGAGCATCTACAAACTTACATAAACAAAACTAGAAGCAACAAGAACAAAAGTCTCCAGGTCTGGAGCTAGTCCCGCTCCTGTCCATATTCTCCAGGAGCTCTATGATCATAGACCTCACTTGCCTGAAGATGATCTCTCCCATGTCCTCATGTCCCCTTCTGTCGGGGTAGACCTCCTGGTGGTGGTGGTGGCAACAACCCGAAGCGTCGTCCACCTCCAGTTGCACAGCCAATTCCCCTGCCATGGCCGCATACTCCTTGCAGACTGCCCTGATCGAACCTCTGCCTCTACCAAGAGGGTCCTTCGTTCATCTGGTGGTCATCCGTATGGCGGGTCGGACAGTCACGAGCCATGTGACCAATCTCTCCATAGGAGTAACACTGCCCTCTCATGGCAAGTCGTTGTCCACCCTGAGTGCCTCACACAAACGATCCAGAGTTATGCTGTCGACCACATGTTGGTCTAGACCTCTTAGACCCCTGCGCAATCTATCTACTGGCCGCTGCAGAAGACTCTTCCGCATGCCGGCTAGTGGTGGGTCCTACTGCTGGAGACTGCTCAGTAAGGAAACTCTCCACCAAGAGGGCTCGCTCCAACACTTCTGTCTAAGTCGGAATGTTGTGAGAAACAACTAAATCTCTGATCTCTCTCCTAAGCTCCAGCTAGAAGGTTCGGGCCCTGAAGAATGGGTCATGTACCATGTCTGTGGAATAGCGCGAGAGATCGGTAAACCTCGCCGCATACTGGGCTACTGTCATGCTTCCCTGCCGCAGCTGTAGTAGCTCCTGAATGCGCACTGCATGGAGGGTGGTCGGGACGAACTCTGAGCGGAAGAGGCACTCGAAGTCCGTCCAGAGAAGAGATGCCTCATCATGCACCTGGAGCATCAAGCTCCACCATCGGCCCACTGCTTTGTGCAGGAGGCTCGCTGCAAGGACCACCATAAGATTCGCTGGTGTCCTTACTAACTGGAAAACTCGTGCAACTGCCTCCAGCCAGTCCTCGGCTGCCTGGGGGTCCGTCTCCCCGTGGATCCTGGGTGGTCGCTGGCGCTGGAACTCATGCAGTGCACTGAGGCGACATGCATCATCAGCGGTCGGGGCTGGATGCATCGGTGGCTCGTCGGGTAGTGGTACCGCCGGTGCCTCTCATGTCAAAGGACCCAGTACCGAAGCCTCGTCGCTCGGCGGGCTGTCGCCACAAACAACGCTCGGAACCCTAGCTGGATGCCGTCGTGGGGCCGTCCTGAAGGGAAACAAGTGCGCCACGGTCAGAACAGTATACCTGGTGAGCTGATACAAAGTAATATCAAAGAAAACATGAAACACACATGCAATCAATGTTTTCGTGCATTATGTCGGAAATCAGAAATCAGGGTCCTGGTGTACGGATACGTCGGCCGCCGCACCAACACTAGACTCCCTAGACTGATAACCACACCCAATATGCTAAACACTATTGCTTTACATAGAAGAAAGATCAGAGTCTATGGTAGAACCGACCGCCCTCGAATACCAAATTGTCACGACCCGTCCTCGGGGCCCGTGTCGCGACTACCCCATGCCCGCCTTCCATAGGTCAGGGGCTGGCGACTAGCACCAAGGCGTAATTCTCGACAAACAGGGAAGGCATTGCCTTTGTAAAGTAAACAACCACCACAGAGTAAGCTAGCAGAAAGAGTAAACACAAAGTAAAAACTGTAACAAGCTTTTCTGAAAGTAAAAGGGGTCGGAAATACAAGCCCAACTGTAAATTACAACTGAAAGGGGAAAACATCAACTGAAAAGAAAAGTCATATCATCGAGCCGTCCTCTGGAAGTCCCACCTGATGGGTGAGCAAAGATAGCCTCCACAGCTCCTCGGTCCAGCCAACCGTTCCGAGTACGACCCGCCCAGTGGTCCACCTCAAGGTATCGTCCTGCTCCGCACGCCTCCACCACGATCAGCGTTGTCTGTCCTCTGCAACCAACACAACGAAGTGCGGGCATAGCCCATGCAGGGGTGAGTATAAGCTACTCAGTAGGGACCCCGAGACCCCCAAAGGTCTCTCGAAATCCACAAAGGATATACCACAAGGAAAGATACAATCACGAAGTAACAACCGACAATGCTTAGGTATATGCCCATACATATACCTAAGTCATCAATTCTCGTTCGGCTCCAACATCCGAGCCCAAGCACAACCCAGTCCACACAGGAAAACAAAACATATACCAACACAGGATAGCACAACACAATCCATGAAGGGGAGAAAAAGTAATCCACATCGGATAGCTCAACACAATCCACAAAGGAAAGTAACACAGGATTCTTCTCACACAGGTATACTTCTTCAAATGATGATAGAGATGATCAGATGTATCCACTGATTCATCTAAGCCGTCGGACCCACAAAGGATCGATAGGTACAAACCCCTGCAATGACCTACATAGGATCGATCATGAATTTGAACCCAAAGCTATTGGAAAACTCCTTCTCCATCAGGTACAGTGGTTATGCCGCTACAACCAAGCGCTTCACTCATACCTTGGACTGCTGTAGTACTCCACCTATTGGGTACTGTGGGCCTGCTGCTACATCCAAGCGCTCCTCCGTCATGGGTCTGCCGCTACAACCAAGTGGCCCCCTGTGCCGCTAAAACCAAGCGCACCTCTTTCGTGGGTCTACCGCTACAACCAAGCGCTCCCTTGTGCCGCTACAACTAAGCGCACCTCTGTCGTGGGTCTTCCGCTACAACCAAGTGCTCCCCTGTGTCGCTACAACCAAGCGTACCTCTATCGTGGGTCTGCCGCTACAACCAAGAGCTCCCCTGTGCCGCTATCCGTATCACACTGAGTTGTTCGATGAGTAGTCGTCATGTCTCAACCGGCTCTAGGGTTTCCGCACACAGCATGCTCGTTTTGGGAGGGTCCACTCCACGAGCTAAGAGGTCGATGTATCAATTGACATTTAGTACGTAGTTGATGTATCCCAAGATGTACTATAGTGGTAACTGCCGAAAACATGGATGATTCTCGTACTATTTTCATCATCGTCGCAGTCGAATCCACCGAGGATCTCTGTACAGTCGTCGTCGTCACAGCAGCAGTTGCAGCCAGCTCTAGTGTTCCCGCACACAGCAAGCTCATTCGGGAGGGTCTGCTCCACGAGCCGAGAGGCTGATACATAAACTGACACATAGTCCAGAGTTGATGTATCGAAAAGTTCCATATCGCCAATAGGAACTCAACGCCGCAGACGGCGCGTCAATCGGACGCCCGGTCTGAGAGTTATTGGCTTTTTCGTCCCAGGGGCCCGGTTGGTTTTTAAGGAAAAACCAACCCGACCATACTCCACCTGTGTCCAAACCTCGGACGGAGTAATCCAAAAGATCTGCCTCACATAGAGTAACTCAACGAAGTCGACGGTACGTCAATTGGACGTCTGAAGCTCAAGATATGAGTGTTTCCGCTCCGAGGGCCCGGTTGGTTTCGTGTACTAACCAACCCGACCGAATCCAAAGTATTTTGAAACCTTGAGTGAGATATACCAAAAAGACCATCTCGATCCAAGGATCGCATTGCCGCTGACGGCGCATCATTCGGAGGCTCGTAGCTCATGTTATGTTCTAATGACCGAAAAGGTCCGGAAACGGGGGGTCTGGGCCCGGTCCGACCCGGCCCGACCCCCCTGGGTCGGCCCGAACCAAGTGGACCAAACCGGGTCGATCCGACCCATGTACGACCCGGCTAGACCCGGTCCGGCCTGGCTCGGCCGGCCGGCCGGCCCGGCTCAGCTCGGCCGAGTGGCCGAGCAACGCGGGGGGCGCACTGCCCCCGCGTGACAACACCGCGGCCCCCGCGGGGTGCCGCCCTGGTCTACGGACGCGGCAAAGCCACGTCCTATGTGCGCCGGACCCGCGCGGCCGCAGGTTTGCTGGCTCCGCCGCCGCCGCCGCTGAAGCCGCGGCGGTGCGCCGCCGCTGGCTTCCGCGGGCCACCGGAGTTGCTCCGGTGGTCCGATTTCCTTCCCGTCTGCGTCGAAGCTCCTCCCGGGTCCCGTTCTTCACTGTGGAAACAACGGATCGTCCCTGTGGCATGATTTGTCGTCGCCCGCCAATCCGCACATCATGAAAAACTGTGGAGGGCTGTTTGGCCGTGTTTGTTTGGCCCGCACCCTCCACGTTAGATCATAACAGTCGGGAGAAATAATCAAAACGCAGAAAACATAACAAATAACAATTTTAATAAATTAAATTTGTTCTTATGAATCCGGGTTCATCGTTTTAAAAGAAACAATAACGGGAAAAAAATAAATCATTTCACAAACAACCCCAACCTCGTCAAGTCGTCGCACATGCATTCTTCGCGGAATTGATCGTCGCGGAAGGAGGGAACCGCCGCGTCGTCGCGGTATCCGGCGTTGCGTCGACGAACTCAACGGATGATCGAAGATTTTGTTGCAGATGATGTAACGTCGCAGAAGAACGTCGTGGGAGAGGAAACATCGGCATCACGGCACACGTCATCGCATCGTCGATTTCCGCGGGTTCGGCGTTCTTCGATGGAGACCGGCGTTTTTCGCGTTCTTCGCGTTCTTCGCGTTCTTCGCGAAGTAGGATGAAGAACTTGAGGTTTTTGTCAAATCCTCTCAACGAACAACACTTTAGGAGAAAAAGCGTTGGTCTTATTTTATTAACATGCCAACAAACGAAAAAGAGATAAGTAATGACCCATTAATTCATATAATTAATTCAATGAATAAAATCGCCCAATTAAATGGTGCGTTAAGAATTTAAGAAAACGCGTCAGTTGTCTTTCATAATGACGGGTTTTCGCGGATACGTTACTTAGGGGAAAAGAAATGGTGGGGCTCGTGTGGGCCCCACCACACAAATATCCTACCAAGTGGGTAGGACATTTTGGATTTCACCCTATCCGTTTCAACTGAGCTTAAGCAGCTTTAAGTGGCTTTCATGTTGATTTAAGTGAAATAAAAATAAAATTGTCGCACAACTTTATTTTATTTCATAACTTAAAACCCAAAAATTAAAAACCACAACCAAGCAAACGCAACTCCGGAAGAGGCGTTTCTAAGCAAATACCGGCGCTGCGATTCCATCGGTGCCCTCGAAATTTGATTCAGAGCACTGGTTTAAAAGATAGAAAAACCCGCTCGTCCGTTCACTGAACGTACCTGAGCCAAACTTCGGAAAATGTTTTTGGGCACACCAGTCCTCAGAATCAGGTGCCGTCAGAAACTGCGTTCTTGAAAAATTCCAAATAAAATTAAGAAAAAAAACTTCCTTGAAATTGACGTGTCTTTACATCTAACCATCATGATTTTGTTATGTGAAGATCGAGGTGATGTTTTAGTTTTGTTTTCAGCTATGTTTATTCTAGATTTTTCAAATATCATTAATGAGTAACAAAAATCTAATTCATAATGTCTTGTTATGAGTTCAAAACTCAATGGTGGGGAGACCATTGAAGGTTGGAAACTTGATGGGTGTTTATTTTTGTGTTTTAGAGATCATATGGTTGTACCTATGGCTTGTTATGAGAAACTCCTTCTTGTTAACCACCATTTGAGATGGGCAGTACATCCAAGAACATAAAAGATGTATAAGGAATTAAAAGAATGATTTTTGTGGAGAGGAAAGAAAAGGAAGGTGGCCAAGCTTGTTTATAAGAACATAACATGTTAGCAAGTTATGGTGGAGCATCAAAGAATAGTGGGTATGTTGTATCCTTTCCTATCCTAGTGTGGATATTTGAGAAGAGAGTGATGGATTTTGTTACAGGTCTCCCAAGAATGGTTCAAAAACATGATGTTGTCTGGGTGATCGTGGATCGTCTTACCAAGTCATCCCATTTAATTCCAATCCATGAAACTCATATGGTGTAGGATCTCTCTAAAATATATATCTATGAACTGGTAAGGAGGAATTCTTTACTGGTTTCCATAATCATAGACAGATATTTAGGGGTCATATCTCATTTTTAGAAATCCAAACAAAAATCCCTTGGGACTGAGTTGACTATGAGCATGGTGTATCATCCTCAGACAGATGGTTAGTCTGAGAGGGAGATACATACATTGGAATTCATGTTTTGGGCTTGTGTAATGGATTTTTTTGGCTCATGGGAAGAGCATATACCACTAGTGGAGTTCCCACACAATAACATATATTAGGCCTTGATACATATGGCACCCTTTGAAGCATTGTGTGGGTGTCCTTTTCGTTATCCACTTTTCTCAGTGTAAATAGGTTAAACTTCCCTAGTTGGGACAAGGCCTATCTTGGAAACAACGAAAAAGATTTTTTTAATCATAATGTTGATGGAGATGGCATTGAGTCATTAGAAATCTTACATGGATCATTGTCGAAGGCCACTGCCGTTTGCAGTGAGTGATCATGTGTTCTTGAGGATCTCTCCAAGACATGAAATTTTTTATTTTAGGAAGTAGTGAAAGTTATCTATTAGATACATTTTACATTTCGAGATACTACAATGGGTAAGAGAGGTGGAATATCTATTGACATTACCACCACTGTTTAGTTCGGCGCATAATGTGTTCCATGTATGTTTGTTGAAAAATTATAAGCCTGATCCTGGCCATGAGATCATATGATATTATGTCGACGTAGAACCGGTTGCTTCATTAGAATATATTCCGATGTCGATTTTGGATAGTTAATAGAATGTCTTGAATTTGAAAATAATAATTTTAGTATGGAATTTTTGGAAGCATGGTCAGATTCAGGAAGAAACTTGGGAATGTGAGAAGTAAATGAAAGACCAGGGGATAAAACTCTTTTAGGGAAACAAAAATTTTCTACTTTATGAGGATGTAAAGAACAATGGTGGGGAGAATTTAGTACCCCGAGTTTATATTATGTAACCAACACATGAATGTTTATGTTTATAAAGGGTAAGGGTAACGGTGGGGAGTGTTTGGAGAACTGTGGAAGTGTTTTCGGGGCTAAATGAATGCCGCATGAGCATCACAAGGCTTGTCCAAACTGTGTGGAATTAAAAGAAGCAATTTTGGGCATTTTTCTTCATGAGGCAGTTTCTCTATCGTAGTTGCAGAAAAATTTGGGGAGATCGTGAATGGGAAGGTCATGCGGGAAAAAGATACCACACGGTAAGTGAACAGTTTGACTAACCGTGCGGCCAAAACGCGCACATAGTCAAATCTAGATCCTTAAAAACAAGATATCCCTCGTTTTTTCATAACTCACTCCTTTTTGATTCTAAGAGTAAAAAACACATGATTTATCTCCCTTGAACACAGTATAACCCTCTCAAGAATTTTGGAGTCAACTCGAAGGCTTCCTTTGGTGATTTGAAACTAGATTCTTGAGGTATGTTATTATTCTACACTTTTCTTGATTGGTTTCTTAGATCTACATAGGTATACATCTCCCCACTTCATTATTTCTTAGATATACACCCTTTATTGGTATATTTTTAGTGTGTATTTAAAATAAGATGATATTTGGTCTTTATCATGATAGGAAAAGATATCTAAGGAGGTTCTGTGAAGAATTGACCTGGTCTCCTTAAGATTTATTCGTCTGTTTCCAGGTTTTATCAAAAAAATTGAGGTAGGCAGCTTCATTCTTGACTCCACATTATAAAACATACTATAATTATTTCAAATAGTCGATTTTTTTGTGAAATTTATTGTTATTTTAATTGTTGATAATTTTTTGGAAATTATATTTAGGGATAGTTTGGTAATGTTTAAAATTATGAAAGAATTGCAGTTTCATTTAAATTTTTGTTATTATTAGTTTTAAATGGGGAATTTAAATTGGGTTTTTTTGGAATAATATAATATTGTTTAATTATTATGTTTTCAAAAAAATAATTTTTTTATAGAAATGGATGACACGTTGGTTTTGGAATTGGTGTAATGACATCATGGTGGTGTCTGTTACAATGGAATTAAGGATGGATTTGGGTCAGGAGTCTCCCCCATCATGGTTGGGATGGATAATGATCAGGGATATCCCCTCCCAAAAAATAATATTACATTTTGAACAAATATGTTTCAATATTCTCTCCCATCATGATTGGGATGGATATGGGTTATGGATCTCACCATCAAACATTCATGTGCATATGGGTTGGATAAGGGTAAGAACTCTCCCCCAACATTATTGGGATGGATAAGGGTTAGGGATTTACCCCTCTTCCAAGATTCATGCATGGTCAGTTTTGTTCATATGTAGAATGGTTTCACAAAATAGAATGTTAGATGACATAAATTATTGTTTATGTCCTTTCCTTGAAAAACTACTTTATGTGGCTTTAGTTTATATTTTGATATAAATTATTTTTAGAAATCATGTTATATAAACTGTTTTTTATACATGTGGTTAACTATTCTATCCTAGTGGCGTGAGTATGGATGTCATTTTTGAAAATATATTTGGTTTTATACTCACCCCTAATTTGAAACTTTGGTGTTGTTACAATTGTTATCTAATGAGATAGTGGACAAGGTATCATTTCATATTATTTTAGCACCATCTTGTGATACTTGGGTTATTATATGATTGGAAAGTATGTAGTATTTTTGTATCTTTAGAGTATTTAGTTATTTATCCTTTTTTTAAATTTTTTACTTTTTTGGCCTTCCACTGTTTGACACGTTGATGTGGTTTCGAGATACATGATTTTTTTTAGTTTTCTTTCATTAGATCATAAATCATTTAGTGAATGTATGGGTCATGGTGTGATGGTTTATTGGTTTATTACATAATGGGTAAATCATCTCCCACTTGTATTTGAAACCCTTTGGCATTTATTGTCAGTATTTTTTATCATGGGGATGTCGCTGAAGGCCCCATAACTATTAATTGTACTCTCAAGTTAATAAGAATTAGTGGGTCATTACAAATTATATCATTATGGTCCTTCCTTTTCCATAAAAATGTTATTATCTTGTTCAGTCCTTGCCTAAAAAGTAGTCATCTGTGTTCTTGGTATTGGAGTTGAAATTATTTATTTTTTATTATTTTGGATTAATTATTATCAAGGTGTTGTATTTCCAAATCATGAAATTTATAACAGAAAATGATGTAGCTAACCCTTTCATGTTGAACTTCAAGTTACGATGGAGTTGGGAACACAAGTTTTTGGAGACACATTATGGATTTGGAAATATCATTCTCTGGGGTTTAGCAAACAAGACGATCATGACATGCATTGTAGTGAAATAAATTCCCACAAGGAGTGCATAGAAAATTTGGAGGAATGATTCATGTTGTAAAAAAAGTCTTGATTTTGGAAAAATAGTGATTTTTTCATATGACTGCTTTTGAAAAAGGAAATTCTTATGGTATTTTGAAAATGTTTTAATTTTAAAAAATAAAGCTGAATGTTTCAAAAAAATGTTGAACATTGAAAATGATATTTCTTGAATAAAATTTGTGATAGTCGATGATATAGAAATTGAAATGCTAAGCCATCAATTTCTATAGAGTGAGATTGATGGAATTTGTTGTTGTTTTAGAAAATGGAACCCAATAAGTGATGTTGAAACCAACTGGAGGAAGCTATGGATAATGTGGTCGCACTTGAACCAAAGGTGAACCAAGAGCAGTTCAGAGTATTGCCCAAGATTTTCAAGCTATGGATATGAGGAACTGGAAGAATGATTCATGACATGTAGATCATACTATCCAATTCATGAAGCAGAATCCACCTATCTCTTGGGGTGATGTTGGACCTTAAAAGGTTGAGGTGTGACTTAGTATGATGAATAACATCTTGGATTTCATCAACACACCATAAGAGCTCAATTTCTAGTAGGTGACTTATATGCAGAAGGATTTTGTACACCAATGGTGGGATTTAGGGGTGCATTATAAATTTAATAAATGCCTTACATGGGAGGATTTGGAGGAATTTTTTAACAAAAAATTCTATCTTCATATATTAATAATCAAGAAAATGATAGTTTTCATTAGCCTGTAAGAGGATAATATCCCTATCATGGAATATATGGATAAATTCACAAATTGTGTCTTCTGTGAACCAAAAGTTGTGGCATGAACATACTTGAAGGCACTCATCATTGAATCATGGCTCATGAAAGTAGATTCGATCGAAGATTGACGTGTTTTGTATAATTGATTAAATAGAGATGATAAACATAGTGACTATGGCAGAACGTGCTATCTCTAGATCTATGGGAGGAGGTGTGATGATACATTTAGATAATAGTGGGAACTCAAACACTAGGAGCAAGTGGAAAAGGGAAACATATTTCCTTGGTGGAAGAGGAAATCAGAAGAAAATAGTTGGATTAGTGAACCTTCCTCCACTACCCAAGAGAAAAGCGGTATATTTTCAATGAGGTTCACCTGAACACATAATGTGACATTGTTTGACATAGCCTATTGCATTTTACAACTACAAAGAGATGGGGAATCTTCAGTTTTATTTTAGTAGTGCCCCAAGGTCAAGTGCTTCAGACACTTCTCAGGAGTCAAAAGCATTGTATGCTTTGAGAGGGCGAGGAAAATAGAATAAATCTTGTTAGTAGAGCAGAGCTAGGCATGGTGATTCTAGAAATACCATGACTCCTGAACCATAAAAATATTATATAGGCATTAAGGAGAAAAATGTAGTGATGAAGAAATTTTATGGATATGAGTAGTTGATTGTCGATGATCAGGTTAGACCATCTATGGTGAGAGGAACAATTATTTTGAATTCAACCCTTGTACAAGTGTTCTTTGATACTGGTGAAACAAATTATTTCATTTGTTATCATGCTATTGATTTTCTATGTTTAAATTTGGAAATTATGCCTTCTATTTTAAAACTCTAAACTCCACTCTGGGAAAGAGAATGTGAATCCTTTGTAGATAGAGCATGTGCTATAACTGTTGATGGAGTTGAGCTAAAACGAAACTTCTCAATGTTTCAAATTGATGTCAATTATGTAATCCTAGGTATGGATTGGGTCAAAAAGTACAAGGATAACAGAATTTATTACAATAGAACATATATTTTCATGAAATAGGACGACATTGACCATATCTTTAGAGGAGAGGGGATGGTAAAGAAAACTGAAAAGAGCTTGTTGGCACCAATGGTGGAAATGATCTCTTACTAGTTGGTGGCATTGACATTGGAATTAGTGGAATTGATCAAGGGAAATTATTTTCCAACAGATTTTGATTAATTTATAGATGTATTTCTTGAGAAATTATCAAGGTTACCACAAATAAAGTAATTGGAGTTTACGATTGATCTCTTTATGGGGAGCATTAAAATTTCACTTCCATCATATAGGTTGGAACAAATAGAGATGTGGGAATTGAATGTATAGTTGGAGGAGATGGAAAGTAAGGGGTTTCATTCACCCAAGTACATCTCTGTGTGATACACCAAAATTTTACTTTAAGAAAGTGGCTGGAACTCATCAAATATGCGTTGATTATTGTAAGATAAACCAAATTACAATAAAGAACAAATATCCAATTCCACACATTGATGATATATTTGATCAATTAAGGGGTTCTCAATGGTTCTCCATGATTGAATCGTGATCAAGATATCCACAAATTTGATTTCAGAATGAAGAAAATCCAAAGATAGATTTCTTGAAGCAGATAGAGCCACTATGAATATGTAGTCATGCCTTTCGGTCTAACAAATCCACCAACGGTCTTCATGTCTTTAATGAATCGGTTATTCCAGAGATATCTGGATTCTTTTCCTGTGGTGGTTGTGGAAGTCATATTGGTGTACTCAAATACAAGGGATGACCATCAGGAACACCTATAAATAGTTTTAAAAGTATTGAGAGGTCACCGTTTATATGAAAAATTATCAATATGTAATTTTTGGATATAGTAAGTAGGCTTTCATGGGCATATCATTTCTGAAAAAGGCATATATATTGACCCAAAAAAGATAAATGATGTTATCTCATGCTAACCACCGAATAATTTCTTTGAGATATGATGTTTTCTTAGTCTAGCTAGCTACTAACGATGCTTTCTACATGATTTCTCACTACTATCTTTTCCAATGACAGATCAGAAAAAGAATAATTCTAGATTCCAATGGATAAAAGAATGATTGATGTCTTTCTAGGAGATGAAAGTTCATCTTACATTAGCACCGATATTTTTTTCCAGAATTAGGACATGGGTATGTGGTGTAATTTGATGATATAGGATCCAAGTTGGGCTATGTTATCATGCAATAATATCGTGTGTTTTATTATTATTCAAGGTAGTTAAGTTTTAATGATAATAATTACCCAACACAAGATTTGGAGTAAGATGCAGTCATCCCTGATTTGAAAACATGGAGACACAATCTCATTGGTGAGAAATATACTATGTTCACATGCCACAAAATCATGCAACACACTTTGTCACGGTGAGATTTGGATCTGAGGAAAAGGAGATGGATGGAGTATCTAAATATTTTTGACATTGCAGTGATTTACAGACCAGGAAAATAGAATTCAGTGGCAGATGCATTGATTAGAATGTCAGATTCTCAGTTGGAAAAAGAAGATCAGATGAATGGTAGTTAATAATAGTCCTAGCCCGCATGCATTTGGAATGTGAAGACTGAGGTGATGTTGCCGTTTTATTTTTAGCTACATTTGCTCTATATTTGGTATGTATGGTCAAAGAGGCAAAAACATATGATTCAGAATGTTTGGTTATGAGTTAAAAACTCAATGTTGGGGAGACCGTTGATGGATGGAAACTTTATGGGAGTTTAGTTTTGTGTTTTAGATATTGGATGGATGATCCTATGGATTATCATGAACAACTCCTTCATGCATACCACCATTTGAGATGGGTTGTACATCCATGAACACAAATGATGTATAAGGTAATGAAGACACAATTTTGGTGGAGTGGATTGAAAAAGAAGGTGGCTGATTTCATTTCTAATGGATTAACTTGTCAGAATGTTAAGGAAGATCCTGATATACCAAAATGTATGCTGCAATATTTACCTATCCCAGTTTGGAAATGGGAGAAGATAGCAACATATTTTGTTACAGGTCTCTAAGGAACGTTTCAAAAACACAATGCCATATCGGTGATAGTGGATCATCATACCAAGTTGTTCAATTTCATTCTAATTCATGAAACTCATATTGTAGAAAATTTGTCTAAAATCTATATCTAATAAGTTGTGAAGAGGCATGGAACACCAATTTCAATCATCTCAAACAGAGATTTATGGTTCACATCTCATTTTTGGAAATACTTAAATAAATTCTTTGGGACTCAGTTGACTATGAGCATGGCGTAGCATCATTAGATAGATGGACAGTCTGAGAGGATGATAAAGATGCAGAGGACAAGTTTCATGCTTGTGTAGGTGATTTTGGTGGCTCATGGGAAGAGCATATACCCTTGGTGGAGTTCTCATACAATAAAATCTATCAAGACTCGATCCATATAGCTCCCTTTGAAGCCTTGTATAGGAATCCCTGTTATTCTCCACTATTCTAGGTGGAAAGAGGTGAAACTTCACTAGTTGGGTGGAACCTTGTCCAAGAAACAATGGAGAAGACTTAGTTACGTAGAATGGGGATGGAGATCGCTTAGAGCCGTAATAAATATTATGGGGATCATCATCAAAGGTCGTTTTCATTTTCTGCGAGTGACCATGTGCTCTTGAGTATCTCTCTAAGACATGGACATCGTCATTTCAAGAATCAGGTAATGTATTATCATATACACAGTGGAAATTTCAAGAAACTAGAACGATTTAGAGAGGTGGCATATTGGTATTCATTACCACAAAAGTTCAGTTTGGTGCATATTGTGTTCCATGTATCTCAACTGAAAAAGTATCAGTCTGATCCAAACCATGTGATCAGATGGAATCATGTTGGGCTAGAACCATATGATTATTTTGAAAATATCCAGATAATGATTGTGGATTGGCAAGCAGATGTCTTTTCTGAAAAAAGTATCAGTATAGTACATATTTTATGGAATCATGGTTAGATTCAAGAAGAGACTAGGGAATGTGAGAAGGAAATGAAAGAGAAGTCATATGAACTCTTTCAGGGTAAAAATGTTTTCTAATTTCTGAGTACAGAAAGACTAATGGTGGGGAGAATGTAGTACCCATGGTTTTTGGTACTTAACTCTTACTTGATACTTTTATGGTTATAAAGTTTAAGGGTTGATGATGGGAGAATTTGGAGAACTTTGGAAGTGTTTTGGGGGATAAATGAAGATCACATAAGTGGCACATTGTTTGTCCAAATAGTGAAAAATTCCATAGAGAAACCCTACACATTATTCATCATGAGGCATTATCTTAATCATAGTTGGAGAATGTATTTGGGATACTATGAAAGGGGAGGCCCTGGGGTTATAAGATACTTCATGGTTAGTGCACAGTTTGATTAACCGTTTGGTAAAACCATGGGCAGAGTCGAATCTAGATTCTTAAAAATAGGATCTCACTCGTTTTGGACATAACTCACTCAATTCTATTCCTAAGAGGCCATAACATTGGATTTATCTCCCTATAAAGTATAATATCCTATCCCAATATTTTTTAAAGTCAATATCAAGGTTACCATTGGGGATTATAATCCATATTCTTGAGGTAAGTTATCATTCATCACCATTCTGGATCGGTTTCCTAGATCTACTTGGATTTACTTCTCTCTTCCTCCTGATTTCTTATATATACACCCATTTTGGTTAGATATATGAGTATAGATTCCATATATGTTGATATTTTGTCTTTATCTTTCTAGTAAAATAGATCTAATGAGGTTCCAAGCAGAATTGACCTGGTTTCCTTAAGTGTTCTTTGTCTGTTGTCAAGTTTCATAAAAAACATTGAGGTATGTGGCTTCATTATCAATTCCAATTTATAGGAATTATTGTAATGATTTAAAATTGATTGATTTGTGTAAAATAGATTTTGATTTTTCTGTTGAACAATTGTTGGAAGGCTTATTACTGGCAATTTGGTAAAGGGTGAGATTCTGGAAAAATTGGGGTTTTGATTAAATTGATGTTATTATTTGTTTTAAATGGTGATTTTTTGGAAAAATTGTATATGTTTAGATTATGATGTTTTTAGTAAAATATATGTTTTATTAAAATTGATGACACATTTGTTTTTTATTTTGTGTTATGGAATGATGGTGGTGTGTGTTCATATTGAAATTGGGATAGATCTGGATTATGAGTCTCCCCATTCATGGTTGGGATGGATAAGGGTTAAAGATATCCCCCTTCAAAAATTCATATTACATTGGGAAAGATAAGGTTCATGAGTCTTCCCTATCATGGATGTGATAGATATGGGTTAGGGCTATCCCCCATCAAACATTCATGTGTATTTGGGTTAGAAAAGGGTATGAAGTATCCCACATCATTGTTGTGATGGATAAGGGATATGTATTTCCCCCTCTTCCAGGTTTCATGCATGGTCAGTTTCGTTGATATGTGTAATGGTTGTATAAAATATAATGTTAAATGACTTAAATGATTGTTTTAGTTCATTCCTTGGAA
Source organism: Viscum album (assembly GCA_963277665.1). Taxonomy (NCBI): domain Eukaryota; kingdom Viridiplantae; phylum Streptophyta; class Magnoliopsida; order Santalales; family Viscaceae; genus Viscum; species Viscum album. The sequence goes on from OY728134.1 coordinate 511,599,416, forward strand.
AAAAAATTCTAAGGCTTTAGTTTATATTTTTATATAAATTATTTTTAGAAATCATTTTATATAAAAAAAATTATATAAATGTGGCTAAATTTTTTATCCCAGTGGCATGAGTAGGGATTTAAATGGGGAAAACCTACTATGTTTTATACTCACCCTTTCTTTGGAACTTTGGTGCTTTTCCAGATGTTATCTTCAAAGATAGTGGCAAAGGTAATGTTTCACTTGTGTTTTGCACCACCTTGTGATACATGGTCTATTTCATGATTGTGTAGCTTGGAGCTTGATGATCATGGAGTGTTGTGGTCTATTTAGAGTATTTTGTTGTTTATACTCTGTTTACATTTATTCTTGTTTTTTATTCCACTATTACACACTTTTTATGGTTTCAATATACATGAAGTTTTTTATTTTTCTTTCTTTTGATCATGCAACATTTAATGAACAATTGGGTTAGGGTTTGATGGTTTATTGGTTTATTTATTAAAGGGTAAATCGTCCCCCACCTGAATTTGAAACCCTTCGGCATATATTTTAATCTTTTAGCATCTTGGGGATTTCCCTTAAGTCTTAGTAATGACTCATGGTGCTCTCAAGACAATGAGAATTACTGGGTCATTGCAGCTTGGCACTAGACCGTCTAGTGTGAGCAGCACAATATTTATAGAGTATAATATTTATTTCTCTCTTTTTGTATAATTGTATTGCATAGTTCCATATGATCATCTATGGTGAAAATAATTATGTCTCTTATATTGTCTTTTGAGAGTGTTAAGATGATAGAAACTCTTTTAGGAATCAAAATGCAGTGTGTATGCCAGTGCAGGAAGTCCCCCATTGAGGTAGGTGGGTGTCACTTTGTCAGGAATATATATGTCCTTGAGATGAGAGTGTTTGAAATTGTACTCGGAATGGACTAGCTAGTATCTTATCAAACATATGATGAGTTATATCATTTTTGGGTGTGTTTTACAGCACCAAAGGGTGCGATGTATACCACATGGGTGAATGGGATTCCCAAGCGATCTGAGCTAGAACACAACATTGTGGGCTGAGTGGCATGATAGCCCAGGTCACTATTTTGAATTTGGATGATCAGGGAGAATGTTGGTTGGGATTTCCTCCAGTTTTTGATCTCCTTAGGTTCATTTTCTAGGTGAATTTTCTCTTTAACCTCCTAAGAGAGAGGTTTAGTTCTTTATCGAGCTAGTTTTTGTAGTTGCACGAGTATCCATTCCTCCATACATGATGTCTATGATGGAGTTGCTTGAGCTTAAGAGGTAACGAGAGGATTTGTAGGAATGAGGTTTTATTCTACACAAAACATCCCCATCAGGTTTAATGGTCATTCTTTTTAAAAGGTGTATGATTCCCTTATCCTATTTTTGGACTATTGGAAATTGAACCAGCTGATGGTTAAGAACTGGTATCCCTATCCAAATGTTGAAGGTTGGTTTGATCAGCTTTGCAGAGCACAAGTGTTTTAAAATATTGATTTGAGGCTGTGATATTACTAGGTACCTGTTAGAACTATATACATACCTCTTACATCCTTTTATAGCTTGTATGGTCTATAAGAGATTCTGGTTATGTTTTTTGGTCTCATGAACACACCAACAGTTTTCATGGTGCTGATGAAATGAGTATTCGATCATTATCTAGGTTCTCTTTGTGGTGGTTTTCATAGACAATATATTTTTTTATTCTCAAAATCAACATGACAACACCAAACATATTGAGATCATTTATGGATAAACTTAGAGAGAATAGTTATATTTTAATCTCACAAAGTTCTAGTTCTAGATGGCTAAGATTCACTTCCTCCATCACATTATTCAGAGATAAGATTATTAGTTGACCTTGAGAAGTTGAGAGCTATAGTTTCCTTGGAGGATCCCAAGAATATATTTGACATACGTTGTTTCTTGGGGCTAGTTGAATATTAAAAGCATTTCATATAGGAATTCTCATTATTATTAGTGTCCTTGATGGGATTGATTAAGAAAGTTATGAATTTTTTATGGTTAGGTACCTATGATATAGCCTTTCAAGAGCTAAAATAGAGATTGACTTTAGCACTGGTCATGATAATAGTAGATAAGGGCATGATCTATATTTTTTTATTATGATTTATCAGAAAATGATCATCGATAAGATCATATATAGGGAGATAGAGTCATGGCATATGGGTATCAGTAGTTGAGGCCACACAAGACGAACTACCCAATGAAATATCGTTATTTAGCTGTAGTCATTCAAGCTTTGCATTGTTGGAGAAATTATTTACTGTGGCAGTATATTGTGTTGTATGGGGACAAAAAAAGACTCAATTACATATTTAAACAGCATGATATGAATCTGATATAGAGAAAGTTGGTTGAGGTATTCCAATTTTTAGCATGCCTACATGTTTGGTAAAGACTATTCAGTGGCCGATTCATTAACTAGAATGACTTAAATACACGCAGTTTAGTATACCAGTAGTGACCAACAAATCATGGATTTGTTCTTTGAGATGGACATGGTTGTGCATGATTTTGACTGGCATAAGTTTCTATCTTTTTTAGCAATGAACTATACCATACTGAGACAGTTAGGTTGAGGTAGCTATCAAATTCAGAGGGCCTAGTACTATGGGAGAGTGTGGAAAGTGGGGACCCACCTCCTGGCTGGATGGTTGGAGAGGAAGAGATCTTGTGTATCCATGGTTGTGTTTGGTTTTCATTGGACATATGAGAGGAGATGATGAATGAGTATCATGCCTCATCTTGGGAAGTGTACCTCGAAGTCATGAAGATGTACCATGACTTATGCATATCAATACTGGTGGGTGGGAATGAAAAGAGTGGTAGTTTATTTTTCAATAAGGTGTTCCAATTATCTGTTGGTGAAAAAGGAACATAAAAAACACACTGATATTTTACACATGTTGTTGATCCCAAGGGGAAATGGGATGATGTAGTGATGTATTTTGTAACCAGTTTTCCGAGGTCACCTTGAGGTAGTGATATTATGTGGATTTGGGTTGATAGGATCATAGAGGATCCCTATTTGTGTTTGATGAATGAGACCTTTAGTGCAGAGGATCTTGGAAGTTTGTATATTCATGAGATAGTTTGACTTCATGGGGTCACACACACTATCATTTCTGATTGGTATTCCTAGTTTACATCTTATTTCTAGAGGATTTTACAAACATTATTTGGTAGATAGGTTCATCTGAGCACAACATACCACCCTCAGACTAATGTCTAGTTGGAGCGTATGATACATTTACTTGAGTAATTTTTGTGAGGATGTGTCCTGGATTTTGGGGGCTCTTAGGATACAAATATTCCCCAAGTAACGTGATCCTACAAAAGTAGTTATCAGAAGACTATACTGATCGAACCTTATGAGGCTTTGTATCGTAGGCCATGCTGATCACCCCTGTACTAGTTAAAGGAAGTAAATGAAAATTTATTGGGACCGCATATCATTAAGGAGACTTATAAGCCTCTCTAGTTGATTCCAAAGAAGATTCCTACTACACAGTCTCAATAGAAATCATATGATGATTGGAACATATGACTTCAAGAGTTCAAGGTAAATGACTGGGTCTTTTTATATGTTTCACTGAAGTTGGGAAACATGAAAATTAGGTGATAGGGTAAGAATTCACCACTGTATGTTGGTCCATTTGGGATTATGGCTAGAATTGGGATAATATCCTATGGGTTATAGTTATCTATGAGGTATCGATCCATACACAATTTCTTCCATGTATATCTGTTGCACCTATATTATTTAAACTCGTGTCATGCTTTTCATCCAGAGGAGGTTGATATAATGTTTTAAGCTTCATTTGAGTAATATAAAATTTGTATCATTAGTAGGGGAATGAAGATTTTATGAGGCTAGTTATTTCATATAGTATAGTTTTTGGGGGAACATGGTTGTTTATAGGACAAGACATGGGTGTGGGAGGCCGACGTATGCGCTCATTGGTCAGAGTTTTTCTCAGATGGATATTGAAAACCCTTGATAAGGAAATTCTATGATAAATTTCGTTACGGGAGGATATTTTTAGAAACCAAGTTTTTATATGATGTACGAATCACATAGTTTTTAGTTTTATTTTATTAATATGGCCTAATGGGAATACACATTGAGGTTATGGAGGTATTAGGGGTGTATGGGGCTTGTTCAGTGCCTGGAACTCAAGTTTAGGGGTGAAAATATCCTCATGCATTATTAGTTCAAACTATGCAGGGTAGGACACTTGGTCTAATAATCCATAAGAGGCATTGGGAGAGTAGAAGCAGGATACACAGTTAGGCCAAACTATGAAATTTGGGTTGCATGACTATGTGGCCATGTCTGCAATTTTAACAGTTGGGTTTTCATTATTTCTGAATGCATTGGTAAACCATGAAAATTATATACGTGGGTTCCCCTTCCCTATAACATACGATGCATAGTTTTCAAAGGATTTGTTAAAGTTTATTCCTAAACCATGATGAACTATTATTTTTGGAAAATTTAATAATTTTAAAAGTAAAATAAATAGAATTTAAACCTAAACTCCCATTTTAATCATACTCACCATAGAGAAACTTGTTGATAGATTCCTTGATCAAATATCCATGGATAAGAGGTATTCTCTCAATCCGATCCTTGACTTAAGTGTATAACATCTCATTGGATCTGCACTAGTGATTACATGGTTCTTTTTTATCCATTCCCTTATCTTCTTGGTGTCATCTGTGCTATTTAGGTACAAACTAATTTTACCTAAAATCAGTTTCTCCAACTATTCATTATTTTAATCTGGATATAAGTCGAATTTGGAGTTAATACCGGTCAATAACTCTACTACCGAGAAATGGTATGAGGTCTATATGTTCCATGTTGGTTTTGATGAATTATGGACCTATCTTCCATTCTACCACCCATTATACTTTCCAACCCGACCCCAAAATTGAAAAGTTAAATTGAATTAAATGAATTGGGATCTATTAGGGATTCCCTTAGGTTCCCTTGAGAGGTTTTGGAAGTTTTTATGACCATGGACACCCTGTGGGTGTTCTTGTGACTTTAGTTGTTTATTGGACCACTTAACGGGTGTGTCTCATTCTTACAAGGTTTGAGCTAGATCATAATCAATTAAATAGAATATAATAGCTTTTTAGGATATATACGGACTTCTTTCATTATATTAACATGTTATTCCATGAATGGTATGATTAAATTAATTGAATAGAATTGGGTGGAGAAGTTGAAATACTGTTTGGTTCCTTAGAATGCATGTTGTGAATGGTGGGTGGCTATACTAATAGTATGTAATGGTAACAGTTTTGGTTTATGAATATAATGAGAATTACTTGAAATGGTAGCGGATGTCTTGGTTTGAATATAAAGGGTATTGGTTTTCTTTAGATTCCCTAGAAATTATTCCTTGGATCTCGATGTGGTAGTGGATGACTTGGATGGATATTCATTCATGGTTCTTGATTCCATGGGATTCCATGGGATTTTATACCCCTTGGATCCATATTTCTTGGAATCATGTAGTACATGTTCAATATGAAATGTTCCTAAGACTCCAACAAGTTCTTAACCATGTTTTCATCAAGATAGTCATAGGAATTAATGAGGATGCCATGGTCTTCTACACCATGGATCTGGACCATCATGTTCTGACACATTGATTATGCAGCACAACTAAGGAAAATGTGATATATATGGTTTTACGTTTAGTCGCGGTTGTTCTGACTCTTCTAGTTAAATGGAAAGGACATGGTTGACATGATATGCAAGTATATACTGCGTGGTCATGTTGTGTATCTATATTACTTAGAGATTTATGGTTTTATTATATGAAACCTATTTTATAGGGATCCTCTTGAGGATATACAATATCACATGATTAGTTGTAGACATCCTTGTGATCTTTTAATTTTATTTAATACTTACCTACTTTACTAACACACTTCTATGCTTGTTATCATTCAAAGCCTCTTATTGTATTAATATTAGGGTGGTTACCTATAGGGATTGTATCTCAAACCCTTTTCGGGACACCATTGGGTATCTGAATCTACTATTTGGATATATGTAGGAACCGAGGAAAGCTTCCATAGTTCAATGCTTGATTTTTACAATCCTTAACAGAAAGGGAGAATAAGACCACGATGAGGCTCATGTTGTTATTTGGATATCAAAATTTTTGGTATTTTTGGTACTTCGGGATATTTATTGTATTTTACTACTTTGTACATAATATGGATACTTTTTAGATACATTATATAATCATTATTTTGTAAGAGATAACTTATTGAATTTATATCTATTCTAAATGTTCATCTATTGTCTGTATGATTTATTACTTCATCTACTTGTATTTTTTTTTATATTTCAATATGTTACACTTTCATGATGAGGGCATAGTATCCCAAAAAACAAAAATAAGCCCCCACTCCTAGTCAAAAACCACTGGCGTTTGGAGTGATGTGCTTTATGGGATTTGACCAACTAGGCATGGGGAATTATTGAGTGGTGTACAAGTCTAAGGAGTTACATAAAAATTTATTTGATTCACTCTGAGTCATAAATATGCATTTGTTTCAACATTACTTTTACATGTGGATCATTTTATAGGTTTTTTGGGAGATGGGGGTTGAAAACATATATTTTCAAAGGAAACATGCCATCTTCACAATTCAAGAAAATAATAAGTAATAAATAATGTGGAACATAATTTTGAGGCTCCAAAAAAAATTATTGGTTTAATCATGGTTATTTAAACCTTATGGCACATCAAGGAAACTGTGTGGGTGTTTGGGTAATTTTTGAGAATTATTTCATGACATGAGCATGAATTTACCTAACTTTGGTACTCATATCAATGAAATTGTACACATTGTTATCAAGGGATAGAGCCCACATATGGTTGGATCATGTTTTTTGTAACCATGAATCCCAACATGCACCCTAATCAGAATCTTTAAAATATTTTAATTTACCAATTTGACCTTGGAATTTTATATCTAATCACCGCTTAAACTTTACTCAACCTGAACTAATCCATCCCCAACACCCTATAGGATTCTCTCTTTAGATTTTGGACCATTTTTCTCCATTTTTAGTTGATCTCTTTAAAGTATATATTCCATTTTTTTTCTGTTTTCTTCACCTCTTCTTATATCCTCTATTTATCTCTCCTCTTATTGTCTTGTATGAATGTTAATGTGCAGTGGAAACTATATTTAAAGATGCTAATAGAGTTTTTCTATTGTTTCTTGTGGATCTCGGTTCATAAGGACCCTATCTACTCATTATCAATCTCCTTTCTTGAAGGCGATTATTTTCCCTTCATTGATTACGTTGGTTCCTATATACATAGACTATAACTAGTGAATTACGTTAGGTTCCTATGAATTACTTTATTTTTATAATAATTATCAGTTTTATATAAACGTGGAATTGATTTATGAAATCAATTTTATTAATGAGTTTTTTATTTTAAAATTAATTTGTGAAAACAATGTGTTCGATAAAATTATTTATTAGTGGTTTTTATTCACAGATGTATTTTAAAGAATGGATGTTGTGATACTTCATTTTGAATTTTTTTTTATAAATTTTATAAGTTGGTTTCAAATTGTTTTTGGAAAGCCTGGCTTATTATAAACATTGGTTGCATTGGTAAATTTACTATATCAATTCAGTTTGTATAATGTTGATAGGGATTTTGATATTTACATACAGTGATATGATTCAATATTAGGTGTATTTGTAAGATTACATTGTTAGTGTTTTATCAATATATATGAGCAACCATCCCCATAGGTAGATTCCAAATCTAGTTATTTGTCATTTATTATTGATGTTACACATAATGGTGTATTTCATGGCCTATTTCCCACTCACATATCTTCTGGTTTTTACATGGTTTGATTTTCTTATAAACTCATTATTTGTTACATGTAATTTTCATATTCCTATTTTCTATGAATATGAAATAATTTTATAGAAACCAGTCAATGTGTGACTAGAAATTTATCTTTCACATTTTCTATATAGACCATATTTGTTTAATAATAGATAATGAAAAATTAATTAGACTATATATTGATTATTTTGTGAAATCTTATTGGGTTTTGTAATATTCCCTCAATTTTTTCTTTGGGTGATTATATATATGGTTTTATAGGACACGAGTAATGGGATGGGAATATTATATCTCACCAAATTCTCCTGGTTGTCATCATCTATATAGAGGTATATTTTGTTGGTGATAGACGGTCACATGGAGATTCTGTATATAGATTGTTATGTTATGCTTTTAGGATTAGCCCTTTATGTATGAAATTGTTAGTTTCAGGGATATTTTATATTTTGTTCAATATAATTTATATTTAATTAACTTTTTCTAGTTAAAAATTAGGATTTTCTTTGGTTTCCTTATTAAACTATACATTATAGAAGACCTACTCAGGAGACGTACAAGGATAACATATGTTGGTTAGTTACAAAATAGAATCCATGGGGTTAATTTGATGATAGTGTAATAAAAAATATTTTGTTTGGTTTAGGGTACCTATTAGATTGGATTTATGACCATTATAATTCAGGTAGTATGTGTGGGAGGGTTCTTGTCTATCTAACTTCCATTTCTGAACTCTAGTTTGTATGGGTAGTCAAGGATTATTTCCAAGCATGAGACACTGTGTTAAAGTTTTTTGACCAAACTAGACTTAAATTTATCTAAATAAATCTATTCATTATTAAATTTATGTCTTTCATTCATATGATATAGTTTGGATTTAATATATTGTTGTTTGATTTCATTGATCTAGATTCTGGATTTTGGACTTTCGATTCAATAAATTTTTCTCAAGTTAGTTTGTAAATGTCTTGTGTTCCTAACACCACGCCTCCTAAGAGATCTCCTTAGAGTCCATGTGAGGAATAATCTACAAATATTTAATGAGAAAATACTATAGTGGAATATTATTTGGTGGATGTTATAAACCACACTATACATATTATGGGTCGAATAGTTTTTGTGAACCAGGGATGAGTGGTGGACCATGGATTAGAATTTAAGAAGAATAATCCACCCAAAATAAGCTGTGAAAAGGGACCCAAGAATATGAAGAGTGGATTTAGTGGATCAAAAGGATATTAAATTTTCTAAAAACAAATGTGGAATCAAAGGTTTGTTTCTTGTCATATATTCTTGGAAACCCATTATGGATATGGTGGGAATCTACCATGAAAACTATGTTGTGTGATGATCTTACGTCGGCTTCATTCTAGAAAATATTCAACCAATAGTTTTATTATAAAACATTGTGCATGTTGGGAACCCAATAAGTTATGACCTGATATAATAGGGAGAACATGGTTCTAAGGTACTCCTCCCATTTCATTGGGTTTGTATACCTAGAAACTGGGAATATTTATATTTACTACTTTAATGATTAAAGGTTTAAGAGAGGATATAGGGGACGATATTCTATTGATACTAATTATACTATGACTTATGAACTTTGTGGATGTTGTTACATTGAGGATTTGTGTTATGGAGATATATATGGTAAAATGGGTCTAGTTTGATATTTTTATGTTGAATTTTTTATCTTCGGTGAGTCTTCTGAAAATAAAAGTAATAAATAAGTTGCTCATTTTTTTCAGGACCAAATTCACCAGATTCATTAGTATATAAATAGGTGGTTTACTACCATTTGTTTAATTACTTTTACTAAAAATATAAATTTTAAATAATCTCCCCAAATTGTAACAATTATGGTCCATATGGTCCTATTAGGAATTGAGTTAACATGTCTTCTTTATGACTTTTACATTACTCTATATTTTAAAAATAACAAACACTCTATCCGTAGGTAAATTATAATTTACCTAAGTATTATCTTAATAAGGGAAATTTTCATCCTCTAAGAAAATTTTATCCTTACCTTTGTTTTCATTGTTCATTTTATAGTCTCCCTAATTCTAACTCATTTTATTCATAATTTTAAAAATAGATTTCACATCTAAAACCTATGATCCCTATAAACAATTGGTTATAGAGTATTCTATTTTCAGCCTCCAATTTTTTTGAAATTAATACTCTGAATTCTCTAAATTCACACTCTGAAATCATTAAAATTCACACTCTGAATTCTCTAAAATTCAGACATTGAATTCTCTAAAATTCAAACTCCAAATTCTCTAAAATTTAGACTCTTAATTATCTAAAATTCATTCTCTAAATTCTCAGAAATTCAGACTCTGAATTCTCTAAAATTCCGACTCTAAATTCTCTGAAATTTGGACTCAGAATTATCAGAAATATAGATTTTATATTCTTCAAAATTAAGACTCCGAATTCCTTAGAAGATGGACTCCAAATTCCATAGAATTACAACTCCAAAATCCATAGAATTCAGACTATGAATTCCATTGAAACCAAAATTCGAATTCTTTTGAATTAAGACACTAAATTTCTATGAATTCAGATTCTAAATTCATGGGAATTCAGACTCAGAAAACTATGGAATTCATATTCCATAATCTTTGTAAAAAAGAGTCTGAATATCTATGTCTTTTTTAATCTAATTGTTTATTTGGTTAGAAATAGAACATTATTTATTATATACTCTGAAAAATAATATTTTTAAGAAACTTCATTTTTCTTAAACTTATTATGAAACGATGTCGTACAATATATTTCAAACTGACCACTGTTAGAGTGAATCGTGTATAGGTCCCTTCGATATTGAAGAAGAAAATGATAGTTTAAGGTGTGTGATGACCATTGGAGATGTGCCAAAAAATAAGAGCTCATTTAATCAAGCTCGGTACAATAAATAACTGGTTGATCACTCAAGAGATTACAAGTTGTTGAAGTGATTTCTATAGAGATAGAGACTCTCATGGTTTGTGCAGTTCTGAACATCTTGTTCAGATTGATTCGTATGATTCCGATTGTTACTGTGATCAATCGAGGGCTTCCGTCAATATGAAGACTAAGGTGGAGACTACCTTAATATTTAAGGGCATCAGTGGATTGAAAGACAGAGGTACCGAATACCTTAAAGGATGAGCACTTGTAGGGATAGAAAGACATATTCTGATATTCCTTTTGAGGGGTTACCCTGGGGTGGGTAAGACAAACATTCATGAAAGTATAAATCAATGGACCATTATCCACAGTAGATGGATAGCCTACTGTTTTGGATAAAATATTTCATACATGTTACATATTTTGTTTCAAGTTTTTTTCTGCTATATTTTGATAAGCGAATAATATATAACCTTCTTATACTTTCTTTTACTTTTGTTTACTCTAATATGTAAGATTATATATGATTTAATGTACAATCTTTTCCTTGTAAACATAACATAAGTTTCATTTCCAGAATCACATTTCCAAAATATAATATGTTTTTATAACTAAAAGAGGCCTTGTGAATTTACCTGGTATAACATTGTTAGTCATACTTTTTTTAAGGTTAAAAATGAATGTTTTTAAATATACAATTAACCCCCCTTTTGTAATTTATCATCTACATAATTATTTTTAACCTACAAATTATATCAGAGGAGGTCTCTGAAATACTTAAGTTAACATATATGTTTTCTTGATCATGTTTTTAGTGTTCGAAATTTTTTCTTTCTTAGGAATTTTTATCTTTTTTACAAACATTTACTATTGACATGTTTTGTGGTAAGATATTTTTTTTTCTAGAATGGATGGAATGAATATTGGTTTGATTTAAAATCTAAATCTAATTATACCACCAATATTTGATGGGAATGATTATGAATATTGAAGAGATCATATGAATAAGTTTCCTATTAATACTGGTGTGGAATACTTTGGCATTCATACTGAAGATTACAAGATTCCTAACAAGGAAATAAAAACCTTTACCAATCAAGAAAAATCAGAATATCAACTAAGATACATGGTACATAATACACTGTTGTGTTCCATGACAAGGAATATATATAGTTAGATTTATTCTTGTGAAGCTACTAGTTATATCTGGAATAAATTGGATGTTACATTTTTGGTACATCCAATGTTACAGAATCTAGATGAGCTATGATTAGAGCAGAATATCATGGATTTATATTTTTTTATGGAGATCTAGTATGCAAGGTGAAACTATGGTTTATAAATATTGATAATATCCTACAATATATGGGTGAAAAATGTCTTGATGATGAATCTCTTGTGGACAAGATTGTAGACATCATTCATAATGTGGGGGAATATAAGAGAAAAACTATTGATGAAAATAGAAAGGTGTCCCAAACTACTCTGGATGAACTTTTTGGAATTCTTCATCAACATGAGGTAAGAATGAAAAGATATGATGATACGAATAAGAAGAAAAATGGAAATGGATGTGTAGCCTTTACTACTACTAAAGTCATGACTCATGAATAGGTTAAAAAATCTAAGTCGAAGAAAGTAACTGTTTTATCTGAATCTAGTGAATGTGAACATTATGAAAATGATCTAGCTAATCATTCTTGAAGGATGAACAAGATAGTTGGAATGAAAGACTTTAGTATAGATATACGAAGAAAGAAATAAATGAATTGAATGATTCAGATGTCACTTGTTATGAATGCAAAAGTGTAGGGAATATTAGGCCGGAATGTTCTATTCTTATGAAAAATGATAGAAAGGAAAAGCATTTTGAGAGGAACAGAAAGAAGTAATACATGAATAAATCTAATAATGTTTTGAAAGAAAATTACATTAGCAGTACTAATGGTGGAGACTCTTATAATGAATCCTCAAAATATGAATCTTTTGATCAGAAGAATCTTGGTCTACCAGCCCAGCTACACATTGAAAATCATTGTCTAATGGACAAGGAACACAATGATGAATCTATCAGAAATATATATTTGAATGATAATTATAATTATATTAAATACTATGAGTCTAAGGATAAAGAATATTTTTCTGATGAATATAATGCATTACCTTCTTATAATGAAGTGCCTAGGTTTGCTAAACTCCTTGAGAATGAAAATTCTAAACTCAAGAAAAATCTTGATAAGCAAAATAATATAATTTCTATTTTAACTAAATAAGTATCAATTAATTATAAGGACAATGATAAGAATATTTATGATTTTCAATGTATATCTAAAAAGAATTAGAAAGTTAATTCTGAGAATGATAAACATACTAAGGATATTAAAAAATTAATTTCTAAGAAAAATATTATAGAGACTAACTCTAGTTCTAAAACTAATGTTTTTGAGGATAAAAACTTTTATATAAAATAATGTTAGAAATATTTTCCTTCAGGAAGTGTTTGTCAATATTTACCTCTGGTAAGGAAAATTTTGGCAATATTTAATCCCAAATTCATCCTCTAAGGAATAGTTCAAGATTTGGTTATACTAATTCTAAACTAGTTTTTAGTAATAAAAATTTTATTCCTAAAAGTGCTTCATTCTACACTAAATTTCAATGTGGTGGACATTGGGAAAAAATTCTAAATAATAACCCAGCCTTTAGGTTTTCATAATGCTTCTTTTTTTAAGAAAATGTGGATTCCTAAAATCTTACTTTCTGAAATTTCCGGAACCAAGAAAGTTTGGATTCTGAAAGTCTTACACACTTCTTTTCAGGAAAATAAAGATAGTACCAACAACAGTACACCATACATGGATAGTTTATGTTCCCAGTATATTACTGGTAAAAAAACATCATCTAAAAGATAATCAAAATAAAAGAGGAAAACGTAACATTCCGAGATAATTCATAAAAAGAAATTATTACTATACGTAAAATTGTTATTCTGGGAAAATATTTGACTTCAAATTTTTTATTTGTTAAAGGTATTAAGTAATACCTCATTAGCATAAGATAATTATGTGATGAATATTACCTTGTGAGTTTTAGGAATGATAAGTGACTAGAACACAATTCCAAGGAAGAGTTTATTGTTTCTGCCCATAGGCAAGAGAATGTATACACACTAAACATATATGACCATAAGAGCCATGATATACCTTGCCTTAGTGAAATGGAAGATCAATCTTGGTTATGGAATTTAAGGTTAGGACATTGTAACCTTAGGAACCTACGTAAACGCTCTATGAAAATGGTTCTTAAGGATCTATCAAATCATAGATTTGATTTTTGAAATGTTTATGATCCTTTTAAATTTGGAAAGACACATAAATCAAGATTTAAATTAATCAGTGAAGTCTCAACTACAGATGCATTATATTTGGTTCATATGGATCATTTTGGTCTAACACAAACTGGAATCATTGGATGAAAATATTATATATTTTTTAGTTGATGATTAAACTAAATTCACATGTGTATATTTTCTAGCAAAAATTATGAATTTTTTCTTATTTAAAATTTTTTAGATCCCAAGTTAAAAATGGGAAAAACCTTCCAATTATAACTATTCATTTTGATAATGGAGGAGAATTTCAAAATTCAGATTGTGAAAATTTTTTAGTAGAAAAGGCATTACTCGTAACTTCTAATCACCAAGAAATCCTCAACAAAATGGTGTTGTTGAAAGAAGAAATAAAATTCATAAAGAGATTACTATAACCTTGTTTAGTGAATATTCGATAGCAAAACACTTTTGTGATTAAGCTATACATACTAATTGTTATACTATAAATCAAGTTTTAATTTGACCATTTCATAAAAAACACCTTACAAATTGTGGAATGCTATAAAATCTTGAATTCCCTACTTCAAAGTATTTGGTTGCAAAGTATTAATCTTGAATACTATAGATAATATACATAAATTCCCTCCCAAATATATTGAAGAAATGTTATTAGGATACTCCACAACTTATAAATCTTATTGTGGTTTTTATAAAAATACTTGTTCTTTTGAAGAAACAGTACATGTTAAATTTGATGAAACTGATTTTTTTTAAACAACCCCAACCTACATCATTGGATGTGTTTTCAAAAACAGATTATCAACACTTGATAGAAGATCATGCTGAAAAATAAAATTCTCAAGAAAATGTATCTAAGGTATTTACCATAGATGATTTCCTACTATATGTTGATGAAAAGGTTTTACAAAACCCAAATTAGTTATTTCTTAAGAATCATCCCAGTGATAGTATTATTGGTGGTGTAAATCTACTTGTAAGGAATAAATTATCCTTAATAAATGAAGTAGAAAATATATCATTTCATTCTTAATTATAACCAAAAAGAACTAATGAGGCTTTGGGTGCTGATGAATGGATTAAATCCATGCAAGACGACCTAAATGAATTCCAATGGAATAAAGTCTGGACCACAGTTGAATGGCCTAGGAAACCTATATTATTGGAGTAAAATGGCTCTTCAGAAATATGTGTGATGAAAATGTAACTATTTTAAGACATAATAAAATATTAGTAGCTAAAGGCTATATTCAATAATAATGAATAGACTATGAAGGAACCTATGTTATAGTTGCTAGACATGAATCTATTTGTATTTTACATTCCATTACAGCTTTCATTAATTTCAATCATTTTCAAATGGATGATAAGCATGGCATCCTAAATGGATATGTTGAAGAGGAAACTTTATTTTACAAACTTTTATTTTTAATGATATAGAACATCCTGAACATTTTTTCCAACATAACAATGCTTTATATGGACTTAAAAAAGATCCTAGATCCTAGTATGGTAGACTTACATGTTTTTGGATACAAAACAATTATGTTAAGGGAAATTTTTATCCAACACTTTTTATAAGTATAGATATGAAAAATGTTTTAATTGTTCAAATTTATCTAGGTGACATTATATTTGGTTCAACTCAGCAATCTTTAACTGAATTTTTTTCTAATCTAATGAAAGATGAGTTTTAAATGAGTATGATGGGTGAGTTAAATATTTTCCTAGGTTTTCAAATTTCTCAAAAACCATAAGGAACATATATATATCCCAACATAAGTATATTTAAGTTATTCTTAAGAATTATGTATATGACAATAATATGAGTATAAGTACTCCCATTGGTACTACAAACTAACTTGATCTTAATAAAGTTGGGAAACTAGTAGATCAAGCATCATTTAGAGGTATGATAGGAAGTCTACTATAATTGATATCTATTCATCTAGACATAATGTTTTTAGTATTATTATGTACAATATATCAATCCAATCCAAATGAATTTCGTTTAATGGAAATGAAAATAATTTTTCGTTATTTAAGGGGAACAATGGATTTAAGACTCTTTTATACTTCTGTAAATAATTTTGTTTTAAAATGATTTTTAGATTCTGACTTTGGTGGATGTAAAATGGAAAGGGAATGTATATTTGGAACATGTTATTTCATAAGAGATTCATTAGATTCTTGTACATTAAAAAAGAAACACTCAGTAGAAGTTCTCACTGCTGAAGTTAAATATATAGCAGCTAGAAGTTGTTGTGGCCAAGTGTTGTGGATGCGACACACACTGACAGAATATGGTATGAGTTTTACCAAAACACAGATATTGTGTGATAACACTAATTTTATGTCCCTAAGAAAAAACCATTCAAATTACTCTCATAAAAAATACATCGATATTAGGCGTTACATTCTTAGGGATCACACAAAAAAAGAGATATTATTCTCCAATTTATCTGAACGCAAGATCAAATTGCTGATATTTTCACAAAATTTTTACCCTCGGATAGATTTCAATACAGTAAATAAAATTTAGGAATGATAACCGTAAGTTAATATTCCATATTTACTTTCTGTTCAAACATATCTCCTTATAGTAAGAAACTCTTTTTCATAGGGGGGTGCATCTGCTTGATAATCAATATTTTACGTAATCAATCTTTTGATAATTAAATTTTCATAATAAAATCATTTGTATTGAAATTTTAGTAATCCAAAATTTTTAAATCAAAATTTTTGTAGTTTGATTTTATGTAGTAAAAAACACTCAATTTCCAATAATTTTCTTATGTAATAAAATATTCTGTAATTTAATGTTCTTCAAGATGAATTTTCTTTATTACTGATAATTTTCTGAGTATTATGAATGGTATGTTTCCTTTCATAAAATTCCATAATTAATTTTTTTTACATGTCGGTATTGTCATCTTGTATAAGAAAATTTTTCGAATTCCATTTTCCTTAAATCTGAAGTTTTTCTTAAAACCTCAAAAGATCAGAACCTATCAAATTCCTACTTCCACAATCATCTCATTTGTTAGATCTGATCAAGAGTGTTTCCAACATTGGATATTTTTTGGAAGATGAATCGTCACTTATAACATCTATAAACTTACTCCCTGATGGTTGTCCCACATCGAATTTCAAAGCCTTGTCATACTGAAACTCTGCTCCTCTACTTATGGCTCGTTCCGAATATAATAGATGTCCTCTAATCCAAATGTCATTGGAAGCTTCTACTCCGAAACAAGTGTCATCAGTTGTGGAAATATCTAAATGGTTAATATACAGAGAAAGGATAATAGATCCGAAATTCTTTTCTAATTATTATTGAATTATCTCGAAAAATATCAATTCAATGTCTAGGAGAGCTTATATATATCCAAACCGAAGGAACAATATCCGGTTTATCCATAGTTAGTGGTTGAAATATACGAGTCCATAAGTTTCTTTAACATAGGAGGGAGATAAATGTTTTTTAAGATCTATTGAAAAACCTATTCTCTTTCTTACTGTGAGACTGAAAACATAATTAGAATTCTGTATGAGGGTGAAGCTAAGTTTGACACTGATATGCTACCAGATGTTTCAGGATATTCTAATAAGGAAAAAGGGAGACAATTTCTTGATATTTTAGATGTGAAGACTCCTTATATTATTCTTATCTCTACAAATATCCAGATTTTTGAGTTATGATTTTAGGGATTTCTCATTCTGAGAAAAGGTGATAAGGATAACCTGAAAAAGAGTGATATTTATGCTTTAGACTATCCGATGAATCTCAAAAAGATTAATCTAGTGAAATATAACTTACTTAAAATCATGAATATTAGGTATGGGACTCTCAAATCTTAAATAATCATGTATCCAGTTTTTCTCTCCAAGATTATTATTCTTTGTTTCGAATTGTTCAAAATCCATAGTATTTCTAAGACAAGGAATTTCAAAGTGATGTTATTGAATGATTAAACACTGAGGATAACGAATGTTTGTTTCTCTAGTGAATCAGGAGATTTTTATAATATATCTAAAGCTGAAATAAATGCCTTTTCAAAAAAATTATAAGTGACTGAAACTTCCAAGAAGCGTGGTATGAAGAGAAAGGTGAAGGAACTAGAAAATAAAGAAAAAAATACTTGTTGTTAAGGAAACACAATCAGTACCACCTATTCCAAATAATAAAAATACATATCTAGATGATGTAGTTTTCAAATTTATAGAAGATAATAAGAACATGAAGAAATTTGAGCCTATTTTTCGATTTTACGCTATTGAGGAAAAATATTTATAGTTGAAGGCTATTGAGGATCATGAAAAGTAAGATAAATAATGGAAGAAAAATAAGAAAATTACTAAAGGCATTATTTTTCAATCTCTTGTCAAGGATGCTGATAAATATTATGAACAAGTCTCGATATGATAAATATTTTTTCATGAATCACTCCCTGTGACTCTAGGGATGAAAATGGTGATTCTGGAACGTGATGAAGAAGAAAAAATTTAGCAAGAAGAATAAGTGTAAGAATAATAATAGGAAGGAAGTGATGATATCAGTGATATGATAAGAAAATTAGAATAATATAATGAGAAAAAGAGTCCCTTTGAAAAGTAGACAATTTGAACTTCTCAGAATGAATCAACAAAAATAATTTCATAATGAAAAGAGGACGAAGGGAAAGAAGAAGAGAATAAACCATTGGATTGAGAAAGTAGCAACCATAACATCATTCAACTAGATGTTCTAGTGGCAGATGATAAAAAAGAAAAATATTAGGATGATAAGATAGTTCAACTATCTGATAGTGAACATTAATATCCAAAAGAAGTAGAGAGAATTCCGAAAGCTGATATGGGAAAATAGGTGTTGGTTGATACACCTAGGAAATATGTAGTATCAAAGAAATATGGTTTTGGTTTTTCAAAGAGAAAAGATAAATAGATAGAAAAAGAATCCTCACCAACCAAATAATATGATTTGGAATCATACTACCTTAGTCATGGCATTGTAGTCCAGTCTTTGAAGAAACGGGTTGATACCATTCCCTTATATCCGAGTATAAAATCGAGTTGCCCATATGCTTCAACACTCGATTAATCAGAAATTGAATTCAGTTTCCATTATTATTGATAAGTTTTTCTGGCTTGATGTCAATTTAAAATCTTTCTTAATTTTCTATGAAGCCAATAAAATATCATGAAAGGAAATCAAAAAGTGTTCAAGGAAAACAATTGAAGTAATGAGAAACCTTGATGATTTTGAAGAAAATGTGAAGGATTATTTTAAGATGGAAGTTCAAATATCATACTAAAAGTTTTGAAGAGATGTTATGTCCTGAAAAAACAACATGGAAAAATGAAGTAATATATATGAATTGGAAGAATATTTTATATGCTTTGAGTTTGAAAAAGCAAAGAGATCTCTAGAATTTAGTTTGAAGAAAAGCACCGTAAGCAAGATGATCTTTTGGGAGCTCAAGAAGAAATTCTTCAGGCTCAGGAAGAAAAGATCAAAGCCCTGGACAAGGAAAATGATGATTTAGATCAGCTGATCAAGCTTGTTTAAGAGAGTCACAAAGAGATTAAGAAGCTTAAAACCATTTTGATTAAATTAATTTCGAAGGATAAAGAAGGATAATTTTTCCCAATATGACCATTTTGTTTTATTTCCTTCTTTGTACAAATCCTTTCAATCAAAATGGAATTTTTATTTGTCTTCATATTTTTTAATATTACTAATATTTTAGGTACCATATTTGTTTAAATTCCCTTTATTACTTTTAAAAATAAAAAAGGGGTAGAAAATAATGATAAAAAAATACTAAGTAATGAAGAGAATTCCCTAAGGGGGAGTCAATCTAAGGGGGAGATCTTATCAAGGAAGATTTCCTTATGAATTAAAAAGTAAAATGTCTTTTCGAATGTTGAGAATAATATATTAAGGATTTCAAAAACTATGGGGGATTTAGTCGTATTCACCATGACTCATAAGTAAAGGGAGATATGTTTTTATTTTTATGTTCATATAGAAAAATTCTATGTCCTTATAATCTTTTTTGTAGGGATGCTTTTTCTTTCCAAAAAGGGGGATATTGTTGAGTCAATAAGGTTACCGTATGACATTTAAATTCCTATATGTTTTGAAAATAACCAACACTCTATCCTTAAGAAAGATCAATTTTCCTTAAGAATTATTTTAATAAGGAAAATTTTCATTCTCTATGAAAAGTTTATCCTAACCTATGTTTTCATTGTTCATTTTATAGTCTCTCTAAATCTAACTCATTTTATTCCTAAGTACAAAATATAGTTTCACATTCAATAATAAGGGAATCCAATAAACCCTGGGCTATAGAGTATTCTTTTTTCAGGATATGAATTATCTAAAATTCATACTCCAAATTCAAAATAAATTTAGACACTGAATTATCTGACATTCAGACTCTGAATTCTATGAAATATAGTCTTCAAATTCTCTGAAATTCAATCTCCAAATTCTTTGAAATCAAAACATTAAATTCTTTAAAATTCTTACTCCGAATTTTTTGAAATTTAGACTCTGAATTCTATGAAATTCGGAATACGAATTCACTGAAATTTATACTATGAATTCTTTAAAACTCAAACACTAAATTCCATAGAATCCAGACTCAAAATTACTTGGAATTGAGACTCTGAATTCCATAGAATTTAGACTATGATTTCCTTACAATACAATCTCAAAATTCCTCATAATTCGAACAAAAAATTTATTAGAATTCCAATTCCGAATTCATGGGAATTTAGACATCAAAAACAATAGAATTCATATTTTAAATCTTTGTAAAACAGAAACTGAATATCCATGTATTTCATACTATAAATGTATATTTGGTTATACCTTGAATTTTATTTATCCTAGACACCAAAAAATAAATTTGACTATGAAAATTCTTTTTCTTTACACTTATTATGAAACAATGTCGTACAATCTGATTCTATCTGACCATTGTTTGAGTGACATGTGTACAAGTCCCTAGGAGAGTGAAGGAAAAATATGAACGTTAGAGGGGAGAGCCAACCATATGATAAGTACCTATAAATAGAATCCCATTTTAATTATCTTAGTATAGATAA
This sequence comes from Viscum album, assembly GCA_963277665.1. Taxonomy (NCBI): domain Eukaryota; kingdom Viridiplantae; phylum Streptophyta; class Magnoliopsida; order Santalales; family Viscaceae; genus Viscum; species Viscum album. Next base: position 511,620,712 of record OY728134.1, read on the forward strand.
TCACCTGTTGTTCACATTATAGATTCCGTGATGCTGAACTGATTTCTAGAGAGAGAGAGAGAGACTCTAATGTTTTGTGCAGTTCTGAACATCTTGTTCAGATTTCTTCATATGATTTAGATTTTTGCTATGATAAATCGAGGGCTTTCATGGATAGGAATATAGGGGTTCTGACTAACTAAATTTTTTATGACTTAAATGGATAGGAATATTGAGGTACTAATTACCATAATGTTTGAGGGATTGCAGGGATAGCAAGACAGATTATGATATTTCTATCAAGGGGTTACCCTAGTGTGGTTAGGATAGACTTTCTTGAAATTATAAATCTCGGGATCTTTATCCATGGTTGTTTGATAACTTGCTATTTGGGTTAAAATATTTAATACTTGTTACTTGTTTTGTTTCAAGTTTATTTCCTCTATATTTTGATAATGAAAGAATGAATAAACTTCTTATACATTATTGTACTTTTGTTTAATCTAATATGTAAGATTATATTCACTTTAAGGTAGAATCGTTTCTTTGTAATCATTCCTTATGTTTAATTTCTAGAATCACATTTCTATATCCTAATATGTTTGTAGAACTAAAAGTGGTCTTGTGAATTTAGATTTTATTGCTTTGTTAAACATAGTTTTCCATAAGGTTAAAAATGATCATTTTTAAACATCCAATCCCCCTATTTTAATTGAGAATCTACATCATTATTTTGATCCTACATTAGGTTTTTCTGGATGGATTTCCAAAGGTAATAATGATGGATCCACATTGAAAAGGGGTTCACTAGTTCACATTGATGCTTCCAAAGGTGATGGATCTTATCCTCATGTGTAAGGGAATGGTCAAGTGGCTATGAAATATCTGAGTGGATATAAAACTATATGTCCTTATGCACCAAATTATTAACTAAATGAACCTAAGGTAAGGCATATACTATTATAGTAACTATGTTTATTTCATCCACTACGGTGCAAGAATTTTTTGATAGAGGTGTTACTAATTATTTTTATATCATAAATGTTGATTGGTGTGTTGGGTTTTCATTTAGAACTTATCATTACTTGTTTGATGTTTCCACTCCTTTGGGAATGCTATGTGTTTTTTTTCAAAATTTCCCATATTTTTAGTAATGACAGCTAACTTAAATGTGGTGTGGGATTTCATGGTCCTTGATCTAAATATCCTTGAACTAATTATTGGAATAGATTAGATGATCAATTTTCATGCCCTTATGTATTTTTATTTTTCCATATTTAGTTTTTATATCATTATGGAGACTATTATATCAGTCAGGGTGAGTGGGATTATAGATATGGGAGGGTGGGGCATATTATTCCTTATACCAGAATAGTCTAATGTCAATTATCAGAAATGTTTCTTGATGTTGTTGGACGTCATTTGAATAGTCCTCTTCTAGTAGTGGTGAGTGAATACCTAGAAGCAATTTTTGATGGTTTTTATGGGTCTCCACCATAGAGAGAGTGTCTCATTTCACTATTAACAATTTTCCTAGTATTATTAATATTTCAATGCCATCCTATCATATAGAACCTTCTTAATGAGTAGAACATAAATTCCTTCTTAAAAATCTCTAAGCTAAGGGATTTTATTTTCCATACATCTCTCTATCTACTTCACATATCATATTTGATAAGAAGTCGTGTAAACTCCTTACAATTTTCATATATTATAAAAAATTAATTCTATTTACCATTATGAACCAGTATCCCTTTATAATAACTGATTCCCTCTTTTACCAAAGTAAATGGTCTCTTCAACATTCTAAGATTGACCTCCATTTGGGGTACCACTAGTAAAGAGTCTAAGAAGTGTATATACCTAATATGTGATTAAGGATCCAGTTTGGGAATATTATGTTTTTAGTTATTTCATTTACTCTCACTACCTCTCATATTGTGTTTATGCCATTGATGAACCAAATATTTTATCAGTTCTTGGTATTATTTTTAGTTATTTTGTAAATTATATTTTGGTGTAGCACATTTCAGAGGGGAAACAAATAGATTATTTGGATATCATCCTTAGGACCATGAGAGAATATCACATGTAAGGTAATCCTTCCATGTGTGAATTTTGGAACAATGATGTGATGTTTCTAAGGAACTATATTTCTTATAAGGTTGTCTCTATTAATCATGAAAATATACTAGTGTTATTGTCCATGAAGAATCCAAGGAAAGTATATAACAATTAGAGCCTCATGGTTTTGGATATTTATTACATGCATTTTTTGGGACATATCTGAGCATGTATCTATGATGATAACTGTAACCCACACGGGTTTTAGTTTTGTATGGAATAAAAAATGTTTGAGATATTTTGAGGAATTTAAGGTAAGGTTTAATCCAGCTTCAGTAATGATACCTATTGGATCATGTTTTGGTTATGATTTATTTTTTGATGCTTCTTGTATGTGATTGGGTTGTGAGTTGATATAGATAATGTAGGTGGTAGACTATGGTTCTCACCAATTACACCCTCATGAGAAAAAACACCCTACCAAAGATATTATGTAAAAAAAATGATCATTTCACTCAAAAAATAGCATCAAAATATTTTTTTAAGATAGGTTTATAATATATTTTTACCGTAAGATCTTGAAGAATATTTATCTCATTATTATCAGAATGTTCAATATAGATTCAATGTGGAGTATCCTTAGGCATGTGATTTTAATATTTATTAAACTCATATGAAGTGGAATGTGGAAAATGATGTGTTGAGTACGGAATTACTAAATAAAGACACAAGTTATTAAATTTTGTATATTTCTATGATGTTAAGTTTGTAATAATGATATTGGGAGAGGATAATGTTTCTGGGAAGGAGATCTTGGATTATACAAAGGATGACTAATCATTTTATGATCATATTAAGAATTAATATGTAAAAAATACCAATTTATAATGCTTTGGAAAAATACTAAATGGTGGGGGTGAAATTGGGTGATAGGTCTTAGTTTCTTATTGGTTATTTTTGTTTCCAATGTTGGTTGGTTGTTCCTATATATATTTGGATGGAATTTTTGGGAATTGAAAACCAATCAGGTTGGTCCATACACCCTGGGACTCCATGATGAATCTTGATCTGAAACATCAGTATTGGTGGCTAGGGATTAGGTTTCTAGTTATATGATATGAATCATGGTTCCATACCCATTAGAGAATTAATTCATAGAACCAGATATCGTTGGTCAGTTGTAAACTTTTTGATGTTTGATATGGTAGTGGGATGGTATTTCTATAAATATTTCATTGGTTTACAGGGGAATCCATGATAGGAGTATATGATTTGGGTTATCATTGATAAAACTATTAAAATGAATTAATTCTTCTCTTTCTAGGATATGAAGAATATAGATAATCTTAGGGACTGGTATGGATATGTGGATATAAATAACCATGGGGTTCCCTCGGTAGTTTAATCTAATAGGTATCTATAGATTACATCATGGTTTCAAAAATGTTTGCAAGAGGTGATGGGTTCCTAGTTCAAATTAAGAATGGAATATCATCGACATATGGACAGGAATACTAAGTGAGCTATCTAGGATCTAGAGGATATTATATGAGTACACATGCTTAATTTTTTTTGTACATAGGAAAACAAATTTCCATTAGTTGAATTTTACTTTTAAAATAGTTATTAGGATTTTATTAATATGGATCCCATTTAATAATTGTATGGTAAGACATGTAGATCACCCTTTTTCATAGTAGAGTTGGGAGAGTCATCCATGGTTGGATGGATCCTTGTTTAGGATATGAAGGAAAGGGTGCAATTGATCTGGAAGATATTAGTCATGATATATAGTCATCAAAGATAATATGATGGAAATTTTTATAGTATTTTTTGTGTTAAATTATTGATAATGATTTTCTAAAATTCTCTATTGACTTTGGACACCATCCATTGGGAAACTAATTTAAGTTGGCATTCAGGTTTGTTTTCACCTATGAGATTATTGAACGACTTGGAATGGAGGTCTATTGATTAGACATTCCATATCATTAGACATCGATTCACAATGAGTTTCATGTTTACCAATTGAGTAGGTTTCCACAAAACCCTTCAAAAATGATTATATGAGATGATTTTGATCATGGGTATAACACTTTTTTGGTTGATCAATCAGTTCAGATTATAGATTGTCGAGAAAAGGTACTACATGGAAAAATGTCTACCCTATTCCTTGTACTATAGATGTAAACATTGGATATCATTGACATGTGGGAAATTAGAATAATTGATGGGGATTTAGTGGCCTAATCTTTTTGAGATTATTGGATCTTAATCACTTTCTATGTACATAAATATTTTATACTATGGAGAACTGTGATGCCCTCCGAGTCCCATATATGATTTAGTTTGAGCTGGTTTTTTCCTTTTAGTTATTCTTAAGGTTTTTGTGAGATGGGGATTGAATGTTTTTATATTTAGATTAAGAGGTATTAGAGAATAATTTAGGAACACAATTAGTACTAAAAGTGTGTTAACTGTGTGGTATAACATTTCATTGCCCCAGATTCATTATTCATTATTTAAGCATGGTTAGTTAAATCATGTGTCATTCCTAGTAAAATGTGTAGGTGTAAAAGTGATTTTCAGGAGGTTTCACAAGGATTGAGAACCATTTTCTGTAACCATGAATATCATCTCCATGAAGCCATACTTTCTATTTTTCAAGGGATAGAGTCCACACACTACTTGAGCATAGTTTATTTAACAGTGAATCTTAACTGTGTAGCCTAATCAGAACATTTAAAACATATAATTTATATATTTAATATTTGTAATTTTTATCTCTAATCACCCCAAATATAAATTTGGCTAGAATTAAACCTTATCCAACTCTCTAGAGGCTTGAACCTTTGGAATCATGAGAGTTTTCATTCATTCTTAATGGATATCTTCATGGTATGGTCCATTTAGATCCAATTTCTAGTTATATTTTTATATTATCTCTTGATATCCACTCCTATTGTCTTGTTGGAACCAAAATGGGTATGGGATTGAATATTTTAAGGGTTTTAATGATTTTTGATTTTGTTAAATATATATTTAGTCCAGGGACGAGCCAATCTACAAATTCCCAATCTATATTCTCAAAGGTGATCAGTTTTCATCTATTTTTGATGTAGGTGTCTCTATAGAAAAGTTCTTAGTCATTAATTACATGATTTTTTTTAATCCCAATTGTTTATATTATAAAAATTAATGATTTTATATTAAGGTATAATTGATTTATGAAATCAACGTTTTCATTGGGCTTTTCATTAAAAATGTATTTGTGCACACGAAGTGTTAGATTAAATACTATAATGGTGGTTTTGATTCAAAAGTTGAATTTAATTCATGGAAGATGTGATGGTTTTTTATAAAAATGTTTATAAATTGTGATCAGTTATTTTAAATGGTTTTGGTTATCATGTCACATGGGGAATATTGGGTGTATCGGGAAATAGACATTCAAAATTTAGTGTGTGTAACAACGTTATAGTTTTTAATTCACTAGATATTTAAAGGACATGATATTAGTTTTATTAACATGATTCTTATATTTGTGCTTCTTTATATGTATGAGATTGTATTCTCATAGTCTATATCCCAAATCTGGTTCACTATCATTTATACTAGGTTTTACACATGATGGTATATTTCATGGTTCGTTTCTCACTTTATTATCTTAGAGTTTACCCATGGTTGGTATTTCTTTTCCAATCATTCTTTATAAAATTTAATTGTTAAATTATAGGTTTTTATGTATATTATAGGATATTATGAAAACAAAAGGCTATTTTATAAAATTAATAACATTTAAACTTTATTTATAAAATGGGTTATTTATAAAGATAATGCTAACATTTTCATGGTATTAGAATTTTTATATATTCTTTGGTGAAATCCTACGGGTATTTTTTCTCACACACTAATGTTTCCTTTTGGAATTTTTAGAATTCATTTAGATGAAATCTTATAAAGGCAAGGGTGTCTTGTAAAGAATTAGATTTTTTATTTTTTTGTCTGGTTTTTATAGCGATATTTTTTTTGATGGATGGTCACATGGAGATTAATATTCTATATTGATTTTTTTACTTTTCGGTTTATCGATTTAGGATAGAAATTTTATATCTCATGTATGGTTTTTTTCTTTCACTATGTAATCTTTTAGTTTTCCTTGTTACAACTACAAATGAAACTTATTTTTGTTTCATTGTTAGCGTATACCTTATCTGGGGCCTAAAAGGGTGATGTGTTAGGTTTAACTCGGATGGTTTTTTACCGCTAGGGCCTTAGTGATGCTCATGAGGATTGGTGTAAATAGTTCCTCCATGAGTGTTAATTTCATGACTACCTGGTAGAGTGTCAGGGGTTTATGGATGGTCTCAGTTGAAGATTCCATCACAATTCAGGGTGAACAATAGTAGATGAGATTATTATGGAGAGGGAGGCCAATATCAGGAATAGATTTTGATATGTCCATATGGTGAGAGGTGGAATCATATAGGGATCAGAGTTGAGTGGAAATAAATGATCAGGTTCAAACCGGATGGAGGTGTCAGGTTTCATCAATGCATGGATCATGGAATGGAAAAGTATCAAATGTATCTTTTATACTAGAGTCATTGGGGTTATTATTATGTATAAATTTTTATGTATTTATATGTTGGGGAGTTAATGAATGGTCATCAGGAGTGATTTACTCATTATGGGTAACATGTTGGTAAATTTGATGGGTTTCGTTATCAGAATCCAAGAATAACTAATTATTGAAATTTTAATTTCTTCTCAAGTGATATTGAAATGGAAATTTCCAATGTTTTTTTGTTGATTAATATAGTAGGAGATTTTTGGGTTTAAATTTACCCAAGTAAAATGAAAATGATTGTATTCTTGTGGTGTGGAGTTATGTATCAGTCATGGGCATCTACACATTAGGCAAGAAGGGTTTTTGTGAGTGTAGAATAGAATGTGGAACTGTTGTGGTGGCATTAGGAATCTAGTTTTTAAAATATGATATGAATACCTAGATTCCTCATGGGATGATAAGTAGAATGTAATATTTAATGATTTATTGAGTAGAAGTAATGGATTCAGGTTCAATGATTCATTAAGGTGATTCAAGGATGATTTGTAAAATTTGGGTCACTATATGTGGAATAGTATAATGAATGTTTTGATGGTTGAGGTTCTAACCATGAAACCTCATTATGAGTTTTGTATGTAATGTATTGGACATTTTTAGGTGATCAACTTATACCCCAGAGTGTGACGACATCATTATTAGGTAGGTTAAATGATGTGAGTAGTGGGATTCAAGTGTTTTTCAGGTCAGTCACATGAGGATGAGAAAACATGTGTTCATAAAGAGTGATGGATGTTGTATGACTCTAACCACATATGTTGAGTCATATTGGAGATATAGATTTCATTTTAGAGTTTAAATTTATCTTCATGTAAAAGTATAAGTATTCCTAGCTTATTTATGGATGTAGTTTATATTCCCATCCAAAATAAAATTTTCTAAAAAAAAGTGTGAAAACATTTAAAGATAATTATTGAATATACATATGTTAATGGAGTAAGAAACTATATAGGGTGCATCATTGTTACATTGGAGTGGTTTTTCCATAATCAATTCTGATGGTGGAAATCTGAAACATCCGATTTTGATGGTTGTGAGTTGATGTTTATAGTTGGGAACACCATAAGACTGGCGGGTAACCAAATAATGACACCATCATTTATTAAAAATGAATAGGTAAGAAAAATATAAATGTGTCAAATTTAGTGATTTTTCTTGGTTAGTTTTCTGATAGATTGAGTTCACTGAGTCCAAGGTTGTCCCGTAGAGGTTCATTGTGTAATGCCCCGACCCCAGTTACCCAGAGTCAGTGCATTATTACAAAACATTGGCATGATCACAAGAAAGATCACGTCTCGAAATACCGATTAGTTTAGTAGCCTTGGAATAACTTGATATATTAATAAAGTTTACATTACATAATAAAATGAAAACTACAACAATATAGTCTCCATATTCCACACTCTTATCCCCTCATACTATCCTTTCAGGTCATTCATAAATTACTTCTTCACATCTTAGGAAAAATAAAACATAGAAAAGGGGTGAGCTCAAATGCCCAGTAAGGATAACAATATAGTGGAAACATTCATGAATAAGACTAAACATTTAAGGCAATGTATAATTAAACAAAAGCCTTTTAAACTTTAACACCAACATAGTATGGAAAAAATAAAATGAAATAATGTCATTTACTTATTCACATTGATAATATACTAATCGAATAATCTCATGCAATATCAATAACCACTTTCATAATGATGGAATGAATAATTCCAGACTATAATAACCACATAGCCAAGGCCTCATGCCAAGACTACAAATAATATTTTGTCAAGGCCTTGTGCCAAGACACTAGTTTGTCTCATGAGACCTACTGATGCATCGAAGAGCTATAGCGGGCTCCACCCATCACTTACTATGTCCAATGCATTCCCATATGAAAATTTTTAAACATAACATAAACATATGTTTTAAAACTAGCATACGAAATGTCAATACTTTCTTCATAAACCATGAATGGTATAAAAATAACACATCCACAGTAAAACATATCACAAAACCATCAATTCAATACAAAAGATTTGTATCATTATAAATACACTTAAAATAATCTTAAAATCCATGAAATGATGTTGACATAGATGAAATCAAAAATATTTGAGAGAAATATCTCTTTTCTTGAAATCATTGAAAAGTCACACATTTATAAAGGAAGTAATTTAAAAAAGATTTTTGAATCAATGTGTCCCATACCACTTTGAAACTTTTGAAAAGAAATATCATTTCAAAACATTCATGTCCATATAAATAAATCCTTAAAATCATTTTGAAGACATAAACATTAATTAAAAAGAATTCGAGAGATAAATCTTTAAAACATTTAAAATTATGTTCTTGATAAAGAGTACCTTTCACAAATTCTTAAAATATTTATTTTGAAATCATTTAAAAGTCAAATAATTATAAAATAAAACATTTAATTTGAAAATATTCTTATAAGCTTCTAAGGGAAGATTCAAAGATTTTATAATTGTGAAAAACAGCCGCACCCGCCGTATAAGTTAAAAAAAACATTCTTACCATAATTCTGTCGAAAAGGTTAAAAAGAACCTTGTTTGGAAAACGACAGAAAGATTCCTTTATAAACCTCTTATAAAAAGTCAAACAAGGGTATAAATGACTTTAACCCATATATTTTTAAATAGTAAAAATGTTTTGAAATACATTTTTAAGAAACATGGATGGGGATGATAAATATGTCCTAGTAGATAATTACGTATAAACAACCTCAGATAAGGAAGAGATTGTGAAATAACCCTTTCCTTGTAATTGTCCTTGGTTGGGGGTAGATTAAACTCATGTATAATGGTGAAATATTTTTTATTAAATTATACAAGAATCATATACATTAATATGATATCATATATGATTTTTTAACATCGATTTGTTAATAATATCTTAGTATTATCGTCGTTTCAGGTGTTAACTTACTCATTTTATTTTATATGTTTTGTTACGTAAGCCATGGTTGCCATGGATAGGTTGTATCTTATTCATATCCAGAATTATATAAAGTCCATAAAAATTATTTATAAATCATAAAATGATAATTATACTTGAATGGATATGATGGAGAATGAATCTCATCGCGTTCGTGGAGACGGTAGCCCGTACGTACGCACGAGCGACAATATCATTCTTTTGATATTAAAATAATATATAATTTTATGGTATATCATATATAAAGAATAATTATTATGTTATATTTATTATTTACATGAATTACACATCATTATTATACCCATCCAAATAATAATGTTTTGAATAACAATTACACTACGACGTGGAGACGGTAAGCCGTACGTACACATGTATGGTGACATGTCATTCAAAGGATGGATAGAATACTGAAATATGGTTGTACCATATTTATAATAACATCAATTTATATATAATATACTGGAGTTATTATTTTATAATGGTAATAAAAAATAATGAAGAAGTGGAAGAAGAAAGGAACTTGAAAAAGAGTGGTGAAATCATTTCCTCTTCTTCGGGTTCTTACTTTTGATTTGATCAAAAGGGCTCTTTAGGTTGGCTTTATGAATAAACTAATGCCTATATGATGAAGTGAGGGAATTTTAGAGAGTAGGTTTTCAAGGGTTGTCCGAACCAAAAGGGTTTTAATGTGTGAATTAGTGAGAAGGGGGAGTTCCCTTTTATAAGAGGGGTGAGGGGCACCTTTGGAAAAGCTAGAAATATTATTTTATAATAAATTCATATTCGGTTTCTAATGGATACAAAGTGGATTATTTAAATGTTAAGGTGGGGATAGGTCTAAAACAACTCAACTAATAGAATTTAGACAGGTTTGGGTCACTATATGAACCTTATTGTTAAGTATTAACTCTTAGTTAATTAGTTTCACTTTTACAATGTCTTTTTTTATTTTTATATTATATTTTTAATAAACAAACTATATACATCCAAGAGACACCCAAGTGGTCCATTAATGATAAACCTATCAGGATATAAGTCTCTTGGCCGAACCTTAGATTTTTAGGAATTTAATATCAATTAATAATATAATATTTGTTTTAAAAACTCTTTTATGTCAATTTTGACACTATTCAATAATTGATTTTTGTAAAAATCATAACAGAATTATTACTTCAAAAAAAGTTAATTAAATCATTCCTAACATGTCATATTAACCTCTAAAATTATTTTTAATTATAAAAACTCTCAAATTACATTTATTTGGGTATTTATAATATCATTTATTCTAATTTTTCACTATTATGGTAATTACTGCATCACCAATATGTCATAAATAAATTAAATTACTTAATTGTCTAAATATTATAACTTAAATACCATTATGTAGTAAATATTTTTATATTTCTAATTAATATTTATAGTCGAAAATAAAACATATATAACCCTATGTAAAAAATGTTTTTCTAAAACATATATGCTTGTGTAATTTTTGTATTCATTTTAACTTAATTAAAATAAAGTGTCCCTATCACTTACAAGTGGCTCCATGGGGTCCCAAAATCGACCCAAAGATGCCCATGGTCGGAAAAGTATCAACCAATAAGGTTAGGATGCGTTTTAGGGTAATTTGTTATTATTATAATATTATTTTTTAACCTATATTTACCGGATTTACGCTTCAACCATGGTAAATAAAATATTTACCGAAGTAATTATTCAAAATGTCTAAAAATAAAAGTTACATATTTACACAATTTGAACATCCTGATTCCAAATATGGAATCCATTTTTACAAATTCAAAACACAGAAGTGGCAGAAATTAATTTAAAATTAATTTTTCTTGTTAAAACAAAAAGTGTGTTTTTAAGAGATAATAACTATCAAAAGATTAACACTTGTTTATGTCCGGTTTAATTATGAAATTTTTTCCAATGACAACAATTGTATTAAATGTTAAAAATATATTCTAAATATACATTAAAACCACTCATATTCATAATTTATCACTACTAATTATTTTTATTAATAATGTTGTTTTTAATTAAAATTTAGTAATTTTCACTATTCATCAAAAAATAAACGTTATCCAAAAAGTACCAAAATCTCACCCCAAGACAAATTAGATATTACGAATCCAAAAATGAAGTTCATTTTGAGAGATAAGATTTATAATATTTTAAAATTTAGTTATTATTATTCATTACTGCTAGTTTGATTGGTTGTAATGTGTGTTAGAACTCGAAGTTTCGTACAACACACGCTACTTTATTATTCGAAGAGAAGCCTACCATGGAAGATTGGGGTGTTACATTGTAAATTTTTTTATGTCCCCATTCTAAAGAATAAATTTATTTATTCATATTGAATATATAAGAGTTTAAAATATTGGATTTAAAAATGGTACACTATTAAAGTTGTTAAAAGTGCATTTTTTGAAAAATACTTCTTTTATCTGAAAAAAGGAATTTGTTCTTACATTATGTCTAAGAAACTCATAATATAAACTCTAAAATTATAAGGATTATATAAGGTTCAAAATTTAGTTAATACTATTCATATCCTCTTTTGAACGGCTTGTTTGGTAAGTCATAGTGTGCTTGAACTCGGTGTTACGTGTAGTGCAAGTTATTGAATTGTTTTGAAGAAGTACATACTATGAAATCTTGGGGTGTTACACATTGTGCATTATGTATGAAAGAAAAATGACATAGAATGGGTAACTGATGTAGGTTATTATGTGTGGTTGGATTACCATAGTTAATTCTCATATATAAATAGTATTATGGTGGGGAGTTTTTAAAGTCTCATATCAGTGTGGATGTTTGTAATTCATAATAGATATTTTAATTTTAAAACTAGTATAGAGGTCAGTTTTTATATACCACTGTCTTGTTTTGGTTTCCATGGGATGTAACCCCTCTAAGGAGGAATTTTTGGGCATTTAATGTGGTTCTACAGTGGTTTGGGAGCTATTTGAAGCACTCAGAAATGATGATAGGATTTAGGGAGATGCAACCTAGGGGATTCAGTGCCACCAGCTAGTTAGCTAGAGGATATCATCTAGCCAATGTCCTTTATATAGGGAAGAGGTTTTTCCTAGGCCCAGCAACTGGATGGTGAGTTTATTTCCAACTAGCCAGTGGATTCATTGGGTAATTTTTTGATATAAATAGGGAAATGTTCCATTTACCCCCATCAAAACCATTCATTTATAACTCAATAATGGTCATGATTGAGTTCATTTATAGAATCCTTGTATCACCCATACCCTCTACCTTGGTAATGATGGATCCTCACAATTTCTTGGAAATTTTCTCTTCTATCAATTGAGATTGGGGACTTGATGTGTGGCTAAGATTACTCTCCCCTATATTCTTATATTAGTTTTATATCATGTTTACTTTTGATATTTATTATGTATATTCCCTAGTAAATGTATTAATTATTTTAGTTAGTAATGTGAAATGGTAAATCACTTGATTATATTGAATTGGTACCCAATAATTTATAATTCCTAAAGGAATATATAGTTTGGAAATATGTTTTATATAATGGATTAATTTATATAATAAATAATCCTTGATTTTGAAATTGAAAATTAATCCTAATATATGAATAAATGACTATAGTTATAGTGTCATTAGGATTAATTAGAATTTAATGAAATGAATTAATAATTTATCAATGGTTTATAATTATTTGTAATTCTTGGATATTTCAAGAAATTATCCTTGTATTATATATGAAATGTGTTTCTTGGGAATGTGAGGATGAGTGTATGAATTACATATGTCAATCGATGGATGAGAATGTTGGGATGAGAGATCATATTCATTGTGACTTATAACGACATGGTATGGCTTGGATGTGTACTTAGACTAATGGGATACCTGATGATTTAGGATGAATGTATGAGTGCTCAGGTTCCATTAGAATTATCATATGAAATAGTTGGATTCCATGTGATGAATGATGATAGGTAATTACGGGATGAGTGTATGGATTCCAATTTAGTTATTGATGGTTTATTAATAATAGAATAAGTGCTTATAGTTAATTTGATACGTCATGATACTGGGGAATTATAGGCTGAACAATATATTCATTGTGATTATTTACAGTCCCCATGGTCATCAATCCATGCTAAGAGACACCCATGCACTGGATTATGTTGGTATAGTTAATCATAGTCGAAAACCTAGAGATCGACAATTGTATATTTTGATCCCATTTTTCATCATGGAGCCTTTGATTTGGGGGATATTTTCTATTATTAAGCTAATGTGATAAATTATAAAAAAATTCATCCATAACACTTTCTTATGAGTTTCTTATCACACTAGTTCTCTTGGGGATACTATTGGTTGTGGGCTAATAATTTACAATCACGCCATACTCCAGAAATAATGGAACACCGATACCATAGAAGACACTTTTATTTGACATATTGAGATGTATAGTGAATGGAAATGCATTGATTAATTTTTTCTTTTAATTGTATTATAGGGTATGGATGATGGGGCTATGAATATTCAGGTCCAATTAGGGATATCATGTTAGAGTCAATTAACCTTTTTCCTTTCTTTTGTATCACTTGCCCATGGGGGTTCCAATATGTATGACATATTTATTTATTATTGCAATTAATTTTTTATTTATTGGTTGAAAAAATACCAAGATTTATTGTGTATATATATTTTATATATTTTATTTTATTTATTCTATTATCATACTTGGACATGAGGGAATAACCTCCCATTGGTAACCTCATGGTCCATCACCGCTAGTAGGAACAATATGGCACATGGTGAGGGGAACTTGAGGGATTCTGGTGCATAGGTCCGAGGCACCAATCGAGTGGTACCTTGGTTAGGGAATTACATCAGGAGGCCTTAGGATCACATAAAATTCTCAAAGAGGTGTTATGATGTTTTTATAAGCTAAGTAATGAAGCATCCTATGTATCACTATAATGGTAATTTTAACCCACACAATTAAGGTAGGTGATAAAAATAAAGTTATTTTTAGGGAAACATGATGATGATATAAAATAAAGGAATTTAAAGAAAATAAGTAGAGTATCTCAATTAGAGTTATATAAGGAAACCTAAAGGATAATATTTTATTGACGGATATGAGTAATGTAAGTGGAGTAACTCATATTGTCTGATATGAATAAAACAAGGAGTGTATCTTATATTAATGAATATTATAAAACCAAGAGAAGTATCATAACATAATGTATATGGGGAATCCAATATCATTTTCTTCCCCTATGTAGATGATGTGATACTTTTTAATAATCTATCCAAATTATAAATATTTCATGGAGTGGAGGGTACCCTACAACCAATAATATTATATGATCCTGACCTTTTATATAGATATCAAGAGCTCAATTTAAGTTACTCCTAATTTTTTTTTGAGTTTATACTTTTTGGGTTTCACTTGGGGAGATTTGGGTTGAAAATGGATAATTTTTAAAGGAATAAGGGCAGTTCACGATTGACACATGATATTCCCAAATTGTGCTCATAGGCCAAGAAACTGTGCAAACCCAAATAGATTGGATTAGATGGATGGAACATGATTTTTAAAACCATGAATCCTCTTAATTGTAAACATGTGTCCCCCCTTAAAAAATTCACATAGTACGGTTCATGTATAGGGAAAACTATGTGCCCTCTACATAAAACTGTGCATATAGAAAATTAAACCCTTGAAAAATCATTAAAATTTTCTATACCACCATCTTATATCCCTATACACCCAGGCATGACCCTAAACTAATTTATCTCATTTTTGTAGGCTAATGAATATATACAAATTCCCTCCAACCTTAATTCTAAATGAATCAAATATCCTTTTGTATATATCAATCTCTCTCAATAATATATTCTCATACCATGTGGTTTCCTCTCTCTCCCATTTCACTTTGAAGGTAAAAGGGGATAGTTTTCCTTTATAGTTGATGGTTCTAGATTTAGGATTGGTGGATGTCGATTATTTTTATGTTGGATCTATTTTTTGGAAATATATACCATTATTCTTCATGATATTGGTTGTTCTATTTCAATGGGGAATTTCTATTGGTGACCGTCCATCAACAATATTGAGGTAGATGGTAAAAATTAAAAATTCCATAGTCTTTATTTAATTTTGTGTTTGTAATTGTCAAATTAACTTTTAAATGATTAGGTAATTTCATCAGTGATTTAATTTATTTAATTTAAATTCCTTGTGATAATAAATTGGGTTGAATTTGGGGAAATTTTAGTTTTCAAAATTGGATTAATTATTTTTTTAATTAACTAATGGAATTTTATGATAGTGGAATTTAAGTGATTTTGGGATTTCGTAACTGGTCAAGTAATATGATTATTAATTAATTAACAATGATTATTATGATATGGTGGGATTAAAATTAATTGGTTGATGGATTATATGACTAAATAATGAAAAATGTTTCAATAGAGAATTATTCATACTACTCTATGTGATTAAATTGAAGAACCATGTTTGTTATGATAAATTTTAATTGAATACCATGATGTGAAATTTTGATAAAAGTGTTAATGCTCACTTACCGTGAATGTGAAATATGTTATATATCTATGATTTATTGATATACTAGTGTGGGACACAGATTGTTGATCCAAATACCCGTATGTGATTGACTTATAAATGAGGTGTAAGAGAGGAACTAATGCTCGAAATACTCATGGGGTTATAGAAATGGCATTCTAGGACCAAAATGTTGGAATTAGACTATTGTTCCAGTTGTTCATGATATTAATTGAAATTAAATGATAACTAATTACCATGGTATTATGATATGTGATATCCCTTCGGGATAGTTCAAACTCCAGCACAAGTTAAAGTATGTATTGATAGTATGCGAGTCTTTGTGAAACTTAGGATTGATGTTGTTAATTTAATAATAACTGAAAATGTAATAAGTTTTTACTTAGGAATTATACCTTATTATATAGATAAATACATGAATTTTTATTCAGTATATATATTTTAGAAAATATTTGTGGTGGCCTAGTGAGTTTTACTCACACACTACTTGGGATGATTGATCGGTTCCTAAATGGATTTGATGGTAACCAGATAGGATAAGGTTAAGAGCCCTATTCAAGATGGTTAATAATGGATAGAGCATGAGTAAGGGAACATGACATGGTGTGAGTACCCAATTGGGAGTTTTTTAGTGTATTTATTTTGTTTTTTTCACATGACACTTGACATATATTTTGGCATGACATATCTACTGCTTTAGTTTTGGATATTTTATTCATATTTTGGCCATCATGATATATTGGTATTATTATTATTATGGGTATATTGTGGGATATTTTTAATTTAGTTTCATTGATGTAATACATTTATAAATAATATATAGTCTCTCTAAGATATTATTAGACCCTCATGGCTAGATGACAGCTTCCAGAATATGGGGAGGTGTACTTGAGGTCTTATGACCGACCGACTTGGGGAACAGATGTGTGGCACCTAGGTTGTGATTTCACAATGTGGTTTTAGAGGTGGTTTTATTTTCTTTTAATTTTTCTTACTATTTTCTAAAAATATACTAGAGAATGTGATGATTTGGTACATTGACAAAAGATCGTACATGGGTGTAGCTAACCCATGTATGTGGAAAACCCAAGCACTCATGGTGGGATTATTGTTATTGTTGTTTTCTATTATGATTAGATGCTATTCAACCTGAAGTGATGAACTTTTTGTGAATGTGATTAGTTTTTGATATTTATTGATGTCTGAATTTTGGAATTGTATAGAATGAGAGTTTAGTATTCATGCATCATTCTAGGAACTCTTTAAATATTGTTACATGAATCAATTTCAGGAACACAATGAAAATAATTTTCGAGGATGATTTGTTAATAAGAATGTTATTTTCATACCTCTAAGAATTTAAACGAAAAATGTTCTGAATGTGAACATGAATTTTTTAAAAGGTTTTATTTTTTGAATAAATGGATTTCTAATGATAAATATTTATAATTATAATGATTTTAACTATTTTAACCATGAACTAGATGTATGATGGTTATGGGTAGAGATAATTCAATGATTTTGACAATATAGTGAGGTCTGGTGGACGACATGTTACAGAATTATTATGAATCCTTCTTATGTAACTGTTTTTAGGATATGTAATGTGTCATTAGAAGAATGTTCAAAATTGTACATAAATTCATCCATGATCATTCTTGTTGAATGGATGAAAAGAGGTTATGGCTGGAGATGATCCACTTTTAGTGGAACCAGAGGCACCATTAGAGCCAAGTGGATAATTTGAATAAGAGTTCCTCGAGAAATATTATCATTTTATATTGATTATTGAATTAGACATAGGTTGGGGTTTGAAGAGTATATATGATTGGGCATGGGAGTTTTAGTTGAATCGCCCTTTGACGTTTAACAAAGAGGGTATACCTAAGTATGCTGAGTAATTTACCGAGTCTATCCAAACGATAGTTGACCACAAGAAGACTCTTATTAAAGAGAGTAAAATTGACTACTTAAATGTTATGTGGTTACGAAATGCATTAGAAGGACACCCACACTCAGGATGGAAAGTTGGACAATATTGTGTGGTAAGACTTTCTAGAGAGGTTCTTGCAGTAATTTTTCCTTGAGATGCTCTGTCAAGAGAGAGAGACTGAATTTATGAAGTTGACTCATGGGAGTATATCCAATATGGAATATATTGGTCAAAATATAGATATAAAATTATTTATTCAATAATTTGTAGGATATGATAATATGAATGTGAAATGATTTTAGGATGGGATAAAATTTGATATTAATTCCCAGGTGAATATCATTCTCCTAAAAAAGATTTCTAACGTGGTGAATTAGGATCTCATTTCTGAGGGGAACCAGAAAGAGTGTTCTGCTCTTGGATAGGAGGTTTCGTCCTGATGGTTAGGAGGTAATAATTTTCAGAGTAGTATGACTGATTATGAGAATGATGACTAGAGTAGTGGAAATAAGAGTGACCAGATGGAATGATCAGTTACTCATGATATTACCTGAGAGATAAGTCACAAGTGTAATAGATTGAGTCAATTTGTTACAAGTTCCCCAACCTCAAGTAGAGTTCTGAGCGTACATAATAATTTCATGTATATAGAGGATTGGTAATATCCCACTATCGATGGGTTATTATGGTGAATCTAGGAAGAACCATTATTCTAGAAGGGGGTCTTCAACCCCATATATATACGGAAGATATATTTGTACTAGCTATTGAGGTTGAGGTTGGGGATATGGAACTTTTGGAAAAGAGCACCCATTTCAATTGGGTGGTCCAACTCAAGGGACTCATAAATAATAATAGGGAAGAGGGGTAGGACAGTTGCATGATGTTTAGAATATAAATGTGCATATCATGGATGGACCATAAATAGTAAAGGGAACTCTTATGTTATCTTCAATGGTATCTAATACCTCATTTGATACTAGTTTCTCTCATTATTTTATGTCTGGACAACTTTTGATGAGTTAAGTTTGGAAGTGGTTTTGTTGAGTGGGGTAATGGTGATTAATAAACTTTTAGGAGTTTAATCAAGAGACATTTTTTTTGTGAAATTGGTGTTCTCTCGAATCTATGTAATATCATTTTCTTTTGGATATTTACATTCTATATTTGTCAATATATCACCTAATTGTGGGTGTTTATTTTTTGTAGAATACTGACCCCTTTTATATTTTTAGCACAAGTGACATTTAATACTATTGCGGGTGACAATTATATTAACCACAGAGAGTGGGCTTTCAAAGCGGAATATTAAAGGCCAGTTCACCAGAAATTGGGGGATCTCACCACCCATGTTTCTAGACTATTCCGTGGAGATAGAGGTACAATTTCATATGTATGACCACAAATAGATGATAGGTTCTAGGAAATGTTTGCTAATATATTTTTAGGGCTTTCACATGAGAGATATGTGGAATTTACTATTGAGATCATTTCATGGTGTTGAACTATTTTCTATTCGACCATACATAATAGAACCAATATAGTTTCATGATCTCAACACTAAACTAGAAGTGTTGACAGATAAGGGAGTTATCCATCAGAGTATTTCTGTATATTTTTCTCTAATTATTTTCTAATAAGGATCAAATGACTCCACTCATATATTTTGTTTACCAAAATTTTAATTGGATGACAGTGAAGAGATGGTGACCTCTTCCATGTGTTGATGATCTATTTTTATAGTTTAGGGAAGCATGTGTTTTCCCTAATATCAACATGAGATCAATGTATCATCAATTCATAGTCCGACCCTCAGATATTCCTCAGATTACATTCATAAGAATGCATGGACATCATGATTTTTTTGATTCTGTTTGGGTAGACAAATTATTTGGTTGTGTTTATTGACATAATAAATAGAATAGTCTACTCTTACCTGGATTAGTTTGTGGTATTGATTTTTTGACATCTTATTGTACTCCAAGACTCATTATGATCATTTCCAACATATTAACAACGTCTTATGTATCATGAGAGGGAAAAGTAATTAGGAAAGGCTAACGATGTTTCAATTTTGGATTGATCAGGTACACTTATTGGGTCACGATATCTCATAATAATGTTTTTCAAAGAACCCAGATATAGTTTCTGTAGTGATTTCATTAGGTAATCCCTAGAGTTTTTTTGAAATCCATAGTATCTAAGGTCGGTGGGTAATTACCAGATGTTTATCAAAGCATTATACCATTTAGAAGCACCACTTTCGGGTTTCAAAAATATGGTTATAATGCATGATTTTTCTAGTTTATTTGATAATTTTTTATATTATTTGAAGAAGCACTTCAAAACAACACCAATTTTGGTCATACCCCAGCCGGGTAAGGAGTATACAGTGTTTCATGATTCATCAATGGCTGGGTTTGGAGCAGCGTTGATTCAGGGTGATCATGTTTTGGAGTATGGGCACAGAAGATGAGGCAAAATGAATGGAACTACTTTACAAATGACCTTGATTTAGCTATAGTTATTTATTCCTTAATGTGTTGGTGGCATTATCTATTTGGTGAAAACATTACAATGTATACAAACCATAAGACCATAAAGTATTTAGTTTTACAAAAATATTTGAATCTATAGTAGTGGAGGTGGGTTGAGTATATGGATTGATTTTATTTTGATCTAGAATATACAACAGTGATGGGGAATAGTTTTGATGATTATTTGAGAATGGAGACACCAAATTAGGTAGTTTAGGAGTGTTGTTTTGATTAGATGAAGATGAATTTTATAACTGAGAAGAATGATTTTGTCCAGGATGATCATGAGAATATGAATATCATATTAGTGTTTGTGGAGTCTATAATGTTGAGATAGACAAGGGAGAGGAGGTATTAGGAAATGGAATGTTTTCCCCTATGGGAATGCCTTAATTGTGGGGATTCACCATTATATTGAACCGTTGATGAGGATGATATCATATATGTCAGGAATTGGGTAATTTGTTCCTATGAGTATGCAAGAGTAGATGATACATGAATTTCATACCTCAAAGTGGGTGGTTCATCAGGGTTTTGACCAAAATGTATCATGAACTACATTATATATATTGATAGTTGAGCATGAAAAGGGAAATATTAGGGTTCCTAACACGATGCTACTTTTATAAATAGGTAATTTCTAGTAATCTGTGTGTTATTAGTTTACTATTACAATTTCCAATTCTATAGTGGAATTGGGATAATGTTTCCATGGACATTATAATGGGTCTCCGATCATCTCCTCAAAAGAATGACGCAATTTTGGTTGTTTTATACTAACTAAAGAAAGTATCACCTTTGAATCCTATATAGAATACTATCATAGGGGATCAGTTGGGAGACAAGTATGTCTAAGAGATAGTAATTATAATTAGGGTTCCATGAAATATAGTTTTAGAATGTGTCAAATGTTTTACTTTGTGCTTTTGGAAGGGCTTATAGATGGAACTTGGTAGACAAGTTTTATTCAGTATGGAATTTCTCCCAAAAATAAATGACTATTCAGAATGTACTATTTATGTGATTGACGGTATGATACCATCATGTGTTATAGACATTGGTGTGTCTTTGTAGTAGAACCTAACACTTGTGATGTTTTCCTACAACAATAATTACCAGGAAATGATACAGATGGAACCCTACAAGGATCTTTATGGTAGGCCATGAAGATCACCTTTATGTTGTATAGAGGTAGATGATTCAAAGCTGTTGGAACTAAATATTGTGAAGGAGATTTAAAAACATATTCATATAACTCTGAACCTTATGAATATGGCTCAATGTAGACAGAACTATTATTCTAATAGACATTTATGAACCCTTGAGTTTATACTGGGTGATCATTTTTTCCTTGATGTGTCTCCTAGATTGGGTCACCATTGGATTCAAAGGTAAGGAAATTTGATTCCAAGGATGGATAAACCATTTGAGGTGGTGCAGTGAATTAGTCCAGTGGTCTTATTATTGAATCTCTTATATAGTTATACTCCTATGCATGTCATTTTTCACGTGCCACAGCTATAGTGGTATCATCCTAACCCATTTCATGTGATTATTGTGGATGATTTTGAGCATTAGAATCATTCACCCTTCGAGGAACATCTAATACATGTTGTGGATCACAATGAAATGGTGTCGAGGGGAAATATTGTGTTAACAATTCATATATTGTGGCAACATGGGTTTTTCAATAAAAAACACGAGAGAGAGAATTGAATGTGCATGATCAGTGGCCCAATCATTTTCACATGAAATCATTGAGATGCATGGGAGTGCAGCTTGAGGATGAGGGGTTATAAGTCGAGGAGGTTGTAAGATCCTGATATTTTATAGAGATTTCTCAAGATTGTCTTCAAGTAAACATTATTACTTATATTGAGTGTATCCAAGTTGGATTTTCCATTTGGGTGTTTTGGGGTGAAATTGATGAATTTATAATGGAAAAATGGTAGTGCATGGTTAGGGCATGATTTTCCAAAACTGTGCACCCATTCTAGAAAACCGTGTGAACCCAAACAGACAGGATTAACATGGATGGTGCACGATTTGAAAAACCATAAACCCTATTAGTAGTAACCACGTGACCCTTCAGTATAGGATCATGTTTATGAGAACAATTGAGGTAAATCATGCATGTTGTATATGAAATTGTGCAGTTGGAAAACTAAACCCTTGAAAATTCATTAAAATTTTATTAATCCCCCATCTTATATCCCTAAACACCCTCCCCCTACCCTAATCCAATTTCAATCAAATTTTGGGGATTTGAAATGGAT
Organism: Viscum album; assembly: GCA_963277665.1. Taxonomy (NCBI): domain Eukaryota; kingdom Viridiplantae; phylum Streptophyta; class Magnoliopsida; order Santalales; family Viscaceae; genus Viscum; species Viscum album. Next base: position 511,643,657 of record OY728134.1, read on the forward strand.
TTCAAGTCCCTCCTACTAGAATTCTTGATGAATCAATGATCCGTTGACTGATATTCACCTCTCCTAGTAAGAGATTCTTATCTTGTGTGGTTTACTCTCCTCCTCTCTCTCTTTCTAGAAGAAAAGTTGATTATTTCCTATGTTGTTAATAGTTCATGATCTAGGTCTAATGGATTTTGATTATTTAGTTTATATATCTAGTTTTTTGACTTATATCTTGTTCTTCAACATGATCTTGGTGGTTCTGCTTGAATTGTGGATTTATGTTGGTTAACATTTGTCAATGATTTTGAGGTTGGTGGTCTAAATTTTACATCCCATATTTTTTTTCAATTACGTGTTATTAATTTTGAAATTTTCATTTCTATGATTGGAAAATTTCATCATTGATTTAATTGATTTAATCAAATTTCCATGTGATAATGAATTGGGATGAAATTATGAAAATTGGAATTTGTGAAATTGTTATAATTAATTGGTTTATTAATCAATGGATTGTTATGATTTAATAATAGATTGAATTTTTGGATTCTGTAATTTATCAATTATTGTGATTGTGAATTAATTTAAAATGATTACTATGATATGGTAGGGTTTACAGTAATATATTAATGGGTTACATGATTAAATAATGTAAAATAGATTAATGGGGAACTTCTCATATTATTTCATTTGATTAAATTGATGAACCATTTTTGTTGTGGTAAATTGAAATGGTATAACATGATGTTCTATGTCGACAAAATGGTTAATGTTTTTTACATTAAATTATGTGATATACATGACATATATGGGATTTATGGAAATAAGAATGTGATAATAGGTTGATGCTCCAAATACCCATATGTGATAGATTGATAATAATTGTATGAGATAGGGATTGATAATTCCAATAATCATGTGATATAGACATGGTACTCTAATTCCAAAAAGTTGGAATTGGACCATGGTTATAATTGTCCTTAATATGAATTGAAATTAAATTATAATTGATGACTATGGTATTGTGATATGTGATATCCCTTGGGGATATTTCAGACTCCCACATAGGTCAAAGCAGGTATTGATAGTATGGGTATATTTATGAACCCATAAGTTATGCAGTAAATTTTAGAATAATTGAAAATGTGGTAAATTTATACTTATCTATTGTATGTTATTCTTTATACAACTTTATACATTGTTATTGAAAGGATGTTGTTTTAGACGACATTGATGGAGGCTTAATGAGTTGTACTCACACCATACTTGTGTTGACTAATGAGTACCAGAATAGATTTCATGGTTATAGGAATGTATAAAGGAAAGGGAGCTATTATAGATGAATGATATGGGGTGCAATGTGTATGAGGTAATTGGATATGCTGTCGGGACCCTCTTGGGAGTTTTCAGTGCATTTATTTTTGGGATTTCATTTGAAACTTCACATGTATTATGGCCTAAAATATCTACCACGTTAGTTGTGTATATTATATTCCTATTTTTTTATCATCTAATATTCATATTATTCTGTTTATGGTTTTATTTTTTCATAATTTTTATTTATTTAAAATGTTGTCCTGATTTGATAAAGTGCATATATTCTCCCAATGATCAATATTAGACCATCAATAATTTTCAGCGACCTATGGATTATAGAGAGGAGCTCTTGATGTCTTTTTACTGACCAGCTCGGGGAACCGGTGTGTGGAACCTGGGTCGGGACATCACACAAACATTGTGGTATAATTTTTTAAAGTGATAAAATTTTTATGCAATATGTTATAGTACAATAAAATATTTAAATTATTGAAAATTATTTATCTCTTCAAAATGATGCATATAAAACTATAAATAGAATATTTCATAATGTGGGAATATTTAGGTAAATTATTATATGCAGATAGACCATAAGAAATAGGAAATAAGATGATTTATAAGGAAAAAAATTCATATAAAATGGGATTCGTGTATGAGTTGATAGTGTTTTCAATTGTAATAGATTTTAGGGCCATTAGTTCATGAAAGGATTTGGAAAGTGGTACGCTAAAATTAAATTCTATAGGAATCCTTCATGTTCGATTTAATGTGGGAGGTAAAACAAAAATATTACATGGTAATGAGATTATTATGAATGACTTACACAAATACCTTCCCCCTCTCCCCATAAAAAGATCATAAAAACGTAAATGATTTATTTGAATGTATCCATAATTGAAAAACATTGAAAAGGATTTTATTTTTCAACTAGACTAAGTGTGTTATGGGTTTTCATTGGTGAGTCTCATAACCACCTATATACAATTGAAATAATAATGGATATACAAGGTCATTAAGTTTGATTTAATCAAAGCCACATATGAAATCTTTAGAAAAAAAATATTATATGACCATATAGGAATACAACTTTGTGGCCATGAATGATTACATATATGTAGTTTCAAATAAATTAATAACCATGAATGATGTTTCAAATTCATCAGAGAATATCATTATGACACTACAATGAGATTCCATGATTTGAAAAATATTACACATTGTCATGAATATCCATTCTGACACAAAAAAGGCTATTCTTTCTATGAATTGATGGATCTTCATTGATAATGATGATATTTCTTCACAAATAAATTTTTTTTCCATTTAACATTATATTATTATGAATCCCCACTTAACACGACCATAAAATTTGATATGTGTATCTTTTTTATGTCTAGGAGTTGTGAAATAAAATATTATATAACATACTAGAAACATTGTTATAGGGTCTTTTAGTGGTGTTTTTTATAAGGCTAATAATTGAATAGTATAACATAAAATTTATATTTATTGTTTCAAGAAACATTTTAGTAAGAAATAAATGAAATACATATCCTACCCTTGACGAGAGGTTCTCATGGTCATCATCAGATTGATATTTTTTTAAAGAAATATCCTTAATTTAGTTATATATAAATCAAATTGAACCTGGAAACCCGATTTTATTCTTCTCCATTCTTAAAGATACATTTCTATTGAACTAATACATATGTAATTTGATTGATTAAAATATCGTGGATTTTGTGTAAAAGTTAGTGGAAAACATTTTTTATCTAAATATAGTTATATATTAATAGTTTTTTACATATTAATTTTCTTAAAGGTAAATGATAAAATAACTACATTTTATGAATATAAGATATATAAATTGAATACATGAGATAAAATGGATAGATTTTAATCCCCCATAAAAAATAATTTTTTTATATTCATTCCAAAAAATACATGCCAAGGACTCAATAATCTAAAAAGGTATCTTTATAGTAAATATATGAACTCATCGATTTTACTATGTAATTCATAGTGTAATATCCTATCCATAATAATAGAGAAATCAATTAACATTGTCATGTTTGAGTCAGAATTAGCTAAGAAACCATAATCGTTAGGATACCATTAGAATGAGTTTAGTTAATCTATTTGATGGATTTTGAAAGTATTTTCCAATCAATTATCCATGATTCATATTTGATACTATCAACGTGATTATATATTTAATTAGATATTTTGAGAGGAATAATAAAGTGGAGTAAAATCATATAAAACTATGGATCTTGAAACACTAATGAATACAATATAAATATCAAAAAAGGTAATAATTTATTTGGAACACATTTAGTAATTTTTCTTTTATATAATGAATGTAAAATATTATAATACGAATAATAACCACTATTGCTAAACATATAGAATAATAAGAATTAGGTTATTATGGAAAAAATACTGGAGGACAAGGGAATCATCGTGAGTATTGGTTTTATAATAATTATGAGTAAATGTTACACCCAAGCAAGTTATGATATCTATAAAGATCGTCAAGATAAAGTCCAAGGCATCTGTATATTGGATTCCTTCACACAAGGTTTGAAGGAAAGTAGTATTATAGGAGAGAATGTTTAGGTACTACTGAATAACATAGTCGATAGACTAAGGAAAGGACTTAAGTTCTCAAAGACACGTGAACAGAATGAGTGAATGTATTTTCACACTATCAAAATTAAATTTATACACAACATAGGAAAATAAATACAAAATTACTATTAATGATTATGAAATAGGTGATATTACCTAGCTAGGGGCCCTAAAATCATAATAACTGCCCACAACCTTGTTGGGAACAGATCCTTTCCCCTAAATTATTCCATTAATACATAATTTATCATGGTTTAATTTATATATAATAGAATTAGGGGGTCATTTGATCCATAAATCATAATATACATCCTTTCTTGGAGGATAAATTTTCATAGAATGATATTTAAGAGAATCAATGAAATGTTATTGGTCATTATTTTTTAGAAAGTCTAAAATATCCCTATATTTTTATGTGAAGTTAATCTAGAAGAGAAATATTCTTTCATAAATTATAGTAAATATTATTTTCACATCAATATATTTATTCTGTTTTCAATGGATCCCACACATGAAATGAAATAATAGAAAATGGATGATTTTAGATTGATAAAAAACACAAAAATGGTTATATCAAAGAAAATATAGACAAAACAGATATAATGTTTCAAAAGTAAGATTTAGGTTTAATATATTATACTGTAATTACATATAAAATCATATAATCAATAAAATATGTCATATAAATGATATAAAATGATTTCTGACACCACTTAGGCATGATCTAGGCATAAAATTAATTCAAATATTACTAATAGAAATGTTTTGGTAGTTTTTTGAAACTATAACCCCTTATATATTGTACTATAAAAATGAAAAATAATATTAATAATCCCCTCCCATCATAAAAGTTCGCAATGTATTTACTATTTTTGGTAAGGACTTGTGAGTTCTACGCTCAAGTGACATAGTAATTGTACACAAATTTAAGGATTATAGTTTTTAGTGAAATAAATGATGATAAGACAAGAATATTCCACTCCAACAACCTTTAATGTAAAGACAACAAATTCTATAGGAGGATTTTATTTTCAATATTGGAAAACTATACATCAGATGTTGAATTATATATAATAACAAATTATTTATAAAAAAATCCTAGAAATCTCATGTCATGTATTATTGTTTTAAAAATAAATTCATGTATTTTAAATGGTTTATGTATTCATGTATCCATTTCCAAATTATTATAAATATGTATAAGTATTCAAAATCAAATAATTATTTATGACTAGAATGTGAATTATTCATTGAAATAATGATATGATGATTTACTACATCAAACAATTTGATATAAAAGATTACTTTAATGTAGTAGAATATTGGAATACATACATTTTCTTTGAAGTCGTTTCTATAAAATTATAAAAGAATACATTTAAAAAAATTGAATAATTTAGGATGATTGAGTTGATATAAATGGTAATGTTCGATACAATTGTATATAACGTATGAGAAGAAAATAAATAAATAATATTATATATATGATAAATGATCATATCCCAGTTATTTTTTTAAATGTAAGATGTATGATCTCATACCTTAAATGGAATGTTTTATTGAATGAAATAATAGTGTAAATAAGTTTTACTTAAAAAAACCAAGGATTTTGTATCTAGGAAATCTTTTTTTAGAAATATAGTTTCTAAGAGGATAGTAGGAGTTTTTTTAAACATATATAAGTTCATTATATAGAAGATAAAGGATTATACATAAATAATTAAATGTGAATGAAAATTTATATCATAAATTAATTTAGGACATCATGGAGAATAATATTCATTATGTAAAAGGTGACATTAAAATTTTATTACCAGATGACATAAATGAAAATTTAAAGATGGATATCTTCCAAAAGTAACAATTATGTTCTTAAAAAAGCATTATATATAGGCAAAAAAAGATATTATTTTGTAATATTAGTTTTTGAAGTTATTGTTTGGAATATAATTTTTAATGGAGTGATCATGTGGATTTTTACTTATAATTTAAAATTATTTAAATATTATTTCATTATATATGTTACCTACTAAAGAGTTGTTTTGAGAGTATTGATCATATGTTTTCATAGATATGTGGGAGGGATTATATAGAGATATATTGATTGTAATAAAAAACTAAAAGTATAAAAAAATAATGCCTCTTGGGTGGTTTTAATACATTAGTTACTAATATTGATTCTTATTATAATTATATTGATATTTTTAAATATGTTTCAGAATATATAAAAAAATTTATTTTATACATTTGAATAAATAAAAATAATTGAAGAATCAAAATCATTTTTTCTGATTAAACTAATTTGTTCATGCTCCATTACACAATTGCGAAATAGAATACTAATAGAAAACCAATGACTCCATCCTCCATGAGTTTGAATGGTCCAAGGAAGGATTCACTCTTCCTAGAAATTTTCTACTCTATCAGTAAAATTTAAATGGTGAGGAGAGCTTTGACATTGAATAATTTAATTTATTGAGTCCAAAAATAAAATCAATAACACAAACATTCATAAACCATGGGTATATTTTTATACACATATAATGATAATCCTTGATTATTAATAATTTCATTAAAATTAATCTATTAATTGAAAATCTTCTATAATCAGTTATTAGGATAAAAAATTAGTCTAATTATCATCTCATCATTGTGATAAATTGTTTACTCTTTAAACATGTTTTTTCCATTATAAAATTACTCCCTAAAGTAATTTTTTTTAGAAAATAACTTTAATGGGTTTTGCTGGAACCCTTATAGAGTCACTATACAAAAAAAATATTATAAAAATAAATCATCACTAGTCCATTACAAATGAAATTTAAGATATTAAATACAAATAACTTGTGTAAAATCATCTTGTTAGAGGAGACCCTCTTCTCCATATCAACATAAATAAACTCCATAATTAAATAGTCCCTCTTTTACCTAGATTTGATGAAATATCCCATTTATATTTTCTATTCATTAAAAATGAGGATAAAAATTTGATCTTGTCTGTTAATCTATATTAATTATTCCTCATCTATATCAACTCATATCACCATTTTACACATTCTATTTTTGTCGTCTATTGAGAACAGAAGGTTTAAATCCTCTTATGGAACCTCCTCCTTATAGTGAATTAATAGGTACAAAAACTTTTTTGTTTCTCTCATATCTTCCCGTTTGAACTAATCATAGAGGAATGTAGTTTTAGGAGCTTCAGGACATTGAGTAGCCTTGGTAGGATCCTATGTTCTTATTATAGATTCCTACTCTCTTCTTAGTGCTTGATTATTTCTTAATACCTCCTTTTATAGAAATAATCTATTTTAGGTAAATTGATCATGAATCATTGATCCATAATAATTCTTCACTGATACAGTAAACATCATTTTTGGTAGATTAGAATAGTTCATCTTGTTTATTGTTTTTCTCTATATAGAATCATGATTCATCACCTCTATTTCGTTAAAATGTCTCCTACATAAAATTGACTTACATCTTTCCCATCTAAATAATATTTAGATCTTCCATATACATAATCATCTACCCATATTAGATTTTTTTGAATTATCCCCCTTTATTATTCTTCTCTAATCACTCAAACTATAATACCATGTGAGTGATTTAATTACATTTTTATTTTTTAAATTGTTAATTCAAATACCTTATTATCCTGAATAACCATGTTCTCTTCTCATAGAATCTTAAAACCTATTGTCGACATGACATCTATTTTTGCATCATACACATCATTATAATCATATAGGGATGTTGAATTTCTATTAACTATATACATATATTCAAGACCACCATGTCCAAATTTATATTCATACAATGGAATGGATAAAAAATCATAATCAAATATACCACATTGAAATGTTTAAGGGAATACCACAACTGCAGGATCCAATGCATTACTAGATTACCTACAAAATGACATCGAAATGTAATCGAGGGAAAAACCACACCAGCTATAGAAGTTAAAAAATTAAATAATCTAGAAAAAAAAATCTATTAGTATGGGAGGTAATTGATTTCTGGATATCTCCTTCCACACATCTTGATAATAGGTATACAAATCATGATACCATCTCAGACCAACCTCACCCTCTAAATAGACACCTTTCAATATATTATTACTATAACTTTTACGGTACCTATTTCCCTAATGAAAAAATTATGAGCCATCTCTAATTAGTAAATATATATTAGAATATTCATTTTGGAATTCTTGATGAAGGTCACCTTATAGGTTTCATGTCAAATAATAATCACACAAGAACCTGAATTGAAACTTTTAGTGACTATAAAATTCAACACCAACCTTCATCCATATAGATTCAACATGAGGCTTAGAAAAATCCACATACACACAAATATTAGGATCAATAGAAAGATTTGTTTTCACTCTACTACATAATAACATAAACCCACTAACAAAATGAATGAATGTTTTCATGAATGTGAGGTTATTAAAAGAAATAATTTTAACATTGGAATCCTACCCAAATAACTATCGAAGGGTTACCACATTTCATATGAAATTTATTGTACTATATAATCAAGAAGCAGTTCATACCGTTAGTATGAAACTAGACTTTATTCCATGGAAAAATGTGGTTATCTTTTATAGAAATGTGAATGAGAATATGAAATAGTAAAAACTATCAAATCATAGCAGACTTGTATAAACCCAAATAACTATTGATGAAAATGGTGTAGGATTCAATTTTGGGCTGCCTCCCTTATAATGAAGACACCAAAGTAATATCATTTAAAGATTACAAATTAGTTAATTAACGATGTGGTAATGGAAGCTTTAATTCCCCTAGATAAAGTGAATAAAATATAAAGATGTTTGAGGTGAGTGGAATAGATAGTATAGAATCTATATCCATGAAATCTGAGAAGGTGGTTTATAATTTTAAAGATTAATTGTTAAAATAACCCCCACTCTCTTGGGGGCATGAAAATCAATTATAGTTGTCCCTCAAGAAATCACAATCATAAATCAGAGTAGAGTAAGGTTTTTGGGATTTTATAATTACATTAACTATTATCAAAAGAAGCTGGAATATTCTAGAAAATTAGATTACAGTCTCATAAAAAGTGAATTTACATACAAATAAAAATGTCAAAGTGACCCTTCCTATATGATGGTTTATCTTATCTCAAACCCTGACATGGTTTATATTGGAGTTGGTTCCCAAAAACTAACAATATTTATTAATTTTTAGAGCATTTCAGGTATATAGATTGATATATAAATTTTTATTCTTATCATATTGGATTTATTATTCTATGAACCATTAATTTTACTATGTCCTTAGAATATTTTTTCCATCAATTGGATATAACATTAATCATTTAAAATGATAACCCATATATTCCATGATAATACCCATTAATAATCTATCTTAATTTCCAGATATATCATATTGATATGAAATAAATAATGTCTGACTAGCAAGAATTGGGAGATCACATGAATTGACATTATTCTAGAAATTTTATCACTTGAGGATATCAATAAAGGGAGATCAAAATGACACACCCAATAATTTGAATTTCTTGAATAATGTGTGCTATTTGAATTCTGATCTATTAGAATGTGTTTTATTCCTTAGACATTACATTAGTGTTAAATTATATTATTAATAATATACCATTATGTGTGATTGAAACCCATGATAAATGATGATTTGGGTGAGGTGGTATATGAAAAATAGGAATTAAGTTATATAACATTAAATAAATGTCTAATGGAGTATATTTACCTTACTTGTAAATAGAAGAAGATATAACAATCACTTTAATTAAATAAAAGGTTCTAAATAAATTTTATTCCCACAATGATATCTTAAAACTAATTTTAGAATGTAAAATAAATATTGATCAAATATGAAAGATGATAAATCATGAATCAATCCTTTTTGAAAAGATAAAAAAAGGCAAAAATAGATTTTATTTCATTGTATTATTCATAGGAGGTTTTATTTGTGATGGGACATATTTTATTTATAGGCATTATGATGTGGTTCTAGAAACATATCATGGACTATGGATTGGACCTACAACTATTAAGAAAATATATTAGAGGGTTACATGCTACATGTATCTATAAACTCATTAGACATAGATGAATCTATGTTTTAGAATATATTGATTACGATTTTATGGAAAATATTTATTCATATAATTTTTACTCTAAATAAAATCATCATATTATTTATGTAAAAAAAGTGAATAGGTTTTTATTTATTATTAATTTGCAATATATAAAAATATAAAATTTATTTTTCAAGTTATTTGGGAATATTGTATATTTTTATTTATTTAAAACTAAATATAAAAAATAAAATATTTACTTATCAGATAAGTCAGAAAAGTATATATTTTATCAAACAAATATTATTTTATTTTAAAAGATTTGATAATATTATTAAGAATATTTGGAATGATTTGATTATTTAATAAACTTTTTAATATATTTTTATTAAATATTCATTTTGTTTATTTACGAAATTATATTAAAATAATTCATGTCACCTAAAATAGTAATAGATTTACTATTATTTTAATAGAGTTTAAATGGATTTTTTATTAGTATCAAATTGTAATAAAGTACTAAAATTAAATTTGTTTAATTTTAATCCAATGATTAAAAACTGAGATATGTTATATGTTTAACATTTGAATCAAATTATTTCTAATTCCAATATCAAGACCTAGAGAGGTAATCAAATAAAATAATTACTCTTGTCTTAGATTTCGATAGAGAGAGTGTAAGATATTTCCTTACATGATCTAGAGAAAATGATCTGAAGCACTTGGTTGCCACATTATACCACTCAAGCTATCTAGAACAACTTTTGGTGAATCACGCAATATACACAACATCACTAGAAGAATTATAGTCCATATTTTTAATATAACAACAATGAAAAGGCAATCAGTTAAATGATTATTAGCATAATCAATGAGAGAAAATAAAATTGAAATACAAATTGAAAAAAAAAATAATTAATTAAAATAGTTATTTCTAAATTATTTTTAATGATTCTATTAAAGTATTTAGGTGAGTTTAGTGGTGTTTAGCAGGGGAAAATTTATATTTAAATCACAAATCACTGTTTACAATATATATAGATCTTTTATGAGGTATGAGAAAAATCAAATTAATTGATAATTATCATTAGAATTTTATTTATTATGATTTATCTGAATTGTTTAGTTCTTGTTCTGATGGTCAGGACCGTATATGAACAAGGGATTGTAATTCTATAGGTAGAATAATGATATTGAGATTTAGTTGACATGAATAAGTTTGTTTAATTTCTTTTTATTGATTAATTACTTTTAATTAAAACAAACAATAATAAAATAATGGGGTGATTGATTAGGTTAAAGTGAGGTTTTATTTTTTTATTAATGTGAGTTAAGTTATTATTATGTATAAATAGATATGCCTTATATATTATATATATTAAGTTGTATAATAAAAAATTAAAAAAAATAAAAAAATAAAATGAAAAAAAAACCGAAACATGTGTCCCCACACTCATTTTCTTTTCCTGTCATGCCCCAATAATGATTAAAGGTGTATGTGTGTGTGGGGTGGGAGAGGGGGTTGAATTTATTTTTAAATCAAAAGTCAACAAAACATAGAATTAGGGGTGAGGGAATAACATGGAGAAGTCACCTACACCGACACCCTTACTATTTTTTTATATAGTTATATAATAAATTTAAAGTTTATATATATATATATATAATTAATAACAATTTATAATTTACTGAAATAAATTTTATTAATTTTTAAAAGGTGCTTAAAGAATATATGTTGTATTGAGTAAATAATTTTAAATTTATTAGAAAATAATAATTAATTTAATGTTATTTAAGGACTATCGAGATGTATTTTGTAGTATTAGTCATCGAAAAAATGTATTACATTATGAATGATCATTATGTGGACCACAATGTTTGTGTTTAGATATATTAATTTAATTTAATTTGTGTATTAATCAATGAAATTTGTAATAATTTTTATTAAATTACTTTGGATGGAATATATATTATGTCACCATAGTTAAATTATATTGGGTCATGTGTATCCATATTTATTATTAAATGTAATTATCACTACAAAATATTCCCCAACATATTTAAGAGACTCACTATTAAAATATAGGCCTTTAATAGTGCTAAAATTGGTCTTTATCAGAATTATATGAGCGTTGACTACGAGAGTGAGATTACAAGCCCTAGTCTTTTATCAGTGATTTTAATGAGTACCAATAAAGGGAACCTTTATGAGTAATGAAAAAGGGAAATATTGTTGTGTGTTGTAACAACACACTGCATTACTTGTGAAATATGTTTTAAAAAACATCAAAACACTAGAAACATTTTAGATAACAAATAAATCAACAAATAATATAGAATTTAAATATTATAAAACTAACAACATGAATATAATAAAAAACACTATATTATAGATATTTGAAACATTGGTTCATAAAATTACATAAGTACAAATTATTACATACATTCAAAAACATCAATGTTCATTTTTATTTTGATCCTAACCCTAACACAAGATATTACCAAAAACACCCACCCCTAATCAAGAACAACCGAAAAGATATATAATAAAATGCCTTTGTTAGTAATAATATAATGAAATAAATTAATAGAAAATGTTAATTTTAAACTCAAATTTGAGTCATACCTAGAACAATGAGTTTCAAATTGATTTAGGTTTGATTCTTACATGTCATAACATTTATTATTCATATTAAAGCATTTTCTCTTTGATAAATAATTAAAATGTATAAGTAAAAGCCACATGGGTGAATCCTAGAGGGTGCGTCATATGGTGGGGTTTGAGAGGTATTCATTTTAAGCCTCAACATGTGCATTTAGGTATGTTTTAATTTTATTATTACCCCTCTCTTGACTGATGTAAAATAGATAAGTATATGATAAAAATAGTAAGGAAATCAATAAGGTAATTGAAGAGAGAATGATGAGAAAACAATCTTCACTCATTTTTTTCAGTTTTGGTGATGTTATGCTTGTTTAAAAATAAATTGACAATTATATATTAAACAAAAGCACTTGAAGTCATAACTATCCCATAATTCTTTGGATTGAGGTGTAACTAATTATAACATGTATCAAATTTCTTATGGATCATTTTGCTAATTTATCAAAAAAATACCAATGTGTTTTCTCTGATTTGAGTGTGCAATTTTTTTTACTAATATTTCATTTTAAATTAGAAACACTCACTTTGACTCATACGAGTTATATCATGTCTCAGTTTCATGTGAGACTAATTTTTACACATTAAAAATGACTTATGAATCATTAAAATAAATTATCAAGACTATCTATTTTTGTATTATTGGGTTTTATTAAGTGTCATTTTTGAACTAAAATATCAATTTTTAATAGATAATAGACACATTGTGTCATACCGGGATCACCGTGTATCAGATTGCGGTGCTACTGATTCATAAACATCTACATGACTTATTGATAAATTTAATAATGTATCAAAGCATTACTGATGTGTTCTATTGGTTTTGACTAGGTCACTTATCCTTTTTACAAAAACATTTATGTCAATTTTAAATAAAAAGACACACATTCTGTCATACCGATCACACCATGCATTGGATTGACGCTTGGCTGATTCCAACATGTCTCAAATGTTATATGGATCATTTTTTAATGAATAAAAATAATCTGAATGAATTTTATCAATTTTGATTATGTCACATGAATATTTTAATAAAATGACATTTTAAATTGGAAACACACACATTGACTCATACATGTCACATCATGTCTCAGTTTGACATGATAATGATACATACTCATCCTAAATGACCAACAAAACATTCACTTAAATTATCAAGGTAATCCAAGAACTTTTTCACAATTTTCAATGAGTGGAACTTTTTGAACTAAAATCTATATTTTAAACTGATATCAGGCACATTGAGTCACTACACTCATATCATGTATCATATTGTAGTCTGTATGATTCATATACATCAAAAATGAATTATGTATAGTTTTAATAATGTATCAAAAAAATACAATTGTGTTTTCTTAGTTTTGAGTTATTTTTCCCTTTTTAGTAAAATTAATGTCAAATTTAAATAAAATGAGGTACCTAGTGTCATACCAGTCAAATCATGCATCGTATTTCATTTTAGATGATTTATACAAATATAATATACTTTTGGATCATTTTATTTATGTTTCAAAACAATCTGAATATGTTTGATCAGTTTCAGATATGTCACTTGTCTTCTTTTTACTAATATGCGATTTCGAATTGGAAACAAACACTTTGACTCATATCGGTCAAATCATGTATCGATTTAATATGAGACTTATTCCAACAAATCTTGAATGACATATGAATCATTTTCCCAAATTATCAAGATAATGCAATCATGTTTTCTCAGTTTTAAATGAGTTCCACTATTTTAACTAAAATGATGATCTTAAACTAGTAACAGACATATTGAGTCATATCAGCCAGATCATGTATCAAATTGAGGCTTGGATAATTAAAAAAATCATAAATGACTTATGGAACATTTTCCTAATGTATCAAAGCAATCCAAATGAATTTTATCAAATTGGAGTTAGTAAGTTGTCATTTTTCTAAAACTGATGTCAATTTTAAATAAAAAAGACTCACTTGGAGTCATAAAGGTAACATCATGCATCAAATTTTGGTGAGGATAATTCAGAATTGTCTCAAATTAATTATTGATAATTTTCATAAAGTATAAAAACAATAAAATTTTATTTTATTGGTTTTGATTATCTCACTTGTCTTTTTCTTCTAAAATGTCATTTTAAAATCGAAAAATGATCTATGACACAAACTGACCATATCATGTCATTGTTTTTTGTCAGAATTAATATTATATATTAAAATTTTAAAATTAATTGTTTTCCATAATTTTAAATATAATACAAGCATGTTTTGTTGATTTTTACTGATTTACACCATTTGATATAAATATCAATTTTAAACTGATAATGGACACATGGATTCATAATGGTCATACCATGAATTTTATTTACCTCTGTTTTATTCCTACACATAAAAAATGACATATGTCTTGTTTCTCGAATGTATCAAAATAATGTGAACATGTTTCCCTGGATTTGAGTTGACTAGTTGTCCTTTTTACTAAAATTTATGTCTATTTCAAATATAAATATCCACTTGGAGTCATATGGGGACATCGTATGTCCTATTAAGGTGAGGTTGATTCCAAAACATATAAATTGACTTATGTATCATTTTCCTAAAGTATCAAAAAAATTTGTATGTGTTTGTTTGATTTTGAGTATGTCATATTTATTTTTCACTAACATGTCACTTTCAACTTAAAACACACACTTTGACTCATACACACTACATTTTGTCTCGGTTTAATAGGAGACAAATTTCTACATGCCAAAAAATGAATTTATGAGTCATTTTATTAAATTATCTAGATGATCTATGCACATCTTTTTCTGTTTTCATTGAGTGAGTATTTTTGAACTAAAATGTCAATTTTAATATAATAATAAACACATTCAGTCATATCGGGCACATCATCTATCATATTGTGTTGCGGGTGATTCCTATATGTCACAAATGACATGTGAATTGTTTTCTTAAACTATAAAAACAATAGTAATATTTTTTTATTGTTTTTGAGTATACTAGTTTTATCATTTACTAAAATGAATGTAAATTTATATAAAATTTATCACTTAGTCATTCTGTTCACACCGTATGTCAGATTGAGGTTCAGGTCATGTATACACATCCCAAAGTCTCATGAAAATCCTAACCTCTAATGTTACTATGATTTAAATTCCCTTTATTTTTCATACTACCACCACTATATAATGACATGATGTTATTAACCAATTTTTTGTTGTTGTTAAAACCTATATGATTAGAGGAAGCTCATGTTCCCATTATATCATTTGAATTTAGAAAAATGGCAACATGATATTCCCCAACTCTTCTGGATTTCAACAATGATAATTTGTTTTTCTCTATGAACATTGAGTAAGAATGCAGTGCTAGAGTTCAGCAAAGAAAGGAAATGGAAAGTATGGTAACATTGGAAGAAAACAAAACATGACCTCCCAAAAGATATATGAAAAAACTAAATTAGTAATAGATAAAAATGATGTATAAATTACTGTACAATTATTATATAAATTTATGTGAAAATTAATTAAATAATATGTAGAAATTCACTATTTTAGGATGGTTTTATGCATTCTTGAGGCATTTCCTTGTCGTCATTATCGTAGTTTCAAGCTTCTAGTCCAATCTATCATGATAATGAAGATAATTGAACAAGACACACCAAGTAAAAAAACCACATGAATAATAAAACAATTATTATGTATGGAATACTGAAATGAAATAAAGTAAACAGAAATATAAAATAATAAATAAATGTATTTGGATAATGAATTTAATGTAAAAACATCAAGATTACCTAGGTGATTAATTAGTTGATGGAGCATTGAGGAATGTGATAAATGATAACAATGTAAGGGTGAAAGGGTTTTGAGGGAAAATAATTATATTGAAGTTTTAGTGTAGAAAGGCATAAAGGAAGGAAATACCACCCCAACGCAATCAAAATATTCAACAAGTATAAGAAATCAATAATTATGTGAGTAATACTAAATATTAATATATTAATTATAAATATAAAACAATATATTAATTCTATGGGCATTGATTTTGTGAAATCATCATTATTAACTCTATGATAAAGCAGATACGTCATTGTTTCTCTTCCTTCAAAGGTAGTGGTGGGAAATTGAAGGAATACAATAAATAAAAAACTATAGTTGGGAATGGTTTTGATGGAGAAGAAGTCTATAGATGTTTTTTTGATGAAAGACACAATGGATGGACAAACCACCCCATCTTGAACAAAATTATAGGCATGTATAAGAAGAAAGTCTTATGTCTGTAATTAAAAAAATAAATTAAACATAATTATGAAACAACACATTAATTCATTGGAAAATTATTTTACTGTGGAAAAATCAAGATTAACTCTTTGATTGAGAATAGGCAATTTCATTTCGTTTTCTTGAAATACATTTGAGGTAACTTCAAGATAAAAAATTATATTGATAAAAAATTTCAATAAATAAAGAGTTATTTCATATAAATAGGTGGTAATTTGAGATTCCTAGGGGTGGAACACAGAAATGTAAACCTAAATGATGAAATACTAAAACAAATTATAATTAATTATTCTAATAAAATAATAGTAATTATGGATGATATATAGTTTTTATCTTAAATGGGAGATAATCCACTCTTATAAAAAATGTTTCAAAGTGAGATAAATCTTTATAAGTAAAATTGGATGATGAATTTCAAGCAATGAATAAAACCTATAGAAATAAATTTGTATAATATATTTTTAAAATACAATGGTATAATATTTTTTATAATATACAAGTGTAATATATATTTTTATAATATACAAGTGTAATATATTTTTTTATAATATAAAAGTGTAATATATATATTTTCAATATATATTTGTGTACTGTATAATATATATATATATATATATATATATATATATTTGTATTTATATTTTTTTATTATATATCTTCATTTGTATAATATAAATTTTCATTTAATATATATTTCTAATATAATATATATTTTTGTTTGTATAGTATATATTTTTTATAAAATATTTGAATAATATATAAATATATATTATTTAGAATATATTTATTTACATATAAAAATAATAAATATTAATATATATAAAAATTATTTTTTAATTGAATACTAATTAATCTATGTAATGTAATTGTATAACATATTTGTATAATATATTTAGATAATATATAATACAAATACAGATATGAATTTTTATTTATTTGTATTTTTAAAAATATATACTTATAAATAACTAATTATTGGTTATATTTTTTTTATATATTTTGTTAAATCTATTTGACAAACAATTATATAAATATTTATATCACACACATGCATATATTTATTGACATATGTAAATATAAATTCAATTATAAACATATATGTGGGTATTTGTGAGTATGTAAATATAAATATATTATAAATTTACCATCATATAAATATACATATCATTATATTGATATATTCTAGGTGTCGTGGGCATGCTCTTAACTTTAATTCAATAGACTCTATGTTCATGTCTAACAGGGATGGAATTTCTTGTTTGGTGTTGTCTGTGAGTAGAAGGGTGGCAGTCATTGCATATGCTAGTAGGAGAGATCACTTGAGGGGGAGGATGTCATGTGATGAAGGAGGGAATGGTGTAGATGATATTTCTTATCATTAAAAATTATGAAATCCTTTTTGGGGTCAGTGATCTAATGAAGCAGGATTCAGTTGCTTTGAGGTGGGTGGGTTGCACAGAATTGAAAAGCTGTGAGGGTGGGGGAGTGCATAGAATGATAGCTCAATATCATTTAAACCAAACTTCCCAGATAATCATTGATGTCCATAAATATATTCTGATGGTAATGAAATTATTATAACAAAAAATGAAAATAGATCTCACTAAACAAGAAATCAACGAGTAAAAGGATGAGAGAAAACTAGATACCATTGATTAATGATTTGAATCATCAGAGAGAATGTTATGATAATGAAAACCTTTAAAACATTCCAAGCATGGAATCATTCGAGCCTTGAATCATTCATGCATTGGATTTGAGCTTTGAAATTGTTTGATCCATGATTCAATCCTGGATTCGAGATTCGTTTCAATAATGAAAGGCGGCGGTAGATGGTGGCATCCACAAAAAACATCAAATATCATGATTAGTTCATGAGTGGTTAGGGTTATTTAAATATATCAAGACACTTTTATCATTGCATTTTTAGTATTGATAAATATGGCTTTTATCATCAATTATTACTTAAGAACTGATAAAAGATTTATAATTATATTTATAACTATAACATTTTTTAAAAATATTTACAGAATTTTATATATTTAATATAAATATATTAATATATTAAATACATTCTATATTTAAATATATTTAATATAAATTTAATATAATTTAAATATATAATTAATTATTTATAATTATATAAATTATTTTAAAAAAATAATAATATTTATATCATTATATATTTATATATTTAAATATATATATATGTTTAATAAATATATATAAATACAAATATAATAAATATATTTACTATTTAAATAAATTAATTTTAATTTTATAATTATTATATATATATAATTATATATTTAAAATTATATAAATAGTTTCTAAAAATTATATGTATTTATTTTGAATTATAAATATATATTTATAAAAATAGTAAATATATATTTATAAATATATCTATTTATAAATGGTTTACAAATATTTTTTAACACCATTAATGAATATTTAATCATAAGTGCATGTATGCAAAATATAAGGGAAAATGAATCATTAAAAATGAGCACACATTAACCACATTGAACAAATATAGTAGTTTTATTAATTAAATATAAATTATTTAAAAAATATTGATACATATAGAAAAAAATATTTATAAATATTGAAAATATTAAACCATAATAAATAAATAAAAAAAATAAATAATAGAAAGTTATTAAATTTTCAGCAAAAAATAAAACCAAAAAAATTAAAAGATAAAACATATTAAAACTGAATTAATAAATATATTTAATAAAACTAAAAATAAATGAATAACATTTACTATGATTAAAGACATGATATATGAAATGTACCATGTTATAATGAAATTATAAAATGAATACTATAATATGAATAAATTATATTAGTATCAAGTGTATGCATTTCTATCTAAGATTACATTAATTATGTAAATATTTTTGTGTGATCATTGTATATAAAAATATGTTAATTATGTATATGTGAACTCAATATAACACATTTTTAGTCTATGTTAAATTGAAAATTCAAATGATATTCAATTTTGTGCATTACTCGTTGTAATGACTTAGTATTTTAAATTCATATTGATTTTTAATTATAAACCATTATTCAGTAATTAAATAAATTACTATTTCATGTAATGAATAAATATTTTTTATTATATAAATAATATTTATATACATATATATATATATATATATATTTAATACATATTATTAATTTACATTATCAATAATTTTTTAATTAATAAAATGTATAATATTTTTCTTAATTTACATTCTTTTATTTTCTTTTTTTTATTTTTTATTTTTCATATATATATATTTAATATATACTATTAATTAGTATTTATAATCTACTTATATTTAAAAAAAATTATTCATTTTTTCAACAATTATTAAATTAATAAAAATTTTAATATTGTTTTTCTAATAAACTATTTTTTATTTTTTAATTATTTACGAAACATTATGAGTTATAAAAAAAGTATTGATAAATGATCCCTTTATGGGAACTAAAAAAAAGTAATGAAAGTGAAAAAAATAATGTGGCGATTAAAGGCACCCATTATCGGTACTAAAAATAAAGTGCGAATAAAGGGTACTCTTTATCAGTGGTAGAAAAGTGTTGATAAAGTGTACCCTTCATCAATACTAAAATGTGTTGGTAAATGGTACCCTTATCAGTGCTAAAAAACAATGTTAAATTGTACCTTTTGTCATCTCAAGTTTTAGTGACGATAAAGGAAAAATTTATGAGTGCTTTTTTCATGCACTAATAATGGAAAATGATGTCAAAGGACTTTTTTTGAAATAGTGTATAAAATTGTAAAATGAATATTTCCCAATGAGGTGGTTCTTATTTTTAACAAAAGTCAAATTGAAATAAAGGTGAAATTCCCAAAAGAAATATATTCAAATGAGAAAGATGGATATGGAAACTTTTGTAGAGGATTTTACGACCCATCCCAGTGGGGTTTGTGCAACGACCCCTAAAGCCAGCCTCTAATAGGGCAGGGGCAGGTGACTATAACCGAATAGGAATATCACTAACATGGGAGGAATTGCATATGTACCTTTAAGCACACACATATCTCCAAGACCACAGGATGATGAAATTTAAAAACCACTATGTACCAAATTCTAGCATTCCATAATATCTCAACCTGAGTCTGGTAGGAAAGTAAACTGTATAAAAGTATATCAGGATAAAATAAAATCCCTATAAAAATAATTCTATAACAATAAGTCCAACATATTAGATATTTTACTAGTAATGATGTATTTTGTTGTAGGAACAAGTCTGCTTGCCTAATCTCTAAAGGCAATATCTAGTCTTTGTCCAACTAAGAATCTTTCAAAAGGTCACTTGTCTATGCAAGACAAGGAACATGTGGGAAAACCCATATAAGGGTGATTATAACAATGATCAATAGGACACCTCGAAAAAAATACACAAAGGACGATATAATCATCCCTACAAAATATATTTATAAATAAAAAAGAACAAGAGTATCCATATATACTCAAATGAAGACATACAATCTAAAGGTATGTCACAACTACCATATACCAACACTAGGGATCCATCTCGAATATTCCTCAAAGCACTCATCTCGGAGAATATACTCCAAAATTCGATAGAATAGATGACATTAATTAATGAAGTACAATTATTTGGGAACAATAATGATAGATTGATATGCTGACTGCCTTGAAGAGAATTTGATACCATGGATAAAGATCATAGCCATGGCCCATGAGGTGATACCAACAACTCCATCTTGATTAACCTAGTAATTAGAGGATCGAATCCCATTGAAGTTGGTCACAACAATACCTAGGAATCAACCTAGGGAATGAAGAGTGAATATGGGATCCTACTCTGGGTCTCTCGAGGGAAGGTTATTGCAACTACTCTATCCAAGAAGTCGTGTTGAAGGGATCATAGTCCTATGAGTATGAATTGATTCATTCATACCTTCATGGAAGCGATACGGGAACAAACCCTAACAAATCATGTCTAAGATACCGAGGAAAAGAGAATCAAGCCATGTAGAATGGGATGCACACCATGTAGTAGGATCACACACCATATTCCATGACACTGAGTACTACACGTGTACAACATCCAATGTCATTCCAAATGGTGTCTTGCATATGATGGGTACACGACATGTAGAAGGAGTCACATGTCATTCCTTCCATCCAGGGTCATCCTATGTACTCCACACGTGTGCTGGAACATGGTGTTAACTCGTGTGTCTCTATTCATGTAACAGTACATAGGGAATTCTTCGTAAAAATACATGAGCTATACCATGTTCATGGTCTAGGTAAATCCAGGTGGAGGGGTACATGCTATGTATGCAACATGTGTACTCCCCCCAGTGTGTTCAGGTATATCCCGAGATACCTGTCGAGTCTCTGGGAATGGCCATCATTCTTTGCGATATGGTCACACACCGTGTGACATTCAACTATCTCTTGAAAACATATCCACCATTTAGTAGGGTCCACATGCCATGTCATCGTGGGTTACATGTTGGGGTCATTGGGATATCCCAGAATCCTGCATTCTTCCTCAACATGCCTTGCCTGATGTTCAATATCTTGTTCAGTAGATCTCTTCACTTCAAAACATCATATCCTATGTCATTTCATCCCCATAACACTAAATTGATTTGTTTTATTACTTCAATCGGCATAGAAAAAAACATTAAATCCATATAACAAGAATATGCAAAAGAATGATATATCATGTATCACTTTGAATAGTACGTCTTCATCCTAATTTCAAATCCATTAGGTCTTCCCAGTGTTGGATGTTCAAATTCAGATCGGTATAGAATGAAATGAAATTGAAATGATCGATTGTTCATAACCACACAAAGAATGAAGAACACGTATAGCAAATGAGGAAGAGAATTTAACAAGAAACATACTAAAAGATCAAACCTTAGACTTTTTTCATTCTATCCATGATTCAATCCCATAAGAATGATTAAAAATCAAAATAAATATAAAAATCAACCCCACATATCCTCTAATTAAAACCACTCCTTCAAGATTGATCGAACCACATGTCAACTTGTTCGTTGGTAGGCCCACATTTTTTTTGAATCTAAGATTCGTAAAAAAAATATCAAAACAACAATACCTACCAAGGAGCTGGATCATTTAATTTTGAATATCGATTGTCATTGGTGAGATTCATCCAGAATAGTGCTCATCGATCTTTTATTCCAAATTCGGTCATTGCCCACCGATATAAATTTCTAGGGTTTACCTCTAGAGCCTCAAGAAAAAATTTTGGGTTTTGATCCTAACCTTAGATCCATGCGTAATGGCTTACTAAAAATAATAAGTAATTTTGCATTGATGAAATAATAAAATAAAATAATGATTCAATTTATTTTATTCATTAATAATTTTGGGAACAACTTTTCATAGTCAAACCGTGTGACCGATGTTAGGACGTGCCTTGGGTAAATTTTCTAAATTGAACACAACGGTGCCCTTCGATTTCAGATCTGGGAACCTATTTGGATGTTATCCCATTTTTAAGGAAAAATGTGTGTGCGTACTATAAAATAATTAAATATTATTAAAATATTTATTTCAGGTGCATAGAGCCTTAGAATTTCACACCGTCCCAACTCCTAGTCTTGAAATTGATCCAAATAACATTTAAAATATTACAAAATTTTTTTGGGACATTGCAATCTCCTCAACATGGGGATTTATGTAACCAAAATGTTAAAACAAAGTCTACTCAAAATTATGTGTGTATTGATCACATATTTAATCATACCAATCCCATGTTCTCTCCTAGAGATTATCGCGCTACAAATGGACACACACTAAAGGAATTGATTTTCTATATAGGATCATCTCCTACGAATCCTCAATATCCACTGGGAACTCCACAAAAGTCACTCCACCATCGAGGTCTATCTCGCCCCTGTCTATGACGTGCGATGGGTCATGTAGGTACATCCTCAGTTGCGACACAAGGAAGGCATCATGTACACTATCTAACAATGAAGGTAGAGTTAAGTGGTATGCCAAGTCCCCAACTCTACAATGTATCTGAAAAGGTCCAATATTCATCGAAGATATCATGATGTCACCGCAAAATCTCTATAATCTTCATCTAGGTAAAACCTGTTGGAATACATGGTATCCTTCCATGAAGTAAATAGGCCAATTCCACCTATTATCATAAGAATTTGGATAGCTCCGTACAGTCTTAATCTAATCCTAGATGATATGTACCTTTTATGTACTAGTTGAACCAATTCCGGGACAATGAGTTCTGACTCTCCTATGATAGTCCAGCAATGTGGTAACCTGGAGGGTCACTCGTACAAAGCCTATAATGGTTCCATACCAATGGTGGAATGACAACTATTGTTACACATGAACTCCACTAGTGGTACGAAATCCTACTCACTACTATCGAAGTCCAAGATGCAAGATCGTTACATGCCCTCCAGAACCTGAGTGATCTACATTATTTGTTCATCCTTCTGTGGGTGAAACTCTGTTCTCAAGCATAACTGGGTTCCAAATACCTCCTACAATCCCTTCCACAACTGGGATGTAAAACTAACATGAAAATCTAGAACAATAATTAATGGAAATCCATGGAGTTCGATTAACTCCTAAACATAGAGGATTCCCAAGATATTTAGTGAAATCTACTCTTGGATAGCTAGAAAGTGGTCCAACATGGTGAGTCTGTCAATGAACACCAAGATAGAATCATTCCCATGGATATATGAGGTAATCCCATCACAAAGTACATTTATAACCCATCTTACTTCGATTTTGACACCTTAAGGGGTTGGCATAAACCTGTTGGAACCTAGTTCTCATCCTTCACTTTCTAAAATGTAATGAATAGAGAAATGAACTATGAACCTCCCTTCTGCATTATGGCCCACCAAAACTAACATTGGAAGAACTTGTAAATATTTTCCACAAACAGATGTACTACCAAAGGAGATGTATAAAACTCCCTTAGAACCTCCTCCCACCATGCAACTGGAACAACAATACACCCTTTGAAAAGGAAGACATGCTCCCCACCTTTCAAATATCCATCAAAATCATGACTTACAGATATATGAACATGTAGAGTCATAATGTTGGTATGTCCAAGTTGTGCCTTACTTAATTTTTGTATGTGTGGAGGCGTAATAACCATAAATTATATGGAATCTAATCTATCTCCATCTTCTAAGGATACTATAATGAGGACAACTGCTCTGGTGCCTCATTTAACAACTGTGATCTAGATATTCTACTGAGAGAATCAGCCACAACATTCCCCTTACTAGGAGTATAGACAATCTCAAAGTCATATTAGTAGAGTAACTCTACCCATAACCTCTATCTAATTTTTAGATCCTTATGAATGAAATATACATCATACACTTGTTATCATTGTAGATGATAAATTATTCACCCATCAGCTACTGTCACCACATCTTCAATGAAAAAAACTACCACTACTTACTCAAGATCATGGGTTGCATAATTTTAATCATGTCATATAAACTATCATGAACCATAGGTAATCAATGATTTCCTCTGCATTAGGACACAAAAAGCCTAGTCATTGATTCTTCACAAAACATTTCTTACTCAACACCCTCCACCATCAATCTTGATATCAGAGTACTCATCAAAATCTGCCTCAACAACTGAAAATCATGTTGCCGCATAGAGAGTTTCCCATATATCTGGTTCTCTCAAATCACATAGATAACCATCCTTAAGTGTCTCTCATGATCCTTCTCAATATCCATGTACACAATGATATCGTCAATGAAGACTACCATGAACTGGTCTAAGTAAGGCAAGATGATCTGGTTCATGAGTCCCATGTACATAGGTGGGGAGTTCGTCACATAAATGGGAATAACGAAGTACTCATAGTGACATTAATGACATATAAAATCCAACCTTTCAATGTCCTCATCCCTTACATGTATCTGTTGATAAACTGACCCAATTTCATCCATCGAGAACCATTGTGCCCCTCTAAACTGTTCAAAGAGGTTATTGATTCTCAGTATTGGATAATTGTTCTTCAAGGTCACTTGGTTCAAGCACCGGTAGTCCACACACAACCTCAATCTCCCATGTGACTTTTTTGAAAACAAATATGGGGTCACCCATGGTGAAACACTGGGTCTGATGAAGCCCTTATTATCCAAATACTCTTGTTCCAAACTCAGCATGCAAAGAATTATGGGATACATTCAGTATGATTGTGTAGATATCTGGGTCATCCTAGGGTATCAATCAATAAAGATTTATATCTCCATATTGGGAGGTAATCATGAAACATCATCAAGGAAGACATCCTCATACTCCACCACCACTATAGTAAACTAGTAACTCATAAAACCTAGTACACAAAGGGTTAGACTATCCTACTGGAGAGTAATTGAATACACCCTCATATGAATGAGTCAACCATGTGGTACATGGGTTTCCTTCTTAGTAATAATGGAAAACCACATTCCTTCGTTTTGGTTACACTACATCCTTTTCCTAAAATAATCAATCTAGGATAGACTGTGGATAAAAAATCTATACCAAAAATGACGTCGTAAGTCCTCAACGCTACCACCATGTAGTTCCAACCAAAAATATCTCCTCCAATGGTCAGGAAACAATATCGGCCCAAATGTGTGATCATTCGGTCTTATCTAGTAGGTTTCTCCAAGCATAAAGATCAAGTAAACAGTTCCACCAGAATCTATAGGTCTCAAACAAGATATGTTCTGAGAAATGAATTACTAGAACCTATGTCTATCAGTACTATAGATAAATTAGAAATGACATAGATTGTTTCTAGAATCATTCATGGGGCCCTGGGGTCTTATGATTTGACCCCATGTAGATTTACCCACCCCTTTCCTCATGATTCCTTAGCTTATCATGGACCACATTGGGATGGTGGTAGTAACAAGTCAAAACAACAACCACCTCCCACTGCTCTCCCGTGTCCCCTTCCACATGCTCCACCCTACCAATCTACCTTCTCCTGTCACTGTATCTATGTCAGTAGTCCATATAATGTCTCACTAAAAGCAGGATGACAGGATGGATATTCTTGAGTGAGATATCCCTTGTCGTAACATGAATAGAACTGCCTCTCATTAGGCTTACTGGACCCACCTGGTGATCCATGAATCATTTATCTTCTATCATGCGGCCTCCTCATAAAATGTATCCCACATATAAGTTCCTATAAATAACCTTATCTCCCTACTTCCAAGGTCACTACTCATTCGTGTCCACTACAAACTATCAATTGTAGTATATTCTTAGTTAAGAATCTTTCAACCACGAAATATCACACCATCACCCCATCATATGTATGAATGCATAGAGGGATAACACGTGCTTGAATGTATCTATATAGACCTTGTTGGATTGTTTGATCCAAAAAGTACAAATCTAAAACCATATCCATCATAAACATGGAATGGTTGGTGATCCTTGGTGAATTGTTACCCAATGTCATGTTACCCTTCTGTAGATGACGAAGCTCTTGAAAACACACATATCTTAGCATAATTAGTGAGAACTCCTCTCTAGAGAGACGCTCGAACTCTATACCTGGAAGAGTAAACTTTTCATGAGTCTAGATAACCAAAATCCACCTTCGCTTTACTGATCTATGAAGAATACTCGCTTCCCATACTACCATATGATCTACTAGTGTCCTGACTAGATGCAAAACTCAGGTCACTACACCAAGACATTCCTCATCCACTTCAGGCTCAAGTTCACCTAAAAACCTAAGAGGTATATGTGTCTGGAACTCATGAAGTGAACTCATCCTATGCTCCTCGTTTTATGGTACATTAGTAACCACTTGATACTCAATAGGTGGTGGTATGTTTGGTGCACTATTTTTACGTAACACATGGGGAAATGGTTCTTGTAATGATGCCTTCCCACATAGGTGGTCATTTTCAGGATCAAGATACTGAATCCTAGTGGGTATACATCATTGGAGAATCATCTATGGATACAAAATGACTATAGTCAATGAGTATATCTGAAGAGATGACTCAAGAAAGACATGGAACCACAACCCATTCCTATATGTTGTTTGTAACATTATTTTCCCGATAAACAATGTTATTCTATACCGAGTCAAAAAGTAGTTTATCTATGTCTTGGTGTATGGATATGTTTGCCACTACACCAGAAATGAAGTACAAGGCCTAAAATCTGAACTCAAAACACATAAAACGGTTTCCCCAAACCGAAATCGCAGACATCCAGTGCTATAGTAGAACATACCAGTTCTAATACCACTTTTTGAGGACCCATCCTAGTGGGGTCCATTCCATGAATCCCGAAGAACACCTCCAATCATTCAGGTGCTGGTGACTAGCATAGATTTGGAATATCAAAATAATTGGAGGCATTTCCTTTGCACATGTACGTGAAAATAAATCTATAATCCCATAAAATATTGGAATATAAACACCATTAAGAACAAAATTCATGCATACCAATATATCCCAACTAGAGTATAATAGTGATGCAATGTACTGTAATGTAAACTGGTCCAGAATAAATTCCCACAAAAAAAAAGTTTTTAACCACATGTCCAACATATAAGAAGCAGTACTGGGACTACTGTCTGTAGTTGTAGGAACACCTCAACTGGATTGATCTCACAAGGTAGCATCTGGTCCTAGTATACCTGGGAATTTATATAATGGTCTCTCTTAAACAAAAATAACAACATATACAAGAAAATACTCTATAGGGTTGAGTATAAAAAAAGATTGTCGAACACCATAAAACCATAAATCAATACACAATGGAGATACAGTCAGATCTACACAATATATTTCTATAGAACATATTACAAGAATATGCAAATATAATCAAAACAAGACATGAAGTCTAGAGGTAAGTCACAACTACCATATAACAACACTAGTGATCCATCTTAAAGATTAAATGAAGCACTCATATAGGAGAAGACACTCTTGAGTCTGATAGTACTGACAATTTTCGTATTTAAAGTATTATTCCTCAGGAACCAACATGACAAATAGATAGGCTGATAAATATAATGAGAATATGATATCATAGATGAGGATCAATTCTTGGTCCATGGGGTGATACCAACAAATCCCTCTAGGTTAACATGATAAATTGAGGATCGATGCCCAGTGATGTCGATCAAGTTAATAGCAAGGACTCTACCAAGGGAATGAGGAATGAATATATGATCTTGATCTGGAGCTATTGTGGGGGTTATGGATTCCATAAGATATATCAAGGAGTTCCTACTAAATGGTTAATATTCTTATGAGTATGAAATGATTCATTCCTACCTCCAGGGAATCGATAATGGAACACACCCTAACAAAACTTGTCCAAGATATGATGGAAAAGAGAATCAAGAATTGTAGAAAGGGATACCTGATGTGTAGTGGGGTCACAAACTATGTTCCTTGACCCCAGGTACTACCCGTGTACAATATCCAATTTCATTCCAATCTGTGTCATGTAGATGATGGGTACACGACGTATAGAAGAAGTCACACATTGTGTCATTCAATATTGTGTCTGGCCATGTACTCCAGGCATGTTCCAATACATAGTTCCAACCCATTAATCTCTACCCATGTACCAGTATATGGGGTAGTCTATGTACTTGGTCCATTAAAAGCCTTTTGGTGGGGTACACGTTGTGTAAGAAACCATTGAACTTGACCCCGTGTTCATGTATCTCCAGATATACACGTCCAATGTCTATCAAGGGACTACATAGTGTCTGATAGGGGCACATGCAATGTGACATTAAACTATCTCTTAAAACCCTAGCCGTATCTCTGTGGGGTCCACATACTGTGTAAGCCCTGTTAATGTTCTATGGTAATTCGGATTTTCCAAAATCCACCGTCCTTCCTCCGCACACCTCATCTGATGAAATAGAACTCATTTCAGTTATCCATTAACCTCGAAACTGCGGATACTAAATCATTTATCCCCCTAACATCTAATATAGGTTTTTCGGACCATTATTCAGCTCATAAAACAACTTTAAATCCATCCAAATAAAAACATAGGAAGAATGATTTCTCCTAAATCGCTTCAATTCATCTATCGCCATCGCAATCACAACACTTATAGGTCATCCCAGTGTTGCATCTTCAATTTTGGGTCATTTCACAATGAAACAAAGGGGAAGAGATCATTCTTTAATAACCCCATGAATAACATAGAACATACATAGAAAATAGGGGAGAGAAATTCAAATGGAACAAACATATCGAATGATCATCCACTGTTGTTTATTCTGACGTCGATCTGTTCCTGTAAGGATGTTAAAAAATCAAAATCAATATGAAAATAAACCCTGTAAATCCTGCTATTAAAACTCATATTGTAAGAATCATTTAACCATAGATTAACCTATTTGTTGGTTTGTCCATGGTAATCATTGGTTCTATGAAAAAGAAAATAATATCATAACAACAACAACTACATGGGAATTAGATCCTTCACTACATAAGATTGATGGATGTTTGTGAGATCCATCAAGAAAGGCACTCAAAGTTCTTCGATCCTCAATTCCATTGTCACCTGCTAATAGAAATTTCAACGGCTTCTCTCCAGAGTGTATAGGTAATTTATTGGTTTATGATTCTAACCCTAGATCACTAACTAAAGGCTTAATTAAAAGAATAAGCATCACAACATCACTGCGTCATCGAAACAGGTTAATAAATTACATATTCAAATAATTTTATTCATTAGAAATGTCTAAAACTACTTTTCCCTACCGACCCATACCGGCTGATGTTATGTCGCACTAAGGGTATAACCTCTTCTCTAAATTTAATGGTACCCTCAAATTTATAATCCATTCACCCATTTCAATGTTATTCCACTTTTTCAGGGAATCCATGTGTGAATGCTATATTATATTTTCATATTATTTAAACATTTATTCGATATACAAAAAGCCTTAAAATTTTAAATGGTCACAGTTCTTGGTCTTGAAATTGATACATAAAATATTTAAAGATAATTCACAAAAAATATGGGACGTTACAAAGGAAGACACAAAGAGTTATTCCCCAAGATTCCTAGGTTAGTTTGATATCAAATAGTAAAATAACCAGTTGTTAATGGTATGGATCTTATAACATTAATTTTTTATTTTATCGATTCAAATTTGATTATTTATATATACGATGAATGGAGAATTCTAAAAGTAAACTTGATTCCATAAAATAATTTACATCAATTTTTAACTAAAACAAACTGAAAGTGTATGAGATATATTTTTCATACATGGTTAATTATTAATTATTATTCTCACATTAAATAATTAAAAACAATTAAATGATCAAATTCAATATCATATACAATTTCAAGAAAAAAAATTGCATAAAATAAAATAATTAATCATTATATTCATTCCATTCATGATGTTAGAATATGACCTCAATCCAAAGAACATGAATTTCCCTTATTCTAATATTATAGAGTTTTATTAAATAGTTTTGGTTTACATATCCATATTATATTAAGATAAGTTTTATACGCATTCATGGTTCTATTTTGTGGTATGTGTTAAGAAATATCCATGTATATGATTTTTGGATTAGGGAATCCACTGAAAATTTTGGGTTTTTCTAAACAGATCAAGGAAAACGAGTTAATACATTTATAATGATTAAAGACTACCTAATAAATTTAAATTAATTTAATAGAATTTTTTTTATATTATAATGAGGGATAACTGGATCATTGTAATTAAAATATTTCAGTGAAAAGATATTTCAAATCATATTAATAGGGATGTATGGATTTGAAAAAAAAAGTGTTACATGAAAAAATATATTATTCAATAATTCCATAATTGGAATTAATGATAATATAATAATAAAATATATTTGTTTATTTTTGAAAATTGAAGTAAATATAATGAAGCCTTGACCAATGTGATCTATTGCAGACCTAACAATGGTCATTAATGTTAACAATCTTAATGATTATTAATGTTGTTTGAGAATCATACTATGAAAACAAAAGAAAGATTATGTAATTGATTCCCCATGGATTACTGAACCACTATTGAAGGATAATATGTGAGAGATGGAGTCCTATAGGAGGAATCTGAATAATTCATATGATATTGACCACATTATCTATTCATCAATGTTTGCTGAGATATTAGTAATGTTTGTTATATTGATGGATGCACCATTTTTCTACATATATATGAAATCGTTGAATAGATATTGACCTTTAATACTAAAATGACATGGATGATTCAAGATGGAGTCTAGGATGGTACAAATAAACTCAAAATTATTTGGAATATTGAATGATTTTTGATGTTGGATTTTGAGATGTATAGAGATTAATCAATTCATATTATTCATTCATCCTTTACATAATGTTTCTAAAGATTCATCATTATGTTTTAATGGAATAACTTGTTGAAAATTTTTCTATATATTTTTTATATCGTAGTGTAAAGACCCGTAAAATTCAAGGGAAATTTTTTTTCTTAATTTTCTTTAGAATTTTACAAAAGCGCGGTTTCAGACGGCACCTGATTCCGAGGCCCGGAGTGCCCGGAATTAATTTTCCGAAGTTTGGTTCGGGTACGTTCAGTGAACGAACGAGCGGGAATTCCTAACTTTTGATCCGGTGCTCGGAATTGAAATCCGAGGGCACCGATGAACTCGCACCGCCGTTATTCTCTTAAAGAGACCTTTTCGGGAGTTGCGTTTGTTGCGGGTTGAAAGTTAGTTTTTGGGTTTTTAGTTTAAGTTAAATAAAATTTGTGAGGAACAAAGTTTATTTTTAACTAGTTAAGTCCTACCAAAGGGAGTTGGGAGTGGGACCCACATCCACTTAACCTCTCTTGGGAGGATTAAGTGAGGTGGGGTCCACACGAACCCCAACTCCTCTTTTTTCTCTCAAAACCTCCCCTTTAACTCTTTTCATTTATTGTTGTCAACTTGAGTTACTTAATTAATTATGGGAGTTAAACCTTTTTGAATTTCAAACTTTTGAAATTCTAATGTGTTTTGTAATAATAAAATAAGAAGTTGTCTTATTTTATTATGGGTTGTTTTTTTGTCTCCTTGAGAGCTTTTGGAGAGCCTCTTCTTCTTCTTCAAACTCAACGAAGAACGCGAAGAACGTCGTTCTTCAACGAAGAACTTCTCCGCCGAAGAACACGATCCATCCGCGACGCCGTATCCGCGACGCGACGTACTTCTTCCGCGTCATCTCTTCCGCGACGGTTTTCCGCGACGAACGCCTTCGACAACGACTCTTCCTCCGACGTCAAAGGAATCGACACCGATATTCCACGACTACGTCAACGTGTGACTATCGAGGTAGAGGTTCTTGAGTTCGTTGTTTTCTTTATTATTTGACTTTCCTCAAGTCTTGACGAGGAACGCTCAATTTCCGACGAAGAACGCCGCTCCGCTCTTCTTCGTTTACCGTGTCAACGAAAGGGGACGCCGCTTCTTCCTCGGACCTTCTTCGTCGGCATACGAAGATTCGCCAACGACGTAACTCTTCGGGCATATCTCTTCGTCAACGGATTGACGAACGACGACCGCGACGCCCAACCACCGCGACGTTGTCTTCCGCGGGACGTTGTCAAATCTTCGATCTTATACCTGAGGTAGGGGTTGTTGATTCGATATTTATTTATTCCATTCCTTGATCGTGGTTTTCGCATGTCAAACATGAGACTTTTGAACATTTAAGTTGAGTTACTTATTTTAACGTGAGGGGGGCCGGACCGCACGAACACGGCCGAACCCCCCTCCATCGTTCTTGTTTATTCTTGCGGGCGGAAGCAAGGTGGCGTGGTGCCGTCGCACCACGCGGATAATTGTACGTTTAACTTACACGATGCCGTCGCGCGCACCATGGAAGAAACAACAAGAACGCGACGCCGTCGCGCCGCGTTGAATGAATATCAAAGCACGGCAAAGGGGCACGGTGCCGTCGCACCGCGCCGGATGACGAACGCCGCGGCCGGTTCCGGGCCGCGGCGGGATGAGGAGACCGCGGCCGATTTTGGGCCGCGGCGGAAGAGAAGACCGGCGGCCGGCCCGCCGGCGTCGGAAGCCGAAGGGGGGGGGGGACCGGAAATTCCGGTCCCGTTTGAGAAAACCGGCCGGCCAGCTGGCCGGCCGGATGTCTTAAAAACCGGGGGAATTAATCCCCCGGCCTTCACGTAAACCCCCCCTCTTTATGAGGGGGGGAGCGGTTTCCACGGGGGGGGGGGGGGGGGGGGGGGGGCAGGCGGCTCCCTCGGATTCCCTTCAAAGCGGTCCCCCAGGAGGGGGGGCCGTTGTTTTACAAAAACGGCGCGGCAAAGCCGCGCCGCCATCCAAGAAACGGGGCTTGATTGCCCCCGCGTGCGCAGCCTCCTCGCGGCTCCAGGCCGCCGCGGCCCGCCGCGCCGCCCAGGGGGGGTCGGGCCGGGTCGGCCCGGACTCGGACCCCCCCGTTTCGAACCAGAATTGGTTTTTGGCCCATAACATGAGCCTCGGACCTCCGAATGACGAACCGTCTGCGGCAACGCGATCCTTGGATCGAGACGGTCGTTTCGATATATCGCACTCAAGGTTTCGGTTAACTTTGAGTTCGGCCGGGTTTGTTCGTTCACGAAACCAACCGGGCCTTCGGAGCGGAAACGCTCATATCTTGAGCTACGAACGTCCGATTGACGCGCCGTCAGTCGCGTTGTGTTCCTCTTAGTGAGACAGATCTTTTGGAATACTCCGCCTGAGGTTTGGAAGCAGGTGGAGTACGGTCGGGTTGGTTTTGCCTTAAAAACCAACCGGGCCCCGGAGACGAAAATGCCAATAACTCTCAGACCGGGCGTCCGATCGACGCGCCGTCTGTCGCGTTGAGTTCCTGTTGACGATACAGAACTTTTGGATACATCAACTCTGGTCTTTGTGACAGTTGATGTATCAGCCTCTCGGCTCGTGGAGCGGACCCTCCGAACGAGCTTGCTGTGTGCGGGAACCCTAGTGCTGGCTGCGACTGTTACTGTGACTACTACTGCTACTGTGACTACGACGACGACAGTACAAAGATCCTGTGTGGATTCGACGACGACGACTTCAGCACTCAGCGATCCTACGTGGATCAGTGCTACAGGTCCTGTGTGGGCCCGATCCTGTGTGGGTCCGATCCTGTGTGGGTCCACGCTCAGCGGTTCTGTGTGAGCCAGCGCCTACAGGTCCTATGTGGGCCCGATCCTGTGTGGGTCTTTGCGGGGGTTAGTTACCTATCGATCCTTCGTGGGTCCGACGACTTAGATGGATCATTGATCATCTTTATCGTCCTTTGGTTAGTTACCTATCGATCCTTCGTGGGTCCGACGACTTAGATGGATCAGTGATCATCTTTATCGTCCTTGAAGAAGTATTCCTGTGTGAGCTGAATCCTATTGCTTTCCTGTGTGAGCTGATTCCTATTGCTTTCCTGTGTGAGCTGAATCCTATTGCTTTCCTGTGTGAGCTGAATCCTATTGCTTTCCTGTGTGGATTGTGTTGTGCAATCCTGTGTGGATTACGTTTTGCTTTCCTGTGTGGAATACGTTTACTTTCCTGTGTGGACTGAGTTGTACTTGGGCTCGGAGGTTAGAGCATATTTGAATTGATGACTTAGGTATATGTATGGGCATATACCTAAGCACTGTCAGTTGTTACTTCGTGATTGTACTTTTCTTCATGGTTTATCCTTTGTGGATTTGAGAGACCTTCAGGGGTCTCGGGGTCCCTACTGAGTAGCTTATACTCACCCCTGCACGGGCTTTGCCCGCACTACGTTGTGTTGGTTGCAGACGACGGACAGCGTAGACCTTAGCTGAGGCCTACAGAGCGGGACGGTACCCGGAGGTGGACCACTGGGCGGGACGTGCACGAAGCGGACGGTGGGACCCGTGGAGCAGAGGAGCTATCTGTACCCACCCTTCAGGTGGGATTTCCAGTGGGTAGCTCGGAGTAGCGGCTTTTACTTTTCAGTTGCTGTTTTCCCCTTTTCGAGTTGTACTTTACTTTCAGTTTGGGTTTGTATTCTGGCCCATTTACCTTTCTGCACTTTCAGTCGTACTCTGCTTTTGTTTAGTGTTTACATTCCACTTGCTTACTCTGTGGTGATGTTTTCTTTTCAAAGGCAATGCCTTCCCTTTTTACTGGGTTTTACGCTTTGGTGCTAGTCGCCAGCCCCTGGCCTATGGAAGGCGGGCTTGGGGTAGTCATAGCACGGACCCCGAGGGCGGGTCGTGACAAATTGGTATCAGAGGAGTTCGGTTCTACCGCGAACTCCGATCTT
Source organism: Viscum album (assembly GCA_963277665.1). Lineage (NCBI taxonomy): Eukaryota > Viridiplantae > Streptophyta > Magnoliopsida > Santalales > Viscaceae > Viscum > Viscum album. The sequence continues at coordinate 511,679,971 of OY728134.1, forward strand.
TTCTATGTGAAGCAATAATGTTTAGCGTATTGAGTGTGGATATCAGTCCAGGGAGTCCAGTGTTGGTGCGGCGGCCGACGTATCCGTACACCAGGACCCTGACTTCTGATTTCTGACTTAATGCACGAAAACATTGATTGCGTGTGTGTTTCAATGTTTTCTTTATGATTACTTATATCAGCTCACCAGGTATACTGTTCTGACCATGGCGCACCTGTTTCCTTTTCAGGATGGCCCCACGACGGCAGCCAGCTAGGGTTCCGAGAGTTGAGCGTGACGACAGCCCACCGAGCGACGAGGCCTCGGTACAGGGCCCTTTGTCAGCAGTGGCACCGGCGGTAGCACTACCCGCCGAGCCCCCGATACTTCCAGCACCAGTCGCTGACGATGCACGTCGCCTCAGCGCACTGCATGAGTTTCAGCGCCAGTGACCACCCAGGTTTCGCGGGGAGACGGATCCCCAGGCAGCAGACGACTGGCTGGAGGCAGTGGTACAAGTGTTTAGGCTAGTGAGGACACCAGCAGACCTCATGGTGATCCTCGCTGCGAGCCTACTACACGCAGCAGCAGGACGATGGTGGAGCTTGAGGCTCCAGGTGCACGATGAGGCATCTCTTCTTTGGACGGACTTTGAGAGACTTTTCCGCTCGGAGTTCGTCCCAGCCACCCTCCGTGCGGTGCGCATCCAGGAGCTTCTTCAGCTGCGGCAGGGCAGCATGACAGTCGCTCAGTACTCGGCGAGATTTACCGATCTCTCGCGCTACTCGACCGACATGGTACGGGACCCATTCTTCTGGGCCCGGACCTTCGAGCAGGGTTTGAGACACGAGATCAGGGCATCGCTGATCTCCCTCAGCATACCGACTCGGACAGGAGTACTGGAGCGGGCCCTTCTGATCGAGAGCTTCCTTGCTGAGTCTACACCAGCACAGAGACCCACCGCAGGGCGGCACGTGGCAGAGTCATCTGCAGCTGGCAGTCGACGAATGACTCAGGGGTCCAGACAGACCAGACCTCAGGGCACTGGCTCAGCAGTGCAGGGCACACAACGCGGAGCCAGTCTTTCGAGTGGAAGACAGTGCTATGCATGCGGCGGGCAAGGCCACATGGCTCGTGACTGCCCGACCCGCCATGCGGAGGAGCAGCAGACGGTTGAGGAACCACCTAGGCAGAGGCAGAGGTTCGACCGTGGCGGTCTGCAGGGAGGAGGCGGACGAGGCAGAGGAGCTGGCCGAGCAGCAGGTGGTGGACGACGCTTTGAGGCTCTACCACCATTACCACCAGGAGGTCCACCCCGACCGCAGGGGAGAGCTCAGCTTCAGGCAGCCGAGGCCTTCGATCATGGAGCTCTGGGAGCCGATGGACAGGAGAAAAACTAGTGGATACATCCTTTGTACTTCTGGTTCCTTGTTGCATTTGTGTAGCGTCTTGTATTACAAGCTGCAATAATAAAAGACGCATACCTTGTGATGTTTTCGTTCCTGTCCTCTATCGTAATGTTACTAAGAGGTTCCAGTTTTGGCTGTTGACTTGACCCTCACTTGTGAGACATCTACTGGAGGAGACCCAGTTACCACACACTGATGCCGACAGTGTGACTCAACCCTTGGAGGCGAGAGTAACGGTTGAATCTCTTAGTAGTAGCGTCGAGTCCTTACGACGTCATCCTTAGTATGGATTAGTATCATCCATGTTAGGATTGACTGTTTTAGGCAAAGAATGTGGTTCATCCAGGGAATGAGACCAGATTTCTCTTTTCGGCAAAGAAGAAATCTTGCAGCTCTGATGGGACCGGAGATGGTCCAGGCCACGACAGAGAAGGTCCAGGTCATCTAGGAGCGGATGAGGACAGCTCAGAGCCGGCAGAAGTCATACGCTGACAGGAGGCGGAGGCCACTGGAGTTCGAGGATGGCGACCACGTCTTCTTGCGGGTCTCACCTCGACGTGGTATTCGAAGATTTGGCCGAGGCGGCAAGTTATCTCCGCGCTTCATCGGACCCTTCCAGATTCTCAGCAGGATTGGCGAGGTGGCCTATCGCCTGGCTCTACCACCTCAGTTTCACCGGGTGCACGACGTCTTCCACGTATCTCAGCTGAGGAGATATTTGCACGACCCGACGCACATCATTGACCATGGGGAGCTTAACGTTGACGATGGGGAGACCTTTACGGAGGTCCCGGTGGAGATAGAGGATCGACAGGAGCGGGTCCTGCGTGGGCGATCGATTCCTCTTGTGCGCATCAGATGGAAACACGGGAATCTCCAGGAGAGCACATGGGAGCGGGAGGCTCAGATGCGTGCTCAGTACCCACTTTGTTTCCCTAGTTTTGATGTATCTATACGGGGACCTAAAGCCCTGAGGTGGGAGTAATGTAAAGACCCGTAAAATTCAAGGGAAATTTTTTTTCTTAATTTTCTTTAGAATTTTACAAAAGCGCGGTTTCAGACAGCACCTGATTCCGAGGCCCGGAGTGCCCGGAATTAATTTTCCGAAGTTTGGCTCGGGTACGTTCAGTGAACGAACGAGCGGGAATTCCTAACTTTTTATCCGGTGCTCGGAATTGAAATCCGAGGGCACCGATGAACTCGCAGCGCCGTTATTCGCTTAAAGAGACCTTTTCGGGAGTTGCGTTTGTTGCGGGTTGAAAGTTAGTTTTTGGGTTTTTAGTTTAAGTTAAATAAAATTTGTGAGGAACAAATTTTATTTTTAACTAGTTAAGTCCTACCAAAGGGAGTTGGGAGTGGGACCCACATCCACTTAACCTCCCTTGGGAGGATTAAGTGAGGTGGGGTCCACACGAACCCCAACTCCTCTTTTTTCTCTCAAAACCTCCCCTTTAACTCTTTTCATTTATTGTTGTCAACTTGAGTTACTTAATTAATTATGGGAGTTAAACCTTTTTGAATTTCAAACTTTTGAAATTCTAATGTGTTTTGTAATAATAAAATAAGAAGTTGTCTTATTTTATTATGGGTTGTTTGTTTGTCTCCTTGAGAGCTTTTGGAGAGCCTCTTCTTCTTCTTCAAACTCAACGAAGAACGCGAAGAACGTCGTTCTTCAACGAAGAACTTCTCCGCCGAAGAACACGATCCATCCGCGACGCCGTATCCGCGACGCGACGTACTTCTTCCGCGTCATCTCTTCCGCGACGGTTTTTCGCGACGAACGCCTTCGACAACGACTCTTCCTCCGACGTCAAAGGAATCGACACCGATATTCCACGACTACGTCAACGTGTGACTATCGAGGTAGAGGTTCTTGAGTTCGTTGTTTTCTTTATTATTTGACTTTCCTCAAGTCTTGACGAGGAACGCTCAATTTCCGACGAAGAACGCCACTCCGCTCTTCTTCGTTTACCGTGTCAACGAAAGGGGACGCCGCTTCTTCCTCGGACCTTCTTCGTCGGCATACGAAGATTCGCCAACGACGTAACTCTTCGGGCATATCTCTTCGTCAACGGATTGACGAACGACAACCGCGACGCCCGACCACCGCGACGTTGTCTTCCGCGGGACGTTGTCAAATCTTCGATCTTATACCCGAGGTAGGGGTTGTTGATTCGATATTTATTTATTCCATTCCTTGATCGTGGTTTTCGCATGTCAAACATGAGACTTTTGAACGTTTAAGTTGAGTTATTTATTTTAACGTGAGGGGGGCCGGACCGCACGAACACGGCCGAACCCCCCTCCATCGTTCTTGTTTATTCTTGCGGGCGGAAGCAAGGTGGCGTGGTGTCGTCGCACCACGCGGATAATTGTACGTTTAACTTACACGATGCCGTCGCGCGCACCATGGAAGAAACAACAAGACCGCGACGCCGTCGCGCCGCGTTGAATGAATATCAAAGCACGGCAAAGGGGCGCGGTGCCGTCGCACCGCACCGGATGACGAACGCCGCGGCCGGTTCCGGGCCGCGGCGGGACGAGGAGACCGCGGCCGGTTCCGGGCTGCGGCGGAAGAGAAGACCGGCGGCCAGGCCGCCGGCGTCGGAAGCCGAAGGGGGGGGGGGGACCGGAAATTCCGGTCCCGTTTGAGAAAACCGGCAGGCCAGCTGGTCGGCTGGATGTCTTAAAAACCGGGGGAGTTAATCCCCCGGCCTTCACTTAAAACCCCCCTCTTTATGAGGGGGGGGAGCGGTTTCCACGGGGGGGGGGGGGGGGGGGCAGGAGGCTCCCCCGGATTCCCTTCAAAGCGGGCCCCCAGGAGGGGGGGCCGTTGTTTTACAAAAACGGCGCGGCAAAGCCGCGCCGCCATCCATGAAACGGGGGCTTGATTGCCCCCGCGTGCGCAGCCTCCTCGAGGCGCCAGGCCGCCACGGCCCGCCGCGCCGCCCAGGGGGTGTCGGGCCGGGTCGGCCCGGACCCGGACCCCCCCGTTTCGAACCAGAATTGGTTTTTGGCCCATAACTTGAGCCTCAGACCTCCGAATGACGAACCGTCTACGGCAATGCGATCCTTGGATCGAGTCGGTCGTTTTGATATATCGCACTCAAGGTTTCGGTTAACTTTGAGTTCGGCCGGGTTGGTTCGTTCACGAAACCAACCGGGCCTTCGGAGCGGAAACGCTCATATCTTGAGCTACGAACGTCCGATTGACGCGCCGTCAGTCGCGTTGTGTTCCTCTTAGTGAGACGGATCTTTTGGCATAATCCGCCCGAGGTTTGGACGCAGGTGGAGTACGGTCAGGTTGGTTTTGCCTTAAAAACCAACCGGGCCCCGGAGACGAAAATGCCAATAACTCTCAGACCGGGCGTCCGATCGACGCGCCGTCTGTCGCGTTGAGTTCCTGTTGACGATATGGAACTTTTGGATACATCAACTCTGGTCTTTGTGACAGTTGATGTATCAGCCTCTCGGCTCGTGGAGCGGACCCTCCGAACGAGCTTGCTGTGTGCGGGAACCCTAGTGCTGGCTGCGACTGTTACTGTGACTACTACCGCTACTGTGACTGCGACGACGACAGTACAGAGATCCTGTGTGGATTCGACGAAGACGACTTCAGCACTCAGCGATCCTACGTGGATCAGTGCTACAGGTCCTGTGTGGGCCCGATCCTGTGTGGGTCCGATCCTGTGTGGGTCCGCGCTCAGCGGTTCTGTGTGAGCCAGCGCCTACAGGTCCTGTGTGGGCCCGATCCTGTGTTGGTCTTTGCGGGGGTTAGTTACCTATCGATCCTTCGTGGGTCCGACGACTTAGATGGATCAGTGATCATCTTTATCGTCCTTGAAGAAGTATTCCTGTGTGAGCTGAATCCTATTTCTTTCCTGTGTGAGCTGAATCCTATTGCTTTCCTGTGTGAGCTGAATCCTATTGCTTTCCTGTGTGAGCTGAATCCTATTGCTTTCCTGTGTGGATTGTGTTGTGCAATCCTGTGTGGATTACGTTTTGCTTTCCTGTGTGGAATACGTTTACTTTCCTGTGTGGACTGTGTTGTACTTGGGCTCGGAGGTTAGAGCGTATTTGAATTGATGACTTAGGTATATGTATGGGAATATACCTAAGCAGTGTCAGTTGTTACTTCGTGATTGTACTTTTCTTCATGGTTTATCCTTTGTGGATTTGAGAGACCTTCAGGGGTCTCGGGGTCCCTACTGAGTAGCTTATACTCACCCCTGCACGGGCTTTGCCCGCACTACGTTGTGTTGGTTGCAGACGACGGACAGCGTAGACCTTAGCTGAGGCCTACAGAGCGGGACGGTACCCGGAGGTAGACCACTGGGCGGGACGTGCACGGAGCGGACGGTGGGACCCGTGGAGCAGAGGAGCTATCTGTACCCACCCTTCAGGTGGGATTTCCAGTGGGCAGCTCGGAGTAGCGGCTTTTACTTTTCAGTTGCTGTTTTCCCCTTTTCGAGTTGTACTTTACTTTCAGTTTGGGTTTGTATTCTGGCCCATTTACCTTTCCGCACTTTCAGTCGTACTCTGCTTTTGTTTAGTGTTTACTTTCCGCTTGCTTACTCTGTGGTGATGTTTTCTTTTCAAAGGCAATTCCTTCCCTTTTTACTGGGTTTTACGCCTTGGTGCTAGTCGCCAGCCCCTGGCCTATGGAAGGCGGGCTTGGGGTAGTCACGGCACGGACCTCGAGGGCGGGTCGTGACACGTAGCTAAAAATATATTAATAGTATGATGAAAATAGGTGAAGTAAAAGATTATTAAATTTGAAGCCAAATAAGGGAATAGTTAAGAGACCAATGATAAATTAAACGTCATAGGGGTATTGGAAGTGTTATTTTTTGAAGCTAATGATAATGATAGATAACAATTTGGGGGTGGATATTTATTTTTCAATTGGTAATAGTGGATATTAGAATAAAAACTGTAATGTAATGAAATGACAAGTGGATTGTAATGTCGTATATTTCTCCATATTTTATTTTTAATATTATGTGGGAATTTATTTGAGACCAATCTCTGAGATGATGTGTAGTCCCGAGGCCCAGCGATCCCAGAACATATGTTTGAAATTAATTAAAAAATTAAATTTCAAGTGCATGTAGTTTCTATGAAATAGTGGAATAACTCCTGAACGGGTGCTCATATCAGAAATCTTAGGGCACTGTTGCGTTGAAAATAGCGATTTTACCTTAGGCGAGGCCTAACATAGGCTGGCGCAAGTCGAAGGTGAAATCTATTTTTTGGACGTAACCATAATAAAATAATTAATAAAAATACTTTATTAAATCTTGTTACAGCGGATATCTTTTAACTTTTTAAATAGAGATTTACTTAGGGGTCTAGGGTTATAGACATCATAACCCTGAAACCCATGGAGGCTCTGGCGAAAACCTCCCAACGTGGTGACGAAGTTCTTGATGAGATTCATCGGTGATGATGCCGCGACGACCAGATCATTTCCAATGAATTCCGCGGATCCCAGTACGATTTTTGATTTGTGTTTCCTTTCCCCGTTCTTGATTCCTACGAGGAATGTTGACTAATCCACCAATAGATTAGCCCGCGGATCGATCTTATTTGCGGAATGGGCTGTTGTGGGGATATTAGGGAAGATCTTCATCCTTGTGATTTAATCTATTGATCATTGTTTTGGTTTTGATATAACGGTGATGAACCCAGATTTTCATGAACAATGATCGAGGTTTGTCCCTAATTTTCAATATTGTGATTCATTCCTCACGTCCTTCATCCATATTCTACACGTTTTTTGCGAAGGTATGAATGACGGATTTTTTCACATCTGTTGCACGACGCAAAGATCCCAAATTAAAGATCTAGCATCGGAACAACCCCACAGATGTGTGATGATGGGTTTGGAAGACAGATCGAAGTGGATCAGAAGATAGCATTCTTCAAATGATTTCTGCACTGGTGACCGGAATCGGATTTTGGAGCCGATTGAAGGCCTGAAACCTAGGGATTTGGCATCACGACGACGAGGCAACACCCAGTCATGAGTTTTTTCGAAAAAAGAACCTTGGAAATGGAAACCAGAAGATCAGATGAGGTGCGAGGAGGAAGGCGACAGTTCTGGAAATTTCCCGACTACACAGTGTGTAGTACGTGCTACATGATGTGTGTTCATCGGCAGTCCATCTAGCGTGCACTTCGGGAGTACATAGACACGGGTTGGGTACACTGCTAAGGACACGGTGTGTATACCCTTCCCTAGAAAGATACACGAGGTACCCTATGTACTGGTACACGGGCACGTGACCCAGACCGAGACTGTGTACAGGCACATGGCCAGTGTACATGGAGCGACCCCCAGGTGCTCGGACATAGCGTGTAATCCTTCTACACATCGTGTAGTTGAGTTTTACACATCCTAGATGGATGACACAGGCCGTTTACAGGGTAAGTACCCAGAGTCAAGGAACATGTCGTGTAACCATACTACATGTTGTGCAACCTATTTTACATGGCTTGATCCCTTTGTATTCTGTGACTTGGACTAGCTATCTTAGGGTTCGTACCCTTGGTCTTTCCCCTGAAGTCTTCTGTTATCATTTCATATGTACAAGAGTATGATCCCTTCCACCGGAATTCATGAATAGAGTTTTTGGAATACCCACTTTGAGACATGGAGCCGGATCCTCTATTCATTCCTTGAACCCTAGGTAGAGTTCTCGGTATTGACGTGACCAACATTACCCGGGCACTGATCCTATGCTTAGTGGATTTGTTCAGACTGAGTTGTTGGAATCACCCCATGGCTATTGGTTGTGATCCTCATCTAAGCATCATATACTAAAGTACTTGTGTAGTGTGTTCTCTCGGAACGAGTACTCTGTGCCTCTCTCTTCAGACCTAGGATTGTGTTCTCCTTGTTACGTGGTTATTGGAATCTTCTAGCTAGATCATAGTGGTGGTTTCGTGATGGTAAATTGTGTATGAGTATATATGGATATTATTGTTATATGTTTTTTAAACAAATAATGTGTAGATAAGACTGTATATTTTCTTTTGTGGTATTTCCCTTGTTGTATTACTTTGTGGTTTCAGAGTGTCCTACTAGATATGGTTATACTCACCCCTACACGGGATTTTCCCACACGTGTCGTGTATTGTGCAGACGAGCAAGCCTTTGATAGGATTCTAGGCGGACTAGGACCAGACAGTGCTCAGTGAGATCAGATAGGCCGAAGAGTGTTCCAACTGCTACAGATTTCTGTCAAAATACCTTCTTTTTTAGGTTGGAATTTTTTATAGACTTTCTTGTGGGGGGATTTTACTTTTTGCCCAAGGTTTTACATTATTGTATTTTACATTCCTATCATACCCTGTTGGTTGGGATTTTTAGTGTATGCGTGCATTTTGATTTTTAGTAGTTTTTACTTTTCAGTTTTTTGGGCTTGGTGCTGTGTGTGTATGTGTACTGGTTTATATGCAATGCCTCCCATGTTAGTAACATGCCTACTTGGTGCTAGTAACCAGCCCCTGGCCTATTGGAGGTGGGATTGGGGAGTTGCGAATCGGGCCCCACTCGGATGGGTCGTGACAGAGTTGTATCAAAGGTGGTCAGTTCTACCTTAGGACCTAGAGTATGTGAGTTGCTTTGGGGAAAAGTGTTAAGTGTTTCGAGTTCGGATTTCAAGCCGAGTCCCCAGTGTTAGTGTGGGCGGTAGACATCTCCATAAACAAGGACTCTGATAACTTTCTTTTCAACTCTAAACCTGAGATCCCTAGTTGGAGGGGAAAATAATGGTGCATGCATCATATAAGAATGGGTTTTGGTTTTCATGTCCATCTTGAGTCAGGTCTCCATATATACTCACGGACTATGATTCATCTTGTTTTATTGTAGGATACCTCCGTGATGCGCACCCACTAGGATGCAACAGCTCGATCACGAGGATGACCCCCTCAGTGATGAAGCTTCGATACATGGACCAGATCCCCCAGTTTTATCTTCGAGTGGTGTGCTTGTTATTCCACCACATGTGGAGCATTGTTTAGTGCCTATTGTACCAGTAGAGGAAGAGTGTAGGATGAGAACACTCCATGAGTTTCAATGATAGATACCCTTCATGTTTCAAGGAGATCCTGACCCTCAGGCAGTAGAGGACTGGCTTGAAGCAGTTTCCAGAGTCTACTGATTGGTCAGGACACCAGCAGACCAGATGGTGATCCTAACAGCGAGCCTTTTGTGACGCTCAGCAAGACAATCATGGAGTTTGGTTATCCAGACCCACGAAGATGTGAATCTTGCATGGTCAGAGTTTGAGCATCTCTTCATAGAGGAGTTTTCATCAGTTACCCTAAGAGAAGTACGTATACAGGTGATTTTTCAGCTTTAGCAGGGGACCATGATAGTGGATTACTATTCATCGAGGTTTACCAACCTCACACGGTACTCGATGGATATGATATGGGATCAGTACTTCAAATCTCGAACTTTTGAGAGTGTCTTGTGCAGAGACATCCGAGCTAGCATCATCGATATGATCATTCCTACTTATGTTGGGGTGCTCGAGCGGGATTTGGTGGTCGAGAGATTTTTGGTAGAGCAGAGACAGTCGGCAGTTGTCCGCAGTGAGCAAGCTGGAGCAGAGACCTTGGCAGTAGGGAGCCGACGTCCGAGACCCAGGCGTGGGAGACATTTTCAGAGGAGATCCCAGGACATGGGATCTTCCATTCTGGGTTCACAAGGTGCATCCAGCCAGCCTCAAAAGAGGCGATGGTACTCTTTCTATGGAAGAGGACATCTCGCTCGAGATTGTCCGAACCGCCAGACTAATGACATGGGAGCAGTGGATGGACCACTGAGGCAGAGGGAACCTGTGGAGTAGATAGATCCATGGGGCGGAAGATGTGGTAGAGGATATGGGAGAGCAGCTGGAGGTGGTCAGAGTTTTTACATTTTACCACCACCACCACCCCTAGGAGGTCTACCCCTAGCTCAGGGAGCTGGTGGATAGAGGCAGGGGCAGAAGGAAGCAGCGGAGGCTTATGACCCAGGTACTCCTGGAATGATTATAGGTATAATCTGTGTCTTTTCAACTTTGGATATCATACTAATAGACACATGTTCTAGTAATTCTTTTACGGATGCTTATCTTGTTCGATACCTTCAGATTCCATTTGAGTTGTTAACTTGACCGTTACGCTTAGAAACACAGACTGGAAATGATTTAGAGATCACACAACTTTGAAGATAGTGTGACCTGACCCTTGGATGAAAGAGTTTCGGTTGGAACCACTTGGTTGTAGTGCCGAGGCCTTACGATGTCATTCTTGTTATCGATTGTATATCCACAGTTCTTTCCAAGATTGACTGTTTTAGGCGAAGGGTACGGTGTGTCCGCAGTGACGGAACGAAGATCTCCTTAAAAAGTGAAAAGGAGACCCAGGAAACACAGGATGGACTCATTCGTAGGAAGGTACAACTGATTTCACATCAGTTGACTAGCCTATCCCTTGGCACAACAGATATTACGAGTTTCTAGTTTCCAGCTGTAATGGCTGAGTATAAGGATGTCTTTCCAGAGAATGTCCCCAGACTACCTCCCCGTCGGGAGATAGATTTATGCATTGTGTTGCAACCTGGGATGACACCGAAATCATTATCAACATATCGAATGGCTCCTTCAGAGCTTCGTGAGCTGAGAGTGATGTTGGGAGACTTGCAGAGAAAAGGTTTTGTGAGACCCAGTGTGTCACCCTGGGCGGCCCCAGTGTTGTTTGTCAAGAAGGCATATGGGAGTTTAACTCTATGTGTGGATTACCAGTGCTTGAATTAGGTGACAATGAAGAACATGTATCCACTACCAAGGATCAATGACCTCTTCAACTAGTTAAGAGGAGCATGATGGTTCTCGAAGGTTTATCTATGATCAGGCTATCACTGGTTGTGCGTACAAGATGAGGATATACCGAAGAATACTTTCATATGTCGCTACAGTCACTATAAGTACTCGGTGATTCCCTTCGTCTTGATGAACACCCCAGCATTGTTTATGGGACTTATGAACCGGATCATTCAGCCCAATCAATATTGGTTCATAGTGTTCATCATCGATGATATCCTTGTGTACTCTGCATCCAAGTAGGATCATCCGGGGCACCTAAGAGAGGTTCTGGACACACTCTGAGAGTTCCAATTGTACGGGAAACTCTCAAAGTGTCAATTCTGGATACAGGATGTCCACTTTCTGGGACACGTTATTTCAGCAGATGGTGCAGTAGTGGACCAAGCCATGGTAGAGACAGTGTTAGCATGGGAGCCACCATGGAGCGTGATAGAGGTACGGAGTTTCCTTGGGTTGGAAGGCTATTATAGGATATTAATTCTTTATTTATACATGATTTCAGAACACATGATATCTTTGACTCGAAAGGGGACGCCTTTTGTGGGCACCGAGAAATCCCAACAGGCTTTTCAGCAGTTAAGACAGAGTTTGACGAGTGCCCTGATCTTGAGACTAACAGAAGAGGGTGATGAGTACGGAGTGTTCTGTGATGCATCATGAACCGTGCTTGGTTGTGTCCTAATGTAGAGGCGATAATATATTTCCTATGGTTCACGTCAGTTGAGGGCATACGAGCAGAACTACGTGACCCAGGATCTTGAGTTGGCAGTGGTAGTATTCGTGTTGAAGATGTGGAAGCGCTACCAGATGGGAAAGCTGTATATCATCTACTATAATCACAAGAGTCTCAGATATTTATTTTCTCAGAAGGATCTTAATTTGAGATAGAGGTGTTTTCTTGAGTTCCTCCATGATTACAACTTCGAGATCATTTATACACTTAAGAAGGGGAATTCTATGGAAGATGCTCTCAGTAGGAAATCCAGTTCACAGTTGCTGGATGAGGCGACGAGGTAGTTGGCCTCTTTATAGTTATCCTTCACGGATAGACATGAGGGAGCTTACCTTTATTAAATGGTTGTTACCCCTACACTCTTACAGCCAGTCAGGGAAGCACAGCTCGAGGATGGTATCTGTGAGACTCTACGTGCTCATATATCTATAGTGATGTTGTTGATGGATATTAAAAAGTTGGGGAGCATGTTGTTCTTTTCAGAGGGTGCACAGTAGTACGAGTGACTTTGCAGGATGAGGTTCTGAGAGAGTTCCATATATCTCCTTTGAGGGTGCATCCAGGAATGGTAAAGATGTACCAGGACCTCTGATGTCAGTTTTGGTGACCGGGAATGAAGAACAGTGTGGTAGAGTTTGTTTCTCGGTGCCATACTTGTCAGAAAGTAATGGCTGAGCACCAGGTGCTAGTTGGTTTGACTCAGACCCTTGAGGTACCAGAGTGGAAGTTGGAAGGTATATCCATGGACTTCATGATGAGTTTACCACGTACATCCAGGGGACAAGATTCCATCTTGGTGATCGTTGAACGACTCAGCAAGTCGGCCCACTTCTTAGCCATACGGGAGAAGAGTTCAGTAGAGATCTTGGGATACCTCTACGTGCAGGAGATAGTTGGACTTCATGTAGTTCCATAAAAAATCGTCTCAGATCGTGATGATCGTTTCACACCCTGTTTGTGGAAGGGATTGCCGAAAGCTTTTGGGACTCAGTTACACTGGAGCACAACGTTTCATCCTTAGACTGCTTGTCAGACAGAGTAGACCATTCAGGTTCTGGAAAATATTCTACGAGCTTGCATAAATTACTTCGGTCATAGCTAGTAGGATCACCTACTAATCATGGAATTTTCTTATAACAATAGTTATCATTCCACTATTGGTATGGCACCATTTGAGGCTTTGTACGGGCGACCTTACAGGTCACCACTTTGTTGGTCTAACACAGAAGAGTCAGCACTCATGGGACAAGAGATCATGGGAGCTACTACAGAGAAGGTGCAGGTCATCCAGGAGTGGATGTAGACAACACAGAGTCTTCATAAGTCTTATGCCGATAGGAGACGGAGGCCCTTGGAGTTCAAGGAGGGAGACCATGTGTTCCTTCGAGTCTCACCTCAATGGGGACTGCCGAGATTTGGCTGAGGTGGAAAGCTATCTCTGAGGTTTACAGCCCTTTTAGATTCTGATTAGAGTTCATGAGGTGGCTTACCGCTTGGCTCTACCTCCTTAGATGGAACTGGTACACAACATCTTCCATGTGTTGTAGCTGCGGAGGTACGTGCATGACCCATCGCACGTTATCGACTAGGGTGACCTGGACATTGATGATGGAGTGACCTTTACTCAGTACCCCATGGAGATTGAGGATCAGCAGGCGAAGATCCTTCATGGGTGAGCGATTCCTTTGGTGCGTGTCTGGTGGCAGCACGAGAATCTCTAGGAGAGAACATTGGAGCGGGTGGCTCATATTCATGTGAAGTACACACATCTTTTTGAGTAGCCTTTGTTTTGGATTTTTGGGGATGTAAATCCATAAGGTGGGTGTGATTTAATTTCTCAGAGTTCTCTGTATTTTATTTTTAATATTATGTGGGAATTCATTTTAGACTAGGCTCGAAGACGATGTGCAGTTCCGAGGCCTGGTGAGCCCGGATCAAATGTTTGAATTTAATTAAATAATTAAATTCCGTGTGCATGTGGTTTTCCTGAAAAAGTTTAATAACTCTTGAACGGGAGATCGGATCAAAAACAGAGGTCACCACTGCGTTTAGGACAACAATTTTACCTTAGGAGATGCCTAACATCGGTTGGCATAGGTCAGTGTTGAAATCTAGTTTTTGGACGTAACCGTAATAAAATATTTAATAAAAATATTTTATTAAATCTTGTTGTAGCGGATATCTTACATCATTTTAAATAGATATTTGTACAGGGGTACAGGGTTACAGAAATCATAACCCTGAAACCCCAGGAGGCTCTGGAGGCTCTGGTGAAAACCTCCCAACACGGCGACGACGTTCTTGATGAGATTCACCGGCGACGACGACGCGATGACCAGATCATCGCCAACCAACACCGCAGATCCAGGTAGGATGTTTGATTTGGATTTATTTTCCACGTTCTTTATTCCTACGATGAAGTAGACTAATCCACGAACATATTTCCCTATGGATCGATCATATTTTCAGAATTGGATTTTTCGGGGATTTTGGGGAAGATCAACATCTTTGTGATTTAATTTGTTGATTATTTTTTTGGTTTTGATCTAACGTCGACGAACTTGGATCGTTACGAACAATGACCGAGGTTCGTCCCACTTTTTCGTTTTTTTATTCATTCCAAGCGTTCTTCATGCATGTTTTACGCATTCTTTGTGGAGGTATCAATGATGGATTGTTGCACATCCGTTACGTGAGGCAACGATCCCAAATTGAAGATCTAGAATTGGAACAACCCCAGGGAGGTGCAACGATGGTTTCGACAGACAGATCAAAGTGGATCAGAAGATATTGTTCTTCAAACGATTTTCGCACGGGTGACTGGAATTGGATTTCGGAGCCGATCAAAGGCCCGGAACCTACGTATTCGGCATTACGATGACGAGGTGACCCCCGATCATGTGTTTCGTGGAAAACTGACCATAGAAATGGAACCCGGAAGAATGGCTGAGGCATGAGGAGGAAGGCGACTATTCTGTAAATTTCCTGACTACACGGCATGTAGTATGGGCCACAAAGCGTGTGTCCGTCGGCGAGCCACATGGCATGTACTCCAGGAGTACACTGACACGGCTTGAGTACACGGCCAAGGACACGATGTGTATACCCTTCCCCGACCAGATACACAGGGTACCCTGTGTACTAGTACACGGGCAGGCGACATGGACAGTGATGGTATACAGAGCACATGGATAGCATACATGAAGTGACACCCAGGTGCTTGGACACAGCGTGTAATTCTTCTTACATGTCGTGTAGTTGAGTTTTACAGAGCTTGGACGGATGATACGGCCCATTTACACAGGCAGTACCCAGAGTCAACGAAAATAGCGTGTAACCATACTACATGCCATGTAACCTATTTTACATGGCTTGATCCATTTGTCTTATATGACTTGAACTATCTTTCATATGATTCGTACCCTTGGACTTTCCCCTGAAGGTTTATGGTATCATTTCATATGTACAAGAGTATGATCCCTTCATTAGAACTTCCTGAATAGAGTTTTTGGAATCCCCTCTGTGAGACTTGGAGTCAGATCCTCTATTCATTCCTGGAACCCTAGGTAGAGTTCTTGGTATCGACTTGACCAACATTACCCGGGCACTGATCCCATGCTTAGAAGAGTAGTTTAGGCTGAAATGTTGGAATCACCCCATGGCTATTGGTTGTGATCCTCATCTGAGCATCATACTTTAAATTACTTATGGAGTGTGTTCTCCTGGAACGAGTACTTCATGACTCTCTCTTCAGACCTTGGAGTGTGTTCTCCATGTTACGTGCTTAGTGGAATCTTCGAGCTGGATCTTAGTGGTGGTTTCTCTATAGTAGATCGTGTATGAGAATATCTGGACATTCATGTTATATGTTTGTTAAATATATATTGTGTTGAGTTGAATGTATCTTTCCTTTGTGGTATTTCCCTTATTGCATTCCTCTGTTGTTTCGGGTTGTCCTACTGGGTATTGTTATACTCACCCCTGCATGGGCTTTGCATGCACGTGTCGTTTCTTGTGTAGACGAGTGAGCCTTTGACAGGATTCTAGGAGGACCAGGACCGAATGGTGCTCAGTGAGATCAAACAGGCCGAGGTGTGTTCCTATGTCTACGGATTGCAGTCCCAGTACCTTTCTTTACAGGTTTCACTTTGTTAAAGACATTCTTTTAGTGGGATTGTACTTTTGTCCAATGGTTTTTTATAATTGTACTTTACCTTCCTATCTTACTCTGTTGGTTAGTATTTTTAGTGTATGCATGCATTTCCATTTTTAGTAGTGTTTACTTTTCAGCTTTGTGGGATTGGAGATGTGTGTGTGTGTGTGTGTGTACAGGTTTATAGGCAATGACTCCCATGTTAGTAACATGCCTACTCAGTGAAAGTTGCCAGCCCCTAGCCTATTGGAGGTTGGTTTGGGGAGTTGCAGCTCGGGCCCCACTGGGACAGGTCGTGACATGGATGCTTCATGTATATTCATCCTTAAATACAATCTTTATTGTTTTTTATGTTCTTTATTATATATTGTTTGTCACTAATATATATATATATATAGAAATCATACAAATTATTGTATACTATGAGAATTTAAGGGGATATTGATCAACAAAGGGAATGAGGATTTCTACATTATTATTTAATATTCACGTTTTTTATTACCTTGTATATAAATTATAATATTTTTAACATATTAAATTTATTTATCATAACAATAGAATTATATATGTCTTAAGTTAATGCATAATTGTATTTAATTGTTTTATAGGAATCATAGGTCATCATATATTAGGGTAAAAACATTTAAATGATTTTTTTAATGTATAATATAATTGGTAAATTTTATTTTGGAAATTATTGAGGTGTTAAATTCTAAAGACTTTGTAAGGGGGATAACCATAATTCATTTTTTTAATGATGAAAATACTAGCCATAAATATTTTTACATGATAAGGTATATATAATATTTCATTACATTATTAAAGATTATAAATGTCAGTCATAAAATCAAATTTTTAAGAAGATAATTAAACCCAGAATATAGTGATGAAAAGAATAACTTATTCAACATTCATTGATCTAGAGTGATGAAATTATTCTATAACCCTTATTTGAACATGTATAAAAAACTACCAACTACACACTAAAACTTTTTTTCTAATCAAGATAATAAACCATTATACCATATGAGTTATTATATGAAGGATAAAATTGGGATATTTGTTTAACTTTTATGCTAATGCATTTTATATTTTAAGGGTAACCAAAGAAAAAAATATCCTTCTAAGACAAATAATATATCATTAAATTAACATATCGTTATAAAACTATATCTATAAAGGGATTATATTGAAAAATTAGATAACATGAGAATGATATAATTAAATGAAGTTAAGGATCAGGATACACAAGTGTTCATGCATGAACATGAATTCTACAAGTCATAGTGGGTATAGTTAATCAAATGACTCAATCACTAGGGATATTTTAATGAGGCCACAATATTATTTGTATAAATTAGTAATGAAATTGAATTTCATTTCTATAAAATGTTAGTGTGTGTTTTTATATTTTCCCTAGGCTGTATATATCATGATCTTATTACTAATTATAATGGGATAACAATCATACATACCTTGAATCACTATTGTAAATTTTAGCTATACCAACGGTTTAAAACCATTGGTAAAGGATGAAAAACCATTGGTATAAACAATACCAGCAATTTTCCAAACAGTTGGGTCTTAAGCCGTAGGGATATATATATCCCAATGGTTCTTTGAGAACCATTGGGATATGTCTAAGATATTTAGTAATATACCAATAGTTTCAGTAAACCGTTGGTATAAATGTTTCCCAACTGTTTTAAAATGTGACTAATAGCATGAATTATATCTATAAAAACTATTTACAAATCCTCTAGTATAGAATTTTACCAATGGGTTGTGGAAAACTGTTGGTAAATCTCATGTAAAATTATCTATGCCAATGGTTTGTAAACCATTGGAATATACATATACCAACAGATTACATAAAACCTTTGGTATATGTTCTGGTTTTACATATATTATAATGGTTGTGAACCGTTGGCATATCTTTTTTACACATGCAACAGTAAGTCATCTTGATAATCTCCCCCCTGTGCAGCTACATCAATTCCACCAGCAGGCCTGCAAAATTCATACACAATAGAATACCTGCATAATACATACACATACATCAAGTAACACAATACACAATTAACAAGTATACCAGCTTAATACATTCATAATTATATATGAATTCATACATAATTAATCCAACACATAATTCATACATAAAGCACAATACCTCCAATTCTATATTTAATTACCATCTACACACATTATGAATTAACAAAAAATTCATAAGGTAATTACATCTACTATACACATACAACATGTATACCCACACACCATATTCAATTTTATTTTGTTACACATAATTCATAAATTAATGAAATACATAAAGAATTATATTCAGAATTAAAGTGTATGGTGTGGCTGTTCAGCGGTTTGGGGTGGCCGTCCAAGGGGTGTAGGGGTGTCTAGGGGGTGGGGGTGTCCTTAAGGATAGGGGTGTCTGGGGAGGTGGGGGTGTCTAGGGTGGTGGTGGGGGGGGGGGGCGTCTATGGGTGTGTTTAGGGGGTGGTGTGATGTCCAAGGTGTTCAGGGGGGATTTCTAGGGGGTGGGGTGTCCAGGGGGGTGGGGGTGACCAGGGGTGGTGTGGAATCCAGTCGGGTGGGGGGTGGAGGTTGCGGGGGTCTAGGGAGTTGGAGGGGGGCTACTCAAGGGTGGTGGGGTTGTGTCTAGGGGGTGGGTGTGGCTATCCATGGTGGTGGGGGAGTCTAGGGGGTGTCCAGGGGTGGGGTCTTTCCAGGGGGTGGGGGTGTCCAGATGGTGGAGGGGGGTCAAGGTGGTGGGGTGGTGTCCAGGGGGTCCAGGGTGTTGGGGGATACCCAAGGGGGGTGGGGTGTTGTCCAGGGGTTGGGGGTGGCTATCCATGGGGTTGGGGTGTCCAGGGGATGGGGGTGTCCAGGTAGTGGGGGTGGTGTCTAGGATAGGTGTGGGTCGTCCAGGGGGTTGGGGTGACTAGGAGTGTAGGGGTGGTTGTCCCAGGTGGTGGGGGTGTCCATGGGTGGTTGGGTGGTGTCTAGGGGTGGTGGGGATTTAATGGTTTTAATGGAAATAATTTCATGGATTTTAAGATCCATGGTATTTTTAAAATTATTTTGAAAATTATTTATTTCAATAGTATGTGTTTCTTTATAAAAAAATGAATTCTTTTATTATGTATGGTAGGAAGGGGATTTTGGTTATTAGGAAATAGATTACATTGTTATTCTGGAATAAAAATACTATATGAGTTTTGAAATGGAACATTAAAAGAGATTTTTCAAAACCATTGGGGAGTTCTAAATAGAAATAAGTTTCTATTATGTGATTTTGAAATGGTTTTATGAAGAAATATTTATAATGTATCTCTATGGGATTTTTGATTTTGGGTCCCATATTTTAGAACAGAAGATTATTGTTCTAAATTTTTTTTGATAAATCTTTAGAATGTTACCGCAAAAAATGAATGAAAATGTCTATAAGGGTATATATCAAGTTGTCATTCTTGTGATCCAGGTATTGTATTTTAAGTCTTTGTCTCCACTGAAACTCTTATGGAAGAGGAATAACCATGTTCTTCTCGGATCATTTTTTATGCATGGAAGTTTCTAATATACCATTCACTATTCTTTATTGGTGATCATGGATCCCGGGAGGAAAATAAGTGGGTATCCATGAATAATGGTATATTCAAGATCATATAAACACTATAATCCACAGTGGTGGAGGATGTTCAGGGGGTGGGTGGGGCTGTTCAGGGGGTGGGGGGCTGTCCATGGGATAGGGTGGTCTAGGGGGGTGGGCGGGGATGTCCAGGGGGTACATGGTGTCTAGGGGCATGGGCGGGTTGCCCACTGTGGTGGTAGGGCTGTCTAGGGGGTTAGGGGTGTCCATGGGTGTGGGATGGCTATCCACAGGGGGTAGGGGTCTGCAGGGGGGTGGGTGGGCTGTCCACAGGGTTGGCAGGGCTATCGAGGGGGGTCGGGGTGTCTAGGGGGTGGGCTGGCAGTCCACGGGGGTGTTCGGGCTGTCTACGGGGGTGGGAGGGCTGTCCATGGGGGTTTGCGGGCTGTCTAGGGGTGTAGGGGTTGTCCAGGGGGTGGGGGGTTTTCCATTGGGGTGGTGAGCTGTCTAAGGGGGTAGGGGCACCTAGGGGGTGGGCGGGGCTGTCCACGGGGGTGGGGTCGGGGGGGGGGGGGGGTCGGGCTATCCATGGGGGTGGGCGTGTTGTCCACAGGGGTGGGTGTGTCCCAGGTGGTACAGGGTGTCCAGGGGGTGGGAGGGCTATCCACAAGAGTGGTGGGGCTATCTAGGGGGTATGGGGTGTCCTAGGCAGTGGGCGATATGTCCACGGGGGTGGACGGGAAATCCACGGTGGGTGGGCGAGCTATCCAAGGGGGTGGACGGGCTGTCCACGTGGGTGGGAGGGCCTTTCCAGGAGGTAGGGGTT
Organism: Viscum album; assembly: GCA_963277665.1. NCBI lineage: Eukaryota > Viridiplantae > Streptophyta > Magnoliopsida > Santalales > Viscaceae > Viscum > Viscum album. The sequence continues at coordinate 511,700,553 of OY728134.1, forward strand.
GTACAGCAGTTGGGGGCGATCCCTGGGGGTGACCGGGCAATCCAGGGGATATGGGGAGTCCAAGGGGTAGGCATGGCTATCCACAGGGGTGGGGGCAGGGGGTTGACCAAGGGGTACAAGGTCTCCAAGGGGGTGGGCGGGGTAGTCCAAGGGGTTATGAGTGGGAGGGGGGATTTCTACATGGGTGGGTGGGATGTCCACGGGGTTGGGGTTGGGGGCTGTCCAGGGGGTGGGAGGGCTAACCATGGGGGTGGCGGGGCTGTCCATGGGGTAGGGGGTGTCCAGGGGGTGGGGGCGGGCTATCCACGGGGGTGGGGGCTGTCTAGGGGAGTGGTGAATCAGTCACAACAAATAATGAGGTCAAGTTTTATTACTTATTAATAAAAAAATAAGGATAATGTGGCCTACCTAATCACATGTATATACAGGAAAAACAAATCAACAAGCATAAATGGTATGTAAAATCAGTCAAAAATGTAACAGATCAATCTGTCCCTCATCACCATCACCATCATCCTCACCCTCATCCTCATTGTCCTCCTCCTCATCATCCCCGCCTTCATCAATGCCCTCCTCCTTACCCTCGTCCTCAGCCTCGGCCTCCTCATTGACCTCCTCCTCTGCCTCACCCTCCTCCTCACCCTCCTCCTCCACCTCGGCCTCCTTTTCCTATGTCTAAGCCTTTTCAATGCCATCCTCTCGACCTCCACTAGAACAACCACTTGGTTAACCATATATAAAACACATTGATGACATATATTCATCAGATGATTTGTTGGCCTCTGGTTGAAGTATTGGATGTAAAACTTCCATCACTTTCATAAATGTAGTGTTTTCCCTAGCAGACTGTTCAACCATCTCTGTGGACCATTTTTCAGCCAGTTCTACCAGTTATTTAACTTTCAAGAACTCAGTGGAACTAAAGCTCATACCTGAGGATGGACAATACCTCTTTGCAACTATACTCTTCCCAGTTCATTAGCATTCTCTACTAGGGTCCTCATCTCCCAACACCTGATGTAAGTGATCATTTGAACCAAAATTAGCAGTTTCATGTGAATCAATGGCCTCTAAAGTATCCTATTAAAAATATAAATATATTCTTATGTTACAAAATTGAGATTAAAATTTTAAATCTACAAATTAAAACATGAAATCTACTACTGATTCGGTTCATCAAGAGCACATCCATCTTTCCTCTTTCTACTCGAGCAAAACAACTTTTCTCCAGTCACATGTCCTTCAATTTTCAATTTAGTCCTCTTCAATGAAATTTAATATAGGAAAACATAATTAAAAATAGGATACCAAAACTTAATTTCACAACTATAAATATATAAAAACTTTAGAAATCAAATAAATTATGGATGTAGTAATAGAATGTGCAATTCGTAAAGAAAAAATATAAACTATCATACCTGCTAGATCTCATGATATGGAATCATAGTTCATCCCATTGTGTTGTCGTATTATTTAGCATCAATATTTTTTTTATTTTTTCCAGATGAATCCTAAATAAAATTCTATATTTAGTAATAATGAAAAATATGAAAACATTCATTTAAATGCCTCTAATATGGTTAATAACATAAATTGGCTAGTCGTCCAATGTGTAATCATCTATGAATATTGTTCTAATAGACAATCATCCACAACAGGGATTGCCTCTAACTCTATGCCCACTCTAGCATTCCAGCCAATGTACAGATCATCCTTATAAGACCCCCAAATCTCACCCAAATCTTTTAGACAGGCTGGCCGTGCAACCTCACAATCAGGGAAATTAAACCACACCTAACAACAAAATATTAATTCATATTAATACTAAAAATAATATATTTCATTAAATTCAACTTAATTTTTACCCATATCCCTACTCAAGCTTTATCCTTGACTTCATTTGGCAGTTGTCTTCATGAGAGCAGGCTGATAGGAATGATGTCAGAGTGTTTGTAAAGCGTTGCAAAAAACATCAACATTTCTGCCCTATTTTTTCTATCATTTGGCTATCTTCATTTTATTCCACCATCATATGTGTGTGTCGGTTCCACACTGCATAAATGCGTCTACACCTGCATCCCCGCCTATTATTAGTTGATGTATCTATTATGAATGAAAATCAAATATTTGATCAATACATATTATAATAAAAACAAATAATGGTGTAAAACTTTGTTCAGGTTGTATAAGTATACATGCGGTATTCTGATCAATGGGAACCACTAGATCCACTAAAAATTAAGTAACACCCTATACAGATGGAGTGGGTCCCTATTTATTCTTCATAGGGAGAGACTCGGGTGGAGCAGGGGTCAGAGAATATGGAATATAAAAGCCTATATAGAAGGATGGAGAAGTAAAAGAAGATGAGAGGGATGAATGGCCAAATTCTGGATGGGGAGTGGAAATCATAATCGGATATGGTACAAATTGTTGAGGAGGATTAGATGTAAAGGGTGGTGAAAACATGGGATGCCTAAATATCGTTTGTGTCCCTAATGATACAACATGATCAGAATGTGGGATGGATTGTATGTCAGTGGGAGGGGAAGGGTCTAATCGGGTACACTGACCAGATTGTCTAGCTCTCGTACTAAACCACTCATACGAACACCGTGAGTACTGGGACCACTACTAGGCAGATCATTGAATAATTGTCTCCTAATAGATGGTTCCTGAAAAAAGCATGAAAAATTATTCACATGACATTATACATTATTTAAATAAATATATTTGAAATAAAATACTCCCTGCAGGCACTAGTTATGGAATACCTAGCTCAGTATTGCAAAGTTCATTGTCCATAATCTATTTTCATCGCCTCTCTTCAATTGGTTTCATTTCTCGCATTTGAAATAAAATATGGAAGTAAATAGATAAGGATAAATAATGTGTAACCTAGAAAACAAAATAAATTAAAGGGAATATGAGGATTCATGGATAATTTAACTATTCATCATTTTAGATGATCTTGAACATATATATAATAAAGTTAATATATCATACAAGATGTAATAATGAAATTTAATTTTTAGTTGAATGGATATTTACTAAGTTTCATTGATGAACTGCTGTGCATAAGGCATTACCACCCAGTTTAATATCAATAAAATGGTTTTTATGGATGGTTTTTGTATGGATTTGAAAAGTTTGATGTTTCTTAATATGTTTTTTCAGTCACCCGAGGATAAAGCAGAATGTATAGGAATTATGGAGATTTATAAGGGAATTAAAGGCTTTTGGACCCTTTTCCCCTGACTATGCCGTATTGGAGTCACCCAGATCAAGCACCGAGACACGAAGGACGACCCTTTTCCCTTGAATATGCTAACAAGAAAACCACATATTAGTTATCAAGTTCATTTAATAATGGAATGTTCCAACCCCTAAGGTGGTGTGTCGGTCACTATGAGATAATATAGTGGAGTTTCGCATCCTACCACAATGTAATTAATCAAATTTTCTACATTTTATAATAAATCACACCTTAATGAAGGGATTTATTAGAAAACAATTTATTGATTTAAGGAATTCATAGAACTCTCCCATAAATGTGGATTAAAATTGAGATCTATGACCAAAGAAATAGACAATTTAATATACACTGATTACTAGAATTAGAATGTTAGGTTCTACAAATTAAATTTCACATTTAAGAGGAATCGTTTGGAAATACCGGTGTTCAATACAATGAAGTACTTTATAAATAAATGGATAATTGAAGGAAAATATATATACCACCTACCTTATTCCAAGGAAGGTCTAGTAATCAAAAATTGATGCATGGTTTGGTCTGGTTCGAGAGAAATTGATGAAATAGACAAACTCTCTGAAAATATGGTGAATTAGATTGCATGAAGATAGTGTTGATGATGGAAATGTAAACAAATTAAATAATAATGATGAGATAATAACATAACAAGGTCTCACTAATGAGACCTGTGAATCTCAATTATGACAACATATGAAGGAATGGAATCCATTCATGGGAGGAGGAGAAGGAACCCGAAGAAGGATTTTGTGCACAGATAGGAGGAAAAGAAAAAAGGGAGGAAGAATAAAAGGGATATAGTGGAATGGAAATTTGACCACATTTAGTGAGGTGAATATTTTTTCCACATATTTTGACAAAACATTCACCAACTGTGCTTGATCCACTACCCATGAAGGAGTCACGAATAATTCATGTGCATGGATTGGGAAATTGTATTAAATCCATGAAATTACCCTCCGTCAATGAACCTATAGAAATCGTATGATCATGTGGTGCCTATCACTTAGTTAGAAAAAATCATGTGATCCCACTAGCTCCACTTGATCAGCCACACAATATCACCTCGTGTGCCTCATGCTTTCAAACAAACCATATTCCTTGACCACACTACTCTATATGAGAAACATAATATAAAAGAAAACAAAATGCTATATTTAAAACAATATATATTTGAGGAACTATACCTGATTGTACAAGATCACATACACTTGTGGAGGATAATTATTTAGGAGTTGAGTAAATTTTAGATCTATCAAATTTTATATTTTAGTATATTATTTGAGTGATCACATACATTGCTGAAGGGGGAGGGGGGTTTCCAGGGAAGCGGGGGTGTCCAGGGGGTGGAGGGGTTGTCCAGGGGGTCAAAGGTGTCCAGGGGTGGGTTTGCTATCCATGGGGTAGCAGAGCTATCCAGGGGGTTCAGGGTGGGTGGGAGGGCTTTTCACAGGGGTGGAGAGCTATCTAGGGGGTACGAGATGTATAGGGTTTGGACGGGCTTCCCACAGGGGGGGGCTCCACGTGGGTGGCATGGCTATCTGGGGGGTGGGTCCAGGGGTGGGGGTGGGGGCTGTCCACAGTGTACGAGGTGTCCAGGGGGGTGGGTGGGCTGTCCAGGGGATGGCGGGGCTATCCAAAGGGTGGGCTGGCTTTCCATGGGTGGTGGGCAGGTTTTTTAAGGGCTGGCGGGATTGTCTATGGTGGTGGGGGTGTCCATGAGGTTGGGGGGGATTGTCGATGGGGGTGGGGGTTTTCCTTGTGGGTGGGGGTGTCCGTCAACAAATTAGGGTCATAAAATACTATCTTTATACAATTGTATCATGATTTCAATCCTGTTATAGATGACCAAGGAGACTGTTGGTGTAAACCATGAATATCATACATATAAATCACAACCCACCCAATTGTAAACACACTACCAAATATCATATGTGGATTTGATTTTATGAGTCTTTTTTTAATGGGACACTACTCATAGGAGTATGATAATGGTTATATCATTAGATGAAATTGATTTGTATGAATGTTAAATTTGTATGTTATCAATATAGATAGTAGATAAGAACTAGAGTGAGATTTCTTTGTAGAGATCACTACTTCTTGGAAGGGTAAGAGTGATTGTTGGTATAGAACTTCAACAAAAGTCTTAATGTGTGAAAGCAACTATAAATTTGTTATATTTTATTCCTATTTTTTTGTAGTGTATCGGAGTGTACAACCCCCCCCCCCCCCCCTCCATAGGAACCCCCATACCCCCCACACCTGCATCCCCCCTACCCCCTTGCACCCCATCTGGATAGCCCCCCCCCTCACCACCTGGACACCCCCCCCCCCCCCCCGCACAACTGGAAAGACCACCCCCTATTCCATGGAACCCCCCCTCCCCACCTCGAAAACCCACCCCAACCCCTTGGATAACCCACCCCCCCTTGACAGACCACCCCCCACCTGGATAGCCCACCCACCACCCCGGGACTGCCCACCCCCTCCCTGGACAACCGACACCCCCTCCCCTGCATCCCTCTAACCCTTGATGATTCTCTTGGACAACCCCCACCCACCCCCAGCTAGACAGCCCACAACCCCACCTACTAGACAACCCCCCTTGGAAAGAACATACCCCTCCCCCGCCTGGATAGCCCACCCCCCCGGACATCCCACCCCCTCTCTAGAAAGACTACATCCCCCTACCCAACAACCCTCCCCATACCCCCTAGACAGCCCCCCCCACCACCCCCAACCTGGGCATCCCCCACACACCCCCACCTATATAGCACACTCCCTTCCCTGGACACCCCACACCCCCTCCCCCACATGGAAACACCACCCTAACCCCATGGGTAGCCCACACCCTTCCTTGTGCAGCCCATACCCCCTCCCCCACACCCCTATAGGCCCCTACCCCCATGCAGCCCCTACCCCCTGGACAACCCAACCCCACCTGGACATCCCCCACACTAGGACAAGCCTTTTCCCCTCCTATATCCCCCGTAGGGTAATTTTATTTAAAATAATTTTATTCATTATGAATGGAAACCCGTCATGCATTACCCATTTCATTCCAAACAACCCAGTCAATTTATCAAAACATGAAAAATTCAATTTTTCAAAACATGAAAAATTCAATTTATCAAAACATGACATATTCAATTTATCAAATCATGACAAATTAGATTTATAAGGCCTTATGAGTCACATATAAAATTATATTGGGGAAAGTCGTAATCAACTACATTGTTAATTCCATTTCAAAAATTGGGCCAATAACTTAGGAGGTGTGGTGGTGTCTATGAGGTGTGGATGTCTCCAGTGGGGTTGTCTATGTGGGTGAGGTGTGGGGGGTGTCCAAGGGGGTGGAGGGTTTTGAGGGGGGTGGGGGTGGGGGTGTCTATGGGTGGTGGAGGTGTTGGTGCGGTGGTGGAGGATTTATAGGGGGGATTCCCAAGTGGGTGGGGGGGGATCTGTCCATGGGGGTGAGGGGTGTCTAGAGACAGTGTGGGTGGGGGTGTCTAGGGGTGGGGGGGGCGGGGGCTGTCCAATGAGTGGGGGTATCCAAGGGGGTGGTTGGGTGTGGGGGGGGGGGGGTCCTGGGGGTGGGGGCAGGGGATTTCCAAAGGGTGCGGGGTTTCCAAAGGGGTGGGGGGTGTCCATGGTGTGGGATGTCCATGGAAGGTGAGGGGTGTCCAGGGAGAAAAGGTTGGGGGTGTCTAGGGGGTGGGGGAGGGAGTTGTCCAAGAGGTGGGGTGTCCAGGGGGTGTTCACAATTCAAAACCATCACCCAACCAATGCCAACTCATCCTCAATATCAATACCCTTCCCATTATACCTTGAAAAAAAACTATAAATACAAAACCCAAATCCAATTTTCAACTAAACTAAAGTCTATAAGAACTACCATATCACACCACTAAACTAACCCTTTACCATGGGTGAAGTATAGAACAAAAAATAGAAAACAATGTAATGGGTTTGGTACTCCATAGACCACAAGAACACTAATTTAGCAGAAATCAAAACCACAAACATCAAAAAATAGAGGGAGAGCATTAAAACTAAGGTAACACTTACTAATTTGATATATATAGAAATAAAAATTTGCTTGATTGAAGATGGATCTACGGCTAAACAGAGTTTCACGGCTGAGAAAAATTCTGGAGGATACCTGGATTAGGGTCTGGAATTAGGCTGAGTGGGAGCTAGGGTGGTGGGTACTTGGGAGAAAACATTCACAATGGTTTTTAAAAACTATTTGGAGATCCTCTCTTTACCAACAATTTATTTAAACTATTAGTACAATATAGAGAAACTAAATATTTCTCAAAGGTTTTTTCAAAATGTTGGAAATTTTTATGTATATTTACCCATTTACAGTAGTATGAACAATATTTTGGAATATGATTCCTTTTTTACAGTATAACAACAGTTTCTGCAAACTGTTTTTATATATCCCTTGGGAAAACACTAGATTCTGGTAGTGAATATTTGTTTTGATAAATGTTTCACAATGAATGAATTATATAAAAAAACTTATATTATAGAGATAAAGAGAGAGATATATATATATATAAGAGTCTATTTAATCTATTTTAAAATATATACATTGACAGTGTATTGAAATACAAATGTTTAGGGAATAAAGAAATGGTTATTATTTATATGACATGACCAAATGAACAAGTGGGTTTTTATCACATTTCCGATTGGATTATAAATTTATTCCATGTTATATAAAATTAAGATTTAAATAACTATATTTTTATTTGGTTAAAAATCTATAGATTTATATATGTGATATAGTTTTGGTATTTTAAGATGACAAGAAACTTATTATGTGGGGATATATAACTAGTTTCCATTAATTTTAATTTGATTTCATATCAAAATTATTATAATGATAGTTCAATGATAAAGTAAATATAAATATATCATAGGGTTTTCCAATTCTACAAAATTATGATATATTTCATGGCTTCAAATGCACCTATAGACTCAATATTCATATATTTTAGAAATTTCATCTCTTGATATTTTTATCTCATGTTAATTTAGTCACAATTAACAATATAATAAGATGTTTAATTTGGAAAATCATAGTGGCTAAATAAAAAAATTAGATAAATCATGGATATCATGTGATTTCTAGAAAAGTTGTTGAATGTAACTGGTTAAATCTATTGTAATTATGTGTTTTTGGAGTTTGTACCGTAAAACCGTCAACATATAACACTTTGGAATACCATTTTTTGTATAAAATTTTATATATATTAATTTTATATTATCACATTTTATTTTATTATTATGTGTAACATTAATTTGATAGTGTATTTAGAGTATTTGTCACATTAGTGGTTTATAACAGTTCACTAAAATAAAAACAAATGAAATATATGATGATATTCATAAATAATTAATCATGTAATCTATATAAATCAAAAGGATAGGGCAAAAATGATGTTTTTCTATCACATTTTAGTGCGATATAGTAATTTAATATTATTAAAAAGAAATTTACACCTAGTGACATCCAAAAAGAGTGGTCATGATGGTAGTCTAAGCAAATGAAATTTCACCAATTATTAATCCCATCAAAATTTCAATCTTCAATCATGTTTATTGAACCTTAGACATGATATCATTGAAAATTAATATATTGAATAATATATTTTGATATATGTATATATATGGGAATCACTATGGAATATGATCATGATGATGTAACACATAATTATTATTTTATAAGTGATATATCATTAATTTAATAGGTGTGTGAGTATTTTTACCATATGGGTTAATAGAAGAAGATACCTATGGTTATTTGATGACATGTGCAGTTATAAATAAATTCCACTTCCAGGGTGATCTAAAAAATCATTTTAGAACATCAATGAATGTTAGGTATAGAATATTGGATTATGAAACATGTATGAATATTATATGGAGAGATACTGAATAGAAAGGTGATTATATTACATAATAAAATTCATAAGATGTTATTTCTATGATGGATTATCTTTCATTTCCGGGGGTATTGATATTTTTTACACATGTCTCTCGATCAGTGTGTTGGTCTTACTTCAACAGTTAAAAAGAAATTTAGTGTCATGCACTATGTGTCTCTATATTTTAATTATATTTTTTAAACCTAAGTCAATAGAATATTTATACACAATATTTAGAATAATATATATTCCTCTTATATTGATCAAAATTATGATCACAAAATTACTCATGTTTAGGATAAGTGATTTGAATTTTATCTCTTAATTGTTAACATGATGAATAAATATAATATTTTTTTTATTTATGATACCTATGAATATAATATCTATTTATTTATAAGTTCATGGAAAAAATAACAATTTATTTCCACGTTATGAGAATATAATATTTATTTAATTAAAAGAGAATAATTTTATGGTTCATGGTTAGACAATATTTAGGAGAGTATTCTGATCAAGATAAATATCTAAAAAATTAATTTTAATATTATTAAAATAAATATTTATTTAATATATTTGTGAAATGATATTATAATAATATGTGTCACATAATATAATGAAAATAATATTATAATTATTAGGGAGGTATCATGAGGTTCTTAATAGATCAAAATTAATTGAAAGGACAAAAATAATATTCTTTTAATTTTTATCATAAGTATAAAAACGAAAATATTCTATAATTTTATCATGTGAATCTCTTTCTTTCTAGTTATCCTCTAAAATAATAGAAGGAAATTATAGAAAATCCTCCCCCTACCATAAATATTTAGTGATATAATGTAAATGATTTCATGACACAATCAATTGTAAATTTCACGAATCACCTGATTTCATCATACTAGAACCCAAGATGTAAATATTGGCATTCAATGCTTTCATGAACGCATGTGTACATCACTAGAGACATCCCCAATTTTATTTCTAATGTAACCATAATGTTTTGGTGATTTGTTGTCATGTATGTGACATAAATATTGAGTATCTTTAAAATAAAAAAAATTAAATAAACTGTAAATTTATTTAATTTAAGTAATTAATTATAAAATACATATGATGATTATATAAATAGGTTTTTGTAAAAATAATCAAGTTTAATTTGAAATAATTTAAATTAGCATCGCATCCCAAAGCATCAGCTGTGTCTAAATCCTTTAGTTTGTACCACCATGATAAGGCTTGGATTTTGGGTGCATTTCTATAAACAATAGCATGTTAGTTTTTTCAAGTAAATTTTCCATAAAACATGTATTTTATAATAATATGATAATTAAACATGGAAAATTTCATCACATTTATGATATATATAATATATTATAATTAGAAAAAATATAAATATATGGTTAAAGGGCCTCATGTGACAAGACTATCAACCAATTTCTATATTTTCTATTAAAATATACAAACTAATTTCAATGTATCATAATGTTGGATTGTAAAATGTGTCACCAAAGAAACTACTAAAGACATGAAATGTCAGTGGGGACCATCCTCATCATTTTTATTCTTTGAAATGAATCCGTTCGTTATTGGTAAAAATAAATACTAAAAAGAGAATTCATTATAGAACATGTTTTTGGAACAAGTAAATTATTATTTATTGTTGAAAATAACTTATCTAACCAGACAAATATTTATATATTCAAATATATTAAAATTTTAGATAACCAATTATATACATATATGTATATATTATTTATATTAAAAATAAGATATTAAAAAATTCATATGAATGTGTACACAAACACACATTTCTGTGGAGATTTATATATTTAAATAATTTGTAAAAATTATATTTGAATGTTTCTTATAGAATACAAAGAGAGAATTTTTCTTTCAATAATCATTTTCAATTTTCCATCCCATGCCTTTTTTATTTTATTGTCATTGATTTAATCATATAGATAATGTATTTTATCTTTTTATATTGGATTGGTACCCTTCCTTTAAGGATATATTTGTTCCTATTTAATCCTATATATCATATCTCACATGATTTAATTATCGTTATAAATTTCGATTTCCCAATGAAGAGTTGTTTCAGTTAGATCAGGACTCATTAAATCTGCTTCTTGGACCACACCTTCTCATTGCACATAGAATACCTACCTAATACATTCCATCATGAAACATAGCTCTAAATAGGATGTCAATTTGGGATGGGCCCAAAAAATATATCCATCAAACTGATCCTATTTTTTTACCCAATTTTTTATATGATCGCATATGATATTTGATCTAACGATCTGATAAGTAAAATAATATCACATTACACATATTTGATTTAAAAATCTAAAAAACAATGAAAATGTGTGGATACTTCATTGAGATATTCCAATATTGGATTTTATACTAACACTATTATATTTATAAATCATGTTACATTGAGCACCTATATATGGTGGCCACCAGTCCCCTACTGTTTCCATGTTCCCGAACAATTTATCTCTTTCCCCACCAATTAAAATAAATCTAAATCAATATTTTAAAAAAATTATTTAACATCCCATGTATCTTGGAATTCTATATAAATGGGAAACATAAGTAAGATATGGAAATCAATTAAGGTGATTTGAGTTTATGTCTATCCACAACATGAATAATTGGTTGTGTATATGTTATCAGTGATGAATCTGGTGGGAGAATGTTAATCTATGAAAATTCATGAGAATATTAGAATGGAAATATCTATATGTAAAACTTGGGAACCTGGATGGGGACCTTTCACCATCACCATATCATATTTTTAAAGTGGCTTGGGAGATAACGTTCATACAGAAGAAGATTATCAGATTGAGTTTTGTGGATACAACATTGGTGAACAAGAGTTCTCTGAAAGGAATACATTCCGAATAAATTTAATATCATTCATAATAACATTATTGAAGTATATTTGATGTTTGGATTAGATGAATGAGGCTAGGAAGAGAATTTTTAGTGTAAGAACCCCATAGTCCATGTACTAGAAGGGGTATCTTATGGAAGGTGCTCAGAGGTAGTCAGCCAGGTTTCGAAGGGATATGATGAGGAGAATGAGGGGGAAACATCTGATATCATAATAGAGATCTAGAGTTTTTATGTCTAATTGTTTTATAGAAACCCAGTTAAGAGAAATTATTAAATACTAATTGATGGAGTCCCTCCATGTATAATTTTAAATTTAGATACTATATAGAATCAGTGGTGATCATATTAGATTGTTAAATTCATTTCTAACCAGTTTCTAGTGGTTGAGGAATTGATTATTACAAGAAACTGGATGTCACATAAGCCAATGGATGGATCTTTACACATATGAGATGGTGTTTCTCATTTTTTTTGATTGGGTTTTGACCTCTATAAAAAGGCCATTGAATATCATTCTCAATATAAGAATGTGTGGTGCTAACTGGGCCTGAAAAACACAAATGAGGTTCCACTTTTGAATTGTCATTCTCTTATTACTATCATCTTCTAGATCAATTTCTAGTTGGAATAATTCATGGTTCTTTCATTGGATATTTCATTTAATTAAAATCTATTTCTATAAAGGAAACCATCAAAACATTTAATTTTATCCATGGCCATCAAAAAATACTATTTTTTCAACCATGTTCAAATAATAATTTAGATGACCTAGGAAACTAACACCTTTATTATACCCAACTCAAACTACTTGAAGATATATCACCAATATTTGATGCCATTCCATATTCTAATTACCACCTTATGGCCAACTTCCTTTCATATCCTAAACTTTCATATTTGGATAATATTTCGTAAGAATTTTCATGTTCCCAAATTGGATTCCATGGAAGGGTAGCCACTATAGCCTTTGTTTGGACCTATTAATTCCACTCAATCTTCCATTACATTAGTGGTCCAATTTCCCACTTATAGAGTAACCCAACCAGTCATCACATCATCTTGCGAATATGATATGTATATGACTCAATCCATTATATCTGGTAGAATAACATTTCTTATATCAATCACTCACTCAACCTCTAATATCTAATTAACTATACACATCATATTACAACATTTAAATTAATGATTCTCTAAAAAAGATCTATCTAAAAATATGCAAGGAGTAATCCTAGTTTTTTATCTTCAGTGTCTTCTCATCATAGTAAATTTGACGAAACACTTCACTTAGAAATCTATGGATTTCTATTTGGGTAGTAGAATCAACCCCATCTATTCACATCCATATGTTCCTTCATAACCTACCAGATTTCCTCTAAGATAATTTCATAAGATACCCCTTTAGGTTATCAGAACCTACAATGCTTATGTTGAACTTCTTCCTCTCATACTCATCCATTGATACAAAATTCATTGTTTTATGAGTAATATTTTTTAGAGTACATTAAATTTTGTTATAAAGTTGTACTTTAGGTTAACTCGATTTCACACACCCTTTATTCACAAGACATTATATCATTATCTCCATCTAGATGAAGGTTATTATAGTATCATCCTTATGAGTATTAAATGCTATTGGTGAAATGTATCTATCGAGGATCCTAATTGTTATTTCATGAGATTTTCCTTCCAAAATCACAATCACATTATATAGAAATCATTTAACACGCGAAAAAAAATCAACATCTTTAGAATTGTATTTGAAGTTCATGTACAACAATTCTATGGGTTGGTGGATACCCAAGGGAAAATTTTGGGAAATTAGTCCCATTATTGGGACTATTTTTGTGAAGATAGAATGTAATAGGCACCTGATGGATTGGTATTGGGTACCCTATGGTTCAAGTAGAGGTGGGGGTATTAGTTTAAGTCTATCATCCATTATATGGACATAGAAAGGTTACCTAGTGGGTTTTGGTTAACTACTAGGGACTCTATACCCTATGGGGGGTAAGAGTGTATCTGATCGGTGATTCAAAAAAATTATATAGCTATATATTTTAAATTAATTAATTAATTATTTTTAGTGTTGTTAATTTGGGTAGCACTAATTTTGGTTCTCCCAGTTAGGGATCTCACCAAATAACTCTCTTATTGACATCCTTTGTTCTCTACTTCATCTTTTTCATCATTGAAAATTTTCAATTAAAATTTCTAATTTTAAATATTTCCCCTTGATTCTAAATTTAATCCTACTTATGTTGAAATTTTTAGTTGTATTTGATGTATAGAATACTAGTAGTACTATGTAAGTGGTAACTAGATATTTCAATATTTTATATATGTTTCAATATTATGTGGTTTTTTGGTGTTAGAAGGTTTGTGAGGGTGACTTTGGACAAAATAAACTATGATTTTCATGATTCAATGATGATCCCCATGGGCGGTTTATTGAGACGTGTAAAATTCAAAATAGAAAAAAAATTAAGAAGGTTTATTTATGATGGGATTCAATCATAAATATAACATTGTGATGAAAATCCATAAAAATAGTACATTTTTGAAAGCCGCATCACAAATATTATTATTTTTTATGGACCATCATATTCATTATAGTATATATACAATTTTTGACATATTATTTTTCATCATATCAAGTATTTTATCATCGTTTTTGTAGAAAAATGATTCCATCATGAAAAAATAATTTCAATGTACTAAACATTATGTTCAAAAAATTATTTGCAATGAAATATTTATCCCATCATATAGTTTATTTTTTTATGATTATTTTATATGGGATAAATTTCCACTGGAAATAACTAAAACAAATGAAATAAATAATAAAAAAACTAAAAGAACATTCATTATAAAATTACAAATAAAGTATTACATGAAATTGTTTATTGAAAAAAAAATCTAAATAATTTCACTAAGGGGGTGGGAGATTAGGTATATATAGAAGAGATAATTTGATCCCATAACCATATTTATGATGATTCATATACTCCATCTTCTCCATGTGATACTTTTCCTATTGTCATGGATTCTCTTCCAATATGTGTCAGTACTCATCTTTCTCTCTGGTAAATCCCTTTATAACCTTTTACTGAGATCATAACATCACCCCATACTCTAATTCAGAAGATGGCAATGATAAAAATTCTTATAACTTTGAGAAATATGATTTTGTCTCTTTAGAGATTTCGTAACTTGTATTTTTTGATGGTTAACCTATACTGACCACCAAAACATTTTATGACTATATGACATCACCCACATCTAAAACACATAATAAATAAGATATTCATATGAGGCCTCATCCCCACCATATGTCATGGAAAAAAATATCATTCATGATAGAAACCTCTACTTAATATGTATCTTAAAATAGTATAAATAATAATTAATAATATTAAATGAATCATATTATGTTAATTTAAAAAATTTAAGGAAGAAAACCACTAGATTTATCTATCTGTCACTAATAATATGTGTGATACTTCTATCTGTGTATGTTACAATTTAAACATAAAAAAGAATAATTGGGGGATCAAATAAATACTACATAAATATATTATATAAATTTATTTAAAAAAAATATATATATTTATAATTGTTAAATAATATTACATACTAAATATTGATGATGTATATTGCATGTATGATGCCCTGATCTTTGTTGGACAATCTATCTCCCATGACTATATTGACCAGGATCTCTTCTGAGAAAACTGCCTTATCACGTATATGAATAGTACCTCCCAAACCTGAGCAAAAAAAATAATCAGTTTAATAAGTCCTACAAGAATATCAGAATATGGTTTTAGATTCTCTCTTAATAATTATTATATAAAGTATATGTAAAAAAAGAGGGAAATGATCATGCAAGAATGCCTTCTAGGCCTTCCAATTTGTGGGTATTATTCTCTCATAAATAGGATATCGTACACCGAAAAAGCATTAAAAAATATAGGAAACAAAATATTATATAAATTAAAAATAAAAAAAAAATATTTATACATACAAATATGGTTCTTGAGTATATGATGATATAACTCAATAGAAACCTAATCCCAAGAAACCCATGGATTAAAAAAATAGTTCCTGAAAATTGACATATCTTGAGAGTAGTCTATATTTAAAAAAAATGGAATAAAAAATAATTATTAACCTTATAAATAAATATATATAATTAAAATAAAATTATATAAAATAATTTTTAAACATAATTTCTTCAACGATGATCAATGTTAAGAGATAGACAATGCTATGATCCTAGAACTAGTATAATCAATTATATAGGGCCCTAACCACTCCTAGTAACTGGTGTCAGGTCAACTCCCATAACCAACAAATCAAGAGGCATGTCATGAGGTATGATATCCTTAATCAATTTAGGAACCATGCTCTCATAATCATTTTTATCTATCTGAAATATATTTTTATTTTTATTAAAAAAATTGCACTCCCTAAAATATTTATATAATTTAAAAATTATTGAACCTTGTTTTGAATGAAACTATGTGAAAATAATGTTACCTATATATTTTTTTAATATAGATATCAAATACAAAAAACTATATATTTGTTCAACAATTTAATATATCATTATGCATATTCATCTTTATCTTTATATACATATTTATTTCATGAGTTTCAATGTCTTCATCTTCTTTTATGGCATCATCAATTTCTATACAATAATTAATTTCATCATACCCTAAAATATAGATGTCATTGGTTACATCATCAACGTTATTAATATCATCATCCTGTAACCATAATATCCCATCATGGATAACTAAATATTTTCATTTCATAAATAAATTTAGTGAGATTTGGGGAGACTTTTCAATATTTTTCACATCAATAGAAGAACATTCATTTTCCATAGATGGATGATATTTCATTTTTAAAACAATCAACTAGTCATTTAAATATCTCAACACAATATAGAAATTTTCCAAAATTACATAATATGATTTCTATTTCCAAAAAATGTTCATTTATTACAATAATAATTATATTTTAAATATCAGCGATTCCATTTCATGGATGAACATGCAACTGTTTTTTTAAGTTGGGGGTGAAGCCTCATTTAAAATTTGGATGAACATGCAACTATTGACCAATATTGAAATTATGAAATTTATAAATTATTATGTAATTCTATACTGTATAACATAACTCAATTTTTTCCCATGCCTCATAAATTTTATCTTCGCATTCATTATGATTATATACTTTTAATCAAAAACCAATATTAGTAATTTTTTTTTATTAACCATATGTACGTGGCTGAAATTGAAATCCATTAACACTATAAGAATTATATGATTTGTCCTACTTTCATGGTGTATTTCTCAATACCTATAATCAAATATAAATTTTATTATGATAATTGGATAAAAAATAATTGTAAATATATAACTTAAAAAAATAATTTCATATTGTTGATCATAAAAAATTTAACTTCACAGCCTATGAAACTAGTAAGTATAATTAAACTATTTGTATTATTCAAGGGTAGTTGGGGAATTTTTCTGATTTTTTTTATACGACCATTATATAATCAAAAAAATGTGAATTTAATTTTAGCTGGTATTTAATAAAATACAACTAAAATTGGTACTTACTACACAAATTGTGTTAATTATTCCCAACTAAGAAAAACATATGTACGAGCTCTGTATATTTATCCATCTTATAACCACCAACTTTGCTGACTACGAAAATCAAGCTTAGTCTAATTAAATATTAATAATTGGTGGTCTTTGTCATCATATAAATTTTCATGTTTATAACTAATTTGATTATTTTTTATGGATATTACAATTTAAAATAGTTAGAGAAGACATTTGAAATTTAATCCTAGAAGAATGCTTAAATAATTTACCATTATAATAATTTCTTATTACATATGTTCTTATCCATTTTCTTTCAAACATATATCAAATAAGTAAATCCATAATAATTATAATGTCTTTCCAGGTTAATCATCATATGGAAAAAGTAATACTAAATGTTCAGTTGAGTCAATCATGGTTGATAGAAATATGTTTTGTAATTTACATAAAATTTTAACAACATATTCTTTTAGCATACTCAATTCATGATAGTTTGTTATTTACACACAAATTTCAGGGAAAAAGAATAATATTTTAGTCAATAAATCATATATTAAAGAATTTAGATTCCTTCTTAGGACAAAATTTAATATTATTTTCATAATTATGTGACCATCATAAATTTTTAACCCGGTAATATTTTAAATTTCAATGTAATGGGAAACATTAGAATGATTGTTATTTGGTATCCTCAAATCTTTAACCCGCTGACAAAATAGTAATGGAATTTTTTAGAATGTTTATAATTTTATTTTGGATTCATTAATTTCTATGATCATTCACATTCAAAGAAATCATTTTCAGGACACTTGCAACTTTGTGAAATATCTAACCATGCTTTCTTAATATAATTTGTTTCATCAGGTGTTTCCAAATTGATATAAAATATGTTTTCAAAATAATTCTTCACAATACTTATTACATCTAACATGTGATGGACCAATAAATCTTATGAATATAAAAACCCCCCAAAATATACATCCCTTTATTCAATTATGATCTATCCCAAAACCACGTAATTATATTTTTTTATACTTGGTCCAATAATAGTTGAAGGAACGTAAGAGACCACATATTTTACTTGAATACATGAGAGAAATTTTATATGTTATTCTCTTTCAATTACACATTATTTTAAAATTATACCCATTTTTTCAGAATGGATTATATTCAAGAAGAAATCACTAAGGACAATAAAAAAATCATGATTCCATCCATTGATGATAAAAAATGCGTTGATTTCTATTTTACAATAGAAATTTTTGTTTAGAATGTGTACTCTATCCAGAAACATACCAAATTATAGAAATTCACTAATTTTCGACATTAATGTAGGTTTGGGTATATAATTATAATATTAAATAACAATATATGTAGTTATACTATAGTTCCACAACAAAAATAAATCATTATTCAATAGATTCAAATAAAAATAGATATTATTTTATAATTTTCATGAATTAGTAATGATAAAAATATATATGATTCTTTTATCAACATAAATGGAGGTATGTTTTATAATGTTAAAAAAAATTCCAATAAAAATATTGAAAACCTTACACACAAAATGGATAGAAACCATTAGCAGAAATACCCAACCATTTGTTACAAGGTTCTAAAATAGAAGTCATGTGAACATGATATAATTAATTTCCATCTTAAGGATGATTTCATCCTTTATTAATAGAAATATTGGATCTATGTCATGTCATGAAAGATTCTATGTTATGAGGCATAAATAGACGGTTTAGTTTAGATTTAATGGGAATCAACCACAATTATTTAATTATAAAAAATATTTCCTTTCATTATTGTACCTCTATAACATGATTATCCACATGATTTAAAATTACATAAAAACCATATTAAAATAATATAATATGTAGTCTCTTGAACAAGAATGGATATTTTGATAAAAAAGACACAAGAAAGAACCAATTTTATTATTTCCTATAAATTTATTGGAAATGTATTCACATTACTAAAAATCAATATAACTAAAGACTAAATTTGATCAAAATAACTAGATTAAATTTGAAAATTTTATTTATTATCAATAAATTTTATAACAACATCAAATATTCTTATATTTCATTCACGAAATACGACCTTCTCAATACATTTCATGAAATCATAAATTTCAGATGGTCAAATTTTAGAGTAGAATCATTATTAATGGTTTATATTTCAAGAATACACGGTCAATAAAAATTAGGTATTAAATTTTAAAACTAATATAGTCATGGAAAGCAATTATTTATATTTTTTTTTGGATTTTGTTCACCAAGATGATACCAAAATATATAATCATTCCAAAAACCGAAACAAAAAAATATGAACCCCAACATTACAAAAAGTATCATAACTTTTGACATCACACATATTATATTGACACTTAATTATTCCTTATAAAATAAATTTTCAATTTGGTGATATGAATGATTTAAATTATTCGAAACCCTTGATGTAGAATAGATATACACTAGAGCCTTTTATATTTTTAAGATTATTTATCGAATCAAGATCTTTTAACAATTTTTTTATTTCATAAGACTATAGTTATCTAAATAAATAACACAACTCAGTTTATTATATATAAAAAATATTAAAATATTTATTTAAATTAAATTAACACTTAATTATAACTTTTATGATATTTTAATAAAATATTTGATTTTAAATATTATTACAAATTATGATATTTTAGAAATTTATATATAAAAATTTTTAGTAATTTTTATTAATTAATATTAACATATAATAAATTATATAAATTTAAAACATATTTTTAATAATTTACATGATTTTTTATTTGTTTATATTAGTATTCAACAACATATATTAGGATCATGAGATCTGCTCAAATGAAAATACTTTCAAGAAGGGGGAATTGTATTTTAAAAAATTAGTACAATAAGTTTAAACTAGAAAAAAACCAAATCATATGAATGTAGTTTATCAAAGCATCTCCTAAGCCCTGTTATCAATGTTACAAAAGTAGAATCATAGTACGTCTCATTATATCAGTGTAAGAATCTTAATCACTATGGATCTGATTTATTATAGTATGATTATAATAATCAAAGTTAATATGATAAAAAATAAAATTAAAATATGAATATAATGAATCACATTTTATTAAATGTAAAGTGTAATATAAACTGGTAAACAATAAGTAAAACAATATCTAAAAAACATAAGAATTATTTAAAAGATATTAAAAATAATATACCACTTTTATCTTTAAGGATAATATTTTTAATGACCATGACTAAAGGTATACACTGTTTTATACATACTGTAATTTATATCATTCTTTATTAGAAAATCCCTCGATATAAAGATCATAATGGATCTATCTTCATATCCATAGAATCATTAAATTAGATGAACAATACTAACTTCATTTTCTCATAAGCCCTCGACGTGATGGATTAAATTCTCTTTCTTCCAATCATCGAAATCACATGATTGTTATGACAATACGAGGTGAACAAAATTACTGAATTTATTGATGAGACAACCTGATATGGTTTCTTTAAGATGAAAACTCTCTAAATAATTACAAAAAATAGTAAGAATGAGTAGTTCATGCTTTATAAATCATTATATGACTTGATAGTGGAAAGGATATAGCTCAAAACTCCTCAAATGACCCAATATTTATATGCATCTTTCCAAAAATCATATTTCCATGTTTGTGGCGATGGCCTTGGGAAAAGGGAACTTGAAAGATCCTCGTAACATAATGTCTTACATAATATTTATTAAAACCATGAATGTGTTAAATATTTTCCTTAGATTTGAAACTTGGTTTTCATATTCTAATTATAAACATTAGTATGTCTGATGGAATTCCATAAAAATTTCAATATGATAATAATTATGACTGAAAGTCCAATTTTATCTTTACCAGTATCAGTAATATTGTTAATAAATTTCCAGTATGAAATACATGACAAAATACCACATCTGGTTTGATAAAGGTGGGTTTGATTGATTGGAAACATACTCATTACGATATTCATAATGAAGAAATGAAAATTTTAAATTGATAATACTTTCAAAACTGTTATAACTATTTTAAGAGGTAATATTTTATACTAAAAAAATACTAAAAAAATTTGTACATAAAAATTTACTAAACATGTTTTAGGAAGGTGTTTGTTATTTTTAAAAAATAATCAATGGAAATGAATGAAGTAGAACTTCTAACTCAACAATAAACCCCTATTGGAAAATCACAAACCCCAAAATATAACTGAAAAAATAAAATTTTAAAATCATGGAGTCTTTGAGTTTTTGAAGATATTTAAATTTACATTTATTCTTTAATACATTACTCCCCATGAGTTTATAAATCTTCTAAATGTAATTTTATAATATGATGTAGTATTAGAAAATATATTATTTATGAAAATTTGACCCCCTTAGAATAATATATTCCCCTATGGAACGCTTTCTCTCCCTTAAGGAAAAATCTCCCCATTTGTGTTAAAACATACCTTTTAATAAAATCCTCTCCTCATTTAAGAATTTATCCCCCATATAATGATTTATCAACATTTTTAAATTAAAAAATTAATTGGGAAAGAATATTATATTCCTAATATATTATAAAAATAGATATATGAAACAATATTAAAATAACTAATCATCCCCAAAAAATATGAGAGAATATTAACCCAATCATAATTGGAAAATATTAATAAAAATCATAATTATATGAAGTGAAAATTAAGTCATAAAAACAACTTTAAAATTTTTTACAAAATAATTACAACATGATTTCATATGAAAAGTTATTCTTTCTTCATCAACGTCTTGACAAATGCTTTTATCTTCTTGAACGATTTCTGACCTTTCTCTAGATTATCTATTCTTTTTTCATGAGACATTATCTATTTAACATCCTCATAATGTTTGTTGTCTTGATATCATAAAATGATCAGTTCATTCTCATAGTATCGAAGTCTGTACATCTCTAATTACGCATATTGGATCCTGTTTTTCAAAAAATTAACTTCTTCATTAATATCATTGGTCATATATCTAAATTATTGGAAATAATTAACCCATAAACCATGCATTTAGATAAATTATTAAATTATTCTTCTTATTAACCCATGAGATTCATCACTTCATAAATTGTTTATCTTGTATATCTATATCATCATAAACCCGATGAGACCTTTTGACTTTCTAATTACATTCCCTTTTATCATCCTTAGAACCTTCTTTAGAAATATTTAATTCTAACTCAATATAAATCACCTTCTCAGTAAAAATATTTATTGATTTCTACTTATGAACAAAAATTTATTGGATTAACTAGAACTGAGACTCATGGTCTGGGAAATAAAGAATAGTTGCTTCAAACTTTTTAGATAATGAATAATGTAATCAACTCCTTATATTGAAGTAATTCATGTTAGATCCAAATAATCTTGCTAATGTTTCAGAGGTTTTATTGTACTAGTTTTGACATCTCCATCCATGCCTTTATTTTTATCTATCTTTGAAATAACTTTTTAATCTTATTTATTTTTTTCATCTAATATTTCCATGATATTGATTTCTTCATTGGTATTTCCTTTATCACCAACTTTTGTTTTGGAGTTTTAATCTGCATTGTCATTATTTGATGATGATTGTTTTTATATTTCAGATGATGTTGATTATTCTTTAAAACTTTCATATTTTTCTATTTCGGCCTTGTATTGTAGATTCTGTGATGATGAAGATTATGAATTCTTACTGGTGTCAGCTTGTTCTTCATCAGTATCATTATTTTCATCATCTTCGTATTCATTATCAACATATTCTTTAATATCATATAAAACCTATTTGTATTCACCTTATTCTACTTATTCTTCTCATTCTTATTCTTATTTATCATAATTTTCATCTTAATTTTATTCTTGAAATTCTTTACCAAGTTTCAATTTAGGATCTCTTTCTAACATTCTCGTAGTTCTAAGAGCCCCATTACCTACTGGCTCCATTTCTAATTCTTTCTAGGGGATGAATGATGATACTTCATCATAAAAAAAATTATCTTACATTTTCTAAGATAAAATGAATTTTTTCCTGAACCACATATGATTTTTTTAATGGATGATATGTCTCATGGATTTACAAGATAATTATGAATAGTTTGTAAAACAACCTTCTTAGATACCCTTTATAGTTCTTTTAAAATATTCCAACAAAATTATTCTTCCTATAATTTCTCTTCTATTTATAATTATTTGATTCTTCATAGAGGGTTTTAAAATCACATATTTTTAAATATTTTTCTTTTGCGGGGTTGATTCGTATTTTCGGATCCCCTAGTTTTTTATTCTTTAATGATCATCCAATCATCAAATAATATTAGGAACATTCTTTTCTTTTGTTCTTTTCTCTGGAGAATTTTATTCTTCCTTGATTTTATTTTTCTTCTTTAATTTCAATAACATTTCTTCGGGTTGGGTATCAGAAACTATAAAATCATATTTCTCAACATTTTTTTAAATTTACTATCAAATACAAACCTCATCCTATTTTTCCTATCATCACTAATAATTGAAATATTTTATCTCATAAGATACAATTTGTTTGTATCTTTGTAATACTACTTTCATTTTCAATAAATTATCATACAATGACTAAAAACATAAAGATTGTTGACTCGATTGATCCTGATCTAATATTATCAATGGTTATGATAATGAACTTACCTAAATCTATCTTTCTCATGTTCACTAAAAATTAAATTCTGAAAGCATTAAATATATTTAACGTAACTATATATCCCTTCCTCGATATAAGAAAACCTTGTATCCAAAGAGTAATTTCATGGTTGTTCGATGTCATATGGGAAAAATTTATAATTTTTTCTCTTTGATAAAATAATTATTCTTATGCCTTTTTCTTATTAAGCATACCAAGATCATAAGAGAAGTTTTGTAAATCCTATAAGCTTCCCCTTATAGGGGTACTTCAACCAAGCTCATAGATTTTTTATAATACATTGTATAATTCCTTTAATACATAGAAAACAAAAAAATTATATATTCCTTGAAAACACCACAAAGGCATAAAATTCATGAACATCATCTGGATAATACAAATCAAGGTCCTTTTATGTTTTTTCTACACACACGGATTCCCATCCTTGAAAATAAATAATATACCTCAATGTATAACAATTTTTTTTTCATAAAATTAACTTTTGACTATCCTTTCCCTAAATACAAAAAAATTCTTGAATTCTTCATAATATTCCATCAAAATATTAACTAATTCTAGAGGTCATATTTAAAAGATACTTTTCAGATTGGATGCTTTAAGAGGTACAACAACCTGAGAACCATTCTTCTGAAAAGCTTATGTAGGACATGGGGGTGTCCCTCCTTATATAGGTATTGGGGTGATGATTAATTTTAATAAAGATGATCTATGGTTTAGGTTGTACCCATTCTGATATGAAAAATTATATTGATATGAAGAAAGTTACAAAATATTTTTAAACTCTTGCAGTTTTTAAAGGATTTAGAAGATTAATAATATATCAAATTTAGAGATAAATCATAAAATTAAAATTATACTACATCAAAATTTTCATTTAGCAGTGGTTTAAACCACTGCTCAAACTTTTCGCAATAGTATCAAAAAACTGCAGCTAAATTGTGTGTCATCAATCATTTAGCGAATTTTTTTTAAAACTGTCACAGAATGATTTAGAGGTAGTTTTTTTTCATTTAGCGATGGTTTAAATTTCATCGAAATAATTTTTTCCATTTTTAAATTTTTTTTTTATTTTAATTTTATTTATTTATTATTTATTTATTTTTTATTTTTTATTTTTTATTTATTATTTGTTATTTACTTTTTATTACTATGATCATGCCCATCTCCATGCATAACCCCATGTCCATGCACATGCCCATTGAATATATAGAAATTCAGTGTTGGGTGAGATTTGAACCCCTCACCTCTTGCTTATTCATCATAGACTTTACCACTCTATTAGGGTCTTCATGTGATCAATAAATCGTATTTAATATTCTTAGATATATATATATATATATATATGAATCAGAAAAAATACATGACTATTAAATACAAATTAATGATTTTTAATCAATAATTATTAATCAATAATCAATAATCAATAATCAATAATCAATAATTAATTATTAATACTTAATAACTACTAATTACTAATTAATAAATATAATGTGAATAAATAATAAATAATGAAATATATAATATGGAAATAAAGGGTAAATAAATATTACTAAATAATAAATAGTAAACAGTAAATAATATATAATATATAATATATAATATATAACATATAACATATAATATATAATACATAATACTTAATACATAATACATAACACATAATACACAATACATAATAAATAATAAATAATATATAATACATAATTCAAAATTCAAAATAAATAATAGATAATGTATAATACATAATACATAATACATGATACATAATACATGATATATAATATATAATACGTAATTTAAAATATATAATACATAATACATAATAAATAATATGTAATATATAATGTATTAGCATATAATACATAATTATTGTAAAAATAATAAATGAACTAAAAAATAATTTAATATATGATAAATAAATAAAAATTTAATTAAAAATTAGAAATAAAGTGATAAATAACTAAATATCAAATATGTAATAAATAATAAATAATATATTTTAAACAAAAAATAAAATAATAAATAATTAGTAATAATTAATTAATGAATATTAATAACTAATAATAAACAATTGATCAATATTAAATAATATTTAAGCTTTTATATTTAATATTTTAAATAAAATTAATAAATTAGTAGGAAATTATTAATAAATATTGAATATTATGTAAATAAATAAATAAACAATGAATAAATAATGCTTAATAAAATAATAATAAATAAATATTTACTAAATTAAAAATAAATTTATAAATAAATAATAATAAATAATAAATAATAAATTAAAATAAACAATGTATAAAGAATAAAGAATAATGAAATAATAAATTAACATGTAAATAAATAGATAAATAAATAATTTTTAATAAATAATAAATAAATAATAATTAATAATAACAAATAACTAAAAAAATTTAATTAATATTTAATAATTAATATTTCATATTTAATAATTATTATTCAATAAAGAAATAACAATTATAAAATATTTGATTAATAATTAATTAATATACAATGAATACAAAATAAATAAATAAAAAAACGAATAATAAATAAATAATTAAAATTTAATTTATAAATCAGAAAATTAATAATTAATGTGTATATAATAACTAAATAATAAATAAATATTAAATATTAAATAAATCAATAAATAAATAGACATATCAATAAATAAATTGATAAATAAATGAATAATAAATAAATAATAAATAATAAACCACACAATTGATAAATAAATAAAAAATAATTAATTAATAATATTTATAAATATATAAAAATTAATTAAATAAATATATAAAAAAATAAGCAATAAATAAACAAACAAATAAATAATGAATTAAATCATAAAATGTTAAGAACCTCTGAAAACCCTAAAAACGCTAAAATGAACATAAAATCAGATCCTGGAGTCCTTTTTTAGCACCAGAATTAGACAAATTAATGATCAAGAAGTGTGTATCGATGTGGTATATGGTATGGGTCGAAAAGACACCTGGATCGAATGGTATAATCATTTGAATTTTCAAAAATCAAGGTCTGAAACTAAAACAACTATTTCTAAGGCCTTCTGTGCCTTTAGGAAAAAAAGGTACAATACATAGACAGTTGGTGCCAAACCTAAACAGTGCAGATCTCATTAGAGGATTTGATTTGATATGTGGTAGATCCCAAACAAACTCTCAGATTAAAAGGTTTTTTCGTTTGAAGTTTGAGTTTAATTTTCAACGTTTGAGAATTTAATATATTATTTTGTTTGATTATCACATTACTTAAATCTCACTTAGTTTTAGACCATTTGATAAGTTTTGATTTGACTGGTTATGGAGCTGAAATGGACTCTCAGATAAGAAGTTATGGTTATTTGATGACGAAATTCGTATTTCAACTTATTAATGATATTTTTTTATTTTAAAAATATTAATAACTAATAATTGTATGTATTTACTAATCGAAACATTATGAGTAATTAAAATTATAAATAATAAAATATATTTTCTAAAAATAATAAATTCAAAAATAATAAATAGAAAATAAATAATTTTTTCATTTTTATCTCAACATTTTTTTGTGGTTTTAGAAAACCCACCGCATATTTTTTTTATTTTTTGGGAATAAATTCTAAAACCATTATAAAAAATATTTTTAAAAATTTATCAATAGTTTTTAAAACTGCCGCAAAATTCTTTTGGTAGAAAAATTGGCAACAGTTTGGAAAACCACCACAAAAAACCCACAACAAAAACATTTTTTTCTTGTACTATTATAACAAAAAAATTATAACTGACATAATGAGATATTAAAAAACATATAAAATAGTTTATTACCTTTTAGAGTGAATAATTTCATTGGTAATAATAACTTATTCTTCGAGGTTTTTGTAAAGTTAAAAGAATACGATAAATAATGAAAACATAATTTTTAAAAATTTAAATCCTAATAATGTTTGTTTTTAGAGAAATATAAATATAAAAATTCCATATTAAAACAAATTGTATAGTTTTGTTAGAGAAATTTTTAAAATAATTTTCGAATATGAAAACGTTATGACAAAATATGTGTCCATAAAAGTTTATAAAATTATCTGTGTCCAAAATATTTTTTGAGAAATAAAACTTTGAAAAATTTTATAATAATTATGAGTTTGAGAAACTCATTACAATACAAAATTTAAGGAATTTATTTAGAAAAAATAATGAAATTTTATAAAAAAAATATATGTACTCCCCCTCTGAGAAGGAGTATCTTAATATAAGATGATTAGTCAAAAATAAGTATATTTGAATAGTTACTGAAAATTAATCATTCAAATATTCTAATTGATATATCCAAATGTATCAAAACTAATAGTATTAGTTAAATCGTAAGAATTTGATCTTGAATTATGATGATCTCTAAAAAAAATATCTCTTTTTAGTGATTGATTTGGAAAGAAATGGTGTCTTATATCTACATGCTTAGAACATGGATGATGTGAAGGGTTTTTAATTATGATAATGGAACCTATATTATCACAATGTATTTGAGTTTTATTAAACCACATTTTATAGTCAATGTGTGTGTGTTGAATCCAGAACACTTGATCAGAACATCTTATAACTTCCACATATTCATCTTCTGTAGTGGAATGTTCTACTGATTGATATTTCATAAATGTGAAAGAGACTAGTGAATATACTGAGAAATGAAAAGTTCATAATATACCTATCGCATTGATTCTACAATAACCAAAGTCATCATATGAAAACATTTTATTTCGAAAGAGTTTCTAAACAAATATAAATGAACTAAATCCAAAGTACACTTAAGATAACAAGAATATAATTTTATTTATTTTTAATGGGATTCTTCATTATTTTATTGATATCATGAAAAAACACACACATACAATATTAAATATGGTCGACTAGCAGTTATGTAATTTAAAATTCCAATCATACCTCTAATTTTCATGATCAACAAGTTTCCAAACATCATCAAGATCTAATGTATTGGAGGTACCAATTAGAGTGATGATACATTTATTATTGTTCTATCCCAATTTCATAGGAAGATATTTTATATACTTGTGTTGAGATATAAGAGTTCATTCTCACATTTGAGAAATTTGAAAACCAATAAATTATGATCACTCATCCATCTTACTCATTTAAAAATTAGATCTCAAAATATCCAAAAAATAATATATTAATGATATTTGTGGTTAACTGAATATAATGCCATAAACATAACTTTTAACAGTCATAATATATTTTTTACATATTTTATAAAAATATTTGGGCCTCCATATCCATTATCTCTTTTTTGTAACAAAAATCTAGATAATCTATCATACCATGATTTTGTGTATTTTTTAGGTCCATATAAATCATTGTTTTGTTTAAAAAAAATTCACAATGTATTATATATTCAAAACTAGGTGGTTTTTCAACATAAAATTCCTCCTAATTTTTTTTAATAATATCACACCTCACAACCATTTGAAAAAATTTAAAACTAGAGAATGCTCCAAAGGTAATATGTATTCGAATAGCTTAATGTCTTACAAATAGTTCATTGGTCTCTTCATAATGAATTACCACTTGTTAGTTATAACCCATAGAAACAATTCTATATCAATTTCTACCAATTATTCCATTTTCATCACACTTTTTCCAAAACACCTATTTTACTTCAATTATTGAATTTCATAAAGGGATTTCAACTATGGTACATACTTTATTCCTCTCAAATTCATTATTCTAATATTTTATTAACATAATAAAATACTCATCACCTAAAACTTAATTAGGATTTTTAGGTGAAAATTGGGATAATAAAGATTGATGTTCAATTTTATTCTTTAAAAAACTTGTAGTCCTAATTGTTTGATCTACATCACCGATGATAATTTCTCTAGGATGATTCTAAAGAAAAAATAAACTTCTTGGGTTTTGAAAAAAACATTCTTCAACAAAAGTTATAATGTATTCAAGTGTAATTACATAAAAAACTAATTCTTTTGAATTTTATTTATTAGAAGATCTTTGTAACAAATGTTGAAAATTAGGTTTAGAAATCACATCCGTGGAAATTGGTTCCAGTTGTTTGAAAAAAATATCTATTTCATGAAACATTACATGTACTATTTTCTCAATGGTACGGTTTTTTATTAAAAACTCAATAAGACCCAAAAGTATAGGAATAAAAAAATAATATAACTTCATCATATTTGGGTCCAAAATTATGGAAATTATCTTTATTATTTAGGATGAATACAATGTAACAAAAAAAATTAAACTAATATGTTTTTGGTTTTCTACCTATCCACAAATTATAATGTGTTTTATTAAGAAAAGGTCAAATTGAAACATGAATTATAGTATACCAAGAAATACTAACTATTTTAACCAATTAATGTTTAGCAATTGAGTATTCACAGATCATTTTTGTAACGACTTGAAATTTTGAATAAATCTTGTTTCCTAATTTTATGTGTTATTTTATTTTATTTTTATACTCAAAAAAATGTTTCATTTGATAACATGAGTATAATTGAAATCATAATGTTGGGTTTGGACTGTTATATGACAATTGGTCAATATGACCGCTGGAAACTAAAAGTTTTGATTATTGTCTCTAAATACACGTAATATTTTTTAATTAATATAGAAAGAAGATTCGATGGCCTTACCCAGTAGTCTTGGACCGATCAAAGCCCATCTAATAGAACTTGGGAAGGAGGTAGCACCACTGGGCTTTACTTTGGACAAAAACCAAGCCGAACTTCATCGTGTGAAGCTAGAACAGAATCGCTTTGACGAGAAGTTCAACCTGAAGAGAAATTACTACTCGTGCGATGTTGGTCGAGCCTCCCTCAGATTCTCTCACCTTAGCAGACCTTACACTTAGGTCATATGCTGGTGTGATAAGGGGCTATGTAAGGAGACCTTAACTGCCTTGCGTAATCCTTTGTTTTAAATAAAAAATTGGTATTTCTTCTTATGATGAAGTTTATGAATTTTCAAATGACCAGATAAATATAGTATGCATATTTTTGATGAGTTTCAGAAAATTGATATTTTAAAAATGTATAGGAAAACCTTAAATAATTAAAAATGTGTAATGATTTTCAAAAAATGGTCTTCTACAATTATGTTCAGTACGAAATTTAGAGTCTAATAAGATCAACATGATTTTTGATGAATAGTAAATTATGAATAGTGATTTTATGCTTAGGATTAGTAATGTGACCAAATGGATTAGTAATCTCATTTAATAAAAGTATTAATATAATCTAGGCACCTTGATTAAGTAATGTGATTCAATAAAATGGTTAAATAACGATTTCATAAATTATTATTCAAACATTAGTTTTTTCAGGTGAATAGTGTTTTTTAATTAAAAATTATATTAAAAATATTTAGAAGATTATTTTTATAAAATGGATTTCATTTTTGAACTCAGAGCATCGATATTATGTAAAGGTAATTTTTGGGGATTTTTCTGAAAAAAATGAATTTTCGGTGAATAGTGTATTTAATAAAAAAATTAATTAAAAATATTTAGAAAATTATTTTTATAAAATGGAGTTCATTTTTGAAATCATAGCATTGATATTTGGTTAAGGTGAAATATTGGGACTTTTCTGAGAAAGTTGAATTTTCAGTGAATAGTAAAAATACAGTTTTAGGGTTTCAGTATGTTTAATGACATCATAACTGTGTCATGATGATTTCATGAGATATTTTATGGGTTGGCCGAACAAAGGTGATGAATTATTGTATGAGGGGCCCCATGTGGCCTCAATCCATGGGAACTATCCTGGGAGAGCACATGGTTTTGAGAAACCACTTTTGAGGTGTCCCTTGGCCATTAATGCCTTGTCCCCTCACTTTCCCTATAAATACCAAGTCATCCTCTCCTCCATTTCGACTCTCCACTCCCCCCAACGAAGTTCTGGTCTCATTACCTCCCAAGGAGTCCTCCCAAGGTGCCCCCAAGCCCTCAAGGTCCCAACCTTTGAGTTTTAAGAGTTACGTTTTAAGTTAAGGGATCTGACCTCTCTCTTTCTTTTCAAGAAATCTCTTTTATGTAATTTATTTTATGCCCCATGTTCTTATGTTAGAGGATATTATTTTATACTCCTATTACTTCCATTTTCATGTTCATATAATGAGAGATCCCCTATTACACTCATTATTTCGTTTTATGATGTTTTAAGTGGCGCCGTTAGGCTGCCGAAAGTTTTGTAATGGATTCTTTATCCCTTCCCATTTTTCAAGATCTATTTTTCATGTAAAGTGTTTCAAGTAACATTTTATTTTGTTGGGGGTATGATCTCTAAATTTATCATACTGATCTTTTATGATCATATGATTAGGGACCCCATTTGATCTTTTCAATTCAGTATTTTGATTTTTTAAGCGGCGTCGTTAAGCTGTCGAATTTTTAAGTGGTTCTTTCACCTTTCTCCTTTTTCAAAGTTCTAATTCCATGTCAAGTCTTGCAAGATCGTTTTTATTATTTTGGGGTATGATATCTAAATCTATAATACTGATACTTTATGATCATATGATGTGAGACCCTATTTTATCTCATCAATTCACTTTTGTTGAAGTTTAAGTGGCGTCGTTAGGCTGTCGAATTTCTAAGGGGTTCTTTCACCCTTCTCGTTTTCAAGATCTACTTTCATGTCAAGTATTTAAAGTTCCTTTTTATTATTTTGGGATATTATATCTATATCTATCATACTGATCATTTATGTTCATATGATGAGAGACACTATTTGATCTTGTCAATTCATTTTTGTTGAAGTTTAAGTGGCGTCGTTAGGCTACCAAATTTCTAAGGGGTTCTTTCACCCTTCTCGTTTTCATGATCTACTTTCATGTCAAGTGTTTCAAGTTCATTTTTATTATTTTGGGGTATGATATATATATCTATCATACTGATCATTTATGTTCATATGATGAGAGATCCTATTTGATCTCGTCAATTCATTTTTGTTTAATTTTAAGTGGCATCGTTTGGCTGCAGAATTTCTAAGGGGTTCATTCACCTTTCTTGTTTTCAAGATCTACTTTCATGTTAAGTATTTCAAGTTCCTTTTTATTATTTTGGGGTATTATCTCTATATCTATCATACTGATCATTTATGTTCATATGACGAGAGACCCTATTTGATCTTGTCAATCCATTTTTGGAAGTTTAAAGTGACTCCATTAGGCTGCTGAATTCTCATAAGAGAAATCTTATTTTTGTCTTTCTTTCAAGTTCTTTGTTTCATATGGTATATCATTCAAAATTAATTACCATGTTCTTAAACACTATATATTATATTTCCCTACTGTTTTATGTATCATTTTTTAGTGGGTGACCCATGTCCCCTCTCATTTCAATGTTTTCTAAAACCACGTATCGTAGACGTTATGCTGCATAGTTTTCGTCCCAAAATGCCTCCCTCTTTATCTCAAAATTATTTTATATTATTAAGTGAATACTAAAATATCTTATTTCTAAAGGGGTATTCACAGATATATCAAAATGTTCTATTTTAAATTCTGGGATTTACATACATGAACCCGCATTCCATTTTTCGTGGGTTTAAAGTGACATATTGTTCATGTCTTTAAAGAAGTTTTTAAAACGTTATGATTTTGAAATGAAACCCATTTCTTTTATGGTATATGGGTTGTTTATGAAATTATTGATGATTATATATGTGGATCACATGATAATAATGACATGTCAAGGGTGCGCCCAGATAGCACTCCAATGCATTGGGTAAAGACTTAATCTCTAGAGATGACCTTTTAGACTGATACCCTGGTGAATAACCTTGGTAATTTTTAATGACACCTTGGGGATGGACCTTGGTGAAACGAAATTATTGTCAATATTAAATGTTGTAGCAACATCTTCAAGTTATAAAAAACTTTATTTTTATTATGATATGCCTCATTATTTCTTTCTGATGCCTTAAAGTTCTTTTCATTCCCTTATTGAAGTATCTCAAGTTCACATGTAAAATGTTTCTCTTGTTTCCCTTACTGGGCCTTCTACTCACCCTTTCTTTTGATGTATGTCTCCAGGTTTTAGATGCAGTATGAACCTATGATGAACATGAGGAGAATCCTTTCAAGTGTTTAACAATAATGTTTTGTGTTTTCATGTTTTATGTTCCTAGTTTCCAAGACACTAAACCTAAAAGATCCTCAGTTTTGTAAAATGTAATGAATGTTTATGTGATAAAAAGGCGGGATGTTATAGTTGGTATCAAAGTATGGTTTAGTTATTTGTGGAAATTAGGATATGAAAACTTTAGGAAGAATCCTATAGAAAATTTTATATATAGGAAATCTTCCTGGTATTTTTGTGAGTATTGAGTAATGGGTTTCCAAGCAAATTCATCCATGTCTGGATTCGAGCAGGTAGAGGTGGCTCTGGCACAAATGTACAAAGGGGTAAAACCCGAAAACACTGCTTTGAGCTAGACTCGAACGGGAACTGGTACATGACAACCGGCCTTGCTTCACTCTTGGTTACGACACTCCCGGGGGAAATGATTTGGTAAATTCATAAGCTTAGTATGAACCATTATTAAAGGAACAAAGATAAAATAAAACAAAGATTCACATAAGAATATATGATCATGGATAACCTAGTTTGAAACCTAGGGGATCACAAGTTAGGGTATTCATTTCTTTTACAAGTTATCCTTATATGCTTTAAGTTCCTTTTCATGATTATTGGATAAGTATTTAAGCCTTTAATTATACTTTCTCTTCTTTGTTAATGGTGGGAAGTGGAAGAACATGTCCCAACAACCAATGTGATAGGAAATGCGATGATTTCCATATTAATATGATAGAGATGATTAGGGGATTTAAAGATTATTATTATTTTGGAAGATGTTCACTATTTTGGGGACCCAATATGATCGAGGTAAATTGATTACTATGGTATTTTCATTGTGAAGTAATTTTGACTTATATTTTGAAGAATCGAGGAATTTAAGTTGGACTTATATAAATTTAGGTTACTTATGGGAATGATTAACATATCTTGGCTAAAATATGTTTAGGTTAGCTACTTTTTTTATAAGATGTTAGGAGTGATTGGTGTTGTTTGTAGATGAACAATGAAGTTGTTTTGGAAGACTATGTTATCAAATCCCTCTTTTATTTGGGTTTCAATCTTAGTTTGGTTTATTTTGAGGAATTTTATGGAATGCTATTTATGGAATGGTCTATGATGAACTTTGGGTAGTACCATGGAACTTTGAAGATTTAAAAGTAGTTTCTATTCCTATGGGATTATTTCTTTTTGAAGAGTTGTTTTACCTTACCCTTTCTGTTTTTGGGATAATGTTTAAAGATAGATGAAATAGATAGTTAATCTTTTGTGGATTATGTGATTCTCTAGAAGATGATTCTTGTGTTTTGATGAGACCATGTAGTTTTGAATGCTCATCATTTGGAGAAAAGATTAGTTTTGGGTAGAAACTTATTACAAGATGAAACTCTATATAAATGTAGGTATATTTTCTATGTATTAAATGAATTCCTCAAAATTATGAAAAATGACCGTAAAACAAAAACGTTGTTGGTTTACGTATCCTACTAGGTAATCAAATACCGTTTACACACATCATAAGTTTTGGATTTTCTTATGGTTAACTTTCTCCTAATCATGTTTTCTATCACTCTCCCACAAAACATGACCCCTTGTTTTCTCCTCCATGTCCATGTTTTCCAACAGAGAATCCTAGTGCGGGTTAACTCGGGTGACCTTTGTACTTCCCTTTCTTTATTTTAAAGTAATAGTTTTACTTACTCCTTTTCCGATGTGGGAATTTCTATGAAATTTCAAAACCCAATTTTAAAAATTGTGAGGACGCAATTTCTTAGGGGGGGGGGAGATTGTAACGACCCGAAATTTTGAATAAATATTGTTTCCTAATTTTATGTGTTATTTTATTTTATTTTTATACTCAACAAAACGGTTTCATTTGATAACATGATTATAATAAAAATGAGAGCGTTGGGTTTTGACTGTTATATGACTATCTGTCAAAATGACCACTGGAAACTAAACATATTTATTATTGTCTCCAAATACACGTACTCTTGGTTAATTAATATAGAAATAAGATTCGATGGCCTCACCCAGTAGTCTTGGACCGATCGAAGCCTATCTAACAGAACTTGGGAAGGAGGTAGCACCACTGGGCTTTGCTCGGGACCAACCCCAAGCCGATCTTCATCGTGTAAAGCTAGAACGGAATCTCCTTCGCGAGAAGTTCAACCTGATAGAAATTACTACTCGTGCAATGTTGGTCGACCCTCCCTCAGATACTTTCACCTAAGAACACCTTAGACTTATGTCCTATGCGGGTGTGATAAGGGGATGTGTAAGGAGACCGTAACTTTTTTTTGTAATCGTTTGTTTTAAATAAAAATTGGGATTTCTTCTTATGATGATGTTTATGAATTTTCAAATCACCAGATAAATATAGTATGCATATTTTGATGAATTTCAGAAAAAGGATATTTTAAAAATGTTTAGGTAAACCTTAAATAATTAAAAATGTGTAATGATTTTCAAAAAATGGTCTTATAAAATTATGTTCCGTACGAAATTTAGAGTCTAATAAGATCAACTTGATTTTTGATGAATAGTAAATTATGAATAGTGATTTTATGCTTAGGATTAGTGATGTGACCAAATGGATTAGTAATCTCACTTAATGAAAGTATTAATATAATCTAGGCACCCTGATTAAGTAATGTGATTAAATAAAATGGTTAAATAACGATTTCATAAATTATTATTCAA
Source organism: Viscum album (assembly GCA_963277665.1). NCBI lineage: Eukaryota > Viridiplantae > Streptophyta > Magnoliopsida > Santalales > Viscaceae > Viscum > Viscum album. The sequence goes on from OY728134.1 coordinate 511,737,857, forward strand.
GTATTAGTTTTTTCTGGTGAATAGTGTTTTTTAATTAAAAATTAAATTAAAAATATTTAGAAAATTATTTTTATAAAATGGATTTCATTTTTGAACTCAGATCATTGATATTATGTTAAGGTAATTTTTGGGGATTTTCCTGAAAGAAATGAATTTTCGGTGAATAGTGTATTTATTTAAAAAATAAATTAATAATATTTAGATAATTATTTTTATAAAATGGAGTTAATTTTTGAAATCAGAACATTTATATTTGGTTATGGTGAAATTTTGGGATTTTTCTGAGAAAGTTGAATTTTCAGTGAATAGTAATAATACAGTTTTAGGGTTTCAGTATGTTTAATGAAATCATAAAAGTGTCATGATGATGTCATGAGATATTTTATGGGTTTTCCGACCAAAGGTGATTAATTATTGTATGGGGGCCCATGCAGCCTAACTCCATGGGAAATACCATGGGAGAGCACATGGTTTTGAGAAAACCACTTTTGAGGTGTCCCTTGGCCATTAATGCTTTGTCCCCTCAATTTCCCTATAAATACCAAGTCATACTCTCATCCATTTCGACACCCCACTCTCCTCCAATGAATTTATTGTCTAATTACCTCCCAAGGAGTCCTCCCAAGGTTCCCCAAGCACTCAAGGTCCCAACCTTTGAGTTTTAAGAGTTAGGTTTTAAGGTAAGGGATCCGACCTCTCTCTTTTTTTCAAGAAATCTCTTTTATGTAATTTCTTTTATGCCCCATGTTCTTATGTTAAAGGATGTTACTTTGTACTCCTCTTACTTACCTTTTCATGTTAATATAATGAGATATCCCCTATTACAGTCATTATTTCGTTTTATGAAGTTTTATGTGGCACCGTTAGGCTGCCGAAATTTTTGTAATTGATTCTTTCTCCCTTCTCATTTTTCAAGATCTATTTTTCCTGTAAATTATTTTAAGTTCATTTTTATTATGTTGGGGTATGATCTCCAAATTTATCATACTTATCTTTTATGATCATATGATGAGGGACCCCATTTGATCTTTTCAATTCATTATTTTGATGTTTTATGCGGCACCATTAGGCTGCCGAATTTTTAAGTGGTTCTTTCACCTTTCACCTTTTTCAAAGTTCTAATTCCATGTCAAGTCTTGCAAGTTCCTTTTTATTATGTTGGGGTATGATCTATAAATCTATCATACTGACCCTTTATGATCATATGATGAGAGACCCTATTTTATCTCATCAATTCACTTTTGTTGAAGTTTAAGTGGCGCTGTTAGGCTGCCGAATTTTTAAGGGGTTCTTTCACCCTTCTCGTTTTGAAGATCTACTTTCATGTCAAGTATTTCAAGTTACTTTTTATTATTTTGGGGTATGATCTCTATATCTATCATACTGATCATTTATGTTCATATGATGAGAGACCCTATTTGATCTCTTCAATTCATTTTTGTTGAAGTTTAAGTGGTGTCGTTAGGCTGCCGAATTTCTAAGGGGTTCTTTCACCCTTCTCATTTTCATGATCTACTTTCATGTCAAGTCATTCAAGTTCCTTTTTATTATTTTGGGGTATGATCTCGATATCTATAATACTGATAATTTATTTTCATATGATGAGAGACCCTATTTGATCTCGTCAATTAATTTTTGTTGAAGTTTAAGTGGTGTTGTAAGGTTGCCGAATTTCTATGGGGTTCTTTCACCCTTCTCGTTTTCAAGATCTACTTTCATGTCAAGTATTTAAAGTTCCTTTTTATTATTTTGGGGTATGATATCTATATCTATCATACTGATCATTTATGTTCATATTATGAGAGACCCTTTTTGATCTCGTCAATCTATTTTTTAATGTTTTAAGTGACGTCGTTAGGCTGCTGAATTCTCATAAGAGAAATCTTATTTTTGTCTTGATTTCAAGTTCTTCGTTTCATATGGTATATCATTAAAATTTCATTAACATGTTCTTAAATAATATATATTCTATTACCCTACTGTTTTATGTATCATTTTTGAGTGGGTGACCCATGTCCCCTCTCTTTTCAATGTTTTCTAAAACCATGTATTGTAGACGTTATGCTGCATAGTTTTCATCTCAAAATGCCTCCCTCTTTATTTCAAAATTATTTTATGTTATTAAATGAATACTCAAAGATCTTATTTATACAGGGGTATTCACATATATGTCAAAATTTTCTATTTTAAATTCTGGTATTTACATACATGAAACTCGCATTCCATTTTTCGTGGGTTTAAAGTGACATAAAGATCATGTCTTTAAAGCAGTTTTTAAAACGTTATGATTATGAAATGAAACCCATTTCTTTTATGCTATATGGGTTGTTTATAAAATGATTGATGATGATATATGTGGCTCACATGATAATAATAACATGTCAAGGGTGCTCCCAGATAGCGCTCTAATGCATTGGGTAAAAACATAATCTCTAGAGATGACCTTTTAGACTGATACCTTGGTGAATAACCTTGGTAATTTTTAATGACACCTTGGGGATGGACGTTGGTGAAACGAAATTATTGTCAATAGTAAATGTTTTAGCCACATATTCAAGTTATGAAAAACGTTATTTTTATTATTATATGACTCATGATTTCTTTCTCATGCCTTAATGTTCTTTTCATGACCTTATTTATGTATCTCATGTTCACATGTAAAATGTTTCTCTTGTTTCCCTTACTGGGCCTTCTGCTCACCCATTCTTTTGATTTATGTCTCCAGGTTTGAGATGTAGTATGAACCTAGGATGAACATGAGGAGAATCCTTTCAAGTGTTTAACAATAATGTTTTGTGTTTTCATGTTTGAAGTTCCTAGTTTCCAAGACACTAAACCTTAAAGATCCTCAGTTTTGTAAAATGTAATGAAAGTTTATGTGATAAAAAGGCGGTATGTTATAGTTGGTATCAAAAGATGGTTTAGTTATTTGTGTAAATTAGGATATGAAAACATTAGGAATAAGCCTATATAAAAGTTTATATATATGAAATCTTCTTGGTATTTTCGTGAGTTTTGAGTAATGGGTTTCCAAGCAAATACATCCCTGTCTAGATACGACCAGGTAGAGGTGGCTCTGGAACAAATGTACATAGGGGTAAAAACCGAAAACACTACTTTGAGCTAGTCTCGAACGGGAATTGGTACACGACAATGGGCCTTGCTGCACTCTTGGTTACGACACTCCTGGGGGATATGCTTTGTTAAATTCATAAGCTTAGTATGAACCATTATTAAAGGAACAAAGATAAAACAAAACAAAGATTCACATAAGAATATATGATCATGGATAACCTCGTTTCAAACCTAGGGGATCACAAGTTAGGGTATACTTTTCTTCTACAAGTTATCCTTATATGATTTAAGTTCCTTTTCATGATTATTGGCTAAGTATTTAAGCCTCTAATTACACTTTCTCTTCTTAGTTAATGGTGGGAAGTGGAAGAACTTGTCCCAACAACCAATGTGATAGGAAATGCGACGATTTCCATATTAATATGACAGAGATGATTATGGGATTAAAAGATGATTATTATTTTGGAAGATGTTCACTATTTTGGGGACCCTATATGATCGAGGTATATAGATTTCTACAGTATTTTCATTAAGATGTAAGGTTGACTTATATTTTCAAGAATCGATGAATTTAATGTAGACATATAGTAATTTAGGTTACTTATGGGAATGATTAACCTATCTTGGCAAAAATATGTTTAGGTTATCTATTTTAGTTATACGATGTTATGAGTGATTGGTGTTGTTTGGAGATGAACAATGAAGTTTTATTTGGAATAATATGTTATCAAATCCATCTTTTATTTGGGTTTCAATCTTATTTTGGTATATTTTGAGGAATTTTAAGGACCGTTATTTATAGAATGGTCTATGATTATCATTGGGTTGTACCATGTAACTTTGAATATTTAAATGTAGTTTCTATTCCTATGTGATTTTTTCTTTTTGAAGAGTTGTTTTACCATACCCTTTATGTTTTAGGGAAAATGTTTAAAGATAGATGAAATAGATATTTAATCTTTTGTGGATTATGTTATTCTCTAGAAGATGATTCTTGTGTTTTGATGAGACCAAGTAGTTTTGAATGCTCATCGTTTGGAGAAAAGATTAGTTTTGGGTAGAAAATTATTAAAGGATGAAACTCTATATAAAGGTAGGTATATTTTCTATGTAGTAAATGAATTACTCAAAATTATGAAAAGGAACGTAAAACAAAAATGTTGTTGGTTTCTGTTTCCTACTAGGTAATCAAAGACTGTTTACACACATCATAAGTTTGGGATTTTCTTATGGTTAACTTTCTCCTAATCATGTTTTCTATCACTCTCCCTCAAAACATGACCCTTTGTTTTCTCCTCCATGTCCATGTTTTCCTACATGGAATCCTAGTGTGGGTTAACTCGGTTGACCTTTGTACTTACCTTTAATTCTTTTAAAGTAATAGTTTTACTGACTCCTTTTCCAATGTGGGACTTTCAATGAAATTTCAAAACCCAATTTTAAAAATTGCGAGGACGCAATTTCTTAAGGGGGGAAGATTGTAACGACCCGAAATTTTGAATAAATCTTGTTTCTTAATTTTATGTGTTATTTTATTTTATTTTTATACTCAACAAAAATGTTTCATTTGATAACATGAGTATAATTAAAATGAGACCGTTGGGTTTTGACTATTATAAGACCATTGGTCAATATGACCGCTATAAACTAAATGTTTTGATTATTGTTTATAAATACAAGTAATCATGGTTAATTAATATAGAAAGAAGATTCGATGGCCTCACCCAGTAGTCTTGGACCGATTGAATCCCATATAACAGAACTTGGGAAGGAGGTAGCACCACTAGGCTTTCCTCTGGACCAAACCCAAGCCAAACTTCATCGTGTGAAGCTAGAATGGGATCTCCTTCGAGAGAAGTTCATCCTGATAGAAATTACTACTCGTGCGATGTTGGCCGAGCCTCCCTAAGATTCTCTCACCTTAGCACACCTTACACTTAGGTCCTATGCTGGTGTGATAAGGGGCTATGTAAGGAGACCGTAACTTCCTTGTGTAATCCTTTGTTTTAAATATAAATTGGGATTTCTTCTTATAATGATGTTTATGAATTTTAAAATGACCAGATAAATATAGTATGCAAATTTTTGATGAATTTCAGAAAAAGGATATTTGAAAAATGTTTAGGTAAACCTTAAATAATTAAAAATGTGTAATGATTTTCAAAAAATGATCTTCTACAATTATGTTCAGTACAAAATTTAGATTCTAATAAGATCCACTTGATTTTTGATGAATAATAAATTATGAATAATGATTTTTTCCTTAGGATTAGTAATGTGACAAAATGGATTAGTAATCTCACTTAATGAAAGTATTAATATAATATAGGCACCTTGATTAAGTAATGTGATTCAATAAAATGGTTAAATAACGATTTCATAAATTATTATTCAAGTATTAGTTTTTTCAGGTGAATAGTGTTTTTAATTAAAAATTAAATTAAAATTATTTAGAAAATTATTTTTATAAAATGGATTTCATTTTTGATCTCAGAGCATCGATATTATGTTAAGGTAATTTTTGGGGATTTATCTGACAAAAAAGATTTTTTTGGTGAATAGTGTATTTGTTTAAAAAATAAATTACAAATATTTAGAAAATTATTTTTATAAAATGGAGTTCATTTTTGAAATCTGAGCATTGATATTTGGTTAAGGTTAAATTTTGGGATTTTTCTGAGAAAGTTGAATTTTCAGTGAATAGTAAAAATACAGTTTTAGGGTTTCGGTATGTTTAATGACATCATAACTGTGTCATGATGATGTGATGAGATATTTTATGGATTGGCCGACCAAAGGTGATGAAGTATTGTATGGGGGGCCCATGTGGCCTAACTCCATGGGAAATACCATGTGAGAGCACATGGATTTCAGAAAACCACTTTTGAGGTGTCCCTTGGCCATTAATGCCTTGTCCCCTCACTTTCCCTATAAATACCAAGTCATCCTCTCATCCATTTCGACTCCCCACTCTCCCCCAACGAAGGTATTGTCTCATTACCTCACAAGGAGTCCTCCCAAGGTGCCCCCAAACCCTCAAGGTCCCAACCATTGAGTTTTAAGATTTGCGTTTTAAGGTAAGGGATCTGACCTCTCTCTTTCTTTTCAAGAAATCTAATTTATGTAATTTATTTTATGTCTCATTTTCTTATGTTAAAGGATGTTATTTTATACTCCTATTACTTACATTTTCATGTTTATATAATGAGATATCCCCTCTTACTCTCATTATTTCGTTTTATGAAGTTTTAAGTGGCGTCGTTAGGCTGCCGAAAATTTTGTAATGGATTCTTTCTCCCTTCTCATTTTTTAAGATCTATTTTTCATGTAAAGTATTTCAAGTTCCTTTTTATTATGTTGGGGTATGATATCTAAATTTATCATACGGATCTTTAATGATCATATGATTCGGGACCCCATTTGATCTTTTCAATTCAGTATTTTTATGTTTTAAGTGGCGCCGTTAGGATGCCGAATTTTTAAGTGGTTCTTTCACCTTTCTCCTTTTTCAAAGTTCTAATTCCATGTCAAGTCTTGAATGTTAATTTTTATTATGTTGTGGTATGATCTCTAAATCTATCATACTGATCCTTTATGATCATATGATGATAAACCCTATTTGATCTCATCAATTCACTTTTGTTGATGTTTAAGTGGCGTCGTTAGGCTGCCGAATTTCTAAAGGGTTCTTTCACCCTTCTCCTTTTCAAGATCTACTTTCATGTCAAGTATTTCAAGTTCCTTTTAATTATTTTTGGGTATGATCTCTATATCTATCATACTGATCATTAATTTTAATATGATGAGAGACCCTATTTTATCTCGTCAATTCATTTTTGTTGAAGTTTAAGTGGCGTCGTTAGGCTGCCGAATTTCTAAGGGGTTCTTTCACCCTTCTTGTTTTCATGATCTACTTTCATGTCAAGTTTTTCAAGTTCCTTTTTATTATTTTGGGGCATGATCTCTATATATATCATACTTATCATATAAATTCATATGATGAGAGACCCTATTTGATCTCGTCAATTCATTTTTGTTGAAGCTTAAGTGGCGCCGTTAGGCTGCCGAATTTCTAAGGGGTTCTTTCACCCTTCAGGTTTTCAAGATCTACTTTCATGTCATGTCTTTCAAGTTCCTTTTTATTATTTTGGGGTATTCTCTCTATATCTATAATACTGATCATTTATGTCTATATCATGAGAGACCCTATTTGATCTCGTCAATCCATTTTTGGATGTTTTAAGTGACACTGTTAGGCTACTGAATTATCATAAGAGAAATCTTATTTTTGTCTTGCTTTCAAGTTCTTCGTTTCATATGGTATATCATTCAAATTTCAATAACATGTTTTTAAAAACTATATATTCTATTCCCCTAATGTTTTATGTATCATTTTTGAGTGGGTGACCCATGTCCCCTCTCATTTCAATGTTTTCTAAAACCATGTATCGTAGACGTTATGCAGCATAGTTTTCATCTCAAAATGCCTCCCTCTTTATCTCAAAATTATTTTATGTTATTAATTGAATACTAAAAGCTCTTATTTGTATAGGGGTATTCACATATATATCAAAATTTTCTTTTTTAAATTCTAGGATTTACATACATGAAACCTGCTTTCCATTTTTCGTGGGTTTAAAGTGACATAAAGATCATGTCTTTAAAGCAGTTTTTAAATCGTTATGATTATGAAATGAAACCAATTTCTTTTATGCTATATGGGTTGTTTATGAAATGATTGATGATTATATATGTGGCTCACATGATAATAATGACATCTCAAGGGTGTTCCCAGATAGCGCTCCAATGCATTGGGTAATGAATTAATCTCTAGAGATGACCTTTTAGACTGATACTTTGGTGAATAACCTTGGTAATTTTTAATGACACCTTGGGGATGGAACTTGGTGAAATGAAATTATTGTAAATATTAAATGTTGTAGCCACATCTTCAAGTTATGAAAAATGTTATTTTTATTATGATATGCCTCATGATTTCTTTCTCATTCCTCAAAGTTATTTTCATGACCTTATTAAAGTATCTCAAGTTCACATGTAAAATGTTTCTCTTTTTTCCCTTACTGGGCCTTCTGCACACCCTTTCTTTCGATGTATGTCTCTAGGTTTGAGATGCATTATGAACCTAGGATGAACATGAGGAGAAGCCTTTCAAGTGTATAACAAGAATTTCTTGTGTTTTCATGTTTTAAGTTCCTAGTTTCCAAGACACTAATCTTTAAATATCCCCAGTTTTGTAAAATGTAATGAAAGTTTTTGTAATAAAAAGGTGGGATGTTATAATTTTTCTAGTTATTTATCAAATAATTTAATTTATTCGTTTAACTACACAACTTTTTTGGGTAAATCTAGGAGATGAAAATTTATGTTTTATACCTTTCCAACAACAAAGTGTTTTAAAATAAAAATCGTCAAATTCACTACTATAAGAACTATGAATAGTTATCATAGAGATATTTTTCTCATTTTTAACCCGAGCTACAAAATATTAAAAAAAAATAAATCCTACATATTTAATTGTAAGAAAATGAACCCCTATGTATCTAGTGTAATCATCAACTATGACATATATATAGTATTTTCCACATATAATTATAGTTTTTGTAGGACCAAATAAGTCCACGCGCCCTAAATATAAGGAATTCGAAGTTGGTACTTCACTAATAAATTTAAAACTTGGATTATATTTATCACCATATTGAAAACATTTACATAATTTATAAGTATCAAACCTAACTTACAATTTATCTTTTACAATTCTTTTCTTGTTGAAATTAGATAAGCTTATAAGGTTACAATTTATTAACCTTTTATTCCATAACCATGATTGATCTTCTATTGCACCAAGACAAGTTATTCATTGACTCTTAAGGCCTTCTATGTTATCTGTGTAAACATTCTCATATCGATTGACAAAAAGAATAAATTTATTATTGGAACTACATAAAAAACATTTATCAATCCAAAATCTTCTTTGGTAAACTTCATCCCATAAATTAATTATGATTATATGGTATTTCTTATGATATTTTATCAACAAAACAATATAAATAATCTATTTTAGAAGAAGAAATTTTTTAAATATTATGATAATATCACCTTGATATTTTTATCCGAAATTTATTTTACCACCTTTTATCTTGACTATCTTCTTAAAGATGTATTTATTTTCAACAATTTTCTTATAAAATGTTCAATCCTTGTACCATATATTATTATTATTGGTAATTTAATTATTTTACTAAAAAGCAAACATTCAAAATCTAAACCTTTTGGGATCTAGTAATTTACTAAAAAATGTTTTAGAATCCACATTTGATAAGAAACATATTCTTTGTGAAAACATAGTGACTAAACCTTATTCGATGAAAAAAAATTATAGTGCCCACCACATTGGAACATAGTGTAAAAATGATATAAATTTTGGAAAAAAATAATTATTACTAAAAATAGTTTTTAGGTGAATAACCCATTCCATAACCACCAACATGGGGTATAATGTATTTTTACAATCAATAAAAAAATTATCTACCCGTATTAATGCTTGATAAAAGTTTTATCAAATAGATATTTGAGAATTTTGTTTTTTCACTATATTTTTATCCTTGTAAGCATTACATTTTGAATTATGTTTAGTTTCAAAATCATTTTTTTCCAAAAAAACATTCTCAAAATCTTTTAAAATAGTTTCATTATTAGAAATATATCGATCAAGATATTTTTAGAGATTTGATATTTCATTTGTTAAAATAAATATCACTAGATAGACTTTATATATTTGAGCCTCACTATTATCATGTTTTTTTTGAAAAAAATATAAATTTTTAATTTTCAAATGCTTATGAAAAGTGAGAAACTTCTCCATAATAAGGGAATAAATTATATTATTGTATGGAAGATTATTCATCAGAAGATGTAGAATCCTTATCTTCTAAATAATTAGTAAATAAATACATATTTGGTATACTTTTTATCTATTCATGCCTTTTCCATGAAACAATGATTTACTTTCGAACATTGAAAAAAGGAAATATGTTACTCTAACTAAAACATTCATTCTCCGATGAAATTTTTCAAAAATCAACTCTACTGGAACTCCATGTGTCAGTAGCATTCAGAGCATTCTTTCCTATGTATTTGTAATATTTTGTGGGATTACTTTATAAATTATTATTATTTATGTCTTTCCCCTTCAACATCGGACAATTAGGGTATATGTGACCACTATTATTGCACACATAGTAAGTGACTTCGTCTTTCGTATCTCTTATATCCTTGTGAACATTTTTATTAATATTTTGGAAGTCTTTATTCTTGAAAATATTGTTCATCCTTCTTAATTTTTTATATATTTCATTATTATAATGTTTATAGGTACATGATTCAGAATGAAAATCTTATTTCTTATCTATTTAATATTTAACCACTTTTACTACTGATTGATTATTATGAGGTAAAGTAGATGTTGTAGAAAAGGAAAAAACACAGTTTATATTTTTTATATCTCTTTTGATCATACCCTCATAATACATAAGGGTTCCTATAAAGTAATATAGATAATGATTTTTCAGCTTTATTGGTTCATAAACATTAGTTCCCTTTGACTCCAACTCATTGGGAACGTTGTCAATAATATTTTCTATGAGAATATCATCAATAAGACTTTTATCAACAAAATCTTGTAATATATTTATGAATTTTATGAATCGATGAGGCATTTTTGCAACTAGTTCTCCAGAAATAAAATCAAATTAATGATATTATAATATAATAATATCTCTCATGGTCTCCACAATTTTAAAAGTACCTAATTTTGTAACTTCAATATGTTTTCAAAAACTATTTGCAGGTTCACATGGGGATATGTAACAATAAATACTTCTTTTTAGAAAACATAACAATGTATTCTTTACTCTATTTTTCAACGAATTCTCTTATTTTTCTTGAAGGTTCAAATAATTTACTTAGATATAATTAAATTTATTGTCTCTAGTAAGAATAAAACAATTATCTACCACGGTATTTATATCAATGTTTTTCATCCTATCCCTCCTGTACTCATAATCTACAACATCACTGAAAAGTGGAATATTTAGATAAATATTTTCTATAGATCTAACATTAAGATCTACCATCATAAAAAATACTCATTTCCATAGATACATGTTACTGTAAAAAAGGCTTATAAACAAAGAGTTTATAATAAAAACATAAAATTACATTTTGTAGAATATATAGTAAAATATACCCAAGTATTTTCACAGTAGTATCCTAATATGATGCCAATTATTGGATTGCAAGATCTTCTCAAATGAAAATAATTACTAGAATTGGGGTTTATTATTGTGTAAAAACATTGTTGAATAATTTTAAATCAGGAAAAACCCAAATCCTCTAAAATATGTTTATTGAAATCTACCCTCAGTAAAATTATTAAAGTTATAGAACCATAATCACAAAGCATTAGATTATATCATATTATTAATTGTAATCACCATAGATATTATTTATTGAGTATGATTATCATAATCATAGTTAATATGACAAAACGAACAGAATAGAAACATGAATACAATGAATCACATTCTATAAAATGTGAAATGGAATATAAACTCCTAAAAAATAAGTAAAACAGTATTTAAAAAACCAAATAATGACTTATAATAAATGAAAAATAATAAACCTTTTTTAACAGTAAGTGTAAGGAAGCCAATAAACCTGACTAATGGTATCCATTTTTTACACTTATTGTATAGTCTATGTTTCCTTAGTAGGAATGACCTCGATATGAATATTATAATGGATCTATATTCATATACCTAGAAGTCCTTGATTTGATGATTGACACTATCTTCCTAGCCTCAGAAGCCCTCAATCTATTGGATCAAATTCAAATTCTTCTTTTCCACAGAATCAATTGATTTTTATGATGATCAGAAGTGAATACAATTACAAAATTTTTTAAAGATACAACCAATTTAGGTATCCTTAAGAAGAAAACTATATAAAGAATTAATAAACGACTTATAATGAGTAGTTTATGAATTATAAATAATTATAAAAATAAAAAAAATAATAAATAGATATGAACTATTCAAATGTCCCAGTATTCATAGGAATCTTTCCAAGAATCATATTTTCATGTTTTTTGCAATAACGTCAAATAGATGGAAGTTGACAGCTCATCATAACTAAATTTATATTGTCTTATTGATTAACACCATCATAGTGTTAATATTATTCCTTACATTAGAAACAAGTTTTTCATAATCTGATAGTAAACATCAGTAAGTCTGGTGGACTTCCTTTATAATGTCAATATAATAATCATTATGATTTTATGCATGACTATAGCAGCACTAGTATTAGTATGATTGTTAAGACATTTTCAGTATAAAAGACATTACTTAATCTAACTACTAGTCTCATAAAGGTGAGTCTGATTGATTAGACACATACTCAGTACAATAATCATAAGGATGAAATTTAATTTTTATATTCACAATACTATACAAATAATTCTATGTATGATAAAAGGTAATGATTTTTTATAAAAACAAACTAAAAAACGTTTGACACAAACAATAATTAAATCTGTCTGGTGAAAATGTTTTTGATTTAAAAAATTGAATGGAAAATAAATAAGTACAACTCCTTACTCAACATTTGTACTATATTATACTATATAATATTAATTTATATGAAATATTTATTTTTATATAAATTAATGATAATTTAGACTAAATTGTGAGGAATTTATAACAATTTCCATTAACTTATATTAATATATAATAAATTATGTTAATATTCGTAACATATATTAATTTATTTTTAATTATATTATTTTATAATAATTTATAATTAGAAATACTAATTTTTTATTCTAAATTATATAAATTTATAAAAATTAATATTAATTTTCACACTTATATAAATTTATATTAATAAATAATAATTTATATCAATTTATAATAAATTATATTAATTTATAATAATTTATAAAAATATATAATATTTTTTATTTTATTATGAAGACTTTTCAGTTTAAACGAATATATATTAATTATTATTCATTTATACCAATTTTTAATAATTTATACATTTTTTTTGAATTTTTCAATAATTATATCAAATCATAAGTAAATATAATAATTGATATATATTTAAGAAAATTTCTATGATTTTATACTAATTTTTCCAATTTTATTTTAATTTTTACTAAATTATAATGATTTATTATAAATTTATAGTAATTTATAGTGATTTATAATAAATTTTAAAATTTTTACAGGTTTAAATTATTAAATTATAATTTATATCAACATTAAATAGTTATATCATGTGACCCAAATTTATAAAAATATATAATTTTTTTAATACTTTTAAATTTTTTATCAACTTATACTATTATATATTAATTTTTTTCATTTAATAATAATTTTAAATAATTAATATTAACTTTTAATAAGTTATTATAATTTATAGTGTATTATATTAGTATATTATAATTTATATTTATTTATACTAATTTAGAATAAATTTAAAATAAATTTATTATAAATTATATTAATTTATTATAAATTAGGTCAATTCATATTATTTTTAAATTAATTAATGATCTTTTACATTAATATTTACAAATGTATAAAAATTTATAAGATTAAATATTAATTTAGATCATTTTATAGGAAAATTTATAAATTTATACTAATTTATAAAAAATATAATAATATCTATTATTTTTTTATAATTTTTATCAGTTTATTCTAATATAGATTAGTTGTTATTAATTAATACCTATTTTCCATAATTTATAATTTTTTAACAATTTATAGTAGTTTTTATTTATTTTTGGTAGTTTATACTAAATTATATAACATTATAATAATATATATTTTTCTTCTTCTAATTTTATTTTAATTTAAAAAAATTAATAATTCTATTAAGAATATATGAAAAATTACATAAATTTATAGTAATTTTATAATAATTTATATTAAACTATATCCATTATTTTCAGTCTATAAATCATTTACTAAGAAATAACAATTTATAAAATTTTATAAAAAACAGTATTAATTCATGTCATTTTTTATGAATACATAATACTTTTATTATTTTTTTTATTTTTTTAATTTACATTAATATATATTATTATATACTTATATAGACTAATTTATATTAATTGATATTAATTAATTATAATTTACAATATTTTAAAATATGTTGCATTAATTTATAGTAATTTATACAAAATTACAACACTTTATAAATTTTATTTAAATTTAAACAAATTTATTAAGGATTATATAAATTTAAAGTCAATTATATCAATTTATATTTATTTTATAATAAATTATATCAATGATTTCGACTTTTAACGAATTTATATATTTTTAAGAAATTATAATTTTTAAATATTTATAATAAATTATATCAATTTATAATAATTTATATAAACATGTAATAATAATTTTTATAGTTTTTAATTTTTATTAGTTTATACTAATATCGTTTTTTATATTATTAATTTATACTAATTTTTTACAAATTAAAAAAAAATTAAAAATTTAAACTATATAATATCACTTTACAAACAAGTATATTTTTTATAATAATTTGTTATTAATATTTATTAAAATATATGTGAATTCATAAAAAACTATGTAATTTTTTTATAATATTATAATAATGATTAATAATTCTATTTAATTTACACCAATTTATATTATAATTTATTCATATCAATTTATACTAGTTTTTATTAATTTATATCAATTTATACCATTTTTTATTAATATATACCAATTCTAATTTTTTTCTTATTAATTACATTTAATTTAATATTCATTTGAAACATTTTATAATAAATTATAGAAATTTGAATTAATTGATGAAATTTAATACTAAATTTAATGCCAATTTAGTAAATTAAAATAAATAAAAAACAATAAAATTTAAAAAAAAAAAAATTAAAAAGAAAACATTAATGGAAATTAATAATAATGTTTAAAAAATATCATATAATTTTTACATTTCTAAATGATTTGTGGATCATGTCCTAAATCTACTACAATTATGTTCTGTTATGAAATCAATGTTTTTTTTCGAAATATTGATAAGGGTTATAGGTAGATTGTGAGGAGGGAAAGGGCGGGGTGCCTACTTTGTTTATAGTAATTTTAATTGTGATGAATTTTGATGATATTATTTTTAATAGTCTCTTTATGTGTAGTGAGTATTTTTAAACAACTTCTTAACAAATAGAAAAAGACTACTACCAAAATTAATATTTCACATACATTGAAAAACCTATTATTATGGACTAATCCATTACAAATAAGTATTCTGAAAAATTATTTGCAGTGTATCCATTGGAAGGAACCCTGATCAAGATGGGTTCTTGTGAATGATCAATCAAATATACTTGTTATTAGAAGTGGTTATTTGGGACAGACATACGAGACCATGACACATAACTATGAAACAATAATTTTTTGGTGGTAGAATTTTTTCCCATCGCAAAGAGGGCGTTCTCACCAACAAGCACACAAGAAACAAAATGTCACGACACGACTTTAGGGATCGTGTCGTGACTGCCCCATGCCCGCCTTCCATAGGCCAGGGGATGGAAACTAGCACCAAATGTGTAAATCCTGATAACTGGGAAGGCATTGCCTTTATAAAAGAAACAAACACCCTAGATTACAAGTAGAAGTAATACACTTAGTACAAAATAAAGTGTCGAAAAGTAAATGGGCCAGAATACAAACCCACCTGAAAAGTACAGTTACAACTGAATGAAAGTACAACAGAAAATACAAACAACTGGAAAAAAAAGAAGCAGCTCCTGGGTCATCCACCTCAGAGCCTATATGAAGGGTAGGTAAAGTTATCGCAGCTCCTAGATCATCCACCACAGATTCTACCTGAAGGGTGGGTACATATAGCCTCCTCAACACTCTCACCCGTCAACCTCCTCTATGTACCATCTCATTGTGATGTCCGCCTCCAGGTACTGACTCATAGTGGGGTCCACCTCCGGGTACTGACTCGTCGTGAGGTCCACATTTGGGTACCGTCTAGTCCTCTTACACACGGGCTTTATCACTACTGTCTCTCGTCTGCATCCAACACAACGAGGTGCGGGCATAGCCCATGCATGGGTGAGTATAACGATACATAGTAGGGACCCTGAGACCCTTAAGGTCTCACTAAACCAACAAGGATCACCACAAAGAAGGATCTCAACAGATAACACTTACATAGGTATAAGCCCATACATATACCTGAGTTATCAAGTAACCCATATCAATCATGAGGTATCACACAGATATGAAATAAACGGATAACTATTACGTAGGTATATGCCCATACATACACCTAAGTTATCAATCGTGAGGTAAACGCAAAGGTCATTGACTCAGCTCAAACCAAGATTTTATTTATGATGTTGAAACCACAAGTATTGGATAACTCCTCCTCTGTCGAGCACAGTAGTCCTATCACGACTCCGAGGTGCTACTCACTAACCATAGACTGCTGAGGTACTCCTACTGTCGAGTACCGCGGGTCCGCACCCGAACACAGTACTGCTCCCCGCCAGGGGTCTGCCGCCCAAACATAGTAGTGGTTCCCCTAATAGCCAACAGAAGTACTCCTCCTGTTGAGTATTGTGGGTCTGCTGCTAACTACCAGGCACTACATCTGCCGTGGTTTTTCCATCAAATACCGGGAGCTCCGTCCACTGGGCTAGTCGACTCACTCCAAGTCTAATCGGTCAATCAGTCATCAAGTTCACAGCTACCAGGTCTCCGCACTCTGCACGCTCGTCTCCAGAAGGATCCGCTCCATGATCTATTGGTCGATACTCCAAGTATCAAAAATTCCCACAAGAAAGTATCACAAGGGACCGCCTCATCACAGGGGTCTCAACTCATCATATGGCGCGTCGATCGGACGCCCGGTCTGTGAGTTATTATCCTTTTCATCCCGAGGGCCCGGATGGTTTCATATACAAACCAAAATGACCGTAACTCAACTGTACCCTGAACTCTCATAGGGTATACTCATAGAAACTATTTCTCAACGTGATTACTAACGCTGGTGACGGTTCGTCAAACGGACGTCTGGTCTGAATGTTATTAGCTTTTCCGTTCCAGGGGACCGGTTGGATTTTGGGTACAATCCAACCCGGCCATAATCCAACTACGTCCAAACATTAAACAAAGTATACCAAAAGATCCGTATTATAAAAAGTAAACCAATAAAGTCAACAACACATCAATCGGACATCCGAAGCTCAAGTTATAACAATTTCCGCCCTAAGGGGTCGGTTGATTTTGTGTTCGAACCAACCTGGAAGTACCCAATATTCGTCGAAAGATTGAGTGTAATATACCGAAACAACCAACTCGATCCAAGGATCCCTACTCAATAGACAGTGCATCAATTGGAGGTTCGTAGCCCAAGATATGGGCCTTTGAACGAACCTGGTCTGAAAATAGGGGGTCTGGGCCCAGTTCATCCCGGCTGAATACCCCCTGGGTCATCCTGAACTGGGTCGACCTGACCCAGATCTGGGTCTGGCCCAATTGGGCGTGGAATGACCCGGCTGGTGATTCCCTACCCGGCTGGACGCGGCCCGACCCGTGGCGGGGCGCGGCCTGCAGCCCATCTTGGAAGCCGACCATGACTCAGCTAGCGGCCGAGCGGGGTGCGAATGGGGGTGCCACCCCCTTGTCTCCAAAATGGCGGACCCAGTGGGTTCCACCCTACTTGATGGTCAGGGGGGGAATTTTACACACCCCTGGGTGTTCTGGGAAATAGAGGCCTTTATGGCCGGCTGGTTTTCATGAAACGCCAAGGTACCCTGAAGGCTCCCGCCTCCTGAAGCGTTGGCGGCCGGCCGAGCCCAGCCGCCCCTGTTGATGACCACCGCGGCCCTTCCTCGACCGGCGCAGCGTGACGGCGCAGTGCCCCTCCGTCACGGCCCGCTCCGGCCACGACCTCCCTTGGTTTCTCTGGTGCGGCACGACATTTCCTTGCAACACCGTCGCGGCCCGCTCCATCCACGTTCCTCTTCGCATCCGTGCAGTTCAACGGCACCGTGCCGCCTTCACCTCAAACAACAACATTGATCAACAAGAAATCAGGAAGGTGAATCGGTCGTGTTTTTGCGGCCCGATCTCCTCCCGTTATTTCTATAACAAGTGGACAAAGTATACGAGATGGTCTATAATAAAACAAGCTGAAATTTAATTCATTAAAATTGAACATAACCCCTACCTCGTAATGAAGTTCTCGAATTTCATGCATTGCAGAAGATGGCATCATTTCCGTCGTCGTCAGTGTGCGCCCGAGGTAACGACGTCTCTTCTTTTATCACGAAGAGAAGAATATGATTGCGCGTCATTGGAGTTATTCCCCGTCGGTATCTCCTCCCTTGCCGCGGAGGAAGAAGGAAAGGCACATCATCTCTCTTTTCGGTTACGACGTTCCTCATCGAAGAGGAGACGTTCTTCAACAAGAGGATGAATCGATCTTCCCAAAACTCAAGAGCTCTCTTCCATTTCTCTTAACACAAATTTTCCAAACAAAAATAAAATAAACCCTTCCCTTATTTTATTTACTCATTCCAAGCATTTCAAATTTTGAAAATATAGCACTAAATTAAATTAACTAATTAAATTTGTGTTGGAAAGCTTTAATTGAGAGAGAGTGGGGAGAGGAAGGGCACCCACATAAAGGGGAGTTTAACAAGATAAGATGAGTTACAAAAATAAATAGGGGATTAGAGAAGTTTTAAGTAATGTGAAGGGGTGGGGCTCGTGTGGGCCCCACCTCACTAATATCCTCACATGGGTAGCTAGGGGATTTTGGGTCCCACCCCAACAACCCCATGTAGGATATAACCTTTAGAAAAACAATAAAAATTGTTTCACAATTTTTATTCAATTCTAAATCAATCCAAAAATTTTAATTTATCCTCCTGATCCAACGCAACCTCATTTAAGGTTCTCTTAAGCAATTACTGGCATTGCGAGTTCATCGGTGCCCTCGGATTTCAATTCTGAGCACCAAATCAAAAGACATAAAAACCCACTCGTTTGTTCACTGAACGTACCCGAGATAATCTTTGGAAAATTATTCCGAGCACACCGGG
Source organism: Viscum album (assembly GCA_963277665.1). Taxonomy (NCBI): domain Eukaryota; kingdom Viridiplantae; phylum Streptophyta; class Magnoliopsida; order Santalales; family Viscaceae; genus Viscum; species Viscum album. The sequence continues at coordinate 511,757,115 of OY728134.1, forward strand.
CCATGGAATCAGGTGCCGTTAGAAAATGCGTACTCATAAAATCCCAAAGAATTTAAGAAAAACATTTCCTCAAAATTTATAGGTCTTTACATTACTCCCACATTGGGGAACTACGTCCCTGTAAACTATAACACAAACTTGGGAAACTAAAGGAGGTTCTGAGCACGCAATTGATCCTCCCGCTCCTATGTGCATTCCCTGAGGTTCTTGTGCTGCCAGTGAAAGCACACATGAGGAATCGATCATCCTCATAGGACTCACTCCTGATAATCCTCAACCTCTACTAGAACCTTGAAAAATTCTCCCCGTCATCGATGTCCAGCTCTCTGTGGCTAATGATGACAGTTAGGTCATGCATACATCTGCTCAGCTGAGATAAGTGGAAGACGTCGTGCACCCAGTGCAACCAAGGTGGTAGGGTCAAATGGTAAGCCACCGCCCCTACCCTTCTAAGGTCCTGAAAAGATCCGAGTAACCTCAGAGATTACTTTCCGCCTCGGCCAAATCTCCTTAGACCTCGTTGAGGTGAGACCCGTAAGAAGACGTGGTCTCCATCCTCGAACTCTAGTGGTCTCAATCTCCTATCAGCCTAGGTCTCCTATCTACTCTGTGCAGTCTCAACATCCATTAACCATAAGCGATCACTACCCACTCCTACATCAGGACACACCCGAGTCCGGTCCCTGATGCATCTCAGTAAACTATGTAACCAACGCCCTCAGGTTGGGCACACTGGTCGACCTCCACCTCAGCTCCAGAAAGATCTACTGGAAGTGGCACCGCAACTCTAGAGAATTATGGAACTATGGTAAGTTTGGCCATCTCCTGAGTGATCGAATGCACCATCTTATTCATTTTTTTATCCTATGCTTCCTGGGTTTTCCTTTTTTCGTCCAAAGAAAACACCATTACAACGTTGTAGATAAACCACAACCCTTTTTCCTAATACCACAAATCCATGTATGAACTGCAGTTGCCCAGTCCATACCCAAATTAACGTCGCAAGGCATCAACGCTGCCACCAAGAGGTTCCAACCAAAACTCTTGCCTCAATGGTCATATCACACCATTGTCGTATGTGTGATTATCGTGTCTCCTCCCAAATTTATCTCCAGACGTGAGGGTCAAGTCAATGGATTAACCGGAAACTCTAGGTCTGGGGAAAGATTTATGGAAGGTAGTAATGATTGGTACCTATGTCTATTGATATGGTAGCTAGTATTAGAAATATACCATACCTAAATTGATTCTTAGAGCCCTTGGGTCACACTCCTTGACCGCATGTAGCTATTCTCTGCCCCTGCCCTCCAACTCCCTGATCCTGGTAGGGACTACGAAGGTGGGTGATTGTAACATGTCGAAATATAGACCACCTCATGCTGCTCTCTTAGCACTGCTTCCACGTCTACTGCTCTACAGATTTATCTATCCCTAACATTTCCTCTTCTTGAATCATTCGCATGCGTATGTCTCTGAGACTGGCTCCAGTTTTCTATGTTCCCACTTCTAAAATTCTCTAGATGTATTCATTCATCCAATGAACATTCAACCACAAAGGTTCCCTCTAGCAGCCTAGCATAAGTAAAAATTCATAGAGGAAGAAGTGTTGGCTCAGTTATCCTTAAACACACCACACACAGAATTCCGAGCTCTAAATCACTGATCACATCGTATTCATCATGTACCAGGAACGGTCGGTACTCCCCGATGAATACTCAGATAACGACATGTCGTCCTGCCGAAGCTGTATGAGCTCTACGAAACTCTCAACCACCTCCTCAAGCCAGTCCTCAACCGCATGAGCATCTGTATCACCTCGTAACCTGAGGGTATCTGATGTTGGAACACATTTAAGGCAGTAAACCTACATGTGTCACCTACCAGTACTGCCAGTTGTAACTACTGGCCAACATGTAGTGATGTATAGCTGACACACTACCCGAAGGTACTATCTTAGGCATCGGTCCACATATCGAAGCCTCATCACTTTGCGGACCATACTCATGGTCACTCACATGAAAACACTAGTAGCCAAGTCCACCATCCACTCTACTGGTGTCTCGGCTAGGAGAAAAACTCTAGCAATCACCTCCACCCATTGCTCTACTATCTGCGAATCTTCCTCGACTTGTAACCTCAGAGGCCTATACTACTGGAACTCGTGAAACACGCTCTTTCGGTGTGCATCGTATGCTAGTATGGCTAGTGGTATCCACTGACCAACATGTGGTGGTGCTATTGGTACACCACCTGAGGGTGCCGATATAGTAAAAATGGCCCTGTAGTGGAGCCTTGTCACTCGGTGGGCCGTCATCGTGTTCTATCTCAGAACTCCAACAGACTGTCTGCATAGAGACATCCTAAACAGATGAGACATGGTCAATGATTTATACCTGGTGAGCTAACCTGGTTTGAGCTGACATTAAAAATTCTAGAAACACACACGTAATTAGTGTTTTCGTGCACTGACTCGGAAATCATTAGATAGGGTCCTGGTGTATGGATATTTCGGTCGTTGCACAAACACTGGACTCCCTGAACTGAAGACCACACTCGGTACCCATAACACTATTTCTTCACAGAATGGAATGATTAGAGTCCTAAGATCTACGATAGAACCGACTCCCCTAATACCAATTTGTCATGACCCGTCTTCGGGGCCCGTGTCGTGACTACCCCAAGCCTGTCTTCCATAGGCCTGGAGATGGAGACTAGCACTAATGATGTAAATCCAGATAACTGGGAAGGCATTGACTTTATAAAAGTAAACAAACACCACATAGTACAAGTGGAAGTAATACACAAACTAAAAAAAAGTGCTGAAAATTAGATGGGCCAGAATACAAATCCAACTGAAAAGTACAGTTACAAATGAATGAAAGTACAATAGAAAAGACAAAAAGCTGAAAAAAAAAGCATCTCCTGGGTCGTCGACCTCATATCCTATCTGAAGGGTAGGTAAAGATAGCACAACTCTTGGATCATCCACCACGGATCCTACCTGAAGGGTAGGTATAGATAACTTCCTCAACGATCTCGCCCGTCAACCTCCTCCGGGTACCATCTCATCGTGAAGTCCACCTCCGGGTACTGACTCATAGTAGCGTCCACCTACGGGTACTGACTCGTCTTGAGGTCCACATATGGGTACAGTCTAGTCCTCGTACACTCTGCCTCTGTCAGCGTTATATGTCGTCTGTATCAAACACAATGAGGTGCAGGCATAGACCATGCAGGGGTGAGTATAATGATTCTCAGTAGGGACCTCGAGACCCTCAAGGTCTCACTAAACAAACAAGTACAACCACAAATAACGATCTCAACAGATAACCCATACATAGGTATAATCCCATACTTATACCTAAGTTATCAAGTAAACCATCTCAATCATGAGGTATCACACAGATATGAAATCAACGGATAACTATTTCGTAGGTATATGCCCATACATACACCTAAGTTATCAATCGTGAGGTAAACACAAAGGTCATTGACTCAGCTCAAACCAGGATTTTATTCATGATGTCAAAAACATGGTTGTTGGAGAACTCATCCTCTGTCGAGAACAGTAGTCCTGTCACGACTCTGAGGTGCTACTCACTAGCCTTAGACTGTTGAGGTACTCCTCCTGTCGAGTACTGCAGGTCCGCACACAAACACAGTAGTGCTCCCCACCAGGGGTCTGCCGCCCAAACACAGTAGTAGTTCCCCTAATAGCCTACCGAGGTACTCCTCCTGCCATGTACCGCGGGAATGATGCCAACTACCAGGAGCTCCGTCTGTCGTGGGTCTGCCAGCAAATACCGGGCGCTCCATCCACTGGGCTAGTTGACTCACTCCAAGTCGAATTGGTCAAGCAGTCATCAACTCAATAGCTACTAGGTCTCCGCACTCTGCACAATCATCTATTGGAGGATCCTCTCCACGAGAAACTATTCGATACTCCATGTATCACAAAGTCCTACAAGGAAGTATCACAAGGGACCTCCTCATCACAGGGGTCTCAACGCATTAGACGTCACATCGATTAGACGCTCGGTCTGTGAGATATTAGCCTTTTCCTCCCGGGGCCCCGGTTGGTTTCGTATACGAACCAACCCAACTGTAACTCAAATGTACCCCTAACTCTCATAGGGTATACTCATAGGAACCATTTCCCAACGTGATTACCAATGCCGATGACGGTTCGTCAAACAGATGTCCGGTATGAAATTTATTAGCTTTTCCGTTCTAGGGGCCCGGGTGGATTTTGGGTACAATCCAACCCTGCCATACTCCAACTGCGTCCAAACCTCAAATGAAGTATACCAAAAGATCTTTCATACCAAAAGGAAACCAAAAAAAGTTGATGGCATGTCAATCGGACATCTGAAGCTCAAGTTAAAAAAATTTCCACCCCGAGGGCCCTGTTGATTTCGTGTTCGAACTAACCTGGCCATAACCAAACTTCTCAAAAATCTTGAGTGTATTATACCAAAATGACCTTCTCGATCCAAATGCAACTGACGGTGCGTCTATCAGAGGTTCATATCCCATGATATGGGCATTTGAACTAAATTGGTCCGAAAATAGGGGTCCTGGGCCCTGTCCGTCCCGGCCCAATACCCACTGGGTCGGCTGAAACCGGGTCGACCCAACCTGGGTATGGTTTCGGCAAAATTGGGTGCAGCCCGACCCTGCTGGCGCTGCATGGCCCTGCTGGCGCGGCCCGGCCTGGCTCGCCTGGGTGCGGTCCGGCCTGCGGTGGGGCAAGGCCTGCGGCCCAGCTCGGAAGCCGCTCGCGGCCGAGCAGGGTGCGAAGGGGGGCACCGACCCCTTGTCTCTGAAATAGAAAACCCAGTGGGGTTCGCCCTATTTAATGGCCAGGGTTGAATGTTACACCCCCCGGTTTTTCTGGGAAACGTCCGGCCTTTTGGGCAGGCCGGTTTTCTTGAACCGCCGCGGGACCCTGAAGGGTCCCGCCTCCTGGAGCGTTGATGGTCGGCCGAGCCCGAACGCCCCTGTTAATGAACACCACGGCTTTATCCCGTGTCCCTTCCTTGACCGGTGTGGAGCGCCGGCGCCGCACCCCTCCGTCGCGGCACGCTCCGACCGCGACCTTCCTTGGTTTCTCCGGTGTGGTGCGACGGCGCCGCGCACTTCCGCTGTGGTTCGCTCCGGCTGCGGTCCCTTCGGCCTCCCAGGCACGGTGCAACGACACCGCGCACCACCACCGCTGCCCAATCTGGTCACGAGCCTCTTCATTTCCGCGCGGTTCCATGACATCGCACCGCCTTGTCCTCAGACAACAACGTTGATCAACAACAAATCGGGGAGGAGAATCGTCCGTGTTTGTGCGGCCCGATCTCCTCCCCTTATTTCGATAACAAGCGGCCGAAGTATACGAGATTCTAAATGATAAAACAATCACAATTTTTATTCATTAAAATTGAACATAACCCCTACCTCATAATGAAGTTCACGGTTGTCAAGCACCGCGGAATATGGGGTCATTTCGGTCGTCATCGGTGTGCACCAGAGGTAACGACGTCTCTTCTTTTATCTCAGAGAGAAGAAGATTATTGCGTGTTGCTGGAGTGCCTTCGCGTCAGATTATCCTCCCTTTTCTTGGAGTAATAAGGAAAGGAATGTCATCTCTCTATGCAGTGACGACGTTCTTCGTCGAAGAGGAGACATTCTTCAACAAGATGACGAATTGGTATTCCCAAAACTCAAAAGATCCCTTCCCTTTCTCTGAACTCATTATTTCCAAAAAAAATTAAATAAGGCCTTCCCTAATTTTATTTACTCATTCCAAGCATTTAAAATTCTGAAAATCTAGAACTTATTTCAATTAACTAATTAAATGTTTGTTGGCAAGCTTTAATTGAGAGGGAGTGGGGAGATGAAGGGTCACCCACATAAAGGGGAGTTTAACAAGTTAAGATGAGTTACAAAAATAAATAAGGGGTTTGAGAAGTTTTAAGGAATGTGAAGGGGTGGGGCTCGTGTGGTCCCCACCTCACTAATATCCTCACATGGCTAGTTAGGGGCTAGTGGGTCCCACCCCAACTACCCTATGTAGGTTATAACCTTTAGATAAAGAATAAAAATTGTTTCACAATTTATATTCAATTATAAATTAATGTACAATGTTTAATTTCTCCTCCCAAGAAAACACAACCTCGGTAAAGGTTCCCTTAAGCAATTACTGGCGTTGTGAGTTCATCGGTGCCCTCAGATTCCAATTCCAAGAAACAGATTAAAAGATAGAAAAACCCACACGTTCGTTCACTAAACGTACCTGAGCTAAACTTCGGAAATTTATTCCAGGCACACCGGGCCTCGGAATAAGGTGCCATCAGAAACCGCATACTCGTAACATCCCAAAGAATTTATGAAAAACATTTCATAGAAATTTACGGCTCTTTACTTAAAAAACCATTTGTGATGGTTGAGTTCATCCATCACAAAATCCTTCATCGAAAATCTAATTATGATGGATGAGCTAGACTATCACAAATAAGTATTATTCTATATACTATTTGCAATGGAATACAATTCTGTCTCAAATAACCCATTGTAAAACACCAATTTTCTTTTAATAATGGGTTGTGACATAGATGTAATATACAAGGTTTGTGGGTTTTAAATATCATTGGGAATGTCTCCATGGGTTTTCATGTGAAGATTCTTTCAGATGGGTTTCTTGATGTGGTACATTTTTAATATACAGATGTGACCCATTTTGTTGTGGGTCAATGTGCTTCACCAATATAGTAAAATTTGGATATATCATTCAATGATGGCAGGGAAATAGAGGTTAAATTGGGTGTGATAGTATGATGTTAGTTAGGCCACTCCCCATAGAGGCTGAGGTTGTTGGGGAGTTGGGTTCATAGAGTTACTCATAGCGTGGTTCAGACCAGTAGATGATCGATGGTATCCTCAATAGATGTTTAGCGTTGTTTAATGTTGTTGACCATCAAAATTGAGCCGATATAATCTATGGGTGGTCACTATTTTGAGGGGTGATTGTGATCATGGATTTGGGTGAGACACACTTCGTACATGTGGATTTTATTAAAATCGAGGAGTTAGACATGGGTAAGGGAGCATCGTATCTAGGTTTTTGATGTGAGCCTTCTTTGTGGCTCCAATAAATGAACATAGTTGAGACGAATTGGTTGGTGGTTTTTGTGTTCCTCATAATCTATAAAATCTATTGGCGAATCAACCCACTCATATACTAGATGAAACTAGAAGGTTGTTCACTCATGACTTGATGAGAAGAAAGTTCAGCGGGTTGTGTTTATTTACTGGTTTTCATATATTACCTTTGTATAAACCCATTTATGTATGGGTAATATCTAGGGACAACATTGGTGGTGGCCTATTTTGTTTATAGTCAAAACTAGAATAGACCCTCAAGGATGCATAAAAACATTATGGTATTTCACAAACGCAAGGGAAAGGGCCCTGAAATTGCTCTGTAGCTAATAATAGGTCTAGTGTTTACAAGGGTGGGACATTAACTTATTAGGGCTAGTTTAGGTGGACCATCATTTCTGTGCTGGTGTGGGTTTGAATCTTTTATCCTATCTGTATCTGATTGTTTTATGGGCGATCTAGGATGATTTGTATTTTTTAGATAGTATTTGGATATTTATATGGAGTGATATGGCTAAACATCATGGTCATATTGTATACATTGTTGATGTTTTTATGTTTCATTAACTATTGTTGTTGATTTATATACAGAGGGTATAGACAGCCAACAAATGACTTATTGAACCTCACTACAATAATAGGCCTCTAGAATATTGGGAGGCCTGCCAAATTTCTCTATCTCTTAGACCTGGGTGTCATTCAGGTGTTCCACATCTTGCACGCTACAATTTGGAATCAGAATGCTGTTTTATAATGTTATCTGGGTCATGGTAGAAGGATATTTTAGAATGTGTTGGTACATGGAATGGGAATCATATTATTTGTTTGTTAAACAAAATTTCAAAATGAAGTTCAAGTTTCCAAAGAGGATATGATTTTTATTTTTTTATTGTTATAGTCATTTTGTTTTATCTTGACAATCATTAAGTTTTTTTATTATTAAATTATGGTTATCGACTTTTGGACTTGAGTGGACGGATGTGGAAGATTTTATTTATGATAGATAAGTAGGAATCATAGGATATGGACATTATTTCCTATGACTGTTCTTTTAATTCTAACAATTGTTTTTATTTTTTTAATGTTTTAACATTAAATTACACAGTTTTTTAAGTATAGATTTGTGTTTTAATTATATGTATCTAATCCATGTTCGTGATTCTGTGAGTTATTGATTTTTTTATCTTATAAGGGTTTGGCATGTTTGGTAAATCACACTCAAAAGTGTATCGGGGTGGTAAAAGGATAAATGGTATTTGTCCTATGTATAATCAGGGAATAGTATGAGTTAGTTAGATGAACTACCTATTACAGTTTTTCCATTTTTTAGATTTCTAGGATATTATATATGTATTGATAATGGTTTTCGGATTAGAGAGATATGAAAACTCTATGCATTCAACAGATTGTTATTACAACTGAGATGTGTTTTCACCATGATGTGAGATATTGGGGTCCCCTATGTGTAATTATGATTTAGAGAAATATGTGAATATTTCATGGAAGTCAGATTACTAGGTTGTTCTAGGCCAACTATTTGATTTTATGTTGAGGGAGAGCTTTGTATGGGGCATACCAAGTATCAATTGGGAAACTCAGAGATTTTAGTTTTCTAGAAATAATTTTATTAATAAATTGTAGTCTAAACATCATTCTCTATTTAATGATTTGGAAGAACCCAATTACCCAAAATTTTAATTGAGTCATTTCAAAATATTGTCATTCAGTTTGAGACCCCTCCATGGTGGAGGGTGAACCTATTGAGGTACATACATAGGGGAATGGTGAATCATTGGTTGGATATGTTGGTATAGGAAAATATATTTTAGGATATGGCTTGGAAATTATTTGAGTTTTTCCTATTTTATAACCTTTTATCAATGGTCCTAAGGCTATTGTTGTCATGTGAGTTCATGTATTTGATGCAGGGTAGATTCTAGGTATGTATTATGATTCGAAATTCTATGATTCTCTATGATTCTCATCGATGTTGACCAGATATGAGTTTTCCAATGTATAAATGTTTAGAGATGGTCCATTGATATTTTATCAAGGTATAGTTGAAAATATTATTATTTTACTTGCCTTATGTGTATGTGGACTAATACATGATATTAGAGTAGAATTTGACTAATGGTGGTATTCCCAGCCTTGGGGTTAGAAATGAGGCTACATGATGTCAATAGTGTGGATATGAGGTTATGTATCATGGTATTTATAGTAGAGTATTATAAATCATATATCAATGTGGTCTATATAAATAAAATATCTAGTATTATAATACATGAAACATTTAAATAGAGTGTGATTAGACACATATGGAGTACAAGGATATTTGTCAGACTAGGTAAAGAGTTGGTCATGTGTGTTGTAGCTATAGTTTCTATTCATGCTCAAGCTGTGATAGTGGATATCATAATAAATTGTTTTGGAGTGGATGAAACATATTAGACATCTTAGAAAGGTTAATATATTTGATTTTGTGGATCAGATCATTTTCATTTGGTAGATACAGCATATTTTGAGTACGATAAGTACACATTGATGGTAAGAGGCATGTCCCGATTTTATTTGGTTCTGCTTATTCATGATTTGTTTTGGTTCACAATGTCATTGTATGAAAATTATTGAACAAGTGTCCTATGAGGATTTGATAATTTAGTATGGTTTTTTGAAAGTATGTATATGTTATAGTATGTTTTATTTTAGGGTGTTGATTGGGTACACAACCATCATCACATCTGGTAGCAAGGTTGGGATGTGATCGATTGTGTGATTACTTTGGTGGGGAGTACCTATGGTTGGGTAAGTACTATGGAGTCTTTTTGTTTTTGTTATAGAGAATATAGTGTTGTGTTCAACAATGAAATTTTTTTAATGTAATTTGAGTGATTATTGAGAATTGGTTAGGGTTGGTAAGATTTATGGTTGGAGATAGACGAACAATGAGCTATTTTATAGTTGAAGGTTTTTAAAATATCATATAATAATGTGATGTGACATGACTCTTTTTAAAGAATAATATAATGTAATTGGGTATATTTATGATTTCAAAGGCGTTAGTGATGACCCATAGGAATATTTTTAGAAGGTTGTCAATGTGTCAGGAATTCTTTCCAAAATAAAAAATCAATGGGATTCCCAGTGGAAAAGTACTAGTTACCCAATGGATCTAATAGTGGTGGTGGTGGTGTTTATTTTCAACTAGACATGAAGTGGAAAATAGATGGGTAGTCTGTTGGTACAGGGTAGTTGGTGATGGGTGATAGGTTTTCGAATGGGAACCTAGGTCCCTGTTTTTCTAAATTGAAAATTAATGAATTTTATGACTTTATTAAATAAGGAATACTTTATTTTGGTACTACCAGCAAGTGATAGTTCTCATCCTCTATCCAGAAATTATGTCTTATCCCTTGGATATCTAATCCTTTCATTATCCATTATTTGGTACGTCAGTCTATAAGAATAAGCACAAGTAAGGCCCAACTTCCTCTATTGTATATTCCTAGTTAAATAATTTTTTAGATATTATAAAACTAAAATTTTTATTTTACTTATAGTTAACTAGATTATCCATTTCCTCCTCCCTAAGTTGAGTCATTCAATGTTATTCAAAATGTAATCTCCTACCAGATCCATTTAGGTGGGGAAAATATATGTCTACTAATTATATGAGATTCTACATTGTGTCATTTGAAATCATGGGTGGGTTGTGTGAGTGACCAATAATGAAACCTCTTATGTTCTCTATTTACTAAGGTAGATTTCCATGTTTTTTTTGGATGGGTTTGACATGGGCTACTTTATGTGGTGACTTTTCATGGGTTAATGATTTTAGTCTTGTTAGAAAAGTCACCATGGGTTTTCAAGTGATAGTTTGTGGGATTTGTTCATTGATGTCATTCCATGGGAACATGGTGGGTGTGAAACAAATGGTTGAGGGATGATGTGATTCAAAAAAATGGTATGATGTTGATATATTAATCCCCCTTTATGGGGCAAAAAAGGATGTTTGTGTTATGTATTTAGGATATTTGTTATGTTTCTCACATTTAGGAATATGGATTTTGGTTTTGTGTGCACACAGTGGGAACTAAAGGGTGGTGTTGACCACCAAATGACTGTCAATATTAAATATAAATAGGATAATTAGGGTTATTTAATAACCATTTAAATTGGAGGGAGACACCCATGGAGGCTAATGGATTAACAGGTTATTGTGATCATTAGTTGGGGAAAGATGCTCACCATATGTGTGGATTGTGTTAGGGGTGATGATCTGATCTTGTGTATGAGATAATGGTTTATAAGACATTTATGTAAGGATTATGTGTCTTTGTAATAGGTTTTATTAGTTGAATTGACGTTTTTGGAGGTATTTATGTTCCTATTAGTATGTATAGACTACTGGGGGATTGTTCCACTCTATTACTAACTAATACATGTAGGGTGCTCACCCATTCTTCTATGGGCATAAAGTAGAGAAGGTTATGTTTAACTTATTAGTAGTTATACATTTTAATTTTCATAGACCTATATATGTGTTGATATAATCCATGGACATCATTTATAGTGGCCAAATTATTTTATACTCATGCCTTAAATAGGACCATTGTGACACATGTAGAACTTATAAATCATGACCCATGAAAGGGTAAGGTCCTTAAAATTATTTTATATATATATGGAGGATAATTTGATTCATGGGAAGAACCTTCATTGGGTTTTTGGAGGACCATGTGGAACATTAGTGTTGTTATTATGTTGTTTGGTCCTTCTAGAACTTTTGATATACAATTATCTTAAGAGTGATCTGGGTTATTATTGTATAAATTTATTGAAATTGTAAAAATTATTTGTATCTTTACATGGTAATATAAGTAGACATTCCAAGGTCATGTTTTACATAGTGTTTAGTTTTTATTATGTTTCTACATTTATTATCTATTTATATATAGAGGGAAATAGTCCCCCCACTAACACCTCATAGACCCTCCAAACTAGCCAGAAGCCTCTGGTGAATAGAGTGTCACACCATGGGTTTATGCCTCTCTAAATCAGATTTCATTAAAGACATTCAAGTTATATATACAATATAACACTTCTATAAGAACAATTGTCAATAATATAACATTTCTCTAAATTGTGAATCTCACTGCCCAAACATGTTTCTTTTATTTTATAAAATAACTAATAGAATGGCTTATGTTAAAATATATTTTCCTAAATGGGTCATTATTTTCATGAATCCCATTCATGGAAGGTATAATAAAATTCTTACCAGAACATGGTTTATAAAATTTATATAAAACTAATATAGATTTTATAAAAATTGTTCTTGGAAGAATATCAAGCATCTATGATGAACAACATTCTAATAATATATCTAGAAACATGTGTTACCCATATTTTGGAATATAGTTTATATACACTATGAAAATTGTTGATATCTTATGTGAACCACCTTATAATAATCTATTGATGTCTTCAATAGTACATGTGAACATGGTTCATGTTTCCGAGCCGCCCCTTTAGAATGGGTGTCCCACCCCCTTAACTTATACATTATATTATTATTTTAATGTATTTTCATGGTATAAATTGTCAAATTTTATTTCTATATTTGGGTATATAAATATATATTTATATATTATATAAAAATATTTAATTTATTTTTATCTTTTTAAATATAATTATTAGTTTTTTAAATTTACTGTTTTCAAGGATTATATATCAGAATTTAATATTTTTATGATGATTTAATTCATTTATGTTTATGAATATATGTGAAATTAAATAATTTATTATAACTAAAAATTAAATTTGAAAAATATTACTATCAATAATTATAAATAATTTATAAATATTATTTAAATATAAATGAAGAATGATCATGAGCTAGACTAACCACTCTATGTTTTATTTTCCTATTCTTTATAATACCATAAATAATAAATATTATCAATTTCAATATTGATGATTTTTGTATAATCTATTTACCTTATAATGTAATGAAATATATGAATTTGGTAAATTATATATATCCCATTAACCTCAATAACCAACACATTTATGAGACTAGAATTATAAAAAATGAACATTCTAATAGAGGGGAAGAATGATATATCTTAACATTAGAAAATATAAATAGAGAAACTCAAGATTTATAGTTAATGATGAATCCCAAGTCAATTAAGGATTAAAAATACCCCACATAGCTAATTCTTCCTAAACATTCCACAATTTTTATATGTTAATATTGAATAAGTTGTTAAATTTAATGTATGTTATAAAATATTAACTATTAATAAAAAAAGTTGGAAAATGATGTGATGGTGTCCGATATATCATGGAATAACAAATATATGTTTGGACCTGTGTAACATAATTATTTTGAATGAATATTTATTAAATTTTTAATAAATGATTTTTATTGATTCAATGATGACCTATATTTCATCACTCTATCTAGGAATGTCAATACATGGATTTCTGTTGTATAATTTTATGTGTCACTGCATCCCTAGTACCCTAAACATTCTTGTGTTTAAATTTTCAAAAAAAATATAAGTCCTATGTGAGGTGTGGATGCTCAATGCTATATTTTTACAAGAAGATATAAAGGATAATAATTGTGACTAGAATTATATTAAATATAGAATTAAAATCTTTTCTCTTAGGTCTTGGTTGGTTTATCATACTTTAGTAAAACAATTCATATTTAAAACATTAAGAAAACATTACCTTTATTTTTCATTTACTTGTTAAAAATTTTATTCTTACAGTAATGTAGTGTTTTTATACAAAATGACTTAAAAAATATTTTTTATAAGTAGTTATGGATTCACTGAAATACTATTACAATAAATAATGGGAAAAATATGAGGGTCTTAATTACATTTTTTAATAGACTATAATCAACAATATAGATGATTTTGTAAAATAGGAATAATTGTGTATGAGTATTCATGGCCACTTAAAATTTATTGACAATCATGTAATAAAATTAATTACGGACCAAAATATTCATTATACTGGACATTTATGGAATATTATATATCCTTTTAAATATAATGAGAACTTGGTTGAGGAATCATCATTTTTAGGTTATATTAGTTTCAAAGTTTAATAAAATTGTATAAGAAAATTTCTATTTCTAATGAATTTAATCATAGTTTTACAAGATATGGCTATATGATATTTTTTTACAGTAAATCATTTAAAATAATATGATACAATAGTTTATTATAGGACTCCAAAAACAATGATACTGTATCTATATACTACTGTATATTCTATATTAACTGTTTCAAATTTTGAATATGGAATCCAAAACATAGTAATATAAGGTGAAAAATCATTAGAAACCATAAAAAATGAATGATATTTTCAAAAATAAGGGATTACCATATGGTGGGGTGTGAGATGATGTATTTGAGGAATATTTGTTCATGAATGAACACAAAAAATTGAATACCTAGAAGGAACCCAATGTAAAACATTCTCAAAAATAGATTAATTATGAATTTGGATTCTATGCAATACTATTCATCAGCAGTTGTTGAATTAATTTATAGAGTGAATGTTATGTGTGTGTCATTATGATTGCAATTTCATGAAACCATGTACTATATTCTTAGGGATCACTAGTTACAGATATGTAACCACTGAGAACACATAATATGTTAGAAGAGATTATGAATGAAAAAGTGAATTGAAAATAATTATTTCGAAATATACCATCAAATTTCATTTTATATTCTTGGATTAAGAGGGAAAATATTAAATGAACATGTTAAGTATGATAAAACAGGGTTTCAATATATGATGTTATTATGGGAGAATTTGGATAGTTATTTTTTATGTTTGATTATATAAATTATAGATGAGATACATACTTTTCGCATCCCAATATTTCCATTGTATTATTCTATACTAATTTTAGTATATATATCTATAACTACTTTTGAGATGATATGAACATGTTAGGTTATTGTTTTTTATTTTTTCCATTAAAGAATTCAATAGCTATTCAAATATAGGATATTATAAAAGAAGTATGGATGGAAAAAAGGTTGTTTTTAATGTATTTGTTCATTGGGATGAATCATATATGGGGTATCCATAGATAAATTAATCTTTTATTAGAATAATAGTGTTATTTATCATAATCAAACTATTGTTTGTTATAACGACCCAGGTAGTTATATTTTAGGAATTTTAGATTGTTTTTGAACTTTTTGTCTCATGGGTGATTTATTCAGAGAAACATGTGTAAATGAGATGATAACTATTTTAACATCATCAAGATGTTTTTTTAGGATTTAAAGAATATTGGTTGGTGACTTGAGAATTGGATTATCAACAGAGTAGGCTAAAGTAGTAGGGTCAACTACTGTAACCATCTATTAGTTTATGTAGTGGGTAGTAGCCATACAACCCAACATACCTCACTATATAGCCGATGAAACATGAGTTTCTATACAGTAGGTCGCATTGGGAATCGATAAAGTATATGAATTTTAATCTTATTGGACCATGATCCCCCCTAGGGATTAATTTTCCTAGTTCCAAATTTAGTGGTGTATTTGATTTTTCTCCCTCTTATCCTCCCTCAATGATATCCCTTCAATTTGGGATGGTTATAGGTGAGATAGTTTTGAGAAAAATATAGATCCTAGATTATTCATCTATCATGAATCTCAATACCCTATTTTATAGGATCCCAAAATTTTCATATATTGATATTATAATTTAACAGATGAATATCCAATTTATTTTATATATAAATGATATATGACCCAAATATTTTAGTGAATTTGGAAACATGATACATGTGAATATTATTTATTTAATGATCTTAGAAATCATCTTCAAATAAAATTCTGCATATTAATCTTATTAGAGATATCCAATATAAAACTATTCATTAGAACATGGGAAAAAGAAACACAAGAAATGGTGAGATCATATTCTCAGTAATGGAAAATAAAAAAGGTATCAGTGATCACATAAGAATAACATGAGAATAAGGGTATATGATAATTATATTAACACTTTATAAACATAGCCTATATATCATATATCATAATAATGAGTCATGGAATAGGGAATTTTAGTTAATAATAAATGAATTAAAATGAAATCAACAAAATAAATTAGGGAATAACATAGAATTATGTATTTAGAAAAAAGATAACATTATAATATTTTTAAATTGTATAAATTGAAATAGAAACTCATTATGTTATGTTCATGAACTTATGGCCTCATACAAGCTGATAGAAAATAAAAACATCTTACACATACTCATATGTAAATTAATTCTAGGTCCACACATTAACGTATGAACATGAAAAAAAAGTCCGAACATAAAAATATAGATATGAAATCAGGTACATGAATTTTTTTTATCCTAAAATCATGTTCACACATAGTATATTTACCTCATGATTTACCCATCTTTTCCTAATTCCTTATAGGGGTATAATGGACCCAAAATTAAAAAATTGTAATCCATTCAATTTTGCACAAAACAATCATGAAAAAATCATATATTTTATCATAACTAAACTTGTTTAATAGAAAATGGATTTCAAAAACATCTCAAAATTAAATAAACCATATAGAAAAAAATAAGGATAGAATCACAGAATCATATCCCAATTTAAACAAAAGATACACAAAATAATTACATTAAAGAAGAAAATTGCGTTAAAATATCACTTGAAAATTTTAATAAGGAAAACCATTTTATTTTTGAAACCACTTATCAAAAATCTAAATATTTCAATAATATTAAGGAAACAATTTCCTCATAAAATTACCTTTTAAAATTATAAATGTGTCTTCAATCATTGAGAAATCATGATGGATGAAAATTATATTCTTTTTTATTATATAAAATAATATTTCGTTTATATTTTCTGTGAAAAGTCAAAAGTACCTTATTTGGAAGAAAAAAAGAAGATTTATATTACATATTTTATAAAAGAATAAATCATGGTTATTAATGGCTTTAAAATTCATAGGATAATATTAAAATATTCTTGAAAAAGTTTTAGGGAAAATATGGGCATGGAATAAAAAGATTATGAACCAAAGTGAAAATAATGTTTCTTTTTCATAAAAATATTTTCTTGGTCATTTTAAGTTGCAATGAGGTGGAAATGGTAGCATTATATTAATTTTTAATTAATAAACATATGAGAATAAAATTTATGATTTTTTATCATATAAGTATCATATAATATCATCAATAGAAATTCAAGCATAGGTAACCCTGATTAATGTGCGATGGAACATAAATTCCATACCACTTTGGTAACATTAAAATAAAAAACACTTGAAGGATAGAACCATAGATGGATATATAGATCATAATAATTCTCATGGTTTGAATCCTAAATTTAATTAATGGGTAGTATATATACCACATAAAATAAATAAGTGGTGAATGTTACATGTGTCTCATATAAGTAAAAGTAAGATGGAAATTCCTTACCTAAAGTATCATATTTCTTATTACATACACAAACATTTTATATAATAATTAAATATTTATTTTAAATATATTACAAAAAAATAATTATATATTGTATACCATATATTGTTTTACTTATAACATTTTATCTCCCATTTGTCAACAATTCATCATTGAAATCTCTTATGCCTAGTAGAAACTACTTGTTTTTTCACACATGTTTCAATTTAGAAGTCATTATATTTATACATTGATAATGGATAGAACATATCAAGAATGGTTATTATAGTATATATATTATATATATTCCTTATATGTATATAACTATTCATCTATAAAAGGAATAGATAGAAAATTAATTAAATTGTTCATGGATATGGTAGTTCTTACATTCACATGAACAATGTTTCCACTTTTCAGCAAATAAAACTTTTAGAATAAATTATTTTATCATTACAAAATAATTATTATATCATTAATATTATATATATTCACTAATTTGGTCCTTATTACCATCCATGAATAAAAAAATGAAAATCAAATCACATCGCTTCTTGGTGGTGGTAGTCCACACAGACCAATGAGTGACAATATTTTATTCCAAAGGATGGTAAGGTAAGAAGAATTATATGATATTATAATTATAAAATAATAAAAATATCATCAATATTATATTGAAACATTAAACCCATTATTATTACTATCTAAAAAAGACAGTGATGGAAATTAAATTGTATCTATACATGAAAATGTTAGTCCACATATATGGATGACCGATACTTTCACATTCCTCTTGATGGAACAGAGTTTAGATACTAGATGTTGTGTAATCCTAATAAAATTTCATTATATTGAGGATAATGATGTTTTTATTTCATTACAAAAAACAATATATTTATAGGAACTAATAGACAAAATATATTGAAAGAGGTTAGACAAAATGATTGCATATTCATAAGTAGTCCTCCTATAGATCTATTAGTAATGACTATTGGAATAGTCTTTTAATGATATGATCAAAAATAATTAGTGCATAATGATGTTGAGAATATAATTTATTAAGATTTTGGTTGAGAAAGATGGCTAAAAGTGTGCAAGGATGAGAGGAGAAGAGGCTCCCATTTATATGTCAGGGTAGGGTAACTCTTGGAAATATTTAAAAAATTTAGTTATTGTATGTAAATTTTCATAATTTATTTGCTAAAAATTTTCATATTTCAAAAATAATATTATTATATTTTGATAACTTCTCACATAATAAATGTTAGTAATGTTTAGTTGATTTTTCCTTATAAAAGGAAAAGTGACAGAAAAATTGACCATGGATTATATTTTCAACCATATACCATTAATGTGGCCTAAAATTGTATTTTTATATATTTTAAATAATTTTAAAAAATATTTTTTAGTTAAATATCATTAATTTTATTTTTCACAACATTCATTTCATTTAACTTTAAATACATCAAGGAAAAGATATAATTAGAATGTAACTATTTCACACACACCTAATTTTTTATATTCATCTATAAAATTTACAAAACACAATAATTTTTCTACTTTTTATTACATTTCATATTTTTTAAATAATTTACATCATTTTCATATTAATTAAATTAATATTATATCAGTGTTTCATAAACATTTAATATAATTATTCAATTAGAATAAATTAAAAATAAATTACTATTATAAAAATAATTAAATTATATTTAAAATGAATAATTTAAACAGAAATTATCCTTTTTAATCATTTTTTAAAAAATAACATATATTAACATCAAGAGAGTGAAAATTTGTATTTATTCTTTTATTAAAATAATATAATAGTTATAATCAAATTAATATATCTCATAGTGACCATGTCTTCAAGAGTTTTATGGGAATGACCTAATTCCAAAAAAAAATTATATAAAGTAAAGTTACAATGAATTTAAAAACATTATACAATTGTTTTAATCCTATTATATACGTTTAACCTTATCGTGGTTGTAGATATTTACCACATTTACTATTCAAATTACTAGAAACTAAAGGTGACTATGTACAGAATTTGAGCCACATTATTTGAAATTTTGTAGCATCTTTTCAAGAATCAATATGTAGATGTGGTATAAATCAATTTTATTATAATCGCATAAAATTAAATGATAAATAGTTTTTAGATTAATATATTTTAAGCATTAAAATTAACATGTATCAAAATCATGAATGTTACAGATTTAAAAAAAAATTATAATATTTTTATAAATCAAATGAAATATATTTACCTTTAAGAAAAAATAAAAAATGAAATTTTAATTTTAAATTACTTGATTATTGAAAATTAATTAGAGTATTTGAAAAATTGTTATTTTTCACTATTCAATGAAAATTAAATCATTTAATAAAAATCAAAACAAAATTATCCCATTTAATTTTTATATATTAATTTCAAATATTATGTTCATTTTAAAAAACTATAATTTCTCAACGTTTAGGAAATTAATTATTATTTCCTTGTACAATATGTAATAAAAGTCATTTTCCAAAAATTTTTATTTTTGATTTATGAAATGACATCAATAAATATAAAATTTTAATGGAACATAATATCAATAAGATAATAATAATTCAATCCTTATATATTTAATAATCATCAAAATAAAACTACTTAAAATAAGTTATCTAATATGGATATATTCAATACATTAAAATCAAAACCTTAATTATAACTCCTAGAGTTCAACTTATTTTATTCCATAAATAGTTTAACGGAAGTCTCACCCAAAATATATTTAACAAAATTCAGAAACCATAAATCTAAAATATTAGACCACATAATGTTCTAATGATTAACATTAACATTTATCCCAATAAAATATGAAGTTGTTTATAATTTTACAAACCAAACATGTGATTACCTTAATTCTATTAGAGTATACTAATAACGATGATCATAAAAAACCTCATTGAAATAATTTATACTTTAAAACAAAACACTATACTTATTACTAAAATAAAATAATACACTATTTATTATATTCCAATTCTCAAAAAATGAAATAAATGTCATCAGTTATGATCTAAATCATTATTTTCATCAAGTCACTAACCATTCTATATCATACCAATACTATAATATTTACTTGAACAAGGTCGATAAACTCCTTATACTAAATAATCATCATTATCTCAAAATTAGTAATACATTAAATATTACCTTTCCCTTAATCATATGTTCTAAAAAAATACCACATTACATGTAAATCACTTTTCATGGTAATAAAAACCATTCAATATATGATTTCACGTACATAAACTAAATCTATGGTGGAACAATCCATAATTTCTTCATGATGCCTAATACAAAAATATAATTGATAGAAAAATTCTAAAATATAATTATTTAATACCAATACTTTCCAAATTCAATACTTTCACTTCATTTATTATAATATCATATTTCCTTCCATAGTCTAGGAGTTAACCATTAGATTATGTAATTGACTCAAAAAATAAAAAAGTTCCCCACACTCAATAAATTGATTTCTAACAAAATCAATAACAATATGACCCTAATTTCCACATAGAAAACATATTAATCTTCATTTGAAAAATTCTCATGGTTTCTCCTTCCCTAATTTACATCCGGAAGAATATTGAACTTTATTTATTCTATTTTCAATACCACATGAACATTCAATAAATTATATCTTCCCCTTGTTCAACATTTTAGGAAAATAATAAATCCTTGAGTTTTCAATAATGTATCACAATATCTTATTAGGTACAATTATTTTTTCCTCCAATTCCTATTTTTTTAGTTGTTCATAAGGGAAATGATTCCAATTTATATTAAATTAACCATTAATATGAATCATCTTGGTTTTATCCAATGTGTAAAAAAAATCCACAGTGGGAGAAGTCATAATAATAATGAGATATACTAAAAAAATTATTTCTATATTGTGTAAATCATAAAAAAATAATTCTAATCTAAAACCCATTAGGTTTATCCAAGGATATAATTAGTTATCATCTATTGATATCCATCATAACAGTTCATAATGAAATTTTGAATTAACACATAAATAACTCCAGGGAGTGTCATATAGGGTTCATAGTATTGTCACAGTCAGCATGTAATATAAATATGGATGATATATATCCAAACAAATTATTTCAAGGTTATTACCCATAAATTGATCTATGTGAAAACCACACAAACTTTTAATATCTGATAAGTGATTTAATGTTAGAAAAACTATATAATCCCATCCTTACCAGTATTTTTGGATGTTAACCTATACTAATACTTACCCCTAAGGATTTCTATAAAGTTCTCTAATCCTAATCTCTAAATATTAGATAAATATATCCTCTTATACCAACCATAGAGACCCTATATTTTCATAAATATATATTATAGTGTAATTGATGAAAATTTAATTTAATTTACAAATTCAAAACCATGGAATATAAAGGGTTGTTGTATTTGGAGACTAGATAAACAATCTTCATAATTATTAAATGATCTTTAAAATCTCACCCAAATATCTTCCCACCAATTAATATTTTTATAGAAACATTACTAAAAATTATTAATCATATCCTCGTGAAACGAATCATAGGAAATAGAGATCTCAATTTCTCATTAAGGGTATAAAGGGAGATATAAATGACTAGTTGAGCAGAAATATTTTCTATGTGTACGGTTACATGAGATTAACATTTTGAAACATATAATACATATATACTTCAAAATCATGTGTAATTCCATAAATCATGGTAGTTTATAAGAAACGAATCATAATTGAATCAAGGAATATGATCCATGATAGTATACCATAGATTTGGGAATTTGGAAAAAACATAACATTATAACATTGTAAACATGAATTAATACAAACATTTTCACTCATTATGTCAAGGACATGATATAAAACCCTCACATAGCCTTAAGAAAATGAAAAAATGACCACACGTAATCTTATAGACATAAAGTAAGGTTTTTGTATAACATAATTTACAAATGAGTTATAATTCAATCATATATAAACCCCAAGATCCTAAAAAAAGTTAACATTTTACTATAACATAACCCATAGAATAGAACTTTTGTGACATTAATGTTTCATTATCATAAAAATAAGACATTTAGATAATGAATAAGTGCATTATCACATAACCACATCCCCAATAATATATAATTAAAATAATCTTATTCTATAAAACATGTAAAATCCTTTCATATTTCAGTTGGAATATTTTTTTGAGAAAAATAACCATTTAATTTTGAAACTACTTATTTAAATTCCAAATATTTCTAAAATATTAAAGAAACAATTATATTTGAAATACTCAAAAAATGGTAAATTTATCTTCCTGAATTTATTAGTCATGATAGTCAGAAGTTCCATTCATGATGTATACATTAAAACATATATTCTTCTCAAATTTTCTTAAAATGTCAGAAGTTATTCATTTAGAAAATAAAATTAGGATTCACTGAAAATTTTAATAAAATTTTAACAATGGGTATGTATGAATTTATGAAGTCATAGTAGAATATTAAAATATTCTTAAGAACATTTTTGATAAAATAATGTAAATTGAAGAAAAATATTCTAGACCAAAACTGATATTATCTATGTTTTTGTAAACAATTTCTCAATATTTTTAAGCATCAAACAATGGGAAATATTAATATTTGATGAAAATACAGTTAATTACTATATGATAATAAAATGAAAATTTCATTATCATATATGGATTATATAATTTCATTAATTTGAATTCAAGTTTAGATAACCCTAATTAAAATGGGATTGAAACATAAAATCCATTTCAGTTTGGTAATTTAAAATCAAAACCACATGAAAGTGGTATCATTAGATTAATATGTATATCCACATAATTTTAATGATAATAATTATAAAATACAGTCATGGATTTTTTATACACCACATAAATGAAACAAGTGGTGAGTATGGAATGTGTCTCAAATAAGTAAAAGTGAGATGAAAATATCTTACCTCATGTCTACTTTTTTCATATACATTAAAATCTATTACATAATATGAATATATTTATCATACAACATTCCAAAAACCATATACATGTATAATACCATAGATTCTTTACTTAAAACATTTCATAATCTATGTATTAAAATTTATTTTCTAAAATCACTAATTCTAGGTGATAACAACTTTGTTTTTTATAAATGTATCAGTTTAGAACTCCTCGTCTTTATAATTTGATCATAGTGAAATAATATATAGAGTTTTAATCAAGATATAAATTTAATATGTATTAATTTATATATATATATATATATTACAAAATCAATAAATTTATATATATGAATTTGATTACATCGTTTGTAGAGATGATAGATCGTATATTCACATGAATGATGTTTTCACTTTTTGACAAATAAAAAAGAAGGAAGGTAAAAAAATAATTCACCTTTATATATTACTATTATTTAATATATATCAAACATATTAATTAATTATATCTTTATTACCATCCATGAAAACAAAAAATAAAAAATGCATCACATTACTTCATGGAGGTGGTTCTTTACACGTTCACAAAAGAGACGTTATAATTTTCCAATGGACGGGATGGTAAGAAAAAAGATATTATATTATAATTATAGAAGAATAAATATATGATATATATAAAATATAAACATTTAACCCATAATAAATAAAATCCATGAAATAATTTTTTGTTAAATGATTTATATCATTATGATGATGCGGTAGTTCACATGTAGCCATGATCGATACATTCAAATCCCATTTTATAGAATAGAGTGTTTATACTGGGGGTTACATGTTCATAATCATATTTCATTTTATTTAAATTGTTTTAGTTATTATTTAATGATTAATACCATATATTTAGATTTTTATAGGAATAAATTAATTGAAATATGTCGGGTAAGGTAATTACCTCTTCCTCATTTTTCCACCTTTAAATCCTTTCTTAAGGGCCCTTGGAATGGTATTTTAAGGGAAAAAGAACACCAACTTTTTGGATATAGTATTTTAAAAAAAAATTAATTGTTTGGGTGATCTAGATGGATCATTAGATGTTATGAAGATAGGAGAAGAGGTTCCATTTTATAACTACGGGGAGGTTATCTCTTAGAATAACTCAAAGTATTAAATTAATATAAATTAATTTTCTAAATTAAGTGGTTCAAAATTTTCATAATTATAAGATTAGATTAGGACAATTCAAGATCATAATATCCCTTAAAACAAATACTTTTTGGGTGATTTTTTAACCCTTATCTATTTATTTTAACCCATAGTTAACCCTTTTAACAATTAACACAATATGCAACTCCTCATCAATTTAAGGATCATGAATTTTGTCATAAAAGAAAATGTAACCCATTAATAAGCTATGGATGATATTTCGTAACCATACCCTGTTCAATTTTCAATTGATATTATTTTTATGAATTTAAAATTATTTAATAAAATATTATTTTATGAAAATTTTGACACAATTAATTTTATTTCTCTTTAATGACATTGTGAAAATTATGTAATTAAAATATAAACCCTGAAAAAAAAATCCATAGTATGTTATATTAATCTATAAAATTTATATAACAATATAAATCACCCAATTTTGTAAATTTTAATATTCAAAAAATATTTTTTTTTTCTAATTGAATAAATGATGTGTTATTTTTTATAAGAATTTAAATTAATTAATACATAACAAAAAACTAAAAAATAATTAACATTTTATAAAAAAATTATTATTATTTAAAATACAAATTTATAACTAAAAATATCTATTTTTTATCATTATTTAAAAAACTTATTCATATCAAGGATATAAGGTTGATATTTTGAATTTTTTCTTTAAAAAAAACATAAAATTTATAATAAAACAAAAAACGGCCTCAACATTCCATATATTCTAGTCATGGATTGTAATTTTTGATCTTCAATAATATTATAGAATAAAAGAAATTTTAAGATATAATTTAAGTACTTATATGAATGTTTCAACCCTATTTTACTAATTTTTCACTTATTGAGTTGACAAATATTTACCACGATTACTAATCATATTGACCAGAAAAAAATGTAACGATTTAAAAAATTTCAAAAATCATTATTAAAAATATTTTATCCATTTTTATGATTCAATAACTATAATTTACACAAATAAATTTAGTATAAATGGGTAAAACATAATGAAAACCGGTTTCTAGAAAAATGCATTTTTAAGCATAAAAATAAATTATATTAAAACCAAGAATATTAATAATTATAAATAAATAAATTAAATTATTTTAAATAAAATGTATAATATTTTACTTTAAAAAATATAAAATATAATGTTAATTTTAAATAACATTATTTCATATAAACAAATGGTAGTATTTGAGAATTCGGGGTTTTTAACTATTCACTAAAAAGAATCGTACATTTCAAAAATATCCCAAACTATTAGCCAATATTAATTTTGATATTGAAATTTATAAAATATTTCTTATTTAATAAAAACAATTCTAAATGTGAATGATATTAATTATAATATTTAGGTATAAAATGAAATTAAATGTTTTTTCAAAAAAATCATTTTTGAAGCATAAAATTACTTCATTAAAAATTGAGGGCCCATATACAAAGAATTAATAAATAATGTTTTAGTTATTAAAAACATTGTACATATAATTCATAATTAATTTCCTCAAGTCCATACCAACCAATATAATATTTAGGTTTTAATAATCCCATTTAAATAATAATATCTTTATAATTTATCTCAATTCACATTATACTTGATGATTCATTGTAGAATGATATAAATATTATTATTATTTTAAACTAAATTATTTTTGGATGTTTCATGTGTTGTGGTAGATCATCAGTCCATTATTCATGGACGATTCCTCTTGTTAGGTCAAAACACTTGTCATCACTATATTCCACAATCATAAGTGAATTTTCTATAACCATGTTCATATAGATCAATTATTGATATTTTGGTTGTTTCTTATTAGATAATTTTATGACAGTTCCACTATACCTTAGTAGAATTTTATTAGAGTGATGGGGATTATGATCGGAGTAAGAAAAAGATTCTCAATGATAATGATTAACTACTATCCTTAAAGGAAATTTTCATTGAAGGTATGTTACTTGGTGTTCCTTCTTTGGTTCGTGGCATATTCAAGTTTGATCGAACCTCATAAAATGGAATTTTTTTTGTATTTTCATTACCTTAGATACAAGAATTCACTTTGTGTGGCCCAAAATCCACTTTACAACATTATAACTAATGTACGTCACCTGGTTGTTTTCATCTAGAGTTTCCAATTTATTGCCATTAAAAATGGACACTGTTTAGTTACCACACTATTGGAATTTAGATTGGAATAATGTCAGAAATGTGCTATAGATATTCCATTGGTGTAATGTTGTGGATAATGCAATGTGATAATATCTAATGAGTCATTAAGTAAGTACATATTTCTCTTTTGATTGCAGTCATTCCTATAGTCATTTAATTATTTAAAAGGGATTTCTCATGCATGACGTACAACATTATATAGATTGAAAAAGGTTGAATGGACATTAATGACTCAAACTATGTTATTTGGATTTTCTTTTATGTGAGTTGGATCCGTGTTGAGGTAGGTACTCACATGTTCTATACACTATGGTATTGCTCAAGTTTTATTAGTATGTGATATGAGGTTCTCCAGATTGGGTGAATGGAACTTACATCATGATTATTTTGTTATCTTCAAGTAATCATTAATTATTCAATAATATATCGGTCATAACTAACTAATATAATCATTCCTAAGGTAATTTTTTTTCCAAGGCCCGCTATGAACCCCTTCATGCTGGATTGATTTAAAAAACAAATGGAAGAGTTTTGAGCCCATGTGGTGTGCTTGAGTAACCAGTGGTACCTATATATTATTTTTGATCCCAAGTGGTGTTTTTTTGACGTTCATGAGACCTATTATTAATGTTTCATTATATGTTGTGTGAATGTGTTTCAAATGAAACCTAATATTTTATGTTTTCTCATATGTGTATTGAGAATGGTTATGACTCTTACTTGAAATGTTGTGATATTAATCATTAATCATGTATCTTATTATGAACTTGTGGTTTATCTATCATATGTAGTTGAGTGCACATGTTCACAAGTATGGTCCATTCCCCTAGGGGGTGGTGTCATATTATTTTCATTATGTACATGGGATATCCCTTCCAGAAATATTTTTCATTCATTTTTTAGGCTATCCCATTGAGGGGGGATGTTATAGGAAGATATTTGAGTTTCTTTTACCTAATAAATACCCCCCCCTATGAGCGATGTTTTAGACATTGATCAACATGTATATAGAATATAAGTCCTAGTGGGATGTGTCAAAATTGATTTATACTATCTCATTAAGGTTGGAAGTGTTAGATAGTAAGATGATAATCCTTTAGACATGGAGACAAAGCAGGCATCACTAAGTTTTTTTAGGCTAGTTAAGCACATGGCTACTTGACATATTGGTGTTATTTTCTTACTTTTTATTGGGTGGTAATATTTTATTCCTTTATAGTTTATGTATTTACTATTTACTTTCTACTGAGATTTTCACATGCACAAGAACTACATTTACCTTAATTTATTGTACAATGTTTTCGGTGCCCTATTTTTTCATACTCACACACAACATTGGAGGAAATGGAACTAGTGTACCATATTATCCTTCACTTATTGAAATTATAGGTTGGAATGATCCCAAGGATTTATTTTTAAGAATTATAAAAAACTATGGTTTTAGATATTGGGAGGAGATGGGGCTAGGAGTTGGGTACATATCGCTTTTTAATATTTTTTCCATTTTAATTTTGTATGTCATATTGGATTGATGGGTGATCTATGTCCCTGTATTTGGGCATGAATCTTCAATTTGGATTATTCCACATAAAATTATAACAGATTTCTGGTAACATGTTTCTATATACTATGGTTTTAGATAGTAATATGTATTATTATTTATCTTTTATTATTCACATTTATGGTGCCTATATGCTCCACATGACCCACTTTAAACCATGAATGCAAGTCGACAGCCTCTAGCAAATTAGGAAAATTTCCTAAGGTATTATGGCACTCCAGATCAAACCCGATGAATTTGATCGGGTTTTTATAAATTGGCATCATAACTATCATGTTATCATAATTTGGGGAGTTTGAATACATGTGACATATACATTTGTCAGATCATTTGATGGAACTCAGTTTGATGTACTGAAAACACGTTTCTCGAGGTAATTCTATGTTACAATGGAGTGGGACTGATATTCTTGGTTTTCACTATTATTATTATGTAATTTAACCTAGTATGAAAATCCTGGATTATTTTGGATTGTGATTTATTATGGATTCAACTATTGTATTTATAGGAAAGAGGTTTCTCATGAATCTTATTTGGAACATATGATTTTCATTGAAGATATACAATATGTTCATGATAGTACTGACAATGGATTAGTCCATTTCATTACTTATAAATTTTTTTTTACACATATGATTTCTTAATGAAATTATATTTTAAAGAACCCCTACAAATGTATACTTCTAATAGTAGGTCATATTAGACTATGGTGTGGTAAACCTAGATGATGCTGGGGATGACGATGATGATGACAACCCTCTCTAACGAAACTATATTTTCTAGATTTTTATGTCTTTTTCAAGAATTATTTTACCTAGTAAGATCCTTGTGTGAGTGGTTATTAGATTTGTCTGATTAATTAAGGTTCCAATTATAGACTATGTGTAGTTATCCATGTGGCACCCAATGGCATTATCTTTAACTGAATTCTGTGTATGTTCCCCCTCGATGTGGATAGAAAAATGTAAAATCCATTATAGAATGATTATAGAGTTGTTCCTAGGTGGTGTTACATGATTTATGACCATTAGTTATGTTGTTTCACAGGTTATTCAGAAGAACCTTGTGTCCTTGGATATGTGACTCTAGTTACTATTGAGTTAGTGCCTCATAGTCCTTCGGAATAATCTATTTGTAATAATAGTTAAGGCTAGTGTGTGAGGGGAATATTTCATTGAAAAAATTGACAAGTTAATGTGAATAACCTTTGTAATTATTATAGATATGTCATTAAAATTACATTGAAACCTTGGAGTTTAGCGGACATTCATCTCTAGTACTCATAATGTGAGGTTTGAGTAGTAAGGTAAGATCTTTTGAGCATCAAGCACTATTAGATCTGAGTGTTCCATCAAGGAAAATATGAGAACATAATTTTATGACTATTGTATTAGAGTGATTATTTTTTGAGGAATGGACATGTGGTTGATCCATGGTTGAAAGAAATTCTTGATGAGAGGAGTAGTAAGTGTGCTCTGTTTGGTGGATCAGATGGCTTATAGATCCTTCATAGCTGAAGAGGTGTATGAAACTAGGACCTAATCTCCTTAAATAATGGGGAAATAATTATTCATTTATTTAAGAGTCATTTTATTATTTTCCACTATAAGAAACTTGATCCATGAGAATTCATGATGTTGTTTTTCATGAGGTCGATGGAATCAGTAAGAATTTCGTGGTGAGAAAATCATTATGATTGAATAAGGTCATATAGATGAGCCTAAAAAGGGAAATGGTGGTATGAAACTAATGAATTAAGTTCAAGGAAACTTTTTATGTAATGTACCTACATATTCAAAATTAATCAATCTATCTTGGAGCTCAATAGGTTGATGTTTGTGGATATGTATCTATGGAAGGAGTCGACATCAACAATGGGTTGTTGTACTATTGTGAGGTTATACTAAGTTACATTTTATGGAGGATCCATAGATCAGAGTAACAAGATATATATGGGAATGGTACCCCTTGGGTCATAGTTTCTAACCTACATATATTCTTTTATAGGACTCAGTTTACATAGATCATGTATTTTCGAATCTAGTGAGATGCATTCTAGGAAACCTAGTTGTGTTCAATTCATGGTTCTTTCTTAACAGCTAGTTATAAACTTATGTTCACAATAAGTAATCACATTTAATGATGAAAATAATTTTTTTTTAAATTTTGAAACAATGTATGGAATTTAGATTGATGGTAAGGATTCTACCATGGAGGGAAATATCAATCTGGTTACAAGTTAATGGCTCTCTTTTGGGATGCGTCATGAATTTGATTTATAATTCTAATCTGACTGTTTTGGTGACTTTGATGAATGATGTGTAATAGATCTATGAGAATATACTCCAATGATGCATGTATGATTTAGGTTTCAGATGTCCGACTGAACTATGGGGACATCAGACTCTAAGTGTAGTCGATATGATCTGAGAGTGATTCAAATAAATAATTCATTACTGCATATCTAGAATCTTATGGCTGGTGCGAGTGGTTTTTAAAAAAACTGGGATAATTGATTCAATGTTAGTTCAGAATTTGGTAAGAATGTATGATTAATTTAACAGTTCTTAGTGGGATTAAGGAATCGTGATCAATGGATTCATCGAGTGTCTTTTATTAAGGATTGGTACATTCATACAAAATAATCCAAAAAGAATCTGACTTGTGTTTCTACATGGAACTAATTATAGTTGGTCAGAAACATGATATTATAGTATTATCATGCATGAAATAGATATTTAAGGACCATTTCTATACATTTGGAATGGTTAGTGTTTTCTTCTTATGTTTGAAAGTTAAATATTCATTAGTTTAGCTTGGAACTAGGAATAAGGTTTTGTTTTCAAGTTCTAACCCATGTCTTTCTTGGTCGCATGCTATAGAACTAAAAGAAATCTACATGTGTCATTAGACTATCATAATAATGTTTTTTATCGAGGTTCTTATAGCTGGGAAAACTTGAGGCTTTAGGGGGAATTGTTCTAAGACAACGTGGTGTTTCAATTTTAATATTTATCATGATCATGGAATCAATGATGGAATATAGAGAGATGTTGGATCTAATTTTAATGTTAATACTTGGAGTCACAATAGAAATTTTTTATGGGAATTTAGGAACAATTTTGGCCTTTGGGTGATTATTATGGTGTTTTGGAATGGAATATAGAGATATCTTTCTGGATTATGATCGATTTAGATCTGGTGGAATGATTAACATGCTACCAAATAATCATGAGAATGAGAATACCTATAGTGGGGATACTGTAATGATCCACATTATTAGGGGTTATGACTTTTGGTGTCTTTTTTATTTTTTTATAGAATACCTATCATTCGACAATTCATGTACTTAACCAATATTATAAATATTTTAATATTTTGATGAGGCTTTTTTGGACTAATTAGAGGCTTAGTGGGTTACACAAGGCTAGAGTTTTCATTGGGGGAATCTTGGAGAGATAGAGTCTATTATAGAAGCCACCAGCTAGTGATTGGGAAAAGTATGAACCCTACAGCTCAGTAATACTCAATAGTTATCTTGTGAGAATACACAAGGTGGTCGGTGGCCTAATGGTTAGGTGATGAGACACACTAGGAAATGCTCAAGTAGAGAAATTTTTTAATTTTAAACTCTAATAATCCACAGGGATTAATTTTATTGGACTGAAATTTTTATTTCCATTCATTTTTAATAATCTCTACTCTTCCCCGCATTAGATAACTTTTAATTTAAATGGATCTAGTTGAGATACATTGGAGAATCTGAGTGATATCTCTCAGTTTTCAACAATCATGACAACCTCGACTTTGTGTGGTGGTGGATCGGTGTGTCATTCATCATGTGATATTTCTCTTGGTAATTATTACCCCTTTTTATCACTTTATTGACGAATTATATTTGAATTATTTATCTCTTTAGTCATCAAGATCGAATATTGATAATTTTTATGTATCTGATTTGGGAATTGGATGAAAATTCAACCAAATCATGGTGTAATAGTATGAGAGTTTTCGGGTGGTTGGCTATCCTAGATAGAGGACATACCACGATGGTGAATGAGTGATTTTATGAGATTATTGATGAATTTATGTCCCTTGGTATTCATTATATTGTTTTTTCCGATTTGAGTATGATAAACCATCAAATAATGGAATTAAAACAGTTATTTTTCATGCCATAGATTAGAGAATATTCTGAGAGTGGCATGATTTTTGTTGAGATGTTTTTCAACTAATGTATTTCAATCAGTCATTTTATTATAGATTTTTATTTTATTTATTTTAAATCATCCTTTTTAACATGATATTTATTTATCATGAAATTAATTCATAAATGTTATATATGCGTTCCATGGTGATTTGGTTATTGTTCCATCAAGGTGATGGTTTCTGATGAGTCCTTCAGTGAGTATACCTTTAGGAATTAGTTTAATGTTATCTTATTATTATTTATTTAATTATAATTTAGTTATAATTATTTATTTTTAAATTGAGCGTATTCCATCGAACTATATGGTTTTTGATAGAGGCTGAATGGACATGGATGTCATGGAAAATCATCTATTATATTTTTAGATGGGGGTTGGAATTATGTTCATGTAGGTAGTCCCTTATCCTCTACCATATTGTATAATACATGCTTTATTGGTATTTGATAGGATGGTTTCCATGTTAGGTGAATGACCCTTACTTCAAGAATATGTTATTAAGTTAATGTATTGATTCATTATTTAATGATATATAGGTAATAATTAATTAAAAGAACCATTCCAAATGTAACTAAATAATATGACAAGATCCATAAATGATCCATATCCATAGTTATGGGATCAATCACTAATCAATGAGTTTTGATCACTTGTGATGTCTGTGATTATCATGTGAGACCAATGTGATACATTTTATCAGTTTTGGTTTCTGTGTACATATCATGGGAGCTATGTGTAATGTTTGATCACATGTGGTGTGCATGTGTAGCTCATGATACCCATTCTTGATTTTTTCTCATTTGTGGATTTGTAATGGTTATAACTATTCAAAAAAATACTGTGACATTGATATGTCATTAAATATATATATATATATATATATATATATATATATTACATGTTTCATTCCACTTTCTTTTACATTTGAGCATACATGTAGATCCCTAAAAACTATTTTCCCTTAGAGGGATGTGTCAGACATTGAATGACATGTACATGGGATTTCTCTTCCAATGGGACATTTCCAACATGTTTTTGGCCAATCATATAAATGGGGAATATGTCACACTTTTAGTGGAAAATTTATACCTTGTAGAAATCCCCCCATGAGGGATGTGTTAGACAACAGTCTATATGTACATGGACTATCACTTTCAGTGGTATATGTCAAATGTGTTTTGGACTATCCCATTGAAGGGATATGTTTCTAGTTGTGGGATGAAATGTTTTCAGGAATAGAGCTAATGAAGTTGTAGTGGGGGTTTTGGAGGCTTGGTAAGTTTATAAAAAGTAGATATATTATTATTTTATTCTTACATGCCCATTGATATTTTTATGTTATGAAATCAAAGTTTATGTATTTCCTATTTACATTATTTTAATATTAACACGTCCACATACACTGCATTTATCAGTTATATAGTAGACAAAATTGGTGTTCCATACTCAGTTTTACTCACATTATTTTTAGCTGGCCATAAAACTTGGGTACTGGGATAGAGATCACTTACATTAGGTATAGTTTGGGATGAAGCCCTAGTTTGATTTTGGAATGGGAGATCCAACTATGAGCCTTGTTATGGGGAAGATATGAGCCTAAGAGTTTTTTTGAAGAACCTATTATATCATTTTTTTCCTTATCAAATATGTATTTGGTTAGCATGGGGAAGATCTATATCCCTATATTTAGGAATGATTATTCAATTTTATTATTTCCACAATCATTTATTATATATGATATGCTATTAGTTTTTGCAAACATTAGTGGTGTATTGTTACATATTTAGTTTATTATCATTCATTGTGCACTCTAATAGAGGGTATTGTATCACCATAAAATAATTTAGACCATATATTGTATTTTGTAGCATCCATTTTATGGCGATGAATTCATGAAATCAAGTGGAACTCTTATTAGACCTGATGATTTGGGTCAGGGTATTGGAAGTATGTATCAGAAGATAACTTGGTTGATCGATCATTTCTAATGACACAAAGATATATTTATACATTAAAATATTTATTACTTTATTTCAATACTTCATATTTTTTAAGATGACAGAACTATAGTTTATTATAATTATAATTGTTTCAACCTCATTTTTTATTTATTGGATATGAACCATTCTTGTATCCCGATTATATTCATTATTGTTGAGAATTATAATATTGATTAATTGAGTTCATTTATAGAATGCACATACTCCCATGTTTTGAAAATACAATGTTAGTTCACTATAATTATTTTCATTAGGTTATTAGAGATATTGTTAACCTTGAAGGAATAGATTATAAAATTGCAGTCCATTCTGACCCATTCCATTCAATAATTTGGGAATTTAGAGGTGCTCTGGTGGGATTTGGATGTGTTTGGAAATATTGTATAAACTATTTTTCATTCAGAGGTCCATAATGTCATAGTGGTAGGAATAGTGGTGGACATTTATAGGGGTGGTTCTCAACGTGGGATGGAATGACTAGGGAATACTTTTTCTTATGTGTTTTGTATGGTGAGCCACCACTATGGGAATGGGGGAAAACTTTTGGATGAAGGATTGGTGCATTTGAGTGTCTAGGGGGAGGTCACCACACCATAATACATGGAATATTGGAGATATTTTCAAGTCATGTCACATATATATGTACAACTATAAAGGTTTATTGCAATGTAGTGTTTGTCATATCAAATTTAGGCATTCAGTGGTGCTAAGTGAATATCAACATTTCATAGTGGTGGCCATATTAGCGGGAGTGGAGGATGTTGTTTCTCTGGTGTGTTTACTATGTGAAATAGGGAAAATAAAATGTATAGTAGGTATTCACAGTGTTATTGAATACTGAGGATATTGGTAGATGGAAATGTGGGTATTGGTAGGCTAGAAAATGGAGAGACTTATACCACCACACCATAGTTATGGGTTTGGTGAGCTGAAATAGCCCAGGATATCTCCCCAATACGTGGAGGTACATATGGTGGAGATCCAGCCAATATTAAATAGGATAAATGATATCCTAGTGGATAGTGTACTAAACCTATTGAAATTATATAATCTCATATTTTGATAAATTTGAATGATTATACACCGATGTAAAGGCATATTCATTTCATTATGAGAAGAGGGTTGACCATTTATCATGGTTCAAAATTGATTCTGTCCATAATGATATATAAAATTTCAATCCATATATTTGTAATTATTTTCCATCCCTTTGGTATCATTATATTCTCAATTCACAGAAAATTAACCCTCCTTTTATTCTTAGTAACCTTCTCATTCCTCTCCTTAGGCTCATCTGATATTCCCCTCCAATTAGTACTGCCGGCTTTAGTAAACATGCTCTATGGATCTCATCTGATATATTGATTATATATGTGATGTTTTAGAATTAATGGAGCCATTTGTATTCATTTTTCATTGGGATTTATTCTATTTTCACATGGTTCCTTTTGTTATTGAGGTAGGGGATTTTAGTACTTATATTTTATATCCTAGAAAAATATGCTTGATTAAACTTTCATTGATTAATTATATGTATACAATGATGATCTACCTTTATATTGATTAATGTCATATAATGTGAGTTCTTTTTTTATGGTACGAAATATATTAAATGAAACCCTCATTATGTTATAGTTGAATTTTAATGGAATGATTCACTAGTTGGGTTGTGATTGGGATATAAAAATGATGATACAGTAGCTTTGTCATTTCTATATTTCATACCATATCCCGAATTATTACAGAAATATATTCCATGTTGTTGATTTTATTTTTTCCTTATAAATATATTTAATACATATATTAGTGTATACCTATATAAATCTGGTATCAAATTATAAACATCATGTTATACTGGAAGCTTGAAAATTGTGTTGAAACTTTAATAATTGTGGTGTAGATAATTGATTTCTTATATTCCATTTCATAGATGCTACTGAAATTTTAAATAGATAAATTTATTTCTGTTATGAATGCTATTTTTTCATCATGATAATTTATACTTGTGTGGGATGGAACATTGATAACATGATTTTTCATGTCATCTATAAAAATAATTATAGCGGAATGGGAGATGATTTTTTTTATTCAGTTGAGTTTCTACTCAAATAATGACACATTATCTTCTTATTTAATGGTAATTTTATTAATATTCGTATTGGATGGTATGTAACGACCAGAAATTTGGAATAAATCTTATTTCCTAATTTTATGTGTTATTTTATTTTATTTTTATACTCAACAAAAATGTTTCATTTGATAACATGAGTATAATTAAAATGTGACTGTTGGGTTTTGACTATTATTTGACCATTGGTCAATGTGACCGCTGGAAACTAAATGTTTTGATTACTGTCTCTAAATACAAGAAATCTTGGTTAATTAATATAGAAAGAAGATTTGATGGCCTCACCCAGTAGTCTTGGACCGATCGAAGCCCATCTAACAGAACTTGGGAAGGAGGTAGCACCACTGGGCTTTGCTCTGGACCAAACCCAAGCTGAACTTCATCGTGTGAAGCTAGAATGGGATCGCCTTCGCGAGAAGTTCAAACTGATAGAAATTACGACTCATGCAATGTTGGCCGAGCCTCCCTCGGATTCTCTCACCTTAGCACACCTTACACTTAGGTCCTATGCTGGTGTGATAAGGGGCTATGTAAGGAGACAGTAATTGCCTTGTGTAATCCTTGGTTTTAAAAAAAATTTGGATTTTTTCTTATGATGAAGTTTATGAATTTTCAAATGTCCAGATAAATATAGTATGCATATTTTTGATGAATTTTAGAGAAAGGATATTTTAAAAATGTTTATGTAGACCTTAAATAAATAAAAATGTGTAATTATTTTCAAAAAATGGTCTTCTACAATTATGTTCACTACGAAATTTCGAGTCTAATAAGATCAACTTGATTTTTGATGAATAGTAAATTATGAATAGTGATTTTACGCTTAGGATTAGTAATGTGACCAAATGGATTAGTAATCTCACTTAAAGAAAGTATTAATATAATCTAGGCACCTTGATTAAGTAATGTGATTCAATAAAATGGTTAAATAACGGTTTCATAAATTATTATTCAAGTATTAGTTTTTTCGGGTGAATAGTGTTTTTTAATTAAAAATTTAATTAAAAATATTTAGAAAATTATTTTTATAAAACAGATTTCATTTTTGAACTCAGAGCACCGATACTATGCTATTGTAATTTTTGGGGTTTTTTCTGAAAAAATGAATTTTCGGTGAATAGTGTTTTTATTTAAAAATTAAATTAAAAATATTTAGAAAATTATTTTTATAAAATGGAGTTCATATTTTTAATCAGAGAGTTGATATTTGGTTAAGGTGAAATTTTGGGATTATTCTGAGAAAGTTGAATTTTTGATGAATAGTGAAAATACAGTTTTTAAGTTACAGGTGTCTAATGACATCATTAAATGATGTATTAAGTATGTAATCAATATGGTCGACTTATGAATAGTAATATAAGGTATGAGGTGTCCCATGTGGCCAATACCATGGGCAAATACCATGGGCAAGCCCATGGTTTTTCCAAAACCACTAATGAGGTGTCCCTTGGCCATTAATGCCTTGTCCCCTCACTATCCCTATAAATACCAAGCCATCCTCTCATCCATTCAAATCCCACTCTCCCCCAATGATGTTCTGGTCTCATTACCTCCCAAGGAGTCCTCCCATGGTGCCCCCAAGCCCTCAAGGTCCCAACCTTTGAGTTTTAAGAGTTATGTTTTAAGGTAAGGGATCTGACCTCTCTCTTTCATTTCAAGTAATCTCTTTTATGTAATTCCTTTTATGATCCATGTTCTTATGTTGGAGGATGTTCTTTTATACTCCTATTACTGCCCTTTTTATGTTCATATAATGAGATATCCCCTCTTACTCTCATTATTTCGTTTTATAATGTTTTAAGTGGCGCCGTTAGGCTGCAGAAAGTTTTGTAACAGACTGTTTCTCCCATCTCATTTTTCAAGATCTATTTTCATGTAAAGTATTTCAAGTTCCTTTTTATTATTTTGGGATATGATCTCTAAATTTATCATACTGATATTTCATGATCATGTGATGAGATACCCCATTTGATCTCTTCAATTAAGTATTTTGAAGTTTTAAGTGGCGTCGTTAGGCTGCCGAATTTTTAAGTGGTTCTTCACCCTTCTCGTTTTGAAGTTCTACTTTCATGTCAATTATTTCAAGTTCCTTTTTGTTATGTTGGGGTATGATCTATATATCTATCATACTGGAATCTTATGTTCATATGATGAGAGACCCCATTTGATCTCTTCAATTCAGTATTTTGAAGTTTTAAGTGGTGCCGTTAGGCTGCCGAATTTTTAAGTGGTTCTTCACCCTTCTCGTTTTGAAGCTCTACTTTCATGTAAATTCTTTCAATTTCCTTTTTGTTTTGTTGGGGTATGATCTCTATATCTATCATACTGTAATCTTATGTTAATATTATGAGAGACCCCATTTGATCTCTTCAATTCAGTATTTTGAAGTTTTAAGTGGCGCCGTTAGGATGCCGAATTTTTTAGGGGATTCTTTCACCCTTCTCATTCTTTTCAAAGTTCTTCTTTCATGTCAAGTCTTTCAAGTTACTTTTTAATTATGTTGGGGCATTATCTCTATATCTATCATAATGAACTCTTATGTTCACATTATGAGAGATCCTATTTGATCATTTAAAATCATTTTTTTTGAAGATTATGTAACACCATGAGGCTGCCGAACTTTCATAAGAGAAATCTAATTTTTGTCTTCCTTACATGTTTTTCATTTCAAATGGTATGTACTTGAAATTTCATTTCCATGATCATGTATCCTTATTATTCTGTCCATCTACTGTTTTATGGGTCATTTATGAATGTTTGACCCATTTTCCCTCTCTTTTTAATGTCTTCTAAAACCTCGTAACATAGCCGTTATGCTGCAGAATTTCCATCTCAAAATGTCTCTCTCTTTTTCAAAAGTTCTTTTATATTATTAAGTTAATACTCAAAGCTCTTTCTTATAAAGGGGTATTCACATATATACCAAACTTTAATATTTTAAATTCCGGGATTTACATACATGAGACCCACCTTCCTTTTCTGTGGGTTTTAAAGTGATGTAAAGATCATGTCTTTAAAGCAGTTTTTAAAACGTTATGATTACGAAATGAAACCCATTTATTTTGTGCTGCATAGGTTCTTTATGAAATGTATGATGATGATATATGTGGATCACATGATAATAAAGGCAAATTTAAGGGTGCTCCCTGATAGCGCTCCAATGCATTGGGTAAAGACTTAATCTCTAGAGATGACCATTTTTAACGACGCCTTGGTGAATAACCTTGGTAATTTTTAATAACACCTTGGGGATGGACCTTGGTGAAACGAAATTATTGTCAATATTAAATGTTTGCAGCCACATCTTCAAGTTATGAAAAATGTTATTTTTATTATGAAATGCATCATGATTTCTGTCTCATGCCTTAAAGTTCTTTTCATGTCCTTATTGAAGTATCTCAAGTTCACATGTAAAATGTTCATCTTGTTTCCCTTACTGGGCCTTTTGCTCACCCTTTCTTTTGATGTATGTCCCCAGGTTATGAGATGCAGTAATGAACCTAGGATGAACATAAGGATAATCCTTTCAAGTGTTTAAGAAGAATGTTTTATGTTGTTTTCATGTATTATGTTCCTAGATTCCAAGACACTAAACCTTAAAGATCCTCAGTTTTGTGTAATGTAATGAAAGTTTATGTTATAAAAAGGCGGGATGCTATAGTTGGTATCAAAGGATGGTTTAGTTATTTGTGGAAATTAGGATATGAAAACTCTAGGAAGAACCCTATAGAAAAGTTAAAAAAAATAGGAAATCTTCCTGGTATTTTGGTGAGTATTGAGTACGGGGTTGCCAAGCAAATACATCCCTGTCTGGATACGAGCAGGTAGAGGTGGCTCTGGCATAGATGTACATAGGGGTAAAACCCGAAAACACCGCTTTGAGCTAGACTTGAACGGGAACTGGTACACGACAACGGGCCTTGCTGCACTCTTGGTTACGACACTCCCGGGGGATATGCTTTGGTAAATTCAGAAGCATAGTATGAACTATTGTTAAAGGAACAAAGATAAAATAAAATAAATATTCACATAAGAATATATGATCATGGATAACCTAGATGGGAACCTAGGGGATCACAAGTTAGGGTATACTTTTCCTATACAAGTTATCCTTATATGATTTCAGTTCCTTTTCATGATTATTGGCTAAGTACTTAAGCCCCTAATTATGCTTTCTCTTCATAAGTTAATGGTGGGAAATGGAAGAACATGTCCAAACAACCAATATGATAGGAAATGCGACGATTGTCGTATTAATATGACAGGGATGATTAGGGGATTAAAATATGATTTTTATTTTGGAAGATGTTCACTATTTTGGGGACCCTATATGATCGAGGTAAATAGATTACTACGGTATTTTCATTGGAGAGTAGGGTTGACTTATATTTTGAAGAATCGATGAATTTAAGGTGGAATTATAGTAATTTAGGTTACTTATGGAAATTATTAACCTATATTGGGGTAAATATGTTTAGGTTAGTTACTTTTTTTATAAGATGTTAGGAGTAGTTGATGTTGTTTGGAGATGAATGATAAAGTTTACCTTGGAAGACTATGTTATCAAATCCTTCTTGTATTTGGATTTCAATCTTAGTTTGGTTTGTTTTGAGGATTTTTAAGGACAGTTATTTATGGAATGGACTATGATGAACTTTGGGTAGTACCATGGAACTTTGAAGATTTAAAAGTAGTTTCCATTCCTATGGGATTATTTCTTTTTGAAGAGTTGTTTTACCTTACCCTTTCTGTTTTTGGGATAATTTTTAAAGATAGAAGAAATAGATAGTTAATCTTTTGTGGATTATGAAGATGATTCTTTTGTTTTGATGAGACCCAGTAGTTTTGAATGCTCATAATTTGGAGAAAATATTAGTTTTGGGTAGAAACTTATTAAAGGATGAAACTCTACATGAAGATATGTATATTTTCTTATGTTTTTGTTTTATGTTGTAAATGAATTCCTAAAAATTATGAAAAAGAACGTGAAACAAAAAAGTTGTTGGTTTACATTTCCTACTTGGTAATCAAATACCATTTACACACATCATAAGTTTGGGATTTTCTTATGGTTAACGTTCTCCTAATCATGTTCTCTATCACTCTCCCCCAGAAATTGACCCTTTGTTTTTCTTCCATGTCCATGTTTTCCTCCATGGAATCCTAGTATGAGTTAACTCGGGCGACCTTTGTACTTCCCTTTCTTTCTTTTAATGTAATAGTTTTACTGACTTTTTTTCCGAGGTGGTAAATTCAATGAAATTTCAAAACCCAATTTTTAAAAATTACGAGGACGCAATTTCTCAAGGGGGGAAGATTGTAACGACCTGAAATTTTGAATAAATATTATTTCCTAATTTTATGTGTTATTTTATTTTATTTTTATACTCAACAAAAATGTTTAATTGATAACATGAGTATTATTAAAATGAGACTGCTGGGTTTTGACTATTATTTGACCATTGGTCAATATGACCGCTGGAAACTAAATG
The DNA here is from genome assembly GCA_963277665.1 of Viscum album. NCBI lineage: Eukaryota > Viridiplantae > Streptophyta > Magnoliopsida > Santalales > Viscaceae > Viscum > Viscum album. The sequence continues at coordinate 511,799,514 of OY728134.1, forward strand.
TTTTGATTGCTGTCTCTAAATACAAGCAATATTGGTTAATTAATATAGAAAGAAGATTTGATGGCCTCACCCAGTAGTCTTGGACCGATCGAAGTCCATCTAACAGAACTTGGGAAGGAGGTAGCACCACTGGGCTTTGCTCTGGACCAAACCCAAGCTGAACGTCATCGTGTGAAGCTAGAATGGGATCGCCTTCGCGAGAAGTTCAAACTGATAGAAATTACGACTCGTGCGATGTTGGCCGAGCCTCCCTCTGATTCTCTCACCTTAGCACACCTTACACTTAGGTCCTATGCTGGTGTGATAAGGGGCTATGTAAGGAGACCGTAATTGCCTTGTGTAATCCTTTGTTTTAAAAAAAAAATTTGGATTTCTTCTTATGATGAAGTTTATGAATTATCAAATGTCCAGATAAATATAGTATGCATATTTTTGATGAATTTTAGAGAAAGGATATTTTAAAAATGTTTATGTAAACCTTAAATAAATAAAAATGTGTAATAATTTTCAAAAAATGGTCTTCTACAATTATGTTCACTACAAAATTTTGAGTCTAATAAGATCAACTTGATTTTTGATGAATAGTTAATTATGAATAGTGATTTTACGCTTAGGATTAGTAATGTGACCAAATGGATTAGTAATCTCACTTAAAGAAAGTATTAATATAATCTAGGCACCTTGATTAAGTAATGTGATTCAAAAAAATTGTTAAATAACGGTTTCATAAATTATTATTCAAGTATTAGTTTTTTTAGGTGAATAGTGTTTTTTAATTAAAAATTTAATTAAAAATATTTAGAAAATTATTTTTATAAAACGGATTTCATTTTTGAACTCAGAGAACCGATACTATGCTATGGTAATTTTTGGGGTTTTTTCTGAAAAAATGAATTTTCGGTGAATAGTGTTTTTATTTAAAAATTAAATTAATAATATTTAGAAAATTATTTTTATAAAATGGAGTTCATATTTTTAATCAGAGTGTTGATATTTGGTTAAGGTGAAATTTTGGGATTATTCTGAGAAAGTTGAATTTTCGATGAATAGTGAAAATACAGTTTTTAAGTTACGGGTGTCTAATGACATCATTAAATGATGTATTAAGTATGTAATCAATATGGTAGACTTATGAATAGTAAGATAAGTTATGAGGTGTCCCAAGTGGCCAATACCATGGGCAAGCCCATGGTTTTTCCAAAACCACTAATGAGGTGTTCCTTGGCCATTAATGCCTTGTCCCCTCACTTTCCCTATAAATACCAAGCCATCCTCTCATCCATTCAAATCCCCAATCTCCCCCAATGAAGTTCTGGTCTCATTACCTCCCGAGGAGTCATCCCAAGGTGCCCCCAAGCCCTCATGGTCCCATCCATTGAGTTTTAAGAGTTATGTTTTAAGGTAAGGGATCCGACCTCTCTCTTTCATTTCAATTAATCTCTTTTATGTCATTCCTTTTATGCTCCATGTTCTTATGTTGTAGGATGTTCTTTTATACTCCTCCTACTTCCCTTTTTATGTTCATATAATGAGACGTCCCCTCTTACTCTCATTATTTCGTTTTATGAAATTTTAAGTGGCGCCGTTAGGCTACCGAAATTTTTGTAACAGACTGTTTCTCCCTTCTCATTTTTCAAGATCTATTTTCATGTAAATTATTTCAAGTTCCTTTTTATTATTTTGGGATATGATCTCTAAATTTATCATACTGATCTTTTATGATCATATGATGAGAGACCCCATTTGATATCTTCAATTCAGTATTTTGATGTTTTAAGTGGCGTCGTTAGGCTGCCGAAATTTTAAGTGGTTCTTCACCCTTCTCGTTTTGAAGTTCTACTTTAATGTCAATTTTTCCAAGTTCCTTTTTGTTATGTTGGGGTATGATCTCTATATCTATCATACTGGACTCTTATGTTCATATGATGAGAGACCCCATTTGATCTCTTCAATTCAGTATTTTGAAGTTTTAAGTGGTGTTGTTAGGCTGCTGAATTTTTAAGTGGTTCTTCACCCTTCTCATTTTGAAGCTCTACTTTCATGTCAATTCTTTCAATTTTATTTTTTTTTATGTTGGGGTATGATATATATATCTATCATACTAGAATCTTATGTTCATATGATGAGAGACCCCATTTTATCTCTTCAATTCAGTATTTTTAAGTTTTAAGTGGCGTCGTTAGGCTGCCGAATTTTTTAGGGGATTCTTTCACCCTTCTCATTCTTTTCAAAGTTCTTCTTTCATGTCAAGTCTTTCAAGTTCATTTTTAATTATGTTGGGGAATTATCTATATATCTATCATACTTAACTCTTATGTTCACATTATGAGAGATCCTATTTGATCTTTTCAAATCATTTTTGTTGAAGTTTAAGTAACGCCGTGAGGGTGCTGAACTTTCATAAGAGAAGTATAATTTTTGTCTTCCTTCCTTGTTTTTCATTTCAAATGGTATGTACTGGAAATTTCATTTCCATGATCATGTATCCTTCTTATTCTGTCCATCTACTGTTTTATGGGTCATTTATGAATGTTTGACCCATTTTCCCTATCTTTTTAATGTCTTCTAAAACCTCATAACATGGCCGTTATGCTGCAGAATTTCCGTGTCAAAATGTCTCTCTCTTTTTCTAAAGTTATTTTATATTATTAATTGAATACTCAAAGCTAATTCTTCTAAAGGGGTATTCACATATATACCAAAATTTTATATTTTAAATTCTGGGATTTACATACATGAGACCCACCTTTTTTTCTGTGGGTTTTAAAGTGATGTAAAGATCATGTCTTTAAAGCAGTTTTTAAAATGTTATGATTACGAAATGAAACCCATTTATTTTGTGCTGCATAGGTTCTTTATGAAATGTTTGATGATGATATATGTGGCTCAAATGATAATAAAGGAAAATTTAAGGGTTCACCCTGATAGTGCTCCAATGCATTGGGTAAAGACTTAATCTCTAGAGATGACCATTTTTAACGACGCCTTGGTGAATAACCTTGGTAATTTTTAATGACACCTTGGGGATGGACCTTGGTGAAACGAAATGATTGTCAATATTAAATGTTTCAGACACATCTTCATGATATTAAAAATGTTATTTTTATTATGAAATGCCTCATGATTTCTGTCTCATGCCTTAAAGTTCTTTTCATGTCCTTATTGAAGTATCTCATGTTCACATGTAAAATGTTCATCTTGTTTCCCTTACTGGGCCTTTTGCTCACCCTTTCTTTTGATGTATGTCCCCAGGTTATGAGATGTAGTAATGAACCTATGATGAACATAAGGAGAAGCCTTTCAAGTGTTTAAGAAGAATGTTTTATGTTGTTTTCATGTATTATGTTCCTAGTTTCCAAGACACTAAACCTTAAAGATCCTCAGTTTTGTGTAATGTAATGAAAGTTTATGTTATAAAAAGGCAGGATGCTATATGGTATATATAAATTAAAATTAGAAATATTATAATTGGAAGATAATATCTGTAAACATAAATTTATAATAGATAACGAATTAATGTTTAAGAAATAAGAAGTGGTTTATGGGTGATGAATGAGGGTGGAATGGTTAATATATGGGTGGAATCATTAAAATGTGAAGGGTAGTGAGCATTGATAAATGGATAAAATTTGAATTTGGAATGATAATGTGTCTAAATTTGAAATAATATATTAAAAGAGAAAATATATAGATGAATGGGTTCTTCTTAACTATGAATATATACTTGGTTTGATTATGTTTTCTGTATTTGGATTGAAAAAAAATGATTGCGGGATAGAATTAAATTTATTTTAGGCTATTATTTTTTATCAAATGAATTTTGAATTAATTTTTTAACAATAAATCCCATTAATATGGAAATATAAATTAATTTGAAAATTTAGAGTTTCAATTTTTGTTGTTTCATTTCCCGAAACATTGTTTTTGTTATTGAGATTGTTTAGTTTTATAAAATTTGTTTATTTATATACAATTTGTTATTGTTTTAGTTATGTAATTGATATGGAAAAAAATGAAAATCATGTGGTGTAACTTCATGGGATGTAATGGATCTTAGTTTTTTTACATTATGTAAAGGATTGAAAGAGTTATATATATATATTATGTGTTGGAAATAAGTAAAAATTTCTGTTGATTTTATTCTATAGGGTGTAATGGTGATATGATAAATGGTGGGGTCAGACATGGTCAGTGGAGGGAAAGTGGTTGTTGTTCTACACAGTCATGGCATCCAACTATGATGAGGACAATTTGTTAAGGAGGTTATAATTGTGGGATGTAAATTGAAGGATGATTTAATGAGTTTTATGTAATACATGTTAAAATAAAACTATCAACTTATGGTTACGAAGTTAATACGCGATGATGTTGTTGTAGCTATTTAGTGATATAGAATGTGGTAGTGGAATAATGGATATGGTTATAAATGGATATGTGAAGACATATAATATAGTTCATGGTAACATAGTTCTTTATTTATTATGGGATGAATTTGTATTCATGGTAGGTTTCAGGTGTTTTCCCATTATTATATCAGTGATTAGTTGGATAAAAGAACTCTTATTGTCTTGTTACTGGTTTATGAGGGATCTGAAATTGAATTAATTGGTAGGAGCTATGAATATTTGTTTAGTCCAATAGAAGGAATTTTTGTGGTATTTTTTATTAAATTATATTTCATTTTAGTTGATAAATATTAATTTTCTTTGGACACCCATGATTTGGGAAGGCTTAGTAGTGGTTTCTATAGAAGTTGAAGGTTGAATGTGGTATCTCATTTTACTATTATATATATTTATGTGGATTCTTGTATAAATACCCAGATTTTTCTACTCGATAGTTTCACACTTTCTTAAACATTCATATCTAATACACATAGATATTGATTTTTTTTAGGTTTCACCATCTGTGTACTACATACTTCACATCCCACAACATTTTTCATATGTGTTTATAGGGTAATATAAAAGATATTGGGGATGTGGTTAAGGTGTCTTGGATGGACTTCACAGATGACATAGAAAATAATTATTTTTACATACATCCTCTTTATGTAATTTATTTGACATATTAGTAAAATATAGGTTGTTTCAATTTTTTTCATGAGTGGAAAGTATTTTTTGTTGACTGGTGTATATCCACAGTAATTTTTTTCTAAAATTTATTATTGGGAGTAATGCCACCGACATAGTGTTTTACACCATTGGTCCTAGTCCCCAACCCATTTCATTTTGAATGTGGGATTTAGTGGTTAGTTCTTATCATTATTTATATCACATGAGGGGTACCACTATAGTTGGTTTTAGGAAAGAAAGGTATTAAAGAAAATGGTTAATATATAGGGTGGTTATTAAAGTTAGGAACATATGAAGACTACCATGGATTAGTAGGGAAGTGGTGTGACTCAATCCTAACATGTTATATAAACCAAATATAATGTCTTGGAAAAAAATATTTGGTCCCCATTTAGATCTGAAAATTGGACCTTAACATCCAAATAGAATGTTTAGTTAATTGTGTAATAGTTGAAGGGTATGAACCATAAGGATAGGCAATATAATAATCAATTGGTGTATCAGTATTATTATTCTAGGTCATATGTAAATTTCTATTATTACGTAACCATGATATATTTATTGATGAATTTTACTCACATGGTTAATTGATTATATGAACTTAATAGTTGTAAATTTTTTAAAAACTTGAATATATTGATTAACTAAGTCATTGCTTGAACATGGGTGTGTTTTCTCGATGCATTCTACATACCAATTATCATAAAATTGATTTCCATTTGAATTGTTGAAGTTCATAACAAATTTACATGTTTCTATGATATTTTCTGTTATTAGGAAAAAATCAATAGAATTATCTAGTCGAATGAAATTATTATTTTGATAAAATTTATAAACCATTTTTCCATTTAATAGATGCCATATTGACAGATTGTAATGAATAGTTTTTCTAGCCGTACATAGAAGTGTTTTATTATCTTTTTATGTAGCTATTTCATGTTTTACTATCCATCCAAGAAATGTAGTATGAATGTGTTAGAAGTTTATTTACAGGATGGGATGTGATTATTTATTTTTTAATTCAGGGAGGATGTAAAGAATTATTTGTAATTACCCCATTAAAAAAATTTAGAACTTGTACATAGATAAAATCAATATCTTATTTTCCACAATGTATAATTTTTTGTGATGAAACTTTTTCCATGTAAAATATGAAAAATCATGGTTCCATTCTATATATAATAGTTTAAATATAAATGATCATGTGTAATGTAAAATCGTATAATGTTTAATTTCATAAATCAGGTATAATATTGAATCATATTTGGGTGATTAGTTTAAGAAACCCCAATAAATTCTGACTGAAACATGTTGCGTGTTGACTATGTTCTAAGAAAGAAATCCATTCATTACATCTCATGGAATGATTTTTTTAATTAAATGATTAATGATATACTTAATTTAACTTAGATCAAAAAGAAGAAATGAAGTAAAACCTATAATTTTTTATTTTTTAACATGAATGAATGTTACTTGTGTTATCAAAGGAATAAAATAATATTTATTAATAATATAAAACATAGTTTCTATGAACTCAACATGTGAAGATTTTTAATTATTTACAAGATCATGATGGATTTTGTGAAATTTAACGTAATGGAATATAGTTTCATTTTTAAAACAGTACTATATAACATTAGCCATTGAATTTTTTTATGTATTCTAAAATTTTTTCCCCAAAATTATATATTGGAATTATTATCATTTTCTGACCAAAATTTTATACCTAATACTATTTTTTTCCTTGAATATAATTATTTTATAAATTTAGTATGAAATAATTGGTTTCTATGTACTTTATTATTGTCATTATTATGTTTTTTGTAGTTATATTTATATATATCCTCCTTCAAAATGTTAAAAACATTAATATCACCAAAAAATGATTTTCTAAAAAACATGGAATTCAAGGATAATGTTTTTATGTTCATAATTACTTATTATAAACTAATGATAATTAGTTGTTAATTTTTGTGTTTTATGTTTGGATTAATATTCAATGGTAATTTTGTGTTAGTTGTTATATAAGTGTTTGGTTTGAGTGTTTGGATGAGTTGGGAAGTAGGGATGCAATTGTCTTCCTTGGTAAACATGGGATGTTTTATGTTTTGAGTTGGAAACGAGGTTCTAGCATGTTGTGTGGGAGAAATATATTTTGTGTGTTTGTTATGATATTTGAATTCTATGATTTCATTGAAGTTAAAATAGTTGGATAGTTTTAATGTGACTGGGTGGGGGATGATTTTTTTTGTATTTGTGGCATGGATTGAGTAGTGATGGATAATAGAAATTGATGTTTTTGTCAACCTTATAACTATAATATGTGGGTAAAGTGATATGGGTGATATAATGTTGTGTTTAATGGGGGTGGTGATGTGGTGGGGTAGAATGATTTTCTATTGGGGTTGTTAGAAAGGGTATTGTGATAATTGATGTGTCTCATGTTGAATTTTTATTGTCCTCGCTGGTTATTGATATTATTTTGTTGATTATGTAGACCTTTTTGTTGTTTAATCAGAATTCACACTCTCATCCCCTATTATTATAACAATTTATTTTTATTATCCTGTATATAAATATTAGTTAAGAAATATTTCTACCAGAATTAATCAAATTCTACTACAAGAAACTCTTTTGGTCCACCTTGATTAATCATTAACCATCTCTTATCTTCTTTTTAGAACAATACATCTACTAAACTAACTCCTATCTAGAAATAATGGGATATGATTTTGATTCTTCCTTGAGGATGGTTGTTCAATAATCAGTCTTTTCGATTCTGTTGATGTATAGTAATTTAGTAGCAGACTGATCAGAGAACGTGGGGAGAGAATTAACAGTGATATGGGGTTCCAGTAAAGGCCCATCCAGAGGGGTTGGGAAGGCTGAGATGAATTATATTTCTTTCAAGGATTGGAGTCCATGGTAGAGGATTGGTATGTGATAATTTAAAGGTAGATAATAGCTATTCTCTATATATTTGAGTATAGAGAGGTATCATGATTCTAGAGAGCTCATTTTCTATGATGTAACAATTTGTTTCATTTTCTGCATGATTTTCCAAAGATTTAGTATATTTCTCAATCATCTATGGAGATTTAGCTATGAGATTATTTTGGATATGGATGTCACATGTTTTAAGAAAACATCATTCTTGTGTTGTTACCATGTTTCAGTTATATATTGATCTCCAATTGGTATCTCATGGAGCAGTAGTTCGTACCTACCATTATCCATTTAGATTAGGTTTTAACTTGATTATAGGGAAAATAAGTATTGAGAGGTATCATATGTAATGACCTAGTCCCTTTCGGCGCATTACTTTGTGTTTTTGGAATATTGGGGTCCTCATTGTAATTTTTAGAGGTGTTTTAGAAGTTTGGGGTGAATTTTGGTAATTTAGAGTTTCATTGCGCCATAGTGGTAAGAATTATGGTGTTTATTTTGAAGCATAGTACACTAAGAGGGATAAAATGGATAGGGAAGCTATTTTGGAAGATATTATTATTGGGGTTCATCCTCTATCAAACCAGGAAAAAAATGTATGGGTTGAATGGATAATGAATTTAATGTAATGGGAAAGGCCACTAAAATATAATAAATATTGGGTTTGTGAGTGTGGGGTGTATAGGTTTATATCTATTTAAACAAGAGAGGCCCACTTTGTCATAGTATTTGTTGAGGCCCTTATAGGAGTTGTAAAGAGTTGTGTGAAGTCTACAACATCATAGAAGGAGCTCTTTTAGAGGGGTTGGTGAAATAGTTTCTTAGGAATAATTTTAAAGGGATATATAGATAAAGAAATAATTATTAGGTGGATATTGTGATACTTATGGATAAGGGGTCAATAGAGGGATGATGTGAGGTCTTAGTTACCCTAAATAACATCCCTTTGATTTTTTTGGTTTCAGTAGTTATGTGGAGGTTCTTTGAAGTGTTCAATAGGCTAGAGATGTTTCTAGGACATTCAATGTGCTACCAAATCATAGTAGAGGGTGTGGTTCTTGTTGTTTTGGACCAGGGATCCCAGAGGATGGTCGGTTGGTGATAGGATGCACCAAGGTGAGTGAAATAGCCTTATTCTTTGATTTTTTGGGCACGGAACTTGTGTGATATTCTAATGAACCATGAGATTCCATGAAACAACTAGATTATTAATGGTTCCCTGTGTGGAATTTTGGGGCACCATCTATATAAAATTGGATGATGGAGCTCACCATTCTATGGTTCTGGTCATGGTGATGAGGAAACAATCAATCCATATGTAGTAAATTATAATGGCCAGTCAGGGTGGCCATTAGTGGAGTAGCCATGGCATGGACCAAAACATGGATTTTTCTGTAGCGATGGTCATATTGGTTTTTAATATCGATGGGAAAAGGGGAAATTAATGTAAGAGATTAAAATGTGCACTGATTGATAAATACCATGGAATACAAGGCTATCTCAACATGGTGTAAATACTATTGTTGAAATCGATTTATTTTAATGGCCTCAAATCTATTGGTTCAATCCCCTTCATCCTACTATGTTTTTTGGATGACTTCAATGCACTGGGATCCATTTGATATCATCTTTTGAGGGTTATAACCTCTTGAATTATAAATAATTTATTTTACATTAATCAGGGTACCCTTTTCGCTACTTCTCTCTTTTTTACTTGTTTTCATGGTGTTTTTCTTGTATAAAACAACTATATTTTGGGATATGTTTTTTGTGTAGTTTCGTAAAATCATTTGGTAGGGTTTCATTATATCATTTAAGAGTTTGATATATCAATTCATCTATTCTGATAATTTCTCAATTTTAGGTAATGATGGCGGTAGTGGATTCATTACTTCTATGATTTTTTTGTGAAATTATGAGTTATCCTAATTCATATTATTAGTTAACAGTGGAATTAACCTTATTTACGACTGAAACAAAAATAATTAATGGATTTTGGTTTTGGGATGCACTGATCACTTATTTTTATTTCATTTTGATGGTTTGGATCTTGATTTTATAGATCATATGATTTCTATTCTTTATGTTGTATTTTATCATATTTTTTATGATTTTGAATTGGATAAAGAATGTGAGGCATGAACCATTTAATGACTGAATAATGACGATTCATGTAAAATTGTTGCCATTTTTCCTTATAGTTTATGGAAATTTATGTTACGATTGAATCATGCTTATGTAACTTATTAACAATTAATATTTGATGCAATAATTTTATTATGGCCGTAACCTATGTCAAATGAATCACTTATTCCAATATGGTAACACATTGTTTTTTTTAAGATCAATTTTTGGCATTGAGAATGTATATTTGCATATGAATGATATCTGCCATTGTTTTGAGGCCCAAATGCACTAATAACTATTTGTTTTTTGGTTTTTAGATTGTGAGACTTCCCTGGATGTATATCCTAACTGAGTAAAAAGATTTAGACGAGGTCTAGTGGATTGGTGAGAAATAGTGGGGGGATTCTTGGGGTTGTGAGAGTAACTAGAACTAGTGACAGTGTAATGAGTAGTGGTGTTGGGGATGACACTAAGAATAATGGATCTAGTTGAAGGTGGGCCTACCCATTTTTTTGGTAAAAAAATGTTTAAATTCATCATTATTAATGAATTTACCACATTGAGCTCTGGTGGGTGAGTTTATAATTTTGTAAATCCCATGCCCATCAAATTAATGATAATTTTTGGGCTTTCCTTATTCATTATTTATGATATATTATTATGAGCCCAAGTGTACCTAGATATATGGAATGGTAATTGATATTAAATTATTTAACACATGAGGGTTAGAGATGAATGGACAAAAAAGGATAGTATGATGGTTATTTTATAATAATAAATGTTAAAAAAAGGAGTTAATTATAAGTATCTTTGAATTTTTTGAATGAATATATGATATCTAGCACTTATATAAGGTACCCAGGGCTCTGAAAGGAGAAATCAGATGTTGAGTCTATGTCTAGGTAGTTTTCCAAAGTGTTTCTTCTTAGATATATATATTTCTTATGTTAATAGATCTCATATACTATCCTACCAATGTCAATAGGGGTACTAACACCCATTTGACTCATTTGGTACGGGGGAGTTTTGTATAACATCATGATTTGTGAGGGAGGACAGATGACTACCCACTCCTCCTCAATCTCTTCTCCATGAGTGGTATCATGTGCTAGTGTGCATGAATATTACCTACTTATATATTTGTCTAGAGGGATATAATTGATTTTAGTTATTTCAAATGTAGGTTCCTCTTAATGTGGTATCCAAAGAATTATTATAGTGTTACCAAGTACATGTTCTGAAATCTTGAGGTTTATTACACAGTGTACATGGTGTGAGGATTTCAAGAAAACTACTCAGTTACTATCTAGAGACAGTGATGAAGATTATATTATGTGATGTTTGGGGTGAAATTTATTACACTATTTCCTTTGAGGCATGTATATTATTTTAGAGATATGTGTGAATATGTGTGATGCTGGGGATGAGCATAGAACTAGTAAGGGTTCGTTAGTCGGGTACTTCAATTTTATATTATATTGGATATTATGATAATATTTTTAATCAATACACAGTGAGAGAGAAATAGTGTGGAATCAAACATTTCATATCATATTTGGTAATATGTTATTTTCATTATGTTTCCTCTGGTATTTAGTATTATTTCAACACATTTCATAAGACCCTTCATGGGAAAAACCTAGTGAGTATAGTAGTTATAATGACCAATATATATATATATATATATATGTATATGTATATTTATGTTGTTTTCGGTTCAATAGTTGATGGGTATGGATCGAGCCTGTCATTTTTAGCTTGTATAGTTGTTTAGGATTTTTGTTTGTATTCATGGTCATTCCGAAGGATTTATTTTTTGTTCCTATAGTGTACTTTATTTTTTTATGGTTATATAACCTCGCACACTTGTAATGGGATTTTTTTTTATTATGGGCAGGAGGTTTTTGATTTTCTAATATTTTCTATAATTCCTCAAATTCTAATTTGAGGGATAAGCCTTCCAATTCTGTGTATAATATAACCTTTGTTCCAATATCTTATGCATGACCCATTGGAGGTAGGATTTTGGAATCACCATAAATAATCCTATATTTCCAACTTTGGATGGTTACCTTTATGGTAGGGGCCATGATTAAGTTATATCAAAGGATGGTTGAGTGGTATGATGGCGTTTTTTGGTAGGAACGTGGGGGGAATCCATAAATTAGTTCATAGATCATTTCAATTGATTTTAGTATGCCATTTAAATAGGGGGACCTAATTACAATATAGTTATTTAGGCCCCATGTGATCTGATGTTAGGACCATCATGTTTACTAAGCCTACTATGTGAATTAATATTATCTGTGGGGTACATACCAAGAAAATGATCTTGCATCGTTATTATTTCAACCTATGTTTAGAATTGGATGAACTTGGGGTTATGTTGAAAATTAATTTAGTAATGTTAAATATTCTATATTCTGGGTTTCTAAGTCCCAAACTATTATTATTTTTTAGGAATGTCTCTAAGTCATTATCCTTATCAGATTTGTGTTGAAGATGTTCAACAAGATGTTCCAACAGATCACCATAGAGTTCATATTGACGACAATAAAAATTGGAGGAGGAAACATAAAGAGTTTTGAACTGGGTCCTTCTAAAATATTTTTATACCATCTAAACTTTTTTGACATAGGATTTTTTTCAGGAGGTTTAGATAGCCATAAATTTTTACTAATCTAGGAATGGAAATTAAGTTTCATTTGAGGTTTAGATGCTGTATATGGAAGCCAAGATGTGGTTGTTATTATTCCTTATGGATATTGAGGAATATTTCGTTTCACAGGAGAACATCTGATATGAATTCCTCTTCATTTTACCTTCTTCAACATAAATGATGTTCAGTAATTAGGTGTCTCTTAACCACTAATAGGGGAGTTTTAGCATTTGGGAGTTTGGAATCAATTTCATTAAACTTTTATGATACACTTCAGACCAACTCCATGATGAGGAGGCAAGGGAGAGTTATTTAAAGGATGATCTATGTCCAGATATTGAGTACTAGGTCACTCAATTTAGGTTACTGATATATATTGAGTTATTGGTGTTATTTGAGGTTCATAAGAGGATGAATTTTAGTTCCAAATCATCAATATAGGGGAGTATTCATGATTTTATATGTATTTTATATCTTTTATGAGGTTACTGGTTCTACTTAATAAGTGTTATAATATATCTAGAGTTATTTTTTAACCAACCTCGTCTTGTTTGACAAGTTTTGGTGGCTCTTGAGCCCCATACAAGCGATCATGCATTTTTTCTTGTGGAGTTTGTGTTCATCAGTGGTGGGAGTGCATCAAATTTATAAATAGATAGTGTGTGGTTGGTTGTCTACATTAGGTTACACCATTTTTGAAGTATCTTTTAAGGTAATAATATAAGGGTACTATAGCCTATGATAGGTGGTGTGGATATGGGGAACAAATTGTAAAATCCTATGATTCTTATTGTCCACCAAGTGAATAGTATAATCATGGAGGTGGTCATCATCAGGGCCATAGAGGCTATTGGTCAGGTCATAGATAGATGAATACTATATAGTTTCTTACACCAGATAATATATACTTCTTTCATGGTACAATTTTCTTATTTTCTACTTGGGTGAATTCCTTGTATGATTTCATAGCTACACATGACTTTATTTCACCTACCATGATCTATGCATTGGAACATGATGTGGACAGGCTTCTAGGTCCCATGGAATTAACCACACTATTTGGATATTGATGTAATTTTTGTAAAGTGTGTAGAGATTGTGAGGTAGTTCATGGACAAAATATATCTTTGGGACAGTTCCTATTATTGTAGTCACTATCCTATAACATCATCCTTAATATAGACTTGTTTTATTCTGTGAGAACTATCCTATATTTTTTCTAGAGTAAAATTATGTTCTATGATTATAAAAATAATATACCATGTTTTGTTATTAGATACACCCTTGAATGGGTCATAGGTATTCGAAATCCTTCACATCATTGATGGCCAAGATGGTACTGAGTATATAAAACAATTAACTAGTATTGTTTCCCAATTTTATAGATGGGTGTCCTAATATCTTTACTGAAAATGATGTAGCACTACACATTTTAGAAGAGATTTATTTTGGTATAAATCAATAACTTAGTGAGTTTATTATATTTATGTATCTGTATATAATGTCAACCTTTATGTTTGTTGAGTGTAGATATAAATTGATGGTTTCTAGTAGTGAACATGCATTTGGTCAATTGTGTCACTTTTGATTTCTATGGTTTTATTGGAAAGGAAGGCCTATAATAATATATATATATATGTGTGTGTGTTATGATTATTATTACTTGAATCAGATGATAATGAAGAATCACTACCCTCTTCCATGAATTGATGATTTATTCAACCACCTTAAGGGAGCTAGCTAATTCTCAAAGGTTGATTTATAGTCAGGATATCATCTGACATGGATGAAGGAGGAAGATATTTTAAATATTCCATTGTTATTCTATTATTGGAATTATGAGTTCATTTTAAAGAATCTATATGTGGAAAATATCTAGATATATTCATGGTATTGATAAATGTAGTGTTCTGAGAGTTTCTATATGGGTCTATGGTGGTGTATACCAATGACATCACTGTGTACTCTTATTATAAGGAGAATAATTCAAAGAATCTACAGTCTATTTTAGGAGTCCTTTTTCATCAAAATTTATTCATGAATTTTTATAAGTGAGATTTCTAGGATCATGAATATCAGTCCTTGGTGCATTTCATGTTCTAATAAAGAGTATCTATAGATCCTTCAAAGAACAAGATTGTTTTTTCAATGAAATCCTCCAAGAATATATTCTTGGTGTAGAGTTTAGTTGGTAATAAATGCTATTACAGAAGATACATACATAATTAACTCATATTATAACTCCTATGAGAGGATTGATAAAAAATGATTATCAATTATTATAGAATAACCAGTGTCTAGCTTCTTTCGAGTATATGAATTAGAAATTGGTAAGCACCCAAATTCCACATTTTTTAGAAGGGGGAATTTAGTTTCAGGTCTACTATGATAGTTCACATCATATATTAGGAATTTTCCTAAGGTATGATATAATGGTTTTTTCTTATGAATATTAATAGTTACGAACCCCTAAATGTAAGTATGACACATATGATCTCAATTTGGAAGCAATCATGTTTTCCTTGATGTTATGGAGATATAACCATATCGATAAATTCTTTGTGGTTTTCATTTAGAAAAAAATCATTGATTATGTATTCTCATAGATTTTTTATAAATGTGACAACAATTTTGGGAGGATTTATTATATGAATTTTACTTTGAGATTTATTATACACCAATAAAGGGTAATATTATAGATAAAACTGTGGGAAGAAAATATTGTCGTTGTGTTATGAGATAGTCTAGGGAATCATGGAGAGCGATGATAGATACCTCTATGACACATTTTAATATTGTAGGGGTTAGTGTAAGAGGTTTCCTTTATCATATTATGGTGTATGGATCTTTATTGTAGGGTGGGGAGGATTTTGAACTAGGGGATTCCAAGGTGGACGTCTAGAAAGATCATGATTTCTAAGGAAATGCACCTAATGGATGGTTTGATGATAATCAATTCCAATAATTATTTTAGGGAATGATTTTCATTCTATTAGTGAATAATGAGGTGTCTCTTCTTGATTTCTACATTCTACCCACAATGGCACATCTCATTGTGAAAAAATATATGCCATTATTTGAGAGGTCAATTTTTTTCCTAGATTAAAATGTTCAATTTCATTTTTTATTTTCCAATGTTTAGTATAATAGAAGGTTCATGATGAACAACATTTTCCCAATGGTTTTATCTAGCCATTAGATGTTTTACAGTGGAGGTGGGATACATTTTTGGAAGGACTTAATCTTTATTGTACAAAAATAAAAGGGATTAATTGATTATATATGAGTAATTTTTCAGCATTGGAAGAAATTTACTGATTTTATGACAATCAAGGAGTTGATCTCTATGGTGTTTTTATGATGTAGTATCTGGTGGAGTTGGTGAGGCATTATGGAGTCCCAAGGATGATAATATCTTATCATGATCTGCATTTAACATATTGGGAATCTATATGTCTTCAATATGCTATTTCACCATAGTTATTCTTCAGCACTTATTTTCATCTTTTAGATGATGGTCATATAGGGTGGACTCTCCATACTCTTGAATTCATGTATCATGAATATGTCTTGGATTTTGGATATCCATGGTAGAGGTACATACCTTTGGTTATGTTTAATTACAATAATAGTTACCACAACACCATCAGTATAACACCATTAGAAACATTATATTAATGAACTGATTGTTCACCATTTCTCTAGTTCTATGTTAATCAGTCAATAATTTTCAATCCCAAAATTGTGAATAACACGGTAGTAATGGTTTTTGTGACCCACAAGCAGATTAAGGCTTTAAAAGATTGTCAGAATTCTTATTTGGACCATATAAAGAGTCCTCTAGAGTATGATGTAAGTGATAATTCATTCATTATGTAGAATCATAATCTTAGGTAGAAATGGTTTACTCATGAGAGTTAGTTTTCTCCTTGGTTTGTTGATCTTTTTGAGGTGTTGGTTCATGTTGGATCCATTACATACCATTTGAAGATTCCCACCTTGATGATTCAGATTCATGATTTCAATCATGTGTCATAGATTATCCACTACATTCTTGATGATTATAATGTAAAATATTGTGGTGATATTTATAAAGATGATTATAAAACCATTTAAGATACATTTGTGGAGATTCAGGACCCCTATAATAAGTTATTGTGAGAGCATGAAACTCCCTTAGTTTAAGTCTTATAGTGACATGGTGGTGTGGAGTACAACACCTGGGAACATGATTTTGATATATATGGTCAGTATATCCAGTTTTTTTTGGATAATTTATTGATTTTTTATAAGATTTTTTATTATTGAACTTTATCTATATTATGAGATATTTCTATCTTCCTTGATTCCCTATTTATGGTCTCACTTTTGTTTGAGAGGTTTCTCACATGGGATAGTGTTGGGTAGCATTTCACTTTATCCCCCCATGTGATATGAATTTATTCATATGATGGTTAAATTATCGTGAGGTATCTTATAGTGCAGTGATTCAGATATCCCTTTTATCTACTATATTTATTTGGGTTTTTCTATTCTCATAGATAAGAATTGTTTCAGAGGTATCTGATGTGAGGGACTGATTTACATATAGGGTTCCCCTTTTCATTTTTAGGGCTTGGTGGTGTCTATATGGATAATGGGAGTGTTCAATGGATAGAGAAGTGATTTCACTATCCATATGTTAACTAGTCCATGGTGGTGGGTGTGTTGATTGTGTTTTACAACATAGGTTCTTGGAGGATGGTTGTGGGGTTGTACATGTGGATATAGAATTTACTATGGTGAGAAAACAACATGGTTGGCTATTTTGTTGGGTGTGGAACTTGAGTGACTACCAAATAAATCTTGGGAAACATAGAAACACCCAATGACGACATGGTGTTGGGTGTGACAATCTCATCACCATATTTATAAAAAACATATATTTAGCTCACCAGAACATAGTGGTATGTGCTTTGAGGATAATATGACCGAACCCTTTGTGCTACACCATAGTTGTAAGCCACAAAGGGTGTTGGAGGAGAAACCATGAAATAGACCATAACATGTCCTATGACATACAATGAGTCATAATAGTTATTAAAACCAATATAAAAAGAGTAAAACGGACATAAGATATTTTTATAACATTTTATTAAGGTAGACCATGACATCGAGGTCTACCTCTATGTCATGGTGAGTCCATTCATTATTTCCATAAAATTATATTTCCTTAAATCCACTATTTCTATCTCATTCCATATCCTCTTTGTTTTTTCAATTTCTAAACCCCTTTGAATTCCATTTATCAAATAACTTGAGGCTTGAAAGCTTATTTATTATATAGAATCATGTTCCCTTGATCAATTTACATTCTTCTATCATTTTCCCTTACATCTTTTCCTTTTTGTGGGTGATCATTTTGTAAAATTCGGCAAATTTGGGGTGACATCTGAGAATGGTTGGGTGATGGACTATGGTGGATAGGTTTTGGTAGGATTATTTCATGTCTAGTGGAGTTTTATCCATTGATTCTTTTCTAATGAGTGTTTTTCTATTTGAAGGGGTGATTGAGGTAGAAGTTTTGTTGCATATACTATTTAAAGTGAATTTTTATGTTATCATGATTTTTTTAACTTGGGTAATTGTTCAATTAATGTTAATGAATATTAAATCCTAATTAAATGAATGAATTAATTTTTTGGTATATCGTAACAACATGGGTTTACTACCTATTAATGGTTTTCACATTGGTTTTCTAGATGGTGTGATTTCTCTTGTTGAAGATATGGTTTATGGTTTTTGTCCATGGAAACATAATAAATAACATAAAGATACTAATTCATCGTGAAAAATAATAACCAGTAATGCTAAATTGTGTTCATTATTCCTTATTGATGAAGGAGATTAATTTTATGCATGAAGCATGTTGAAATTATTTTATTAGCAATTGATAAGGGAAACAATATGTTTTATATGGTTGTAACCTAGGTTGAATAAATCACTTAATTTAAGATTGTAAATAATTGGTTGTTATTATTATTTTAGTTGGGGATGTGAAAAAATATTTACTTAAGAAGGATGGATACATAAGTTATAAGGACTAGATTCAGTGTTTATGTTTATTTTAACTTAATTCTATATGAGATTGATCTTGATGTGGATCCTCAGTATGCGACATGATGTGATACTATTAGTCTTGGTGGATTGGTGATAATTTGGTTCGGGTGAATGAAGATATATCATCTCCTAGTATCAGTAATTGTGTGTTGGATAATGATATTTGTGGTGGTGTTAGGGAAGACACATAAAATGATGGTATGAGTTAAAGCTGATATTTCTCATTTATTATTAAACATAAAGATGGGGTTGATTATTTTTAATGAATTTACTACATTGATGTTCAGGCAGCTGAGTTTTTTGTTTTATAAATTATATACCTCACTATTTATTATAGTTTTGTTTCCTAAAATATACATCCTTTATTGTATATTTGGATAAGTCTTAGAGTACCTATCATTATGGAATGAAAATGAATATTAGTTGATTTAACTAATGGGGTTGTGTGTTTGATAGTAAAATTGAGGTTATTGGTTTGTAATTGTGTTATAAGAAATTTCTGATATAAATATTTAATTGAATTTCACTTTGTTTTTTTTGAGGCCATATGTATCTTTTCCATAGAATTAGCAGCCGATTATCTGACAAGAAATATCAAAAGTTGAGTCTATGGATAGGTAGTCTCCCATTGTTTATTTTTTAAACTATATAAATCCATTATTTTATTTTAATTCATATTCTACCCCACCAATTATTCTATGGATACAAACCCAAAATGATCTATAGGGGATATTTTTACCAACATCCATTTTAGATAGGGTGGATAGATCGCTACACCCTCTTCCCATCCCTCTTCTTCAGGTGTAGTTCTATGAATTGGTATACCCAATAGTAAAATTAATGAATATATGTGTAAAGGTTTTTAATTTATAATGGTTATATAAAAAAAATCATCATACATATATAGATTTCTAGTGACTATTATAATGTGTATGGGATATGTTGTCTTAAGTTGCAGTTCATAGTGTATGGGCTATAAAGGATTTCAGAAAACAACATAGTTACTCATTGGGGGAGGTGATATTGATGAGATTATGTGATTCATGTATATTATTATAAAATTTTCATTGAGATATGTTTCTTATTGGAGAGACATGGCTTAAGACATGTGACATTTTGGAAGAGAAAAAAACTAGTAAGAATTTTGTAGTGAGATTCCTTTGCATTAATATTTTTTTGGATATTCTATAAAAATTTATGCATGGTACATAGTGAATGAGACATGATGTTGTTGAAAATATAGTGTACCCGATTAGGTGATGAGTTAGTTTTTTTTACTCAATGGTATTTTTTTTGATTTCAAAATATTTACACAAGATAAACTATATTCGTCCTCAATCAATGGTGCCTGTCGTCTGCACCAAAATCAATGAGGTCCAAGGATAACCTATGAAAGTGTGAGTGTAAAGATACTCATTAGGGACCATGATACCCCCAAGGTCTTACAAAATCAACAAAGGATAAACCAAAAATCCTGAAATCAACTGACAACCCAACATAGCTAGGTATAACTTATGTACAATAGTAGAGATAATTAGAAGTAACTATTAAATAATCTTACTGTACTAAGAGGAAGAACCATGAAGGATAACTAATCATTATCTGATCCACATAGGATCTCTAGGTGTTGTCTTACACATGATCGCTCGGTGTTGACCCACACTAGATCGCTCAGTGCTGACCCACAGGATCGCTTGTTGCTGACCCAAACAGGATCGCTAGGTGTTGAATCACATCGGATCAATAGGTGTTTACTCCAACAAGATCGCTCAGGTAGTCTTTCATGGAATCCTAGATTAGTTTCAGGTGGGACCCTCAATCACAAACCCACGAAGGATCTCTTCCTCACATCACAGCCAGGTACAGGGTTCCCGCACTGGGATTTCTCGTTTCAGAGAGGGTCTGCTCCTCAAGCCAATGGGAGATACTCCAAATACCAAAAATTCATAGGAAGAAGTATCCCAATGGACCACCATTTCCTAAGGGTCTCAATGCAATAGACAGTGCATAAAATGGATGCCCAGTCTATAAGTTATTAGCAATTTAGTTTTGAGGTCCCGGTTGGATTCGTGCTCGATCCAACCCGATTGTTCCGAAAAAAATCCAAAATTCCGGTGGGGTATATCAAAGGGAATGATTCTCTCCAAGGTTTCAGGCACTGCAGACAGTTTGTCAAATGGACGTCCGGTGACAAAGTTATGGTCAAAAGAGCGTAAATGAGTTGAAATGGGTTCGGGTCCGGTCTAACACAGTCGGGCCGACCCGGCCCAACCCGGCCTAGACTGACCCAGTTTGGGTCGACCCATTTTTCACAACCCATTAGGTCCAGCCCGCACTAGGAGGCCAGATCCGTGCTTGGTGGCTTGGACTGACAGCCCGACCTAGGCGGCGTGGGGCGGCATAAAGGCCGCGTGGGCTGCGAAGGCATTAGGGGCCAAGGATGTCATGGGAGGTGGAGGCTGTGGGTTCCATGGGGTGGCGGAGGACGCATGTGCCACAGGGAGCCAGAGGCCGGAGGTTCTGTGGGGCAGTAGTGGCTGGGGGTGCCATGGGGTGATAGAGGCTGCGGGTGCCACAGGGTGGCGGAGGCTGTGAGTGCAGCCGGACAACAGAGGTCGTGGCGACGCGGAGGCCGCATGGAATCGGAGGCCATGGGCGGCTGAGGGTGCGGCAGTGCGATGGTCACGGGGTGGTGCCATTGCATCATCGTCTTCATCGATGTCAGTGGTGGTGTTGGTCGTTGTTCTCATACCCCACCAAGGATAACTTTCCATCCTCCTCCATCACGAAGAACACACTAAAGAGAAGAACTAAAGAGGGGTTGGGCCGTGTTTGTTTGGAATTCACCCTCCATGTTAGAGTTGTAGCGAGTGGCCAAACTATAACTTGAATGAAGAACGTGAAACCCTAACCACCCACAATGATTATTCCCAACCCCGCTAAAGAAAACATTCGGGGATCAACTAGTTTGAGATTTGATCTGTGTTTTATGATTTAGAAGGGAAGAAAATGGAAATATATAATCATACACAACTAAAACCCTACCTCAAAGGTTTTTTGTTTCGTTGATGTTGGCATGGGAAATAATGGTGAAGGCAAATATTGTTCCAACAATGGTCGCTCCTGCAATCATGCTTTCGAAGTCAGCACGAGGTCGGTTCCTCGTTCATCGTTGGGGAAGAGTTCTATATTGGAGAAGCGTTAATCATTAGAGAACAAGTGTTCCTCCAATGTTTTTCCCCTAATTTCCCTCTTCCAATACATCCCCCAAATTCCCCAACAAAATAATAGAGAACCAATTAAAATATGATTGTATATTTAAGGTTTTGGAACAATTGAAGTTGGCATAATTGATTAAAGAAGGTGACACAATTAAAAGGTTTGTGGTGGAATAATTAAGGTATAGGATACCAAAGGTCACCTCCGGGAGTTCTAGAGGTTTCTCCCATTAAGAGGGTTAAGGTGTTCCCACCTTTAGGAATAAGAATTTTGTGGTTTAGCTATGGTGGTCTCCACCACCAAAAACCATGGGGGAGGTTTTAGTTCAGATAGGGACCATCTTTATAATATCCACTTGGTAGGTTGTAGATGCCGAAAAAGTCCATAATTCCTGAAGGATGTTTCGAAATGAGGAAGCGAAGTCATATTCAGACTTTGAGGCCCAGTCCGGAGGGCCCGGAAGTGGTGCATGAAATTAAAGAGGACTTGTGCGAAAAAATGTTTCCCGTGCGAAGGAAGACCCGGGTTTCGCGAAAAAGCACCATTGGGGCGTGTAATTTTTGGCGCTCGGTTCTGGGCGGTGTGGCCTTTCGTGCCAACCGGTCCTGGCACGAAAGATTTCGTGCGGCGTCTAGATTACGAAACACCTGTGGCCTATAAGTAAAAGGAGACCCCTTCCGTTTCGTGGTTGTGAAATTAGGACCAGATCCTGTGCACGAAATTGGAACCCTGCGCGCGCAATATGACTTTTAGTTATTGACCATTTTCGCGAAACCTTGCCCCAGGGTTTGTCTTTGTGCACAATCCCACCGGCTTAAATAAAATTGAAAACTCTTCAGGGTTTCTCATTTGTGCACAATCACTTCCATTGCGTGCACTCCCTCCATTGCGTGCAAAACCTAATTGTGCGCAATCCTGTCGTTAGGTTTTGCCCTACCTTAGGGATCAGTTGTTTCCCCCGTGCGCAATCCAAGCCCGTTGCACGCAATCCCCCTAGCCGCGTGCAATCCCTCTGGCCTAATTGCGTGCCATCCTTGTAACAATCAGAGATTTTATGAGAATTATTCTTTTTAATTTCATTGATGTCATGTATTGTACGTGACACCAAAATTATCTTGTTCTATATGCAACACCGTATATGCAACACTATTCCTGGAATGTGTTACACACAATTTCATGTTCGTTTGATAGTAGTCATTCTACACAACATTGAGTGTATATATATATTCAATGTATATATGAAATATTGTTGGATTCTGTTATACACAACAAAAAAGGAGTCTTGCACTAAACACAACCCTGACTTGGCTTACATTACACGCAATCACAACCTTCCATGATAGCATGTGTTGTACGCAATACCGAGTTTCACTAAACAAAGATATGCTATTAAAATATTATATAAACAACCCGTTATGAATAATAATACCCACTTTTTGGAATTTTATAAATTGTATATTTCAAGATGGACTTCATTTTTGGATTCTGAGTATCGAAATTATCCTAGGGTGAATTTTTGTTATTTTTCTGAAAACTTTCAATTTTTGATGAATAGTGAAAACACTGGGTTACTATTTAAAAACCCATTTTTATTTAAATAATTATTTATTTTATTTAAATTTATTTTAGGTCCGAATTGATACATAATACCTATATAAGTTCAACTTAATTCATTGGAGTCATTTTATAATAATTTTAGATATATAAACATTTTATTGAACTTTTCACCATCTTTTACCCACCTCCTAGGAGAATTTGCAAATTTAAATAAAACATAATTTTACCACTACTATGAATGGAATTTCGAAAATCCAAGATACACAGTTAATATCAAGGACTAAAATGTGGTTCAATAAGATAAAAATAATTTTTGGTGAATAGTAACTTTATACTTTTATTTACAACGGTTAAAATTAAATAGGGTAATTAAGGGTAAAAATGAAATTATTATTACATTAAAACATGTCCTAATTATATTGGACAAGATTATTTCGACCAAAAAGGGTTTTAGGAATAAAATATTACCCTTTAGGTCCACTTGGATTTTATTAGGACATTTATTATTATTTTATTTAAAAAATAGATAAAATAGTTAAAATCAAAGTTTAATAACTAAAACATTTTCAATATAGGGTTATACATAATCTAAATTTGACTATAAACATTCATTAGAATGATAAAAATATTTCCAAACTAATGGTATTTTATTTATAATTTCTAGACATTAAATACTTTAATTTAGTTATGAAACAATGGTGATGCATTAATTACCTAAATAATGAAATATTAAAATAATTAATATTATAAATACCCAAATAAATGTAATTTTAGACTTTTTATGAATTCCACAAATTTTATAGGTTAATATGACATGTTAGTATTTATTTAATTAACTTTTTTTTATAACTAATCATGCTTTTATGAATTTCACAAAAATCAATTACCAAATACTATCAAAATGGACATAAAATAGTTTTTAAAAAATATATTATATTATTAATTGTTATTATATTCCTAAAAATCTAAGGTTCGGCCAAATGAACTAGATAAGGTTATATATATTAATAATTATCCACTTGGGGTTCGTTTGGCTTGTTATAGTATTTTTATTAACCATATAGTGTAAAAAAACAAGAAGACACAGTAAAAGTTAAATTATTTATCTTAGAGTTAAATTGAAATGATAAGGTTAAAATAGTAACCTAAAATCGTATAAAACCTATTGGTTGAGAGTATTTAGAACCATCCCCACTTTATATTTTAAATAAATAAATTTGGAGAAATTATTAACTGAATATGACTTTATTATAAATTAATATTTTAAGTTTTTCAAAAGGTGCCCCTCTCCTCCCTTAAAAAAGGGCACCCCTTCCCTCTTCTCTTCACACCCTTTTGAGCCATGAAGCTTGTCCAACCCCTAACAATTCCTCTTCTAAACCTCCATTTTTATATCATATAGCTTTTTTGTCTTCTCAAAAGACCAACTCTAGTGCCCTAAGAAGAAGTTTAAAGGTGGTGTGTCGAGGAAGAGGTAATCTCTTCTACCGACTCTTCCAAGTCTCTTTCTTCTTCTACTTCCACTTATTTAGTTGGTTAGCTATAAATTAATAACATAAGTATTTATTATATACTGATATGTTATTATAAATATGAGACATCCCTATTCCACCTTCTATCCGTCCTATAGAAAATGAAATCGTCGGGCGTGCGTACGTATGGAATACCGTCTCCATGCCGTGGTGTAATCTGTTTTCGACCACCACCTTACTTGGATGGGTATAATGGTGTAAATAAATAACTATATATGATTATTGTAAAGTGATATTGATTCTGAAATATTATACATACACTTAAATTCAATTCCACGATTCTGGTAATGATATCATCGCTCGTGCATACGTACGGACTACCGTTTCCACGACGCGATGAGATTCATTCTCCATGTTAACCATTCATGAATGATTACAAACTATATATAAAGAATAATAATTAAATATATGACATAATAATGATACTGTATTTATTTATATATATATATATATGTCATCTAATTTATTCCATTCAAGTCAATAAGGAAAGGAACACAATGTTTATGCGTACATACGGCCTACCATCTCCATGACCGGTGTATTTCATTTCATTCATCTATCTATTATATATATATATTCTGAATATATATGATATATAAATCATTATTTACATTCTTGAAGTATGTAAATCATGATATAAGTAATAATAATATCAATAACAACAAATTGAAACATGTATGATAAAAGAAACGATTTTAACCAAAACACTGCTTTAAAATGGAATTTGTAAAAGAATGGGTTTTATAAAGTAATAATTGAACCATATATGATATCATAACAGTGAATATGATTCGGTAATAATTAAATAACATTATTTAAATTATTATACAGGAGTTCAGGATACATATGAAGAATATCGGACATAAGGTAAGGGATAATGTTGCAATCTCCACTGTTTTCTATCAGAGATTGCTTATACATAAGTATTATTGGGGTTATATTTATCATCCATGTAAATGTTTTATAAAAATGTATTCATGTATGTTTAATGTCCTTTTTACCCATATTTGACTTTTACTACAAGGTATGTAAGGAATATTGTTTTTGTTTACCATACGAGGTACTTGTTGACTCCGAAAAAAGTATGACAAGAATGGTTTTTTAACTTATAAGGAATGAACGGATTTTTAAAGTTTCATAACTCCTTATTTTCAAGAAGCTTACTATACAAGATTTCATTAATATTTTCAACAAAATCCTTTTATTTTAATATTTCATGGAATTTTATGAAAATAAAATAATTTTGAAAAAGAAAGGATATTTTCCTCAAGAATTAATTTCAAGTGTTTTATCAAAACAATTTTCTATCTAAGATGACATTGTTTAGTATGATTATGTTTCAAGTATAATGTTTCCATTATTTAAATGGATTTATTCTTCTTATGATGAATGATATCCATTTGTTTTGTATGGATTATTTCATGATGGGATGATGTTTATGAAACCCATTTTATTCTTTGGGTTATGATGAATGTTTTATATTTATGTTGTGGCACAAGTAAGAATGATTTCATTATGAGATGGGTGGGACCTATATCTCCCTCCAATGAATTGGGTAAAGATTTATATCTCATGAGATAAACATGGCTGGAATGGTAAGTTAATCTGGTTGAGTGTTACAGGACTGAAACGAGGAATGAACTCGATTCAGAAAGGGACTTTGCTCACTAAGATGGTCTTGGCAGCAATGCCTTGGCTACTATGGAAATAATATCATGTTCTTAATGTTTTTCCACAACTACGAGTTTTATACCCATTCTATTTTATCATGATTTATGTTCCTATATGACATATTCCTTACGTACTTCTATGATTTTTGTCTTTGCTCAAGATTTTGATGTTTAAACATTATGTTCATGTTTATAAGTTCAAATGTATATGGTTTGTTTTTTTTCACCATGGTTACAATTACTGAGCATTTGAGATCACCATTTATATGTTTTATTTTTTCCAGGATTTCAAGAAAGGTTTTAGGTATGAAAACAAAAAGGGGAAGATCTTTATGAGAGATGTTGAAGATCCTTCACCATGATTAGATGTTTACGTTCCGAGTTTCCAAAGACACAAAACTATTATGGTTCTTTGGTGTCTGTTTTTTGTTATGTATTAATTATTATGGAATAGTAATGTAATCTACATGTACATCATGTTTGGGTCTCTATAGTTGGTATCCGAGGAAAGGTTCAGTTAACCTTTGGAAAATATGACGTGAAAACTTTAGTGGGATCCCTAGAGATATTTCTAAGGTAAGTCTAGGGATGTCTCTAAGGTTAAGTATAAGTATAGGTTATAGTCCTAGAATTACGGTAATGATCATAGAATTAAACCTAAGATGTTAGAGATTGAAAGTACTCCCCCTTGATTATTTTGTTTTTCTAGTACGAGTTTTTCCACTCATACTATTCTTTTTGTGTTTAAGAAATGGCAGGAAACAGGAGGATTCATGTTAATGGAGAATATGATGGACAATAGAATGATATTCTATATGGGCAACCAAATGAAATGGGATTTAGATGTAAAAACATTGTTATTATTCCTAATCATAAATATCATAATATGATCAATAATATCAACTTTGGTAAGTTTCATGAGTTAGATAATAAGATAATGATGATGTTTCATGATGATCATAGAGGAAAGAAAGATAAATTCCCATCATTTAAATCATGTGGGAAGAGGCATCAAGGAGAATGTTTCAAATGAACTGGAAGATGATTTGGGTGTGGAAAATAAGGACACAAATCCAGTAATTGCAATAGTAAGGGTTTAGTTAACACCATGGACAAGGATAATGGTATTACTAAGACATAAATAATGGTTAAATGTTTTAAATGTGGAATGTATGGGAATTATGCAAACCAATTCCCTAAGGTAATGACTCATGAAGAGAATCAGCATGGTTGTATGGTTAGTATTTATGTTGATGATGAAGAAGAAACTACAAATAATATATGAGATGAAAGAATTGTTGAAGCTTAGTCAATGGTTCAAGAAGGTAGTGGAATGATTTTATGTTTATCAAGAGTAATGTTTTATAGGTAATGGTACTATGGAATAAATAAACATCTAAGGATTGTTACACTATTGTTTTTTTCCTAAAGTATTTGAAAGTATATATTGAATGGTACTGGTATCCAGGAAAGGTTATTCAGATATTTTTGGAAGGAAGATGATATGCGCATAATCAAAGGGTAAAGAGACAATGAAATTTTTGATAGTATTAATGAGATCTTGACTGATATAAGGACAATTTGATATCATGGTTTGAGTATATAGAAATTTTTGGATTTTGGTATGTGGAGAGAGGTGACTTTTGACAGCATTCATGTTTTCACAATGATACGATGGTAATTCATGTTGCAAGAGAATAAAATATTAATGTATTCACATTTTTTCAATGAAGTCAACAAGATATATCTTATGATATACGGGGGATAAATGATGGTATTCACATTCTTGGTTAATGACATTTATTTTAATCTTTTTCTTTATACTATGAGGTTGGACAGATGTATTTTTGATAATTCTAAATATTGGAGTGGATTATGTTGGACATCATATAGTATTGTTTAAGGCTAGAACTTTTTGACATTATTTTCGGAATGTTATAATAGTATAGTTTTATAAAAAGGACAACTCGTAGGATGGGAGACAACCCATCACGTCGGACAAATATATAGGAATCGAACCCACAACTGAAGTGCGACATACCGTTATCGCCTACCTATGGCCTACAGGAAGTCCCTGGTTAGTCTAAACTGGTTGTATTTTATTAAGCGGTATTATAGATGATGTATAAGTCCATTTTTTAAACCATATACGATTAATCTCACCATAGATGGACTTAGGTATATAACTTTTTCTAACCTTATGTTTGAGACAAATGAATTGACCTATCATTATATCACATGATCTACTAACACTTTGCAAAAGACAAATTCAACTTCATTTCTTTAAGAGGTGAAGTGGAAATTGTTCATGGCACGAGCAACAATAAGATTATACCAAAATCATGTAAGTATTTCTTTTAATTCAAAAATTATTCAACATTTGAGAAATGATCTTTAAAACCAAAAAAGTTTTCCTAGTGCCCTCATATCTGATGAATAAGATGGTACCTTATATCGTCCCAAATTTATGGCTTTGTGATTGTTGGCTTTTTTCATACCAATGCCCTCTACCACTCTTCATCAGAAGTTGATGGTTAATTTTTCTTCCATATCAATATTTTAACATAAGTTCTCATATGTGGAAACCCAGTGAAGAGTTACTTTGGATAATCGTTACGTTTCATACTTTATTTTTTAAAATTAATTTTTATTATCCCTTTTTATGATGTGGGATTCTATAAAAGAAACTTTAAAGTAGTAATCCATTTATAAGTCTGACGAATTTCGAGGGCGAAATTAATTTTAAGGGGGGGTAGAATGTAACAACCCAAGATTTTATGAGAATTATTCTTTTTAATTTCCTTGATTTCTTGTATTGTATATGACACAAAACTTATCTTGTTCTATACGCAACACCATATACGCAACACTATTCTTGGATTGTGTTACACACAATTTTAAGTTCATTTGATAGTAGTCATTATACGCAACATTGAGTGCATATATATATATATATATTCAATGTATAAATAGAATATGGTTGCATTCTGTTATACTCAATAACAAAGGATTCTTGAACTAAACGCACCCCTGACTTGTCTTACATTATACACAATCGCGACCTTCCACGATAGCTTGTATTGTACGCAATATCGAGTTTCAATAAACCAAGATATGCTATTAAAATAGTAGATAAAATAGCCGTTATGAATATTAATACCCACTTTTTGGAATTTTATAAATTTTATCTTTCAAAATGGACTTCATTTTGGATTCCAAATATCGAAATTATACTAGGGTGAATTTTTGGTATTTTTCGGGGAACTTTCAATTTTTGATGAATAGTGAAAACACTAGGTTACTATTTAAAAACCCAATTTTTATTTAAATAATTACTTATTTTATTTAAATTTATTTTAGGTAAAAGTTGATATATAATCCATATATAAGTTCAATGTAATTCATTTCAGTCATTTTATAATAATTTTAGATATATAAAAATTTTATTGAACTTTTCACCGTCTTTTACCCACATCCTAGGAAAATTTGCAAATTTACATAAAACTTAATTCTATCATTTCTGTGTATGGAATTTTTTAAAATCCGAGATATGTGGTTAATATAAAGGACTAAAATGTGGTTTAATAAGATAAAAACAATTTTTGGTGAATACTACCTTTTTACTTTTATTTAACACGGTTAAAAGTAAATAGGGTAATTAAGGGTAAAAATTATATTATTATTACCATAAAACAAGTCCTAATTATATTGGATAAGTGAAATTAGGCCAAAAATAATATTAGGAATAAAATATTACCCTTTAGGTCCACTTTTATTAGATTAGGACATTTATTATTATTTTATTTAAAAAAGAGTTAAAATAGTTAAAATCAAAGATTAATAACTAAAACATTTTCAATATAGGGTTATACATAATATAAATTCGACTATAAATATTAATTATGAAGATAAAAATATATCCTACCTAATGGTATTTTATTTATAGTTTTTAGACATTAAATACGTTAATTTAGTAATGACACAATTGTGATGGAAAAATTACCTAAATAATGAAATATTAAAATAATTGATATTATAAATACCCAAATAAATGTAATATGAGACTTTTTATGAATTAAAATAATTTTATACTTTAATATGACATGTTATTATTGATATAATTATCTTTTTTATAACTAATCATGAATTTATTATTTTCAAAAAAATCAATTAGAAAATTGTTTACAAATTGACATAAAATAGTTTTTAAAACAAATATTATATTATTAATTGATATTATATTCCTAAAAATCTAAGTATCTGCCAAATGAACTTAATAAGGTTATATATATTAAAATTTATCCACTTGGGGTTTTTTTGTATTGTTATAGTATTTTTATTAACCAAATAGTGTAAGAAAACAAGAAGACACGGTAAAAGTTAAATTATTTAACATAGAGTTAAATCAAAATGATAAGGTTAAAATAGTAAACTAAACATTTCTAAAACCTATTGGTTGAGATTATTTAGACCCATCCCCACTTTAGCTTCGAAATAAATCAATTTTAAGCAATTATTAACCAAATATGACTTTATTATAAAATAATATTTTATGTTTTTTCAAAGATGCCCCTCTCCTCCCTTATAAAAAGGGCACCACTTCCCTCTTCTCTTCACACCCTTTTGTGCCATGAATCCTGGAAAACCCCTTCCAATTACTCTTCTCAACCTCTCTAGTTATATCATAGAGGTTTTCAGTCTTCTCAAAAGTCCAACTCTAGTGCCCTAAGAAGAAGTTTAAAGGAGGTGCATCGAGGAACATGTAATCTCTTCTACCGACTCTTTCAAATTTCTTTCTTCTTCTACTTCCTCTTATTTAGTTTATTCACTATAAATTTAAAACATAAGTATTAATTATATACTGATATGTTATTATAAATATGAAACGACCCTATTTCACCTTCTATCCATCCTATGGAAAACGAAATCATCGCGCGTGTGTACGTACTGAATACCGTCTCCACGCCGTGGTGTAATCTGTTTTCGACCACCAACTTACTTGGATGGGTATAATAGTGTAAATAAATAACTATATATGATTATTTTAAAGTAATATTGATTCTAAAATATTATACAAACACTTCAATACAATTCCACGATCATGGGAATGATATCATCACTCGTGCGTACGTACGGACTACCGTCTCCACGACGTGATGAGATTCATTATCCATGTTAACCATTCATGAATGATTACAAAGTATACATAATGAATAATAATGAAATATATGATATAATAATGATACTATATTTATTTATATATATATATTTATGTCATCTACTTAATTCCATTCAAGTCAATAAGCAAAGGAAAACAGCATTAATGAGTACATACGACCTACTGTCTTCAGGAACGGTGTATTTCATTTCATTCATCTATCTATTATATATGTATATACTGAATATATATGATATATAAATCATGATTTACATTCTGGATGTATGTAAATCATGATATAAGTAATAATAATACAAAGAACAACAAATCGACACATGTACGTTAAATGAAATGATTTTACCCAAAATGCTGCATTAACATGGAATTTATAAAATAACGGGTATTATAAAGTCATAATTGAACCATATATGATATCATAACAATGAATATGATTGTTAAATAAGTCAATAACATTATTTAAATAATCATACAGGAGGTCTGGATACTTACGAAGCATATCAGACATAAGGTAAGGGATAATGTTGCAATCTCAATTGTTTTTTATCTGAGATTACTTATACGTAAGTATTAATGGGGTTATATTTATCATCCATTTACAAGTTTTAAAAAAAACAATTCATGTATTTTTAATCTCCTTTTTACCCATTTTTTACTTTTACTACATAGTATGTACGGAATTTGTTTTGTTTACCTTACGAGGTACTTTTTGACTTTTCCAGAAAAAGTACGAGAAGAATGTTTTTATAACTTATACGGCATGAACATATTTTTACAGTTTCATAACTACTTATTTTCAAGAAGCTTACTATACAAGATGTCAGAATATTTTCAAAAAAATCCTTTTATTTTAATATTACGTTGCATTTTGTGAATAGAAAATGATTTTAAAATAGAAATGATATTTTCATCAAAAATTCATTTCATGTGTTTTATCAAAACTATTTTCCATCTAAGATGACATTATTTAGCATGTTTATGTTTCAAGTATAATGTCTCCATTATTTAAATGGTTTTATTCTTATTTTGATGAATTATATCCATTTGTTTTTTATGGATTATGTCATGATGGTATGATGTTTATGAAACCCATTTTATTCTTTGGGTTATGATAAATGTTTTATGTTTTTGTTGTGGCACAAGTAAGAATGATTTAACTATGAGATGGGTGGGACCTATATCTCCCTACAATGAATTGGGTAAAGATTTATATCTCATGAGATAGACATGGGTATAATGTAAGGTTAATCTGGTTTAGTGTTACCAGACTGAAACGAGGAATGAACTCGATTTAGAAAGGAACTTTGTTCACTAAGATGTTATTGGCAGCAATGCCTTGGCTACTATGGAAATCATATCATGTTATTAATGTTTTTCCACTACTACAAGTTTTATTCCCATTCAATTATATCATGATTGATGTTCCTATATGATATATTCCTTACGTACTTATATGATTTATGTCTTTGCTCAAGATTTTGATGTTTAACCATTATGTTCATGTTTTTATGTTAAAATTTATATGGTTTGTTTTGTTTTCTCCATGCTTACCCTTACTGAGCATTTGAGATCACCCTTTATATGTTTTATTTTCCCCAGGATTTCATGAAAGGTTTTAGTTAAGAATACCAAAAGGTGAATATATTTATGGGAGATGTAGAAGATCATTTACCATGACTAGAAGTTTACGTTCCGAGTTTCCAAAGACACTAAACTATTACGGTCCTTTGGTGTCTGTTAACTGTTATGTATTAAGTATTCCATAAAAGTAATTTAATGTCTATTTATGAAAATCATTGGGTATTTATAATCCAAGTGTTTTTTGCCCAAACCTTCTCTTTATGCGAAAACCCCAGGACCCCTCACCTTGACTCCCCCCGGGGTGCCTCCCTGTAGAGGCGCCCGATTTCCTCTATACTGGGCATGCACACCATGCGATGTTTTCCCGTAAGGCCTTCCAGGCTCTTACAAAGTAACCTCAAGGTCCATTGGGCGGTGTTTCCCTTTTCGTTTCTTTTCTTTATGTTCCTTCGCATAGGCACACTAACAACTATTGATTTTTCGCATAGCAACGCTAATGTGGATCCCTCGATGGTTCTCTCTACGACCCCCTTTACCACGGCCTTACCAATACCTTCCCTCCCATAAGCGGTAGAGGTTGTTGGGCATGTAATCCCTAGGGGTGTGGAGAGAACCCACCTTGTCCGAGCTGTAGGACGTTAAATTTTAAAGAACTTCATCCTCAACACATGACAATAAACTTTGATTTGACCCCGTGCCTCGCATGCAGGGTCCCCCTGGTTCAGAAATTCTTTACACCACTCGTCTCAATGGGAATGGAATATTCCTCACATGTAATGAGATCCTCTTTCTCGGAGTGGCATTTGTCCATGGGGGAAGGGCTGCCTCAGAGCGTAAGCCCCTAGCCTCTCTTGTGGAAGGTAGCACCCATGCACCTCCGTACTTCCCCACTGCCAATGTCAGGGGAGGGTGTGATAGGGAATGGGGAATCTCCTTGGTTCGGTCCCAAATCCCTCTCCCTCTGTGATTTGTCACATCACGGGCCTCCATCCTAGAGTAAGTCCCAGCACCAAGGGCCGCTCAACGCATAATCCCCTCTTCACTTATCACAGACGCACCCGTCGCGACGTGATCGTCTAGTCCCTACTACCTCTTGTTTCTCACACCGAGCATGACTCACATGGGATTAGAGTGAGCATCGACCATGAAATCCTCTTAAGGGACACCTCAGAGCGTAATCCCCATCCCGGTGAACTACGAGGACTTTGATCCATGCTAATGCATGGTACGTAGGTAGCCTCCACGAGGTTCAAGCCCACCACCCGGTCATTCCGACCTCTTCACGTCGGTTCACCAACATTTTGCGCTGCCTCAGAGCGTAAGCCCCAAATTGCCCATCCAATATGACGTTAAACTGTTTGCCTCATCCTTCATGATGTTAAACTGTATACCGTCCCGCATGACGTTAATGTTTATGCCTGAACTATGTGGACTTTGATCCGTGCTAAGGCATGGTAAGTAGGTAGCCTCCACCAGGATTAATCCCATCACTCGGTTGTTCCAACCCTTTAGTTTTGGTTCACCAACCACCATTATGGGCCTCCTCAGAGCTTAAGCCCTATACCCACCATTATGGGCCGCCTTAGAGCATAATCCCCATACCCACCATTATGGGCCGCCTTAGAACCTAAGCCCCATACCCACCATTATGGGCCGCCTCAGAGCATAAGCCCCATACCCACCATTATGGGATGCCTTAGAGCATAATCCCCATATCCATCCATTTTGGGCCACCTCAGAGCGTAGGCCCCGAATTCCCTCGCCCCGCATGACATTAAACTGTATACTTGATCTACATGGACATTGATCATTGCTAAATCATGGTACGTAGGAAGCCTCAACAAGATCTAAGCCCCTTCACTCCATCACCCATCCGGATTTCTACCCGGGCAGCCACATCCTAGTGGGATCATGCCACCTCCTTCCACTCCACAGTATACAGGAAGTCGCCCATGTTATGGCCCTGACATCAATGTTCCCCTAGGGGGTTCTTCAATCTGATCCACTCTCAGTGTTCTGATCTGTCCGATCTGTCCCCGCTGGATGTTAAACTCGCGGCATACCCCGTGTTAAACATGGGAAGCTAAGGAAACCCTCAGATACATGCCTATGGCATGCCAATTCCCTGAGTTCGATGTGGGATGCCACGGGCTTCCGTGCCCTCGATAATCCCTATAATAAGGGAAAGAAGATAGACATGCCAATCCCCCAGTATCAAGACACACCAATGAAATCCCAGCATGTCCATTCTCCTCACCGAAGGTTATTGCCCTGACCAGACCCCTTGGAGCGTCTCAATGGAAGAATCATAATTAACTAGTGTCTATGAAGATATGGAACCGGGAACGAGATTCACAAACCCGTCTTAAATCAATGAGGGAGACCCGGACTAGGTGAAGATATCTGAGGAGGAATCCATGGAATGAAGAACTGAAATCCCATCATCCTAGTTTCGATCAAGGAGCAGACATCCCTGAACAAGGAACGAATGTCGGCCGCCTTTGGAATGAAGGAATGCGGGGCAAGAAGCCGTGCATCCTCCCCTGTGTGACGGATGCACGCGTTCCCTAGCGGAAAGCATCGGAAACAGAAAATGGTGAACCCTACATGAATCTATTCCCCTCAATACAGAGACCGGTAGCATTTGGGGTGTCGGAAGGTTATCATGTCCCCAGGTCTGGGCACCCAGCACGAGGACGTGAAAACCACCAGTGGTTGGGCCGGTTAGGACGTTGAGAACTCCGTTATGCGACGTCATCATTGTCGATCCCTCTTAACGACCACAGAAGGTGGAATGACATTGGTCTATTTGTTGTCGATTCCTTTTCCTTCTAGTGTTAAGGAGTTCATCTCCCTGCTTTCATGAATTAGATCGATGCAACCGGAGCTCGATCACCACCTTCCCACCAGTGCATGGGCAGGGGCAGTATAGACGTGGACACTCCATGTGGTCCCTCCTTTTCATCAATTTATCTGAACGTCGTGACTGTCGGGCGCTCACGCCACCTATCTCCATCAGAGATTATCCAACGGAGGGTGATCAACGAACTTGTGCATAGGTACGAGGAGGAAGGGGTCATCCCGACCAGGTACATGGCTCGTTTGGATCTCGAGGTAGCAATGCCTCACTACCATCGCCGCCCCCGAGGGATGCATAGGGAGCCACCGCGCCCCACCCCTATGTTCAACCATTTCGAGAGCCTATCCCCGGAATGCCTCGACACCTCCCTTACCTATGCCGATGAGGTGGGGGATGTCCGAGTATGCCCGATCGGGGACCCTCTCAAAGGGTTCATGGAAAGGGCCCCCACCAGGCTACGTCGACACCGCCGACCGACTCCCCGAGCCGAAGCACTGACAATCCATGTGCCTGCACCACCGGCTCTAACCCATATGACCCGACGCCAGCGTCGGGAGCGAGCCGAAGAGGATGCCCACCCTAGGGCATCAATGTCCACAACCACTATGGCCCAATCCACTGCTGACTCTTGTCATCAAACCCCCACACACATTGACCAGGGGCAGTTACATGCCCGACCCGGATCGATGCCCTGACCGCCCTAGAGGCAGGTTGGGTCGACTCTCCAGGTCGTTGGCACATGCAATATTCACCGCGTACCAAATTGCGGTAGTGCCATTCACTGTGAAGGCCTACTTCATGACACTATTCTGGAAAGTAAAAGGTCTCCCGTGACAACTACGCTCCGGGTTTGGCTCTTTCTAGCGCTCACTGCGTTGGGTACGGTGCCACTTCCCCTACTGTTGGTAGCGTGTATGGAGCCATTGCATATCCGGTTACTCACCCACATGGAGGTCCTCCCCATGTCGCTTTCGACATCTGACATGGTGCTCCTCTCACCCCGGCCTTCAGTCCTCTTGTCCCCTGTATTATTGCGGCCAGAGGACTCCATGACGGGAATCAGCCTTGCCCTGAGGAGTCACCCAGGGGCAGGAAGGCAGGACATCGCCGCCGCAAGAGAAATGCCAGGGAAGGCCAGATTAAAATCAGACCATTCCATTTCTTGGAGTTTGAGGTGGAGTACGACTCGATGATGGAGCCCTCCCCCAGTCCTACGAGTCAAGGTCTGGGATAGGGACACGACACATCAGCCTCGTACTCCCTGAATGTGAGATCAGTATGATCCCCACCTCCCTCCGAAGGTATATCCCGGAGGATGAGGACTTTACATACCCCCAGGGATCAAACTTGCAGTAACCATTGGCCTTTTCAGAAGCACATTCCACCTCAGTCAGAGAGGGTGGAGAACTTTTCTGGGGACCGACGGAAGTGTGACGATATGGCACACACTCAGCAAGCGCCGACACTATGAAAGGAGGCCCGTTCACCAGCCCATCCTATCGTGACGTGACAGTCAGGACATTGTATCCCCTGTAGGAAGACATAGGACACGGCGGCCAGTCGGCTTGCTCGTCGTATTCCCCGCCCACCAAGACATTGACCCAGCAGCCTTCCTCGATACCGCTACCAGTTCCCCAGCCATTCTCGGTTGATGAGAGGGGCTAGAAAGGGTCAGATCCTGAACCTATGTCGTGGATCTTCTAGACCGTCCTCGCAGCATGCCACTTCCCTGAGAAGTTTTGGCTGGTTGCATGATCAGATTTTGATATACCAAAATCACTCACCCCAGGAGAGTTTGAATGTTTCCGCCAGACTCTCTGGGTGACTCACTCTTGTCTTAGCCATCAGCAAGTGCCCTACCTCGGGAGCCAAGCACACCTCGAGAATATCGATGAGCAGTGTCTTCGGGACGACCTGGCCACACTCCCCGCGGTTTAGCACCCCGAGTCACTTGGCCTCCACAGGGCCCTCCAACAACAATGCGTCCATAGTTTTGAAGTACTCTGCAAAGTTATCGAAGAAGCCACCCCCCCCCCCCCCACATGCACGTCTGTGTGTGAGGGAAATACGCTTCTCTTCTTTTCAGTATGATTCGATGGTAGCCCGACCAATCGAGCGGTATTGAGGGCATGCCCCTGAGGGCAGAAATGGTCAATATGGCCGACCTATCAGGAGAGGGTTACTATTTGGAACATCTCCATGGTGACTCACCCCCTGAGGACAGGCCGCTACTGGACCTATATGGGAGGATTACTTTCCCACAGAGAAACCTCCTAGGTCTCCCCACACCCACTGAGGCATTAACACTGAGCCCAAACATCGGAAAGGGTAAGGAACACGTCAAGGTTGTCAAGATCGTTGAACCATCTGCCTCAGTGCAGAAGGAAGAGAAAGACCCTGATAAGGCCACACAGTGACAATATCCTGTTGAGAAAAAGAGGTCGGTCGATGAGATTCGGTCTGAATGCATTGCAGAGTGGCGACCTGATTACGGTGATCCTAGGTCAGGACAACAGGGGAAGGAACGACTACCCTCAACGAGATTCTCCCATGAAACCGTGATCATGCCATGTTCACCGAGTGAAGAGAGGTCAGAGATCATGGAAATAGGGAGCAATATGTTTCTCCAAACCCTCTGGAGCAGCGTGATCACCAAAGAGACCCCACTCGGGTTTTCCTACTGCCCCAGGAGTTGCTCCACCAGCCGCCCCGCGAGCTGTTGAGCATGACTAATGGATTGAAGGGCCCGACAATGTGCTTGTGGTTAGGGATCCCCGTCATTATAGGAACCCACATCCAGACGATCCGATGTCAGAACTCATCACCCGGTTAGAGGCTTTGGAAACTCGACAGGTGGCAATCCCCCTGGATGGAAAGCCACACCCAGCATGGGTGGATGATATGCCAACACCTCCGGGATTTGGGAACCCCACTATTACCCCCTTTAACAGGACAAGAAACCTTCCACATCACCTGGCCCACTTAAACTTGAGGTGTGGGCCTATGTTAGGAACTTTGGTGCAGTAGGAGGCCGCCAAGCTCTGTTGCTTTCTTCAGACACTAGAAGGGACATCATTCGTCTGGTACAGCCAGCTCCCTGTCAGATCTGTGACTATATGGGAGGACCTTCGCAGGCAATTCCTCTACCTGTTTAGTTCCAAAACCCGGAATTCGAACAACGCAGACCTCTTTAGGTGCATGCAAAGGCCCGATGTGTGAGTCGCGGACTTCATCGCCCGGTGGAAGGGTCTCACATACTTCCATGACATGCCATTAACTCATAAGAAGTTACTGGAAATGTGAATAGGGAATGTCAAGGTAGAGGTGGTTCCTTCTCTGATCACTTAGAATTACCCCGGAGGGTTCTGGGACTTCTCAGACAAGGCTCAGCGCCTCAAAGAGGCCCTGCAACATGCCAGCCAGGCACGCACGCCACCTCCTGTAATCCCTACAAGGAGAGGTTCCACAGCCAAGCCTGCAGTTGTGGCCCAGATAGAGGCCCCCATTCAGCTAGAGTTACTACCAGTGAGGCCAGATCTGTAGCCCCATAGGGATACACCCCCACTGGCAAAGCCTCCGGCCCAGCAACGACCGCCTCAAAATCGGCAAGTGCCTCCGCGTAACGCACCACCACTGACTAGGTGAGATTATCAGGTTCCGTCTCCTCGGCATGCTCTTCTAGACCCTCGTCAGGGCCAGCCTTCAAGAGCACCATTTCCGAAAAGAAGGTATCAGACCTACTCATTTGATGAGGCTCAGGTCCCTGGTTACTTCCGTAGTGCTTTGGAGAAGAGAATTGTGCGGCTGCCTGACTGTCAGAAGCCAGAAGAGGCACATCTCACTGATCACCCCAACTACTGCCCTTATCACCGGACCCTTGGGGTACACCATCCAGTGATGCTACTTGTTCAAGGACTGGATCCAAGACCATATTGACAAAAATATAGTCAGGTTGGGCCCAGCCTCGACACAAGTAGCACGTGTCGTTGTGAGATTAGAGGGCGGTAGCAGCGATGGGGATGAATGGAAGCAGGTTTTCGACCGTGGCTCCAGGAAGTATAACGACAGGATGGCCTGCAAGACGGTTGCCCATGTGCATGGCATCATCCAAGAAAGCCTAAATTAGCCAGTTCCCTCAGAATATGTGGTTGCTACCTCGAAATTTTCATCCCAGCCTGCCTCTTCCTAGAAGAGAAAGTGGAGGAGACGCAGGAAAAAGAACACGCCCTTCCAATGTCATTGTCATCCTATACTCTCGGCGACTTCATGCCCCCAGAAATGGGGATCCCTCCGAGACTCCGCCCGAAAATGGATGACTCCTCGAGTGATAGTCTGGGGTTCAATTTGTTTAACACCGTAGAGTTGTTTAATCCCTTTTTGACTCTTGATAATGAGGGATGCTAGGTGGACCTTCCCAATGTCCCCAGCCACCACCAACTTCGGCGGAGCCGTGGCTACATGAATCGCCGGGGCATGACAGTTGGAACTCGATCCAGTCCATGCATTCCATTGAGACCAAGAAACAGGCCCAATATAGAGCTCAGCACACTCGTCCCATTTATCCGATGTTGACGGGTTCGTCTCTGCCACCGTTTGTGTTGCTAGATCAGGCGGAACCACCTTGGCCATGCCGTAACCAGCTCCTCCCTGCTACCAGCCGACCCCAGCCTTCCAGTCCCAATCTGGCAGCCACTCTTTGGGCATCGACTAGTGAACAGCAAGACATGCCTAGTACCAGTCATCCACCAGTCCCGCCGGCAGGGCCAGTCATGCCTCCAATCGCAGAGCGGCCTCCTGTATGCCGAGGCTCGCGTTTGGCCCAGAAGTATGATGTTATGAAGCACCTGGACGACATTCCTGCAAGTATTTCTATCCATGAGGCTCTTTTCCTGCCATCCTAAATGCGTGAGGTGATTGCCAAGGCCCAAAAGATCCCCCTCCAGTTTGAGACGAAGGTAACAGCTACAAAAGCCTTGCACACTTAGAATATTGAAAACATTGAATGTCAGGCGGTTATCTCATTATCCGGTGATGATGAAGACCCTCCCATACATGGGCTCATTCTCTTAAAGTACATCACTAGCCAGTTCAATGGTGTAGAAGTCTGCCGCTGTCTCATTGACACGGGTCCTGGGATTAATCTAATCCCAACTCAGACACTATGGAAGTTGGGACTCTCTGAGGATGATTTAACTCCCTCCGACCTCAGGATCCAGGGATACGACTGGACTGAGAAAACTACAGTCGGAAACATTCTCTTGAAGACCCAGTTCGGTGGCCTAATTTACACCACCAAATTCATGGTTGTCTCCCAGGACACCACCTACAATGTGTTGTTGGGTAGTTCATGGCTCCACCTTCACGTGGCAGTCCCCTCATCATATCACCAATGCCTAAAATACTCCCATAATGTTCGAGTAGGCGTGCTCCCAAGAGATGCGTTTCCTTTTGCCTCTTGTAAAGCCCGTTATCTGGATGCCGACTATTACAAGAGAAAGGATAATTATATTCTGGCAGGTGAGGTTGAGCCTTCCACTGTCACAAGTGATCCCTGGGTAGGTTTGGATGGCTCCTACGTCTTCCCAATCCATCAGTTGGAGGCCACAACCCTCGAAACGGGGAAATGTTTTGTGGTTTCGGGTATAAGAGGAAGGCATATTCTTGGGTCCAGGTGATGCTGAAAAATCACCTCATAATCCTCCACCAACCAAGCTAAGGGGATTCCCAATCCTCATACCACTATACAGGATCGGGATGTCAGGCTCCTGGCAACAGTATTGTGTCACACATGTCTCATCCATTGGGATGGAATTAACCGGCTCAAGACGACGCGCCACTACTGCTTTGATGTCATCAATCATGGCCCCTTGGGCCGAAGACCAGATGGTATTGGATTGACAGCCTTCATCGCTATTGTCTCAGTGGCATGTGAGTCTCCTGATACGATGACCACTACCACCCAAGCCAGCACCAACTTCCCATCAGGGTCTGGTAGCCCTGAAACGACTCCCCCTCAGAATATCCCTCCAAAAGTGGAGAAGAAGATATGGAGGATACTCCCCCTGCCTTTGAAGAAGGAATCTCTACCAAGGTCGACGAATTAGTGTAGGTGAACCTCCTTAGCAAGGCGGACCCAAGACCCATGTTGGTCAGTGCGACCATGTCCCTTGAGGAGTAGCAACAGTACGTTGACTTTCTTAAACAACACTGTGATGTGTTCTCTTGGAGTTAGGATGAGATTCCAATACTAGATCCTCATGTAGCCATCCACCACCTTGGCCTTCCAGCAAACCATCGTGGGTTCAAGCAGCCTCCCAGAAAGATGCACCCTTCTCACGGTGCCATGGTTGAGGCCGATGTTGACAAGCTTATCAAAGTCAACTTCATCAAGGATGTTCAGTACCCTCGGTGGATAGCCAACATTGTGCGAGTTAGGAAGAAGAACGGACATATCAGGGTCTGTATCGACTTCTGCGATCTTAACTGCCACTTTCCAAAGGATGATTTTCCCATTCTAGTGAAAGAGTTGTTGGTTGATTCCACAACTGGGTTCCAATCCCTCTCCTTCATGGATGGGTATTCTGGGTACAACTAGATCCAAATGGCCCTCGAGGATGAAGATTTCACTAACTTCAGGGCCCCCCAAGGTACTTTATGATACCAGGTTATGACCTTCGGCCAGAAGAATACAGGTGACACCTATCAGTGGGCCATGCATCACATATTCAAGCCAATACTCGGGACTTTTATGAAATGATATGTGGATGATCTAGTGGTCAAATCTCGCTAGCACCAGGACCATCTCAAGGACCTTGAGAAACTGTTCAGCTTCATCCGTTCCCGCCACCTGAAGATGAACCCCTTGAATTGTGCCATCGAGGTAACCACTGTAACATTTCTTGGCGTTGTTTTCAGGTACCGAGGAATTGAGATCAACCTGGAGAAGATCAATTCCATCGGACAGATGCCTTCCTCGAGCAATATTCGGGAACTTCGAGGTCTCCAAGGCCACTTAGAATACATATGCTGATTCATTGCAAATCTGGTGGGCAAGTGTAAGCCCTTTTCCCGGCTCATGAAGAAAGGCACCACCTATGAATGCGATAAAGACTGTTAGACCGCCTTCAAGGAAATAATATAGTATCTGCTCCAACCTCCGGTCTTGATGCCACCTGTTTCTGGGGAGGCACTGGTCCTTTATGTGACCGCCCTGGAACGGTTCCTCGGTGCACTTCTCACCTAGAAGAACAACGAGGGAATAGAGAACATCCTCCACTACCTCATCTGCATGGTCCTCAATACAGAAATTAGAAATTCTCCCATTTATATGAGCTGCCTGGAGCCCGTATTTTATGTATAGGAATTGCGGCACTACTTGAATTACCACGAGGTAAAACTGGTCTCTCTGGTAGACTCGTTGAAATACTTAATTATCCGACCTTTGTTGACTGGACAACTAGCGCAGTGGGCGGTGATCCTCCAGCAGTTTGACATCAGGTTTGTACCTTAGAAGGATATCAAAGGACAGACATTGGTAGAATTTTTAGCTGCTCACCCAACCTCCACAGATCAGCCACTGGACCTAGGTTTTCCTGATGAGGTAATCCTCTCAGTCGATCATGTCATCCCATGCAGGCAGATGCACTTTGATGGTGCCTCCCGGATCCCCACTTATAGGAGACTCAATGATCCCAGGCTCAAAAGAGTGGGCCTGGGTATCATCTTCATCACCCCGGAGCAAGACATCCTG
Source organism: Viscum album (assembly GCA_963277665.1). Lineage (NCBI taxonomy): Eukaryota > Viridiplantae > Streptophyta > Magnoliopsida > Santalales > Viscaceae > Viscum > Viscum album. The sequence continues at coordinate 511,843,765 of OY728134.1, forward strand.
CCATATTTGTTTCTATTGTCCGAGGGATGCACCAACAATGAGGCTGAATATCATGCCCTCATCACTAGCCTCGAGCTGGCCCTCTAGATCAACGTGCCCCATCTGCATGTGAAAGGGGACTCTGAGCTGGTCATCAGGCAGGTCAATGGTGACTATGTGGTCAAAAATATGGACCCGTTCTATTGCTGGAGTGAACCCTCTATCTAATGGATTAGTTCCTATCTTGGTCGGAAGTCGTTCATATTCCCCGGTGGTAGAACAGTCGAGAAGATGCATTGGCCAGCCTGGTTGCGTCACTTGTAGAGCCTGAACAAGACGATCAGATTATCCACGTAGCGCACTGGAGAGTCATTCCTCCCGTTACCCCGAAGGACGATCGTGGCCCGCAGGTGAACCATCTTACCGCTGCTGCCCCTACACTAGGAGCCCTGTGTACTTCAGACCAGGTGAACGAAATAGTTGCTGATTGGAGCACACCCTTGGTTGAATACCTCCAACGTGGTAATCTTCCATTAGACTGGGGTGTTCCCAAGCGAATCTGATGCCACGCGCTGCATTTTACCCTTTAGAGCGGTCCCAGCCTTAAGCAGATACTTTACAGACGTGGATTTGATGGAGTTCTCCTCTATTTCCTTCAAGGATTTGAGATCTCTCAGGTCATGCAAGTGGTTCATGCTGGTTCCTATGGCGCCCATCAGGCTGGGTCGAGGTTGTATCAACAGATATGGAGGCTGGGGTACTTCTGGACCACCATGATCTACGATTTTATTGAGTTTTCAAAGAGGTTTCATGCGTGCCAATTTCATGAAAACATTGTGCATCGGCCACCGGAGCCCCTCCACACTACCAAGTATTATTAGCCCATTGTAGTCTGGGGGTTGAATGTCGTAGGACCTTACCCACCAGTGACGGCTCGCCAATTCCAGTTCATTACGACCGCTATGGATTTCTTTTCCAAGTGGGCAGAGGCAATTCCGCTTAAGGAAGTCAAAGCCCATTCTATCACTGACTTCGTGAGTTCCAACATCATCTATCAATTTGGAGGTCCTCACACTATCCTCATGGATAATAGAACCAACTTCTGAGTAGCCAAGCTGATGAAATTGTACACCAAGTACAACATTCGCTCCAACCATACCTCCCGCTATCACGCACAGGTGAATGGACAGATTGTGTCATTTAACAAAACCCTATCTAACATTCTGCAAAAAATGGTTGGTTAGAAAAAGAAAAGTTGGCTGGACAAGCTCCCCAACCCTCTCTGGGATTATCGGACGATGACTCGTAATTCCACCTAGGTGACCCTGTATTCCCTAGTGTACGGAGCTGAGTCCATCCGGCCCATCGAGATTCAGTTTCCCTCATTGCGCACGGTGGTCTACGACCAACAAGTGCAAGATAGAGTTTCCGAAATCCGTCTAGCAGAATTAGAAGCGTTGGATGAGAATAGGCTTCATGATTTGCACAACCTGGAAAGGCATCAGAGCAGGATGGGTTGGGATTTCAACAAGAAGGTTCACCTCCGCTATTTCCTAATAGGTGACATGGTACTAGCCCTCAGGGTGCCAATTATTCCCGGCAGGAAACCACCCACGTTGGAGCCCAAATGGGAGTGTCCTTTCATCAACTATAAGGTCTATCCCAATGGTGCGTACTCCCTGGTGACTATGGATCATGAGCATTTCATTCCTCCCACCAACGACAAGTTCCTCAAGTAGTATTTTTCCTGACCCTATGGGGTCCCCCATGACCTTAAACTGGATAACAGCCCCACATGAACCTAAACTGCACCCGGTCCTACATGACCCAAAACTACATTTGGTCCAGCACGACCTTAAACTACACTTGGCCCTACATATGTGCCCCTTTGGTCCAAGTTCTAAGACCTTAAACTAGGATCCTTGTGGTCCAGCATGACCATAAAATGTATTCTCTTCCTCACTGCAAGATGTTAAACTGAAAGCTGGTTAGGCCTTCATAACTGAGGCCCAGCCTTAGGAACTTTGGCCTTCTCATCCCCTTAGCCCCTGTCCTTACCCAGAGTGTGCGGTGTGGTGTGGTATTATGTCCTCATTCATGATGGGTTACCTGCCACGCCATACACATTCCTGGATGAAATGACTCTCATCATCCTACATGACGTTAAACTATGCTTCTAGAACTACGTGTGGCTTCATTACCATCTTTATGGGATACGTAAGAACACCTGAACGTTTAGGTTTTAGGTCTAGCCCCATCCCTTAGGAGATCCCACGATCTCCCAGTCACCTCATTCTCTTGGCCTGTCCCTCCCCGCAGGGGGATATATAGGTGTTTTATAGGGTTTTTGGCACCATGCCCCCTTCTCCCAGGAATTCTCCATCTTTCGGACACTCTCAAACTGAGCCCTTCGACCCTTTCCAGTGGTCTGCTAATGTGCTCAGAGTAATCTGGTCTAGGACCTAGAGTGTCAGATTCCACTTAGGAAAGTTTTTTTCCACTTTTCAAGCTTCGTTCTCCCTTTCATTTGGGCCCCCGTTATCTTTCACACCCGGAGGGACCCCCAAGAATGGCTTGGATAAAACGCATAAGGGCTCTCCTACCATCACCGTCCAATGCCCCCAAGGGTTTTAGACAAAAAATTGATACAAATACCGCATTGCGAACATGGTCAGCGGTCGATGCTCATTTCTTTGTCCCCATTTTAGGCTAACACGATAGGATGCTGTGTTGCGAACATGGTCAATAGTAGTCCTCAGTCATCACGCCGACTCCTTTAGGCCCTGAATGTTGGTTGCATGATTCACATTATGTTCCACACCATCGTGTCAAGGTGGAATCTCGACACTCCTTGCACTAACCCTCAATGCACCTCCACATGTTAGGCGGACAATGCTATGAGACGAAGTCTCTCAGGGCTCCCGCGATCTGAGGGCCAAGGTTATATGCTTGGGTTTTCTCTAAGGATCATGCACATCTTGACCCTCATCCCCATGGGAAACGAGCAGTCGCCCAAACATTGCGTTTCAGGCCCAACTCAACTAGAAGCTAGTACCTCCTACCCCCCCCCCCTAATTGTTGGACCCTTGTCAGCTCTTTGGCACATGGCTCCTAACCCAGAATTGCGCGCGGTGACAGTAGGAGGATATTCCATCATCTACATCGGGTGCACCTTATCGCATCGTGCATGTTCCCCTAGTTCCAAGCCATATGACCTTAAATTTGGCTCATTGGTCCTACCACACGCCCATAAACTATGATAATATCATCCCGGCCACACGACAAAAAATGGAAATTCATTGTGGTGACCTCCCCATAGGGGAAATCACATTGGGTATCGGTCCATTACCATACCATTTGTCAATGCCTATATACGGCTTGATTATTGTGGTGATATTCAGAGTTTCTACCCTAGGCCGGTCATTCCACGAATGAAAAACCATTCACCTTCAAGAACAAAACAAGACATATCAAATACCACTTATTTTGGTGCTAGGGCTAGACCAGCAAACCTCTTTCATCCTTTTCACGAGTTTCGTGATGTGTCGTGCCACCCTTCTAGATCCACATACAACTTGATCCCCATTCTCATGGGGTACGTAGAAACGCCCATACCTCACGTCTAAGGGTCCAGCTTAGGGTCCTCTAATTCATCGTGTATGTCCTGGCTTTGGAACCTTGACCACGGGGCCGCGTGGCGTGGTGAGTAGGACTATTACCTCATTCACCTCAGGTTTGCGATAGCCACATCACGTGCACCCTGTTATGAGAATTATCCCTCCTATTTCTTGTCCCGCATGATGTTAGAAGGATCCCCCAAGAACTACGTATGGCTTGATTCTCATCCTTATGAGATACGTAGGAGCGCCTGGGTACTTCCCCACAGGCCGAACCTAACTTTCATGTTCGGTCCCTTGACCTAAACATGTCTCCAAGGAGCACATGGTAAGCTGGAGCTCACCCCCATTCATGTCAGGTTTCACAACCACTTTACCATGTGTCCCCCACATCTCTTACTCTTTTGGTCCGAGTTGTAAGTCCTTAAACTATGATACTTTTCTAGAACTATGTGTGGCTTGATTCTCATCCTTATGAGATACGTAGGAATGCCTGGACATTTCACCTTGGGTCCAGCCCCAAGGATTACCAAATATCATCCCTCCTCACTATCGCCCCCTTGTCCTAGCTTCTTGGGGAGTTGTGTAATTGTGACATTTACCCCGAATAAGTTTAGGATGACCCATAGTGATGTTGGGAAGCAACATTTCTCTCACAAGAGAGGTCCTGTATGGAAATTGGGATGATCCGTGACCAGATTAATACGTCTGCCTAATGTGCCTCCACCACGGCGGAGAAATTTTGGGAGTGTTGGATTCTGTTCGAACAAACCACCACTCCTATTTCCACTCATTGTGTTCCCCCTTTATTTGGATCTTCATCCTCTTTCAGGTTTGATAGGACCACCTAACGGTATGGATTCTAGATCTGTGGTCCGAATATTTTAACAATATGGATGATAGAACTTTGGTCCACCTATTGTAATAATATGAATGATTGAGCTATGGTCTGCCTGCTATCCTAGGCCAATGTTCTGGAAGAATAGTCATGTTTGATGGTACCCCCTAACAATATGGATTCTAGAACTATGGTCCGCCTACTGTAACAATATGGATGATAGACCTTTGGTCCACCCATTGTAACAATATGGTTGATTGACCTATTGCCTGCCTGCTGTCCTGGGCCAACGTTCTGGAAGACTGCTCGGCGATATTTGAGTTAGGCCCCGTGTGGCAAACATGGTCAGTGGTTAGCCCTCATTTTTTGTCCCCATTTCAAGCCAATGCGATATGGATGTTGTGTTTCCGCCATAGTTAACAGTTATCCTCCATCGTCGTGCCCACCCATAGTGTTCTGAATTTGGGTAACGTGATTCACCTTATTCATCTATCTATGTTCAGATGGATTTCAATGCCCCGACATTGCCCCTCTTGTGTGTGAGGACACATTTAGAAGATGATATATCAATCAGTCTGAGGTCCCCTCCTCAGAAGTCCAGACCCGATTTCGGATGCTTGAAGCTTGGTTGATGCCCCACAGTCAAAAGAAATGATAACACGGGCATCCTTTGTTTCTCAAATTGGGTGAAACCCACATGAGCTTAGTGGTGAGTTGTTATTCATTTCAGGATTATGCTTGATCATATTAAACCAAATATATAGAAAAATAGATTGGTCCACACATAGGATCAAAATATTGACCAGTGAAAGAAAAAAGTTCATGGGATGGACAAAATAGAGCCCTTAAGGATCAGCGTGCAGGATTGATCTTTTCAATGCTGCTACCCTTTGGATGGTAGACTCCATGACTACTTCTCACTCCCTGACGACTCTATATTCATCATCAGCCACAGAGCGCTGTTCGCCAACCCTAGCTTCTACTTCCACCTGTTCGGTTTAAAGTACAGTCATCTGGTGAATTGCCTCGATCAGTTGTTCTTAGGTGTCAGCCAGCTGGGCGGTCAATTTATCCACGAGCTCAGATCATGTTGTGATGAAGACCTCCTTATCTACTGCCTTCCCATCGAGGTGCCAGACATCTTGCTCCGCACTTATGAATGCTCGGGTTCTCACTGATATGTCCCGACACTGGGCAATGTCGGTGCGCTGACTGCTCTCATGTATCTTATCTTCCATGTAATCATGGACCGTCAGATGAAGGCGTTGAGTGTCAGCCCCCCCCCCCAGCACACAGGAAGTGCAGCCAGGTCTGGAGTGATCCCATCCGCCTCATCCAATATGCCTGAGGTTTCCTGAGAAATTGCTGAATACACATCCACCCTTTGTGTCGTGTCATCCAGCTCTCCTCGGCTTCTTCTGAGTCTAAATCGTCTATCTCCTCGGGATCAGCAGGCCAGTATGTAGTAAAGGTAGCCCTCAGGTCAGCAGCAGGGTCTTCCTCAGGGATTCTTCCACAAGGAATAGGATCCTTGATGTCTAGGCGACCTTCCTCTCTCGCCCCAGCAACAGCGGTGCCACCGTCAACTTCCGGACATGTTCCAATGGCATCACTGCTGATGTCCGCTGACCCTTGCTCACCAATTTCTAGGGCCGACTCAATTTGGGAGGTATTTTTTGGAGGGGGTTGTATGTCCACCACTAGTCCACTCATGGACAGCCCGAGCTCAGTAGCCTGGCGAGCCTCCAACGCTGAGATCACTATATGAGGAGCATCCTGATTAGTTGAGTTTTCTGACAGTAATCCCCAGTTGCGAAGTAGGGGACATACAGGAGCCAAGAGTGTCAGCCTCCAGTGTGTTGGCCACTACAGGTGCGATCGTGGAAGGAGACCCCTCTGCACTTGTTAGTATGATAATGGGCATCCGAGCCCCATCCTGTCCCACCGGCGCTTCTCCTCCTTCCTCTATTGCGGATTCATGATCAGCACCTATTTGTTCCTGAGTGAGATAGAGAAATGGATTAGAAATTGCAGAAGAGAATGGACGAAGAAGGAAGATGAATAAGGATACAGACAGACCTTGAGTATCTCGGTTATGTCAAGATCAGAGCAGAAAATTTCTCCACTCTCCGAGAGACTCCCCTGGTAGGCTGCCCCCTGCGACCCCTCACCTTCGGGTTCCCCTTCACCTTCACCTTCTCCTTCATCTTCTCCTTCAACTTCATCTTCACCTATTTCCTCCTCCCCATTTGACTCCTCATCACTGTCGCCTTCTCCCGGCGGCATCACTTCCGGATCATGCTCTTGGCCGAGAATCACTATTACCAAGAAAGGTAGCTCCGCGCACCGATCCCTATTAGCGTGCGTATGTGTCCAAAACCATTAGATATTCATGCTGCCGATGGAAGTCTACCTAGTCGATAACTTGAATGAGCCCGACCTCTTGCAGCTGGACCCCATCCTGCATTATCTTCTACCAGATGACTTCAATGCTCATTAATTGTCGTATGGTCAACTAGGACGACCACAAGTCTAGGAAAATTGCATCTTGGGAAGGTTCAATCAGGTATCTTATCTGGTTCCCGGTAATCTCTCTGGCCACCTCGTTTGACCCCCTCTAGGCAACGAGGTCGCAGGGACACCATGCGATGTCTCCGGTACTGAGGTCTCGGCCTGCGCATGCCTCGCTGCCTGACGCACCCCTGGTTACCCCCTCTTATCAGCACCTTTCCTGCTCCCCCGTCACCCAGTTTCCACTTGGGTAGTCTCTAGTTGCCGCACTCTCTTCCGTAAAATCCCCTCAGGGTACGTGATGGTCCAATGTTCGGCATACTCGGTTGATAATCTAGCCTAGACTCCAGCGGGAGAAGGGAAATGATGTCACCAGTGCCGTAGGTGGTGAACAACAACCACGTCTGGAAAAGGTCGCATGGATTCTTCTCCTCCCGGATGTCCATGAATACCTTCTTCAGCATTAGCTGGAGGCACCCAAACTGGCTGGCAATGTGGGATGGCATATAAGGCTCACAGATGATCTTCCTGTCAACCCGAGCTACAATCACCCCGCCTTGGATGCTCTAGAAGTATTATTGCTGCTCCAGTGAGCCTTTCTGTTATCCACCATCTGGCCGACAGGGGTGGGGAACGTACTAAAGTTGAAATTGGAGTGGTTACCAATTCAGATCCTTACGCCCTCTTCGTTGAGCATCATCGGTGCAACCCCATCAATATTCAGGAGAGATGGCCGTAGTTCATTGCTCGGAGGACGAATGATGTTTGGGAAGGTGTATCTACCAAGATGAGCCACCTCCCAGCCCTGAAAGATATGGAAGGTTCCACACACCCTCTGAGGTGACCGCCCACTGGATATGCATCCCAGAATGGCATAAAACCTAGCCAACACGGGGACCCCCAGATTGAACCTTTTGTTGGCAGCCATAGTGCCGGCCATCTCCAGTGTTGCTGGACGGATGCCCATTATTGTGTCCCGCACCTGAAGGAGTCACCCGCTCAGGAAGGTGGTGAGGAACCCGACATATCGGACGTTTGGGTCTCAGGCCTGAATGATGCGATAACCCCATGATTGGAATTGGCCAACCTCCAGGGTCCTGTAATACAATCCATTCTTGCTCCTTTGAGCAGCGGTTGGGCACCATTTTCCCCTCCCCAGCATCTTGACAGGCGGGTCCTTCTATAGGAACTGGATGAACCAGTCTTTGTAGGCAATTTCCTTCAAGAATTCCTTGACCACCATCCTCTCTTTGGCCAGCTCCAACAGGTGCCACGTCAGTATGGGGGTTAGTGACTTATCATCCCAGGTGTTCATTGGAGGGGTGAACTCGTCTTATTGATAGCCCTATAGTGGGATACCTCCGACGCAGTGAACTTCCAAGAGGCTGATACCAACATCCCTGTGGCGAAGATGGAATGTGTTGGTGTCAGGGGACCATTGGGTAAACAGCTCCGGCCCGAGTTCGGGTTGACGGTAGATGTGGAATTGTGACGTCCACATAGCCTCAAATAGACCATTGTGCCACATCTCGTCCCCGAATTGGTCACACGTATGGCGAACCCAGTACGCCCAGGCCCACTCACTGGTGAAGTTTCCCCCGGACCGTAAGTCCCAATCTTGCATCCAGCACTTAGTGACATCTGTGAATCTCTGACGGAATGTGCTCGCATAAAGGGCTGGGGAGATCTCCACAACAGGATCACCACCATCAATGGTCATGTTCCTCGGGTTCAGGACATAGACATCCATGTATTTGGTCTCACTTATAGGATGACCATTATTGGTGATGTTGTAATATAGAAGGTTGTCCTCCCGGGTCACCCATGACCGCGATGTGTCCACCTCAAAGCCCGACAGTGGGACCTCCTCCAGGATGCCGAAGTTCCAGAGCGGGAGGTTGTTGGTTAGTGGATACTCTTTCTGGGAAGCGGTCAGCAGGTTAAACAAAGTGTGGTTATCGGAAACAACCACAATGGCACCATAAACCTCCTTGTTCGCCGCTATTTCAGCTCTACGAGTGGCGGCTTCCCCCTCATCGACTGGGTTCGTATCCATCTTGAATGTTTTGAGAGTTACGCAAAATCCGGATGAGGTGCGTAGAATCGGAGAGAGTGGCGTGAAATTTGGGTCTTCAGCACACATTCCAGAATTTAGGCGTGAAATCATAGCACTGGGCTTGGAATATCTCGATTTTGCATGTAAATGCGGCCAGAATTCGGAAGGAATTACGCGCTAACACCGCGTGTTTTTTCCGCCGTCGCCAAGGAAATTTCACGCATGAGAGCTCAGAGCCTATCACGTGGAAAAGGTTGAGGATGGAACATGGGACCCATCACCCCTTTTTATAGCTTAGGTTGGGGTTCCACGACGAGCAGAAAGAGAATTCCGCGACGACCCGGTGTTTTGCATGCCCTGTTTGGCTTTTGCGTGCAATGTGACCATGAAATCGACCACTTCAGCATTTCGGTGATTCCCTCATAATCCGATCATTATGACCTCTCAACGATTCAATTACAAGGGGGAATTTGTATTGTCACACCCTAACCCGTGAGTATAGGTTTATTTAATTATTTTCAGCCTTAAATAAAGTTTTCTGTTGTTCGGGTGTGTCCCAGATGAATTGTTTCATTGAGTTATGTTAAAACGTGGGCTCTTTAGTGTCGACGTCATCAGGCGCATGGGCGGAGCAGAAATTTGGAAGCCGCACGACATCGCCTGGACACCTGCGCGTCCTGTTGTCTTCGAATATCTTAAATAAAAAGTTTCTATATTCGAAGCTCACGTGAATTTTCGTGTCGTCTAAATTTTTTTGTGTTAAGAAAATTGCTCGTTTTGCATTCGACGTTGTTGGGCGCGCGAGCGGAACTCAGTTTGGAAAGCCTGCATAGCCCCATCCAGGTAACTACGCTTCTCATTGTCTTTAAAAGATTGAAATAAAAAGATATTATATTTAAAACATGCATTATTTTTTGTGTTTATATTTTTTTTATCATGTTAAGAATTAATAATTATTAAAATGATATGGACACTTTTATTGTTTCTTCTTATCGCTATGATGATTAGGATTTATTATTATTATTATAATTTTTATTATTATAACCACTATTATTATTCCGATATTAGAATTTTTTGTTATTATTTTTATGTATTTATTTATCATTGTTATTATTTTTGTTTTATCTTTCCTTTTTTTCTTCATTCCTTTTTTATAGGGTTTCAACATTTTTTTGGTTCTCCCTCTCTCTCATAGCCCTCATGTCCTTCCACGCGGTGCACCCATTCGAAACCCCGCACCATACTCAACCTCATGCCCGCCTACCACCGATGCCCTCCCTCTTCCCGGTAGCAGCCTCCGGCCTTGGCCACCTCTATCACAACAGCTACGCAGCCCCCATCTGGCATGACCCCATCCCCCTAGTGTGTTCTCCACCCGCTCTGGTGCTCCTCCCCTACGCGCTCCACCTGGCCGCACCCATTCTAGCAACTTCCATCTGCTTCACCCAACCAGTTCCGACCACCACCTCTTGTCTGGATGACCTGCGCCCTACCTACTGGCCGACCTCCTTTCTGGCTCACCCACACGCTTCCCGCTTCCTGTCTGGATATCCACCCCAACACCCTCTCGTGCCTCTGGTGAGGCTTTTATCTGGCTGACTACCCCTTTTGCTGATATCCTTCGACGGTCACAGCCTTCCCGACCATTCCGCACCCAGTTCTGGCATCACCCATGCCGACGTGTTTTCTTCCCACTGGTATAACATTCTTCTTGACTTGTTTATTTATTTTACCATGGTTATATTATGGGTTTTTGTTGATTAAGGATTTATTTTGGTTAGTTTTAGGATTTTAGAACCCATGCGTGGTGTTTCTAAGTGAGCGTCGTCATCACTCCTTGGTTCCAAGATTACGTGGTCATCTCACTTTGATTTTGAGGTAGGAATTCCATTGCTCTTTTTTTCTTAATTTAATAAAATTTAATTCTATGTTTTTCACACTTATTATACACGTGAAATATTTATTGTGCAACCTGCAGGTTGGTTGCTTGGTATGTGGTCTACGTCGGGAGTCTTGGTTGTTATGAATTTATTGTGAAATTAATTTTAATATAGTATTTTGTGCAAAATTGAGTGTTCTGTATGTATAACATTGTTGTGCCCTTGGATTTGTGTTTTATAAATTTTTCAACTTTTATTACATTATTTTTTAAGGTTTTTGATGTTTTAAAACCCTCGCGAAGCAGTCTCAGATTTGCGTCGTCGTCACGCTTCAGTTTCGAGGTGGGCGTTTATCCCAACCATTTGGTTTCACATGCTCTAGTGCGTTTTTTCTGTATGTGTCCGAGTCCTTGATATTTTTATCATGTAGAGTGTTGGTCTTTATCACATGGCTTCGGACACACATTGTGTCATCGCACCTTGGATCCATGGTTGTTTTGTCGTCGTGCTTTGATCTTGAGATAGGTTCCCTTTTCACTGCTTCTAAAATTTAAGTTACATTATTCCCTACTGTTTCCACAAACTATTTTTTTCAAATTAAATATTTTATTAATTCTATTAAATGTAAAATAGTATTAGAGAATTTCTTTTTTAATAATTTATCAGTGTAAGAAAGTACTGTTTATTTTATAAACGACACTTGAAATATTCTCTTGATGAGCGGACACCCAATAATGAAAGAATGTCCATTTGACTTTTAGACATATTTCAAAGAATATAAAGTAGAGTTCTGGTTTAATGATAAAATATTTCTTTTGAAACGTGAACAAGTACTTTGGTTCTTTTGAGAAATTGCCCGATTGGCACTTAAAGATTATTTGGAAAAATAGAATGGTTTGGTTTGGTTTTATAAAAATGTTGGCAACCAACAAAGTATTGTTTTGGGGGTTCATTAAATTTTTTTAAACTGGGTTTGGTCTTATAAAGAAGTTTTAATTTTTTAGATTTTTTATTGTGAAATGTATTTAATGCCCATTTGGAACTTTATGGGAAGCAATGAAAACATTTCGATAAAAAACCTCTTCGGAAAAATCTAATGCCTTGGTTGAAATTTATTGTTTGGGAGGCCGCTCTTAGAGGCTCCCAAGTACTTGATTAGTTAAAGGAAAGAGGTTGTCACATAGAGTGGCTCAGGGTGATGCATGTGGTGCTTTATATAAAGATATATCTGATTGGATGCTCGGTTGGAATCGGTTAGCTCACCCCCTTTTCAAACACTTGAGACATGGGAATCTGAAATATTGAGAGCATATTCTAAGAATGATTGCTGCACTGGTAGGTTATGGTACTGACCAGCGGCCCATAGTAGGTGGATATATTGGGTTTATTACTATGGGATTTTCCCTCGACCTGCCCGAGAGGGGATGGCTGAGCGTATTGTGTGTTTTGATTTCATCGTGACATGTCGATAAGGATGATTTGTCATGTATTGGTGTCTTCTGGTTTATTCTCGATCTTCTAAGTTCACCCATGTCTATTCAGCTTTTTTTTTCTTGCACTAGTGATTACGATGCTCATATGTATACCTATATTTCCCTTGCTGTGTGTTTTACTTTGTTCATTTCTGGTGTATTTTATTCCATGGAAAGTGGTAAATTGCTTTTGATTAGGTTTCTAAAAATGGTTTTCGAATGAAAGTGTTTAATCATCTTTGTACACACATGAAAAAAAATAATAAACATCATTTTCCCATTATAAAAATCCATTGACACTAACAAAATGAACCCAAATTTGGAAATGGTTAATGGCAATGGTTCGTACTTTGTTTTTAAGTAAAATACTTAGAAAAACATACCTTTATAAATTGTAGTTCAAACATGAAATGATATTTCTTTTATTTTAATGGTAGTGCATTGGGAATAGATATCGGGCTAGCCTAATGAGTTTTAATACTCATGCCTATAGTTCTTTTCTGTTTTTAGTATTTGTGCAGGTTATAGATTGATTGTACTCTCCTAGGGTGACACATGATCATTGTGTTGGAGAGCGACCTGCGAGGTCGCACAGAGTTAGTTCGAATGTCATGTTTGGTCAGTTTCATTTTCCTTCTATTCCTGTTTGGTCATTTTTTTTGGTCATCTATTCTGCACTTCTCTGTATTATCTCTGATGTTTTATTTATTTCTTTTTGGATAAATCGTTCCCACAGCCTCTGTTGATGTCCTGGCACTTGTCGGCAGCCCAGGAGGATCGAGAACGCCTCTCGGGCAATGTCGCGAACCAGCTCGGGTGACCGGTTCAGGGTCGACCTCGGTTGGTTCGTGACAAAATGATATCAAAGGGGGTCGACTCATAATAGACCTCACTTTTCAGAGCGCCCTTTGTTATTTGGGATGCCAAGGTAGATAGAGTAGGATTTTCAGGACTTGAGGGGTCGGAGCAGGAAGAGCGTCCCAAACTCTTTCTCGTTCTGATCCTCGGGTTTCCAAGGGAAGTCCGGTTTAATTTGTTTATTTGGGTTTTTATAGAAATGTTTTGCGATTGGGATACGAGAAATGGAGTTGGGATAATAGTCTTAAGCCGAATGGCCTTGCAAGCCATGTGGAGTAAGGGGCATGGTCCAAAAAGACTCTTTGTGTCGGTGACGTGCTTGACATATGACCGCCATCCATATGGTCAAGTTGCCCACCAACATTAGTTCCCTATTTGATATGTTTTGGGTCCGCTGTGTTTTCTGAAAGTGGATTGGATAAAATAAATTGGTATTTGAAAAAAATGGTTGTTTGAAATGACATGTTTAGTTGGGCGATTTTTTTAAAAGAAATGGTATGAATGGTTTGTTTTTTGGAAAATGAAGTTTCTATGTTTTGGCCTTGGTGTTCCTATGAGTTCTCACATGCATAGTGGTGTGTTGGAAATGTGGACGGATTTTTGGTATGATGGATAGATGCCTGGGGTGGCATAGATACATTCATGTGAGTGAGACACTAAAGTATACCAATGGCAGGGGTTTAACACACCAATCATGTTTTAAATTAAATATGTTTTGAAAAAGAAATTTTTTGATGTTATGATAACTTGTTTTATGATGTTTCGAGCTTGTCACCTACACAATGTTTGATTTTGTGGTTTTTATTCACTCATTGAGTTGGCCTTGATTGTGTTTGTGACTTTTCTTTTCCAACGGTTATCCCTTGAGGCTTCAGTGAGTGATCGTAGTGATGTTGATCACCCTAAGGATTTTATGCTTGAGTTTAGGTAGTTAGATCCACCACTCTTTTATGGTCAAGAAGATCCTTCTGTAGTAGAGGTGTGGATGCAAAATATTGAATGGGACTTTAACCTCATTGAGATGCCCGAGTCGTTGAAGGTCAAGTTTTCAACATTCATGCTTGAAGGTTCACCGTGGATGTGGTGGAAGTCGGTGTCTCGGAACAATCCCCGTCAAGAGCTTACATAGGAGTATTTCAAGGCCTCGTTCATTCTTCAGTATTTCTTTGAGGAAGAAAGGGTGAGAAAAGGGATGAAAATGTGTTGTCTGTAGCATGGTGACGGACCCATGTTGGAATATTTCCAGTGCTTTGTGGAGCTAGTACCTTATGATTCAGGGTATGCCACGAATCACCCCATGAAGGATAGATGCTTCGAGGCGGGTCATCGCCCTGATCTGCAGTCGAAGGTGTCAGAGTCTAACCTAACTTCTTTTGTCGATGTGGAGAGACAATATTTTCATATCGAAGCCGTGATGGAAGGAGTTCTTGAAGTAGTCCTCCCTCATTCGATCCCTATGAGTAGCAGTGAAGATTCTAAAATTGGGATGATTAAGGAAAAGAAAGTGGATGGAGCAGGTCGTGGGATCAAGAGGCCTCAGGATCTTTTAGCAACTTCCTTGGAGTGAGAGATCCTTGTGTGTTATCAGTGTGGCAAGAAGGGTCACAATAAGCCGTCGTGCCCAAGCGCTTCGAAGCCCTGCCATGCATGTGGATGCCTGGGTCACATGCGACGATTCTGTCGGGGCGTTGCTAGGAAGAATCAAAGAGGAAGTTCTCTGAAGTGATGTGTTTTTGGGGGTGTTGTTTAAAGTTTCTGGTGTAGTTTATATTCAGTGTAAGGGATCTTTTATCATTGCAGTTGTACTGATGGTGTTTTGGGGTTTTGACATGTATGTCAATGTCGTGGGGTTTTGATGAACTCTGTTTTTCAATGCCAGCATGAATTTATTTCAAAATTTTGTCTTTTCGTTTGGCTGTTTCTTATTGGGATTATCCAAACCTAACTGCGAGGCAGAAGATGCTTCATCCATTAGAGCTCCAGCCAAAAAGGTCTCAGAGTGAAGCTGGCGCGTAGTCAGGAAACCCCGGGTAATTTTAACGAGTCTAGATAAAGTCGTACCTCTATCATCGCAGTGAGAAAGTTTTATCATTTAGGCTTTGGTTTCCCTATCATTATAATTTTTACCCTTTTCATAAATTACGTGATGGACTTATCCCTTGAGTAATGTCAGGGACTGTGCCTTTTTTGATGCAAGTTTCTGATCAGTGACCTTGCATGGGACATCCATGTGAATCAGACGCGGCTTCAGTTTGTGTCCATCCCGAAGTGATGGGTCATGAGTAGTTGTACATCGTAGTTTCATTGATCCTGTCCTTGGGCCCTCCCTCCCCACCCTAGGGGTTTGGGTTTTTAGTCTGTGCAATTTTTCCATTTAATCTTGTATCCCTTTCGGACGGGAGTAGGTGGTTTAAAGGTCCTTGTTGTTCTCTTTCTAGCTTGAGTAAGGCCTCATTCATGTCAAAGTTGGTTTTTATTTTTAGTCATTAGTAAGTTGGTTTTTTGGTGGGGAGACCCACCTTCACTCTAGGTTTTCACTTAAGTCGTTATTTGATGATAGTTGAGGGCTTATGGTGGGGAGCCTGTTCAGGCCTCCCCTCTATTGCTGATTTATTTCAGGAAATGAGGCTGAGTCTCATTGGTCTTTGATGGAATGTCATTGGGTTAAGATGTTGGATCGTGATTATGTGAAATTATTAGGTTTTGATCGATTGGATGGGTGGTGTTGTGGATTTTCGGGGGTAGAAAACGTTATGGTGGGAAGAATTGTCACACCTTGACCCATGAGTATAGGTTTATTTAATTATTTTCAGCATTAAATAAATTTTTCTGTGGTTCGGGTGTGTCCCTGATGAATTCTTTTATTGAGTTATGTTAAAATGTGCGCTCTTTGGCGTCAACGTCATTGGGCGCATGGGCGGAGCAGAAATTTGGAAGCCGCACGACCACACCCTGACAACTGCGCATCCTGTTGTGTTCAAAAATTTGAAATAAAAAGTGTCTATATTTGAAGCTCACGTGAATTGTCATGTCATATAAATTTTATTGTGTTAAGAAAATCACGCGTTTTGTATTCGACGTTGCTGGGCGCTCGAGTAAAAGTCATTTTCGAAAGTTTTCATAGCTCCGCTCGGGTAACTTCGCTTCTCACTGTCTTTAAAAGATTGAAATAAAAAGATATTATATTTAAAACCTGCATTATTATTTAGTGTTTATTTTTTTATCGTGTTAAGAATTAATTATTATTAAAATGATATGGACACCTTTATTGTTTCTTTTTATCGCTATGATGATTAGGACTTATTATTATTATTATAACTGTTATTATTATAACTATTATTATTATTCCGATATTAGAATTTTTGGTTATTATTTTTATGTATTTATTTATCATTGTTATTATTTTTGTTTTATCTTTCCTATTTGTTTTTTGTTTTTTTCTTTTTTTTCTTCCTTGCTTTTTTTCTAGGGTTTCACCGTATTTTTTTGGTTCTTCCTCTCTCTCTCAGCCCTTCGGTCCTTCCACGCGGCGCACCCATCCGAAGCCCAGCACCATACTCAACCTCCTGCTCGCCTACCACTGGCGCCCTCCCTATTCCGGGTAGCAGCCTCCGGACTCAGCCATCTCTGTCGTAGCAGCTGCGCAGCCCCCATCCGGCGTGACCCCATCCCCATGGTGTGTGCTCCACCCACTCCTGCGCTCCTGCCCTACGCGCTCCACCCGGCCGCACCCATTCCAGAAACTTCCATCGGATTCACCCAACCAGCGCCGACCCCCACATCTTGTCCGGATCACCCGCACCCTACATGCTGTCCGACCTCCTATCTGTCTCAACCACATGTTGCCTTCTTCCTTTCCGGATATCCACCCCAACACCATCTCGGACCTCCGGTGAAGCTTTTCTCCGGCCGACTACCCCTTTTTCTGACTTCCTTCGACGGTCGCATCCTCCCAGCCAATCAGAACCCATTTCTGGTGTCACGTATGCCGACGCGTTTTCTTCCCATCAGTATAACATTCTTCTTGACTTGTTTATTTATTTTTTCATGGTTAGATTATGGGTTTTGGTTGATTAAAGATTTATTTTGGGTAGGTTTAGGATTTTAGAACCCACGCATGGCGTTTCTGAGTGACCGTCTTCATCGCTCCTTGGTTCCAAGATTGTGTGGTAATATCACCTTGATTTCAAGGTAGGAATTCCATTGCTCTTTCTTTTTCTTAATTTAAGAAACTTTAATTCTATGTTTTTCACCCTTAGTATACATGTTAAATATTAATTGTGCAACCTGCGGGTTGGTCTCCTGGTATGTGGTCTGCATCGGGAGTCTTGGTTGTTATGAATTTATTGTGCAATTAATTTTAATGTAGTATTTTGTGAAAAATTGAATGTGTTGTAGGTATAACATTGTTGTGCCCTTGTATTTGTGTTTTATAAAATTTTCAACTTTTATTACATTATTTTGGAAGGTTTTTTATGTTTTAAAACCCTCGTGAAGTGGTCTTGGATTTGCGTCTTCGTCACGCTTCAGTGTCGAGGTGAGCGTTTCTCCCTGCCCCTTGGTTTCACATGCTCTAGTGCGTTTTTTCTGTATGTTTCAGAGTCCATGATATTTTTTATGCAGAGTGTTGGTATTTATCATGTGTCTTCGGACACACGTTGTGTCATCATGCCTTGGTTCCACGGTTGTTTTGTCGTCGCGCTTTGATCTTGAGGTAGGTTCCCTTTGCACTACTTCTAAAATTAATGTTACATTATTTCCAGCTATTTGCACACACTATGTTTTTCAAATTAAATATTTTATTAATTCTAGTAAACATAAAATAGTATTTGAGAATTTCTTTTTTTAATAAATACTCATTGTAAGAAAGTGTTTTTTATTTTATACACAACAAATGAAATATTCTCTTGACGAGCGGACACCCAATAATGAAATAATGCCCATTTGGATTTTAAACATAATTCACAGAATATAAATTATAGTTATGGTTTAATGATAAAAGATTTCTTTTGAAGTGTGAACAATTAATTTGTTTCTTTTGAGAAGTTTCTCGGTTGTCTCTTAATTTTTATTTGAAAAAATAGAATGGTATTGTTTTGTTTTATAAAAATGTTGGCAACCTGCGAAGTAGTGTTTTGGGGGTTCTTTAATTGGTTTTAAGCTGGGTTTGGTCTTATAAAGAAGTTGTACTTTTTATAGAGTAGTGATTGTGAAATGTTTTTAATGCCCGTTTGGCACTTTATGGAAAGCGATGAAACCGTTTTGATAAAGACCCTCTTAAGACAACTCTCATGCCTTGGTTGCAATTTATTGTTTGGGAGGCCACGCTTAGAGGCTCCTGGGTACTTGAGTAGTTAAAGGAAAGAGGTTGTCCCATGGAGTGGATCGGGGTGATGCGTGTTCTACTTTATATATAGATATATCTGATTGGATGCTCGGTTGGCATCGGTTGGCTCACCCCCTTTTCAAACACTTGAGACATGGGAATCTGGCATATTGAGAGAATATTCTACGAATGATTACTGCACTGATAGGTTATGGTACTGAACAGTGGCCAATAGTTGGAGGATATATTGGGTTTATTACTATGGGATTTGCCCTCGACCTTCCCAAGAGAGGATGGCCGAGAGTATTGTGCATTTTGATTTCATCGTGACATGTCGATAAGGATGATTTCTCATTTATTCGTGTCTTCTTGTTTATTCTCAATCTCCTAGGTTCACCCATGTCTATTCAGCTTTTGTTTCTTGCACTAGTGATTATGAAGATCATTTGTATACCTACATTTCCCTTGCTGTGTGTTTTACTTTGTGCATTTATGGTGTACTTGTTTCTTTGGAAAGTGGTAAATTTCTTTTGATTAGGTTTTTAAAAATGGTTTTCGAATGAAAGTGTTTAATTATCTTTGTACAAACTTGAAAAAAATAAAAAACATCATTTTCCCTTTTTAAAAATCCAATGACACTAATAAAATGAACCCAAATTTGGAAATGGTTAAGGGCAATGGTTCGTAATTTGTTTTTAAGTAAAATACATAGAAAAAAATACATTTATAAATTGTAGTTCAAACATGAAATGATGTTTCTTTTATTTTAATGGTAGTGCATTGGGAATAGATATCGGGCTAGCCTACTGAGTTTTAATGCTAACACCTATAGATCTTTTCTATTTTTAGTATTTGTGCAGGTTATAGCTTGAGTGTACTCTCCTAGGGTGACGCTTGATCGTTGAGTCGGAGAGTGACCCACGAGGTCACACCGAGTTAGTTCAGACGTCGTGTTTGTTCAGTTTTATTTTCCTTCTATTCCTGTTTGGTCATTTTTTTTGTTTATCTATTCTGTGTTGCTCTGTATTATCTCTGCTGTTTTATTTATTTCTATTGGGAGAAATCATTCCCACAACCTCTGTTTATGGCCTTTCACTTGTCGCCAGCCCGAGAGGATCGAGAATTCCACTAAGGCCATGTCACGGACAAGTTCGGGTGACTGGTTCAGGGTCGACCCGAGTTGGTTCGTGACATGTAGACGCCAAAAAAGTCCATAATTCCTAAAGGATTTTTTGAAATGACAGAGCGAAGTAATATTCGGACTGAGAGGCCCGGTCAGGAGGGCCCGGAAGTGGTGCTCAAAATTTACGAGGACTTGCTCGAAAAAATGTTGCCCGCATGAAGAAAGTCTGGGATTCATGAAAAAACACTGGTGGGGCACGCAATTTTGTGCACCCGGTTCCACAGGGTGTGGCCTTTCGCGCCGACCAGTCCTAGCGCAGATGATTTCGGGTGGATTCGGATTCTGTGATGCCTACAACCTATAAATATAAGGAGTCCCCTTCCATTTCGGGGTTGCGTTATTCGGACCAGCTCCCGTGTGTGAAATTGTACTCTCGCGTGAACAATATGTCTTTCAGATATTGAGCATTTTTGCGCAACCTTGCCCCGGGGTTCGCCTTTGCGTGCAATCCCACCAGCTTAAATAAAATTTCAAACTCCCCAGGGTTCCTCCTTTGCGCGCAATCACTTACATTGCACGCACTCCCTCCTTTGCGCGCAAAACCTAATTGTGCGCAATCCCGTCGTTAGGTTTTTCCCTACCTTAGGGATCGACTATTGCCCCCGCACGCAATCCAAGCCCGTTGCATGCAATCCCCCTAGCCACGCACAATCCTTCTGCCCCAATTACGTGTCGTCCCGATGTTTTCCATGAAAACCTTCTCTTGCATGCAAACCCCAGGACCCCTCACCTTGACGCCCCCTGGGGTGCCTCCCTGCATAGGCACCCGATGTCCTCTATACCGGGCATGCACACCATGCGTTGTTTTCCCGTACGGCTCTCCAGGATCGTACGAAGTAACCTCATGGTCCCTTGGGTGGTGTTTCCCGTTTCATTGCTTTGCCTTATTCTCCTTCGCAGAGGCACGCTAATGGCTATTGCTTCTTTGCATAGAAACACTAACGTGGACCTCTCGATGGTTTGCTCTACGACCCACAATTACGACGGACTTGCAAATTCCTTCCCTCCCACAAGGGATAGAGGGTGTTGGGCACGTAAGTCCTAGGGGTGTGGAGAGAACCCACCTCGTCCGAGATGTAGGACGTTAAAATTCCAATCACTTCGTCCTCAACATATGACGTTAAATTGTGATCTGACCCTGTGCCTCGCACACAGGGTCCCCCTAGCTCAGACATTATTTACACCGCTCATCTACCCAGGAATGGAATCTTCCTCACATGTAATGAGATCCTCCCTCTCGGAGTGGCGTTTTTCCATGGGAGAAGGGCTGCCTTAGAGAATAATCCCCTAGCCTCTCTTGCGGAAGGTATCATCCATGCACCTCCGTACTTCCCCACTGCCAATTCCAGGGGAGGGTGTGATTGGGAATGAGGAATGTCCTTTGTTTGGTCGCAAATTCCTCTCCCTCTATGCTTTGTCGCATCACGGGCCTCCATCCTGGAGTATGTCCCAGTACCAAGGGCCGCTCAACGTGTAATCCACTCTTAGCTTCTCATGGACACACTCATCACGAAGTGATCGTCTGGTCCCTACTACCTCTTGTTTCTCACACCGAGCATGACTCACATGGTCTTAGAGTGAGAATCCACCATGACATCCTCTTATGGGCCACCTCAGAGTGAAAGCCCCATCCCAGTGAACTACGAGGAATTTGATATGTGATAAATCATGGTACGTAGGTAACATCCATGAGGTTCAAGCCCACCACCCGGTCGTTCCGACCAATTCACGTCGGTTCACCAACATTTTGGGCCACCTCAGAGCGTAAGCCCCAAATTTCTTGTCCAGCATGATGTTAAACTATCCGCCTCGTCCCACATGACGTTAAACTGTATACCGTCCCACACGACGTTAAAATGTATACCTAAACTACGTGGACTTTGATCCGTGCTAAGGAATGGTACGTCGGTAGCCTTCACCAGGTTCAATCCCATCACTTTGTTTTTCCGACCCCTTAGTTTCATTTAACCAAAAACCATTATGGGCCACCTAAGAGCGTAATCCCCATACCCACCATTATGGGCCGCCTCAGAGCGTAATCCCCATACCCACCATTATCGTCTGCCTCAAAGCGTAAGCCCCATATCCATCCATTATGGGCCACCTCAGAGCGTAAGCCCCAAATTCCCCATCCCACATGACGTTAAACTGTATACTTGAACTACGTGGACTTCGATCCGTGCTAAACCATGGTATGTAGGAAGCCTCCACGAGGATCAAGCCCCTTCACTCCATCACCCATCCTGATTCCCTCCTGGGATGCCACATCCCAGTGGGATCATTCCACCTCATTCCACTCCACAGTATAAGGGAAGCCGCCCACGTGCTGGCCCCGACATCGGTGTTCCCCCCCAGGGGGTTCTTCAATATGATCCACTCTCAATGTTCTGATCAGTCTGATCTGTCCTCGTTGGACATTAAACTCGCGTCATACCCCGTGTTAAACATCATAAGATGAGGAAAACCACAGATAGATGCCTATGGCATGCCAAGTCCCCGCATTCGATGTGGGATGCCTCAGGCTCCCGTACCCTTGAGTATCCCTATAATAATGGATAGAAGACGGACATACCAATTCGCCAGTGTCAAGGCATGCCAACGACACCCCAGCGTGACCATTCTCCTCACCGAAGGTTGCTGCCCCGGCCAGACCCCTTGGAGCATCTCGATGAAAGCAGCGTAATTAACTAGTTTCCATGAAGATATGGCACCAGGAACGAGATTCATGAACACGTCTTACAAATATGAGGGAGGCCCGGACTAGGTGACGAGCTCCGATGAGGAATCCACGGAAGAAATAACTGACATCCCATCATCCTGGTTTCGATCAAGGAGAACATGTCCCTGAATAAGGAACGGATGCCACACACCTTTGGAAAGCGGGAATGTGGGGCAACTACTCATGTGTCCTCCATTGCGTGACAGATGCACACGTACCCCGATGGAAAGTGTCAGAAACGTAGGTTTCAACAAATAGAAAAAATAAATAATTTTTTTTAATTTTATTTCTTTTTCCACGAAAAGCACAAATTCTATCTTTCACCCTCGACCTACTATGGTCGAGGTGAAGTTACTCATAAGAGAATATCAGTACTTCATGTTCAACAGTTCCCTTAAATTTCAATTACTTGTACTGGTTCAAAAGTTACAAAAACCCACTCGTATGTTTACTAAACGTACCCGAAAAAAAGATCAGAAATACATTCCGGGCTCTCCGTGCCCTGAAATCACGCGCTGTAAATTTTCATGGACTCATAAAATTCTCATATATTTAATTAATATTACATGTAAATTCTAGGTCTTTATATTCTCTACACCTCGGGGCTTTGCGTCCCTGAAATCCACACCACAAAACTAGGAAAACAAGTGGGGGTACTGAGCATGAATTGATCCTCCCGCTCCCATGTGATCTCCTGGAGGTTCCCGTGCTGCCAACAAATGCGCACCCGAGGTATCGACCCCCCATGAAGGACATGCTCCTATGGATCCTCAATCTCAACAGAAACCTCCAAAATGTCGCCCCATCTTCAATTTCCAGCTCTCCGTGGTCGATAACGTGGGAAGGGGCATGCACGTATCTCCTCAGTTGGGATATGTGGAAGACGTCGTGCACCTGGTGCAACTAATGTGGTTGACTTAAGCGGTAAGCCACCTCGCCAACTTCACTAAGGACTTGAAAGGTTCCAATGAACCACAGTGACAACTTGCAGCATTGGCCAGTTCTCCACAAACCTCATCGGGGCGAGACCAATAGAAAGACGTGGTCACTATCCTCAAAATCTTGTGGTCTTCGTCTCCTGTCAGCATAAAACTTCTGCCTACTCTGTATAGTCTTCATCTGCTCCTGGATGATCTATACTTTCTCTGTATAGCTCGTTCAATCTCTGGTCCCACTAGTGCTGACTCCCCTAGGATAGTCCATCACAAAGGTGATCTGCAAGGTCTCTCGTAAAATGCCTCAATCGGTGGAATCACAATGGTATAATGATAGTTGTTGTTGTATGAAACTCCACTAAAGGAATGTGATCCCCCAGCTTTGAACTATGTCATGAATGTAAGCATACATCATGTCCTCAAGGGTCTGAATGGTCCGCTCAATCTGACCATCCATCTATGGATGGAATGCGGTGCTCAAACGAAGCTACATCCTGAAATCCTCCTGCAAACCCTTCCAAAGCTGGGAAGTGAAACGTGTATCATGATCAAAGAAAATCGTTAAGGGCACTCCATGTATCCACACAATCTCCTACACATAAAGGTCTTCAAAGATCTCGACTAAACCTTGATCTCTGATAAGTAGGAAGTGGGATGACTGGGTCAATATGTAGACGATCACCCAGATAGAATCATGAGCCCTAGATGTATGTGGATGTAATGTCATGAAGTCCATGGATATCCCATCCCACTTCCACTCTAGAACCTCTAAAGGCTGAACAAAGCCTGCTGGTACCTGATACCATGCCTTAACTTTCTGGAAAGTGAGGCACCGAGAGACAAACATTGCTACTGATTCCTTTATTCCCAGCCACTCGTGCTATCGTCAGAGGTACTGATACATCTTTGAAAATCCTTGATGTACCTCTAGAGGGGATGTATGAAACTCACTCAATAATTCCTCCTAGAGTGATACAGGTACCATTGTACGTCCTCTGAAGAGGATGAAATTCTCCATACCTTAATAAAATCCATTAGGTGCCTTCCATGTGGATATCTAAGCACATCTAGGCTCGCAGTCAGCGTCCACATGATGTTCCTCCCTAACTCGCTGAAGAAGTGTGAGAGTGACTGTAAGAAACTAACGAAAATCCGCTCCTTCTCGATCTACAAAGGATATCTACAAAGAGGCCAACTGATCTGTCACCTTTCCTAGAAGTTGTATACCATACCTCTTACTGAGTTCCATTTCTATAACATTCCCATTACTAAGAGTATAGTCTATCTCGATGTCATAGTCTTGGAGGAACTCAAGACAGTTTCTCTGTCTCATGTTCCGGTTCTTCTAAGAGAAGATATAATTGAGACTCTTGTGATCAGAGTATACTGTCAAATTTTCTCCCATCAAGTAATGTCGGCACATATTCAAGGTGATGACCATTGCTGTTAACTCTAGTTCATTGGTAGAGTAGTTCTGCTCATGCTTTCTCCGCTGGTGAGAACTATATGCGATCACTGATCACTCCTGCATCAGGACACATCCATGCCCGGTTCCTGATGCGTTGTAGTAAACTACGTACCCTACGTGATCCTCCAGTCTCATCAAGTTGGGGGAACTGGTCAGACTCTACCTCAGCTCTTGAAAACTATGCAGGATTCTCTCTTACCACACAAAGGGTTGCCCCTTCTTCGTCAATGCTGATAGTGGTGTTCCAGCTCTTGAAAAATCTAGCACAAATCTCCGTTAGTATCTGACCAAACCCAGGAAACTCTATACCTCCATCACACTCCTCAGGGGTACCCAAGAAAGTACCAACTCTATATATGCTAGATATACTACAACTCCGACCTCTGATATGACATGTCCTAGAAAGTGATCCTATTGGATCTAGAACTGGCACTTCGAAAGATTACCATATTGCTGGTGCTCCCGGAGTGTGTCCATAACTACATGAAAATGATAGGCATGCTCCTCCTCGGTAGCCGAGTAGATTATAATTCCATGAGTTAAGACCACCACAAAGCAGTCAAATAATGGCTAAAAGATCCAGTTCCTGAGTCCCTTGAACACTCATGGAGCGTTGGTTACACCGAATTGAATAACTAAGAACTCGTAATGGTCGTACAACCATCTGAAATCCATATTTTAAACTTCCTCAACTCACACTCTAAGTTGGTGATATCCTGATCTGAGTTCAATCTTCGAGAACCACCGTTCTCCCTTCAGCTGATAAAAGAGGTCATCTATCATCAGCAGTACGTACTTGTTCTTCACTGTCACCAGGTTCAGGCGCTGATAATCGACCTAATACATCAAGCTCCCATCCGCCTTCTTGGAGAACAAAATCCTGGCTTCCCATAGAGAACCATTGGGCCGAATGAACCCTTTCCCCCATAAGTCCTCAAGCTGTACCCGAAGCTCACGAAGCTCTACAGGAGCCAGCTGATACGCTGGTGTAGATATCGGTGTCATCACAGGGTACAAGTCAATGTAAAATTCCACCTCTCTATGAGGAGGTAGACCCAGAACATCTTTAGGGAAGACATCCACATACTTGTCCACCACTGTAGGATTACATGGACTCTCCACATCAACTACTCCGAGGGTAAGGCTAGCCAACTGATGAGTGGTCCACTTCACTCTCCTTCGGGTAAGTACATCCTATACTGAAAAAGATCCCTTCTCTCCGGTGAAGGTAAACTAGGTCCCATCCATGGGGACACACCACACTTTTTGGCTAAAATAGTCAATCTAAGCATGGAATGTAGATAACCAGTCCGTACCAAATATGACGTCGTATGGCCTCGATTCCGCTACTAGGATATCCCATCTGAAGATCTCACCTCCTAGAGTAAGCTCACATTGCATGAACCAATGTGTAACCATCAAATCCACTCTCGTTGGAGTCTCTAGCTGTAAAGATCGAGCCAAAAGATCGATCGGAATCTCAGAGCTCTAAACGAGGGTAGTGGAAATAAAAGAATGACTAGAACCTATGTCTATAAGCACTACAACAAAGGTGGAGTAGATAGAGATCATACCTCGTATCATCTATGGAGCTCCATGAACGTAGGCCTCAGATGCCGGGAGCTGATCTTTCCCCTATCCTACTACTCTTTGTGGTCGAGGTGGACCACCTGGTGGTGGTGGAAGTAACATCTCGAATCGTCACCCACCACAAACTACAAGGCCGACTCTTCTCCCATGTTCGTCTGCTCCCTTCAGATCTCTTCGATTGAACCTCTATCTCTTCATGGGTTGTCCTTAGATAGTCATATGGTCAACCGTATAGTGGGTTGGATAGTCACAAGACATGTGATCCAACCCGCCACATGTGTAACACAGCCCACTCCTGGCATGACTGGCATTGCCTCAGGTGCGTCTCACAACTAACAATGAATCTGGCGGTTATCCAACTATAGAACTGGTCCTCTTGGACTTCTATAACATATTTCTGCTTCCAAATTTAGAAGTCTCTTCTACATGACAAATGGTGGTGGGTCTCGCTACTGGTGAATGCTCAGCTAGGAAACTCTCCTCTACGAGGGCTCTCTCTAACACCCCCTCATGCGTCGGGATGCTAAGATAAGTCATCGAAGCACTGATCTCCCACTTGAGTCCCTGATCAAAGGTCCGAGCCCTGAAAAATGGGTCCCACACCATATTAGTGGAGTAGCATGAGAGGTCCATGAACCTTGCTGAGTATTGTGCCATAATCATGCTACCCTACTATAGATCAATTATCTTTTGTATGCGCACTGCACAAAGAGTCACTGGAACAAACTCTACCCGAAACAGGCTCTTGAAGTCTGACCAGAGAAGTGTCACATCATCGTGAGCCTAGAGCATCAAGCTCCACCATCTGCCTACTGTGGCCTGTAGAAGATAGGCGGAAAGGATCACAATGAGATCGGATGGTGTACCTAATAATCGGAAAACTCTCAGCAGAGCCTCCAAAAAATCCTCAACCGCCTATGGGTCCATCTCTCCCCTGAACCTAGGTGGCCTCTGGCATTGGAACTCATGAAACACGCTCAAGCGGCATGCACCCTATGTAGTTAGGGATAGTGGAATCGGTGGCCCAACGGGTAATGGTACCACTGGTGCCTCCACTGGTGCCTCTACTAGAAGAGGGCCATGCCCCGAGGCCTCATCTTTCAGTGGGCTATCAATGCGTACTATATCTGGAACCCTAGCTGGATATCTTTATGGAGGCATCCTGAAATAAAATAGTTGTGCCACAATCAAAATGATTTACCCGGTGAGCTGACTCAAAGAGATCACAAAGATAACTCTTCAAAACCCACATGCAATCAGTGTTTTCGTGCACTGAGTCATAAATCAGAAGTCATGGTTCTGGTGTATGGATATGTCAGCTACCTCACCAACACTGGATTCCCTAAATTTATAACCAAACTCACTACAAATAACAATAGTTATATTAAAATAATGATTAGAGTCCTATGTTCTAAAATTGAACTGAATCCTCTAATACCAATTTGTCACGACCCTTCCCCTAGGGATCATGTCGTGACTACCCCAAGTCGACCATCAATAGGCTAGGGGGTGGAGACTAGCACCGAAGGTGTATTCCTTAAAACGGTAAAGGAATTTCCATTATAACATGTAAACACACGCACAAAATCACACAAAAAGATACAAACTCAAGTAAAATGAACAATAAACAGAGTGGGTACAGTATGTAAATGGGTCGAGAATACAAGCCCAACTGGAAAGTACAAGAAACTAAAAGTACAAGTAAAATGGAAGAGATCTTATGATCACCTTCCAAGGATCCTACCAGAAGGGTAGGTACAACTCTCGAATGGTCATATCTGTGGTACGCCTTGTCTAATGTCCACCTCTGAGCTACCATTAGTCCTCGTGCTCTCATCATCAGTTAGCACTTCCCTTCGTCTGCACCAAACACAATGAGGTGCGGGCATACCTGTGCAGGGGTGAGTATAACGATACTCATTAGACACCCTATGACCCTCAAGGTATCACAAAATATACAAAGGTTCAACTAAAAATAATGAAATCAATTGATGACACAACATACATATATGCCCATACATATACCTTAGTTATCTAGTATACCCATCTCAATCATGAGGAAACACAGAGTCCAACTCAATAGCCCAAAGCTCTATTGTTCAAAAAAGGAAGGAACACCATGAAGGTATGTACCACACATGTACGCCACACATAATAATACCACCAAGGTATTACCACAAAGGAAAGTACCACTCAGGTAAGAACTCAACTCACACCAGGTATAACATAAGTACACTAGTAGATATGATAAGATATAACAACTAAATCATCTTACTCTGTTAATAGGAAGACCCATGATGGATCGCTAAAAATTCTTATACCCACATAGGATCTCTAGGTGCTGACCCACACATGATCACTTGGTGCTGACCCGCACTGGATTGCTCAATGTTGAGCCATATAGGATCGCTCGGTGCTGACCCACACAGGATTGCTAGGTGTTGACCCACACAGGATCGCTAGGTGATGACCGAAACAATATCGCTCATGTAGTCATGCATGGAATCCTAGAGCAGTTCCATGTGGGAACCTAAGCCATAGACCCACAAAGGATCTCTTCCTCAAGTCACATCCAACTACTAGGTTCATGCACTGAGCTTACTTGTTTCTAGGAGGGTACTCTCCTCAAGCCACTGGTTTATACTCCAACTGCCACGAAGTCCCTCAAAAAAGTATCCCAAAGGACCACCAAGTCATAGTGGTCTCAAGGCAATAGACAGTGTGCCAAATGGACACCCAGTCTTCATGTTATTAGCATTTTATTCCCGATTTCCTAGTTGGATTCATGCTCGATCCAACCCAACTATTCCCCAACAAAATCCAAAACTCTAGTAGGGTATTCGAAAGGGGCCATTTCGCTCCAAGGTTTCTTGAACCACATTTGGTTTGTCAAACAGATGTCTGGTGCCAAAGTTATTCCAAAAAGAGCATAAATGAGTCAAAGTGGGTCCAGGTCCCTTCCGAACTGGTCGTACCGACCCATCCCATCCCATATGTCACAACCCGCTAGGTTCGGCCCGACCTACAGTGAGGCCTGACCCAAGCTGTGCTGCCCGGCCTGGGCGGCACGGGGAGGCACGGAGGCCGTGTGGGCCGCTAAAGCCATAGGGGGTCGTAGGTGTCACATGCAGTAGAGGTCGATGGTGACGTGAGGCGGTGGAGACCACTGTTGCTACAAGGAAGCAGAGGTCGTAGATGTCGTGGGGTAGTGGAGGCCGCAGGTGACGTGGGGAATGCGGAGGTCATGGGTGCCTCGGGGCGGAGGAGGTTGCGGGTGCCACGAGACAGGAAAGGTCATGGAAGCGCGAGGGCCATAGGGAGGTGGAGGCCATGGGTGGCAGAGGCCAAAACGGCGTTGTGGCCATGGGGTGGCAGGGGAAGTGGGTAGCGGAAGCTGTAGCGGTGCGGTGGTCGCAGGGCGGCGCCGCTGCGCAGTCACCTTCATCGTGGTCGGTGGTGGTGTCGGCCGTCGTTCTTGTTCCCCACTGGGGATAAGATGTTTTCCTCCTCCATCGTGAAGAACACACACAAATGAAGAATGAAGAAGGGGTTGGGCCATGTTTTCTTGGCCCAGACCCTCCACATTAGAGCAGTAGCAAGCGGCTCAACAAGAACGTGAATGAAGAATGTCAAACCCTAACCAACCACAATGATCATTCCCTATCCCACAAAAGAAAACATCTGCAGATCAAATAGTTAGAGGGTTGATATATGTTCTTTGTTTTAGAAGGGAATAACATGGGAATATATAATCATACAAAACTGAACTCCTACCTCGAAGGTTTTTCGTTGCATTGATGTTGGTGCGAGAAAGAACGGTGAAGGCGAAGAGGGTGCCAACGATCATCGCTCCTGCAATCACGCTTCCAAAGTCGGCTCGGGGTCAGTTCCTCATTATTTGTTGGAGAAGCATTCATCATTTTAGAAGAATTCTACATTAGAGAAGACGAGTTCCTGCAATTTTCATCCCCCAATTTACCTCTACCAATACTTCCCCCAAATTCCCCAACAAAAGAATAGCCAACAAAATAAAATATGTTTATCTATTTAATTTATTGGCACAATTGATGTTGGCTTAATCGATTATAGGAATGTGGAATAATTAAATGGGCTATTTTGGTACAATTAATGTACAGGATACCAAAGGTCACCTACTTCATTAAAGGGGGACTTCAAGAGGGTTCTCCCATTATGTGGGTTTAGGTGGTCCCACCTTTAGGAATTCAAATATGGGGGTTTAGGCTCGGGTGGTTCCCACCACCATAACCCATGTGGGAGGATTTAGTTCAGGGGGTTTCCACCATTATAACATCCACATGGGAGGTTTCAAGAAAAAGAAAAATAAAATAAATGTTTATTTTATTTTATTTCTATTTCCACAAAAATATCAAATTCTATCTTCCACCCTCGACCTACTACAATCAAGATGAAGGTCCCCTTAAGTGAATAATGGCATTGTGAGTACAATGATTCCCTCATATTTCAATTTATAGTACCAGTTCTAAAGTTACAAAAACCAGCTCGTATGATTTCTGAACGAACTCTAATTTTATTTCAGAAATTAATTCTGGGCTACCCGGGCCTCAGAATCAAGCACCGTAAATTTTCACCTGCTTGTAAATTTAGCATATTTTTTAAAAAATTACATGGAAATTCTGGGACTTTATAGATCCTTAATTGTGTGAGAAATAATTCATGACTAAAAACTCAAGATTATGTGATATTTAAGGGTGGGTCCTTAAAGTTGGTATCTGAGGAAGGTTTCGATAGATTTAGGGGATACAATAAGGGTAATAAATCATGAATTAACGATTTTACCAAATGGAGATGTTAAAATTATATAGCTTTCAAGGGTTTCTGTGTTGCCTCAACCAAAATATGTTTATTATAAATGGATTTCAAAGAAGAATTGGGGAGGTTGTAGAAGTAGGTACCAATATAATGAAATCCTTCCAAATCAGCAATCTAAAATGATAGGTATTATAATTATGAATTTTTTTTGATGTATCAGTTTATTTTTTCAATATGGTGTTGTAATCCTTGATGGAGATTATCCATATATACTATATAGAAACATGTTTATAGTACTGAATTTTATGATACAACATCTTCTAGAATTTTGTGGATCTTCTTGACCTAGTGGTATCTGATGGATGGATCAATGATCTGGATAATATATTTGAAGTCATGGGGAGTTCATAACATCAAAGGTAACCCTTTTCATTTATCATTTTAAAGGATAAACTGATTGATGAAGGCCTCTGGATAAAATTACAACAGATAAAGATGATATTGATTCCATGGAATGGGAAAAAATTTCAAATATTTTCCATGGAAAATAACTCCCAAAATTTGTTCTTATATGGAAGGAAAAAATTTGATGGAATTTTGAGAAAGCGATGAATATTTTTTTCATATATATATGAATATATATATATCAAATTTTATGAAATTTTCTATGTACATAACAAATTTTGTTCAGGATAGCGATATTAAAATTAGCAAATTTTAATCACGATTGAAACCATGTTTATTGAGTGCATTTGATGAAAAAATATAAAATTTATGATAAAGTTATTAATTATGATGAAAAATCTATGATGTATTTTTACAACACTTATGTGCCTCATGATGACAAAAGTAAAAAGCTATCAGGTTGGGTAGTTTTGGGGAGACATATATCAATGAAATCAGAATGTAAGAAAATGAAGTTATCATCATCTTATTTGTGAGCCAAGAATAAACATGTACAATGTCTAATAAAATCCGTTAAGTGTTACCAAATGGAATTTTTTTCATATGAAATGTGATTTAATGGAAAATAATCCAACATAATCCTGTAATTAGGAAATAGATATCCATATGGTGCTGAGATGTTTTTGTTGTAATTAATTAGGTGATTATACAATCATATATATAAAATTATTAAATATGGATGGAAAGCATCAATTACAAAAGAAAAAAGGTGGGAAAAATATTTCTCTACCACTACGCTTAATGTTAGACCATCAAATGAATTAGTGACAAGTATGTTACTAGTTTCTTCATATTATGCCCGAATGGCCCGAAGTGCTTCATTTTTATTGATTTTTGATAACCCTGATTTCAAGGGATTAGGGGGAATCCTTACTAGTCCTATAGGCTCAGAGATTACATGGCCTGTAGGCTTAAGAGATTACATAACCCGAAGGTCTTAGGAAATTCAAGCAGACATGTACAAGGAACTGCCCCTCCCTAGCATCAACATCATGATAATAGCTCTCCACCTTCATATGGTTGTATGGCTTGGATTCCCGTTCAAGCATAGGCTGGTCCCGATGGCATATCCATACCCTCTTATTCTGAAAAATCCATTTGGCTCTGCTCAAATGAGTGCACCTACTCTAAATCCTCTTCCGGGGATGCTCCTTTTTTGTATTGTTTCTGGGGAAACTGCATGTAGCCCAAAGGACATGATGTGGCCCAAAGGCCTTAAAGGTGGCCCAAAAGCCCTATTGACCTGAAGGCCTGGGTGGCTCAAAAGCCTTAAGGACTCTGTGCCCAGATCGGTAGCCCAATGTGAATTGTTCCAACTACTACAGTAATGAACAGTACCTGCTACAATGCCTATTACAGTACCCTCACATTGTACATTACTGCTACAGTACATGTACATCGTACAATCTTCTACAGTACCGTACAGTGTACAGTACTGCTACAGTACCTACTACATTACTGCTATAGTACCAGAAAATATGCCTCTACCTAGTTTTGAACCTAGTTCTTGTGGATGCATATAAGGATACCTCACCATCTGGGTCTTGTGGATCCAAAAATCAAATAGAGTATTATCATCATATTATGATAATACTCTATTTGATTTTGGATCTTCACATACATTCATTCCTATAAAACATGATTGTATACTTGGTATAAGACATCATGAAATTATGACAGAGGTTTTATAGGAAAATGGTGGGAATATTAATGAAACCAAGATATATAGGACTCTTCCAATTATTATCATTAGAATGGTCTTCACAAAAAATCATGTTGAACTGGCTGTAGTAGTGGTTGATAATATTTCATGTATTGATTGGATTTCATTATATCATGACAAAATAAATTGTATAGATAATAAATTTGTATTTAATTATTTCATAACCTTGATATCGTACCAATAATTAGTGAAATTTATTAGAGATTCCAGTTAAATTTACATAGTACAATCACTGAAGAATGTAAAACACTTCAAATTTGTGATGTTTCAGCAGGTAATGAATATATGAATGATTTTATTGATGATTTTTTATGTGATATTCCTTATTGGTAATTTGATTTTACTGTGTATATAGTCCAGGATGTTAATCGTTCTTCAATAAACCTTATTTTATTTCTTAAGTATAACCTTTGTTACTAAAAAATAAATTATAGGAGTGTCTAGAAAAAGGATTTATTCAAACTATAACTTTCCCATGGGGTGACCCAATTTTGTTTGTTAAAAATAAATATGGTTTCATGAGGTTTTGAATTGATTATAGATCATTGAGTATCATCACTATAAAAAACATGTATCATATTACTTATATCACAATTTTTTTTATTTAGCTCATAGGAGAAAATTATTTTTTAAAGATTGATCTTATGTCAGGGTACCATCAGTTAAAAGTGAGGGAGGTATAAATTATGAATACTTATTTTTAGACTAGATATGGGAACTATAAGTTTTTATTTATTCCCTATTTTTTTCTAATTCAGAAGCTACATACATGGATCTTATTAATATAGTCTTCTATAAATATTTTTTTATGATTATTTTTTTATTGATGATATTTTGGTTTATTGGAAACATTATGAGGATTATTAAAAAAATATAATTTTTTTTACAAACCCTCAATGTGAAGAAATGTTATTTAAAATTATGAAATTTTGTTTCTTGGTTAAAACAACTTTCATTCCTCAAACACATTGTATTTAAATATGAACTAACAATAGATCCCTCTAAAACAAAAGTGGTTAATGAATGGCCATTTCCCATAAAAGTTATTGAGATTCAGAGTGTTCATAGATTAGTAGGCTATTATCAATGTTTTTTGATAACATTTCAAGGTTGTATATCAAAAATACTATGTTAAAATGAATATGAGGTATATTTATCAAGATAACAAAATGTGATTATTGTTTTTAGAAATTTAAAACAATATTGATGAACACTTCAGTTTTGGACCCTCTCACATGAAATAGAAAATTCTTAATCTATTGGGATGCTAATTTAATGTTATATGTTTATGTAACATGGATAAATGATTAGGTAATTTCTTATTCATCACATCAACTAAAACCTGATGAGAAAAAATATCCTACACATGATGTGGTATTAGATATTGAGGTTTTTTATTTGAATATTTGGAGGAATAATTTATATAGAGAAAGGTGTAAAATATATACATATAATAAATATTTTAAATATATATTCACTCATAAATTTTTGAACATGGGTTAGGGAGTATGGATAAAACTAATTATGAATAATGATTGAATGATCCATTACCATATTTGAAAATATAGTAAAGGATTAGATGCTTCAATTCCGAAAAATAATTATACAATAACCATGCTACATTTAGAACATGACCCTTTGGTTGAGGATTTAATGAATCTTGGCCTAGAAGTTGTGAATGCCGAAACATATTCTTTTTTTACTTTAGGATTCATTGTAGTCATCTCTGTTAGATACAACTAAGAAAGATAAAAAAGGAAGAATGTGTGATATAGGAAAAGGTAGAATTTGATAATAAAGGTATGTTTCCGGAATTTAATGTTGATAAAGAATGTTTTTTTAGTCTCAGAAGGAGATTATGTGTGCCTTAGGATTCACCGCTAAAGAGGTAATTATTTATTGAATATCATAGTTCTCTACATTCATTTCATCCTAGAAGCACTACGATTTACATAGAAATTTGGGTGTATTACTAGTGTGATGGATGAAAAATGGATATTGTTTACTTTACAATGAAATATTTTACATGCCAATAGGTTAAGGTAGAATGAAAATTTATAAAGGGGACGAATCAACCTTTTCTAATGCCAATGTTGAAATGGGAAATATATCTATAGATTTTCTGGTGGGGCTACCAAATACTTCTCTAGGTAATAATTTAATTTGGGGTATTAATGATCAACTGACTAAATCAACACATTTCATTCCCATTCAAGATACTCTGTCATTAGATCAATATTAGAAACATTAACTTAAGGAGATAGTTACGTTATATTGAGTTCCTCTATTCCTTGAATTAGGCCGTGATCTAAAATTCAAATTCAATTTTTTAGAAAGAGCTTCAAAATTCATTGTGCACTAGAATAAATTTCATTACATCATTTCATCCACAAAATAATGGATAGACAGAGAGAATATTTTAGAATTTAGAAGACATTTTTTGTTCTTGTTCAATTATTACCATGGAATTTCAGGTCAACAAATGTTTAGTCAAATTTTATTACAAAAAGAGTTTTCATTCCATTATATAGATGACACCATTTGAGTAATTATATATAAATCAATGTATAACTCCATTATTTTGTGATTAAGTATATGAAAATTTGATAATGGGAGTATAATAAGTAGAATATGTTGCCGATGAGTTGAGAAGGATTCAAAAACATTTGAGGAAATCACAGTGTATGATGAAAAGTTATGTAGATAACAGGAGGAATATCCATTCATTCAAGGATGGAGATTTTGGTTTTATTAAAATGTCTTCATGGATAAGTGTTATGATTTCATATGAAGGGAAATTTATATACACAGTTCATTATTCAAAGGTGCTCAATGTTTTTCATCGTTTAATGTTAAGAATATATGTGCAATATTTGTCTTATGATTAGAGCCCTAAGGTACTGTAGTTGGATGATAACATTTATTACAAGGAAAAAAAATTATATTCTATACCACAGGGATAACATATTTTCCATAATCTAAGTCACCATGTTATGGTTATGTGGGGAAACCATACGATTGAATAAAAAAATGGCAATTTTAAAATGATATAAGGGGATGGTATCCCCAATTCATTAATAATTGAATAAAATAATGATAATGTAATTTCACAATGGGGGTAGAAGGTTAGAACCCAAGCACTAATAGAATAATTTTTTTCATATTTATTAGTATTATTTAATTTAATAGTTATAATGATATTAAATATATAAAATAATTATTAAAATTAAAATGGAAATAGTTTTACTAAAATAATTTATTCGAAGGTTATATTTAAATGATTAATCTTCAGATTATAGAATATTAGGTAAAAAAATTAATTTCAATTTTTAATTAATAATTTCAAAATAATATTAGAAATAATATTTGATAATTCTTTAAATAATTTTTTTAAATGAATAGTGAAAAATATTGGCTTTTCTTGAAAATTTTATTTATTTTAAAAGGTCGTATTATATTTATGATTAGTTATAAATTATCATTAGTCCATTTTGATTTATTTTTTGGATTTTGAGATGGATTTTATACATGTATTTAGTATAATTTTTTTATATTTTATAATATTGTTTTTCTAAAAAAATATTTTTAATTGCGTTTTGTCGGTTAAATATTACATTTAATTCCAAAACATCGGTGTTTGAAATATTGATAAATAAATTTAATATTTGAAATAAATGGGTTCAAATTTGGGAAACATGTCATTGATATGTTTTTCCAATATAAATTGTTACAATTGTAATTTTGGTAACCACAATAAAGTGTAGATTTGGTAATTTAGGTTCAAAAAAATGATAAGAACCATTAAATTAATAAAACACTGACCTAAATATTATTTTATGAATATATCACGAATATAATCATCCAATGGTATAATATATGAATTTTTGGGTTCACATGGATATGATACTGACCTTTATAGTATTTTATTTAAATAAATGCCAAACATGTCACACTCCTATTTTTAATTACTATAATATTTTTAATATGAACTTATTCTATGTAGAAGATAAATAATAAAAATTATTTTTAAATTAAAAAGATTTATCTTCATCATGATAATTAATTTTTAATTTTTAGAGAGAAAATAATTCCATTAAATTATTTACCATCACTAATGATACAATTATTAAATTATTTGTATAGAGAAATAAATTATATTCAAAATATTTAAATAAATATAATTTAATTATATAATTTGATCAATAAATTTAATATATTACCTTGACATGATTTCTATGTAATAAAATATTTTTCTATAAGTTTTTATGTTTTATTTTTATTATCAATGTCAATGTAATTAAAATTTATAAAAATTTACATTACGAATATTTTCTAGGAAATTATATTTTATTAAATGATAAACAAATATTAAATAAAATTAATTAGGAAAAGACATTATTATGTGGATTTATATATCAACTATGTTATATATATGGGAATTTTTTTATTTTATAGTAACTGCATTGAACCTTAATGTGGAAAAATAAATGTTGTCATGGTAAGAGTTTAAGGGGTTAAATTTTATTGAAACCAAATAATAAGGGAGGAAATATTTTAAAAACTGGTATAATTTTTAATTTATGAGTTTATATCAACCCTTAATCACCTTATCTTAAAAATTAATAACTTTTTATATATTAATAAATGAAAATCATTTTATATTAATTTAATATTTTGAGAAAGTCCAAGAATGCCCCTCCACTCTCTTATAAAAGGAATCATCTTCCTCTAATTTCTTCACACATTAAAACATTTTGGATTAAAAAATCCCAACCCAAATTACTTCCTCTAATATATCTCCTAATTCATTAGTTCTTGTTTTAGGAATAACACCATCTTTAGTGGTTTTAACACGTTAAGTAGTCGATATTTTTCGAAGAAAATGGATCATTTTTTAATTGATGTTTCAATTTTGATTATTCATACTCATCCCAGAAAAAATATTAGTCAATGATAAATTAATAAATATACCATAAAAAATATATTATATTTTATCATTTTAGTTTCATGGCCTATATTAATTTCCTCTTCTATCAAAGGGGGAAATAATTCATTTTTCTTGCATATAGTGGACTACCGATTTACGGACCGATATATTTTTTTCCATAAAAATATCTCTAGAATATATATAATAAAATAATAACTAATTATATATGATATTAATTAAATATTTACATTTATAAAACTATACTATAATATTTAATATATTGACTTTATATGTACAAAAAAATGATAAGGTTGTTCTTGTGTACATGTTGACTACCACCTTTACAAAGGGATATGGTTTTCTATTTATAACCATATCACATGGATTATATATATATGTGTATATTTAAATAAATAATATATTATTACTGGAAATATTATCATTATTGAAATATTATGTAATATTTACCTTCATTTCTTAATGATAAACGAAAAATTAAAATGTTACCCATACAAACATTCGGCCTACCATCTTCATGCTAATAACATAGTTCATTTTTCATAACCATATTTAATGATAGTATTTAAATTTTTAATTGATCTATTAATATGATGATTTTATCAATAATATTATTTAAGATATTTATTTTCAATTAAAACATTAACCATAATAAACATACCAAAGTCATTTTGGAATAATGAACTGCATTCTTTCAAAATAGTTTGTTTAACATAATAGATTGAGTAACTGTATATTACATGGTATTAAATAAAATAATCAAATAACTAACTTTAAAATGGTTTTTCATTTGTATAAATTATCCTATGTTTATTATTTAGGGTGATAAAAAACATACATGATGATTCATGACCAGGGAAAAGGAATTTTTGTTAAAATCATCTTTTTGAGTACCCATTTCAACTATTTTTAAAAATGTCCAATGGAATTTTTTTTCTTATATAACATGATATAATTATCCCACCTTCATTAATATTAACTAATTTAATGTTTCATTAATATTTTCTCAAATTTCATCTCAAATGAATTGTTTTTTATTATATTCATAGTATTTATATTTTAAATGATGTTTTTACAAGAAAACGGTATTTTCATACCTACATGTATTTTAAAAATAGGCTTAAATAAGTTTTCAAGGGTTTTATCCATTATATTGTCCTTTGAAATTAGTTTAGAAAGTTTATATATATTATATATTATGGGTGTTCTCAATATATATTTTATGATGGGGGTGCCCAGATAGTTCTCCAATGCATTGAGTTTTATGAAGGTGGAAGTCAGCTGTATTGTTTTTCCATTTACAAAGAGAGATTGTTAAAGTGATATGAAAATGATGTCCCAAGGAAGTTACATGACTTTTCTATTCATTCTAATGAGTTTTCATATAAAATATTTTATTTCAAATGTTAATATAATTATTTTTATTGAAAAATGTTTCTCTTTCTGAATTAAAAGACTTCACTTTATGAAGAAGGTTTTAATGTGTTTTAATGTTTTTCATAGGTGTAACGATTTAATTAATTTTTGTACCATACTGATTTTATTTACTCATCAGATAAATTTAATATTATTCTCATTGGGTTTAAATATTGGTATGAATAGTGAAAAAATTATATCGAAATTCAAAATGACGTCTCATGAAAAAAACATTCTTCTTATTAATTATTCTATATTATGGAAAAATTGTTACTAATTATAAGTTTACTCTTTGTAAAAAATGGGTTTTTTATGTATTATTTATGAAAAATATAACTAAAAGTAAAAAACAATTAAGACCCTCAAATGTTAGAGAATGAATTCTTGAATAAAAACAGCAGATTATCAAATATTTAAGGATAGTTCCTTACATTTGAGTGGGAAAATATTTAACTATTCCTTAAAAGATTCATCGGATGAGTGTAATTTGAAATAAGTCTTTTCAGATATGAATTTGTGAGTTTAGGAAGATTATAACAACATTTTTCTAGTAATCTTTCAGTTGACCTCCTATCTTATTGATATAATTCTTTAAGGACTATATCATGATGTTGAGTTCCATGGAAAAAGAGAATATCTTTTTAGGTGGAGATCATCTGTGAGTTTCCTATATCCTTTTAGGGTGTCTTATAATTTTTGAGAGAGAAAAACATTCCTTTTCCTATGAGAAAAGATGTGATTGTGGATTTCCGTAACTTCCATTGGGCGAAACACCTTGGCCCAATAATGATGTTAACTGATATATGGAAAATAGTATATTTTCTTGGTATGAGATGAGATATTTTTAATTCTATTTATCATTGTTATACCTATAATAAAATCATTTCCATTATAGTTTATAATAGAAAATGAATTTAATCAGTTCACGATACGGTAGTCCTTCGTACACTCGAACAACATTTTCGTTTCCCATTTGATTGAATGATATAAGGTATTAAATTAACATAATAAAATCTAATTATATAGTTAATAGTGATTTTATTATTTCATCATGGTTGAATATTATTTGAATGAGGTAGAAGAATAAATAATACCAAAACACTCAGTTAAAAGTTGTACCTTTTCTTCAAAAGAAACACATTTTACTTTAGAACTTGTTCTGTTTAAGGTTGGTTTTCTTCCCAAAATAAGTGCTATATTACCTGGTAAGGGAAGTTATAAATATTTTTGGGTATTTCTTGGCTGAAAAAAATGGTTTTGGAATTGACATTTAAAAGGAGATCGTGTGCCTTTTTATAAGTGAGAGGAGGGGTATTCATTGAATTTATTAAAGTATAAAATTAATTTAAATAAATTCTCATTAAAAATTGTTTATAAATACATATTATTTTAATATAGTATGATTATGGTTGAAAATACTCTCATTAAATAAAAATTTGAAAAAATTAGATTATCAGGTTATCCTTGTCTTTTTGTTTTGACCTATGTTATCCTTTTTTATGAATACCATGAAAATAATGGTTTTTACTCTTTATGGGTCAAGAAATTTTATATAAAAGGAAAATTTAACATTAAATGGACCATGATTTATATATTCAAATATATTACAATTACATGGTTGATTATACTATTTTTAAAAATATTAAATCATTCTATAAAATATTATTTATTATTTAATATAAATTAATGTCATTATAAAATAACTGAAATATTATAAAATACTAGGAATTTAACTCATTTAAATGGTTTAAAATTTATATATATTAAATGATGAGGAATAAAGTTTCTAAATATAATCATTAAATCAAATTTATACTAGCTAAGGTATCATTTTAATCCAAATCATTTTGATTAACCATTTTTCTAACCTTAAACACATTGACAATGTTTTCATTATGAAATTTCTATAAATTTAAATTTAAGTTAAAAATTAGTTCATTAAGGTCATATAGATGATATTTTTGACCACTTTAAATCCTTATATTCGTCTTTATAGATTTTTAATATTTTATGTAATATAATATTGTATATAAAACATAAAATATTATTAATGTCATCATAATAACTACAAACATAAGTAGACTTTGAAAATAACTTAATAGCAATTTAATTTGAATCAAGTCAACTAAAGATACTAAAAACAACTAAGTGGCATATTTGATATTATACAAACATAAAATAATATATAAGTCATTTCAATGAAAAATGGATCAACACTAATATAACAAAATTACTAGATGAGTATGGCTAAACCACCTAAATAAATTTGATTATAATTTTTTATTGTTATTTTTAGTCATTGTCAAAAATTACCTCAATTTTTCAATTTAACATGACAGTGGTAACACATTTTTTTATAGTTATTATTCATAATCGAAAAAATAAAAAATAATTATTTTCCAACATTGATCATATATATTCCAAATATTCTATCAATTTTACATGAAATAATTTCTAGAATGCGAAGAAATAAAATTTAACCTAATTGGGTAAAACCCAATGTAAAAAATTTAAAAAAAATTGTGTTTTTAAGCACTAAAATAATCTTATACCAAAATAAGAAAAATACATATCCAAATGTAATTTATTAATATATAAAAATAAATAATTCATATTTTATTTTTAGATATTATTAAAATTATTATGTTATTTTTTAATTAAATTAAATAATTCTTATACAAAAATTGATATTTTCCAGTATTAACAGAAAAACAAATTTTTATCAAAAATCCAAAAAATTGACCCTATGATATTTTCTATATGCTTATTTAAAAAATAATATAATTCTTATAAAATTAAATTCTAAACTTTTCATAAATTATTGTAATATTTTCTAAAAAACAATAAAAACCATTTTTTTAATGAAACATATTTTTGATGAATATAACGACTTGGATAAGAATTTATTGCTTATTTTTAAATATTTAGTCAATCAATTAGTATAGGTTAGGTTCATATTAAAAATTTCACAATAAAGTTAATCCTATTAATTCCCTCTAATAAAACATTTACACTAAAATTGCCATATTTTAATAATAATATTACATGGTTCATTTATGTTATGTGTTGCGTATATTTTAAGCTATCAAATATAATAAAACGTTTTTAGTCTTCGGACATTATAATGGTCGATTTTGATTTTTTAATGTTATTCACTCTTTTTATGTCATGTTTGTACTATATTTCTAGCCTTTTTACATTAAATATTTAAATTCCTAGTTGGTACAAGAACATTTCACCATGTTCTTTCACATTGTATATTTATTTTTTAT
The DNA here is from genome assembly GCA_963277665.1 of Viscum album. Classification (NCBI taxonomy): domain Eukaryota; kingdom Viridiplantae; phylum Streptophyta; class Magnoliopsida; order Santalales; family Viscaceae; genus Viscum; species Viscum album. The sequence continues at coordinate 511,886,809 of OY728134.1, forward strand.
TTAATAAAATTTTGGGGTTTGTGTTGGTTCTTTATCTAAAGAAAGAGCCTTTTCCTCATCATTAAATAATTAAAATTTAGAACTATTTTAGAAATAGAAGATAATAAATTTAATAAAAAATATTAATATATTGAATCATATCACTCATAAATTGAAATATAGTTATTAAAATTGTAAATGTAAGAATAAATTTTTAGTATATTATATATCTATTTATTTATATAGGTAATTAAAATTTCTACATATTATGAAAAATATTAAATTATATTTATTATTATTATTATATATATTTGATTAAAATTATATATAATAATATAAATATAAATTTAATAAAAATATTTTCTATTTAAGAATAATTTTTAATTCTAATATAATAATTTATACATATATATATTATAAAAAATATTTACACATTTATATAATTATTAATACTTCCATAATAAATATAATCACGTTGATATATAATTATTAACGATTAATGCTTTTTATATAATTAATCTTATATATATATATATATTTTATTTTTGTGGTTGTTTTACAATCATTGGGATTTATTTATTTGTATATATAAATATAATTATTTAGGAATATAATTATACACTTATATAAAAACACGATGAGGTCAGTGCCCATTATTGATGAAGAAAACCTATTTCAAATTGGGTTGGGAGGGAATTCTTATATCACCTAAAGACCCAGCGACAAAATGACCTTAAATAAATACATATATACAATAATGTTAATGTCATAATTCCAAGAATACAAATCCCTCACCGTGTTGTGGCCATCGTCCATGCACCGTAACCTTGACGTCACCCATGCCTCTTTTTCTCCAATGAAATAATATAGAAATTATTTTTAATTTATGAATATAGTAAATCATTTATTTAAAAGTAATTATTTTTAATTATTGATAATAATAATATAAATTTATTGAATAAAAAATATACAATATATACATGAATATAATTAATTATTAACAAAATTATATTTAAATATTAGTAATTGTAAAAATATTTAAATATAATTATTATAATTGTAATAGTAAATTTGATAGTTTTTTGATTAATAATGTTTTGTGAATAACATTTATAAATTTTTATTTTACTTTTAGTTGATAAAATAATATAATATTTTTCTATAAGTAACATATATAATATTAAAAATAATAATAATTTTGTTTTACATTAAATATAGTTTTTATGGATCTATGGGAACTGTAGAAACCACCATAGGGTGATCTACTAAGATACCCTAATACCTATTATCTATCCTTCATGGATTTTTTTTGGTCAATCTTTGGTCAATCATTTGGGATTCAAAATGTTGAGCATTTCATTATTTCAAAATTTAAATTTCACAAGGGCTATTTGGAGATCTTATTTTTAATCGATGATGTATGTATACTTTATTTGGATCGTTACTTTTTTCATTATGGTGAGTTTATCAGGAATATACCTTCACTTAATTTCTTATGGAAGTCTCTGGTCGCTATAAGGTCTGTTAGTTGTTATACTAATCAGCTTAATTCATCAAATTTTGTATATTTATTTTTATCTAAAAACAATTATGACCACTTCTAGATGAGGATCCCTTCTGTTTCTAAGGGTTTCCATATGAAATTTTTTAAATTTAATTTGATTTTTTTTCCTTACATTAAATATCCCATTTTCCCATTATGAGTGGTTTCATTGTATTATCATTTTATCCCTTTAACCAAATTTCCCATCTTCTGATTTCTATTTTTATACTATATCTCTAATAATTGGGATCGATAAAAAACTCCCAATAACCACTATTTATAGTGATTGATTTTATATTAGTATTTTCAACCCTCTTCTAACTATGATTTTGGTTAAAAAATGGTAAAAACATGATTTTTATAAGAGGTGGAGTATGAAAACATGCCTATATAATATAATAAATGTCCTAAAATTTAGATTGTTTAAAGGAGTATAGAAAGATATCATCTTCGCAACACAATCACATCCATAGAAGTTACATTATTGAGGAAAAACACATGTAGAATACACTAATGGTCCCTAGGGAATCAAGATTTTTTTGATGGTCATGTCTCTCAACCTAATGAGGAGATTGAGGCATATAATAAAGTTAATGAAAAAATTGAATAGTCCCATGATATTGTTAAAAACCAATCTACCCCTAGAAGGATGAGGTATTTTAGGATTTGGTTTACTATTTCAATGACTGAATAGAATTCTACGATGATGGTTACAATTTATTTGAGGACATTATCATCTAAAAAGTAACATTCAACCTTAAATGCTTGATCTAATTAATCATAAGTTGATCCACCACTCTGAAGGGGTATCAGGATTCCTAAAATAATGTTTATTAATATATTCATTATTTACCTATGAGAACACACTATATTGAAGCATAATTTATATAATTGAGTCTAAAAACCGAATTATGTTGATGGTGGAATCATATGGATTTGTTATCATACACCCTATGAAACTATAAATTAAAATAAATATTTAATGATGGAGAAAACTATTGTTACCTGATCCTTAGAGATACATATTGATATTTAAAAAAAATATTCCCCCTTATTATGTTCCTATGATCCCTAACCCATTCTATTCTACATCATTCGATAAAGAATATGAGGAATATTCTAATAACAAAAAAATCACACTCTTGCTATTAAAGAGGGTTTCACTTAACTAATGTATATCAATGTTGATGAATATAATGTTTTGTATTTTTATGGATTTCAAAAAGGGGATATGTATTTGTATGAATCCTATGATTTTGGAGTCCTTTTATCCATAATTCAATCTAATATATAGAAAAAAATACCATAATAGATTACCAGAACCATATGTTAGAGTAGTGATGTTTTCTTATAGGTGTTTTTTATTTGGAGTCAATTTTATGAATCATATTCATTTATGAAAAGTAGGTTTATGTAAATGAATTTAATAAACAACTTTTCTTAGATTATATGTATTGGATGATGATTTTTTTCAAAACTTATGTTATAAAAGATTAAATTTTAAAAACAATTTTCACCCCTTTATCAGGATATTTCCAATAGGGTTTGTTAGTGAAACTAGAAACACAAAACGGTTACGAGATCTGTGATGGTTCACGTTCCTTCTTTCAAATGGAAGGTAATTTTTTTGAATTTTTCAAAGATACATAAGCATTTTTGTTGGATGAGATGATCGGAATTTTGGTTCATCACAACCTTTTAGTGATCATTATTCCCTACTGTAAGGCTCTCTTATAGATTTCATATATTTTAGTGAATATTTTATGATCCCTAATGCATAGATGAAAACACATATCTTAATAATCAATTATTATCCTGTGTTGGTGTAAAACCATCTATATATATCTAAGTTTCTCTATCAATGGTATCATTTATATGGATTATAGGTTTTCAATCCTTGGTACCATTGTTATGTATCATAGGTCCTCCTTTAGTGGTAGCATCTGTATATATAATATTTTCTTTATTTTTTGTAAATTCTTTTGTTGGGATTTCATTTTTAGTCTATATAGTGGTAAATATTTTAATTTACCATTATCCTAGAAGACACGTGTCATTTTGATATTGCGATCAGTCCCATGAGAAGGGATTTCTATGTATCATCATTAAATGAATCCAAAACCATGTTTTTTGATGCCACCTAATGAAACAAATCATACATTTTGAGGTCATCTATCATTGAAAAGGCCATGAAATTTGATATTATGAGGTGATGTCATCTAGGAGAAACATTCATAGAAAAGGAAGGTGTGGATATTACATAAGAGCGACCCTTTATATTTGATCATGTAGGGAATATATCTTATCAATATGTTTTTTAGTATATTAGGATTATGGCCTTGTAAAGATAGTTCTCTACATGAATAGGTTTCAATGAGGTGGAGGTGATATGACCTGGAAGGAACATAGCCCGCCATGTGGGGTATGATCTTATTGGGAATATGGACCATTAAAAATGGTGGTGAATTAAAGGTGTTAGGTTTAAAAATTAGGCAGGATTCCTACATATATCATTGTGATGGGAATCAAAGACCATTTAGTTTGGAATAAAGATAACATACACCTAATTGGGTGACCCAAAATGATATTTTGACTGTGAAAATGATTTGATCACCAATAATCTCTAATCCCGCCTGAGTCATGCTATATATGAGAAACACGATATTGAATAAAAAATTGATGTCAAATAATCACTTATGGGAATGGACTTACATGTGAACTAGAATCCCATATTGAGACTTTCATACTCTTCCATTGGTATATGAGAGAAATAATATGGAAGAAATGGAAGTATGATTTATAATAAAAATTCTAGTGGGTTTCTTTTAGAGGGATTCCCATGATATATATTTCTATTTATCCACTTGTGAATGAGAGATACTCTATGGTGGGGTTGTCAAGATAAAATATGAGTCTTTACAATTCAAGTTTTCTATAGTGTTTCTAAACTCAAAACTAGGTCTTAGGTATATATTTATTCGAAAAAAAAGAATGAATATAGACTGATTCGCTAAACTTTTCAGTTAACTTATAGGAACGGAATATTACTCTGTGATTTGAGAATATTATCACCCCTACCTGTAGGGTTAATATCTTTATTGACATGGGGTTTCATGATTATATACATCATGAGGACACCACCAAATTTGTTGGTCATGTGGTGGAAAAAATTTTCAATGGGAATTCATGATCAAATGAGGGACCCACTGATGATTCCAATTCCCTGGTTTGATTATTCTGGTGCCTGTGGAGGAGGTCTCAATGGAAATATTCTCTAATTGTTTTATTGGTTATAGATATACATTTTTTTTATACATCATAGAGAGTCTAAGACAAGTTGAATGCTCTGTTAAATGAGATTTCTGAGAGTAGAAACATAGTTACACTAATGATACCATATTCCTTATACTATTATCATTATATGGTGTGGGAATATCAAAATGGGATTCTATTTTACGAAGATTATTTTCCTCGTAACAAGTTTCCATCACTAAAGAGGGAATATTACCTTTTAGGATGACCAAATAGTGTACACCATTTGTAATGGATATCCCTTTCCAACAACTGGTTTATGTGGAACATCTTTTTTCCTTTGAGTTAGGTAGCTTACATATCCCTAGCAATAGATATCTCATTATTGTTTTCAGGTTTTATCACCATCTTTCCTTTTGGGAAACATAGTGGGAATTTATTGGAAATAATAGAGACTAATTTCCCAAAAACTTTGGACACATAGCGCACCTAACTCTTTGTGATAGATTATAAATGCCCCCTCATACCACAAAAAAAATCATTTTCAAGGGGCAAAAATCACCCCCATAACCCCACAAATGAAAATGTTTCGTTTGGGGGGGGGGGGGGGTGGGATGACCCACCTCACACATTAATAGAACATAATTTCCTTTGGACCAGATCACTAACATCACTCCATAAAACCGTATTCTGTAAACAAATTTTTTCAATATTTTCCCACCACATGAATTTAATCAACATGGTTTTCTCCTTGTGAAATATTCATAAAAGTCATGACATGTCCTGTTATTTTTCACTATACAATGTGGTTTTTGATACTTTTAATTATGATACATATGAAGACCTTATAAATGGATAAATCCTAATATTAGAATAAAACCCATCTCTTCTGATGATGGAAAATTATTGAGTTCCCTAATATGTGTCATAAAACCCTTATCACAAAAAAAGAAATGAAACAAAATGTAGAACCTCATATAAATATATGACACCGTTTATAGAGAACCTATGCTACAAATAAATGAAAATATTTATGGAGAACCTCTAATAAATACAAATGGTTCTATGACAATACATTCCAATAATTGACTATAACCATAATAGATACTAGACCATCATTTTATATTTGTTATAGAATAAATTTTTTTTCTTAAAATAATACAATATTTTGGATGTAGGAAATAATTCCCCCCAAAATGTGGTGGTGAGTCTTAACTCCCTTCATGTCCACAAATTTGTGTTGGTAAGAACATTTGAAAAGATTCACAATAATTACATACCTTTGAGAAGTGCATCTTTGAACCCTCATGGTTGTGAGAACTATTGGGTGTTTTCAGTTATACAAATAAATGTCATTACAAACTACCTAAAAAAGGAGTGTGAAGTATATCATCATTGATTATATCATAATTGTTTTATTTTTACAATGAAATTTCACTACGTATTATTTATAATAGTAATTTTTATGACTTGTTCATTTCATATCAAATTATTGGTTTTAAATAGAAATTAATGAGCTATTTTAGAGGGTTTTGATTTTAAGATAGGGTGATTTCCTTGATATTCTAATCTTACAAGTTGTACATTAATGATGATGAAGTATATTGTACTCATAAGAAAACAAATATGTTAATTGGATGATTCTATATCTCTACATGAATCATATAGACTGGATTGGTGGCATGATAGGGTTTAAATAGAATGAATCTTATATATTAGATGTAATTATGATGAATTTTTCAAATGTGTAGTAGATTCATAGGCCAATATTCCAACACATGACAAAAAAAGTATCATACTATTCTGTATTTTCATGATAAATTTAATTGGGTTGTTGGTTAAAATTAAATATTATATTTCTTATGGATTGAGAATTTTTCTAAAAGTTGTTTTTGAGAGTACTGATTCCAAACACTAGTGATAAAATTCATGTTTCCATAGATATGTTGATATCATCATCTTCAAATAATGTTTTATTGAATGTGAAACGGTTATAGAAAATTAATGAAGAAAACTTCTCCCTAGCCCCATTCCATGGACATGAATCTAAGGAGGCAAGAAATGGTGATGCCTGAGGGAATCCTCTTTAATAAAGTTGAAGCCCTCAGGGCTTCAAACTCTACATAGCATTAAAAAAAATACTTCCATAAACCAACCACATTCAATGAATCTAAGTGATCTGATAATTTTTCCCTTACCTCTAAATATGAAGTACTTGAGTTCAACTTTTATGGATTTCGTTACACATTTTGATAACATATCTAATCATCCAAGGAGAGCTGCTATACCCTTTCAAGGAGTTGTGCATGATCAGAGAGTCTATTTCATCTTCCATGATATCTATACCCTTCTTCCCCCATAATATGATCCAGTTAAGCATCACCATTTCCTCCTAATGGAATGTAATACCCTATCCCAACCTTTCCGAGATGAATATATAGACCAAACCACTTCCATCGTGCACAAGACCTCCTCCTCGTATGGACTATTGGATAGAGGAACCGTCCCTATTCAGTTTCAATCCATACGATGGTGGCTTCCAGCAGACCATGTTACCTGTAATACTACTGGCCAAAAAAAGCATCATATGACCTCACATTAAATACATGTAAAAATGGAGCCACCATACAGTTCATCACAACCATGGAAAACTCTATTAACAAATAACTTTCCCACAGGATTATAGTGCGAGACAACACAACCACCCCTTCTATATATGATTTCATTATTGTGGGAGTTTATAGAGGTACATGTAAAATGCATTACACTTTTTTAATTATTTCTTAATTTAATTATATTATTATTATTCTAACTTGCAATCTTTCAATTTGACAATGTTTAACACTAATTACACATCAAGCATTCTGATAGAAACATTTATTTTATTTAATAATTTTTCAAGGTGTGGTTTGAGCCACTAACTCATACTTGAACACTTTAAAATTATGTATAATTGATATAAAATAAAGATTTATTCATTAAAAATATTTTTATAACCATATGTATATATATTAATTAGTGATAATTTTATCATGCATAGATCATCCAATATTAGCACTAAAGTTCTTTTTGTTAGATTAAACTAAATATATTTAAGAATAACTCATTATAGAATATCAATTTATTATTGTTCATAGATCATTATCAGTGCTAATTTTATCACTAATAAATCTACATATATCCGTGATTTTTAATATTAATGTGAACTTTTGTTGGAATAACTCAAAATTTAAAAATATGAGTAATATTAATCAATGAGTTTTCAATTATGAATCTAACAGTAATAGTGATCAATATTTCTTTCATTAAATGATGCTCTTATATAATATTAAATTATCATCGCTTATAATTTTATTGTAGATAAAAGATAATTTTATCATAATTTTTTAGAATATTGTTAACAATATGTTATCTTCTTTATAATATAACCCTAACTAAATTTCCAATCGACTTTTTCACTAAATGTCTTTTTGATATTATACTTTATTAGACCCATCACATATATTTAATAATTCCAATTCCAAAATCAGAAGAATTATATCTTCTTCGATCATGATGTGTTTTGGTGATGTTTATATCATTATTCATATATATCCCGAATTTATATATTTATGTGTTTTTGTGTGTATCTATATCTCATATTATTTTTAATCATGTATATCCCTAGGAGTTTTATGATTTTTCATCATCATTTTTTTAGTTATTAAACATTAATTGATATCAACATTGATTTTTTTCGATTTATATTCATTTATGTATATTCATCCTTTAAAAACCATGATACTCTATCCTCTCTTTATATAAATATATATTATTGTGTGTGTGTTCTTATATAGAAATAATTTCCCCTGTCAATTTATATATATATTCACAAACACACATAATTTATTTTGTGTCTAATATATATATATATGTGTGTGTATGTATGTATGGATATATATATGTTTATGTGTGTGTCTATATATATATATATTTCTAGTAATAAATTATTATAATGTTTTTTCATTGTGAAGTAAATATTTTTCACTTGTGAAATGAGTTTAAATGGACACATATGATATTAAACAATAATATTCCATGCACCCATCATATCATTGATCAAAATGTAAAACTAGAATAGAAATATTATCCACCAAATATATAATGGGAAAATAATTTTATCATTGATAACATAGTTTACTATTTCATTATCATTATAGACAACTACATTGGAAATAAATAGTTATGGAGAAAATGTATCAAAAATATTAGGCAAAAAATTCATTTTTTATGGTCATTTAATTGAAATTATCATTCACAAGATATTTATTTTCAAAGTAGATAATAGGTAAAAGCTACCAACTATTTGACCAAGGATGTATCTAATGGATAATAGCTGACATCACATGTTCGATCAAATAGTTCTATAAAAATATGTATAATAGTCATTATAGTTGACAATAAAAATCTATTTAAAGAATTGTTAGTTTTTTAAAATAATCACTGAAAGAAAATATACATTATATAATTAATAATGTGGGTGGTTTATTTGGTGGAAATCCTTTTCATTCCTATAGTAATAATCAATATGTCTAAAAAAGATATGTATCACTCTTGATATTGTGGGACTTGAAAGATATTTTACCCTTGGTTTGAGTGAAAACATCATTTTATTATTATTTTTTCTCATACTTGGATTCATTGGGATAGATTATCGAAGTGTATGTATGTTTAATGAGGAGAAGAACAAGATTCATGCTTTCGGAAAAACCTATAGGAGCAATTTGTGATGTAAATTATGATTTTATCACATTAATTGTTCATAACATATATCATAAAAAGGTTCTTTTCATAAAACTATTAATTCAATAAAATATTTTTATTCTCCATAAATAGGTTTTTTCTATGAAAAATAATTGGGAAGATATGTTTCTTAGTGTATGAAAACCTCAATAAAATTTTTATTTAAATAATTTATTTACATATAAAATCATCTGGGCACAATAAATAATACACCATCTAGTAATTATAAACCCTAATACACTATATTTCTTCTTTTTAAATAATTTTAGGCTTAAACTATGTGATTTCAATTGATCTTAGACACCCAAAATCATTGTACAATAAATATTTCTTCCTCTGTTTATGGAATCAATGGTTAGGATCTCCTTTATTATTCCTTATCTTGGAACTCTATGAATTTTATCACATGGAATTTATTATCAGTGTGTAAGAACATATATATGTGTTTGTATTTCTATTTACATGATCTTTGCGGGTTTTGAAAGGGAATTTGTACAAGAGTTCGGTCCATAGAATCATTTGAGATCCGTTGTGCTAATATAAATGAGGTAGGTGGCTTGTATCCAACTCTAATGTTCTAGATAATGTTGTTAATATCTTGATAATTTTTTCCAATTATTTTAATGAAAATATATTGTGTTATTTTTTGCGTAACAGAATTGTTGAATGTGATTTCGAAAGGGTTAGTTTTAAAAAATGGTTGTGATATGATTTGATTAATTTTTTTACAAAATATTTTGTTATCATCATAAATGTTTCAAATGAAACATTGTTTGATATAGATGATGGTGTTGGAATACATGGTGGCATGAGTTTATATTGTATGGTATGATGCCTTTTTGAAAAAATCCTAGTACTCCATGACAACTGTAAAGTAAAACAGGGGATATCACCTTGAGAATATTTGTTAAAAGAGAGATTTCCACTCACCATAATAGGTAATGTCATTAGTGTGGATATGGGTGTATGGGTATGGAACATGGAAAAGGGTATGCCAAGTTGAAAGAGAAATATTAAGTAAAAGTACGGATTTGGATAAAATTCTTGATTAAAAAAGTTTTTTTTTATAAAATGTTAGACATTCTCACCATATATTTGATATAAAATGTGCAACTAGCTCTTTTCATGGTGGAAGGTATTGTGAAGTATTAGAAAAAATACAACTAATTGACACACTCACCCATTTCATGGGAATTTTTTTTGCATTTATAGATTTAATCTATCGAAACAAAGAGAAGGGCCATGTGTTGTAATTCTATAGTGGTGATCATTTATGTCATGGTTTGGTAGAAAAATATAGAGGTGGAGAGTGCCTACATCTCAGTCTGGGATAGTACCACTTTGGTACAATTGGATTTCCATTTGTAGTCTTATATTTTCACCATTATATTATTTATTTGCTAATCTAATTTTTTTACAGTAATTATATTTTATTGATTTATGTAATTTATTATTCATTCATCATAATTTTTTTATGGTATTCCTTCTTTTTATTTGGGTTTGTGTTTTATTTAGAGAAAATCACCCCCAATGGTTAACTATGGCCTTGTAATTTATTTTTATCCATTGGTGTCATGGGGATGTTAATTACGGTTAGTGTAATTCTATATCTTCTAAATATAAAGAGTTGGAGAGTGGAGATAAAAATTGTTTAAATTTTTTTCGGTCATTGAGTCATGTTGGTAAAAATTATATGGGGCTATCATAACATTAAATTTATATCATAAAAAGTGGTTGATAAACTATTTATTATAAACATCAAGTTTCCAAGGTGTCCAGGTACAAATGTGTTAAAAAAAACCTCTCAGACTATTTTTATCTCTTCATTATAGGCTTAGTCGATGAGTGTTGTGAAAAGGGGACTAGTAATGAGACTTCCCACTAACAATTAATTGTTCATATATTATTTCAATGACTATTGATAATGTTTAAAATGATTTATTTATGAAATGATGGCAACAGTGGTAGATTAACACGGTAATTATAATTATTCAAAATGTTTTAAAATTTACACAACCCTTTAGTTATTAGAGATAAATGATCTAAATGTTTAATTATTCTGAATACATAAAATATATTTAAGAAGACATCACAGAAATATGAAGGAATAATATGCTCAAAATATGGTTACACCTAGGCCATAGGTGAAACAAAAACATTTATACATTGTTGAATAATATTTTCAAGATGTATACAGAGGAAATTGAAATTTTGAAATGAGGAAAGTGGATCATTAAATGTATTTTCATAAGTTGATTCAAACTGTGTTTTGAGTATATTCTAAAACAAAAATAACTTAATCATGACTAAATAATGAAGAAAATATTCGATTTTATTGGTACTCCAATAGAGTTTAATATTAACATGGTGACCTATATGTTGGAATATAATTTATATAAATGGACGGATTTTTATTTCCATGCTAAATGCAAACAAGGAAATAGGTGGAAGGATTTTTAGGAATTGGTCATTTAATAATTATTCCCATACACATTCAAAATAGAAATAATAGTATTTTTTTAAAAAATAATAAAAAAACTTTTTCATAGAGTGTATTTATATGTTAAGGAACATATTTTTTTCCTTGGATAGAGATGATAATGTATCATTGAAGGCCCATATATTTGAGCCGTGATTGAGACTAGATATTCGATCAATAACTGTTTTTCTCTGTAATATAGATTATATGGAGATTGTGAACATGAATATAATTGAAACAAGGATATTTTTAGGAATCCTCTAAGAGTTAGTATATTTATTCCCAGGGGGACAAGCATTAGATAATGTGCTAGAAATAAGATAAATAGGTCGGTTCACTATCATAGATATAGAGTACATCATACCAGAATAGATCAAAGGACTTAATTATTATTTATTTTTGATAATATCCCTTTTAGGGGATGAACGGGAACCATTACATGTACCATAAAATTATTTTCATATTACATGACCCAAATGCCTCATAGGAACTCATCCTAAACTGGCAACATGGAACAACCACTCCCAAGAAAATATCTTGATGTCAGCTCTCAAACTTCACAAGGATGGTTGGAAAGCTATCCTCTGTAGATATAAATAGTCCAATACCAAATGAAATACCATAAACTCTCATTATTATAATCGTAGAGAGCTCTTCTCTATTGAATTTTCCATCTCTAAATCTTCAAATGAAGTTTTTTTCCTTTCAAATATATCTAGTTTCATCTACATGTTTCTTGTGACCCGAAGGCCATGAGGTGTCCTAAAAGAATTATTGTCCTGAACGCCTTGGGATGACCAAATTACCTGAAGTACTTGAGGATAAAACTATTGAACTTGATGAATATTTTCAGCTATAATAGTACCAAACAATATTTAAAACATTACCTGTGACTATACCTACTTCAATAACTTATACACTATAAGCTATAGCACTACTATATTACCCGAAAATATGCCTCAGCCGGGATTTCTCTCAGGACTCTTGGATGAACAAGAGGAGTCCTCACCAACATGGATGGGTCTCTTCTACATAGGTAGTGTACCTCAAACTTAGACTACATTATCTGTTAATTTTCACCAAGATTTGATAGAAAATTATTTTCTTTTCAATGATGGTTATTAAACCAAAAGAAAAGATAATTTACTATACATCCATGTAATTATCACCACTATGGAATGAAAGGACTTATAAATATGTTTAGACTTAAAATTCATAGAACACTAGGTGCAAAATAATTAGATCAACCTCAATTTTTATATTATTGTAGGGAATATTCCCATCATAATAGATCACATCAATATACACTGGTTGACTAGGATGTTTCTAGAAACAGTTATGATGTTCATTTGACACCACAAAAAAAAATAAAGACCCATATAAGGATATATAATCAATAAATATATGTATATGAATAGCATTATTCAAGTGAAAAATCGGGTCCCTCTATGTTGAAATGTATAATACCTATGAACTCCATAATTATGATTGTCTTGTTTGATACTGGAACATCACGTTATTTATTTTCCTATTCTTTACCAAAAAATTGAGACTATGAATGGAAATCATGACTCATATCATTATTATAAAAAACCCCCTGGATATTAGGAATTAATATATTTTAAATGCCCAACATTTTCCATTACCGTTTCGTTCAGTTTCACTAGGAGTTTATGGTCCTAGAGATGGATATTATGGATTTTGTGTTTTGAATGGACTGGATGGTTGAATATAAGAACTATATCGATTGTTTTGTTTATTAGGTATCATTTAAATCCTTGGATTGTGGAACTCACCATTTAAAGGGGGATTTGGATATAAATGGAGGTAGAGTATGACCATTAATGGAAGTTGATTGAACCAAGACTAAGATGATGGAAACAGTGACATTGTGTGCAGTTGATGAATTAGAAAATGGGACTCTACATGATATAGGGGATCAACAACTAGATTATTTTCTGAATGATTTCACTGTGTTACCACCTAAAAGGGAAATTTAATTTAATATTGAACTAATCCTAGGAATAATACCTAATAAAGTACCTTCTTTCAAATTAGATCATAATTGTATATGGGAATCAATGTTCTGGCATGAAGACATGGAAGGAAAAGGAATTATGAAACCTAATACATCACCTTAGGATGCTCTGGTTTTATCCATATTGAGTTTAGATGATAACATTCAATTATTTTATTATTATCCTTAGTCGAATCAATTGATGATTAAAAATCTATATCATCTTCTTAAAATAGATGATCTATTTGATAAATTAAAGCGAGACATGTGGTTCTATAAAGTTGATCTATTCTGAAGATATCATCCTTTAAATCCAATATCAATTGTTGTGCATAATAAGTAGAATCAACATTCATGGATGGTGGAATTTACCATTTAATGGGGGATTTGGATATAAATGTAGGTGGAGTAGGGCCATTAAAGAATTTTTATTGAACAATATCTCACAAGATGGCTATAGTGACATTGTGTGAAGTTGATGAAATTACAAATGGGAGTCTTTATGATATAATGAATCAATAACTGGATGTCTTTTTTTAATGATTTTGGTCGTTTTATACCTAAAATGGAAATAGAATTTTAATTTGAACTAATCCAAGGAATAAGAACTATTAAAATACAATATTAAAATATGGATCTTAATGATATGTGGTAATTGATGTCTTGGCTTGATGAGTTGGGAGGTAATCATATTATGAGACCTATTACATCACCTTTGGATGCACTGGTGTTATCAATATCGAATGTAGATGACACTATTCACTTTTTTGTTGATTATGCATACTCGAATAAGTTGATAATTAAAAATTGGTATTCTATTCCTAAACTATATGACTTATTTGATCAATTAATTTGAGCCAAGTGGTTCTCTAAAGTTTTCCTATGCTTTTCATATCATCATTTAAATCCCATATCAATTTTTTGGCTCATTAGGTGGAATTTACATCCACGGATATTGGAATTAACCATTTAAAGGGGGATTTGGATATAAATGAAGGTAGAGTAGGATCATTTATGATAGTTGATAGAACCATCCCTTGCATGATGGAAACAGTGACTTTCTGTGGAGTTTATGTAATAGAAAATGGGACTCTTCATGATAAAGTGAATGTATAATTGGATGTTTTTCTAAATTATTTCTCATCCATACCACCAAAAAGAGAAGTAAAGTATTATATTAAACTAATCCCCGGAATAAGAGCTATTAAAATAACATCATAAACAATGGATCTGAATGAGATGTTGGAATTGATGTTCTGTCTTGAAGTGTTTGAATGTAAATGAATTATCAGACATAGTACATCACCTGAGTATGCAATTTTTATCCATATCGCATATAGATGATACTATTAACATATGTTTTTTATCCTTAGTTGAACCAATTTATTATTTATAATTTGCATCCCCTTTCCCAAATATATGATATATTTTATCAATTAATGTGAGATATGTGGTTCTCTAATGTTATTATGCTATTATCACCACTTTTTTTGTTGATTTCTCAAGACATTATTTTCTCATGAATAATCAAACAATTGAATTTTTTTAATTTATATGGAATAAATAATTTCAAAAATAATTTTTTGAACTTAATACTCATCTCATATTAACACTCATCCTAATATTTCCATAACCAAGTAAAAACTATGTGGTATATTGTAATGCATTTGGATCTAGTCAAGGTTTTTTTCTTATGAAGAGAGACCATGTTGCAAACTATGGTGTGAGGAATTTGTAATTGAATGAAAATAATTGACGTATGGAATTCTATAATTTTTTTTTGTTTCAAAAAACATAAATACATTAAGTAATTACCTCAATGGTGATAAATTTACATTTTTCACTGACCAAAAGATTTTGAAATCCATATCATTTCAATAAGAAATGAACATGAGGTGGCGAGGATATATAGAGTACCTCAAGATGTTTGAATTTGACATGGAATACTTACATGGAATAGGGAATTCATTATTAGGTATGTTGAGTTGAAGATCATAAAGGGAAGTGGTCTGAGAATCTTGTGACCAAATGTAGCCAATGAGCATGATTTCTTATATGTATTTTAGATTATGATTGATATGGTGGGAACATTATTTTTTTCTATTAAGTCTTTCGTTAAACTTAAGAAAATTTTAAAATTAATCACAGATAAGAGATTATTATTAAATAACCATTAGGCCAAACATAAACAGTGTGGATACTTATGATTAGTAGATAAAAAATTATTTTTTTTTGTGATTTCAAAATTGAATTTTAGTTCCTCAGCCTCATCCAGAACAACTCATTTCAGAATATCACCATTCCAAATGGTATACTCAACAATTTGATCAAAAACAATACAATGTAACGAAAGAAAATTTCTGGTGGGTTGGTATTAAACACAATAATAAATACTACATGTTGAAATGTTTGACATTTCAAAAAGTACAGTCTAAAAATTTAATTCCAACTGGTATACAACAGTCTATTCTGATACCGACATTGTTGTGGGAGCATATTATGAATTTTATTTTCATAGGACAATTTTGAATATTATAGAATCATGATACTATATGGGTGGTAGTGGATCAACATAATAAGTTGAAACACTTATTCCATCTTAGATAATCCAACATGTTAGAAGAAGTGTAAACATTTTATATTTTAGATGTTATAATGTTACACGGAGTTTAGATAAAATTTTATCTAATAGAGAACCTCCTTTATCTTCTTGATTTTGTAAAATGTAAAATCCCAGCTCCAGAGGCATCACAAATCACTACATTCTCTAAGTCCTCCTATTTTAGTGTCAAAATATGATCACTTATCAGCCAGAGCCAAAACTCCTCTACGGCTCTCTGACACCACAAAGTGTATAGAAATGGATACCCTATCAACATTAGAGAAACTAAATGGGATGGTATCCTATGATGTTGTCCAAGATCCTTCTACAATATCAAACTAGTCTATGAAAAATCCACACGTCTGGCACACTCTTGGGTAACTCCCAAGAAAGGATTGTATGAATCTTCTCTAGGTCTATAGGTAATCCATTCTCATAAATGACAAGCCGATGAAATTGAAGTTCATGAATCCAAAAGTAGAACTATAGAGCTTACCATATAGTCGTTTCATGATATATTAATCTAGTTCTATCCTCAAAGTTCTTTTCATCATCCAAATATGACCTAGTGTATGTTATTTTGTCATCAATGAAGACAACATAGAATTGGTCAATGTATGGATTTATGAACTAATTCATTAGATCCATAAACCTAGACGTGGCATTATTCACACCAAAAGGAATCACCATGAACTCATAGCGTCCTTAGATTCATAAGAATTCTATCTTTAGCATGTCTTTCTCACAAACCATGAACTGGTGGTAGTTCGACCTATGATAAATCTTCTTGAATCATATCTCACCTCAAATGTAATCAAAGAGATCATAAATCCTCTAATAGGGGAATTTGATCATTATTTTTTCATGGATTAGGTGATGATAATCAACAAAATGATATAATCTCAGGTATTCCATTTTCAAAAAGAAAACCGAAGCTTCCCAGGGGGACACATTGGGTCCGATAAAACCCTATATTCAATGTTCCTACAACTACACCATTAGAAATACAATATTAGAATTGGATTTTTGATATTACATAGAATATATCAAAGTTATACCATGATAAAATTAATTGAAAAACTCCACATCCCTATTTGGATGTAGTCTTAGAATTTACTCAGAGAAGATGACCCTAAAATTATCCATGACTAAAGAAACACAGATTTCTGAAGAGATATTTATGACAATGGATAAACTCACAAACTAATTATTGATGGGTTCTAGAATCATGCTGACAAAACCTACTCAATCTTCCATGATATATATATTTCTCACAATAGATAATCTCATCCCACATATCTGAAGGCATATGACTCCTCTGTGGTGATAGTCAATCTAGGCTTTAACTATGGAATACCAGTTTATTCCCAATATGATAACCTAAGGTCTCATTGTGATGAAAAAGAGGTCACATATGGAACACTCTCCAATAAGAGATAATTTTCTCTACCGGTAGATAAGAGACCTCAAAAAAGTTTTCCATGTAGGAAACTAAATCCAAATTATATTGGATAATGTCCTTATTAGGCACTGAATCACTCACCCCTGGAGTAAGGAGATGTAATTATTACTCATGCTTGTATCCAATTGTATTTATTTAAGAGTTTAATAATCAAATATAATACCTCTAACCATATCATGAGGTTATGGTTTAGAAAACACCATTTCCTACAACTACCCACTACCTTGACCACTAGCTATTTTTGCATGACATGGATCATCTGGTGGTGGTGGTGGAAGTTTCTCAAATCATTATCCACCACCTAGTCTTACTTTTATGGGATTCCCAACTTCTCCTCTTCTAGATCCACCTTCTGGGAGGCTTCCCTAGACTCACTTGGGAGATCCATGATCACCGTGCGGCCTCTGTCATGGTGATCCATCGACTGCATACCTTCTATCCTCAAAATGTATGGTTAGGAAATCACTTGGAAAGAGACTGATCCCATCACATTCATAACATAACCTCTCGTTAAGTTGCGCAGACCCAATGTTCAATCCTTAAGCTACATGAACAAATTCCAATGTCTATCCCTGAGAGTTATCTTATAGAATGACACTGCAGACTAGAACGCATTAGCAATAGTAAATGAATCATCCCCATTATGGCTCCTACCATCTCAAGCTATATGACATTACTGAGAATGAAATACCTTCATAACTCACACCCTTATATCATTCTAGTACATGTGGGAATTCAATGTGGTACAACACTAGCACAATGGAATATATATTGTGTACTTAGACTATGTACAACTTCGGCCTTCACTGGTGGAACAAACCACTACACGACATGAGGGGTTGCTACTACCTGACCACATGGAAAGATGATATTTCATGAAAAACACCCAAATTGAGGCCTCATTAATCATTGGATCATCATAAAAATATTGAATCTATAACATGGATGATAGTATTTGTAGATGCATCCTCAAATTATTCAAGATTCACCATAGTCTATAGAATGTATATATATGTGGGGATATAAAAAGAATGACAGTCAATTGACTCGATCAAAAATAATGCATGCCCCAAAGTTCTCTAAAACCAATGTCTCTGTATAGGGAGTTGAAAATAAAGAAGTTAGTGTTTAGGTGAATAGGTATGTGGACCGTCACATCAACAATGGGTTCCTTGTCAAGAATGACACACTCAAAAAACATTGTCATTATTGCCCTAAATTCCCAACCAAACATCATAAGTGGAAAACACCAAACACCAAACCATGGTTGAATCATCTCTCATACTAATTTATAATTTCTCGAGACACTAGGTCCCACATGGCTGGCAAAATATAGGTCTTCCACAACCCCAAGTCCACTTTCAATGTGAAGGGGCTAGAGATAGGCACACAGATGGAATAACTAAAATGGGATACCATTATCTTAAGTACGTATGCACACACATCCAACCATATCCATGCATTAGTGAAAAGTAATAGTAAAAGATAGTAACATATATTTTAAAAACCATGCTTCTAATAATCTATAGGGAATATGAAAGAGTGTCTTATTTCAATAAAAAAAGAAAATAGAAAATACCCATCCCACCAAAAACGATGTCCCATCCAAAAAAAAGAATATAAAATTGTTGAGAGATCGCAATGCATAATCCATGCCCTGAAAAACCTATGTGGTCTATGAACCTATGTCTCCCTATGGTCCTTTGAAATAAACCCTGATTTTTTCCATTGTCTTCAGAGGACACAACCTATGAGTGAAAATATATGTAGAGGCGAGTATGTAAATACAATTTTTGATTCCTTGAAAACTAAATAGGGTGAAATATAAGACACAATATATTTATTCGGATCAACAAAAATATAGAGTAGAATGAAACCCATTAAAATTGATATTTGTATGTGCTCTTATAGAAATCCTAGATGAGAGATAAATTAGATCTCCATCTCACAACCCAGTCGAAGATTGCAAGTCAACTTGTAGATCAATAGTCCAATCATCGATGCACATAATCTAAAATGTATTTCTGAAGAACTAACTGCATGTAAGACCCACACCATTATATGATAAGGTAGTTCTAATCAGTAGTAAGATAGAGGACCCACGCCACAATGCATTAGGTGTGGGGGTCCACTTATTAAGTAGAGGACACTCTCCCTACCACTTCTGGAGGTTCCACTCAATTGGTCAAGGAACCAAGCCATAGTCCCTCAGGGAGATTCCACTCGGTAGGTACAGAACCCGCACCCATGTGCATCAGGGGGTTCCACTTAGTTGACAGAGGACCCACACCCAAGTCTATCTGCAATATTCCACTTTTTAGGTTGAGGACCCACACCCTAGACCATTAGGGTCTTCCAATTAGTATGTAGAAGACTCACTCCCTTGTCTAAGAGGGGGAAACCACTATGTTTGTAGAGGAACCACTACCTTCTACATCAGGGGGTACCAGTAAAAGTATTTTGATGTGTATGGGTCACAAAATAAAGTATTAAAGAGGGGTTTACAACTCTAGCCTTACTCTCTGATGATATTTCCTGATCACAGTCGTCGTCGCACATCACCTAAAGAAGTGTCACACTCAGAAAATCTTTCATCATATCTAAAAATCTACTATAATGGAATCCAGAACATTTTATAAAGAAATTAACATAGGATAGAATACTAATGTTCCAATATCTGATTCCAAATGATGGAGATATGAGAGGTGGATGTTTTAGATGCAAGTACACGTGGTGTATGAGGGTTTACCCAGTGTGTGACTCTTCCTCTTCTTTTGGCTTTATCTATTATGGACATAGATTAGAATCCATGTCACTATACATGTCATGTATGTGTTCCACACAGTGTGTCTCGACCACCAAGGGCATGATTATGTCCTCTTGATCATACACGCGCACATCATCCTATGTACATTCACCTAGCTATGTACATAGAAGTTTTTCATCTTGGGTACCTTGCCATGTATAAGACTCTTTACCTGGTCGAGTTCATAAAAATGAACATTTTCAAGCATGTGTAATCCCATAGAATACACCATGACACTCACATCTGGTCAAAAGGTGTGGGGGTACCACAAGACATTTGATGCTTATCTCTAACTGAAAACCCTTGCCTCCATAGCCAGAGTACTACATAGTTTGTGTTTATCCCTATTTCTACTAAAATTCATGTTCTGGGATAATTTTAGGCAGGCCACAACCATTATCGATGAAATTAATGCTCAACGAGACCATAACTAATGAGAGGGTTCTACCTCATGATGCACCACCATGAAGACCCTTATAACCATGAAGCTCCAAGGAACTGACAGAACCCCCGTGAGATTTACTCCCTTCGCGATCAAGCGATAAAAAGTGACAACCAGGTCGTGAGTCCAATAGATCCCACCCCATTCAAGGAGCATCCTTTTCCATCACGATGCACCTTCATGAATTGTGACCCCCCAATTGCTTATAAATATCTAGCTCACCCCAACTAAAAAACATGGATACCCTATCCTTTCAACATTCAAGCTACCATTTTTAAAATCTCTCGAATACTGCAACCCATCCCAAAACATTCATCATCCAAGGTACTTTTTCATCACGATCTAACCATTTTATTGTTCATATTTTCCATAACTATTGTAGGTATTCCTTTTATTATGGTATTCGCCTCTTCTGAAGGAAAGAGACCTTTGGGATACTCCAGGATTCATGGGGCATTATACCTTTGTGAAGCACTCTTCTATTGAGAATGGACTCCATGTTGAGGTAGGGTCCCCATGCCTCACAAATCCCATTACATCACAAAGCCTTGGTTATTGATGAAGCATCAAAGAATTTTGATTCCACTCCTTTTGAGTCCCCTTGCTTCACGAGGCCCTACTCTATGTGGACCTCTTGTCTTGTACATAATGGCTTCTTGGTCCCTCTTTTGGTGTCCTCTATAGTGTTTCCCTATCACGTTCATTTTGGAATGGATTGCTAAACAACCATTATTTTTGGTATATAGATTATAAAGAGGACCCCAAGATTGACCACTCCACCACAAAACTCTCATTAGGAATGGATGATGCCTTCCCTTTCCCTTGTGTGGGTGGGAATTGGTAATTTATGTCTAAGGGGCGGGGAGTTAGTCCTTCCCATTTGAGGTGTATGAAATTAATCAACTAAGCACTATCATCCTCAAAACATGACGTTAAACTGTAGTCTCGCCCCATGTAATACAATTGGGGTTCCATGCCTAAACCATTCCCTACTCCATCTCATCTTTATGGGAGTGATTGAATCATATACTCCTCATAAGGATTGAGATCCACCTCAGGAAACTTCCATGCATGTTCCCCACACCATCACCTATTGATGTATATTTCAAGATGCAACCATATGTTCTACTGCATTATATTGTTTCTAACACTGAATGTAACACCCCAAGCTTCCACGGTACGTTTCCCTTCGAATAATGCGATAGCGTGTGTTGTACACAACCTCGAGTTCTAACACACACCACAACCAATCAAACTAGCCGTTATGAATAGTAATACCTACTTTTTAAAATTATATATATTTTATATTTCAGAATGGAATTCATTTTTGGATTAGGAATATCTAATTTAGCCTAAGGTGAAATTTTGGTACATTTCGGATAACTTTCATATTTTGATGAATAGTGAAAATTACTAAATTTTAATTAAAAACGGCTTTTTTAATCAAAATAATTAATAATGATAAATTATGAATTTTAGTGGTTTTAAAGTATATTTAGAATATATTTTTACCATTTAATATAATGTTTGTCATTGGACATAATTTTACAATTAAACCGAACATAAACAAGTGTCAATCTTTTGATAGTTATTATCTCTTAAAAACACGCTTTTTGTTTTGACAGCGGGAATTAATTTTAAATTAATTTCTGCCACTTCTGTGTTTTGAATTTAGGAAAATGGATTCCATATTTGGAATCAAGATGTTCAAATTGTGTAAATAGGTAACTTTTATTTTTAGACATTTTGAATAATTACTGCGGTAAATATTTTATTTACCATGGTTAAGGGTAAATCTGGTAAATAAGGGTTAAAAATAATATTATAATAATACTAAATTACCCTAAAACGTGTCTTAACCCTATTGGTTGATACATGGTCGACCCTGGGCATCTTTGGGTAGATTTTGGGACCCCATGGATCCACTTGTAAGTGATAATGAGACTTTATTTTAATTAAGTTAAAATGAATACAAAAATGACACAAGCATATATCTTTTAGAAAAACAATTGTTACATAGGGTTATATATGTTTGATTTTAGATTATAAATATTCATTAGAAAGATAAAACGGTTTCCTACAGAATTATATTTTATTTATAATTTTTAGACATTATATAATTTATTTTATTTATGACACAATGATGATGCAGTAATTACTATAATAGTGAAAAATTAAAATAATTGATATTATAAATACTCAAATAAATATAATATGAAACTTTTAATAAATTAAACTAATTTTCTAGGATAATATGATATATTAGGATTGAGTTAATTGACTTTTTTTGAAGTAATCAATCTGTTATGAGTTTCACAAAAATCAACTATTGAATAGTATCTAAATTGACATAAAAGAGTTCTTAAAACAAATATTATATTATTAATTGATTTTAAATTCCTAAAAATCTAAGGTTCGGCCAAGAGACTTATATCATGATAGGTTCATCATTCATGGACCTCTTGGGGGTCGTTTGGATGTATATAGTAAGTTTATTAACCATATTATATAAAAATACAAAGAGACATTGTAAAAGTGAGACTAATTAACTTAGAGTTAATACTTAAAGATAAGGTTAATATAAGTACCCAAACCTGTCTAAATTCTATTGGTTGAGTGGTTTTTGACCTCTCCCCACATTAACCTTTTAATAATCAACTTTTGAGCCATTAGAAACCGAATATGAATTTATTATAAATTAATATTTCTAGCTTTTCCAAAGGTGCCCCTCACCCCTCTTATAAAAGGGCACTCCTCCTTCCCATTTCTTCACACCGTCAAGCCTTTTGGTTCGGCCAAACTCTGCCCAAATACTCTCCCAACTTCCCTCACTACAACATAGAGGCCTTAGTTTGATCAGAAAGCCAACCTAAGGAGCCCTTTTGATCAAATCAAAAGGAAGAACCCGAAGAAGAGGTTATGTTTTCACCACCCCTTTTCAAGTTCCTTTCTTCTTCCACTTCTTCTTCCTTTGTTCTTACCATTCTAAAATAATAACTCCAGTATCTCACATATACTGTGATGTTATTATAAATATGGTACAACCATATTCAGTATTCTATCCACCCTTTGAATAACATGTCACCATACGTGCGTACGTAAGGCTTACCGTCTCCACGTCGTGGTGTAATTGTTATTCAATATAATATTATTTGGATGGGTATAATAATGATGTTTAAATCATGTAAATAATAAATATAACATGTTAATGTTTCTGTATATATGATATACCATCTATTTATATATTATTTTAATATCAAAAGAATGATATTGTCGCTCGTGCGTACGTACGGACTACCGTCTCCACGAACGCGATGAGATTCATTCTCCATCGTATCCATTCAAGTATAATTATCATTTGATGATTTAAAAAAATGATGTTTAAGGACTTGATATCATTCTGGATATGAATAATATAAAACCTATCCCTTACAAACATGTATTACGTAAAAAAACATATAAAAGAAAACAAGTAAGTTAACACCCGAAACAATGATAATACTAAGATATTATTATCAAATCAATATTAAAAGATCATATATGATATCATATTAATGTATATGATTATTGTATAATTTAATAACAATTATTTCACCATTATACAGGAGGTTAACCTACCCCAACCAAGGAAAAGTAAAAGGTAAGGGGTTTTCATCTCACTCCTTATTCCCGTGAGATTCATGCCATATTGCCACCATCACCTTTTGTGTGGTGTATGTACTGCCCATGATTATATTATTTGTGTAATACACTCTAATATATGTGTATTTACATATTCATCGTATGATACCTCTTTCATGGGTTGTATGTTTCATAAGTTACCAAATTGGTAAGGGTTATTTCACAATCTCTTCATTATCCGAGGTTGTTTATATGTAATAATCTACTGGGATCTCTTTATCATCCACATCAATGTTTCTTAAAAATGTATTTCAAAACATTTTTACTATTTACTAGAATATGAGTTAAAGTCATTTATACCCTTTTTGACTTTTATAAGTGGTTTATAAAGGAATATTTCCATCGTTTTGAAAACAAGGTCCTTTTTAACCTTTTCGACAAAATTAAGGTAAGAATGTTTTTTTTAACTTATACGGCGGGTGCGGCTATTTTCCGCCGTTATAAAATCTTCAAAGCTTCCCTTAAAAGCTTATAAGATTATTTTCAAAGAAAATGTTTTATTTTATATGGATCTTAAATGATTTAAAAATAAAAGGAGATATTTCTTTAAAAAGAATTTTGATTTCATCTATGTCAACATCCTTTGATGGATTTTAAGATTATTTGAAGTTGATTTATTATGATACAAAACTTCTATATTGTATTGAAGGTTTTGTGATATGTTTGACTGTGGATGTGCTATTTTTATACCATTCATAGTTTATGGTGAAAGTATTGACATTTCGTATGCTAGTTTTAATACGAATGTTTATGTTATGTTTAAACCTTTTCATATGGGAATGCATTGGACTTAATATGTGACGGGTGGAGCCCGCTATAGCTCCTAGATGCATCGGTAGGTCTCATGAGACAAACTAGTGTCTTGGCACAAGGCCTTGGCAAAATCTTATTTGTAGTCCTGGCACGAGGCCTTGACTATGTGGTTATGATAGTATGGCATTATGCATTCCATCATTATGAAAGTGGTTATTGATATTGCATGTGATTATTCGATTAGTAGAATATCCATGTGAATAAGTAAATGGCATTATTTCATTTTATTGATGCCATACTATGTTGAAGTTAAAGTTTAAAAGGCTTTTGTTTTAGTTATATATTGCCTTAAATGTTTATTCTTATTTATGAAAGTTTCCGCTATATTGTTATCCTTACTGGGCATTTGAGCTCACCCCTTTTCTATGTTTTATTTTCCCAGGATGTGAAGAAGTAAATTATGAATGACTTGCAGGGATATTATGAGGGGTTAATAGTGTGGACTATGGAGACAATATGTTGTTGTAGTAGTTTTTTTATTTTGATGATGTAATGTAAAACTTATGAATATATCTAGTGTTTCCAAGGCTACTAAACCAATCGGTCTTTCGAGATTTGATCTTTCTTGGGATCATGCCAATGATATGTAATATTGCACCGACTCTGGGTAACTGGGGTCGGGGTGTTACAGTTGGTATCAGAGGAAGTTTAGTACAAACCTTGGAAGCTAGATTTAGATAAACTCTGATTAAAGCACGTAGACCTAAGATGAACTTTGAGGATTAGTATAGAAAAACTTCCTAGAATTTTGGTTTTGTAGAGATTTTGTGAGTTTTCTGAGCAATACATCCCTGTCTGGATACGAGCAGGTAGAGGCGGCTCTGGCACAGATGTACCTAGGGGTAAAACCCGAAAACACCGATTTGAGCTAGACTCGAACGGGAACTGGTGCACGACAACGGGCCTTGCTGCACTCTTGGTTACGACACTCCCGGGGGATATGCTTAGGATAACTCTCATTTTCTTTACAAATCATTATGAAGGGTTTATGAGTATATACTTCCTCAAAGGAGACATTTTTATGATTATGGATTATATCCATAAACTATTTAATTTATGTTATGTGTTTTACAAGTTTGGGATTAGGTATTGTTATTCATAATCTAATCTAATGTATGCCATTGTTTAGAAATGGCGCCCAGTAGAAGGAATGAGAACTCTATCAATGCACATGATACAAAGAGAAAGAAGGATCATATATTTTATGGTCTTAAGCCAGAATTTACAAGAGAAATAGTCTCGCATGTATTATCATCATATGAAGAAATAATATCATGTGTTGATAAGATAAGTAAAGAGTTTACTGAGTCCTATGGCTTTGAAGGGAAGCAAGAGAAGAAGAGGATGGAAGAGAGAAAGATGGATAAAGGGAAGAGGGAAAAGAAGAATTTTCCCATATGTGATAACTGTGGAAAAAAACACCCTGGAACTTGCCTGAAAGGAATGGGAGTTTGTTATAAGTGTGGAGGAAAAGGGCACAAAGTACGTGACTGCAAGGTTAAGAAAATGGTTTCAAATGTACAATGCTTCATTTGCAAGGAGTTTGGACACTACGCGAACCTATGTCCCAGTCATCAGACTATGCCGCAAATGATGCTATTGGATAATAATCACGTTATGATACTACCACAGATGAAGAGGAATGATTAGAGTTCTTATGTTGATTATGTCAATTGAGTGTTGTAACAACAATGTACTTGTTATAATAATTATGGAGTATATAAGGATTGTACTACAGTACTATTTCATTAAGGACTTGAGATTGTGTGGAACAAAGAAAAGTGACTCAATAGAATGTTAAATTTTTGGAAAATATATGGTTGAGAGAAAGATAAACCATAATATGGTTCTGATACCGAGGTAGTGATTTTGGAATAATACATGATTGTTTTGGATAAATTATATTGGATATTCTTGACTACCTTGGAACTGATTAATGATTTGTACATTCCATTATTGTTGGGGTTTAAAACATTTTTGGATTGATGAAGTATATCCAGCATTCTATATGGAATAAGGGAGCATGAATGTAATCAATAAGGAATATGGTAATTCAGGATGTTTCAGTGTATTAAAAGAATACATGATGAAGGAATTCATATGCTATTACAAGGTAAAAAGGATCTACATTATGTTTACCTTCCTTATAAATGTTGTACTGTGAGTTTGGACAGAAGTATTTTGGATAGTTCTAGTTTGGATTATTTTGGATTGCCATAAAAGGACAACCCGGAGGTCGGGCGGCAACCCGTCACGACCAGCAAGGCCGCGAGACTTGAACCTGCAACCGAAGGGCGACAAGGGTGTATCACCTACCAATGACCCACGAGATGTCTTGGATTAAATAATGTAGTTTTTATTAAAAGATCATGTAGATGAATTATAAATTCGTTTATTTTGGAACCCTATACGAATAGTGTAAATAAATTTTTTTTTACGTTCTATTATCTTTTAAGGTGAAAGATGAGTTTGTGGTAGAAATTTATTAATGGATAAAACTCTAATTATAAAGTAAGTATATCTCCTTATGATCTTAGCCAATCTCATAAATAAATTCCTCAACATTAATAAAAGGAACTTAGAACAAAAATGTTGTCCTAGATGGTACCTTAAATCATCACTAATTCAAGGCTTTGGGATTGTTGGCCTTTTCATAGCCATGTTCTCTACCACTCTCCATCAGATAATTGATGGTTAGATTTCTCTTCCATATCCATATTTTCCTACATGGAACCCTAGTATGTGTGATTTTCGGTAATATTCATACTTTCCACTATTTTAAATAGAGGCCTCGTTAATTCATTTTTCGATGTGGGATTTCAACTAAGATATTTTGAAATGTCAAAAATGTGTTATCCAAATACCCTATGTTTTGTTGAACCAATGGTATTTCAAATCATCATAGATTGATGAATTTAAGGACCTCAATTATACACTTGTTTGTGATTGATGATATCAATCACTATGTATAAATATTTACATTTTTCCTCCAATTATATGTCTCTAATTTCCACCAATGTTCTCCTAATCGAGATCATAATTTGGTGGTGGCACTTTCATTTCTCATTTCCTCATATTAAGACTAAATTTTAGTAACCTAATTTCCGATGTGGGTTTTCCCACAAAGATATTTTCTATTTTAAACCTTTTATTTTCGAAGAAAAATTTCAAATTTCAAGGACGCAATTTATTGAAGGAGGGGAGAATGTAACACCCCAAGCTTCCACGGTACGTTTCCCTTCGAATAATGTGATAGAGTCTGTTGTACGCAACCTCGAGTTCTAACACACAACACAACCAATCAAACTAGCCGTTATGAATAGTAATAACTACTTTTTAAAATTATATATATTTTATATTTCAAAATGGACTTCATTTTTGGATTCGGAATATCTAATTTAGCCTAAGGTGAAATTTTGGTACATTTCGGATAACTTTCATATTTTGATGAATAGTGAAAATTACTAAATATTAATTAAAAACAACTTTTTTAATCAAAATAATTAATAATGATAAATTATGAATTTTAGTGGTTTTAAAGTATATTTAGAATATATTTTTACCATTTAATATAATGTTTGTCATTGGACATAATTTTACAATTAAACCGAACATAAACAAGTGTCAATCTTTTGATAGTTATTATCTCTTAAAAACACGCTTTTTGTTTTGACAGCGGGAATTAATTTTATATTAATTTCTGCCACTTCTGTGTTTTGAATTTAGGAAAATGGATTCCATATTTGGAATCAGGATGTTCAAATTGTGTAAATAGGTAACTTTTATTTTTAGACATTTTGAATAATTTCTGCGGTAAATATTTTATTTACCATGGTTAAGGGTAAATCTGGTAAATAAGGGTTAAAAAATAATATTATAATAATACTAAATTACCCTAAAACGTGTCTTAACCCTATTGGTTGATACATGGTCTACCATGGGCATATTTGGGTCTATTTTGGGACACCATGTATCCACTTGTAAGTGATAATGACACTTTATTTTAATTAAGTTAAAATGAATACAAAAATGACACAAGCATATATCTTTTAGAAAAACAATTGTTACATATGGTTATATATGTTGGATTTTAGATTATAAATATTAATTAGAAAGATAAAACGTTTTTCTACATAATTATATTTTATTTATAATTTTTAGACATTAAATAATTTATTTTATTTATGACACAATGATGAGGCAGTAATTACTATAATAGTGAAACATTAAAATAATTGATATTATAAATACTCAAATAAATATAATATGAAACTTTTAATGAATTAAACTAATTTTCTAGGATAATATGACATATTAGGATTGATTTAATGGACTGTTTTCTAAGTAATCAATCTGTTATGAGTTTCACAAAAATAAACTATTGAATAGTGTCAAAATTGACATAAAAGAGTTCTTAAAACAAATATTATATTATTAATTGATATTAAATTCCTAAAAATCTAAGGTTCGGCCAAGAGACTTATATCATGATAGGTGCATCATTAATGGACCACTTGGGGGTCGTTTGGATGTATATAGTAAGTTTATTAACCATATTATATAAAAATACAAAGAGACATTGTAAAAGTGAAACTAATTAACTTAGAGTTAATACTTAAAGATAAGGTTAATATAAGTACCCAAACCTGTCTAAATTCTATTGGCTGAGTGTGTTTCGACCAATCCCCACATTAACATTCGAATAATCAACTTTGGAGCCATTAGAAACCGAATATGAATTTATTATAAATTAATATTTCTATCTTTTCCAAAGGTTCCCCTCACCCCTCTTATAAAAGGGCACTCCTCCTTCCCATTTTTTCACACCATCAAGCCTTTTGGTTCGGCAAACCTCTGCCCAAATACTCTACCAACTTCCCTCACTACAACCTAGAGGCCTTAGTTTGATCAGAAAGCCAACCTAAGGAGCCCTTTTGATCAAATCAAAAGGAAGAACCTGAATAAGAGGTAATGTTTTCACCACCCCTTTTCAAGTTCCTTTCTTCTTCCACTTCTTCTTCCTTTGTTCTTACCATTCTAAAATAATAACTCCAGTATCTCAAATATAATGTGATGTTATTATAAATATGTTACAACCATATTCAGTATTCTATCCACCCTTTGAATAACATGTCACCATACGTGCGTACGTACGGCTTACCGTCTCCACGTCGTGGTGTAATTGTTATTTAATATAATATTATTTGGATGGGTATAATAATGATGTTTAACTCATGTAAATAATAAATATAACATGTTAATTATTCTGTATATATTATATACCATCTATTTATATATTATTTTAATATCAAAAGAATGATATTGTCGCTCGTGCGTACGTACGGACTGCCGTCTCCACGAACGCGATGAGATTCATTCTCCATCGTATCCATTCAAGTATAATTATCATTTGATGATTTAAAAAAATGATGTTTAAGGACTTGATATAATTCTGGATATGAATAATATAAAACCTATCCCTTACAAACATGTCTTACGTAACAAAACATATAAAAGAAAACAAGTAATTTAACACCCGAAACAACGATAATACTAAGATATTATTATCAAATCAATATTAAAAGATCATATATGATATCATATTAATGTATATGATTATTTTATAATTTAATAAAAATTATTTCACCATTATACAGGAGGTTAACCTACCCCAACCA
Source organism: Viscum album (assembly GCA_963277665.1). Classification (NCBI taxonomy): domain Eukaryota; kingdom Viridiplantae; phylum Streptophyta; class Magnoliopsida; order Santalales; family Viscaceae; genus Viscum; species Viscum album. Next base: position 511,918,345 of record OY728134.1, read on the forward strand.
AGGAAAAGTACAAGGTAAGGGGTTTTCATCTCACTCCTTATTCCCGTGAGATTCATGCCATATTGCCACCATCACCTTTTGTGTGGTGTATGTACTGCCCATAATTATATTCTTTGTGTAATACACTCTAATATATGTATATTTACATATTCATCGTATGATACCTCTTTCATGGGTTGTATGTTTCATAAGTTACCAAATTGGTAAGGGTTATTTCACAATCTCTTCATTATCCGAGGTTGTTTATATGTAATAATCTACTGGGATCTCTTTATCATCCACATCCATGTTTCTTAAAAATGTATTTCAAAACATTTTTACTATTTACTAGAAGATGAGTTAAAGTCATTTATACCCTTTTTGACTTTTATAAGTGGTTTATAAAGGAATCTTTCCATCGTTTTCAAAACAAGGCCCTTTTTAACCTTTTCGACAAAATTAAGGTAAGAATGTTTTTTTAACTTATACGGCGGGTGCGGCTATTTTCCGCCGTTATAAAATCTTCAAAGCTTCCCTTACAAGCTTATAAGATTATTTTCAAAGAAAATGTTTTATTTTATATGGATCTTAAATGATTTCAAAATAAAAGGAGATATTTCTTTGAAAAGAATTTTTATTTCATCTATGTCAACATCCTTTGATGGATTTTAAGATTATTTGAAGTTGATTTATTATGATACAAAACTTCTATATTGTATTGAAGGTTTTGTGATATTTTTAACTATGGATGTGCTATTTTTATACCATTCATAGTTTATGGTGAAAGTATTGACATTTCGTATGATAGTTTTAATACGAATGTTTATGTTATGTTTAAACCTTTTCATATGGGAATTCATTGGAATTAATATGTGACGGGTGGAGCCCGCTATAGCTCCTCGATGCATCGGTAGGTCTCATGAGACAAACTAGTGTCTTGGCACAAGGCCTTGGCAAAATCATATTTGTAGTCTTGGCACGAGGCCTTGACTATGTGGTTATGATAGTCTGGCATTATGCATTCCATCATTATGAAAGTGGTTATTGATATTGCATGTGATTATTCGATTAGTAGAATATCCATGTGAATAAGTAAATGGAATTATTTCATTTTATTGATGCCATACTATGTTGAAGTTAAAGTTTAAAAGGCTTTTGATTTAGTTATACATTGCCTTAAATGTTTATTCTTATTTATGAAAGTTTCCGCTATATTGTTATCCTTACTGGGCATTTGAGCTCACCCCTTTTCTATGTTTTATTTTCCCAGGATGTGAAGAAGTAAATTATGAATGACTTGCAGGGATATTATGAGGGGTTAATAGTGTGGACTATGGAGACAATATGTTGTTGTAGTAGTTTTTTTTATTTTGATGATGTAATGTAAAACTTATGAATATATCTAGTGTTTCCAAGGCTACTAAACCAATCGGTCTTTCGAGATTTGATCTTTCTTGTGATCATGCCAATGTTATGTAATATTGCACCGACTCTGGGTAACTGGGGTCGGGGCGTTACACTGAAAATGACTCACATGGTCTTAGAGGCAAGTAGTGATTGCAACAAACTTCTTCCAGGAATCCATCTTAGAAAATGACCCCTATTACCCTTCACTGTGAACTTCGTGGGTTTTGATACCTGTATTCTAAATAGGGTACATAAGAACCCTCCCTGAGGTCAAATACCATCCAATGATAAACTTAGGTGCTTATTCCTAGGTATCTACCCTCATGATGTGACATATTCACTATATGGGACACATCCTCCCAGGATTCACAAATACTAGGTGATTTTATCTATCTTTTGTAACACATTTCATCCAATATCACCATGATTTTATGGTGGGCCACCACATCCCAGTATTATCTTGATAATTAATCACATCCCCCATATTCAATCTATTCCAGCTCCCTGGGTGACCAAGCCCTAATCAATATGTCTATGGGTTGCTAGGAATGAGTATTCCGTTATTCTGATATCGTTTCCTGATGTAAATGGACTTTGATCCCTATTATCTATACATGGTACATAGAAAGAATCTATGATATTCAAGCCCATCAAACATTCACATCCTAATCTTTCCCTCTCTCTCCATGTCTCGGGAGGATCATGCCCCAACCGAGAGGTTCTAAATCCTTTGGGTCCCAATCCATGCAATCCATTCATATAATCTACCTTAATAGGTGTCCCATCGCCCCATATGAACTATGTGGACATTGATCCTTGTATTCAAAACTGGTTATATAGGAATCCTCCATGAGGTTTTATCCCATATCCCCTCACACTCAATCAATTACTTCAATTCCATCTTTTATATAAAATCCATATTTATCTTGTATCATACCCAAGCCACCACATCATGGTGAAATCATGCCATTTATTTGGACCATCTCAGTGCATAAGCACCATTAATCCCATCACTGCTCTCAGCAACAATCATGAATATAACCATTCATAATCCCCACATAATCCATATTCATCCAACCATGATAGATCATCTTTAAAAGTGTAGTTGGACATTGGTAATCCTATATTTCATCATCCTCTATAATTATATGGTCTTTGATGACCATATTCTATACTAGATACAAAGGAATCCTCTCAGAGGTTCAATCCCTACCAATGGTAAACCTTGGTATCCCCCTCTTTGGGGATCATGTTCCTGATCCACCCTCAATGTTTTCCAAATCTTCCTTCCTGGTTGTATTCTTTATCTTTATGAGATGCAACATCTTTGGTCCACTTTTATTTGGAAATATGGTTAATCCCTCCTCTAAACCTTCCATGTGTTCCATCCTTGGGGACAACCTATCTGAACCTTCTACATGGGATATTCCAAACAAAATCACTCTGACTCCAAACGATGTTGAACACATAACCTACCCCAGGTCAAACATGGGATGCCTAAGGAAATCCACAAAATAAATTCCTATTGAATTATGTACCATGTTTCACTGTTGGATGAAACAGATTCCACACCAATGAAAATCCAACTTATAAGGAAAAATACAAGTGTTCCAATGTTCTTATGCATGAACATTCTACTGATTCTCAAAGGGTCTACTTTCACAACCAAAGGTTACTACCTTGACTATGCCCCTTGGAATATCCAGAAAGAAGCAGTTTTATTAACTAGTGTCCACTAAGAGGTGGCATCAGGAATGAGTTTGACGAACTATGACTCAAATCTATGAGGGATAACTAGACTATGTGACAAATTCCAAGGAGGAATCCATTGATAGAGGAAACGACATCCCATCATACCGTTTCAATGAAAGATAATACATTATTGAAAAAATGATGAATGTCAGCCACCATTAGAAAATTGGAATTTGGGACACAATTCTTCCAGCCAATGAACGAGTGGTTATGTACTGACAGAACACATTAAAAAATAGAAATGGTGAACACAATGTGAATCTATTCACCTCAATGCAGGGAATAAAAGCATTCAAGTCATTAGTTCAATAGATTGGAGTGTTATCAGATCTATATATCTAGCACCTAGACTTGATAATAAAATAGTGGACTCGACCTGGAACTCACCAGAAGATGGGAGTGTTAAATATTGATAATCAAATTTTTGACATTGTAATCATTGATTTCTCCCTCCATCCTTGGAAGATTTGAAGACATTAGAGAATTAAAAATTATTTTACATATATATAGATAACCGAATATTCTCACTTTTCATGGCCCAAGTTGTAGGATACCACTCACCCAATGCCTGTAGATGAATGTGTAAGAGAAATGTTGATGTTGTCATCTTGTGTGACCCTACCACCTCTACGACATCCATTACTTCATCAGTTACATGGAACCCATGCCCTGTTACACTCTCAGAGACTATCTAGAGGAGGGTGATGGACATCATTTTATGATGTCATAATCCTGAGGTACTCATTAATACAAGGGATATGGATCACTATGACCTATAGTCCATTACATATACCAATAATCATCACCCCCATGGAATGCATACAGAGCTGCTGCTTACCACTCCAACTTCTAACTGCTCCAGGAGTTGTTCCCTCGAGCTATCCTTTGACTCGATCCCCTATTCCCAAGAGATAGGAGATTCTCAAGTAATCTCGGCTATGACATCTTCCTAAGAGATAAAAAAGGAAGACACCCAATAAGATGCATCATTGACACTAAAAATAGTTCATTAGGCTAAGGAACTGGTAGACCACTCCCTTAATTTTCCAACCCCAGCCCAGTACACACGACGTCAGCGTCAGGATCAGGTTTTGGAAGATTCCCATCAGGGGGAATCATCTTTAATAGATCCAGTGGCTCTAGACACTATCTTAACACTTTTCCAAGCCCCTAATACTACAAAGAATAGAATCCTTAACTCCCTTATGAGATCATTCCCTAACATCCTACAATATTGGTTGACCTTATCATCTGCTATCATCCTCACTCATCATTTATGGCATGTCTATAATGTTTAGACTTAGTATAAAGGACCTCATCATACATAATCTAGTTAGAGTTTAAGTCCCCACCAATCTTTCACCAAAAATGGAGTCCCTCCCAATGTTTCTAATTTTATCCATGGTGGAGGTCATACCTGCCCCATTAACGTTAATTATGGAGGTACTCCATCTGTTTATGAATCCTGATATAGAGTTTCTCCTTATTTATCCAACCAGTTATGTGAAGGCTCTTCTCGCATCATCGCTGGTACTAGTGGAGACCCTTATGGATATAGAAACAACCAAATAGTAGGCCCTCCCTACTCTACAACCAATAGTCACGGCGGTCCATATGATGTACCCAATGACTCCAGTAGAGGTCCTCCTTACGACATCAACATTCAGGGGTGCAAAGGTCATCCTCATACTGTAACACCCCGACCCCAGCTACCTAGAGTCGGTGCATTACTTCGTAACATTGGCATGATCACAAAAGATCAAGTCTCGAAAGACCGATTAGTTTAGTAGCCTTGGAAACACTAGATACATTCATAAGTCTTTCATTACATCAAAAAGTAAACAAACTACAATAACATGGTCTTCATAGTCCACACTCATATCCCTTTCTGACTACCCCTGCAGGTCATTCCTAAAATACTTCTTCACATCCTGGAAAAATATTAAAACATTGAAAGGGGTGAGCTCAGATGCTCAGTAAGGATAACAATATAGCAGAAGCTTTCATAAATAGACATAAAAATTTAAGGCAATGTATAACTAAAACAAAAGCCTTTTAAACTTGAACATCAACATAATATGGCAAAAGTAAAATGAGATAATGCCATTCACTTCTTCACATGGATATTCTACTGGTCGAATAATCACATGAAATATCAATAACCACTTTCATAATGAGGGAATGTATAATGCCAGATATTTTGAAACATTTTGTCAAGGCCTTGGCCAAGACGTCTAAAATGATTAAGGCCTCGGCCAAAACCATAAATCAAATTGGGAAAGGGCCTCAGCCAAATCCACATCTAGTTGTCTCATTAGACCTACCGATGCATCGAGGAGCTATAGCGGGCTCCACCCATCACTTATTAAGTCCAATACATTCCTCATATGAATTCGTTTAAACATATCATAAACCATAACATAATCGTATCACGTAAAACATGCATAAAGGAAACATAACATTTCCACATTTCAATCACAAGATATCAATACAACACGTTGTTATAATAAAAACGCTTTCAAAACCATTTTCAATACCAAAAAAAAAGAAAGTTAAAACTTTGTATTTATTTTTCATTAAAAAAAAGATGGCTTATAGAGGAAGCCGAAACTCAAATAATGGTCACGGCGACGGAGAAGTCATTGTCGCCGCATAAGTACAGAAAGAAAAACATTCCCTTTTGTCGTTTAGCAAAACTCTTTGTATAAAAAGATTCCTTTTGAATAACCGTAAAAGTCAAAGGGGTTTATACACCTTATAAAAGAAAATTGTGTATAAAACCAAATATGCCTCAATGAAAGGGGATTGAGATGAAGTCCTTAAAAAGATCATTTTTAAAATAAAATATATCTATTATTTGTATTCACTATAGGTACACATGAAGAAAGTAAAAATAAAAGATAAGACATAATAATAACATGACATAATTTGAAAGTAGGAGATTAACCCAAAGAATGGAAATTGGGTTAAGAAGTTCCCTTACAAAGATAATTTTTTTAAATAAAATAGATCTATTATGTGTATTTACTCTATGTACACATAAATAAAGTACAAATACAATACATCACATAATAATATCATGACACAATTTGAAAATAGGAGATTAACCCAAAGAATGGAAATTGGGTTAAGAAGTTCCCTTACCTTGTGTCCGACTTGACTCAACCGTTCTTTAACCTCCTGAATAATAAACTAGAGTTAATATATACCTTATTAAGAACCATTTTCAATTTCATTATCCTTTTTATATCACTTATTACAATGTTATGAACATTATGTAATTATTTAAGTTAATAACGGTCGTTTTGTCGATCTTTGGTACTTGAGTCAACAATAAACTTCTTATAATTATAAGTTGTTCATGTGGTAGAATATCCATTATATCCAGAATTATATTCATGATTTAGATTTCATATATATCATATATATACAGTATATACATTCATTCATAATGTCACGTAACATTTAGAGGTAAGAAATGAAATGCACCGTTCATGGAGACGGTAAGCCGTACGTACGCATGAACGCTACTTTCATTTATATTTCGTATTTAATGGAATGAAATCATAATGATATAAATTTATAATATAATTAAAGTATAATATAGTGTATAATACCATTTACTCCATCCTTTATACATCCCACATATGGCATTAACGATTCAAATCACTTTGAGGGGGCGGTAGTCCGCACTTCCTAAAATGAAATTATCGCGTTTCACCCATAATGGAAATCATAAAGTATGCCATTAATGAGAAATAAAGAAGCATAAGTAAAACATAAACATATTATATATCATATATAAAAATAGTGACATCTTAATGGCCACCTTTGAAGGTGTTATATGAGTGTTGAACAATCATCGTTTCGTGAGGCAGAAATTCGCCATCCATAGAAACCGTATGTTCTTTAACCATTAGATGTAGGTGTGTGTAAGTGTAGCTCGAATTCTTCTTATAACAACATCCTAGTATATTGATTATACTGGTTTTGTTACAAAAGAAATTAATAAAAAGAGTTTAGGGGGTTGTAGAAGAAAAATAAAACAAAACAACATTAGAAAAGACATTACCTCAAAATCGGGTAACTCTTTTTGATTTGAGCCAAAGGCTTCCTTGGGAAGCGTTCTGACCAATGTAAGGCTTCTAGGAGTAAGAGGGGGATGTTGGGAGAGTATTTCGGAAGAGGTTGGCCGAGCCAAATGTCTTGAAAGTGTAAATGAGGTGGGAGAGGTGGGGGCCTTTTATAAGTGGAGAGGAGGGGCACTTTTGGAAAGATTGAAATGTTACATTATTTCACAATGCTTTTCGGATTCTAAAGGTCCCAAACTTATATATTTAGAGGCTGAGGTGATAAGGTTTCTAAATATACTCATCCAATAGGCTTTGTAAAAGTGTAAGCCTTGGATTTTTCATTATCTTCTCATTTTATTTAAATCATTAAATAATGAGGTCATCGCTGCATCATAATGATGTCATAAATAATTTAATTTATTTAATGTCTAAAAATTATAAAAAAAATACTATGATGTAGAAAATATTTTTATCTTTCTAATTAATATTTATAGTCAAAATTTGGACTTGTGTAACCACACTTAAGAACTGTTTTAGTAAAACAACTCATGTTTGTGTCAATTTAATTTCAACATTAAATAAATATATATTACTGTCATTTTCCAACCAAAGTGGCTCCATGGGGTCCCCAAGTTGACCCATGGGTTGTCTTGGTCGGCCATGACTCATCCAATAGGATTAGGACAAGTGTCAAGCTCATCTCATATTATTAAAACATTATTTTTACCTTAAACTACACTAATTACCTCTAATCGCGATTAAGAACTTAAAAGTTAATATTCAACAAAAAATTATTTTGATCTCATTGAACCACATTTTACTTCCTAATAACAACCATGTATGTCGGATTTTTGAAAATCAAATCAGAGAAGTGGTAATATTTCATTTAAACGAAAAATCAGTTATTTAACTACCACTTAGTGGTTTCACTATTCATCAAAAATTGAATTTTTTTAGAACAAGGCCAAAATTTCACCCTAAGCTATAATTGATATTCTGAATTCAAAAATGATGTATATTTTACAAAATTCCAAACATATAAGTTGCATTAATTAATTTTATAATTAATTCCCGCTGTTACGACAAATAGCCTGTTTTTAAGAAACAATTTATATCAAAAGATTGGCAATTGTTTATGTCCAATTTCAATGTTAAATTAATTATAATGACCACCATTGGATAAAATGGTAAAAATATATTCTAATTATACCTTCAAACCACTAAATAGTATAACTTATCACTATAAATTATTTTGATTAAAAAAGTTGTTTTAAGTATTTTTCACTATTCATAAAAATTTGGAAGTTCTCGGAAAAGTACAAAAAATTCAACATAGGCTAATTTCAATATTAGGAATACAAAAATGAAGTCCATTTTGAAATATAAAATTTCTATAAATTTAAAAGGTGGTTATTACTATTCATAATGGCTACTTGGATTAGTTGCGGTGTGTTAGAACTCGAACATGCGTACAATGCAAGCTATTGCATTATTAAAAGAGAGGCGTATCGTGGAAGCTCGAGGTGTTACATTCTCCCCTCCTTCAATAAATTGCATCCTTGCAATTTGAAATTTTTCTTGGAAAATAAAAGGTTGAAAATAGAAAATACCTTTGAGGAAAACCCACATCGGAAATAAGTTTAATAAATATATAACATTAAAAGAAATCAAGATAAGTACAAAGGTCACCCGATATAGCCCATTCCAGGATTATATGAAAATATGGATATGGAGGAGAAACAAACCATCAAGGTCTGATGGAGAGTTATAGAAAACAGGATTAGGAGAAAGTTTAACCACAAGAAAATCAAAAACTTGTGATTGGTTAAACGGTCATTGAATCCTCAGTTGGAAAAGTTAACCGACAACATTTATGTTTTAAGTTACCTTTTATAATGTTGAGGAATTTATTTAGGAGATTTACTAAGAACGTAATGGAATATACAAACTTTTTATGTATACTTTCATTCGTTAATAAATGTTTACCACAAACCCAACTTTTACTCCAAATGGTAACAGAACTCAAAAATATTCTATTTATCCTAATTGTATAAGGATCAAAATGTTAACACATACCATTTAGATTAGTAAAACTATTTTTTAATAACCAGGGACTTCCTGTAGGCTAGTGGTAGGAAATAGAGGCTTGTCGCACTATGGTTGTGGGTTCGATTCCTGCAGCTTTGTCCGACGCGACGAGTTATTCCCCACCCTGCAGGTTGTCCTTTTCCTAAAACTATAGTATTATAATATTCCAAAAATAATCTTCAGAAATTCTTTAACCTTAAACAATACTATCCATGGTTCAACTTAATCCATTCCAACCTTAATAGTTATCCAAAATACCTCCGTCTAGACTTTCTCTAAAAGGTCTCTAAATTCCAAAATCAATTGTAACATCAGATTCCCCAAACAAAGAAAAGTTTCTCTTATTTTCACATACTAAAAATATGATCTTATTAAAACCTTACTGAAATCAACAAGTACTGCAGTACAATCCTTATATATATATATCACATTATTCTAATAACCAGAATATAGTCCATGAGTCCAAAAGCACCAATACATTAGTTATTCTGCTTCAACTGTAGTAACAGCATAAGATTGTCCTTGATCCCTTGGCCTTTTATGAGGTAAGTTTCCCTGACGCTTAGGACATTCATTTGCATAATGACCCATTTCTCTACAATTGTAGCATTCAACTTTGATAGCCTCTTTCTTTCCCTTGCAATCACGAGCCTCGTGACCCTTTTCTCCACATTTATAACAACCTCCCATTCCTTTTAGGCAAGTACCAGGGTGATTCTTCCCACAATTATCACATACTGGAAAATCCTTCTTTCCCTTTTTCCCTTTATCTGTCTCTTGTTCCACCGTTCTCTTCTTCTCTTACTTTACTTTGTTGTCATAAGACTTAGAGAATTCCTTTTCTGTCTTGATAGCACACGAGACAATATTTTCGTATGATGAGAAGGATTGTGATACCAAAGCTCGAAGGGGAAATGGTTTTAACCCATCAAAGAAACGATCAATCTTACTCCTTGGGTTACGTATATAATCGGCAGCATGCCTCGCTAACCTTGTAAAGTTAGCCTCATACTTTGCGACATTCTCATCCTCCTTCCTCAGACTCAGAAATTGCCTTTCCATATCTTCTCGATGGTCACGAGGAAAGTATTTTTCTAAGAAAATCTCTTTGAACTCCATCCATTCCATATTCGATACGTCATCATCTTCCTTTGTGTTTTGAATCAGCGACCACCACTGATCGACATCTCCAGTGAGGCGGTAAACTGCCATGACAACCTTCTCCCTTTCACTACTCCCCAAGGCATGGAATATTTTCTCTAAGGAATTTATCCATTGCTCAGCTACTATAGGATTTGTACTCCCATTGAAGGTTGGTGGTTGTTGCCTCATGAAGCAGTCTAACATTGATCCTCCACGTTGCGGATCAGGGTGCTCCATACGAGTAAGGTTATTATTCATAACCTGAGTGAGTTGTCCCAGAATGGTAATAAGTTGATCAGCACCAGTTGTATCTCCATATCCACAATAATTATCTTGAGAAGGAGGGAAATCCCTACATGGAGTTCGTGCATTGATACGGTTTCCATTCCTTCCACTAGGCGCCATTTCTAAACAATGGCATAAACTAGATTAGTTTATGAATCAAAATACATAATTCCATACTTGTTAAACACTTTACATAAATTGAACTATTTATGGATATAATTCATAATCATAAAAAGAAATGTTTTCTTTGAGGAAGTATGTACTCATAACCCTTCATAGTGGTCTGTAAATAAAATGATAATTATCCTAAGAATATCCCCCGGGAGTGTCGTAACCAAGAGTGCAGCAAGGCCCGTTGTCGTGCACCAGTTCCCGTTCGAGTCTAGCTCAAAGCGGTGTTTTCGGGTTTTACCCCTAGGTACATCTGTGCCAGAGCTGCCTCTACCTGCTCGTATCCAGATAGGGATGTATTGCTCGGAAAACTCATAACATCTCTATAATACCAAAATTCTAGGAAGTTCTTCTATACTAATCCTCAAAGTCTATCTTTGGGCTATGTCCTCTAATCAGAGTTTATCTAAATCTATCTTCCAAGGTTAGTACTAAACTGCCTCTGATACCAACTGTAACACCCCGACCCCAGCTACCCAGAGTCGGTGCATTACTTCGTAACATTGGCATGATCACAAAAGATCAAGTCTCGAAAGACCGATTAGTTTAGTAGCCTTGGAAACACTAGATACATTCATAAGTATTTCATTACATCAAAAAGTAAACAAACTACAATAACATGGTCTTCATAGTCCACACTCATATGCCTTTCTGACTACCCCTACAGGTCATTCATAAAATACTTCTTCACATCCTGGAAAAATATTAAAACATTGAAAGGGGTGAGCTCAGATGCTCAGTAAGGATAACAATATAGAGGAAGCTTTCATAAATAAACATAAAAATTTAAGGCAATGTATAACTAAAACAAAAGCCTTTTAAACTTGAACATCAACATAATATGGAAAAAGTAAAATGAGATAATGCCATTCACTTCTTCACATGGATATTCTACTTGTCGAATAATCACATGAAATATCAATAACCACTTTCATAATGAGGGAATGTATAATGCCAGACATTCTGAAACATTTTGTCAAGGCCTCGGCCAAGACGTCTAAAATGATTAAGGCCTCGACCAAAACCATAAATCAAATTGGGAAAGGGCCTCGGCCAAATCCACGTCTAGTTGTCTCATGAGACCTACCGATGCATCGAGGAACTATAGCGGGCTCCACCCGTCACTTATTAAGTCCAATATATTCCTCATATGAATTGGTTTAAACATATCATAAACCATAACATAATCGTATCACGTAAAACATGCATAAAGGAAACATAACATTTCCACATTTCAATCACAAGATATCAATACAACACATTGTTATAATAAAAACGCTTTCAAAACCATTTTCAATACCAAAATAAAAGAAAGTTAAAACTTTGTATTTATTTTTCATTAAAAAAAAGATGGCTTATATAGGAAGCTGAAACTCAAATAATGGTCACGACGGTGGAGAAGTCGTTGTCGCCGCATAAGTACGGAAAGAAAAACATTCCCTTTTGTCGTTTAGCAAAACGCTTTGTATAAAAAGTTTCCTTTTGAATAACCGTAAAAGTCAAAGGGGTTTATACACCGTATAAAAGAAAATTGTGTATAAAACCAAATATGCCTCAATGAAAGGGGATTGAGAAGAAGTCCTTAAAAAGATCATTTTTAAAATAAAATAGATCTATTATGTGTATTCACTATAGGTACACATGAAGAAAGTAAAAATACAAGATAGGACATAATAATAACATGACATAATTTGAAAGTAGGAGATTAGCCCAAAGAATGGAAATTGGGTTAAGAAGTTCCCTTACAAAGATCATTTTTTTAAATAAAATAGATCTATTATGTGTATTTACTATAAGTACACATAAATAAAGTAAAAATACAATACATCACAGAATAATATCATGACATAATTTGAAAATATGAGATTAACCCAAAGAATGGAAATTGGGTTAAGAAGTTCCCTTACCTTGTGTCCGACATGACTCAACCGTTCTTTAACCTCCTGAATAATAAAATAGAGTTAATATCTACCTTATTAAGAACCATTTTCAATTTCATTATCATTTTTATATCACTTATTACAATGTTTGAACATTATGTAATTATTTAAGTTAATAACGGTCGTTTTGTCGATCATTGGTACTTGAGTCAACAATAAACATCTTATAATTATAAGTTGTTCATGTGGTAGAATATCCATTATATCCAGAATTATATTCATGATTTAGATGTCATATATATCATCTATATACAGTATATACATTCATTCATAATGTCACGTAACATTTAGAGGTAAGAAATGAAATGCACCGTTCATGGAGACAGTAAGCCGTACGTACGCATGAACGCTACTTTCATTTCTATTTCGTATTTAATGGAATGAAATAATAATGATATAAATTTATAATATAATTATAGTATAATATTGTGTATAATACCATTTACTCCATCCTTTATACATCCCACATATGGCATTAACGATTCAAATCACTTTGAGGGGGCGGTAGTCCGCACTTCCTAAAATGAAATTATCGCGTTTCACCCATAATGGAAATCATAAAGTATGCCATAAATGAGAAATACAGAAGAATAAGTAAAACATAAACATATTATATATCATATATAAAAATAGTGACATCTTAATGGCCACCTTTGAAGGTGTTATATGAGTGTTGAACAATCATCGTTTCGTGAGGCAGAAATTCACCATCCACAGAAACCGTATGTTCTTTAACCATTAGATGTAGGTGTGTGTAAGTGTAGCTTGAATAATTCTTATAACAACATCCTAGTATATTGAGGATACTTTTGTTGTTACAGAAGAAATGAATAAAAAGAGTTTAGGGTGTTTTAGAAGAAAAATAAAACAAAACAACATTAGAAAAGACATTACCTCAAAATCGGGTAACTCTTTTTGATTTGAGTCAAAGGCTTACTTGGGAAGAGTTCTGCCCAACGTAAGGCTTCTAGGAGTAATAGGGGGAAGTTGGAAGAGTATTTGGGCATAGGTTGGCCGAGAAAAATGGCTTGAAAGTGTAAATGAGGTGGGAGAGGTGGGGGCCTTTTATAAGTGGAGAGGAGGGGCACTTTTGGAAAGATTGAAATGTTACATTATTTCAAAATGCTTTTCGGATTCTAAAGGTCCCAAACTTATATAATTAGAGGATAAGGTGATAAGGTTTCTAAATATCCTCATCCAATAGGCTTTGGACAAGTGTAAGCCTTGGATTTTGCATTATCTTCTCATTTTATTTAAATCGTTAAATAATGAGCTCATCGCTGCATCACAATGATGTCATAAATAATTTAATTTATTTAATGTCTAAAAATTATAAAAAAAATACTATGATGTAGAAAATAGTTTTAGCTTTCTAATGAATATTTATAGTCAAAATGTGGACTTGTGTAACCCCACTTAAGAACTATTTTAGTAAAACAACTCATGTTTGTGTCAATTTAATTTTAACATTAAATAAATATATATTAATGTCATTTTCCAACCAAAGTGGCTCCATGGGGTCCCCAAGTTGACCCATGGGTTTTTTTGGTCGGCCATGACTCATCCAATAGGAGTAGGACAAGTGTCAAGCTCATCTCATATTATTAAAACATTATTTTTACCTTAAACTACACTAATTACCTCTAATCGCGATTAAGAACTTAAAAGTTACTATTCACCAAAAAATTATTTTGATCTCATTGAACCACATTTTACTTCTTAATGACATCCATGTATGTCAGATTTTTGAAAATCAAATCACAAAAGTGGTAATATTTCATTTAAACGAAAAATCAGTTATTTAACTACCACTTAATGGTTTCACTATTCATCAAAAATTGAAGTTTTTCAGAACAAGGCAAAAATTTCACCCTAAGCTATAATTGATATTCCGAATTAAAAAATGATGTCTATTTTAAAAAATTCCTAACATATAAGTTTCATTAATTAATTTTATAATTAATTCCCGCTGTTACGACAAATAGCGTGTTTTTAAGAAACAATTTATATCAAAAGATTGGCAATTGTTTATGTCCAATTTCAATGTTAAATTAATTCTAATGACCACCATTGGATAAAATGGTAAAAATATATTCTAATTATACCTTAAAACCACTAAATAGTATAACTTATCACTATAAATTATTTTTATTAAAAAAGTTGTTTTAAGTATTTTTCACTATTCATAAAAATTTGGAAGTTCTCGGAAAATTACAAAAAATTCAACATAGGCTAATTTAAATATTAGGAATACAAAAATGAAGTCCATTTTGAAATATAAAATTTCTATAAATTTAAAAGGTGGTTATTACTATTCATAACGGCTACTTTGATTAGTTGCAGTGTGTTAGAACTCGAACTTGCGTACAATGCAAGCTATTGCATTATTGAAAGAGAGGCGTATCGTGGAAGCTCGGGGTGTTACACATACTATCCACAGACAGAGCATAGGTCCAAACCACTCCAGCAACAACTGATTCATAGGTCTATGTTGCATCAAGAAAAATCAAAGGGGAAGTCCTCTGTGAACATGCAACTTCAAATGTATAGGCACTACCCATATCCTATTTGACATATCCCTAGGTGACCCTCATAACTTGGCTCCCCAAAGTGGATTTCCTCCAAAAAATAGTATAAAATAGTATCGTGGTGGCCATCATCATGCTGAAAAAGTTACCTTCCCCAAATAATTATCATGGGATATAAGGGAGAACCATCACCATTGAAGGAATAACTCCATGAAGCATGATGTTGCAATGAATCCCTTGAGATTATAAGATTATATAGCTGAATGTGATGCAATGGGGGACCCTTCCCACCATTATATTGTATTAGAGACTAGGATAAGTTCCCAATGAGGGGGGGGGGTAATCATACCAAATCATTAGATGCACTAGATCCTTGAATCGCATAAGAAATACATGAATGTGGAGGATGATTTGGATCCCTTCCAATGAATTTTGTTTAAGATTTATCTATCATCACTAGATTCATTCTATACCTTGATATGAGATCAAATTGAGTATTACATGGATATCATAGACTGTGTGTACCCAGTGGATCAATAGATGATTGTCACTTCCCTAGAACATGACAGTGGTCAGAACCCTTTTCTATAGGGATGTGATGGTACGGTTGACACCACCTCTGATAGATGACCCAACATGCAGTGAACAGGCCATTTATGTAGAATTTTTTCCATGGGATAGATTACCACCATATTTCTCATCATTTGTATCATTATTAGCTTCTCATCCATTTTTGTTCAGAGACATGAGAATCCATGTGTTGGAACCCCCTTCTACGTAGGGAATCTTGTGGAACACTCTCTCCTCCAACCAACATTTGAAAATGTTTTGGCCGAATTTAGTTCCAAACAACAATATTACATAGTATCTCATAAAGGATTATAGTTTGTGTGATCACCCGAACATCAAGGTGATGTATTTCACCTAGGTAGAATTTATTTGTCCAAACTAAAGAGTCAATAGGACTTTGAAAATATTAGACAACAATGACACACGGTAGAGTATGTAGTACTTCTCGTGGCGCCACATCATGTATCAACTAGTCACCACACGATCCTTCAACATCAATGCATATAGAGCTTCATTGTTATCCTAAAATTCATTGAATATGAGTCCCCACACATACATGTCAATGATTGGAGAAATAATACTCATTCCACATTATTCCAATCAAGTGGCAATAGGATTTACTTGGTAACATCAATAACACTACTAGTGTTGTCAAGATGAATATGACCAAGGTCAAATTGCCCAAGGATGGGGAGATCGGTGTAAAGACGGTTGATGATAACAAATCCACTACAGTTTCTAAGTATCATATTTACCCTCATGGTACTATAACTCATCTTGAAAGGAATATTTTTTTCTTGGAAGATCCCTATGAATCATTTCCCATTGGTCAGAATCTCAACAAGTGTAATGGATTTATCAAGAATATGGATCTACCTAATGGTGCATAGAAGTCAGAGGATGATGCCACAATCACCGCTCTATGATAATAAATTTCATAAAATTATAACACAACTAACCAGATTCTTGTTGAATGATATCGATTTTATAGTGCTACCTAACATTATTGTGATCCTCCTCCTCCAACTCATTCGGGGTTTCTATACATCATTTTTTTTCCAGTTTCCCTTATTAGAGCTCAATGACCCCACACATACAAATAATGAAGAATCCAGAGCCTATAGAAAGAAAGCATGTTATTAATCACTGAATCCACATGAGAATCATGATAATCCTCCCCATTATTTGGGATAGGCTATACCATGATCCAATCCATAGGCCGCACTATCAAATTTTCTTCTAGACACTCCATGGGACACTCTTTATGTTGTTCCATGGGTTGTCGATCCTCTTTATTGTGTTGAAAAACCAATCAGTGCCCTGGAAATGAGGAATACCTATCTAGAGAGAAATGTATTCTAGGAAGATGTGAAATATGACCTCTCTACACATCTTGAGGCCCTTGAAACATGATAGGTGGAAATCCCACCTCATGGAAAGCCATAATTGGCATGGGTGGAAAAAAAGAAAGAACCACTAGATTTAGAGAATCTGTCCTTCAACCCCTTAAATGGGATGGGTGACAAACTGTAGCATCTGGCCCACTCCATCTTAGGGTGTTAGCCCATGTTGGGAACTCCAATGTAATAGAAGGCTGAAAAGCTCCAATGATTTATGTAGAAGTTATTATGGACTATGTATTTCTAGTACAACTAGTAATTGATCGAGTCCATTACCGACAAGGAAGATCGTCACAGAAAATTTCACTTTCAGCTGATGTCTAACACCCAAAATGCAAGTATTAATAACCTATTCAAGTGAAATAAAATATCAAATTATCACATACCAGACTTCATTCTCAGTTTGAAAGACCTCACATATTCACTCGACAAGCCTCTAACTCACGATAATATCTTTCCAGTGTGTGTCAAAATTTCATGATTGAATTTCATCCCAACCATATGAATCATAATATCTTTTCAAGATTCTAGTATCTTTTTTACAGGGATTAATTCCTAGAGGAATCATTTTTATAGGAAAAGCAGGCACATCCTTTTCTACATATAATACATACTGGAAGAGCCTCTAAGATAATTTCTTCCACCGTAATTCAGGTAGCGGTACCAGAACTGCTAGAGTTGTTATAATCAGATATTTTCTAGGTGACACACCATTGAGGAAAATAACATTAGAAAGATCTTCCTCCTTACCCTCAGAATCTGCATACACCTCCTCTACTGGAATAATCACCCAAATGAGTGAATGTGATTTTAGCTCCTTGTCCAACACCACTTCTTCACCAGAATCCATACCCTATGGTTCACCATATAGATAGGTGAATCCAATCCTATTCCATCTAAGAGTCCACGGTTCCTTATTATTTCCACAATAATTTGGATCAAGGAGTCTTAATTATCCCTGAATATTGAAAGCGTTTGGATGTTGAACTCGATAGTTGTCCTGACTACTGCCCTTACCATTGATTTCATTGAAATACCATAAAATAGTGTTATGTGTTCAATGAATGGATCCCGAATCAGATAGAACATGGTGTTATCGGGTTAGAAAAACTAGCGACATAGGTATCCCACATCTCTTTTGATCATAAAATAAAAAATTAAGTTTCTAGAGAAGGGTAGAAATTTCTATCCATAGGGATCCTAATTATGATGAATGGTTGCCTCACACGGTAGTTTCTCACACCCATGATATCATACGTTCTAGTCTAGGATAGACCAAACCTCTAGAAGTCACCATTAATTATCCAGTAGCTACTTCTTCATCAACATCTCAACCCTCAACATCTTACAGGAATAGGAATCAAAATTGTAAGTGAAATTGAAACCCCCCACCAGTGTTGATGACATCTCGTACACTCGGTGAATTCATGCACCCAAAAAATGGGTATCACACATTGGGTCCATCCCATAATGGAAGACCCCCCTAATGATGACTAGGAGTGTGAATCTATGAATACCACATTACTGGTGGATCTATACATTGTCCCCGAAGATTAGGATTATTAGAAAAACCATCAAAATGACACCAAAAAACACCATCAACGAAATATATGAGGACATGAAAGGCATTAGAATGATCAGTTCAGCACTCCAGTCATTGTTGTTTATTCGACTCGGACTAGAGTGTAGGTTTTGTGTAAAGATAAATGGACACATCCCATCCAGTCTGCCTCTCTAGTTCTTCCCTCACCATTGACAATGCTCGTCAACTAGCTAGAGCCACCACAGTCGTATCGTGATCAGCCATGTTTAGCCAGGTCCCAGCCATCCAGTTGTCAACATGTGGTGATTCTAGGTAGCTTGTTTGATCAGTTGAATGTTTCCAGCACTATATGGAATAACGTGGTTCCTCCCATAGATCTCATCGTACTTCCTTCCACAATGTGTCCCCTACCGGTAGAAGTGTATTCCGAGCACAAAAGTATGATTTATAGAAGTGTCTCTCTAGAATTCATAACAAAATATCAATACTCAAAGATCATCATATTATAAAATAGATGAAATAATACCTTGTATAATCCTTGTAGATACCCCTCCAGATTGAAATTGTGGTTGCGACAATTAATACATTCCACGTAGAGTATGTCATGTAGCCAAAATTATAGGTGATCGTCTTTTTCTTTAGAGATGATGAGAGTTCACTCGTAAATAGGAATATAGGACCACTGTACATCACTAGCCTATTCAATGGTGTGGAGGCCCATCACATTCTTGTTGACATAGGTTATGACATCAATCCCTTCCAGACTTGAACACTATTTAGGCTAGGACTCTTTCAAGAAGATTTCAACCCATATATACTAAAAAATTAGAGTTATGATCGGAATAAACTAAGACCATGTGGTTGGATCTGTTTGAAGATTCAGTTTGGAAGTCTGGTAGTAGACACTGAGTTCTTGGTTGTCTCATAGGACAGCTCGTAAAACACATTGGTGTGTAGGACACGGCTCCATATACATCTAGAAGTCCCCTCCTCCTATCACGAGTACCTCAAATATGCCCTGAAAAGTCATGTATGAATTTTTAAAGGTGATTCTACTCCCTTCTCCTCTTATTAAGTTTTTAATATGGATGTGGTTTACTTCCAGATCAAGTAGAGTCTTGTTTTGAACAATGATTTTGAGAAAACTATCATCGTGGATAACCAATTAACATATTTAGATGATGTATTTTTCCTCCTGATTCACCAGTTGGGATCCATGATGCTAGAATTGGGGAATTTATTTATCATTTCTGATAGTAAGGGGAACCATGTCCCCCATTTCAAAGAATACCAAAAATTAGCTTGTATTATCACATGATTAAATCATGGTTCATACAATAAATCATCACTCTTATCAGGTATTGAGATGTTCATTCCATTGCTACAACTACTATCCAGACATTTTAGGTCTATCAAGCCAGTTTGAATCATCACAAACCGACCCATTACCATTTTTATGACATCAATCGTGGACCTATTGGTGCTTAGGTAGAGGGAATCATATAGAGAGATTTTTTCTCAATGGTTTCCATAGTGAAGTATTCTCTTGATGAAGATTCCCCCACCTCTCAGGCTTGCACCAATGCTCCCCTAGAGTCATTCGTCTGGGGTGTACTTTCCCCTCTTATCGATTAATCTTCCTTCGATGATGAAGAGGATTTAAAATATGATCCAAAATCATTCAAGTAAGGAATATACACTAACATCAATGCGTTTGGATAGGTGAATCTTGGTTCTGAGATAGTTCCATGGACAACTATGATTTGTGAAGCCATGTATGTATAGGAAAAACATCAGTATGTTGATTTCTTAAGGTAGCACAGTGATGTGTTTTCTTGTACTAATGAGGAGATTCCAGGGAATGATACTCATGTCACCGTCCACCATCTTGGCCTCCCATTGAGTCATTCTGGGTTCAAGAAGCCTCATAGGAGGACAAACACCACTCATTATTCTATGGTCAATGCTAAAGTTGATAAGCTCATCAGTGCCAAATTCTTTAAAGATGTTGATTTCACCCAATGGATAGACAACATTTATCCCATAATGAAGATGAATTAACACATACAAGTCTGTATGGACTTCTAGGATCTCAACCACCACTGTGTGAAGGATTATTTTTCCCTTATAGTGATGGATTTTTTGATTTAAACCATAGCTGGGTTCCAGACTCTCTCTTTCATGGAAGGGTATTATGGGTACAACTAGATCCAAATACTCACTGAAGATGAATAATGTACTTCCTTCAGAGTTTCATAAGGGACCTTATGCTATTAGGTAATCCCTTTTAGTTTTAAGAACGAATGATCCACCTATAAATGTGAAACACATCACATCATCAAGACAATATTGTAGATACTAGTGGAATGCTACAAGGATGATTCTGCGGTCCATTTCTGGCAGAGTCAAGACCATCTCAAAGATCTTGAGAACGTATTATACTTCCTTCACTCTATGCATTTGAAGATGAATCCCATGATATGGGTTTTTGCGGTGACCCATAGAAGTATTCACTATTTCTATGTCTGATATATAGCAATCGAGGTTGACCTTGAGAAGATCAAGGATATCAGACAAATTTTATCTCTGAGTAACCTTCAAGATCTCCAAGGCCTCATGGAATCATATCCTACGTATGATGATTCATCAGAAAACTAGCTGAAAGGGGTAATACATTTTGTACGATCATGATGGATGTTGTCTTCAATCAGTTGGATGAAGTGTACCATACCACATTTGAGGGATTAAGTAGTACATACAATTGACTCTGGTTCGAAGACCACATATTTGTGGGAAGCCATTGGTCCTCTATGTGACCACCCTAGAATGTTCACTTGTCTCCCTTCTTGTCTAGAAGAACAATGAAGAGACATAGAATAGTTTGTCCTATTTCAATCGCATTATCCCTGATATAGAATCCATGTATTCTCCCATTGAAAATAACTTCCTTGAACTTGTTTTTTCAGTAAAGAAGTTTCAACACTACTTGAAGGATCATGAGATTCATCTAGTATCCTATGTGGATTTTATAAAGTATATCCTAAACTGACCAATAGTTATAGGCCTTCTAACTCATTGGTTAGTGATTCTTCAGCAGTTTGAAATTATATTTGTTCCACCAAAGGCTGTCAATGGTCATGCACTAGAAGAGTTTATGTCCACTCATCTAGTCATCAAGAAAACATGTATGGATTTTGATTTCCTAGTTCAGGACATCCTATTAGTAGAAAAATACATTTAGTGTTAGAAGATTAATTTCAATGGTGCCTCCTCGAGCCCGACTGACAAAAGGCTCAATAATCCCATGATCAAAAGAGTATGTTTGGGAATTGTTTTCAGAACACCTATATAGGTTGTTCTACCTTATTCATTTCTACTATCATAAGGATTCACAAATATTAAGGTTGAGTATCAGGACGTCATCACTGGTATTGATTTATCCCTCTATATTGATGTTCCCCACCTTCATGTGAAGGGGGACATTGAGTTAATCATCAAGATGATCAATAGTGACTACATCGGTTAAAATATAGAGCTTGTGCCCTTGGTTAGGAATGCACACCATCTGATGGCAAAATTTCAATATCATCCAGAGGTGACCAATTTTCCTTGGTCATAGAAAGTTCAAGATGATTCTCTTGAATGTTTATCCACATCCCTCATAGAACCTAACTAGGATTATCTATTCATTCACGTGGAACATCAAAGAGCCATCGCCCTAGTCAGCTCGAACGATGGTGAAAACCCGCACATAAATCACGTAAATATCAATTCATTGAGATAAAGTCCTCTATATACTCCAAAAAATAGAGGATAATCCTACTTGAAAACTCCCTTCATCGTGTATTTTAATTCTGGCACTATCCCATCAGATAGAGTCAAACATGAGAGAATCTTTTAGTGTGCAGATCAGTTCACCCACTAGTGTGGCGCTACCCATGATAAGACTCTCTGCAAACATGGGATTGATTTAATTATCCCCCTTTTCATTTAGTTATATTAGATTCCACTTGTTATATAGGTATTCCATACTAGGTCATGAGGTGCTCATCTGACTGGGTTGAAGCTGTCCCAACAGATCAGAAGGTTGGGCTACCTCTGGCCATCCAGGGTTCATGACTATATCGAGTTCACCCAGAGGTGTATTACATGTTAGATCCATGAAAATTTCATGCATCAGCCACTAGAGAACCTCCACATTTCATTTTACACTTGGCCCTCTATGGTCTGGGGAATCAATATCGTGGGACTCTATTCACCAAAAGAAGCTCACTAGTTTATGTTCATTATATATGAAATAGATTTCTTCTCCAAGTGGGAAGAAGTGGTTCCCCTTGAGGAAGTTAAGACCCATTCTGCAGTTGAGTTTCTGAATTCAAAAATAATCATTCTATTCAGAGTCCATCACTCTATTCTCACTGACAACAGCACCAACATCCAAGCTGTTGAGATAAAGAAGTTGCATTCCATGTACAAAATCCAATCAAACCACACTTCTCACAACCATATACAAGAAAATGGTTAGATAAATATATTTTACAAACTCTATCCATCATTTTGAATAATATGGTCAGCGAAAATAAGAATCTTTGGTTATAAAATCTCCCTAATGGTGTCTTGGATTATTAGAGGATTATCCGAAATTGCACTCAGGTGACTCTATATTCTTTGGAATATATATCTAAAGTAGTTTTTTCATTGAGATTAAGTTTCTCTCACCCCGCACATCATTCTAGTACTAGAAACTATCAAAAGAGATATTAGAAATTTGTATCGCTGAATTTGGATCACTTTTGGAGAATAGTCTATTTTCCATTCACAATCTAGAGCAACACAAGAACAATATATATAGAGTGTTAAATAAGAATGATTGCCTTTGATCTTTCCTTCAAGGTGTCATAGTATTGGATCTAAGGATGTCAATAATACTAGGTGGGAATCCATCAATTTTACATCCTAAATTGGATGGTAGTTTCACATCCACAAGTTTTATCATTGTTGAAAATAATCTTTGGACACTATTGATGGTGAGGTGATTACCCCTCCCAAAAATACCGTATTCATCAAGATGTAATTCACCTAAGGAATATTTATTCCTGGAATCATGGCCTTAAATGGCATGGAATACCTTCCTTACCACACAATGTTAAACTCCATAAACTCTTCCTTGAAACATGACATTAAACAATTCCGCATCATCTTAGTTTCATTAGATTGAACTATGTAACATTTCACAACCTCAACACATGCAGTTGAACATTAGATGAGTTCTTCTTCAGAATATGTTGTCTAGTGTGGGCCTCCTTGTCCTTCATTCATGTTGGGTTTATCCATGGAACAACATAGAATATTTCCACTATAGAAGCCTTATCCCACGTTCCTAGATCTAAAACCTTAAATTAAGATCTCAGCTGTTCTAGAAGAATTATATTAAAATACATAACAATCATTAAAATACCAGTTTGATGATAAAATACACAGCACCATGATATCCTTACCTAATTGAAAATTGGTTCTAGCATCATTCATCAACCATGCCATCATCAAGAACTAAGTTTGTCTTGATTAAAATCCTCACGAGATACGTAATAATGCCCTAAAATTCAAGATTTGTTCCCATATTCAAAGTAAACGTTTTTCCCCTTAGACATAGATTTTTTTTTGGGATTATGTGGCATAGTGTGGGCCTTTGTGGTCCCCATTCATGTCATGTTATATAACCATGTCAAACACATACCATTTGGGATACATTACACCATTTTCCAATCCAGAAGACCATAATTTGTTTGTGAGTACTTCTCTAGAGTGTTTTGTAAAATGACGGGCCTCCATGTCCCTCATTCATATTGGGTTGCATCTTAGAGATGTACTACACATATCTAGGATCATATTCAGGTCTGAAATCTATGAAATTAAACCATTACATAAAATATCTGATATTAATGATGATAATCTGAGTGAAAACCATGATATTATAATTTGGGAGGATATCTCCCCCAGTCATCAGTTATCCAGCATGCTATTTTCTAAAACTACATTTAGATCCATTTCCATACATTGGGGATATATAGTGATTCCCAGACATTTTTTCTATGTTCCTTGCCACATGATTACAAACCTTTTGGACCTTTGGCCTATGTTTCCCTTTAAGAGTGTATAGAATTATGTGGATCTTTAGAGTCCTCATTCATGCTAGGTTATTGGTCACATGATGAACTCCCCCTCAAGGATATGTCCCTCTCCTCAATGTCCTAGTTTCATAAAAATAACATACATTACATTCCATGTCCTTGCTGCATTATGTTAAGATACACAATATTGATGGTCCTTTCTACAAGAACATAAAAAGGAAACTTACCCACATCCCTACAACATGATGTTATATTATGATGCAATGTCCATGTTTCCTGATAGAAAAAATTCATAAAAAATTCATTCTTTATGCATGAATTTAAATTGGATGGATATGTTTGCAGAATATGTCATTAAATTAGGTGCCTATTCCCTAAACACTATAACCTTAAACAAGGATCCGTTTGTATAGAAAATATAACCTTAAACTATTTTAAAAGGCATGTTATTGTATATTGAGTTCATTTTGGGATTTCCACTTATATACTCTAATGTGATGGAGCATAAGGTTTAAGTTACCGAGATCTTTGTTGAAATTTTCCTGTCATGTTTTTGTACTTAATGTCATCCTAGGATTGGATTTCCACCATCATTCACATCCAAATGAACAAACAAATGGTGAGAACTATGAAAATTGGCCTCACCTCTCATCCTGGTCAACACCCTAATGGAAATTTGTCAATAAATAACAAATCTTGTGTTCTGAGTTTGTTCATTAGTCAATTCTACGCTTGAATGTCCTACAACTGACCAGTAATGTTTTATACACTGTGTTGCGAATATAGTCAATAGTGGTGCTACCATTCGATTGTCCCTTACATTATTTGGACCTCAGATGTTTCTATTTACTTTCTTCTCACTTACCATTATTCTAGAATAACTCTTACACAATATGTGTTTCTCCACCATGCATTTGT
The DNA here is from genome assembly GCA_963277665.1 of Viscum album. Taxonomy (NCBI): domain Eukaryota; kingdom Viridiplantae; phylum Streptophyta; class Magnoliopsida; order Santalales; family Viscaceae; genus Viscum; species Viscum album. The sequence continues at coordinate 511,944,273 of OY728134.1, forward strand.
GAATGTTGAGTGGGAATGTTGGTATCACAAATATATTCTCAACCAACCATTTACTTAACCTTTTTGTGGACTTATACTTGTAATAGGGAAATCCTAACATCACTCCCTGTTTCCCACATCAAGAGAGGTTCATTTGGGATTAAGTGTTTTGGGTAGGTTCTATACCCACATAGAGGATCTATGCAAACTATGGTTCAAACTCTATGACATTAAAATATAATCCCCCTATGGTCCAAAATATATGACTATAAACTAAGAGCCTCTCTATGGTTCTTGTGATAATGTGTTGTATGGTGTGGGACTTTTGGGTCCTCATTAACATCTTGTTATTTTTCCCAGACATACACATCCCCTACGGGGTACCTCTCATAGAACTGGATTTCTTACCACAAGATGTTAAAATAAACAGATCAATCCAGTCATACAACCTTTAAGTATGGAATTATCATCCAGGATGCATGACTAAAAGTGGATCTACATTTTTATGTTCTTTACTATGTGAAAGTCACCCTTGGAACTGGTCATCTACCATGCCACTGGACTAAAACAACATTCGACTCGATTCTTGTAGCGACACCCGAACATTCCATCTTTGTCCAGCCTCCCAAAAAATGAAAAATGGAAAAAATGTGTAATATATCCTCTCTCTGTGTATGGTCTTTAAATGAATAGGGAGATTTCCCTTCAATAGCTAAGTGTGGATTGATTAATATCATCCTAGGATACACAGTGATTCCTAGATCATCTGCCACATTACTTCTTATTTTCATGTAGGTTCTTCTCAGTCCTCACAACATCAATTTAAACTACATGGATTTCAAGAAAAATGTGTTGATTTATTCCTAGCCTTATAGGAAATGTAGTGATTCCCAAGTAGTTTTCCTTTTGTCCCAGCAACAATATTTCCCTACATTGACATTGGGTCATCATGGTATGAACTCTGTAGTCTTAAAAAAAGACACAAAAGTGTAGGAACCATAACTTTAAACTATACACAAGCACCTTCGAGGATATTTTGCGTGACATGGGTCTTTTGAGTCCTCATTAATGTTGGGTCTTTTAAGATTCCACACAATATATTACCATTTGAGACTCTTCCATGGTTTAAAATATATGATATTAATCCAAGAATCCACATCCACAATACATGATTAAAAACTATAAAACAACCTTGGAAAAGTTCAAAATGACACATGATAAATATGGGTTGAACCAGCTTTCTCTCTAGAGAGAATTTCCGCCACTATTGTCCATCTCCAACCATGTGGTGTTCAAGAACTACATTCGTATTGTTTCTAATCCTTATGGAATATGTAGCGACGATCATACATTTTTTATTAGGTCGCATCCCTAGGTTCATTACACCTTTTTTATCCTTTTCATCAATTACTATCCAAAATCAAGGACCACAAACTATGAGCCTCATATATTCTTTATTCCCATCTTTTCCTTGATAATTGTTTATTGCACAAGACTCCTTTGGATTATTCACATATAGTATATTTTCTATGTTCAACATGATGATCAATTTAATAGACATTCCTATAGTCTGTGCAACATGAATCTAAACAATTGGCCAGGTTTGAAGCATTATGACCTTAAACTACATGAAATTTCTCTATAACATGACATTAAATAGTGAGACATGTCCAAATCATATGACCCTAAATTTAACCATTCGTAGTCCACACTGTATGATGCTAACCAAAGTGTTCACCATCCTTATTTTCGTGATGTGAAACTATAAGTATTCCAATACCCTCTATAGAGAGGTTCTTCTTGATGGATAGTTTTGATATTTGTTTAGTCCAATGCACCTACCTAATTGTGCTCTATGTCACAGTGGAATAATTTCAAGGGTGTTGGAATACTTTTGAACATTTCATCACTCCACCCCATCCTCTGCATGACCCTAATTGGAATCATCATCCACATTCTTGTCTATATGGACCCCTAATGGTTTGGATATGCCATTTTGTATCACATACCACTATAAGAAAATGTTCTGGATGAAATCAGATTAAATTTTGAGAAAGGAATCATGTTTTTAAAATGGTCAGTTGTTGAACATTGTTTGTTTTTCCCCATTTCAAGATTGTGGTATGGATACTGTGTTTCATATATGGAAATTTGTTATCCAGTACTAGTATTTCATCACCATGAATTCATAATTTTGGTAATTTTTATTCACACATTTTCATTTTCCTTTATTCATATAGATTCTAACCTCCTTAACATTATATTGTTCATACACTAAGACATGTTGGGAGGGGTTTTTACCTATTATAAGAACCCTGTTTTCCACACATTTCCCCTCATAGCCCGAACACTATTTGTGTTCATCCAAAAATAGTAGACAGTGAGTATTTGATAATTATCTAAAACACTTATACAATGTGAACAATATGTGACCATCCTTTGTTTCTCACACCGGGCATGACCAACATGATCATAGGGATTGGTATTTTTTTGTTTCAAATATATTTTTGAATTGAGATATCAAAAAGAAAAATAATTTTTCCATTCATGAAATTAAAACATCAATTATATTTTATATGTTTGAAAAAACAAGCCCCTTATTGACCCACCCCTTCACAAGAGTTCTTCTATTCTACAACCTTTTCGTGGGTAGCATCTTTGATCTATTGTCGTTTCCTGATCTCCCATTCCTCTTCATTTACTTCTAAATGGATTTCATGAGGCATTATAATCCCCTAGTCATGCTTATCCCAGAGATCATCCACTTGTCGAGATACCAATCATAATCACTCATGGGATTCCATTAAGTAGACCCTCAATCGTACTATGAATTCTGATGGAGTGGTGGATAAATAAGTATGCTCATTCATATGCCCTTCTAGATACTGGATCTCATGTTCAGCCTCTTGAAATTTCTGAGTGATGAAAAAATTCACTTTATGTATGGAAAATTCCAGATGACAACTTCTTTCTTGTATTTTCTCAGTGAGGTTGTCCCAAATCAGCATATAAAGACCTCACACATCCTCCCATCTAGCACACAGTTTGATCATCCATTGGAAAATTTATCCCATTTTTCATAACCCACTATGATTTTAGAGTTTTTTGGATGATGATCTTTATTAGCTTCCCAGACTGGCATCGAGTAGCCTGACTATCATCAACCACATAATAATCAGACTCATACTGTTCCTCTAGATCAGATGGTTTGTACTCTAGAAATGTGGCCAGGAATTTAGTTTTAGGATCTTCATATGGAGTCATATTAGACATAATGGTCCCCATATCATGTGGTTGACCTTAATCACTTGATTCCACCTTGATAATATTATCTCTCCTATCACTAAGTACTACCTCGCCAATGTAATCACTAGATATTGTAGCATAATAGGCTTAAGAATATAGCTCTGCATGAAATAAAACCCATATGGGGAATGGAATATCAGATCCTATGACCATGTAACATAGTAGAACTCCCAATAATACCATTCATTTTCAATTAAAAATCATGTTGGTCAACCTAATAGACCAATAAAAGATGTGGATTTTCAATTTGAGGGACCTACATAATCCGAGTTCTGGCGTATGATGCTCTTGGTTAGTCTTTGTAGGGATATAGTGACATTTGGCCCCATATATGATTGAGGGATCCAATAATTCTAAGGAGGACATCCTAGCCTCCATATAACTATGTGGCCTTACATCCACCTTCAGCATGGAGAATGGTTATGGGGAATGATGATTTCTGCTTACTACAACACCTCCATCCCTGTGAGTAGGGTTATCTTGTGAGATATTCTCTTTCATGAAATATATTTAAGTCAACTAATAATGTAAATGAATTACAAGATGTGTTAGAATAGGGAAATTAGTTAAATCATACCTTCATATTTTCACTGAATCCTTCCAAGGGAGTTTCCTCCGAGGATGATATCTCAAATTCTTCTAGGTGTCTTCCTTCAAGTGTATGAACTCAGTATCCACCTGAGAGATTTCTTCATTGGATTCTTCCCTACAAGATCAATCCAAGCTGTTGGGAAAGGGGAAGCGCTCAACCAGTTCAATTTCCAACATATTTTGGAGAAGTCATATCTAGTAGCACCCACACTCGATCTGTCATTTGATGTGTAGTTCCATGGTAATTAACTAAGTCATATAACTCTACACTAATATCACTACCTCTATTTTGGATGAATTGAAATTACCCTTAGTGACGATGATCATGAGCAGCTCCATCCTAGTCTTGTTCAAGTGGACACACATCCCAACAGTGTTGAGAAACAACCTATTAGTGTCCCGGGGGTCCCATGATAATGAAAAAAAACATCATAGGGAATGTACACATGACACAATGGCCTCCGATGATATTTGAAAGATATCATACAAACCCCTGAATATTTCCCCTTCCTATCAGGACTACTGTGATGGGAGAATTTGATATTTTACTACTACACATCATTCTTTATCTATGGTCAGTGAAGGTTCTCAGAACATAAACACTGTTGTTAAAAATTTATCACCACAATTTACATCAAATATTATACCAAAATTCCCTCTCATCACAATTTGACCTCAGAACCAATGTGGAGGGACCACTCCCTCATTGGCCCGAATGGAACTTTACCTCAATTTCTATCCAGAATAAACATCCCCCAACTCTTTTCTTATGCCTTTACCTTCTTGTACACAACGGTGGATGTTGGAAGGTAAATTCACACCTTCCATTCTTCTCATGTGAACATGATCCTGAGATACCTCATCACACATGTATGATCCTCTTATATTACCCCAATATATTCCTTTTGAGTCAATCGATGTATGAACCTAAACTACCTCACAAAATGGTGTAGGTTTTATAGTTCACAGATTAGCTCATAGCCTACCCTCACAACTACAAAATAGTCTCATATGGAAGAGATATATGACCATTTCTCTTTGGTCCACGTGCTATTATCAACTATCTCCCCCAGAAAAGGGATCACGTGAAAGGTAAATCTATCTACCTGGCTGGCCCTGCTCAGCACATCCATAAAACACTACATAAACATAAAGTGCAATGTGATTTTTAAAATCATTGACAAGAAGTAATTCTCAAGAGGAGTATAAGTTTCTCATATTCGTAGTCTCCCATGTGAGCGTCCACCCCGGTATACAAAAATAGAAGCATCCCACACACTCACATTGGTTTCTTACTATCACTAATATGTTGAAGCACCTTTTATGGATTCACCAGCACCGGGATCCCTATATTATTGGATAGTCCAGTTTCTAGAATTTTAACCATGATGGAAGTGTTAGGTCAGGCTCCACATGTGTGCATCTCTTACTGGAATCATCCAACTATAGATTATTTAAAAAATCAATCTTGACAACCTAACTATTGGTCACTACATAATCATTATACTACACCCACATAGATACCACTGGATATCCTCTAGTATCTTTAGTAGGAACCTTATTTTCCTCATTGTTCACCTCTCTAATTGGTTTGAGGGCTTGTTGACATCTTATTGGGTGGATCTACTCCCTCGGTTGGAACCTCTTCTAGGACATTTAGAAATAGAAAAGCCATTTCTTTAAGTAAACTTCCCTTATCACATGCTTATCCTTATTTGTGCTCAACACCATATCCAACAACTCCTTCTCCATAAATGGAATTTTATCTGCATCCTCCCATGCATTCTATGTGGGGAGAAAATCATCATACATGGCCCCCAGAATTGAGATTCCATAAATCTAATTTAAATCCTAGAGTTTGTTGATGACTTTTCCATGATGATGGTTAACAATGTTGGTTTTCAATGAACATAGACTGATCAATTTGGGCTTGATACCTCACAGGTTGAAGATGTCTAATTGGGAAGCCTATGTTGCTTTATACAGACACACTCACCCTAGAACATTCTCGAAATCTGCACATGATCCACATTCCCAGTAGAACCGGGTCAAATAATCTAGGAAAATACTATCCTCTCACATATCATAATCATCGGTCCACCCTTTCTCTAAGTTCCCTAGACCCACATTAAGGATGGTATTGTACTATGGAAAAGATATCACGTCCCACAGTAGTCTCCCATCAATATTTTTGATGTGATTGTGGATTCAGTCCATTATTACAGGGGAATGATCCTTATAGATATGGTCATCGACTGCTCGATGCCATTGATACTGCATAGATGTTCCCTTAAACCAGTATGTTGGTTCCTCCATACTGGGTGATGGGATGAAGACATCATATCTTAGACCTACTTCATGAAAAGATATCCTCTTAAATAAGGGAGAGTCATTCTAGACTTCTTAGAGAAATTCTAGTAGTGATTCATGTTCTAAATGGATCTAGAAATACTCTCCGATCATGATATTATTCATTATATCTTCACTTATATAATCATCTGCAAGGACCTCCAGAGAAACTTCCTAAGAAGCCATTGGATGTAGGACATAGTCTCTTTTTCTGGCCTTTTTCATAGATACATTTCATATATATTGGTCATGGAGAAATTGTTCTTGGAGACTCATAAAATTGTGATCGAGTCACGAAGAATTGACAAATCATGATTCCTGGTTTTCTAAGTAGAATTCGTGGAGAAAAGGTCCAAAGAACCTAGTTCAAAAAGGATAATTTGTAGATTGTATAGATTTAGGAAAATATATCACTGGAACAGTCGTTCATGGTGATGTTTTACAGATAATGGGCCCCTCACTCACTACTTATAGGCAACATCTGATATAGATTTTTGATTAACAACATGCACCAAGATTCATGATGGATTCACATCATCATGCATAGTGTTCCTGTGTGCCCTGCATGATATTTATCATGATAAAGATTCGATATCATCCATTTTTTCAGAGACATTACCTTAAAATCCAACCATCCATTTCCCATTATATCCCCTTCTTGGGGGAGGGGGTTTATTTGTTTTAGGACAGAATTTGTTTCCTTGTATATGTTGAGGAATGATGGAACTATTTTGGACGAAATTCAAGATCAACATGACCAAACATTCATCAAATGGGTTTACCTTATGAATATTTGACACAAATTACCTCACCATAGTGAAGCTATAAGGTGATAATAGAACTCCCACGAGTCTAACACCCTCCGTGACCATCCACAGAAAAGTGATGGACAACTCCGTTAGTCCGATGGATCCGCCCTAATTTGTGAAGACTCTTTTTTTAAATAGTGGCATGCCTTAGAGCATCAGGAGACCCTTTTGTTTATAAATATCTGTCCTACCCCCCAAAAAATCATAGTTCCTCTGGACATTCAATTTAGGAGATCCCATTTTCAAAATCTCTAGGGCACCAAGACCCATCATGAAAAATGGATCATCCAGGTTACTTGAGCATCACGATCCTCCCATTTCCATGTGCCAATTTAGCCCTACCAATGGTAGGTATGACATTGATGATGGATTATGCCTTTCATTAAATAAGAATACACTTTGTGTTACTCGAGGCTTCATGGAGCATTAATACTTCTTGAAGGACTCTTCAATTGTGTAAGGAATAATTGCTAAGGTAGGCTCCCCATGCACCCTAAACCTCATTCATTTGTGAGGTCTTGATTCTTCGCAATGATGTTTTGCTTAGTTAGGTAACACTCCATGAGGACCCTTCATTCATGAGGCCCTCATCCATATAACCATCCATGAGTGTACATAGTGACCTCTGTGTCCCTTATGTGGCATCCACTACTATCTTTCCATACTTATTGCCTTTTAGGATTGGTACGATAATCACTCTTTCTTTTCAGCATAATGACGGTAAGGTGGACCCCACAATTTAACACTCCTCCACACAACTCATGTCAAAAATTGATAATTCATTCCATTACCCATGTGTGTTTGGGTGTCATTTATTTAAATACAAGGGGTGAGGAGCAAGTCCTCCCCATCTGAACTACACGTTGTTAAATTTCCATGCCCCATCATCCTTAACCCATGATGATAAACTGTAGTCTCACCCCATGAAATGTGGATAGAGTGACATGACATTGTCATTATCCACACCCACTAATATCTATTGATGTTATGGAATTAGATCCTCCTCACATATAACAAGATCCTCCTTGAGTAGCTTCCATGCATAATCCCCAAACCATTGCTCGTTGATTCATCTTTCACGACATGACTTTCTTGTCTACCGCCTCATCCTATTTATCACACCAAGCATGGCTGATGTGGGAATAGAGGTCTGTAGTGATTGTGGAACCCTTATTCTGGGCATCCCTATTTGAGTAAGCCTCACACCCAATCATTTCAATCTATGAGGGTGTTGATCCCTATCTTCAAAGTAGTGTATGTAGGAAGCCTCCTTGTGGTTCAATACCAACCACTGGTAAAATTTAGTACCCCTACTATGGTTATTCCCTCATTGTGTGACATATTCTATTTATGGGACACATCCCCTAGATCCACCTATGTAGGGTGTTTTGATCCATCCTCCATCAGACATCTCATCCATCATCCACCCTGATTGTACCTAAGGATGCCATATCCCAGCAAGATCCTAACATTCAACCACATCATCCATATTCCATCTCGGCCACCTCCCTACATAACCTAGCCCCAATCAACATTTCTTTGGGTAGATAACCATGAATAACCCCCAGCACGTTTTTGGGAAGCTTTCCATATATACACAATGATTCTATTCCCCTTCATAAAATACATGGACATTGATCCATGTATTATACACATGAAATGTAGGAATCCTCTATGTGGTTCAACAAAATCATACATTCACAAACTAGTAATCCCCTAGAGTCACCACATCTCTGGAGGATCATTCCCCAAACTAGAGGTTCCACTTCATTTAGGTCCCCATCTAGGTTCTCTATTTTCACATGCCGCCTTTTTAGCTATCCAGTTTCCCCATCAGATCAATCAGGACGTTGAACCTTATATTCTAGAGAATGTGTGTGGGAAGTCTCCCCATTGTTCAATCCAATCACCCATAAAAATCCATCAATTCTATTCATTCCATATCTCACCCTTCATTCATATCCATCCTGAATCTTACTCGAGCCACCACATTTCAGTGACATCACACCATCTGTTTGGTTCATCTCGGTGCGTATGTCCAATTCATTCTATTGATTCTCTTAGTAACCCTCTGTTAGTAAACAATACATAATCCCCACAAAATATATATTCATCCAACCAAGATAGATCCTCTTCTGAAGGAAAGCTATGTTGGTGTAATCCCTTATTCCAGCACGCTTTAAAAATACATGGGTTTTGATCACTGTTTTTTATATGGGGTAAATAGAATGCCTCCCTTATGTTCAATCCAAGCCAATAGTAAACCATATTGTCCTACTCTTTAGGGTGGACTTTCTTAATCTTCCCCCAGTGGTGTCAGGATCAACCGTCACGATGTTCCACATTATCTTTATGAGACACACTATCTAGGGTATACACTTATTTGGCGTTTTTGTCCACCCATCTTGTAAACCTTCTTAGTGTTACCTCATAGGGGTTAACCTATCTGATTCTTCTCCATGGGATGTTCTAATGGATATCACCCCGTCACTCTAAGATGTTAAACTCATGGACTACCTCGTGATAAAAATTGGATTCCTATGAAAATCGTCTGAAGACATGCATATGGCATGAGATAACCTATAATTTCCATAAGATGCCTCCGCTTCCATTCCCTTGAGAATCCCACTTATATGGTTGAATACATGTGCTCCAAAGTTACAATTCCAATACGTGATACTAATTATCAATGTGACTATTCTCTTAAAAAATGGTTTCTACCCTGACAAGACCCCCTACAATGTCCAGATAGATGCAGCATAATGAAATGGTGTACACAAAGAGATGTCAACAATAACTATTTTCAGGAACTACCACTCAAATCGATGATGAAGAGCCGAAATAGGCAGGGAATTCCATGGAGGGATCCATGGACGGAGGAAAAAAATCCCAAAAATTAATTTTGATCATGTATCATACATCATTCAAAACGTGATGAATATCTTTCGCCTTTAGAAAGAAAGTATTTTTGTCACAATGTTATCTATCAGTGAATAAGCGGGTATGGCCCATCAAAAAGCATTAGAAACAATTCTAATACAAGAAATTTATTCAGTATTTTTATGGAAAGTAATATCTTCTCCATGGAACCCATATACTCTATTTCCACCATGATTCATGCTATTTTACCACTTGAATTCGATGGGGGTCACCACCAGCCATTGTGTCATGGCCTCTAGTAGCTAGGAAACAGATTCAGTCTGTTCACATGAAGATTGGATGCATGAATCTTTCCTCCGGTAACTGATGCTCTATACTATATTGAATATATATAGGAATCATCTCCTACATCCCACAATGGAAATTGGTCCTTCTACAAATTTAAATCCTTAATTTTTATTCACACAACATCCATGAATCCAAGGGTTCATTTACACTTGAACCATCCCTGAAAAAGTGTAATTATTACCTCGTAGGCATACCGATAAGAATTTGATGATTGATTCAAAAAAATGACATAAATTGGTAGATAAAAATAATTTCCATCAGTTCTCAACCGTAAATTTAAAATTAGGGAATCTATAGTGAGATTGTGGTAAAAACTAATAATTTATTTTGACAACAGGATCATGTATCATAGGTGTAAATTCAAATAATAAATAAGTAGATAAAATTAATGATTTAAAAATGTAATAAAGGGGTGAAACATAAAATTTCTGATCCACACCTTGATTATTGATAAATTGTTTTTGAGGAGTACAATTTCTAATGATGAGGAAGAATCGCTCCATTCACTCTCTCTCAATCCACCTCGATTTGTTCACTGTTCTTCATCCAATTCCGATTCTCCAATGAAAAACACAACAAATCTCTTCTCAAAGATCATAGAGTTTAGAGGATAACCCGGTATAATTTATATAATATTATATTTAAATAGGAAATCAGGTTTTGTTTATTAAATATATTATTAATATAAATGAATGAATTAATTAATCCAACTAAAATACCTAGCAATATATTTCTTATCCAAACACCCGATAACGAGCAATTTTAGTCGTGCCTTGGGTAAAAGTTGCATTCGATATTAAAAAACTATCTAAAATTTCTAATCTTGGAATCATTTTAACAGACAATCTATTATTTATATAAAAATTTATGTGTCTGATATATATGTATTTAATATTTTTATACAATAATTTTTCTACACACAAGGCCTCAGAATCCTCCATCGTCTTAGAGCCTAGCTTTGAAAATATATCATAATATACTTAAGAGTCATATTATAAAAAAATAGGGCCTCTACTAATGTTTTATCTCCCCTTTAATTGTTTCTAATAACATTATTTGTGTGATATAATAGGTAATGTTAATAGTTAATCAATTTAATGTCTTATTAATATTCATGATTTTATTTTATTGGATTATTTATGACTATAAGTTTTATACTATTATATTTTAAAGTTAAAATTAATAATTTTCTGAATATAATTCAATTAAATTAATTAAATGTTCAGATTTATAATATCGATATTAACATAGGGGAATATTTTTGTTATTTTAAAAAATTATTATTGAGTTTTTAGTGGAAAACAACTATTTTTCTAAAAACAATAATTTTTATTCATTTAATTACAAAACACATTTTTTTGGATTAGTATTATGTGAAATAATTTCCATTAGATTAAACATAATATCAATAATTATAGTGTAGTTAATTTTAAATTTAATTTTTATGTAAAATTAAATTAATTCTTTCAAATTAAATTTGACTAAAAATCACATTTCATTGCATTTTATGAACATGTATTAAAATTAATTTCTACCACATAAAATATTTTCATATAGATAAAAATATTTAATATTTAGTATCATAATTATATTGTTTTGAAAAATTTTCAATTTAATTTTTGGTCATAATGAATTGTTGGTTTATATTTATCATCATGATAAAGGTTAAACAAGATAAAGAGGATGTTAATATAAGAGAGAAGTCATAAATAATCTCAAAATCTATCATAAAATTTATCGGTTTCATTGATTTTGACCTTATAATTTCATGGATTAAAATTTTTTCTATTTGGTTACACTTTACCTAGAGAATTAAATTTACATTAACTAAAATATTTAAGTATTTACAAGAGTACCACTCTATTATCCTATAAAAGGAATCATCCTCTCCTCACATATTCTATCTTTTTGACCAACATATCTCATCCAATACCTACGCAAAACCATTACAAAATTTTATTCCCACATCTTATATTTCCTAGTAATATAAGTATAACAATCCTAGAAGGATTATATCTTAAGAAAACATAATATATCTAAGGTGGTGTATTAAGTCATAATTGACCAATTTCAGGTTAATATATTCTTATATCTCCTTAAAATATTTTATAACATCTATAAAATAACATAAAATGAATACTGTATATACTATACATTCATTATGGTAATGGTGAACAACTTCTATCACTTTTACATAAAATAAGAAATGATGATTTCATCTCTGCATACCTGTAGACAATCACCTCCACGAAGCGATATATCTTATTTTACATTACCACATTACACAACTAGTAATACAGATAGAACTAATCAATATTTTAATTTTTATGTAATTATTAAGTTTTTTAAGGTAAATATATCACATACCTTATTACCCATTACCTCTATTGTAAAATTATAACTTAGATCACCGATACGTGTGGAATACCTCTTCCATGAAGTGAAGTGATTTTTTTTAATTTTTCCTCACATTCATGGTCATAATTATGTAAATAATTAATAGACATGAAAATTTGAATAATAATTACGAAAATATAAATATAAAAAAATTAAATATTTATTTTCCATATTATATAAAAATTGAAACATCGCTCATGTGCACATGAAGACTTCAGCCAATATAATATAATGTATTATGTTTTTCATTTTAATCTTCCATGTGTGGTTGTAAAAATTTTATTAATCTATAAAACAAATTAATTCATTATTTAGAGTGTAGAGGAAATCGAACCAAGATCACTTATACCTTATTCAACTCACCAAATTCATTTTGGTCTCATAAACCGAGTGCCCTCAAAACATGCAATGTGAACTTAACAACATTAGTAACTAAGTAAAAAATTGTAACAAAAGAATAAAATGGAGTTCTTATTATAGAATTAACATTATAACTTTTCTCAATAAAGTAGAAAATTAAAATAATTTTATTACTTAGGAGGGTATATATATGGAAAAAACAAGTCCAAACATGATGTATGTTAATTTCAATTAAAAAATTATTTTTAAATTTTACGTCCAACTATTATTCATCCATTTCATTGTTATTTTAAATACTTAAATAATGTTTCAAATTTTTATTTAAAAAATATATAAAGGATATTTTTTTACAATTTACATTATTTATAATGTTTTATAAATGAATCATTTCAATATTTTATATTTGTTTTATTTTAATATTTTTTAAAAAGTATAATTTTTTTTAAATATAATGATTAACCTCCCTTTCCCAATATCATTTCAATTATTTTATATGATGAATTTTATTAATATTAACAAGGTTTTCAAAGAATTTTATATTCTTTATATTCGAGGGATTTTATTTTTTAAATGTATATTCTATGGAAAAGATAATTTATTCTAATTTTTAGATAACAAAATTTTAATTTATAATGTGATTGAATGAAAATTCTAATGAGTGTTATGGTTAGAGATAAATTAAAATATGTTTTATTAATTCAATGGTCCTTATGAATTTTATAATAATTATATGCGATCTTGGTATATCATTGATGATTTTTGATCCTTATGTATCTCTATAATAAGATGGTAAAAGTGATTGAGTATACCATGGACAGGTTACTCCTTAGAGATATTGGAATAATACGATTGGGAGATTCAATTATATGAATTCATATAAGGTAAAATTTAAATATAATTTCCGAAGGCACATAAATGATATTATTTTAATTTTTTATAAAATAAATACGTTGATTTTAAACATTAATAAAATAGGCTTAGGTTTTTATGTAATGATAATGATTTTATAATAATGGTGGATATATTATTTTTCAAGTAATGTTCATCATCAATTTTAATTTTTTTCATGAAATCGATATGATTATTATTATTCCTATAGGATTAAATATGAACTGTTTTATGAATGATATTGTTAAATTAAGATATTTTCATCGAAAGGTATTTAGATATTTGAGCTAAAATTTTAATTTTAAAAAATCTTGTATTTATTATTTATTTTTTAGGATTAATAATGGAATAACATGTATATTTTCCTTCTTGTCTATTTTTAAAAATTTTCTTTCTAATCAAAAATTTTATAATAATTTCATATATATTAAGTATGAATAGTAACATTAATAAATTTAGAGTTCTTGTTATGGTAATATCATTGAATGAATATATTTTGTGTTTATTAATAACATGTCATGTGGAAAAAATAGACACTAAAAAAATGATACATTTTAATTTAATATATTTCATAATTCTATAAAACTATAAACACAAACATTTATTTCGGATTTCAATGATGAAATATAAGAAATAAATCATGTAATTTATAAGAGAATTATTTTTTGGTAGTTATAGTTCATATCATTGTAACAGTTTAGATAACATGATAGGAAATGATGATTTTAAAAAATAATCTGAATAGATTCTAATTTATGGTCATATAATCGTGAGATTGTTTTTAGGATTTTTATATTACATCAAATAATATATTATTATTATGAATCAATTTCTATAAAGTAAATTGGAAAACCGAGGTGTAACGACATTAAGAATAGAATATCCTTATGATCCTGAAATCTCGAATGGTTGGAATGTGAAATAAGTAGTTTATAACTATATAAAATCAGTTCATGAAATATTTTAATAGGGTAACCAATTCATGGGATTAACCATATTCTCTGTTGAATAATACATCAATATTACACCATTTCATGATACATAATTTTTTATTTATTGGATGGTCCTAAAGTTAGTTAAAGACGAAGAATGGAATAATAGTTTACAGAATATATTTAATGTTCTAGGTTTTTTAGAACATTATTTGTTAATACTTTATATTTAATTTTATTAAAGATATGGTGATCAAGAGTGTTATTTTGTTATGAAATTTTAAGAAATTTATGAAATTGATTCCATGGAATAGATGATATTAAAAGAGTACCAATTTGAAAAGTATTTTCTTAAATTTATTTCACTTAAAAAGGAAATATTATTCCTGGTACTGATGAAAAAAGAGATGGAATATTTTCACCCCCTGAAGATAATTTTACTATATTGGCATGGTTTGTACAAAATTTTATACTGGACCATGAAAATAAAATTAAACAATTCTAATCAGGACATAAATATTATTTATTATTTAATTAGGTACTTTTGAGATTAACATTTATGTTTAAATTGGGTGGTGTGTTGAGAAACATGAGATGGAGTTTGCGTAATTTTAGAATAATTACAGTAAGAAGAGATATTTTTGGTATCCAATGGGGAATAAATAATTGAATAGACCTTATGGTAACATAAATGGACTAACCATTGATGATATTTGTGGTAAAAATAATTATAGGGAATGTTTTATGAGACATGGGATGTGTTAATGATTTTTAAAGTCTTTAAAAATTTACCATGGTTGAAAATAATAAAAAAAATATTACTAGTCATATCATTAATGCAAAGAAGGAATGAAATGATTTATTAGTAATTATATGGAACATTATGTGAATTCATATCCAAATAATACTGTGAAGGGTAGAGATCATTAAGACCATAAATAGAAAATTCATTTTCTATTTTTAGGCCATCAATTGATTTGGTGATAAGTATATTAATTAATAAATTTATTTATTCCAATTTGTTATTTGAATTGAGATCAACATATTAATTTTATTTTTATGTAATATCCCTAATAAAATTAAAATATAACCACAAAAAATAAAGGGAAGTATTTTGGTAAAAATCATGGTGGATGTTTTAAAGTAATAATGAATTATGGGAACCATCCTACCGTCATATGTGGAATTTTTTCCATGAAAATCTAGTTATCGTAACCTTAAAAGAGTTATAATTTATCATGGGTATGGATTAGATTTCAGTTTATTAGTCTATGATAGATTTTATATCTAAAATATTCATATTCAATAAACATTCTACATTTTAATTTGAATATGATAATGATTTTATACCTTAGATATCGTATCTACGAGATGAGATACTGATTAAAGAGTCAAGTTATTTTTTTGGTAATAATTATAGAATATAAAGAAACAATTCAAATTATGGATTTGATAGTTGTAAATGAATATATGGGTTAGTTTATTGAACCATTTTCTAGTTTAATTTATAATCATGATGTTTAATTTACTATAGAGATATTTTGTGATGTTAGGATAATTTCAAAACAACCTTATCAATTGACTTCAATTGAGATGTTATAATTGAAAGCGTTGTTGCATTAGTTTGTAGATTAAGTTATCTCTTATCCTATAACCTCACTCTACGGTGATGCTATTTGTTTTTTAAAATGATGGATGAATATATAAGACTTTTTATGATTAATGATAACTCAATAATAAAAAAATTATGTTATGTTATTAATTCCTTTATATTAACGACATGTTTAATAGGATTTTAGGAGTTTAATATTTTTCAATGAATAATATATTTTTTAGGTTTCGTCAGAAAACAATTTCAGGAAGGGGACATTATTTTTTCATCCTTATAGGATGGGTATGGCCATTGTCTGATATGGTTATTCCTTTTATGTTAAAAAATGAACCCATTGTATTTATGGATCTAATGAATAGGTTTTTCCAGGAATATTTAGATAAATTTATTTGTTCATTTGTCACATATATATTGTTATATTGCATAATATTTGAAGATCATGAGAAACATGTACGTAATATTTTGAAAATAATAAAAGAGAAAATGCTACATAGAAAATTTAGTAAATGTCAATTTTGGTTACATTATATTTATTTTCATGGACATATTATTTCAAGAGATAGAACAACAATTGATCTCCCTGTAACAAAATTTGTGAAAGAGTTTCCAAGGACTATAAATGAAATAGATATTTGAATATTTCATGGGTTATCCGGTTTCTACCAATGGATTCCTCAAAACAAATCATGGTCATATTGTCCACTAACCATGTTAAATAGAAATGACTTATTTTTATCTTGATACTAAAATGTGATGAATGTTTTTATGATTTCAAAAAATGATTTGTTAATTATACAATTTAACCCTTACAATATTGAAATTAGTTTTTTGGTTATTTAATATGATTTTTATTTAATGGTATTTGGTTCTGTCTTGATGGATAATGGTTGGGTTATCATGTATGTATCTTTTTAATTGAAACCCATCTAGTTGAATTATCATACATATGACCCTTGGTTGGCTATAATTTTTTTCATTAAAAACATGGAAGCATCTCTTTATTGTGTTGAATGTATAATATTAATAATCATAAAATTTTATAGTATATATTAACTAAAAATCAATTCAACATGAACCAAATAGGTTTGATATAATTACATTAGAATAATTTTTTTTAATTCAATATCATTTTTCTTAAGAAAACAAGGCTATAGATGCGTTGTGTTAAAAATATAATGCATCATAATATATGATACATTCGGAACATGAAACATTATTTGATGAGTTAATACTTTTTTTATTGAAATTTCTATATTTATAAATTCATTAATTGTTGTCTTAGTTGTTAGTTCCATCATATTTGTTATAAATAATTAAGGAGGATTAGAAGGAAGACCATGGTTTCAAATAAAGATAATAATTATTCTAGAAGGTCATCTTTAATAGGATTTTTATTGATGAAGGATGTGTTATGATATTTGTAAATAGTTTATAAGTTTTTGTTGATTCCAAATTAATAATGGAATTGTTCATTGAATCTCATAGCTCTTAGTTTTCTATTCATCATGGTAGTACAAATTTGCATAGATACCTTCAAGAATATTTCTAGTTGGAAGGTATGATGGAGGATATAATAAATTTTTCCATGAAAAGATTAAATTTTTAGTATGATAAAGTTGAAAATAACATACCAAATGGAATTTATCAATAATTTTAATGTAATAATGGAAATTGGAGATCATATTCCTGGAATTAGGGTGGAATTTGAAAATAAAAGTCACCATAAAAAACCAATTTAGGTTATTGTTGATCATTTGACTAAATATAAATATTTTCTTCCAATTCACGATACTCTGAATTCGGATCATCTATTCATGATTGTTATTATGGTTATAGTAATGTTAGATAGAGTTCATATCTCTATTATGTTAGATCATAATCCATGATTTGAATAAAATATTTGGAGGGGTGTTAAGAAATTGTTTTGTACAAAATGAAAATTTGGTACATGTTTTCATCCTCAACCTGTTGAATACTCGAAGAAAATAATTAGAAAATTAATGGGATATGATTTTATCATTCAAATTTGGTTATTAGGGTATTTTTGATTAATATTTGCCTTATGTTTTATTTTCATATTGTTGATGCTTTCAATAATTTATTTAGATGGAATCTATAAATTGAAATTTATAAAAAAACTGTGTCTGATTGAATCATTTTTTGAAGACATTTGTGTGGATATTTTGTACTAGAACAGGTAGAAGATATTATTGAGATGGTAAATATAATTTATCATTATTTTATGGTATATTAGAGTGGAAAATAGTTATGAAAATAAACTATGGAAAGACATTTCATTTTTTTGTAGGTGACCATGTCTTTCTTAAAATATCTCCTTGGAAAGATGAAATGTTTTTTAAAAAATAATTGATGTTTATCAAATGATTTAAGATAACATAATAAAATATGGTGAATATAATATTGATTTTTTACCAGTTAGACATACCCTAATGTTTTTCTTAGGTATATTAGGTATATTATGGTGAATCATTTTAGGTATATTATGTGTTTTATGATTCATTACTAAGGGAGTATATAAATGATTCATCTCTTATTTTGAGAACTAAAGTGGTATAGGTTGAGGAGAATCAATCATATACAAAAATAGCAGCATAAAATATTCATAATAAAGATAATGTGTTATGTAATAATTAAATCACCCAAATAAAATTTTTATGTTCTAAATATATTATTTAATAAGCAATTTGGGAATCAAAAAATAATATATGGGAAAAATTCCCTCAGTTCTTTAAGTATGAATACTACTATATGGAAACAACTTTTTAATGGGAGGAAGAATGTCGTAGAACTTATAAAGATAATATTAAATAACTTTTATACCTTATTTGAATTATTGAATACATTTTATAGAATCATTTCTCACTATAGTATTTTTTTTGTAATTTTTTATTTGTAAATGAAATAGTATATTTCTAAGTGAATGGTTTTCCATGAAATTTATGGGTTTATTTATAAGTTGTAAATAAAAATGATTGATTATGAATTTAATTAAGTTAAATTAATTTTTGGATTTATAATTTTTTGATTTTAAAAGGTTGAGATTTTTTTTATTTTTTTAAAAATATTGAGTTTTGTTTGAATAATAGAAAATAGTAGTTTATTTTAAAATTAACCCTATTTATAATTAACAAAAAAACACTTTGGGTTTAATTTTTTAAAGTTAAAAAGCCTCATAATATTAAAAGTATTAAAAATGTTTTAATTTTAATCTATATTATATTTTAGGTTCATTTTAAAATCATTTTTATTCTTAAATATTAGATATTACTAAAACTGATTTTCATTGTGTTTTGAAGACATAAATTAAAATTAATTTCTTTCTCTTATAAAAAATTAATGTTTATTTTAATCTTCATATTTTGAATTATTTTATTAAAACTTTACAACATTGTCAATTTCATTTTTGGTCATAATGAATAATAACCAGGGTAAAATATTATCACCCATACAGTAGGCTTAAAGGTTTACCGAGGGGGTTAAATGAAGAGATAAGGAATAAAAGATATATATAAATAATATAAATATGGTTAGTCTAGTGTTTTTTTAAATATCAATATATTTCATTATAAATCATTCCATTTGTTTTAACTTGGCCTTGATAATTATTTTTTTTAAGTTACAGTTTCAAGTATTTTCAAAAGTGTCACTCCCCTCACTTTTAGAAGTAAAACTCATATTGCCACTTATTCACACCATTTGAGCATCGTTTTTTAAATATAAATTAAAAACACATTCCACAGTATCCTAACCACTTAAAATATATTTCTTCCATTTTTTGACCAATCCTAGATGGCTTAACATACATCTGAAAGGGAAATATCTAAGGAGGTGGTATATGTAGTAATTAACCTATTTTAGGATTAATTTATCTTATAACTCCTTAAAAAATTTAAATAATTGACATAATAAAATTAATATATTATATATACTAATGTTTAATCATATTATTGGACTAACTATTTTACATATCTTTTCCATCAATTAGGAAATGAAAATATTACTCATGCTTACGTACAGAGTACAACATCCACAAAGAAATATTTTTTGTTTTCTGTCACTACCTCACATTAATGATTATAAAGATGAAATTAATGAATATATAATACATTAATTAATTTTTCTTATTATTTAACGAAATTTTTTAGATAACTTCATTAACTTTATTCCTATTGGAAAACAATAATGTTTCTCATATGTAAGTGTTGAATACCACTACCACAATGTGATGTGATTAGGGTTATGTCACATCAATGCAGAGTTGGTAATAAGTATTTATATAATGAATACATTTTACACATATAACGTAATTACTAATCATTAAAAATAATATATTATATAATTTCATTCATTCTCATCCACTAGAAAAATGGGAACATTGCTCTGGTTCATGAAGACAACCACCACCACAATATGTTATATTTCATTTTCAACATACACATTCCATAAATGGTTCTATATTTTTTTAATGTAAATAAATAAAAATTATCTCATTGTAATGATTTTTTAGATAGTGTAACAAATATTCATTGATCTTATTCAACCTACCAAAATCATTTATATGTTATACGCTAAACATACATAAAACACATAACATCCGGATAACAATTTTGTTAGTTAAATAATATATAGTAAAAAAATGAATCAAAGTAGTAATTTAAATAAAATGAACCTGAAAATATAAATAATAATGTAGAAAAATAATATAGTTTTATTACTCAGGATGGTAAATGCATGAAATAAATGATTTTGGCCATGAGGAGAGGGTCTTTCGTTTTTTAAAATCTTATTTCAAAATTATCCTTCCAAATATTTTTAATTCATGTGATAGTTCACTTAAATAATTAATCTGTGCTATTTTTTATCATTACATGAATTTATGGTAATTTTTAACTATTTTTTATTTCAGTATAAAGGATTTAAAATGAATCTTTTCAATTTTTTTGAATGGGTTACTTTCAGCTTTTTTATAGAAGTATTATTTTTTTAATGATACAGATTGTAAAAATTTTCACATAATCATTTCAATTATTCATTATCAATAATACTCTATAATTTATCTTGGTATTTCAAATAATATCATATTCTAACTATTTAAAAATTATTATAAAAAAATTTCAAAAAGAAATAGAATTTCCTCTCTTTTTTATAAATAATTGAATGTGTTATTTGTTATGGTTTTTTTTCAATTAAAATGGGTTTTATTGTTAATGTTAATGTTATATCTCTTTTAATTATTTTATCTCTAATGATGGGTGGTTATGATGTAGTTTTCTAATGAAATTGATAACATTATGGATATTATCAGTGATAGGATACTCCTAAGAGATGTGAAGATTTTTCGATTAGGTTATTCCATTTTATGGATTCTTGTAAGAGTGAATGTAAGGATAATGTATAAAGGTACATAAATGATACTTTAGTAATGGATTAAAATTATTTCTTTTGGATTCAATAGGTACAAAAATGTGCATTGGATTTTGCGGAAAGTTTATGATTGTTTGTTAAAAATGGGGAAATATTAGTTTTATAGGAGAGGTATTGATGTGGTTTCTTATTTTTTATCAATAACTTATGATTGTTATTTTTTATTGATGATTTAAGATGAATTGTTATATGAATGTTATCTAAAAATTATGGCTTTCAAAGGAAAACTAAATAGATATTGCAGCAGAGATATTTATTTTTAAGAGGAAAAATTCATATGAATTTTTCAAGTTTACAAATGGATTAATGAGTTTACATTATTTTATATCCCTTAATAATAATTATTTATCTAATTATATATTTTAAAATTATTTATTCATAGGTATTTAGAAAGATTAGGATCATAAAAAAACTAAGTGTTCAATTTATGTGAATTTTCATGAATGAAGAGAGTATGTCATTATTAAGAAATTGTTTAATAGAAATAATGAAAACAATGGGTAAATTTAAACCTTCTAATGTAATGTATTGTATATTTTTATAAACAAACATGTATTTGTAATGTTTATGATGAAATATACACAATAAATGATGTAATTTAAGGGATATATATTGTGATTTGTAATAATTTAGCCTCCAATTTTGAGAAAAATCATCATCTTTTGAGGAATTAGACTTTATTTTGATGATGAATAACATTTCTACAATGTTCATAGTAAAAAGAATAATATTTATGTTTATCATTTTTATTGATCACTATAATAATTTACTTATTTATTCTTAGGTTATCTTTTTGGAAACTTTTCTCATTGTATATTTATTTTTAATTTGTATTCATTTAAAAAAATATATATATAAATTCTACTAAATCCGTGATAGTTTATCTTCCATTAGATTAATCCTTATGAGAATAAATTATATAATATGTTTTTTTTAGTTTTATAAATTTTAAAATCATATTCTTCTCAAAATTTTATTTTGTCCATAAGTATGAATCTCTTTTATTTATTGACAAGAAATGAAAAAGTTTTATTATTTTATGGTCTATTTATCCTTGTCCGGATCCACTATAGAATAGATCGTTGACTAAATGTTTTTAATAGGATTATCATTTATTTTTTCACCATGTTATAATATTTAATTACTCCTATATAGTTTCAAATCATGCTCAAAATATGTTTTTTACATGATAGATGAATTCATCCACTATTGCATATTATCTCACTTAGATATCTATTAATTGAGCCTGATATTATGGTAATAAATAATTCATCACTGTTTTTTATCCCTCATGGATATCATAATGTTTCCACTATATCTAATTTACTAGCATTTTACTTGGACTCATTTCTACTTATTCATCATGAGGGATGAGAGTAACACATTTCTTACTCCCCCATCAATATTTATACACTTCCTGTCATGTATCTTATAGGCTACCCCACTTTAGGTAGAAGGAAATAATTTTGATGATGTAAAGAATGGATAAGAATACTGATATATGATAAAGAAACATAATATCTCCCCATATAAGGAATCACATTCCAATGATCATATGATCTCCTTTTTTGTGATCATTGTTTATACACTCCATATATCTCATCAACCAATGATTTAAGTATGAAAAAAACTCAAATTCAGGGGAAATTTACAGGTCCCATTGTGGTAACAACCACAATAATAACTTTATATGATTCTAGTTGATATATATATATATATATATATCCTACTCTAACACCATTTTAAATGTGTCAAAGAATAATTTATTATAATCTTTATAAAAAAATGTTTTGGTACCATGTTAAAGGCCTAGGGGTCAGTTAAATACCAATAAGAGAGTAGGAGTTATTTTTTGGTCTCCAAAAAACCCCCACTTTGTTTTCCTTGTATATAAGAGGAAATATATATTGACAGAGATGATAGTGTGTTGGGATAAATATTTAGTGTAAATATTTGGAACAAAAGATAAAATACAAGGTTCACCATCTAAGAGTCTAAATTGGATAATCCCTTGTGTAAATTGTTTTAGATCCCACTATCTATGATCCCCTTTTGTTATCAATAAATTCATTAAAATGATAAAACAAAATGGATTGATCAAATAATTATAATAATGAAGAATAAGAATACCCATGTAAATCAAATTTCTACATTCTTGACCTCATGTGCCTCTAGAATTTGAATTGACAGTGTTGACCCATCTTATTCAACTCAAATCCCATGTATAACCCCATTAAATGTTATTCTATAATAAATAGTATGTTTATATTATATGATAATATGATATTATATTTATATGTAAGGAATAAAAATGGTTTTATGATTCTAATAACACCAGTTTTCTAGTTAAGTTAATTATATCTATGAAGATATATCTTTTCTCACTGTTATCTCAAGTAGTTTCATATCTCTGATATATATTTAACTAAAAAATATTCTAAAATTACTATTAATCTCCCCATGGTCCACCATTTTTCGATTATAGTGGGTTACTACCTTTACATTTTATTGGTTGTCCTATCTCCCAACAAAAATGCCCAAATAATATAACCATTGTTATACAACTTGTTTTTAAAATGATTTTATACTTTTTAAATGAGACCAGAATTCCTATTTCAATATTATTTACCCATAGTGACTTATTATATTTCTTTATAGGTACTTTTTCATGAATCTGGATTCCATTCCCAAATCACAATGGGTGTTTTCACATTCATTCCCAGCTTGTAAACCATTTGTTTTGTTCTCCACATTGTTTAACCCATTATAATCAATAGACAATTCCCCCAAAAGTAACTTGCTTTTATTTAAATCCTTACATGCCATTTTTCATAGTAAATATTCCATGTGTAAATATCATAGTTCATGCCACTATGGGAAATTCTCAATATCCTCCATTCAACTAGACTGATACTAAACTATAATGAGATTCTAACTCATCCATGATCTTTTTTGTCAAAATATAAAAAAATATAACAAATTAATTAGTTTACTAATGAAAATATTCATATAATGAGTCCAATTTTAATGTTATCTACTTACACAGACCTAATATATAATGTTTTTTTGAGATTACATATAATTGTATGGAAAATTCTGTTGTGAGCATTCCTAAACTGATATGAGAGCGTGATCATCTTTTTAAATTCATTCCATGAGGGGCTTATATAAACATAAAATGTTATAAAATACCACAAATAATTAGACTCATACATCCCATAAAGAACATTCACATATATTATTTATATTAATAATAAAATATTAGCATAAATCACATGAATGAGAGAGTGTGTGTTTGTGTATATATATATATACATGATTGTATGTATAATGTATACTATATATATATATATATCATATATATATTATTATTTTATGGAAGAATTCATTTTTGTATGGATATTAAAATAATGTGTGAGTGTACCTCAATTTATAATTTCATTTATTATTGAAAATTTATTATAGTTATATTAATTGAAATATGCATACTTTGGAACTACTTAGGGTGAATGTGAATTGAAAATTTTATTATCTAAATAGTTTGAAAAAATATTATGTGGATGGGGATAATTAATTCATATTTATCAAACCAAAAACATATAAAAAACCTTACTAAAGTATTTTTTCATGTTAACATTGTCATCACTAAAAGAAAATTTCTTTAAAAGAGTTGGGACAATTTTTTTTCTATTATATTAATAATCACAGTTATAAAAATTTCACTCAGCGTAATGATTAAATAAATATATCTACTAATAGAAATAAAAATATTGAATATTTATTGTCTGATATTGGTAGAAATATATATGAAAATAAATATCATATTTTTTAAATGATAGTGGATGTAGAATATGATCATTAGGATTTTCTAAAAAAATATTGTGTGGTTAAAAAATTCATATAATATTTTACTATATGAGTGTTATAAAAAATATAAAATAATATCAATTCAATAAAAGATTATAATTTGAATGTTCGAACTATATCGAGTGATAGTAAATTTATGAAATTACTACATGAAGGATATAATACGAAATGATAATTTGATTTCTTTTAAATCATAGGATGCAAATATAATTTTATGTTTCATAGATTTTTTCAATAAAAAGTACATGTTTGGAATCAATACATCATATTTTTTTGAATGGAAAATAATTCAACAAAAAAAACCCAGTGAAATACGTCTTAATAAAAGTAATATAAATGAATTTATATGAATGTTCTATAGAATTTTTTAGTTATTCCAATATTTAGTTGACCATATTATTGATTAAAGACTTTGGTTCATTTTATATGATATATAGATAAAATAATTAAACATCATTACATTTATTCATTTGATATGTTTTATTATATAAGAAAAAATAGTTGTATTATCTTGAATTTGGAAATGATACATTAAATAACAATCCAACATTTTCTTTTTTTCATATGAGTACTTATGATGCATAATTTTGTAAAAAAAATATATTGATGGTTTGGTAGATAAATTATAACTTACCAATTGTATTAAATACATAATGTATGTATATTCTATTCTATTAACATATTTGGAGGTCAGAAAACTAGTTATATTAAGGGGGTTTTTTCAAATCTTCTAATTATTCATTTGAAATTGATATGTGATTTGGGTGTTATAGTGTACACTTATAAAAAATAATATTTTATTATTGAGGGTAATATTATATCATTTAGTAAATTAATTTTATATAATCATTTTTTTTCATGGCACAACATTAAAGGATGGATAAGTTATCCTATATTTTAAAAAGTTACATACTCAATTAGGTTTCACCATTGTACAAAGTCTCTGTTTCCAGAACATCATAATATTTACCTCAAGAATAATTATATTGATTCTAGAAAAAAACATTTCATTAAATGATGGAAGATAAAATGTCCTATATTCCATAAACAAATGATTAAAGTTTTTAAGGTAGATTATCGTTTCTGTTTTTTGCAAAATATTTCCCAAAAATCCTAACATTATTTGGTTGGAAACATAAATTTTTTTAAATGATCTTAATTAAAGTGTTAATTTTTATGATACTGTATAGTTATTATTAATATAAAAAATTTATTTTATAATTTCCTTGGATACTAAGTAAATTAATGAGGAATCATATATGGTGCTAATGAAATTTTAAACACAATTGACAAGGGGATAATGGAAGAGTTGACACTATTGAATGAGGAAGAGCCAACATCTCTTCCTCGGATGGCTCACAATGTTTAAAAGGAACAAAAATACATGTTTTTCTACATTATATATATAAAACATTACTAGAGGATTATTAATCAGTTGTTATTAATATTATGTCAATGAATGAATTGATGATAATGTGCTTAAAAAACAAAATTATAACATTATTATTCAAGATCTAATTCACATTTTTATAAATTGAATTTTAAAAAAAATTATATTGCACAAATCAATAATCATTGAATAATTTTAAAATAAGTATCAATATTTTTTTTTAACTTAAGTGGATTATAATAGATAAAATGAAATTATATTTATATTATATTAATCATATATACTCATACTACCACCATAGTTTTGTATTCTTGTGCACTTGATTTTTTACATTGTGTGATTGATCCATTTTTTCCAATAAATTAAATCTGGATGTATAAATTGGAAATATATATGAAGATATTGAAATGCAACGTTGAAAATCAAGGATTAATAAAAAACTTTTTTATAGAATTAAATTATTATAAAAATAATTACTTTTATACTAGATTCATATTCAATATATACAATATTTGGATCGTAAAATCTAAATATTATGGGCCCATCAAGGAGAATGACTTCTAGGAAGATATATATTGTCATAATAAATAACAATGTTTTGGAGAAATTTTAATGTAATTATTTTTAAATTAATACAATTAAATTTTCATTGAGGCAAATAAGAACATTTTAGATAATGTAGAAGAATATTCAATAGGTGGTATGTGGATTGGTAGGTAGGGAAGCCAGTGTAATAGACGTAATGTCTGACTTTTCCCCCAGGTTCTCCCCGCTCGGCCTCTACTCCGCGTAGGGTTTCCTCTTGAAACCCTTCGCCGCGGCTTCTGCGGAGCCTCTACAATTTGTTTTTCTTCCTTTTCCATCTTCCTCCTATATTACCCCTCCTCTGCTTTGATTTATGGTTTCCTTTCCCTTTCTGTTCCATGCTTGCCTTGCGACGGTCGCCAGTGGAATGGCGTTTGTTTCCCACCACCCCTCTTTCTGCCTTACCCTGTGCATCAGACCTTTACATTGGGTCTATGTGCAGGTGCTTTAGGCGGTTTGGGTCGGCGATGGTGGTGGCCACGGTGTTCGTATTCTCCACTACTCTTGATGTTCAACCAATCCGGATAGACCCTATGTTTTTCGGGATCGATGAGGGTTTTGGAACAACTTGGGATGGCGATGGAGGGGAGTCGACATCAGTTTCAATGCATCTTCTCTCCAACGTTAGTTTCTCTCACATTTATGGTTCCTTTTCTCTTCGTCAGCTACTTTGGTGGTTTTATCTGGTGTTGAATTACTGCTTTCTTTTGGGTTCCTTTGTTTGTTATGAGTTTTTTGGATGTATTTTGGTGTGATTTGTTTTTCGGTTCCGTGTTATGCTGTTTGGATTGGTCTTTGGGAGACAAAGGAAATGTTCTGTCAGTGATGACATCGATGCGACGATGTTTTGCGAGATACCAAGAACACGTCGACATATCTGTTTCTTACCATTTTGTGCAATAATTTTCCTGAATAGTGTTGATCCATAAGATGGATTTGGTATGGATTTTGGTTCGATCTGATGGTGATTCTTCAATGGAAAGGCTATTGATGTCTTCGGTGTTCGTGGTCTGAAGATTCAGTGGTTACTGGTGCTGATCATAGTGATGACGGGGGGTAAGCGGTGGATACACTTGACCGACTCTTTGGTGTCAGGGTGTGCGTCTATAGACGATGGTGACATGATGAAAATTTGATTATTTTTTGATTTCAAATTTTGAAATGGTTTTTTCTTTGGCGGCATCGTGGAGTCGAGTAGGTGGGCTGTGGTGGTTTTAACCTTGATGCTTTTATCTCGTTGGAATTTTTTATGGTTCACACTTACCCATTAAAAGTGTTATTAGAAAATGATAAATATGGATTGTGGTGGTAAATATGGTTGGAATAAATCATCAAATACCCATCCATTTGATTCTAAGCAGGACATTTTCAATAAGATTTTTGCTTCCCAAATCATATGGTGGATCGATAAGAGTATCATCTATAATTTTTCCAATGAACATGAAGCTTATGTTATTTGGAGAAAATTAGAAAAAGCATTATGTACGAAAAACTGTAAAGAGTAAATAAAACATGATAAGATGAATTTTTAACATGAAGTACAATAGTGGGACTAATATATAAGATAACTTGAGTGAGTTCGAAGGCACTATTGAGAAGTTGAATCCAATGAAAGAGACAATTGATGATGAGTTGCATGAATTATCGATGTTGTGTTTTTTACCAAAAACCTGGGACACACTAGTCGTGTAAGTCAATAATTCAATTCTAGATGAAACTCTCACAATGGAAGTGGTGAAAGGTATAAGGCTAATAATGAGTACTGAAGGAAGGATGTTGGACGTTCACCCGAATTAGAATATCTTTTCACAGAGAGACATGGGAAGCAGAAATGGTAGGGTAAAGTAGTAGAAGAGAACACTATGACCAAAGTCATTGAAGGAAGAAGTGACCAAAATCACTTTTTATATATGAAATGAAGTTCCAAAATTGGGTCTATCCTAGACACTTTGTATAGGAGTGTACGAGGATGAAGGTATAGAATATTATTAAGGAAGGTAAAACACAAAATAAATAAGATAAAATTTTAAAATAAGAGGTCATTATTATTCAAGAAGATAAATACATCAAATTTTGAAGCCAAGAAAAAACATGGGTGATTGATTTAGGTACATCATACTATTTCATGTCCATATATTTCATCTCATATTACACTTTATGGAGTTTTATACACATGATTATTGGAAATTATAGTTAATCCAAAATCATTTTTATTGTAAATATATTTTTCAATACTAATATTTGATTAAAGTTACTATTTAAGGATATAAGGAATATTTCTAATATTCATCTAAATTTGATATCCTCTATAATTATTGAAGACAATGGATGTGTCAGTTCCTTCAGTGATAGGAAATGGAAGCTTACCAAAGGTAACATGTTAATTGATAAAGGAAAAAATATGCCTCTTGTTATCTCTTAGATGCTCGACCATGTGGAGGATAAGTCAATGTAACTAGAAAATATGTTCCCATAAACTCTTTGTATAAGTTGATTTGTCACATGAGATATAGAAGAATCAAAATTCTCTTTAGGAATAATTATTTACATGGAATTAAAGGTAAGCATTTGGATACTTTTTTTAATTTCATCATAGTAAATCAATATACTGTATCATTTTATGGTAATTTACTATCTAGAAAATAACTTTTTTACAATTACGTCACACTAATGTCTTCAAGATGATAACTATATTGATGGGAGGTGCTATTAATTTTTTTCCTTAATATATGATCATTTTATTAAATTCTATGCATTTTCTTTAAAAAATAAAGATCACAGTCACCACATTTTCAAGAAGTTCCTTGTATTGGTGGTAAGTGAAGAAGGAATAGGATTAATGTGTGTATAAGAAGGAAATGGAAAAGAGTGAAATAATAAATTTGAGGAGTACTATAGGAGATTGGACATCAGGATAAAAAATCAGTACAAAAGACACTTAAGCATATCAGTATTGCAGAGAGGATTAAAAAACAATTTATGTGAGAGTCAGCTATATTCTCTCAAATAAAAATATTTTATACACCTTTATGGGGAGTCAATGTGGAATTTGGTTGATCTTATCATCCTTTATTCATATGTTACACTAAAATACAACATTTAATATGTTTTTTCATAGGTTATGATGTTTCATAAAAACACATACGAGCAATTTGTCTCATGGAATTTGTTCATATCCAAAATGATGAGCGGGCAAAGATGGATGAAAAAGGAAATTGGTGTATATTTTTTGAATACAATTATCATGATTTGGATATAATGTATTTGGGATCCTATTAGTATAATGATCATAATAATTAAAGATGTTGTGTTTCATGAGTAACATATGATTAATGATTTTGAATATCTATAAAATAAATATAAGTTACAATCTAAGGATGTTCTAGTCAATCTAGTTCTATAATTTCCACCATCAGTTCTAGATAGTGTGGGGGATATATATGAGAAAATGATGATACTTAACTACCATTTAATATCTCCACATCTACTTATATGTTTCCATCTTATGATATTCTGGAATGGAGTCCCCCCAAAGTGCAGTTGATGAGATTCACTATAGTGTGAAAACCGAGTCATATATACTAACCATTTGAGTATGTGATTCTTGCTAATTGGGGATATCTAGAGAGTTAAGATTATATAATCAAGATTTAGGAATTTATGGAATGAAAAATGTCTAAGAAAGTGGATATCAGATCCTTTCATAAGAACCAAACATTTGATTTATTAGAGTTACCACATGGAAAGAAGGAACTCAAGAATAAGTTGGTGTACAGAATCAAAGGAGAAGATGGAAGATCACAACCATGATATAGATCTATAATGGTTTTATGGTATTTGGTCCGGAAATTTTATTTACTTTAATAAAACTTTTTATATTGTTTTTGAAATTCAATCTATCATATTTGTTATTGGATTGGTGACTAGACTGAACCAGAGGTTCAAAAACTGGATGTAAAGATATAATTATTACATATTGATCTTGATGAGGGGATATACATGTAACATATAAAGTAATTTTAGGATAATGATAAGGAAAACCTGGTATAAAACCGTAATAACAGTTTATCTGGTTTGAAATGGGCATCAAGGTAATAGAGAAATGTTTTCTCATTCATGGAGGAAAATGAGTATAGAAGCACAACTATTTATCATTGCATCTTCATCAAAAAAACTGATAGTAATTTTATTACCCAGTATGTTTATGTTTTATATATTTTAATTACTAGGAGAGATATCATTAATAATTATTGGTCAAATAAAGAGTTTAAAATGTCTTTTTAATTTGAGGACTTGGGTTATGCTACTCTATTTCATCGTATGGTGATTACCTGTGACAAGTGGAATCAGAAGATATGGATATCTCAAAAGTGGTACATAGAAAATGTTCATGAAAAAAAACATGGGAAATGTGAATGAAGATAGAAATCCACCCGGGATTAATTTATGGCTAACGATAAATTAGACTCCATCAACTAAGGGGGAGAATGAAGAGATGGAAATAATTCCATATAAGTTAGCAGGTGGAAGTCTTATATATTTCATTTTGTGGACCATAAATTATATTAGTGATGATTTTGGAATCATTAGCAGATTATTATAAAATCTATGAAAGGATAATTGTATAGAATTCATATGGATAGTGAGGTATCTTCATGGTATATCTTGTTATTATTTAATATTCTGATGTGATAACCCTATTTATGAATAATATATAGATCATGATATGGAATAAGATGCAGACTTGAGGAAATATATATCTAGGTAACTCATATCATTTTATTGGTAGAATATTAATGAAAATCACAAATTTAATGTTTTTTCCCAATCTACCATAAAATTAGAGTATATCACTGTAAATTAAGGTTAAAAGGTGATGTTGTGGATGAGGAAATTATTATAGGAGCTGGGACAGAATGAAGAGAATTAAATTCTCTATTGTGATAGTCAGAATTCTATTTAAATATGAAATAAAATGAAATTTCATTCCATTTACCAAAACATTAACGTGATATATCACAAGATTTGAAAGGAGTTGGAAGAAAATATTGAAAGCATAAAAAATAAACACCAATGATAATGGGGATGAAATGATGATGATGGTTCTTCTGAAGGATAAGATGGATGCCAATAGGGAATACTGGTCTAGAATCAACCCAAAATTGGTTGTGAGATAATGATTTTTGGTGTCCACTACCTATTCCAGGATAAATCATATGAGGATATATTTCATTGGAGTCTTCTATCAACAAGATTTTCTTCTTCAGTTGGGAACCAACCCAACCATCACTGTAGAAAAAAAGGCAGAGAAACAAGCTTTTCAAGGGATGATAAACAACACAAAAACCATCCTTTTGACTGATTAAAATCATTTTTTTATAAAATTGTATTCAAATGTCATGAATTTTTAATCAAAGCAAAATCCTACTATAACCTATTGTGTACCCTCTGAAATTTTAACCAAAAGGAATAATAGAACTGGTCCCCTTCTCCCATTGATGTAGTAAATATTTTTAAATCATGTTAAATTTTCATGTTATTCATTTTAGTTATTTGTTTCTATTCTATTTATTGACAAATGAGTTCCACTCCACCAATAAATTTAACTCTAAAAGGATTATGGTAAACTATAATCTTTTATAAAGTCGACTCATCTAATTAAACCAACATAATTTACTGTCATATAACCTAATAACCTAGTTTACATTATTACTATATAGAATAATCTAAAATATATTGTGATATTATTGTATTGATGTATTTTTTTGATGTATGAATTTGGAATTACTTAGGTGGAAATTAATATCACTTCATTATACATTCATTTAAAACAAATTTAAAAGTACTGTTTCTATAAACTATAATATCCTTTAAATTATTTTACTATACTTTGTAATATTAGTCGACAAGAAACATGAATTACATAAAAAGAATTTCATGATAGAACATAGTGATTTTATTGGATTTCATCAATAGTTGTAAAATTATATAAGCTCCTTATTTGAAAAGTTATATCGAAAAAAGAAATTATATGATTCATATACAATATAAAAAATGTTATTTTCTAAATCATATACATATTAAATTCACTTTTCATAAAAATTTTAAATTATATACATAAAAATTTACTTGATCCTATGAAAATTATATTGTTTTTATAAATGGGAACAATTAATTTTTTATCACACTATTACTTCACATAGATAATATTATTAACTACTCCTCATGAAAATCCATACACTTTATGAGATTGATGAAATTTATAATATAATGATCTCGTTTCTTTCTTCAATCTATATACTAATTTCATTTATATTTATAGTTATTTATAATTTTATTGTTGGTAAATATATAGATTTTTTGAATATTTTATTCTTCATCATGGGAGATATTTAGAAAAATATATTTACATCCATCTAGAATACCATTAGCATTCATTGCAAAATATTAGCCAAAAATAATAATAATATTCTATAACATTTCCATTAGAAAAAATTCATATTCAATATCATTGAATTTAATATTATATTAATCTATTAATTATATTCATATTTTATCTTTAATCACTACAAAATATTTATTTTTATTTTTTCTTCCCATTTAATTCTAATAATATGGATTTCTTCTTATATTAAAACCATTACCAATATACATTTTTTTTGTTTGGTTTAAATCATCAGTCATATATTTAACCAAAGAATTACAATGTCTAGAATAGTTTAAAATTTAGTCTTAATATTATATAAGGGTTTCATTTCATATAAATAGTTCAGCTAATGAATTTTCAGTTGATCAGATTTCCTATTGATAATACTTTTCTTGAAAATTTATCTTCACACATTTTATTTTTGGGAAATAATAAACCAAATTCATCACAATCACCACTTTAAATAATTCACATTTAATAATTATCAATATCATTTTCAATCTAGGAACTACCCACATCATTATACCGTTCTACATGAGCTCTATAACTTTTTATTTGAAACATAATGTCTTTTTAAACTAAACTAAAAATATAAATTTCAATGGATTTTCTATAAATTATATATAATATTTACAAAACATATCTTGGATGAATATCACATCCCAATGAAGTTCCAAATAGTAATGTATTTTATATTTTAGCAAAATATAAAATTAAATTCTAATGATTTTAAAAAAAATTACTCTTGTATTCTACCAATGTGTAATATTTTATGGAATTCCCATTTCTCATGTTTATATCACCGTTTTAATTTTAATGAATAATTAATTTATTAACATATTCATTCCCAATTTTAGTATTATGTGTTTTTAATAATAATTTTATTATCTTTGTAGTTTTCTATCCAGATTATCCATTGAACAAGACCAATAAATTGGGGAATTTTTACAACTATTATATAATACTTTATCATATAATTTGAGATAATCCACCATATAGATATTGATGAAATTTTTTCCTGAAAACCCAATTTATTTTAATATAAACCATTTTCATGTATTATTAATATTAATTAATTAGTCTTTATATAGTAATATTCATTATACAAATATTAATTAATTTTTCAGTAAAATTGAAAATGATTAATTTCTAACCAAATTGAGTTTTTAGGCATTATATAGTTTTATGTAAGTGATTAATTAATCTATTATAGAATATTATTATTAAATTATAAAATTAATTTATGAATATATAATATTAATATTTCCTTTATATTTTTTTGGTATTTTCTAATGTTTTCATGTTTTTAATGAATATAAAAAAATATTTATTTTTATTGGAATCTTTAATATCCATTCGAGTATTTATAAAGTATCATTATATTTTGAATTAGTTATAAAATTTAATTAATTTAATTTTATCAAATAATAATAATAAATTATATAGTAATCAATATTATATTTTAATTTGGCATAAAAACATTTATATATAAAAATACATTTTTTCTGAAAAAACCGTTTTAATTGCATTTTTCAGGTTTATTTTTCAATTAAATTATACAAATTTAATGAATTTAATTTCGATAAAATTTCATAATGAATTTTTAATTAGGAGGTTAAATTTTATTAAATAACTTTTATTTTTTTAGTCATTATGAATAGTTCTATAGTAAATATTTTTCACCTTGATATGGGAAAATCAGGTAATTAACTTTTATTACAATAGAACAAGGACTAAAAGTGACACTGAAGTTTTAATTTAATATATTTTATGATTGTATTTAGACATTAATAATCCAATATTATTTTCTATAGAGTTTTTATTGACATGTTTTTTAATAGATTATGTATATGTTATTTGAGGTAATGAAAAATAGAAAATATCCTTACTTTGATTTTGAAGTTATATTATATGTTTCGATATGGATATAAATAAGATGTAAGAGAATAATAAAGTTAAATTTCAGAATAATGATATTATTTTCATGATGCTAATGTGTTATTAAAATTTATCTATGAAATAATTACCTTAAATGATCATTCAATGTTGGCATAATTCTTGTGGAAGTAAAAAATTGAAGCAAATGATTTTCATTACATGAAAAGTAATGATTTTTGGATTAATTATTGTATAAAACTTGTTTTAAAGTTAATAATAATGTTTCATAGAATCTGAAAGAGATTATATTCGATTTATATTGATTTTAAGTCAGTTTTAAAGTCGAATTATTTGAACTTTTCTTAAAATAACATTATTTTAATTTTATGTTATATGTATTTTATAAATTATGTAGAAAACATGAAAAATACTAAAGTAGAAAAATATGATTAGATATTTCTTTAAATTTATCCATTTTACATCTAGGATCCTATTTTTATCTTATATGAAAATTTATGAACTTTTTGTAATGAACAAATTATTTCTGTGATTATGGTAAATAATTTTCTACAAAATGGTTAATCAAAAAGAAAAGGAAAAAATGATATAGACATATAAATATTTCATTTTAATGATTTTATTATGGCTATGATACCATTATTTTCTAATAAAAGTCATTTTTATCTAATTTACATGTGTTATGTACATATTATTTTATAATATTTCATGAATTTCCAAAAGTGCCCCTCCCCACACTTATGAAAGGACACCCCATCTCCTTTCCAATAAAAAATTATAATTAATTTTTATTCATCAAATACATGAAAAAATAACTTCCAAAACCCCTCCCCATATTCTATAGGACTTATTTTTGGCCTAATACCAACCTTAAAGGTCATAAGTTGTAATGTAAATGAGGTTGTCCATAGAAGACGTATTACATCGAATTAAATGTTTTAGATTCATTTATTCATATACCTCCTCCAAATATTCATTAATCCTAATTAATATTTACTTTAGTATCTTTCATATTCATATATATTATTTTATTAATGTAATAAGCTATATATATATATCCTATTTAATATATTATTCAATGAAATCGTCATTCGTGTGTGTGGAAAATTAACGCCTCATGAACCATTTTAAATAATTTTCAACAACCAAATCTAACATATGGTCATAATGTTAGATATAATTTGTATATGTGATATTAATTACACAATTATTATTCTATAATTATAATACTTAATCTATTTTATTTCCATTAAATTAATTAAATAATTATAACATCATTTGTACGAACATGTGCATTTCTACCTCCACTAAAAGATGTGATTCATTTTACATCACACCATAAAATAGATGGTATATATATGATTATTTATATAGAAAATATAAAATTTATGATATAATTATAATTACCGAATGATAATATGATACTTACATTATTTCAATCATGTTCTTTCAAAACATAAAACACCACTCATGCATATGTATACCGTATGATCTCCAAGATTGTAATGTAAACCATTTTTTATAACAATTCTAAATGGTTTCTTTTAAAAGTATAATTAATGAATAAAAATTATAATTATTTCATGATTATTATTATATGTATGATGGTATAAAGGCCATCTTTTACCATTACCAACATACCAAAGCACTTTAGAAATTATGAATAGAACGTCCTCAAAACATCTGACATGTGGATAATAGATTAAATAATTAAATATTTTATCATAATACATGAAAAAATAATTTAATGATAATATATTAAAATTGGAAATAGTTTTTTCGAAAGTAATAAAATGGTATATATTTATTGTACAATAGTTAAAATACATACATGTAATGTCTCTATTAGAGGACAAGGATTTCATCAAAATATCCCTTTCATGATAAATATTTTAATGTTATACACCAAATTTATTATATATGGTTTGTATAGAACAATTTTTCATTCTTTATATTTAATCATCAATAGTTAATTTTATTTTATGTTAGAATTAAAATTACATTATACATGGGGAGTTAAATTGAAAGTTAACAAGTAGTAAGGTGTTTCTTAACTCATTTTTTTTCATTGGGTTATATCACTTTCACCTTGATTATATTATTCGAATATTATATATAAAATGAATGTTTTTTTATTTCTATTTAATTTAATTTTATTATTTATATTAAAAAAACCCCCCTGTTTGATTTAATCTGAATTCAATGATATGATATATATAAGGTTTTTCCATCTTAAATTTCTAGGTCTATAAAGTATGTAATTTTATTCACCTAAATTATTTTATGAGGTGTATATATAGGCGCTTTGACAAGTTATATCATGAATATTTTTATATTTATGATATTAATTTTTCCATTTATTTGTTAGTTATTAATGAGTATTGTTATTCAAAAGTTACCAAAAGTGATATTATTTTTATGTTATAATATCATCTATGGTCAATTTTGTCTATGTTCACTATTTATTTATGATGGATCACATGCTCTTATTATATATATATATATATTTATTATTCTCCAATTATAATAATTTTTTATATATTTAATTTTAATTTCATTATTTATTGATTAAATAAACATCAAGAATGTTATTTTTATGTAACCAAAATTTTGTATCTTCGTTATAATGAAGAATATTATTATTAAATATATATGTTTTCAAAAAAAATCATGATTTTTTTAATAGTATTAAAATATTTTATACATCCCTTTTTACCCATGTTTTAACTATTTATAAATGCTTTAAAATGAATGTTCATATCATTTTCCGAAGAAGGTAATTTTTATTGGAAGTGTTAATAGAATACCTATTTAAATGATTACGACATGAATGAAATTTATTGTAATCATGACCGTTCAATGATTTCATGATTCCATTAAATATATCTAGTTTAGTTTAGTATATTTTTTCCTAATATTATGGAAATGTTTTATTTTTAAATGTTATTTTCAATGTAGAAAGGCTATTTTCTACATAATTTTTTAGGAAACGTTTTACTATTTTTATTCTTAAAAAACAACATCCATTTCTTTTTATTTTCCACCCATAAGGATATGTTTTAATAATATGTTCATTTTTCATAACCTAATTAGATTATGAATATTTAAATGAAATTTTCATGGAACTCATTTATCTTATATGGGTATCTCAATATATAAAACAAGAATGATTATTTCTATGTTGAAAAATGAAATATTTCATGTATTATGAATATATTATTGTCCTTGTAAATTGTTTATGATGATGAGTGAGACAGATATAGCTCTTTATGACAGGGGATCCTAATACATCTCTCAAATTTATTGGGTAGTGGGATAGAGGCAATCGATTATAGGTTCTCCAAAGTGATTGTTGGTATTTATGAATTATTTTATTCCTTTAATAACTATGATTAAAATATTGTAATGGATATCATGGTCCACATTACTAATATTGATTTCTTTATGATTTCATCATGTTTTAATATATTTTTTTCTTACGCATTTTTATTCACATGGCTCACGATTATTGACTTACATTCCTATTGTATTATATTAAACCATCATTATATGTATCATTTTTATAGGGTTTTTATGGGTATGAATCCTCTTATTTTATTCTAATTAACATTGACTATATTATCATACTCTTATACTTATCTAATACTAACTGATTACATTCAATCGATGATTCTTATTTTTACCCTTACAGTGCATTTTCGCTCACCGTTATTATATACCCTTTCCCCAAGGTTGTGATGAAATTTTTTATATAATTAATTATTAAAAATTATTCATATATGTGATGATATTATTTTAAGATTATTAAAATTTCTATGAACATGTTGTTTATGTATCAAAATTTCAATGTGATAGATTTTAATAATTTAATAATGCTATTGAAATAAATATTTTATAGGTATGTAAGTGATGTAATTACTAATTTTGTTGACAAATTTTTTCATGAGTTAAAATCATGTTATATTTATCAGTATCAATGATAAAAATGTAAAAATTAATATTTTTACACAGATCTATGAGTCTGGGTTTCTGGCTATTGTAGTTTGTATGAGAAAAATATTTTATATAACATTATATAATTGGATGTTTTCATGTGATGTAAAATTAATATTTCTAGGTACCATATTGTGTTTATATGTTTCGATTTGATCATGTGTTAAAATATACAAACACAAACTTTTCAGGTTATTAGTTAATGGACTTTAAATTGAGTAATTAAATTCAGGGGAGTTTTCATTGGATTAATGTACATGTAACTGATAGTTGAATCATATGGTTTAATGTGAATAAGTATTTTAGAAAATTATATAAAATTTTTTATGATGTAATCTAAAGAATATGATAAAACCTTTATAGTAAAAAAATATTTAATGTTTATGTTTTTGTGGTAATTTTGTGTATAAGGTTATTTATTTATAGAATTATCTTTGTTCATATTTTGGTGTTATTGTTGAGTTTTTGAGAATCATATTTAATTTAATCATATGTAGGATTAAAAATATCGGATATTATCTATACTTGTGATAAAGAATTTTGTTTTTGATAATATCTAAATTATGGAGGAATATATTTTTATCCTTTTTTGGATTATGAGATCCTTTAGAAGTGGAATTTAGAGCTTTAGGCCTAGAAAAATGATTTTGAAATATCATTATTTTGAGAAAAATATGATATTTTAGGGGGAATTTATTTATGGATGAAAGTATATATTCATGTAATTATGTACCACTATGTTTTTAATCAATATGGTAAAATAAATCCTAAAATATTTAAAAATGATTTGTAAAAAAATTATCTTCTTAGATAGATTTATGATGAATTGATTATCTTTTTCACAACTCACTCCTTTATAGGGTTTTCATTATTGAATTTCCCATGATCATTTCTTTTATTCTAAATAATCTTCCCTATAAATCTCTATCATTATATAGACATTATATTTTCCCCCAAGTTTAAATTTTCACTTCCCACTAATAATAACATTTTTGGAAACCAAGTTATGTGTTCTTCTGAATGAAATGTGAATTTCATATATCAAATTTTTAAAAATATATTTAATTTTCCCTCTTTATGGTGTAGTTTTGTTATGAAGAAAATTTTTAAATATTAAAAAAATTACTAACGATTGAATAGATTTTATCTTCAACGGCTTGGAATTGATTTTGAAAAAGTGTTAAACCCTTTATATTGAAATTGAGAAAGAATTGGGAGGAGAAAATTTATAGAAGGAGGACGAGTGTAAAAAAAATAATATTAAGTCAAATAAATTTAATTTCATATTAAAATTATGTAATTATTTATGTATTCATTATACCAATATTATGTGATTTTTTATCGAAAATAGAAAAAAAATATTATTTGTAACCAAATTCGGAATTTATAAATTCTATGGTTTTTATCAGAATATATATTTAAAAATTATATAATTTTTATTTTACAAATTGAATAGAATATTTTATTTCATATTGTCAAAAATTAGTTTGAAATTAAATTTTTTCATTTTTTTGAAAATTACGAGTTTTCAATGTATTGTAAAAAATGATGATTTTTAATGAAAATGAATTTTTATTTTAAATTATTAACAATGTGATGATATATTTTGGATTAGTTTTAAATATAAATTAGTGTATTTTTATTAATCATAATCTTATAAATTTTATTCAAATCAATATTACCCTTGATATTGGCACAAAGATATTTTAATAATTCAATGGTATTTTTGTGAAAATCAATTTTCATCATAGTTTGAATGATTAATATTAAATTAAATTCATAATATTATGTGAATTGAATTAGATAAAATGGATCCCATTTTTCTAATACAGAGCATCAAATTTGGAAAATATGACCATATTATTTATTGTCATTATGAATATTAATTTTAGTAAATCTTTTTAACTATGGTAAAAGTTAATTAGGTAATTAGAGTTAGATTAATACGATAAAGACAAAAATGGCCATAAAATAGTTTTTAAACCTATTTGATTACTGGGGTTCAATGAAACGCTTCCCATATATTATATAATTGAAATTTGGTTCCATTTTATTTTAAAAATGATATATATTTTTTCATGTAAAGAAAAATAAAAAATCTCACTCTCTTACATTTAAAATTATATAATACGATAAATAAGGTATAAAAATTAGTTATGATATAATTATTAATGATATTTTCATATAAATTTAAATTTTTCTTTTGATGAGAATTTATTATAAATTGTTAATGATGAAATAATTACCATAAATGACTATGACACACAAACATATTGTTTTTTCTATCAATATAAAATTAATTTAAATGAATTTTAGAAAATAAAAATTATTTTTAATGAATTATAGTATAATAAAAAATTCATAGTTAATGATGATATATTATTTTGGGTTAAATTTATTGTATTAAATTTCCATTTCTATCATGTTTTTTTTCAACATTTTATTATGTCAAAAATACTTAAAATTTCATTAATAAAATATTACATTAGGAATATTTTATTAAATTATATAAAAATTCTAAAAATATTTCAATAGTGTAAGTAGTATGTAAAATTTTCTCAAATTTCATACCATGGAAAATTATGATCCATTTTTTAAAAAATTATTACTCTTTTTTATCTTTTTTACTGTGGTTAAGGTTAAAACAGTTAGCAAAGAGATTAATCTAAAAGGAAGGGTTTAGAATGATATCTAAAGAATTAAAATGTATATTATATTATTATATTAATACCATTCCTCATTTTATATGTATAAATATCATTCTTAATACATTTAAATAACATAATGACATATTATTTTATAATATTTATTGTATTCCAAGAATTTCACCTCACCTCTCTTATAAAAAGTCACCAACTCTCCTCTCCATATACCCATCATGATATTTTATTGAAAATTAACTCACAATGACCTTTATAACATGCCTAAACATGTGAAATAGGTCATAATTTTTTCATAATACCGGCCATAGTGTTTATAAGGTGTAAAGCAGAGTATTTTGTCCAAATAAATGATATAGCCTTTATTATAATGTTTTAGTTTATTTCAAAATATACCCATTTAAAATACTCTAATACGATGATTAAATAATAACACAATTATCAATTATATAGTGATATTTTTATTAATAAAATAATCTATATTTATACAGGCAATCATCAAATGAGAAATGAAACCGTCATTAATGTGTATGGGGGATTTTCCCATCGTTAACTGATGTAATTTCATTCCCATCACTACCTCTAATGGTTAGTTATAATGAGGGAATTACTGTATTTTTTTTTATTATTTAAATATTTACAATTATTAAAAGATTATATATAATAAATTTTGTTACCTTTAAATCCATTCAAAAATAATAATTTTGTTCATGCATATGTGTGGATTACCACCATCCATGAAGCGACATGATTCATCTTTCATCGCAATATCACATAAATAATATATATAAGTTTATTTAAAGATATAAAATGATATTTATGATATATTCATAATTATGGAAATTTAAAATTATAAATACCATTTTTTCACATTCTATTTGAATAATGAAAATGTTACACATTCATATGTATGCCATATTGTCTCTATCATTGTAACATAATTCATTTTTCATAACAATAATTCATTGGTTTTTTTAAAAATTATAATTAATTTATAAAAGATAATTATTTTATTATTTTTAATTTTGATATGATGTAATAATGATCACATTGAACACGATCAATATATCGAATCCATTTTGTAATAATTAGTAGAAAGTCCTCAAGACACTAAATGTGGATATAACTAATTAATTAATTATATATTTCATTTTAATAGATAAAAATAATTCCTAAATGATAATTAATTAAGAATAAAAGTATCTTAAAAACATAAATAATTGATATATGTTTATGAAAAATGTGTTAATAGATGTACATTGTAAATCTATACTCGATGTAAGAGATTTCATCTCAATTTCATATCTTCGAGGCATAGTTTAATGTTATTCAAATTATTTATTTCATTTGGTGTATATAATTTTATTTTAAAAGGTATATAATGAATCCAGTATACATCATGGTATTTTAGTTTACAATTCATATTATTTCATCAATATAGAGTTTACATGGATGTTACCTAAAGGTAAGTGGTATCCTAACTCAATTTTCCA
This sequence comes from Viscum album, assembly GCA_963277665.1. Lineage (NCBI taxonomy): Eukaryota > Viridiplantae > Streptophyta > Magnoliopsida > Santalales > Viscaceae > Viscum > Viscum album. The sequence continues at coordinate 511,988,480 of OY728134.1, forward strand.
TCATTATGTTATATCACTTATTCATTGATTAAATGATATGATTTTTATAAGTTAAATGAATTTTTATTAAATTTATTACAAAATGTTTTTTTAATAATATTTGATAACCATTACCCATCCATTTATTAATTATGAATATAATAAAATGGTCATTGTAAGGGCTTATCATCTCAAAATAGTTTTCTTTGGGACATCTGTTACCTTACACACCTATCTCCATTTATAAAGTTTAAATACAAACCCTTTGATATGTTATATATAGAAATATCTTATTTCCATTGTATTTAATTATTAATTTTATGTTATTCTTTCACTGATCTTACAATTCAAAAGTTACCAAAATGGTATGGTTTTTTGTGATACATTTCTATCTTACTTCGGGGATTTTCTATGTTCAATGTTACTTTGGGAGAGATCATATTCACTTATTTGATTCAAAAAATATATGTTATTATTATCTAGTTTTGAATGTGCTTTACATGTTTAATTTCCATTCCATTCATTATTTATTTAATAAACATCAAAATTTAAATTTTAAAAAGATACATATCAATATTTTATAATGAGAATCATTTTGTGCCAAATCCATATATTCTATAAATTTTCAAGAATAATTTTTACAAATATTCAGTAATTTTTTTATGTCATGTAAAAAAATATTTCAATTTTTAATAATAGGTTTAAATATAATATTCATTCCATTTTTTGAACAAGTTACTTTATAGTAAAGTTATGAACATAATCATTAATTTAATGATTGCAATATAAATAATATTTACCTCGGTAATGATTGTTCAATGCTTTGAAATTCCTCTTAACGTTAGAATGATTTTAAAATTTTTCCATAACATTATGTAATTTTATTTGTTGTTAATGTTAATTTATAATGTATATATGTTATTTTCCACATAAATTTGTTCAATGATATTTTTATGTTATTTATGTTCTTCAACAAAAAACCCATGATTTTAATTATGACCTACTAGGTATATTATGGAATGTTAAAATATTGATTATTTATCTATAATAATTATAATTTTTTCAATGATATATTTATGGAACCTCTTTTATTGCAATGGGTATATCAAGATATGAATGAACAATGGTTATTTTTAGTTTGAATAAGAATTAATTCATGTGTTACGATTATGATATGGTTCATGGACATTATTTGTTATGATAGGTGAGCTTGATATAACTTTTGATGATGGGTGAATCTTAGATAGCTCAATTATTAATTTCGTAATTGGATGGAGTTAACCATTTATATATTTCTCATAAGATATTGTTGGAATTAATCAATTAAGTTATTCCGTCTATAATATTGATATAATAGTGATATTTAAATAATTTTCCTAGTTACCAAGATTCTTTTCGATATGATTTCATCAAGGTATAATCGATCTTTAATTTTCGATTACTTTCATATAGATCATTATTATTTTTATATGAATATGTTCTTATGTTAAATATTTATTTAATTAAACTTATTTTATGTTCTAGTTATTTATGGGTATGAAATCTATAATGTTGTGATCATTCACTTTGATTATGCTATCAATACCTTATAATTACTATATAATAACAAACTAAATTCAATTGTTAATTATTATGTCTCAAATTACTATGAATTTAGTCTCACTCATATTATGCTTCCTTTAACCTCAGTTATAAATATTGGTTTTAGTATGTTATGAGTAAGAGGGATAAAACTTGTAAAGAACTTTTTTGGAGATTATATATATTCTTAATAACAATTGGTTTATGTATCCATATTGTTATGTAAGAGTTTTTATTAATTAAATTATATTATAAATACAAATTTTCTTAAGTATATAAGTTATCCAATATTTATGTTTGATATAATATGTTTTAATGTGTTAAAATTGGGTCATGTTTATTAGTATCATAGGTAGATATTTAAAGTTTGTATTTTTATCACCAGATTCGAGAGTGTGAGTTCCGGGCTTTGATATTATTATACTATTTGCATTTGAGAAGCTGGTAGTAAAAGGATATGGCATGAAGATGGAATCCTTATGGTGGAATTTATTTCAGGAAATTGATTCGGGTAAAATCAGGTTTATCATTAAAATCCTTGTCTATGTTATTGGCCTCGATTGGTTGGCTTGAGAGTAATGTTTGTGTGAGCTATTCAAGTTTGGGACCACGTATTGTTTTACTTTGTTTTGAGTTTGATGATGTTTCCATCTTCTACTTGGACCTACTCTAGAAGAGGATCATAGTATGATGTCTTTATCAATGTAGGCCATTTGTATTGGGATGTTGAGAGGGGTATGGCTATGCCATCAGTTCCGTGCCCGTGCATCTCTGCACAGGACTGTCTGCTTAGGGGTCCTGCATCGCTAAAGGCTTCTCATCATGGCACAGTTACTTGGGAAGGGTAGGGCAGGTTGATTACTCTTGCAGTTTTCGTTTGTTCAGTTACCTTATTTGGTTTCTCACTTTTTCCTCAAAGTGTTTTAATAATAAAAAAGTATTTTTCAGTCCAAAAAACCAAATATTTTTCATTGGTCCCAAAAAACTAAACCATCATACTATAATAATTTTTTTGTTGAATGAATTTCCATATTATATCAATATTACTTTATGTGATCAGAAAAAAAACATATACAAACACTAATATAAGTAATCATGATGATATTTTATTCAACTTATTTTACTTATAGGTAATTTATTATTTTTCAAAATATGCAAATTAATGAATATAGTAACCTTTTCTTCTAAGAACATCAAATAAAAGTTCATTCATCACTAAGAATTACATAAATTTTTGGATAAAATATATATAATTTTTGGGTAATAATGTATTTTCCACCCTCCTTAGTAAGACAAAATAAATATTATTTTATTGTCTTATGGTATTTATTTCCCTCAGTCATCTTTCCTTAAATTAAAATTTAACATTTTAACAAGGTCAAATAAATTATTCTTAGTAAATATAGAAAATTGAACTGAGTACCATAGTTAGATACTCATAATTTATTTTAACTAAGCACCTACACCACTAATTAAATAGTTTAGATACTCTCCCTATATCCAATGTGAATCATCATTAAGAAAAAAAAATCATCATTCCTTCTTCATTATCAATGGGTACAATGCCTTATTTATCACACATTAAATTATTAACAATATTTGGTTTCTTTTCACATTGGAAGTAAACCTTTGACCAAGAATACATAATGTGGATATATGGGTATACATTTAGTGAAATATATAATTATGAATCTATTTTAATATTGTTTTCATGATATAAAAATAATTTCTCATATCTAATTTATGTTTATAAGAATGAAATTACATTTGATATGAAGGATTATCATTATATTGAAACATTATGAACTATTTTTAAAACAATATATTAATAAATTTATCCTTTATCTATGGATGAAAAATAATTTTCATCCTTATAAACACATATATATGATTTCATAATAGGTGTTAGATGTATTTTTTGAACCCATTGCATAAAAAAATAACCACTAGAAATATTTTGAATGAATTCAACGGTACTCACCTATTTACATTGATATTTTTAATTGATAAATTTAATGAATATAAATAAAATAAAATTTAGTGTACATATTTACCCAATGACATAACATATTTTTAATTGTTTCTATTTAAGAAAATTTACGTTTTTAAGCTCATAAATGTCAATATTCATTATTTGAGTGCTGATTTTATTTATTGTTTGAAATTTTATAGATTGTCATCTATATGAAATATTAATAGTACCTTTCCGTTATGTTTATGAATTTATTATTGTATTAAAATTAAATTTTCTTATTGGAATCTATACACATTTTATTCAAATTATCCAATGAATATTTAATCAACAACATGATATTATCCAATACATATTTTTTAATCTATTTTCCAAAACTCTTCCTTGACTTTTGGATTATCAATGACTACCATAATAAATTCATCATCATTGTTTTAGTAGTCCTAAATATCCCTAAATTTCAATTACATAATATTTTAACATTCTTGTGATGTTTATTTATTATTTTCTAATATATTTTAAATTGAACTTCTGAATAAATTCAAGAACCTTATAGTTTTTACATGTATCATCATTCTTAACCTATAATAATATATCTAAATTATTTTCAACCCAGATACCAATATTAAAATATTAATATAATTTAAATTTACTCTTAAATTAAAATATCCCCATTACAATTTTATTTTTCTTAAAAATGAATGATATTACTCAATCAAATTACACATTTTTCATATCATCATCTTTAGTTAGATTATTCATATACAAAAGCACCACTTATCTTGATATCACCTTTGTTAAAGGATCATACATAGTAATAATGATAACAAATAATGTGATGATATTTTTTTAATAATATATTAAATGAATTTTTAGATTCTATTCCCAAATCAATAAAATATTTAAATTTTCAAAAATAGCTAAACATTTGATTATGAAATTCATAATGTTATCATCTTCAGGAATCTCTCCAGGTTTTTTTTGTGTTCTCTAACATTACACCGGCTAATATATATAATGACCCAAACATTTCATAAAATAATATTTTATAATTTTTTATTAAAATTCATTACATGATAGAAACACACGACTGAGGATCATAAATGTACAATTCCATTAGAAACATTGAATCACAATGAATTGGTTCATAGTTGAACTACATCATCTAGAACTATGTTAATCATAACTGGAATTATTATTTAAGAAATAATATATAATACATTTCTACATAACCTGGAATAATAATCATAATAAATAGTCAAGTTAGATGTTCAGTTAGTGTAAACAAATGAGATACACAATCATAACATGTGAATAAGTGTATGGGAACATATGAATAAAATGTGAAACCCACACCCTATATATCAAATATTATAATCTTGATTCATGGAATTAATATTGGTAGTTCATAACTCTCAGTACGCTATGAAAACAATAAACATGATCCATAAGAACATAATATTAGAATTTGGAATAGATTTGTGGCATACACATAGGCATTGAAAATAATTTTTGTATTAATTCATGGATCATTGGAAACAATATCATAATGGGATGTGTTCACTCTCAAAACCATTATAGTTGTCAAGGATCACTCCCAAGACTATCATTGTAAAATTATTTCCTTATAAAACTATGTTCAATCACCATTACAATCCTCTTTACATCATGATATTTCAATATTTACCCAATGAATTGGAGGGATATATATGTACCACAAATGAAATAATTAAAATAATACAAATGTCTACCATAAGATCATAAAAAACTAATCATAACAGAACACATGAAAATAAATGTGTTTCAAAAAAATTTAATCATCACATAAACTATAGAAAAGAAATAGAGTTCACAATCATTTTACCATTTCATCAAATCCTATCCTATGCATGAAATAAGTAGGTTTCATACTAATTTTATCAATACATAACACTGTAAATAGAATTTTCTTTTATAAATATCAATTCATAATAAAAATAAACCATCCTGAGAGAGAATAAATATGGTATCATTGGATCATATCCCTAGTAATGATAATGTAATATCAAAAGATGTCATATAATATGAAAATTTATTCTAAAATTAAAATCATTTGGAATGTTTCCTATGAAAATATTATTTATTTGAAAATATAAATTTTAAAATAAAAAAATCATAAAACATTGTGGAATTTTATTAATTTGAAAATAACCGTGAAAAATTATAAAATAATCTTAAATGAAAATAATTTTCATTATATAAAGAAATTTTTTTCATGTCGTACACCTTAAAACAATGATTCCTTTCACATTTTCAGTAATAGCCAATACTAGAATTTTTTGGAAAAGGACATGTAGATTAAATTTAAAAAAAATTGCAAAAAGGAAAAAATGAGAAAAAATTAAATTAAAAAATTATTTTTGGGCGGCTAAAGAAATGGAAAATATTTTTTGAAGACAAGGTTTTGGAAGAAAATGGGTTTTCAATCAAATTAAGAAATAAAGATTATTTTTCATAAAAACATTATTTTGAACTCATGGGTACATGAAGAGAGGGAAATGAAGGTAAAATATGTATTCTTATGAAATAAAAATAGGAGGATAATATTAATGAGTTTTGTAAAATATGGATCTAAATATTTCATGATAGAATTTATAAATCCAAAACATCCCAATAAACAATTAGAATATATCATAAACACATTTACACTTTGAATAGGTTGAATCACAAGACACATGAAAGAATAAAAGTTAATGAAAAAAAGATACATAAATATAAATATATTAATTACATTACATATAAAATGGTCTATATATAATAATTATTAAGTAATATAAGTACATAACATAACTTAAATCTCAAATAAGGAAAATAAAGACAAAATTCTATTACCTGAAGTCTTATATTCATTTGTCCATGTTAAAAAATACTATATAATAAATATAATATATAATAATAAATTATATAATTATGACTATATATATTATACCATATATTATTTACTTATTAAATTTTATTACCCATTTATGAACAATTATAAATTAAAGTCATGTTTCAAGCAATAACTACTCTATTTTTTTGTATGCCTTGAATTTTTATTATTGGTCCTCTTACATTTATTATGGATATATGATATCAATAATTTTAAAAATTGTATAATAAAATATATATTTATTATATATTTAGTTATAGTAATCCTTTAAATCTAGAGATCGAAATGAAATACAATGTTCTTGGAGATGGTAGGTTGTACGCACACATGACATATTGTTTCCATTTTATTGTTTAATTGAAATAAAGAAATATTATTGAATAATATACTATCAATTTAGAATATTTTGTAATTCAAAAATATCACATATTTTCTTTAAAGCCATCCTTATTACCTTCCATGTAAATTGTTAATGTATCACCTCATTTCATGAGGAGGTAGTCTACCGTACTCACATGCAACATAATCATATTTCCCATGATTGGAATGTTAGAATGTATAAGTGATATAATAAATAAATAATTATGATAATATTATAATTATCATGCACTGACATTTAATTTATCATGATATCTAACCGTGAAATTTTGTGATGGAAAATGATTAACACCCATAAATCAGGCAGTAGACCTCCGTTCAAACGAATGATGGTTTCATATATCATTTGATGGAAGATAAGATTAATATTGGTTATGAAATTAAAATCATAAAATATAAATATATTTTATAAATTTTTTATTAGATATTTATAACTTAAAAATATTTCATGGATTTATAATAAGAAGCAATGTAGAAACACGTATGTGACATCTTTACCACTTCTTCAGAATCCTCTTTAAGTTCAACATGAAACATTCCCAGATTGATTTTATGCTCTCAAAAAGGAATTTATGATGTGGGGCTATTTTAATGTATGACTTTTTTTTAGTTTTTGGTGAACCAAATGGTTTTTTATGTGTGAATAGGATTTGAGAAGGGGTGTCTTTTTAAAAGTGGGGGACATGCCAAGCTTGGTATTTTCAAAAAGAAGAGTGTACCTATGAAAATCATAAAACATAGCTTATTATCTAACCTTATATATAATAAAATCAGAATATGGATAAAAAATTTCCTTTGGAAACGTCTCTATATCATTTTACCCATTATATTTTTAGCTTTTCTCCTAGTTGACCCATTTTAATCCTAAGCACAATTATTAATTTTGACACTTATTACTATTCATTTTGTTAATAATTAAGTTAAAATTATTATATTATATAAATTATTAATATTGTAAATATAAAATACATTTTCCAAAATTCAATTCACATAGTTGAATAATTTTAATTTAAAAATAAACTCACAAACGTGATAAAAAAGTGATTTCTCTAAGAGAAAGTGTTCAAAATATTAAAAAGTTTTTATATTAAAATTTTAAATGAAAAAGATTAAAATGAACTAAATTAATTATATATATATATGAAATAATTTTACTTATAAATAATTTTTGAATAAAAAATAATCCTAGTAAATTCATTAAATGAAATATCTATTTTCAATTAAACATATATTTTTCACTATTTATGGAAATGATAATCTTTTCAGAAATACAATAAAAGTCACCGTAATATAATTTTAATATAGTGATTTGAGAAATGTGTTTTATTTTATAAAATAAATTTTCTATACATGTCTAAAATTAATTTTACTCTACTTTAAAAAAATAAATAAAACACATTTTTGAGAAATTATTATTTTCAAAAGACAATAATTCATTTCTAAAAAATATGTATTTTTTTTAAAATGAATTATTTATACAAAACCATTATATTTAATGACTAAAATATATTTTACTTGCTAATATTCATATTTTTACAACTAGGTACTAATGGTTGTTTTTAAATAATAATGTTATTTTTTATCACTGTTTGTCAACACTCGATGTTATGTTAATAAAAGCTACCAAAGAAGATAAATTTAACCCAAAAAATATATTTCATAAAATACTAGGATGTTACATTATACCATCCTTTAAATGAAATTATACTTGAAATTATACCACATTTATAAAAATAACTATGGATACTTATACCTCATTACATCTTCACATTACCACACAGATTTCTCAAAATGAAGGTTTCACCACAAAACATTGACAAGAAAAGTGGTTTTGTTTCATATAAGTTTTATTTATGATCTATAATATCAATTGTTTATTCCTCATAATAATGATAATTATAAAAATATATGTCCTCTAATTTTAGTTCAAGTAAAGGGTTAGGTATTTACATCATTGAGAGAGATACATGGATCACAACATGTATTTTAGATATGTTTAATTGAAGCACCAAATGGTAGGTTAAAATCCTAATTTGATCTTGAATTTAAAAAGGACCAATATACATATTGCGTAGTTTCCTGTTCTCCGTGAATCTAAAAAACCTTTTTCATGGAGAAATTCATGATAATAACTTGTTAGCAACTTGAAATTAAATATTACACCAATTATTATGAGCATAGAATTTTTGGGGAATTTATGTTTCCCATGTGTGTTTTTGAATGAATATAACATTCCCTTCAATTTACACAATGATCCCTTTCACAATATATTTCCTTATACAATACCATTCCATCACATTGGATATGTTCCGTTGTTTATATATTGTTCTTTATAATGATCTATTTGAATACTCATGTAAGATATTTTGTTTTATGAAATCTCAAAAGAGGATAGTGTTAATCCAAACCAAATTTGTAGTCAAATGAAAAAGATATAAAATTATGTTTTTAGGTTCTAATATTCTCTATAACTAACCTTCCATATGGGGATGATACACTATGTTGAATCTCTAGTTATTATCCAGTGCGTGGTGAATGCTTCTCTAGAATGTGGAGGTAAACCTAGGATCCTGATCAGACATAATCCGAAGTGGTACTCAATGAATCCTTACCACTTCGTTAACATATATATCATAGAATTATTATAAAAATATAAATCTTATATTATATTGAAGAAGTGTTTTGAATTTGAATTGATATCGACTACAACACATATAAAATTTTTGTTCACATTTTGTTGAGTCTTAGGACAAAATCCACAGTTGTGTTTCATCGTTTCTATTCTAGTATGGGTAATGGATGTGTCATTACAATAGAATTTTTTTATCTCAAGCTTATGTTTATTAAATACCAATAAATGAGATAAAATGCTTCAATGTATCTCCTTTTGCAATCCCACTATAAATACACATTTGAATCTCTATATATCTTCATACTTCAAGGACTAATAGAGGATGAAGAACTATAAGATTCCTTTGAAAAAACCTTAAAATATTGTATTAATGGAACAGATACATTATTAATAAACCTTATCATTCCATCATGATCATGTTTAAACTTATTGAAATTTTAAACATTCTTTTTCAAATGTACATTGTCTTTATATGGATATATAATATTAACTTGGATAGATGGTTAAACATTCAATTGAGAAAGTATATATTTTTTAGATTCATTCAGGATATCTAGGACCATCCATTTCTAATTAAAAATTATTATATCTTTTGTGATCCTCATCATGGATAATCTATCATGATCCTTTCAAATCAAAGCATAAGCCACCTTGTTCTCTATACTAGGGTGGTAATGTATTGAGTAGTCATAATATTAAATTATCTCTTACTATCTTCTCAAGACTATATTTCTCACTTTCTATGTTAATATATAATATATATTTTTTATCAATATATATATTCCATGTTTATCTATAATGAAAATTTATATATATAATGGATGTAAAAATTACTATATATAACTTCAAATCACGAGTTGAGTACTTTTTCTCAAGAAACATAAATTTTCAGGATACATATGCTATTACCAAGTAATTGTCCATATGAAATCATACCAATACCTTCATAGATGAATGAATAAATATTACAAACTCTTCTCTACTATATTTTATGTAAGAAAAGTTGTGCTAACTAATCTTCTATTCAATTCCATGAATGTTTTTTTACATTCATTTGTCCATATGAACCTGGAACCCCATTCAAGATAACATTGTAATTGGATTACATATTTATGATAAATTCTAAAAACAATTCTATTATATATATATATAATAAGAAATATATAGATCTTAATCTCTGTGGTTATTTTAGGATAACATTAAGTCACCTCGCCCTATAATGGATCTACTGATATAGAGTCACACGACATTATATGACCCATAAATGATACCATTTCATCCAATATTTAGTTTGGTAATTTTTTCATATAGTCTCTTGTTACCTAGGGTGATTATAAAATTTATAATTGTACCCACTTTTTAATTCATTCTCATTCAATAGATAAGAATATTATATATAAATACAATAAGAAATTTTTTATGGTAATATATAAACACTCTAGTCATTAAATCTATGAAGATATTGAGGGTGTTAATAAGACCAAATAGAATCATTATATATTCATAGTATCCATACCTTGTGAAAAATTATTTCAATGCTATATAATCCTTATTTACCATCAATTTATGATATCCAAATGGAATTTCAATATTTTAAATTTTTTGAGCTATGTAAAGTTGGTCAAACAATTCATCCATAGGAATTAGTAAATATTTGTTCATGATCATGATCCTATTCAACTAAATATAATCAATGATAACTGAAATCAATCCATATTTATTTTTTTAAAATATTATGGTTTCAACCTAAGGTGTCATATATATTTCTGAATAATGTTTTTTTGAATAATCTCCTAGATTTTCTTCTTGAATTCATGAAACTAAATCAATGACATTCTATAAAAATTCTTTGATATAGGCCTAGAACAAAGAATGTGTTTTATTGATAACTCATCTTCACATTTTGGTCGAACAATATGAAAATATTTTGAAAATACATAAAAAGAACAACACAATAGGCATATCATCAATGTGTTGATTCTCCATAGCCAACTGAGATAAACCCAATTTGAATCAGAATGAAATCATATACAATTGATTTGATTTATATAGGATGTTAATATTAATCATCTCACTTATAGTTGATCATATATTGATTTAGAATATCATATGATACCACACTTCAAGGATAATCAATGTGGTATTTTTGCATATAAAGGTATTCTATGCCTAAGATATCATAAAATTCAACTAGGGGATGAATGATATGATTTTTACGATGAAAATTCTAAAAAACAACAATTAGAGAGAAATAATATAGATTACATGTGATCATATTAACATTAGGGGATTTAAATTATAATTCTGCATATGACATGTCTATGTAATATTGTTACAATTATAAAATTCTTCTCATATAAAATAATAAGTAGATCCAGAATACCCCTAATTCTAGAATTTTAAACCCCGGAGTGTCAGTGGGGAATTATTTTTTGATTTAGATCTATTCACATAATTATTTCACCTATTCCCATGATATAATAATTGGATTTCTCACTGGCCTTGAATTTAAAACATAATATATTTAATAGTCCCATTAAGACATTTTCATATAGCTTTTCCAACACACTCTCATTATAGTGGAAATATCATGTTCTTATCCCCCATGGTCATTAGTGTTTCCCATAAACTATATATTTATTTTGTTGTACAAATGAGGCGATTGAGGGGTAAATCCAATATCCATATACTGTATAGGATAGCACCAAATGATTTATACCTAGCTACCAAAGTCACTTATGACTAATTTAATTCAGTTAAATAGGTTAATTCCATTGAATAATCAATCATCTTTACATTCATGTTAGTTGATAATTCAGGAACTATACTCCATGATATTTTAAAATTTTCCTTATAGGAACCAAAAAATTCATCATACATATGACCTAGCTCAAAGAATTCAATATTCATTTTTTTGAAGAATTTGAGGGATGTACATATTGAAAAATATTTTTTTTAAAAAATAATACTCTATGGAGTAAATTTCATCATGTTTCTATTATTTTTTACTAGAGGACACCATTGAAACTATTATCTTTTCAAATGAAATACATCCAAAATAAAATTTTTAGGTTTTGAACACTGTATAATAGTAAATATCTCTACTATGGTATTAGTCCATTACACAAAAACTATCGTATCAAAAAATATACTTATTGAATATAGAAATTTCCTAATGAAGGACCCAAATTAATGTTGTGAACTCCTTTTACCATTTTTATGTTCAACATGTTTCAATATTTTAGGATGTGTTGTGAATACCGTAATGAGATTTTTCATTCCATCTCACATAATATTCAGTTTCTCAAGAGTAAAATTATTTCATTGTACATTTCATTTACTATTAACATGGTCCCTTTAGGTTTCATCCATTAACTAAAAAAAATCATAGTTTGAGAAAAACTTATCAGAGATGGAAAAGATATAGTCCTGAAAAATAATTTATATGATGTATAACTCAACAAACCTACTTGTAAATCTAGAGAACATAAGGTTGATCCTAGTTTATCCATGGTCATGATCTATTAAAATAATTTATGGTGGTTCATAATGAAAATGTAAATTAACCAAATCATATCCCTTTGGATTTTCAAACTAGGTGTGTCACGAACCAGCCCGAGTCGACCCTGAACCGGTCACCCAGGCCAGCCCGCGACAAGTCCCGAGAGGCGTTACCGATCCTCCCGGGATGGTGACCAGCACCAAGGGCATAAATAGAGTACACAATGGAACGATTTTGGCCATATATAAACAATCAAACAAACAGCGGAAATAAACGGACAGCCCAAAATGAATTTATATTAAAATTGAACTAAATATTATTTGTACAAGAAACTAAAATTAGAACAAAACCACCAACTCAACTAAACAATCCCGATGAAAAAAATAACTCCATGTGACACTTCTGGTCGCTCTACAACACAATGATAAAAAGTTTCCCAAGGTGTTCGAACTAAAGATGAAACCTGCACAAGGGCTAAAAAAAGAAGAAGACTATAGGCATGAGTATTAAAACTCAGTAGGTTAGCCCGATATTCTATTCCCAATGGACATTACTTAAAAATAAAAGAAACATCAATTTATAGTTTTAAATTCAAGATTTGAAATTATGGTTTTCAAATGAGGTTCCATGCTATAATAATTATCAGACAAAAACATGCATGTTTAATAAACAGAAATGCAAGTTACAATTATTTTCAAAGAGGTGAAACATCAAAATGAAAATAGTTTTCAAGAGGGATGCTTTAAAGAATTTTAACATTCAAATAAGTAACACATACAACTGAATTTAGCAACCAAACACACCGTATGCCGACGGTGAGTACGAAATAGCCAATGAGCACTAGTCACAGGAATACCACTAGGCACTAGTTAGTTGTGAGCCCCAGGTACCTCGTATCTCGGTGAAAGTAACCATAATAAATATCCGTTCTCGTGCACGAACCACTAGTAGGGAACATACCCATAACCTAGTAGTCCCCAATCATCATCATCATCATAGTTTAGTTAGTGTTGTCATCGTCAAACTTGCTACGTGAAACAGGGGCCAACCCCCACAGAATCACTAGCATACTAGTACACGTCCGACCACCTAGATACCCGGGATTCCATTTAGTGCTCAATCAAGTTACTCATATTATCAAATACACATTTCACATCTCCATTCCCTTCCAAAACCATAAAAACACAAACATCCCATAATCATTCTTCACATTTCTTACACTAATCAACGAACCGCTAAATACTTCGGTAAAACAATTTCATGAAGTGTATTGAGGCTTTGCACATAAAAATATTTCAAAAACACTCTTTAAATTATAAACACACATCATAACCAAACCAAATAATATTTTTCAGCCCAATAAACATTTAATAAAATCATTTAATGGACCACAAAACAATCCCAATTGCACAAATTGTTATATACAAGTAAAACACACCTTCATTTCTAGGAAATGCCAAACGAGCCTTTAATTATTTTCTTAAAACTATCCTTTGACGAAGGTATGAATTTTAATTCTATTAAGGATCTGTATAAACACAATTTACAGCAGAAAACCACATTCATCAATCTCTTATAATACTCAGGTTACATATTCAAAACACAACCATTTTCATAAAGATGTGAAACAGTCCATTTTTGGGCAACTCGGGCCTAAATATGTTGTAAATCAAAACCCACTTGATTGAAAAACCAAATACAAATAGGAAATCCATATAAGTACCCAAAAATACCATTTATCATTATTCCAATTCCTTCATAAATCCAAACAAATAACTTTTAAATCACACATCACACATAAAAGCCAACCAGACAATTTACCAAACACTTGACATGCCCTTTTTAAACAAAACAATTTACTTTAAGTACTTGAAAAGGAATAAAACATCAATTGAAAGCCATATTTTCATTAAAGATACTGTAACATGTTAAAAATACCATAGACCAGATTATAAACCTCACAAAATATTTGCAAAAGATAACGGAACATTTAAACAAACACTTGTTGAGAACTTTCATGACAAAACAACACTATCGTTCACAAACCAATGATTAAACAACCACTTTGAACACCAATAAAATTATAAAAATGATGAAAAACAATAATAAACATATATATCTGGTGTTAAATATAATAAAATGATGAAACTTAAATAATAAAGTCATGTGCAAGGGGTATCCTACCTCAAATCATTGGCGTAATTGAAACGCACCCCCGAAATCACCCGTCGTGGGTTTATAAACCATAAAACTATAAAGATCAGATCTAAACAAACAGAAACCACATAAAAAACATGTTATAACAAAACCCTATGTCGATCAAGACTAGGGTACAATATAAATCAAAGAAATAATGAAAGGAGGGGGTAGAGGAAGGAGAAAGGAGAAGGAATCTCACCTTTTACCCTAGAAAACTATTCGTCTTCCATTTGATCTTCAACCCTAGAGGGAAGGTAATGGCTTGAAAATTCATTTAGATACTCCTAAGATATGGAAGAACCATGGAAAGAAAATTGGTGGCCAAAAGAGTATTAATTGATTAATTTATGAATGATACAATTTACCTTGTCAAATATGGACGATTTGAGGTATCCTGAGACGTTTTGCCCTCTTACGCGACACATATGAGCTCCAAAGAGGTAAAAACGATATTGGGGGTGAGGATAGGGATATTGGCTTCAGGTGGGAGGTGGAATCACCGAAAAATATTAAAAAATGAAAATGCTATAAATGAAACAAATTATTTTTTTTAAACAGGAAATGGGCCCATGGGCAGGCCCAATACCTAAATGAGTAACCCAAATTCACCCGGCCTATGAATTTATAATGGGTCCAAAAGGATACATAAGTTTAAATAGATCAGTATAGGACAAGTGGGAAGTTTAATGGGTGAAAAAGGATGAAAAAAAGAGTTATAAAAGAAACAAATTTAGTTTTTAAAACTGGGAATGAGCTCATGGTTGGCCCAAATCATGAAGTAACCACCCTTTCTTCAAAAACTACTAAACAAACAATGGGGATCCCAAATTAGGGTGGTTATACATATATGAAACTTCAAAACTCAAGATTTATCTAATAAAATACCCATGAAAAGGATCGGTATTTCTAATGGGCTGGATCAATACAATGACAGAAAAGGAAAAAAAACCGTGTGTGACAATTCTCCCCGCCATTAAAGCTTTCCGCCCCCGGAAAGCCATAACACTTTCCGGCTGAAAAAAAAACAACACCTAAGGATTCCAGAATGTAATCCCCACCATTAAGAATCAATTATAACTAGAAATGTTCTTAGGATGAAAATCCAGGAGACCCATGGTGGGTCTCCCCACCATTAGAAACCAACTAGCAATGAATAGACAAGAATTGAAATGAGCTAGAGTTGGGACTCACTCACACAAGCCCAAAAAAACCCTCCTAAAAAAAACTACTATACCAAGTTAATAGAGTTACAACATGAACATATAAACCACCCACTCCCGAATGGAGGGGAAAATAACTTGGTCGACACATTCAGCACAATTCTGGACCCCCGTCACTTGGGGATGGGATGGAAGGTGACCCAATAATTTGGACACTGAAACAACAAAAGAAACAAAGAAACTACCCAAAACTCTCCCCCTATGAATAGGTAACACCAAGACTACACCTGATTTTTACAGGCGGTCCACACAGGGACATTGATTGAAAACCCACATCCATGAAGGAATAACCATAGACACTGTGTGAGGGGTTAAGTCCACCACGCTTGTTGCGACAAAGGGAAATTAATAGAAATGAAGAACCAAAACATTGAAATAGAAAATAACTTAACAAAACAGAGGTGTAAGGATCTTAATCGAGCACTCCACACCTCTGTCGATTTTCTGACTGCGTGAAAAGCTTCACTCCGAGGCCTATGGCTGGAGCCCTGATTCTTGAAGCATTTGCTACACCGCAATCAGGTGATAAGGATCACACCACTCAAAAAAACCACACTTTATCACCAAAAAAAACCGTCATCTAAATAGGAACTCATAGATACATATCAAAATTATATCTCACTCCAAACTAGGGACAGAATGGACAAGGAATACGACGAAACACGTCAACATCACCGAACACAACTGCTCTGTCCAAAAGAATTATCATTACCTAGAAGCACTTTTAATAGATCCCAAATAGCTCTCTATTCCAACAAACAGGTTGAGGCATCATCAAAAGAGTTGGATTTAAAATTTGAAAGGAATCCTTATGTTGATCAGCAGGAAATATTTCCAATGCAGAACTATCCATGGCCACATCACAACATCAAACACATTTTTAGAAACCCAATGAAAATTACTCCAAAACTGAGCCACCAACAAGATCTCATCACTAGATAAAACAAGAGTATGAATTGTAGATCACGTGGAAGATAACCAAATAAACAACTCTTCTAATACATAGAAAAATCAAGCCACATAACAATTGGTTTTAAAAAAAGGCCATAATTTTCAGCTCAAAACAATTTTGAAAAATCAAACTAACTTGGTGGGTTTCCACATTCACCAATGGTGTTTCATCAAGTATCACCCACATTCACATTTCCATGCCACCCTAGGCACCAAACCACCATACCATATAGGCCGTACTTCTAGATATAAATAAAACCATGCATGTGAGCACCCATGAAAACACCAAAGGCTAAAACAAAACAACATCATTAAAAAAAATTACCATCATAAGGAACACCAACCACCAAGTCAAAAAAATATTTTCATATTTCACAAATAAAACCACAATTAATTAAGAACCATTTTCTTAAATACCTACCCCTTTTCATTTTTAAATTTTTTTTAAATAACCAAGCCACTCCAAACAACCCCTTCCCATTTTTTTTAAAAAAAAATCAGCAATGTATATTTTCATAATCCAAGCTCCATTGAGACCAATAACGTTTCTGGAAAAACACCAACTGATCAAAACTAATTTCCAAAACTAATTTATCCGATTAAAAAACTTTTTAACATCCAGAAATACCCCATTTAAAACAAATATACAGAATCACCATAAAATGAATCACAATTTCAAAACATTTTATTTCAACAAACCACAAGTTTAGATTATGGATAATCCAATCCCTTTAAATCATTTCCACTTCCCTCCATTTTTTTATAAAAAAAACAACCTTCCAAAACCATTCTTATATTTAATTTTTGAAAATCCCCTTTTTCACTTTTCAAAATATAATCCTTACATTAAAACCCATTTCCACAATTCTCACACATGGATTTTAAAAACAAAAATTCAGAATTCATGAAAGGTTAAAGACACCAAAAAAAATGGAACTACTGTCGGTGGGTGATTGACCATATGGTTGGCGGCCATATGACAAACACAACACCAACACAGAGAGACTTATTAGGACCATTCCCTAGCTCCACATGGCTTGCCAGGCCTTGTGAGCTCACGAAGACCATTGTTCAGACTCCCCTTGTCATATCCCATCACCAACAAATCAACCAGAACAAAGGACACTAATAAAACTGGACTTCACATAGAAACCTGAGGATTAGAACAAGAAAGAGTTCGCGACGCTCTTCTTGCACTTACCCCTCAAGTCCCAACAATACTAATCCATATACCTTGACATCCCCAAAATAACATGGGCGCTCTAAAAAGAAAGGTCCGCTAATAGCCGACCTCCTCTGATACCATTTTGTCACGAACCAGCCCGAGTCGACCCTAAACCGGTCACCCAGGCCAGCCCGCGACAAGTCTCGAGAGGCGTTCCCGATCCTCCCGGGATGGTGACCAGCACCAAGGGCATCAATAGAGTACACAAGGGACCGATTTTACCCAAATATAAACAATCAAACAAACAGCGGAAATAAACGGAAAACCCAAAATTAATTTATATAAAAATTGAACTAAATATTATTTGTACAAGAAACTAAAATTAGAACAAAACCAACAACTCAACTGAACAATCCCGATGAAAAAAATAACTCCATGTGAAACTTATGGTCACTCTCCTATACAATGGTAAAAAGTCTCCCATGGTGTTGGAACTAATGATGAAACCTGCACAAGGGCTAAAAAAAGAAGAAGACTATAGGCGTGAGTATTAAAACTCCGTAGGTTAGCCCGATATTCTATTCACAATGCACATTACTTTAAAATAAAAGAAACATCAATTTATAGTTTTAAATTCAAGATTTGAAAGTATGGGTTTCAAATGAGGTTCCATGCTATAATAATTATCAGACAAAAACATGCATGTTTAATAAACAGAAATGCAAGTAACAATTATTTTCAAAGAGGTGAAACTTCAAAATGAAAATAGTTTTCAAGATGGATGCTTTAAAGAATTTTAACATTCAAATAAGTAACACATACTACTGAATTTACCAACCAAACACACCATATGCCGACGGTGAGTACAAAATAGCCAATGAGCACTAGTAACAGGAATACCCCTAGGCACTAGTTAGTTGTGAGCCCCAGGTACCTCGTATCTCGGTGAAAGTAACCATAATAAATATCAGTTCTCGTGCACGAGCCACTAGTAGGGAACATACCCATAACCTAGTGGTACCCAATCATCATCATCATTATAGTTTATTTAGTGTTTTCATCGTCAAACTTGCTATGTGAAACAGGGGCCAAACCCCACAGAATCACTAGCATACTAGTACACGTCCGCCCACCTAGATACCCGGGATTCCCTTTAGTGCTCAATCAAGTTACACATATTATCAAATACACATTTCACATCCCCATTCCCTTCGAAAACCATAAAAACACAAACATCCCATAATAATTCTTCACATTTCTTACACTAATCAACGAACCGCTAAATACTTCGGTAAAACAATTTCATGAAGTGTATTGAGGATTTGCACATAAAACACTTTCAAAAACACTCAATAAATTATAAACACACATCATAACCAAAACAAATCATATTTTTCAGCCCAATAAACATTTAATAAAATCATTTAATGGAACATAAAACAATCCCAATTGCACAAATTGTTATATACAAGTAAAACACACCTTCATTTCTAGGAAATGCCAAACGGGCCTTTAATTATTTTCTCAAAAATATCCTTTGACGAAGGTATGAATTTTAATTATATTAAGGATCTGTATAAACACAATTTACAGAAGAAAACCACATTCATAAATCTCTTATAATACTCAGGTTACATATTCAAAACACAACCATTTTCATAAAGTTGTGAAACAGTCCATTTTTGGGCAACTCGGGCCAAAATATGTTGTAAATCAAAACCCACTTGATTGAAAAAACAAATACAAATAGGAAATACATATAAGTACCCAAAAATACCATTTATCATTATTCCAATTCCTTTATAAATCCAAACAAATAACTTTTAAATCACACATCACACATAAATCCCAACCGGGCAATTTACCGAACACATGACATGCCCTTTTAAAACAAAACAATTTATTTTAAGTACATGAAAAGGAATAAAACATCAATTGAAAGCCATATTTTCATTAAAGATACTGTGAAATGTTAAAAATACCATAGACCAGATTATAAACCTCACAAAATATTTGAAAAAGATAACGGAACATTTAAACAAACACTTGTTGAGAACTTTCATGACAAAACAACACTACCGTTCACAAACCAATGATTAAACAACCACTTTGAACACCAATAAAATTATCCAAAGGATAAAAAACAATAATACAAATATATATCTGGTGTTAAATATAATAAAATTATGAAACTTAAATAATAAATTCATGTGCAAGGGGTATCCTACCTCAAATCTTTGGCGTAATTGAAACGCACCCCCGAAATCACCCGCCGTGGGTTTATAAACCATAAAACTATAAAGATCAGACCTAAAAAAATAGAAACCCCATCAAAAAACATGGTATAACAAAACCCTGGGTCGATCAAGACTAGGGTACAATATAAATCAAGGAAATAATGAAAGGAGGGGGAAGAGGAAGGAGAAAGGAGATGGAATCTCACCTTTTACCCTAGAAAACTCTTCGTCTTCCATTAGATCTGCAACCCTAGAGGAAAGGGAATGGCTTGAAAATTCATGTAGATACCCCTAAGATCTGGAAGAACCAGGGATAGAAAATTGGTGGCCAAAAGAGTACGAATTGATTAATTTATGAATGATACAATTTACCTTGTCAAATCTTGACGATTTGAGGTATCCTGAGACTTTTCGCCCTCTTACGCGACCCATATGAGCTCCAGAGAGGCAAAAAAGATATTGGGGGTGAGGATAGGGATATTGTCTTCGGGTGGGAGGTGGAATCACCGAAATAGATTAAAAAATGAAAAATATATAAATGAAACAAATTATTTGTTTTTAAATAGGAAATGGGCCCATGGGCAGGCCCAATACCTAAATGAGTAACCCAAATTCACCCGGCCTATGAATTTATAATGGGTCCAAAAGGATACATAAGTTTTAATATATCTGTATAGGACAAGTGGGAAGTTGAATGGGTGAAAAATTATGAAAAACAAAAGAGTTATATAAGAAACAAATTTGGTTTTTAAAACTGGGAATGAGCTCACGGTTGGCCCAAATCATGAAGTAACCACCCTTTCTTCAAAAACTACTAAACAAACAATGGGGATCCCAAATTAGGGTGGTTATACAAATATGAAAATTCAAAACTCAAGATTTATCTCATAAAATACCCATGAAAGGGATCGATATTTCTAATGGGCCGGATCAATATAATGACAGAAAAGGAAAAAAAACCGTGTGTGAGAAGGTGCATGGTAAAACAAGTTTTAATTTAACTGGTAATGCCCGAGTCAAGATCAATATGAATTTTTATAGTTAATACCCATAATTACATATATTTCAAAAAACAAATCCTCTTTTATTACCTATACATAGATGTATGACTAGGTAAACCCTATAATCTCTTACTTACCAAAACACTATGATATTACCCTATAATTAAGCTTATCATAAGGGTTTTCACTAAATATTTCTCATCATAGTTTTTAAAGGTTAAATTATATTTTGATAACAACTATACAGACCTAGGTTTTTTATACATAGAGATAAAATATTTATTAGGAATATTCATTATATTAAAAAAATCACATATTGATCGTAAAGCTATAATTCCTTTAGAAACATGTAAAAATAAAAAAACATTTTAATATGTGACCTAAATAATATCTCACTAAATTAATTATTAATATCACCCTTCTAAAAAAATTCATACATAATAAATTTATTCATAACCAATGGAAAATAATATTATAAAAGTGTGATATGATATTATTAGTAATGATGATCACAATAGATACGTAAGCATAACATGAGAATAAGGGTATAAGAACATGATAATAACATTTGACAACCACCCAAAATATATCAAAGTTCATAGAATTGAGTCATTTAATAAGTATTTATAGTTTATAAGTCATGAGAGATAATGTAATCGAAGAACACGAGCCAGGAGAAAATAATTATTTCATAAGGGATAATTTTTTGTCATACACATGTTTATAGAAAATCATTTTTTTGGTAGTTAAATACACATTTCCATGACTATTATAGGGGAATGGGTTCTCCCCCAAACCATCTTAGTAATAAAGGAACCCTCCCAAGACTATAATAATTGATATAATACCTTATTAAATAAGTTTAACTCCCCATTCAAATACTATTTATCTCGTGATATTTTAATCTATAACTAACTCATTGGTGGTAGATATTGGTACACGCCCTTACAAATTTAAAAAAATACATATTTGTGATAGAAGATCAAATTTTTTTTTTTCATATTTTATCCCATGAAATAAAATGATTTTCATATTATTTTGATTATAACTTATCATGTCAAAAATAAATGACATTAATATTAATTTCAACATAACATAACTTGTGGAAAATAAAAATGTTTCAAAATATTTTTATAATTTCATAAAATCATAATATGTAGAAAAGAAATCGGTTATGAGAGCATTTTATCATGGTATAACATGTGAAAGAGAAATGATTTTGATAAAAATATTTTTATCACATAAATAAACCATCTAGAAAGAATAAACATGGAGTAATTATATCAGGTCCCTAGTAATGATTAAGTTATATCAAACTATTTAATCTTATATAGAAAATGAATTTGAAATAAAAATTACTGGGAATGTTTCTGGTGGAAAATATCATTTCATTGAAAATAACTTATTTAAAATAAATAATTCATCAAATATAGTGGATATAATTTTATAAGAAAATGAAAAGGAAGAAATATAAATTATGTTTAAATTAAAATAATTTTCATGGAATCTTAAAAAACCATTCATGTCACACATGTTAAAATAAATATTCCATTCACATTTTTTGTAAAATCCAAAAATAGGCTTATTTGAAAAATGACATGAATATGACTTTAAAATTCCTTTAAAAAACAAAAAAATAGGAGAAAATATATTTGATAAATCATTCTGATTTTTTTAAAAATATTGATTTAAAAAAAACGTTATTTATGAATGAATTTTTTTCAATTGAAGAGAGAAATAAGGATGGATTTTTATAAAACGTTCTATTAAACTCTTGAGTATATTAAGGGATTAAAATGAACTGATATAATTTATTATAATTATATAAATATATGAGAATAAAATAAATTTTTAATTTAGAAAGTGATTATTAGATTTAAAAATATGAAGCACAAACATAGACATTCCCAATAAATTATGAGATTATATCCTAAAACCATTACTACATTGGTGATAATGAATATTAAGACACTTGAAAGAATTAAATTAAATGAAATAAAAAATACTATTATAATAAATATTTCCATTATATTACATAAAAATGGGATTAATGTAAAGCTAGTATAATTATATTTGATCTTATCATAACCTATATCTCAATAAAGAATAATGGAGATAAAAATCATGTTGCTTAAGTCATGACTTCATTCGTAAATTCTCAAACATCATATATAATAAATATATGTTTTTTATACATCATGTATAGGAACATAATTACACATATCATACCATATATAAATTATTTATAACCTATTATTAATATTTTATTTCCATCTTCATTTTAATGTCTTGTTTACAGCAATAATTATTATGTTTTTCATTTATATATTGAATTTTTATTTTCGAACCAATTACCTTGATCATGGTTCCATCATATCCTAAATTTTAAAAAGGATATAAAATAATATATAATCATTAAATATTTATTTATTGTAATCTATAAAATATATAGAGAGAAAATCTAATATATCGTTAATAGAGATGAAAGGTCTTTTGTGTGAATGAATGCTATTTATATTTTCACAAAAGATTAAAAGAAGAAAATAAAGGTAAGAACTATATTACCATTACATAATCATTTTAATTTCATATATTTCACAAATTTTCATTAAATTTAACCATATTACCTTCTTTGTAAAATTTGAATGAATCACATTGCTTTGTGAAGCGGTAGTCTAGTGTACAGATGAGTGACATTATTATATTCCCACATAATTGAATGTAAGAAGGTATATGTGATATATTAATTTCATAAGTTTAATATAATAATAAATATAAAATATAAAAATTGAATACATCATTATATCAATCCTTAATAGGTGCTGATGGAAAATGAATAACGTTGATTTGCGAGGCGCTTGTATGTGGTGCACATTAATGATGATTTTGTATCCCTTTTAATGGATGAAGAGATCGATATTGGTTATTAAATTGACATAATAACATCATAGAATATGTGTTATACCATTTTTAATATATTATAATAATTTAATAATAATTTAATGGGTTATATATTGATGTGAAACAAAAACACATAGTTAAATTCATTACCTCTTCTTCGAACAACCTCTTTAGGTTTAAACTAATGATTTCTGAGATTGGATTTTTGAACATAGAAAGTCCTATAGGACATGGTAAGGAATTTACGAAAGGGATTTGGGTATGTATTGGTTGAGACATCATGTTTGGGATGTTTTATTTGGAGAGATTATGTTGTGGCCTTTTATATGTGGGGGTGACACATATGGTATTTTGAAAAGAATAAAGTGTACCAATGTTTTACACATTTCATAGGGATCAAAAATTTATTAGTGTTAATAACTAGAGTTAATAAGGTTGAAATATTACATTAAAATTAGTTTTTAATTTGTTTTTAGTTTATTTTAAATCGGTTCTTTTTTATTTTAACACATGGTAAACCCATTTCGACTGTAACTATAATAATTAAAATTTATTATTTATTCTATTCAATTTGAAAAAAATTTATTTGTAAATTATTATATAATATTAATTATTTTTATTCCTAATATAGAATATGTTTCTTCCAAATTCCATTAATCTAAGTGAAAATATATATTTTATAATTAAACCTGCAGATGCGGTGAGAAATTTATTTTGAAAAATGAAAATGTTGAAAAGATTAAATTTTTTTATCAAAATTCTATATGAGAAAGATTACAATGACAAAAATTTAATTAAAAAATATAAAATTAAACTAATTTTAATCCTAAACCCATTTTAAAATACATTGTTTTAAATTATTTAAATGAAAATGTTTTTTTAATTAAATTCATAATTTTTCACCATTCATTGAAAATAAATCTTTTTTAGAAAAAATACAAAAATAAACCCTAATATAGTTTTCATATAATGAATTAAAAATTTATTTCTATTTTATCAAATTATTTTTCCATATGTAAACTATATAAATTTTATTTTTGTTCAAAAAATTAAATAAAATCCTTTTTTTGAGAAAATAGGAGTTTCAAAGCATATAATGAATTAATCGAAAAATATGTAATTTTTTATCTAAATTTTTTATTTATATAAAACAAATATAGTTAATATTTAATTATTTATACTTATTATTTGATCCATGTTTATTGGAAATTTAATAATAGTCATGTTTAAATTACAATATTAATAGTTTGTCATAGTTCATTAAAACATGGTGATGTGTATAACACAAACTATCTATGAAATTAAATTTAACAGATAAATTATTTAATAAAATCATATGTTGTTTCCATCAATGAATTAATAAATTATTTTGGTTGGGTTTATCCATAAATATTAATATTTTTTCAAATGTACATGATGTGTTTCCTCTTTCATCATTATTTCACCTTTATATTTATAAAATAACTTCTATTAAATTGTTTTAGTAATATACTTGTTATTTAATATATATATATATATTGTAGGAATAATCTCCCATAAAACGTTATGACATATGAAATCAGAACCTAATTACTTATTTTAAATTTTATTAATGGATAATATTTCTATGTTTATGAGAAATACATGAATGAAATTTATTTAAGCATTCCTTTCATGAACTTGAATATGGTATTTATTTAATTTTTTTTATAATTATAAATTATTTCATTCAACTACTAAAACTCACTTATATTTTATTCATTATTACAAAACATATAATGAATTAAAACAACATTACAAAATTCTTATTATCTCTTATACCACTTATTATATCCCCTAGGGAATATACCCTTGTTCGGGTTGTGAATTAGATAATTTCAATTAAGGTTATCCAATTCATCTATCATTTTCCATTATTAAGGGGAACCTATCTCCTTTAATATCTTTATATGAATAAAATAAATTAATAATAGATTTTATTTTTTTTCTAACAAGAAATTGGACATTTCATAGTGGAATACTATATTGAACCGTTGATGAATAAAATTTAGAATAATGAATTGATTATTTACAATTTTAGTGTATATCTCATTATACCTTGGTTTATAATCTCACACACATAGAAATTTCACTAATATATTTTACTACTTCTTATGTACTGGTAAAAAGTAAATAATTAATCTTCAAAAATAATAAAAATAAGGTTTACACCTCTTTTATTGTATCAATGATCTCTATATTCATAACAATAAAAAAAATATTGTACACTCCCACATTTGGAATTATAGGGTAATGACTACAAAAAACCATATTCCTTTTTATTCCTAATCTTAAGTAATTATTTTTTATCTAATTTTCGGTCTCTATACATTAATAATCTTCATTTTTCATCTATTTGTTTAAAAAAAATAATATTTTAAATGTATGTAAAATATGTGGAAATTATATTTCCATTAATTTGAACTCGATCATATATTAGAACTCAAACCTCAAACATCTATTTGGATAAATATAATAAAATATATAAGTAAAATATTCCTATAATTAAAAAAATAGAAGAACCATAATATCAACTAACATTTGATCAACTCAACATATAACATATAAGTGGACTTGTAGATATTTTTTACTCTTATAAATCATAATTTTATCACTCAAATCTATACAATAGGAATAAAAATATAATTTTTAATACCCATTATAAAATTTATAATTTCTAATATTACATAGAAAATTCATTGTTGTGATCTCATGTATGAAACCTTTCTTCCTAAAATTCATTGTCAGGCAACTAGTTGAAATTTGAGATCTCACATACACATAAACCCATATACACCTTGAAATTAAAAACCCATAATTTTTTATGAACCTCAGATTTTGGAACATGAAATATAAATACAAGGAATCCAATATTTACCATTTACACAATATCATGTAGCATTTATTGTGGACTAATATAATAAATATTAAATAATAGTCTGTTCACTGTAAACTATAATAATATAGAATGTCAATGTTTCTAGAATTATTTTAATTTTGATAACATAATATTTGGGTGTGTTATATGTTAGATTAAAATATTTAATCCAATTTGTATGCCCTTATCCAAATAATATGTTTTTTCACTAACTAATGATAATAAATTAGAAAATTAAAAATGATTTTTTTTTGAAAATTTGATTCCCTCTAAATATTTTTATTATTATATATCAATAACCAAAATATTAATCCCTCTTGTCATATATATAGAATATCTATAATAGATTAAATATTTGTTATGATCTTTGATGTGTTACCATGAGGAGTTGATATCACTTCAAGTATCCAAATATTGATCGTTGTTGAATCTCCAATCTATAATTCAATAGATATGGTGGGAAATTGTGAGTTACATCTTATTCCATAAAATAAGAAAATTATTTTTGTTGTGTTTAATTATAAATGACCCCATATAATGACAAAAATGTGTTGGTTTTAGAATTATGAAACTATAAATATGTCGCATTATAATTTACAAATTAAAATTGAACCAAATTTAATCAAAAATCATTTAAGTTAACATTAAATACAAGAAATTATTATTTAACCAATAAAAAATTAAATTCTATGTCAAATACTTTTTTATTAATTTATCATTTCTATATATCATTTAATATTTTATATAACTAAATAAATTCTATGTTATAAATAATAAAACAAAACTGTTATATAAACATAGAGACTATTTTCTCAGTTTGATCTATGTTCCAGAAAGTAAATATTCCCTTGTTTTCTTAAACAATTAATGTAATAAAATTTAAACATGAAGTAAAAATTTGTTCCCATTAATTACCAATTAATAATTATTTTCGATTAAATTATCATCGAAATGTCATGAATATTAATTTATACAGAAAATAATATTGATTAAATTAAGAAAAATAATTTTTTCAACCTCTGATGAGATTCGATATAGAAAAAAGTGTGAAAAACTATATGTGATTATGCTTTTCGTAGTGATTCAAACTGACATATTAATTTCGTCATCACACAATATAATAGGGTCCCTATAATTAAAGGGAATTTATTTAGATGTGATGAACATCTTATGAAAACTAACTATGTAATATAATCCAATTAAAATTATATATATTATAATCTAATGTGTATATATGTGTCATCATCCGCAAATTATTGATCAATAAATCTTTAGAATATAGAGATGGCCTTCCCCAATATCAAAATTTCCATGTATTTACACCAGAAACATTTATCTGAATCATAGATCCAATGCTATTTTTTTGCATTACAATAAATTATCCAATACATTCTTGATCATTCATTTAATTTTAATCCACTCATAAAGAACCCAAAATAAGCTACATCGCATGGATCATATATGTCAAGGATTTAATTTAAAATCAATATACACAAGTAATGAAATATATTTAAAATAACCTATTGTAAAAGCATAATTACACATGACCGCATATAATAATCTATAATGGTACAATGTACAATGAATTTTTCTTAGTGTACCTATTCCGAAGACCTCTACTTAATATTGATCATCATGTGAAAAATTCATCAAAATAACCACCAATTCTTATGGGCCTCTATCAAATGATAGTTAGTTATAATTTGGGTTCTATTAAAAAAAATATAATTGTAGTAAATTTAGAAGAACCTTAAGAATGTTTTCATTATATTCTGAGGTTCGTATTATAGCAGGGACTTCTATAACCTATCGATGCATCATATATTATGATAAAACAATTACATAAGGGACAATGAAAAGTAAACAATATATAATATAAATAATAAATGAATATATAAAATTAAATACATGTTGTTCAATATTTTAAATTTCATAAATAATATTTCTACGGTATTAACTATGGAAATATACAACTTAACATGAAATAATTTATAAATATCCTAATAGTTATCTATGAAATGAGATTTATGCTACTTATAAGGAATGATTTTATTTAATTTGTTTTTCAAAATTCCCAATATGGAAACACTACTATATGGGAATTTATCAGTATGAGTAAACCCGATCAAGAAATGTACCTTCCAATATATATACTTTGTTTTTCTCTGTGATATGGCATCTTTCAGTGGAACCACAATGATAATGTTATCACATAAAACAATGATATAATATACCTTATAAGGTTGTACAGAATGAAAAAGAAGAAGAAAAATATTAAAACTAAATTTATAAATGTATTAAAAACAAATATATACTAAAACTTTAAAAATAGAGAAATCATCTGCTATATTGATCCTCTCATTATCACCACAAGTAATGATAATATTAAAAAAACATAATATTTTTTTCAAAACTAGTATATTTTTCCCTCTATAAAATCACTCCTTTTATTCTAAAAATTATATGAAATTATTCTCTATATTATTGAATCATAAATTAGTTTAATATTTAATTTTTTATCTTCATGTGTCTGAAGAGTCACGTCTAGAATGATCTATTCCATGTTACATTGGAATAAATCCTCTCTTGGAGGGTTCTTTTTTATATATATTAAATAAACGTTCAATTTATTTACATCAAATAATTTATGGAAACATATATATATATATATATATCATTATCCCCAAAAAACATGAATCTTAGTTATTTATTTTATAAATAAAAATTTATCTAGTGATTCATTTCTATACTCTATGATTGGTATCTATTTTAAATATATCAATCAGAGAAGTATGGTACTCGCACTAAAATTTTACTGACACATGGATTAATTTTATTTCTACTTAAACAAAATTATATTTTATAATCTTTATTATAAATATTCCTTGTTCAAAATGACTACATCAGTCCATAAATATAAATTTTTCTATTTCATACTATATAGGATTTTTTTATTTCATAAACACAATTAGTTCATTCATAATTATATATCTTAATGTACAATTATGAATTTGGTTTAAGTAGCCATATTTTCAAAAATTATACATTAATTATAAGCTTCCATGGATTTTGAAATTTTAATTGGAGAAGGGTTCTTCATAGTCAATTCTTGAACCATTTATAAATCTGCTAACTGTAATTATTGAATTATATGTAATAAATTGTCCATATATGTCAAATGATTTTTCTATACATTAGTATGTCAAAAAAACTTCTATATAGAAAAATATGTGTCATATGGTAATCATTTACTTATTTTATATATTATATTTTTTTGAATCAATCATTTATATAAACCATTTTTGGATGTATTATTAATTAAATTAAAACTAATTTTGATTAACCATAACATAATAATATTTTATAAACGTTATACACATAACAAAAAATATCCAATAAAATAATAAATTATGTAGTAAATATGTTGTGTTAATATTCTACAGATAATATAATTTATCTTATTAAAAAAATATCAATTCTTAAAACATATCTCTAAATCCTTTTTGCATCATCTTTTATTATGAATTTGAAGGATAATGTTTATTAAAAAATTTATATATGGTATCCTAGATACTATAGTAGAAATATAACATGTATTGAATAATATATATGAATTATAGGTTTCCACATTCTTATCCATTACTTAATTGAAATTAATTTTTTATGGTCATTCATAACATATACAATGTAAGAAACTATTAGATCTTTGGTCCCCCATTTTGTATAGAGTTTCTTAGAAGGATAGTGTGTTGGAACCTTTTCCTTTAATCCTATAAATAATATCATAACCATTTCTTGTCATGTTTTTATAATAATGACTATAAATGTGTCTTTGTCCTTATACATATCAATATAGAGAACAATAACTAAAATATCTTGAAGTATTTTATCCACTATAATAATTTAAAAGTAATAAATAATAGTTTATAAAGTATGTGGTATGGATAAATATATTAGGATCATGGGTAAATCTATATGTATCATTAATCTCAGGTTCCTGAATCATTCTACACTCCCAATAATCTTGAGTACATGAGGAATATCTTCGATTCCATATCCCATCATACATATGAATACGTCGTGGCATATATCATTTATCTCATTCATTACTTTCTTCATAAAATGTTCTTGAAGATATATAAATATATATTATCTAGTTACGTGCACATATTTTTTAAACGGTTTCATAAATATTAATGAATACATGTTATATTAAATATCATATGTATCATTAATTTTCCGTCTAAAGAATTTTTACGCACCCATATGGGCCTCTAGTGGTAGCTCATAATGTATAGGGAACATCAGCACATAAGACATACAAATAAAAGTCATTTAAGAAGAATTTATGTTTTAATATAAATTTAATTATAACTGTAAAGACCTATAAATTTCACAGAAATTTTTTTTCTTAAATACCTTTTAATTTTATGAGTACACAATTTCTAAAGGCACCTAAATCTGAGGCCCGATGTGCCCAGAATAAATTTTTGATGTTTGGTTTGGGTTTGTAAAGTAAACGTACGAGTGGGTTTTTCTATATTTTGGACCGGTTCTTGGAATTGAAATCTGAGGACACCAATGAACTCGCAGTGTCGGTATTCGCTTAAGGGGACCTTTACCGTAGTTGTTTTTTACGCGGGTTGAAAGAATTTTTTGGGGATTTCGAATAAATTAAATAAAATTGTTGTACACAATTTTATTTATTTATTTTGGTAGTTATAACCTACAAGAGATTGTTAAGGGTGGACCCACACCCCACATAACCTCCCCTGAGAAAATTTAGTTTGGTGGGGCCCACATGAAGCAAACCCTTCCCCCTCCACTCAAATCCCCATTAATTCCCTACTATTTATTTTTTTTGAAAACTCCTTATTAATAGTGGAACCTCTCCACCTCCCTCTTACCATAAAGTGTGCCAACTCATTTAATTAATGTCTTCATTAATTATTCAGAACCCCTTTGAATCAAAATGAATTGAATGACAATTCTGTTAATAGGAGTGCCTTTTTTATTTCTTTTTGTATTGGAAAATCTTTTCTTGGGGAAGGCTTAGAATTTTTCTAAGAGAGGTGATCCTTCTATGAAAAAAAACACCGTTCTTCAACTAAGAACATCCCCAACGAAGAACGAGAAGTACTTATTTCAATGACACATCTTCCTTGGACTCACCTCGATGTCAAGGAGTCTACTTTAGCTAAAAAAACAACTCTTCCTCCAAAGTTAATGGGATGAAACCGTTCTTCCACGACACCAGACGACGGCGATGCTCATATTCCGCGGCTCGATTATGTGCGACGTCAATTACGAGGTAGGGGTTTTATATAATTTATAAGTGAATAAATTATCCCGTTTGTGATTTTTTCTTTGGATTACCTTCGGAAAATTGTTACCACCTAACGCCGAGGGCGCGGGACGGACGAACATGGCCCAACGACCCTCCGTGAATCCTTGTTCTTTTTTTCGATGGTGACAGTGACGAAAGGGGTGGAGGTGCCCGTAGAAAGTGATGAACTTATGCCGTTCGCGTGGAGAGGAACCGCAGCCCACATCCGCAGGCCGCTAGGATTAAGAAGAACAATTTTTCCCTAGCTGGCCAGGATGGTGGAACCGCGGCGCCCCATGGCACCGCGCTGTAGAGAACTGCGGCCCACGTTTTGTGTGCCTCTTCAGTTGGTGAACCGGCTAGCTCGTCAGCCGGCCAGGTTGGAGGAGTTCGTGGTGCCGCGTGAGGAGGACAATGGAATGCCCATGCGGGACACTCGCGCAAGAGAAGACACACATCTTTAGTTGTCCGGGCAGGAGGGCGGCGGCGTCGGTTCGGGAAGTTGGGGGCCGCACATCCCCACGCGCCGTGGGGCTCGACCAGTTGGTCGAGCCGCAACCAACAGTTGGTCAGCCACGCTAGCCGGGCCATGCCACGCCCTTACACGGGATGGGAAACATGCAATCGGATGAACCATGCCCCACCGGGCTAGGCCACGTATTATCATACCGGGCCGACATCTTAGTCGGGTCGGACCCGCTGAGCCAGGACGGGCTGACTCGCCATCCCACCGGGCATGACTTGTCGGGCATGTTTCGTGTAAATGCGAATAATATCATGACCATGCATCCAATCAAAGCACTGTCTGTGGAAATGGGATTCTCGTGACGAGATTGTACTTTTTCGATACTCTATGTGATTTTTGGAGAACTTTGGAAAATGCCCGGATTTGGAACGAGCGTAAATCCAACAGGGCCCATAGAATGTAAAAGCTAATAACTCTTAGACCGGGTGTCCAATTGACGGGCCGTCTGTTGCATTGGGTTCCTTTTTATGAGATGGAACATCGGGATACATAAACTCTGGACTTCGTGACTATTGATTTATTGACACCTTTCTCGAGGAGCGGTCTCTCCCAGAATCGAGCGTGATGTGTGTCGGAACCCTAGAGCTGGCTGCGACTGCGTCGACTACTGTACTGGAATCCTTCATGGGTTCGATAGCGATGCCTACCGTGTTAGAATCTTTTGTGGGTTTGACGGAGATGTCTATTGTTCTTGTATCTTGTGTGGGTCTGGCAGTTTGACCTCTATACATGTATCATGTGTGGGTCTGACAGAGTAGCTAGTCTTGTATTTTGTGTGGGTTCGACAGCTTAGCTGGTCTTGTATTCGGTGTGGGTCTGACAGCTTAGATGAATTAGTGACTACAAATGATCATATTTGTCGCTATACGAAAGATATATACATGTGTGAGCTGACTCTTGACCATCAATCATCATCATCGATGTGATTGACTTCTTTCCTATGTCTATTAGGTTGTACTTGGGCTCCATAGTTGGAGTCATACTGAGATTGATAACATAGGTATATGTATGGGCATATACCTAAGTAGATTTGGTTGAAACTTTCTGATTTTATCTTTCTTCTGTAGTTTATTGTTCGTGGATTATGGGAGACCTTCGGGGGTCTCAGGGTCCCTACTATGTATCATATACTCACCCTTGCATGGGCTATGCCTGCACTACGTTGGGTTGGATATAGTAGACAAAAAACAATGATCGAGGAGAATACATGTGGAGATGGATGGTACTCGAAGGTAGGACCACTTGGAGAGACATACACGGAGCGGATGGACGGACCTGGGGTGCTGAGGAGGCCATCTGTACCCACCCTTCAGGTGGGATTCCCAGAGGATGACTCAATGGTTGCTGTTTTACATTACTGAAGTTGTACTAGCTTCTCAGTTGTAATGTACATACTGTTGGGCTTTAATTTTGACCCCTTTTCCATTAAGAATTTACATTTGTATACAGTATTCCTTAGTGCTTACTTCAGTTGCGTAATCTATTGTATCTGTTAATTTTCGAAAGACAGTGCCTTCCCTTTTTATCGAGATTTATGCCTTTGGTGCTAGTCACCAACCCCTGGCCTATGGAAGGCAGGCTTTGGGTAGCCACGTCATGGGCCCCTAGGATGGGTTGTGAAAAATTGGTATCATAGGAGTCAGTTATACCACAGAACATAGGACTCTGATCTATCTTACTATGAAAAAAAAATGTTAATATTATTGAATGTGGATTTAAGTCTAAGGAGACCAGTGTTGGTGCGGCGGCCGACATATCCATACACCAGGACCCTGACCTCTGATTTCCGACTCAGTGCACGAAAACACTAATTGGGTGTGTGTGTTTCCTTTGAAAAGTTTTATTTGTGATTACTTTGGGTCAGCTCACCAAGTATACTGTTTTGACCTTGGTGAACCTATTTCTTTTCAAGATGGCCCCATGAAGGATGCCAGCTAGGGTTCCATGTTATGTGTGAGATGGTATCCCACCGAGCGACGAGGCCTCGGTGTAGGGCCCCATCACAGCGGAGGCACCAACAGTACCAGCACCCCCTGAGCCACCGATACTACCAACCCTAGTAGAAGAGAGTGCAGGACACCTGAGTGCGTTTCACGAGTTCCATAGATAGAGGCCACCTAGGTTCCCTGGAGAGATGGACCCACAGGCAGTATAGGATTGGATGGAGGCTATCGTCAGTGATTTCAGATTTGTAGGGACACCAGCCGACCTTATGGTGATCCTTGCTGCGAGTCTCCTGCATGCAGTAGTAGGTAGATGGTGGAGCCTGATTCTCCATGTGCATGATGGGGAATATGTACTATGGATAGAATTAGAGAGTATCTTCCGCTTAGAGTTTGTTCCATCTACCCTTCATGCGTTGCGGATTCAAGAGTTTCTACATCTGCAGAAGGGGAGCATGACAGTAGCTCTGTACTCGGAAAGGTTTACTGACCTCTCACACTACTCCATGGATATGGTATGGGACCCGTTATTCTGGGCCCGGACCTTCGAGCAGGGACTGAGGCACGAGATCAGGGCTTCGACGATTCCACACAGCATCCCGATGCAGGCAGGGGTGTTGGAGCGAGCCCTTCTAGTGGAGAGATTTCTCGTTGAGCAGTCACCAGTGGTGAGACACACCGCAAGGTGACACATAGTATAGTCTTCTGCATCCGGTAGTAGATAGATGTCATAGAGGTCCAAGCGAACCAGGACATCATATGGGCGACCTCAGGATACAGGTATAGTTGTGTGGGGCACAGGAAACAGAGTTAGACTTACGAGGAGCACGCAGTGCTATGCATGCGGTGGGTAGGGCCACATGGCTATTGACTGCCCGACTCACCATGTAGATGAGCAGCAGAAAAGAGAGGGACCACCCAGGAAGAGGCACTGGTTTGACCGTGGTGGTCCACCTGGAGTGGGTGGATGAGGCAGAGGAGTTAGTCGAGCATCGGGTGGTGGATGACATTTCGAGGTACTACCACCACCACTAACATGAGGTCCAACCTGACTACAAGAAGCTGGAAAACAGAGGCGGGATCATCTCCATGAATTCGAGGACTATGAGCATGGCACACATGAGATGATTCTAGGTACTATCTGTGTCTACTCCACCATTCCTGCAAAACATAGAGACACAAGTGCGAGTCATTATTTTATTATCGCTACCCTTGTTTGGAGATCGGAGATTCCTACGGAGCTATTGGCTCGGTCCATACAGCTAGATACTCACACGGAATCTAACTCGGCGATTACGCACTGGTGCCGGCTTTGTGAGCTTACTCTAGGAGGCGAGAGCATATGCTAGGATCTTCTTGTAGTAGTGTCGAGGCCTTATGACGTCATATTGGGTATGGACTAGTTATCAACATTCCATGCTCAGACCGACTGTATTAGGTGCAATGTGCGGTGTGTTCACACGGATGGGACCAGGTTCACCTTCACCGGCTAGAAGGGAGCCTTTGCAGCGCAGTATGGACTTACGCAGAGGAGAGGACAGCCGATCACACATCAATTGGCTAGTCTCATCCTTGGAGCAATGGATGTGCGGAGTCCGAGTTTTCCTATTGTGGAGGATCAATATGTGGATGTTTTTCTTGACGACATTCCAAGACTACCTCCTTGTAGAGAGGTAGACTTCTACATAGACATGTACCCCGGGATGACACCAATATCTACCCCAGCATATCAGATGTCTCCCGTGGAGCTTCATGAGCTGCAGGTATAGCTGGAGGACTTACAGGGGAAGAGATTTATCCGACCTAGTGTTTCACCCTAGGATTCTATGATTTTGTTTGCCAAGAAGGCGGATGGGAGCTTGAGA
Organism: Viscum album; assembly: GCA_963277665.1. Lineage (NCBI taxonomy): Eukaryota > Viridiplantae > Streptophyta > Magnoliopsida > Santalales > Viscaceae > Viscum > Viscum album. Next base: position 512,025,665 of record OY728134.1, read on the forward strand.
TTGTGTGTCGACTACCGTCGCCTGAATCAGGGAACCTAGGGAACAAGTACCCACATCCGAGGATCGACGTCCACTTCTATCAGCTCAAGGTAGAACGATGGTTATCGAAGATAGATCTCAGGTTAGGCTATCACCAGCTAAGTATTCGAGACAAGGATGTGCAGAAGACGGCCTTAAGTTGTCGGTATTCCCACTACATGTTCATGATTATGCCCTTCGGCATATCCAACGCTCCAGAAGTATTCATGAGTCTCATGAAAAGGATTTTCCAGTCTTACCTCGATCGATTTTTCATTTTCTTCATCAATGACAAACTAATTTACTCGACTACTGAGTAGGAGCATGCCTACCACATGTGGGTTGTTCTGGATACAATCTTAGAGCACCATCTTTATGGTACTCTCTCAACGTGCCAGTTCTTGTTTTGAGAGGTTCAATTTCTGGGACACGTCATCTCAGAGGCTGGAGTTGTAGTGGATCCAGTAAAGATCGATGCAGTACTTGCTTGGGATCCACCCAGGAGCGTGACGTAGGTGCGAAGATTCCTGGGTATGGCTGGGTACTATCGGAGATTTGTGCTAGACTTCTCCAGAGTTGTGGCACCGCTTTAGGCCTTGATGAAGAAGTAGAACCGTTCATGTGGTCATATAGATGTCAGTAGAGCTTTCAGGAGCATAGGCAGAGGTTGACCACTGCGCCCATCTTGAGAATACCAGAGGAGGGTGTTGAGTACGTAGTGTACTGCGATGCATCAAGGACCGGACTCGGGCGTGTCCTGATATAGGAGTGTGTGGTGATCACATATGGTATGCGATAGTTGAGACAGAATGAGTATAACTATGCTACCCATGAACTGGAGTTTTCAGCAGTGGTCTTAGCCTTTAAGATGTGGCGGCACTATCAGACGGGCGACCGCATTACAGTCTACTCTGACCACCAGAGTCTTAGGTATATCTTCTCGCAGAAGGACCATAACCTGAGACAGTGATGATGGCTCAAGTTCCTCCAGGACTATGGCATTGAGATAGTCTAGACTCCTGGTAAGGGCAACGTTGTAGCTGATGCTCTCAGCATGAGATCGGGCATTCAACTCCTAGGAGAGGCGACTGAATCGCCAACCGCGTTGCAGATATCCTTTGTGGATATAGATGGATCAGCCTTTATTCAGTCTCTCACAGTCACTCCTCCACTTCATCAGCAAGTCAGGGAGGCACAGCGTGGGGATGTTGACTATGAGACACGACATGCTCAGGTACCAATAGGGCAGGTTCCTGAGGATTTTATGAAGGAGGAGAGCACGTAATCCTCTTCAAGGGACGTACCATGGTACCCGTTCCACTACAGAAGGAGGTGCTGAGGGAGTTCCACACATCCCCTCTAGCGGTACATCCAGGAGTGGTTAAGATGTATCAGGACCTCAGACGACAACGCTAGTGGTCATGTATTAAGAAGGTTATAGTAGAGTTCATTTCACGATACCTCACTTGTCAGCAAGTGAAGTCGGATCAACAGGTACCGACAGGATTGGTACAACCCCTAGAGGTCCCAGAGTGGAAGTGGGACGAGATATCTATGAATTTTTTGATGGGGATTCCATGTACATCCAGAGGACATGACACTATATGGGTGATCGTAGATTGACTCCCCAAGTCAGCCCACTTTCTACTGATTAGAGAGCATGTCTCAGTAGAGAGCTTGGGACGCCTCTACGTTTAGGAGATCATACGACTTCATGGTGTGCCACCGACTATTGTGTCCGATCGAGATGCTTATTTCACTTCCCATCTATGGAAATGGTGGTAGGAGGATTTTGGAATGCAGCTTCGTCTGAGCACCACCTTCCATCCTCAGACGGATGGCCAGACTGAGAGGACCATTCAGAAACTCTAGTACATGTTCTATGCATGTGTTCTTGACATTGGTCGCAACTGGGTGGATCACTAACCCTTGGTGGAGTTTGCGTACAATAACAACTATCACTCCACCATCGCGATGGATCCTTATGAGGCACTGTACAACCGACCATGCAGATCACCTCTGTGCTAGATAGACCCAGGGGAGTTAGCACTAGTAGGGCCAGATATGGTTCACGCTATGACGGAGAAGGTGCAGATCATCCAAGAGCGGATGAAGACTGCACAGAGCAGACAGAAGTCATATGCTAATAGAAGATAGGGACCACTAGAGTTGGAGGATGGTGACCACGTTTTCCTACGAGTCTCACCTCGATGAGGTCTAAGGAGATTTGGTCATGGATGCAAGTTATCTCCGTATTTCATCGAACCTTTACATGTCCACAGTAGGGTAGGCGAGGTGGCATACCGCCTGGCCCTTCCACCTCAGTTGCATTGGGTGCATGACATCTTCCACGTATCTCAGTTGAGGAGATACATGCACAAACTGTCCCACAACATCGACCATGGGGAGCTGGACATCATTGAAGGGGAGACATTGACAGAGGTCCCGGGGGTGATGGAGGATAGACAGGAGAAGGTCCTACGTGGACAATCAATTCCTCTGGTGCACATTCGCTGGCAGCACTGGAACCTCTAGGAAAGCACTTGTGAGTGGGAGGCTCACATGCATGCTCAGTTCCCCCTTTTGTTCCCCTAGTGTATGGTGTAGCTTTACGGGGATGTAAATCCCTTAGGTTTGGGTAATGTTATAACCCGTAAATTTCAAGGAATTTTTTTCTTAAAACCATGGAATTTTATAATTACACAGTTTATGACGAAACCTAAATCTGAGGCCCGGTGTGACCGAAATCAAATTTTAAAGTTTAGTTTGGGTATGTTCTGAAAACTTACGAGTGAGTTTTTCAATATTTTGGACCGGTGCTCAGAATTGAAATCTGAAGACACCGATGAACTCACAGTGCAATTATTTTCTTAAGGGGTCCTTTATCGTAGTTTTGTTTTATGTGGGTTGATTTTTTTTGGGGATTTATAATAAATTAAATAAAACTGTTGTACACCGTTTTTTTGGTAGATATAACCTACAAGAGGAAGTTAATGGTGGGCCCACAACCCACATAACCTCCCTGAGTGGATTAAGTGTGGTGGGGCCCACATAAACCCGAACCCTTCCACCTCCCCTCAACTCCCCATTAATTCCTTACTGTTTATTTTTTTCACAACTTTTCATTAATGGTGGATCCTCTCCACCTCCCCCTACCCATAAATTGTGAAAACTCATTTAATTAATGTCTACATTAATTATTCAGAACTCCATTTAATAAAATTGAATTGCATGACAATTCTATTAATTGGAGAGCCTTTTTTATTTCTTTTTGCGTTTGCAAAACATTTCTTGGGGAAGGCTCTAGAGTTGTAGAAGAGATGTGATCCTTCTTCGACGAAGAACACTGTTCTTCAATGAAGAACATCCTCGACGAAGAACATGAAGGAATTCTTCCAAAAAAACATCTTCCTAAGATGCACCTCAATGTCAAGGAGTCTACGTCACCTACGACAATGACTCTTCCTCCATCATTGATGGGACGAAACCGTTCTTCCGCGACACCAGACTACCACGACGCTCGTCTTCCGCGGCTCGACGACGTGCACCATCAATTTCGAGGTAGGGTTTTGGTATAATTTATAAGTGAATAAATTACCCTGTTTGTGATGTTTTATTTAGATTACCTTCGGAAAATTGTTACCGCCTAACGCGGAGGGCGTGGGAAGAACGAACCCAGCCCGACGACACTCAGTCGATCCTTGTTCTTTTTTTCGATGGGTACAGTGATAGAAGGGGTGGCGGTGACTGGAGAAAGCTATGGCCATATGCCGACCGCATGTAGAGGAACTACGACCTGCATCTATGGGCCACTCGGATGAAGAAGAACCAGCTGGTCATAGCAGGGTGGGCTGGTGGAACTGCGACGCCCCATGGAGCCGCACTAAGGAGAACCGCAACCCGCACTTCGAGGGCCGCTTCGGCGGGAGAACCAGCTAGCTCGTTAGCTGGCCGGGTTGGAGAAGGCTGTGTCGCCGCCTGGTGCCACGTGCGTATGGCATCAGCCTACCCAAGCAGGCCTCTTGCTCTAGAGATACCGGCTGGCTTCGGCCGGCTGGGCTGGAGGGCGGCTTTGCTCGACACTTCCTGTTCGGGAAGTTGGGGGGGGGCTCCCCCTACTCCACATCGCTCGGTTAGTTGGCTGAGCCGTGGCCAATAGCTGGCCGGTTGCGCCATTGTGTTGGTCGGGCTGCCTGCCACGGGCTGGACTATAATGTCCCGGTTCTGGAAGCCTCGCAGAGGCGCCCCGTACCTGATCGATCACATGGACACAAGTGCATTTCCATGAATTCCAGAGGCTACCAACTAGTAGCCAGAGCCTTTTGTGTGATAGTGGGAAAATTATGACCACATTGGCAGAGTACATAGCTGAAGAAAAAAAAAATAGATCACAATAGAAACCGTAACCATCCATACAAGAGTAAACAATAAATATAAGAAGTCTAACAGTAAACAACTGGATCACACACACATATATATAAAATGATGCATGGTACATATGTCTAGGAATGTAGTCAAACAAGTCACAATTTTTAATACAATACTAAACCAAAGTGCAAAAGAAAATAGGTAAACTCCTCAGCATCGCAAGCCATATCTTGGTCCCATGATTTCCAACTCCACAGCAAGTCATGTACATAAAGTAGAAGGGTGCTTGCCCTTATCTATACCTGCAAAAATATAGTCAGTTTGGGCCCAAAAATCATGGCCCAAACAGGGTGCGAGACAAGGCCCTAGTAGGAAAACACCCAAAGATCTATGCCTAAGAGTCAGTGAATACATGGAAAGTAAAATTACAAGAAGCAGTAAATAATAAAGCACACAACAGCTACAATCCAAAGTGTCTAGCATATAAAGTACACAAGTAACATCCAATCAACAAGTAGAACAACAGGAAACTCCCTGGGTAGTTCTTACCGCCTAACCCTTATGGTTCAACCTACAAGTACTCGCAACCCTCTAGAAGGCATACATAGTCTCACCCCTCTAATTCAACTGAATAATAAACTCTTTGAGGAAGCACTCACCGTCAATTCCCCTTATAGTCTTGTATCCTACTAAAGGCTCTATGGAAAAGCACTCAACGTCTCATTTCCCCTATTACCTGCAGAGAGGATCTATAGACTCTCTAAGGAAGAACTCATCATCAATTACCCCTTTGACCTCACATCTAATTAATAAGACACTCTGGAGAATCCCATACATCCATTCTCCCTATAATCCACTACATTATGTTCTCACAGTCCTATTTAAAACAAACATGCATAGCGCGCGTATCGCCCGAAGTAAACTTCAAGAACTACTTGGCTATCATTCCAAGGCACAACATCATAACCGTACAACAGTTCAACTATCCTACAACTAGGCATGGAAACTGGAAAAATTCATAACAAGCCAAACATACATGGAAAAACATCTAGGGAAGAGTAAAAATTTCCCTATTCACAAGCATCAACCTCTACTCAAGAAATCTAGCAAAGTAGGAAAACAACAGGAGAAAAAATAGGAAACACACAATACTCCATTCAAGGGAATTGGTGGAATTGCACAAAATATTCAATGAATTCCTACAGAGAGGCACAAAACACCTACCTCGAATCTAGGATATCAATATACTTGAACCACGATGATTGATTCTCCTTTGAACGTCAAAGATCTGAGAAAACATCCAAAACTCTCAACCCACTATATCATGAGAAAGAGGAAAAATCATGGGAAAGAGATAAAGAAGAAGAGAGAGCTTACTGAGGTGATCCCAACGTAATCGACGACGGCTAAAACATAGAACGAATGGAGGCATGGGGTCTCAGAGATGTTCTGCGGCCATACGGGTTCTCTCAGATGATGAACCTGAAGAAGAAGTGAGTTCTTTCTATCAGGCGCGACCCCGCCCCATTTAATGAAAAAATAATACACGGTGTGTACTTATGGGGTACATGGCGTGTACTTGGAATTTTTGTACTCTACTTTAAGCAGCCTCCACATCGCCCCTACACACCGTGTGTGTATCCTGGACATGCCCAGCACACAGCCTGCATGGATTCAAAATACATGGTGTGTACTCATAATGTCCATGGCTCGTATTTTTAAAATTTCCAAATTTTACCTTGTTTCTCAAAAACGACCAGAAAAGAAAAGACATACCTAAAATGAAGATCCAGGTTCTTAAAATCTTCCACCCTTAAATAAATTTATCCCCAAATTTCCCTAACGAGGCATAGAAGAAGAAACCCCGAACAGCTCCAGCCACTGCGATCGTACATCATACTCCCTCTCCCAAGTCTCGTCCTTTACTCGCATGTGCTGCCATAACACCCTTACTAGAGGAACAGACTACCCACAGAGAACCTTCGTACTACAGTCGATAATAAGGATATGATTATCCTCAAACGATGCACCCCCTTCGAGCTCAACCTCCTCACACTGAAAGAAATGAGAAGAGTCTGAAAAGTAACGTCGGAGCTGAGAGATGTGAAAGATGTCGTGCATGGAACGGTACCTCTGAGGTAACTGAAACCGACAGGAAACCAACCAAACTCTCTCCAATATCTCAAATGGACTGATATACCACGGTGAAAGATAACCCTGTCTTCGAGTCCCCTTTTGTCCCAACCTCGGTGCGACATGCAGAAAAACCTGATCCCCGACCTCGAAATCCAGAGGTCATATCCGCTAATCAGCATAAGATTTCTGTCTAAACTGTGTTGTAGCCATCCTCTTCAGAATCAAAATCTATCTTTTATGAGGTCTCCATAAAAATACAAGGTCCTATTAAAGCTTCCTCTCCTACCTCCAGCCATCATAAAGGTGATCAACATGGCCAACCGTACCAAGCCTCATAATCTTCCATCTGAATAATCGCCTGAAAAATGTTGTTGTATGCAACATCCATAAGAGGTATATGATTCTCCCAAGAACCTCCAAAGTCTAGAATTCAAGCTCAGAGAATATCCTCAAGCACCTGGATCGTGTGCTCGGACAAGCCATCTGTCTGGGGATGGTATGCTATACTCAAAAGTACGTGTGTACCCAAAGCCCTCTGAAGCCCCTGACAGAACTGAGAAGTAAAGAGCACATCTCTGTCTGAAACAATGGAGTGTGGAAATCCATGCAGACATATAATAAATCCGATGTATAGTCTTCCCAGATCATCAACACTGAAGGTCTCTTTGATCGGTAAGAAGTGAGAAATATTCTTCATCCTATCAACGACATCGAAAAACATATCATTCCCTCAAGGCGACCTCAGAAATCTGGTCACGAAGTCCATCGTGACATCATTTCACTTCCTCTCCGTAATGAGTAACTGATGTAGAAGGCATGCTTGTTTCTGATGCTCTGCCTTCACATGTTGACAAGTAGAACACCTCAAGATGAATCCAACAACATCTCTTTTCATACCTGGCCACCAGTTCTGGCGATGAAGATCCTGATACATCTTGGTGACGCCTGGATGAACATCCCAAACTGAGTAATGGAAATCCTGCATTATCTACTCGTGTATGTCTGATGGAACCCATACACATCCCTGGAAATGAAAGATCTCATCCTCGCCCACTTTCCATCCAGGAAGAGGGTGCTCTCCTGACACACACTCCCGTAGGACTATGCCTTCGGAGTCTGATAGATGCCACATCCATACATGATAATTCATTATAGAGGTAACAACTATAGAAGATAGGTAAGTATATCCCTATCTATTGTGCATCTTCAGATGCATCTCAGAGAATAGATCCATAAGCTACCACTCACTCCTAGCTACCTGAACTTCCAGAATCTGAGTTCTCTTGTTCAACGCATCTGTCACTGCGTTGCCCTTTCCCAGCGTATATGAAACCTCAAAATCAAATAACTGAAGATACACGACCCACCTGTGATATTTTAGATTTAGATCATGTTGATTGAAGATGTACATGAGACTCTTATGGTCGGTGAAAACCAAAAAGTGCTCTCCCAGAAGGTAATGTCTCCAATTGCGCAAGGCCTGAATAATAGCTGCCATCTCCAGATCATGTCTTGGGTAGTTCCTCTCATGTGGCCTCAACTGCCGAGACACGTACGGAATGAGTCCATCTCCCTGAATATGCACAACGCCCAGCCCGATACCTGAAGCATCACAACAAACAGTAAAGCTCTTGCCTGGAACTGGTAGGACTATTATTGGTGCTGACATCAACCTTCCCTTCAGCTCCTGAAAGGCTGACTCACAAGAATCTGACCATAAAAACTTCACCCCCTTCTTGGTCAGACCTGTCAAGGGTGCTTCTAGGAATTAAAAGTCTTGAATGAAGTGTCTGTAGTATCCAGCCTGCCCTAGGAAACTCAGTACCTCAAAAATGTTCTTCGGATGCTCCTAGGAAACTACAACTCTCAATTTCTCTGGGTCCACAGAGACTCCTTCCTCTGAGTTGATGTTACCCAATAAGTGAATCTAACCCATCCAAAAGTGGCACATCGAGATTTTAGTTTAAATTCTATGCTCTCTTAGTGTACATAGAATGGTCTCGTGTTTGGTACCATGGTCGTGTCGAGTGTGAGAGTACACAAAGATATCATCCATGAAGACCACGATGAATGAATCCAAGTAAGGATGGAACACTCAGTTCCTCAGTGCCATGAAAACTTATGGCACATTCATGAGACCAAACGGAATAACTGTATACATGTAGAGAGCATACCTGCTCTTGAAGGCTGTTAGTGGTATATGTGATAGTCTAACATGAAAATGATGATAATCGGAACTCAAATCGATCTTCAAGAACACTCGGGCTCCTCTAAGATGATTGAAAAGATCATAAATCCTTGGAAAGGGATATAGGTTTTGACCGTAAACTGGTTCAGTTTTCGATAATCCACACAGAGCCTAAGGCTACCGTCTGCCTTCTTCGCAAACAGGACTTGCGAACCCCAAGGAGAAGTACTGGGTCAGATGAATCCCTTTGCCTGTAACTCCTCCAACTACTTATTGAGCTCCCAAAAATCAAGTGTAGTCATCCTATAGGGGGGAATGTACACTGGTGGTGCTCCTGGAACGATCTCAACAGATAATTCTACCTCAGGCTCCTGTGGAAAGACTAAAAAACCTCTAGAAAGACATCTCTTAAATGATCCACCACTGGAGGAAAGTCCAGATGTGATGTCCCCTGATCATCCAGATAAAGACTAGAAATATATACTGTATCCCTTCCTCTCTAATGATCCTCGATTCCTACTTCAAATTCCTGAACATCCCATTCGCCTCTATGAAGAAAAGATTTAACCTCTAGTGAAATGAAACTCACCATGCCGTGATAACAGTCGACGACTGCCTAGAATGGAACCAACCAGTCCATACTAAGAATGAAATCATAGCTAGTCATCTCTAGGACATAGAGATCTCATAAGAACGATACCCTGCAACCTCAAGAGGTCACTCTCTGCACTGACATACAATAGATGTCCCCATCCCCAAAGGTGTGGCTAGTGTCAAAAACTCGGCAGAAGAAATGATACAGAGCCCAAGGCTCTCCATAATAGAAACAGAGATAATTCCATGCATAGAACCGGAATCGAAAAGAGTTGAAGGTAAAATTGAGGCTACTAAGATCGTACCTCGAACTGTAGAAGGTTTGGGATCCTGCTCGTTATAGGTTTACACCACCGCAAAAGTCTGGCCTGCCCTGTGGCCCTGTGACCCTCTCTGAAAACTCTGAGTTGATCCTCCCTGCTGATGCTGAAGGACTGGTGACTGACCGACATGTCCTTGACCTCCACCTCGACCCGAACGGACGATAGAACTGTAGTTCTCCGACTGGTGAGAAACTGGTGGTCCTTCTCCTGAATGAGGAGTCATGGAAGAACCCCCGTCACTAGCTACTAGTGAAAAAACCTTGCAGAAACGCTGAAGGTGACCCATCTTTCAGCAAGATCGACACTCCACTAGGTCTCTCTAGCACGGTGGCCTCGTGTGCCCTTCCCTTCTTCACTCATGTTTTACAAAACAAGACTACATGAAATGTATAACCTCTACTCGGTGTTTACTTAACTCTATTCCCTTTCCCTAGTATCATTGCATGACTAACCCACACATTCTTCCAAAACTGAGACTACAATGTGTGTTCCTTGTGGACACGGCATGTAGAAGACAAGGTTTCAATGACTCATTTTGTTAGTTACACGGCCGGTTACATGGATGAGACTACACGGCGAGTTCCAAACAAGCACAACGTGTACTTGAATATTTTTCCCGACTCGTGTTGTTGGTGACACAGTCGGGTACATGGATGACCCATACATGGCATGTTCCGAACAAACACAACTTTTATAGGTGGATATAACATTTTCCCATGTTGTTCATGACACAAACAGGTACCTAGAATAAGGCTACAAGGCATGTTCATACAAAACACGACGTGTATTTAACAAGCTTTCCTGACCCGTGTTGTTAGTGACACGACTGGGTACACTGCTCACTTCTACACAGCGTGTACCTACCATACACGGCGTGTTCCTAGAGATTTTCCACAACACGTGTTTCTGCTCACATAGTCAGTGACACAGTTTAGAAACTACATGAAATGTATATATAAATAACACGATGTGTAATCCGGGTTTTCCGGGTAGTAGCTCTGAAACTACACCGAAGCCCAAAAAACACTGAAAAATAAGCATGAAGGTTCTAAATTCCGATCCATTAGGGCCCATACTCCCTATGATTCAAAGCTTGGCATCACCTACATATCATATATAAGATAAACACGTCAATGATCCACCATGTTCCAATTCATGATGGAACATAACACATGATGAACCAAAATTTTGTGTTCATTTAATAAGGTACAACACAAATAACCTCTCTATCAAACTGTAATGATTTTATCAAAGCATCTATCTCAACAGCATGCATAATATACACACAGTCTATCACAACAACATGCAATTGCTAATGCTCCCTAGATGGCATGGAAAGAATGCATGGCATGTGATTTCTAACAAGTGCCTATATAATGCATGAGATGACGTACCCTCATCTCATCGAGTTGCGACAGAAATAGAACGACAATATGAACAAGAATAACAACACAAAATATTTGAATCACTCTATGTGAAATCAGATGAACTGTAACAATGAAAAACCAGAAAACTGTAATAAGCGAGGTAGATTGGATTTTACCTGTACACGGGTTAACTACTTCCAAGCACAGCTTATACCAAGTACCGAATTTTTCCTATCCCTGGCCAAAGGCTCCAAATAGTAAAACAAGTGAAAAGAAACCCCTATGATACCACTTTGTAACATCCCGGTTCTGGATGCCCCCAAGAGGCGCCCCGTACCTGGTTCTTCACATGGACTCAAGCCCATTTCCCCAAACGACAGAGGCTACTAACTAGCAGCGAGGTCCTTTGGTGTAACAGTGGGGAAACTGTGCCCTCATTGGAAAAGTACACAGTGGAAGGAAAACAAAATAGAGATCCATAGAAACTGTAACCATCCATACAAGAGTAAGCGATAAACAGCATAAGACTAACAATAAACAACTAGAGCACACACACACATATATAATATGATGCATGATACACATGTCTAAGAAAGAATCCAAACAAGTCACAATGCTTAGTACAATATTAAACCAAAGTGAAAAATAAAAAAGGTAAACTCCTCAACATCGTAAGACATAGCTTGGTCCCCTACTCTCCAGCTCCACAGCAAGTCATGTACTTGAATTAGAAGGGTGATTTCCCTAATCTATACCTACAACAATATAGTCTGTTTGAGCCCCAAATCAAGGCCCAAACAGGGTGTGAGACAAGGTCCCATTAGGGAACCACCCAATGATTTGTGCCTAATAGTCAGTGAATACATGGCAAGTAAAATTATATGAAGCAGTAAATAGGAAATCACACAGAAGCTACAATCCACAATGTCTATCATATAAATTACACAAGTAATAGCCAATAAACATGTAGAACAACATGTAACTCCTCAAGTAGTTCTCATAGCCTAACCCTTATGGTTCAACCTATAAGTACTAGCAACCTTCTGGGAGGCACACAAAGTCTCACCCCTATGGTTCAACTAAAGAATAGACTCTCTGAAAAAGCAGACACCGTCAATTCCCCCCTATAGTCTCGTATAGTACTAAAGGATCTCTGGGGAAGCACTCATCGTCAATTCCCCCTTTGTTCTCGCATCGAATTAATAAGACAGTTTGGAGAATCCCTTATGTCCATTATCCCTATGATCCACCACACTAGGATCTCACAACCCTATGTAAAACAAACATGCATAGTGCGCGTATCGCCCCATGTAAACCTCAAGAACTACTTGGCTATAATTCTAAGGAACAACAGTATAACTGTAAAACAGTTCCACCATCCTACAACTAGGCATGGAAAATGGAAAAATGACTAAAAGGAAAAACATGAATGGAAAAACATCCAAAGAACAGAAAAAATTACCTTATTCATATGAATTGACCTCTACTCAATCAATCAAGAAGAGCAGGAAAAAAACAAGGGAAAAAATAGGAAACACACAACACCCCGTTCAAGGGAATTGGTGGAATCACAAAAAATATTCAAATACTTCTTAAAGAAAGGAACAAAACACCTACCTCGATGCCAGGAGATCGATATAATTGAACCACGATGATTGATTTTCCTTATAATGTTTAATATCTAAAAAAAACATCCAAAACGATCAACCCAAGATATCTTGAGAAAGAGGAAAAATCATGGAACAAGGCTAAAGGAGAGAGAGATTACCGAGGCGATCCCAACGTAATCGACGACGACTGAAACGGAGAAAAGACTATGTCACGGGGGATCAGAGAAGTTCTGCAGCCAGATGGGTTCTCTCAGATCAGGAACCTGAGAAAAAAGCGTGTTCTGTCCGTCAGGCGCGACCCCAGTCTATTTAATGAAAAACAAAATACACGACGTGTACTTTTGGGGTACACGAAATGTACTAGGCATTTCAGTACACCACTTTAAGCGGGCACCACATCGCCCCTACACACCGTATGTGTATCCTAGACCCAGCTAACACATGGCTTGCGCAACTCCAAAATACACAGCGTGTACTCATAAATTACACAGTGTGTATTTTTAAAATTTCCAAAATATACATTTTTATAAAAAACGACCAGAAAAAAAAAGACATACCAGAAACAATGATCCAGGTTCTTACACAGACCATGCCCCTTGGGGCCAGGCCATGCATTATTGGTCCGGGCCAACCTCTTAGCCGGGTCAGACCCGTTGAGCCAGGATGGGCCGACCCGCCAGCCTGCCGGGCTTGACGAGCCGGGCCTGTTTCGCTTAAATGCGAATAACCACATGACCGTGCGTCCAATCGATGCGTCGTCTACGATACTACAATCCTCTTGACGAGATGGTCCTTTTGTGATACTCTATGTGATTTTTGGAAGACTTTTGAAAATGGACGGGTTTGGAACGAGTGTAATTCCAATCGGGCCCCAGGAACAGAATAGCTAATAAATCTCAGACCGGGCGTCCTATTGACGCGCCGTCTGTTGTGTCGGGTTCCATTTTATTTGACAGAACAATGGGATACATCAACTCTGGACATCGTGACAGTTGATGTATCGACACATATCTCGATGAGAAGACCCTCTCGGAATCAATCATGATATGTGTAGGAACTGTAGAGATGGCTGTGACTGCATCAACTACAATACTAAAATCCTCAATGGGTTCGACAGCGATGACTACCGTACAAGAATCCTCTGTGGGTTTGATGGTGATTTCTAATGATCTTGTATCCTGTGTGGGTCTAGTAGTTTGACCTCTTTACTTGTATCATGTGTGGGTTCGGCAGAGTAGCTGGTCTTTTATCCTATGTGGGTCTGACAGCTTAGCTGGTATTGTATCCTGTGTGGGTCCGACAACTTAGACGAATCAGTGACTACATCTGATCATCTCTTTCGCTATACAAATGATGTATACCTGTGTGAGCTGATTCTAGACTTTCAATCATCATCATCGATGTGATTGACTACTTTCATGTGTGGACTGGGTTGTACTTGGGTCGAGAGTCAGAGTCGTACTGAGATTGATAACTTATGTATGGGCATATATCTATGTGGAGTTGGTTGATACTTCATGATTGTATCTTTCTTTTTTAGTTTATCCTTCATGGATTCTAGGAGACCTTCGGGGGTCTCAGGGTCCCTACTGGGTATCGTATATTCATCCATGCACAGGCTATGCTTGCACTACGTTTTGTTGGATGCAGACGACGGACAACCCTGATAGAGGAGGAGACTTGTGGGGCGGGATGGTACCTAGAGGTAGGACCACTTGGCCAGACGTACACGAAGTGGATGGATGAACCTGGGGTGCTGAGGAGGCCATTTGTACCCATCTTTCAGGTGGGATTCCTGGAGGATGACTTAGCGGTTGTTGTTTTACTTTACTGCTGTTGTACTAGCTTTTCAGTTGTACTGTACTTACTATTGTGCTTTTATTACCGACCCATTTTCCGTTTTAAATTTACTTTTGTATACAGTATTGCTTAGTTCATAATTCAGTTGTGTACTCTATTGTGTCAATTACTTTCCTAAAGGCAATGCCTTCCCTTTTTATCGGGATTTATGCCTTTGGTGCTAGTCATCAGCCCCTGGCCTATGGAAGGCGGGCTTGGGGTAGACAAGACAAGGGCCCTAAGGATAGGCCGTGACAATAACACCTTGGTGTATTTCATGGATTCACATTACATGAATAATTTACATTTATTTACTCACTCCTTTCTAGAAAATAACAGATATTATATTATGGGTTATAACCTTGATTCGAATTTGTTTAATCCATCCAGAAACTTATATTATGGAATACGAAATAAATGGTATTTTCCATGACTTTGTATATAATATCACAATGACCTATTTTTTTAATTCTAAATAAAATTATTTAAAGTCGGTGGTGACATAATTTTTCATTGATGGATTTAATTTTTTTTCAAGAAATATGATTAAGCAGATCGTAATTTTTTTCTATTCTTAAACACACATAAACAATTAAATATTGATTTTAAAAATAATAATAATATGAAATCCATTTTTTATATCCATGATTTTGAATTTTAAATTTTTTAGATTTCACAAATAAAATTAAACATCAATAAGAAAAAACAGTGATACAATCAAAAGTCTTGAAATTGCTCGTGGGTTTGTTGTGTTATGACACTTTCTTCTAAAACTAGGGGAATCAAATCAATAAATCCATCAGGATTTTAGGTGAATCATCCTTTCTTCTATAATTTTCATTTTAAAATCCTTCCTTCACAATGTACCATGAACCGTTTCCTCCTAAATTTATATGTTTTACTATTTTATTTGAATTCAAGTGAAGGGAAAATCCAAAACTATTTATATAAAAATAAAAATTGAAATCCAATATCATAAATCATAAAGGTGTGACAGATCATTCAGACCTGATTAATATTAAAATAAAATGTATTAAAAAAATTGTATTCGTATTAATTAAATTGAATTAAATTAATAACTCCAAACATATGTTAGTCAATTTAACTAATAATCATCCACAACATATAATGAATAAAAATAAAAAATATATAAATATATTTCTAACAATAATATGTAATTAAAATTAATTAAAATTATTCAAATAAAATTACTCAGATATTTATAGTCTTTTATAATTACATATTAAAAGTATAAAATAAAGTATAATTATATATTTATTTTCCCTAAAAATAAATAATAGAATAAAATATCCATTTTTTAATTTTAAAAATATATATTTTTTGAAAATAATTTATTATGTATAAAAACAAATATATATATATATATATATATATGTAATATTATATATATATAGATAATCAAAATAATATAATGAAATCAAGTGATTGGGTGAGCCACAACAAAACCCAAGGAATTGCTTTAGCCATCTTAGTTGATGCCTTGGTATTTCTTTTCAATTACGAATTTCATGTCCCATGGGAACTCCTTAGTTATTGTCCACACCTAATGGTATTGACTAGGGAACTTCCTAATCCCTAAGGTGTGACCCTGGTTGATTCTTAGAAATTTGTGTGTCACTGGTGGCATTTCCCAAGATGTTCATCGATTGATTGACCTTCCAGATATTGGTCATCCTTTTTCACTACTCCTGTTAAATAAATGATATGGACATTCATTTTGAATTCAAGGTTTCAATTTTCTTGTTCATAGTTAATGGGATTAGTTTCGTTGTGATTTCTTCATCTAATAGAAAATCAGGCCTAGAAATTTAGATTTAATATATCTATTTTTCAGATATAACTAAAATAGTAATGTATTTTTGTGCTTTATTGATCCTTAGGTCCAATTATACTATTTTTATAAATTAGAAAAAAATATACATTCATGGAATACAATATAAAAAACAATGATAAAGATAGAGAAAAATAAAATTTTAATGAATCAATTACAAAATAATAATTAAAAAATTAATGTTATTCCTTTTCCCCTATATGTTGTTAGGGTGGTAAGGGGGAAGGTTGGGAAGTCGACTGAGGGGTTGAGTCCCCATACCAGTTTATTTGAATGTTTCTTTATAAGCATGTGTGATTTCATTGGTAACTATAAACAAAATTTTAAACATGACTTCGTGGATACTAATTAAAGGATTCAAGTGCAGTGAAGGTGGGCATAATGGGAGTAAGTTTTTAAAAGTAATTTTAATAAGGATACTCAGATCTAAATAACTGGATATACATGGAACTTTTTGATATAGTATTAATAAATAAATAGTTTCATTAGATAATTTTTCTTTATTGTCATAATTTTTGTCATTTGTGATGTTTCTGAACATGAATCCCTTTAAAAACATTCATACATTCTCCATATTGATTTAGACGATGTCCACGATCCTTCATGAGATAACAAAATGTTTGAAGATCAATATATCATCTCTCTGTCGATCACAGATGAATATCAAGATTATATATCACTATATTTAGAGATTAAAGAGTATATATCACTATTTGTATGGAAATTGAAAAAGATAGATTTATTATTTAACCCAAATGGACAATCTATACTGAATGTCCATTTCAAGGGTTTTAAAAAATTAATGCTACAAATACATTTCTACATTTTTCCCTAATTAAGGATGATCCCCATGTGATCAATAATTATTTATATGATCATAAAATAAATATATGTATTTATAAAATTGTAAATAAATATATCTTTTTAAATTAAGTCTTTATTTAATTTATTATTTATAAAATAAAAAAATATTGAGTTGATATAATGAAAATTATCCCAATAATAAATTAATATAATTATATAATTATATAGAAATAATTAATTAATGTTTTTGGGAAATCTTCCAATATGAAAATATTCAATTATTTGTTAAATAAAACAACTTTTGAATATATATATGTGAAATATAAATCCAACTCTCTTAATTCTCAATCCACAATATCATATGATGGGATTATCCTTGAAATACCATTAAAAGATATAAATTTAAACAAAATGTAATTATTTTCTAAAAAATAATATTTAACTAAATTTGATGATCTTTTGGATACACATATGTTTCATCCCTCAATGTATCCTTCCTAGAGGTAGGTAGTCCAACTAATAGACAAAGAAGAATATATGGAGATACACTAAATCATTATAGAGAAAAAGAAAACTCATTGGAATTTAAAAATTATAACATAAACTAAATATGTTATATAAACCATCATAAATCAAATATCACATCAAAGAAGATCCATACGTTTTCTGTTCTATTATAATTATTGAATTACATAATTTTACATTATAGGAAAAACATTTTTTTGATCAATGTGAAGGTGGATTTTACTCATGCACGTTCATCTCAATAAAAGGTTCAAAATATCATCTTTCATAGTATAAATGGTTAAAAACATTTCTGGATCATTTATGTAATTACATCCACTGATGATTCCATAGATGTAAGTTACTTTCACATGATCATATATTTCATTGTTTTCAACATTCATCTATGCACATGATTAATTATATACATTAAATATTATTTCAATATATGGAACAGTGAACATGGTTAGAGTTAAAAATGTAAATATATACATAATACACTTTATATATTTCAGTGGGGTTGTCAATGATCTCATCCTCATAGAAATTAAAATGTGAAACAATATGCATATACACCCTCAACTACTAATTCATAGATATAACTTTTAACATATTAGAATGATGTTTTTAAACTATAGGATATAACATTAAGAATATTTTTATTACATTCCATAGTTCTCATTATATTGGAACTACTATGAATATTTGATGCTATAAATATTTTATGAACTTGATGGAATAATACATGCATAACGGTAAACAATAAGTGACAAGAATAAATCATTCATCATTCAAATTTGACACTTGTATTTTGGTAATCTAAACTACATAATTTTTTTACTGGGGGTGAAACCCCAATATATTCATGTTTTACCTCAATATTATATATGATCTACTACAAATTTTTTTTGATAATATTTAAAAGTTATATATTTAAACCATGTTGGTATATTATTATTAGAAATACTATAATATTAGAACCTCATTAAAATATCATCTTAAAATTAAAAAATAGTAATGTAGTCATCTGACTATTCCATTCACCATTATAATCAAAATCAATATTCAAATTTCTATATCACTCTTGGTTACAATATAAAATATTAGATATTTACAATAATATACTAACAACAAATTACTTAAATAATAAAACCATTTAATGTCAATAAATTTCTTAAAATATAAAAACATACTACTCTAAAAACATTGATATGCTTTTCCTACAAAGATATATATCTTATTTTTTATATCACTATCAAACATATAAATTTATATAAATGTAGTTAAAATTATGTTTTTTTTATCTTAATAGATGAATATAACCTCAAAATTTTACTAAACTATACAAAAATCAAACTTTGGGTCTTCTCAAAATGTGTATATTTAAAAAAATCACATAAAATATTTTTAAAAAAACATATTTTATTTTATCCTTGTAGTACAAGAAATATATTTATGATGATATATATTGAGAATATGAGATATTTTCAATTATAAATGAGTGAGAAAATTACATAGTTCAATAAATTTCTTATTCTACCACTAATTTAATTGTTTTTCCAGTAATTTAACAACATGTTTTTGAATATTGTTTAGAATTTTCAATGTTTTAAACTATATAATTGTTTCTGTATTATTGACCCATTCATATTTTTTAAAAAATTCATAAAATTTCTATTATCTTATTATAATTATTTAATATGTTATTTTTTTAAATGGTCAAAATTAATAAAAGAAGTCTTAATTTTCATGAATGTTATGAGAAACAAATATTAATTAATTTTATAATTATATAATGAAATAAATAATTAAATCGATGTGAAATTTTAAAAATATGATTCAGAATATCTTATTAAAATTGGAATGTATTTTAAGATCTACTGACAGTGTGACACCCTATTACCTTGCATGCGATATTTACTGAATCATTTTTATTTTCCCTTTTTGGTTGGGTTCATTGTGATATTGTCAGGAATGGAGAGAAATTACTAGGGGAAATGAACTAATGTATGGAGATGTATTGTTTTTGATTAATGTAGTATTGGTTTAAATATAGAAAAATAATTGAGTGTACTCTGCGGGACAAGAAGACCTTATGATTGGGTTTGGAAATATTCTATACAAAAATCAGAAAAAAAAGACCCTACATAACACATTTACATCATGAATGGTTTAAATGAGGTGAATAAATCATAGAGAAGATTCCATGAGTCTCATGTTGGGTGTGAAACTTTTTCTGGCTGTGAAAACATTACATAATGTGGAGATATAGATATTATTTTATCAAAGGATATTCCATTTTCATTTTATTTATGATTTTTTGGATTTCATGTTGTTAAAAAGAAATTAATTCCTCACATCTAGTGGTTTTAAATATTATTTACCACCAGCTCTTTTATTCAATTTGGTCTGCAAGATTTCCAATCAAAACCTATTTATATTTTTTGGATATTTAGGGTCATCTACCTCCTTAAGGATCATTCCATTCATTTTTGAGTCTTATGGTGGTTTCATCTCAAATCCCCAGTATGCAGTATTTATTATACTACATTACCATTGGTCTCGATGAGGATGATGTCTACGTTTGTGATTTAGTTTCATGATATATTGATGTTTTCTGTTGACATTTTTTAGTTTATATTCATTCCATGTATTTTAATGGTTTATTTGTGTTTTTTCAATATGTATTGTATAAAGAGGATAGGTTCCCATCATTATTCAAGTAGTTTTATCTATAAATGTCTTAGTAATTCATGAATTACTATATGTTCATATTTATTCTTTTGGGTTTCTAATTGAAATGGGTTTTATTTGAAGATAAAATAGTTTTTTATAAATAAGTGCATGGATTTTGGAAATGGGTTTTGACAAACATAACACACTGGGATCCTTGAGTGTGTGAGGAAATGAAAATTGGTTTCCCTAGTGTGTATGGTACCACTAGGGGTTACTTTTGTGATATTGAAAGATTATTTAAGGACTCAATATTTGTTATAACAAACATATGGCTAGTTTAGGATTCTTTTTATGTATAGAACATATTCTCATACGCAATATCCCAAAGGGTGTTCATTTTCTTTCATGCCTAGTTTATCGCATAATTGTTTTTTTCATGGATGTATGCTCATATGTTTAGTTAACTTGTTGTTCTTTTATATATGATAGATTCTAGTATTTGCTGAATATGGTGTGATTTTATATAAAATAAAGAAATATTTACAGTAGGTTTTATTTGTGAAAATTATTTATAAACTATATTTTTTTATAATGATAGAACCATTAAATTATTGATATTATAACTTGTTTAGATTCATTGGTGAAAAATTATTTGGCTTTATTCTCACGCCCTAATTTTTTCTTTATACAGTTACAATCCATGAATTGTAGGACTCAATGAATGTTAACAGAATCATGTATCATGAAAGGTTCACATGTCATATATCATGTTTTCAGTGGGATGGATTATTAGTGATGGATGGTAATATGTAAATTTTTTTAGTTTGTTTGGAATTTTTTTTTTATTTTCTTGTGTTCCTTGACATTATATGCTTCATTAATATGTATTTATTTTATCCATATTGTAAATTGATGATTCATTATTTTTATATGAGACTTGTGGTTCTATTCTATATCTCACCTTATGGTGGACTTCCATGGGTGACATGTATAGTAGAAATGTGATATTTTTTTTAAAATTGGTATCGAAGGGAATACCATGCCTATAGTGTTTTTGAAATTACCATAGTGTGGTTTTGTGTTCTGGTAGACTAGAGTTATGACCATCAGAATTCATGTAGTATGTTTCCAAAAGGGGCTCAACAATCTAACTGTCATCTATGAATCATAGTTACCATTTGTAGTCAATTATTATTTCCAAGATTGAGACATTGGGGGGGGGGGTTGATGATATTTGAATGAACGAGATATTTGGTTTTTAAATGTACCTCTTCTTTTCTTAATGTATTTTCCTTGTTCAAATAATTCCTAATTTAATAAATTACAAATTTTTTAATGTGTTGATATAGATAATTGATGTAGGCCCTAAGATTTTGGAATATTCTCATGAATGATTTGTTTTTGTCTTTTGATTGTTATAAAATTCCTCAACGTATTGATCTTCGAAATTTGAGTGAGGAGGTAATGAGACAGGTTTTTTAGGAAAAATCCTATAATGAAACCTTCATTGGTTGAATCTACAATCCTCACAATTTAGACTCTAGGTCATGTAGGTGTGGGAAATCTTGTATGGGTACTGGATCGCAGCTTAGAATTTACAATGTGGTATCTACCTACTATCCATGGTTACAAATATCTCAGGAATCTGAAGAATGTATTCATAGGATTGATAGGATCATCAATATTCCCAATACTCATGAGGACCCTATGAAGGGTTTTTACACATATACTCTAGAACGACTATGAAGGAGATGGTGGGACTCTATTAAGCTATCTAATTTGCATGAGGATCTTATATATACATCTTTTATGAAAATATTCAACTAGTAGTTTTTTCTTGAGATATTTTTTAGGGAATAGACCCATGTGGATTTTACCTTAGAGCTTAGATATCATAAAAATATGCAGTATTCTGCCAATTTTTCTGAGTTGGTTTACTTTCCACCAGATCTATTTGTCAATGATTTCAAGAATACTTTAATGGTAGACATGGGATTGAGGAAGGAAATTATGAAGATGGTCATTCTCATATTAAATTCATCCATTTCTATAGTATTCCATAAAGAATATTTTTCAGAGGATGACATTAATAGAAAATTAGTTTTGAAAAAAGGATTAGATGGTAATGTTATTAACTAGGGCATATCTTTTGGAATGAAATGTAAGTATAATGGTATCTAGTTTTCATTTGAGGTAGTTTCGGGGGCATAATATTAGAAGTTGTTGGTTGTTTTAGATCAACATGGGATTAATGGTTATACCACACATAATTTTATGGAGGCTCCCCAGAAATATCATCATTATGAAAAATTTGGCCATTCAAATAATTGTTTTACAGGATCTTTAATGGAAATAATGTTATATCCATATTTACCATGGGCTAATAGGTTTGTACCAATGTTTCCAAGGATTGTTTATCTTATTCATATGATATGGGTGACATTCATGTGTCTAATAAAACTCAATAATGATATTAGAATGAAAATATTTGTATAGTGGTGAATGAACCAGATTAATTTGAAGTTGTTCAAGGAATTATTAGAGTTATGGATTTTATATAATTTTTTATTGTGATATCTATGGTTGATATAGGTGATAGTCATTATTTTATATCACTAATTCTTGTTGATGTGTTGGGGTATTATTAATATCATATTATTTGTTTTCGCAAATCTTTCCATGCCTTTGTGAAGGAGGTCCAAACCAATTTTCTTGCTCCAAACAAGTCATGTGGAGAAAGTAGACCATGACGTGGAGTGGGACCACTGGTGATCAAAATTGACATCATGAACATGATTATTGTCACATATTAGATGATTATTGTTAAGGCCTATAGTAAATTTTATCAACATTAGGTTCGGTTTTTCCTTCAGATTGGTTTACTCCCATTTTTAAGGGTGAGTTGACTCAAGACCAGAAAGGGTGGGGCCTATTGTTCCATATGATGGGGAATATAATGATAGTTTTTAGAGATGTTTCATAATAATATTGACATATTTTTATGAATTCATCTACATGTGGTGGTTTTTTCATACCATGATCTATTTTTGGATTATTTTTCTATTTTACCACATAAAGAGAGATTGTGTTTTTCATAAATTGGATACCTTGTACTATGCCCATTTCAATTCCATCATACTATATGGAACCAACTGAGTTAGTAGAACATAAGTTCCATCTTACTGATCTTGATTCAAAGAGATATATTTTTCCAAGAATGTCTCTATGGGATTCACTTATCCTATTTTCTGAGATGGAATACAGGACCCTTAGACTTTGTATTAACTATCATATGTAAAATTAGGTAAACTACATGAAAATATAATTATTTATTAAGAATGATGATTTGTTTGGTCAAATTTGAGGGTCCTATTGGTTTTAAAATAATGATTTATGATTAAGATACCACCTTTTTGGTTCCTGATAACAGTATACACTGAATTCAATGTTTAGAATTCAGTGTTGGAATTTCGTGTTATTGGCTATGCCATTCATACTAACAAACACTCTTGTAGTGTATATGTAGTAAAAAAGTCAATTATTTAGTTCATTCATGGAATATTTCATTTTTTACGTTCATGGGAGATATTTTTGTTTACTATAATTTAGAGGAGTATCAGATAGAGCATTTGGATATCATTCATATAACATTGATGGAACACAATAGGTATTATAAGCATTCAAATTAGAGTTTTTTATTTATGAGCTAAATATTTTTTGGAATGTTATATTTCAGTAGGGGATCATATTGGATCCTATAAAGGTATATAAATATATTTCTCTGGAGAAGACAAGATGTTTTTATGAGATCCAACGCATCATGGGTTAAATGTTTGTTGATGTTAGTTTATTCTGGAATTCCCCAAGACTTCTTCTAAGATTATTGTTTAACCAATAAGTTATTAAATTTTTAATTTAATAAAAATTGACAAATTTTGATTATCAGACATAATATTATATTGACTTCAACTATTTTTTTATTCTTCCAGAACTAGGTTGGAGATAAGTTATTTTCTACGATTCATTTGGATCAATTTTTGGGGTGTAACATGACGCTTGTGAGATAGGTGGTAGCCTAAAATTCTCACCAGTTATACCCTCAAGAGATGAAATAAAAAACCCATTATCTTGATTTGGTCATAGTTATGCATGTTATCAAAACAAACAATCATTACCTCTTCAGAGAATGATTTTCAAAATATTATGATAATTAGGGCATGATGTATATTTTCGCTTAGAGGGACCTAAACATGTGAATGATATGTTGGGAGGATGATATACATTATTTTTATTTTAATAATACTTATACTACTATAATCTGAGTGTGGTTACCACTATTCTAATAAGAAAACTACTGACATGTGAAGTATAGGAATCACTGAATGTGTTTTCCTTGATGTGTTTGTTTGAATATTTGATCTTGAGAGTGGAGGAAGATAGTGGGAAGGTATGTCTAGATTCAATAAGGATAAACTCATCTTTTAATGAGTATGTTCTCCATGATTAGATTCATGTACCCGAGTGCTATAGATTTAGTAAAATCTTTTATGGTGTGGAGACCTCAGGTGAGTGGTCACAGTCAACCAATAGTGCATTATTTTTTCAAAATAGGTTATTTGTACCACTATTACTAATGTGTGAGTTAAGGAACAATGGTTAAAAATAATATTAGTCCATATAAGTAGGTAACACCTTAATGTATCATGATTTTATAAATAAGTATTTCTAACTGGGGATGATATGGTCATTTGTTGAGTTTGTAGAGTGGAAACATACTTTTCAGTGAATTTAGGCTGAACACAAGAGACCTACTAATTTTTCACCCATTACCCATTTAGATATGTAAATTAGATAAAATTTACATGGATGGTTTCATTTTTTTTCCATGGACTCTTATTTGGAAGGATTAAACTTGGGTGATAATTGATTAAATCACAAAATTGGTTCAAATAATCCATATCATGTAGGTGAAAATTTAGAATAGATTCGGGTATATAATGTTACTAAGATTATGAGACTTTATGGGGGTGCCGATGATGTTTTTTATAGGGACTCGAGGTTCACATCTAGGTTTAGAAGTTTTTTTTTGGATTTTTTAGGTTCCCAATTGAAATTGGCCATGACATATCATCTGCAACAGGATGGACATACATTGAGAGATGTCCAGTTTCATAAGGATATACTCCGAGAAAGTGTGATTTAATTCAATGGAGATTGGTAAAATCATTTTACTTTAGTAATTTTTTCCTATAAAATTTGTTATCTGGACTTGTTCAAAATAGAACACCTCTAGGATTTATAATGGTGGCCATGTATATCTACCTAGTTCTAGGCTTAGTTTGGAGAGAGTTCTGTAGTTTTGATGAGTCTTGTTCAAGAGGTTGCGAAGTGAGTGAAGTATATATATAATATATTTGTCATGAAACATAGTAGTCATAAATATTATATGAACATTTATCACTAGAAGCTGCAATTTAATACTGGTGATCGGGTCATTTATATATTTTCAGATAACACGGGACGTCCTTTGTTGGGTAAGAAAGGTATGTTTGCACCGAGTATTGTGGTTACCATTGAGATCATTGGATGGATGGGAAAGGGGGATTATCAGTTGAACTTACCTTATATTTTGACTTCTATAAATGATATGTTTCATGTTACCTAGACAAAGTTGTGTCAAAAAGATCATTTCCTTGTCATTGAATGAGAGGATATCAATATTAATACTGACATCATTATGGTTTGGAAATAATTTCACATCATGGTTCACCCAAAGAAGGTTTTGTGTCATTAAATTATTCCTTTTCTCCATGTATAGTGTCAGTACATATTGGGTAACCATGAAAAATGGGAGTATGAATGTTTGATGTGACGGTAGTGAACATATATTTTCATGATTCCAATATTTTTCGGGCTTTATAGGGGCACAAATTATCTATGGTGGTGTGATTGTGACACCCCATTACATTTCTTCAGGTATTGTTTGACTCATGTTTTTCTTTAATTTTATGTTATGTTGTATTTTCTACTTCTCAGTAATGGGAAACCATTTTTGGGAAAAATGTAATTGAGTTTAGGGTTGTATTTTTTTATTGATTAATTTAGTCTAGGTATAAATATGTTAATGGATTTAGAGCTTTCCCATCAATAATAAAGATATTTATGTTTTGGTTCAATTGTTATATATTTATAAGTCAGTTGAGAATTACCTACTAGAAATATTAATATCATGAATAGGTTACATTATGTGAATCTATTGTATGTTAGATGTCATGAGTCTTGTGTTGGGTGTGAAAATTTTACAGGTCATGAAACCGTTACATGATGTGATAAATCTACTGATATTTAATTTAATTCAAGAAGACATAATTTTCTATATATTTATAATTCATAGGATTTTACACCCTGAAAGTGATTCATGGATTGAATTATTGGGGTTTGGTTGTTTTAAATATTCTTAATGAGTAAATATTTTTTTCATTATTTGTGTAGGATTTATTATGAAAACCTATCGTGATTTTGGGGAATTTTTATTCACCTCCTTCATTTTGTATGACTCTGTTCCGCGTTCGACTTCTATGAAGGTTGCGTCACATATTCCTAGAAAGAAGGATTACTACATCATTTTTTTGGTATAAGTGGTAGTGTGCACATTTTTTTCAATATATAGTCATGATCATTTTTTTACTGATAATTTGTTGTTTTCTTTCTCAACATGTCTTTTCATAGCCAATCCATGGGTTTTCAATCACTCTTTTCAAAGGCAGATAGGTTTCCATAATTCTTGAGGTAGGTGTATCAATGAAAGTATTTCTAACACATGAATTTCTATATGACAATGTTGATAATTTTTTTTAATTTATTGTATTTTTTTTCATTGAGGTAAAAAGGGGTTTTTAAATGTGTGCATGGATTTTGGAAATGCTTTTAGACAAACTAAGAACAGAAGAAATCATGGGAGCATATAGAAATGGATATAGGTTTCCAAGTATGTGGGGAACCACTAGGGGTTAATGTTGTGATATAGATAGACTTTGGTAGGACTTGGTATTAGTTGAAGCCAACATATTACCAGTTTCAACTTCATTTATGTCTAGTAAATATTCCAATATTCTAGATCCCAAATGGTGTGATTTGACATTTATACTTGGTTAATTTAAGGGATATATTCTCACATTTATAGTTTTCAAATTTTTAATTTATACCTTCTATATTCTTATATTTTTGTGAATATGCTAATAATTTATAAAAAACAATGAATTGTTTAAAGAAGTTTTTATTTTTGGGAATTCCTTCTTAACTATATTTTCCTCTAAGGATAGAAATTTGAAATTCTTCATATTTAAAATTGTATAGATTATTTGGTGAAATATTACTATCCACTATGTTGACAAAATAAATTTTTCATTGGGTGATTCTAGGAATTGTTTTGGAGTAGTAAAGGAAATGGAAGGAAATCCTGTATCATTTCATGTTCTCTTTTTATAAGTCTCTTTAATAGTGGGGTAGATTGGTGGTAAAATATGGTGACATGGAGACTTGTTTTTGGGTATTAATTATATTTCGTGTTTGGATGGTGTGGATTGAAATTTCATGTCTCAAGGATATGTATTACTTTATTACTCATTTACATTTTATTTTTCTTTAGTTTTACATGAGAATTTTGGTTCTGTATTCTTTCACACAATGTGCCAGCCGACCATCAGTGACATTTATAGTGGACCTAAGATGGTTCATTAAAAACATTTTTAAAATTATAAAAATAGATTACATGATATTGGATTGTCACAAATTATTTAAATAATGATACTAAATTAATTTTCTAAATATATTAATAAACTATACATTGAACAAAAATATGACTTATAAATATTTATCACATTAAAATTTTGATATTAAAATTTTTCTAATTTATTATAAATGTGTATAAAATTTTTCAACATGATTCAAAGATCATATGTTTTTTAATGTTATTCAAACAAAAATCCTAGGATCAATTTTTATATTTATTAACAAATATGGAATCAATATAATTTATTGTTTTCATGAAATAATAATATGAATAATTTTATGGGTAAAACTCATTTTTAGTTCAAAAAATTCATTAAATTGTTAAAATATTACAAGTGATCCATGATTTTAATATAAATGTAGGAAAATTAATGTCAATTAATTTTTGTCCTTTGTAGATATACCATTTGAAATTATAAATGTTGACATTGTGGTGATGAATTTGGAAAAGATATCAGAAAACATTTACTTAATTTTTTTCTATGATTTCAAAGGTTGTAGGGATAGTTATTATATAATATAATTCAATAGATTCAATGAAGATTTTATGATTTATAAAACTTAGACATATATCTAATAAAGGATCATTGAATCAAGAGTATTATAAGTATTCTCACATTCTTATAATTTTATCTATTCTATTTTTTAAGGGTTTTATTTTTTCCAACAAACACAAGGTGACTATAGGAATGTCAATGTTTAAATACATAGATATCCTCAAATTGAACTACTATGATTTTATTTAAATATCTATATCTCAAGGAGGAACGTGATAACATATATAATTTTTTGGTGACTATAATAAAATATATATTTTCTACATAGTCAATAGAATGTTAGTATGTTATCAAACCCATCAAAACATTCAAATCATGGAAGGAACTTAAATTTGGAATGACAAAAAAATTGGGGATTGAAAATTATTATGACTATATATGTGATATGTTTTTTTCTTTTTATTAATATCAAGTATTATAAAATAATTTATAGTTCTTTATGATCTTCAGTTGTTTTTATTATAGGATGATATGAATAAAATGGTGTCGGACTTGGAATTTTGTGATATTAATGTTTCTAGAAGTAAGTAATAAATTATAATAAAATATAGTGAATGAAACATATGTTTTGATCAATCATTATCATTTCACAGAAATATACATGAAAATAGTAAATGGGGTTCATATTTGTAAACTCAATGTTTATATTTTCATTCATAAATTTAAAAGTATTGTATATGAACTATATAGTGCCATGTAATGATCAAAGATGGATTAGAGATCCTAGAAAAGTATTGTCATATGATATATTAATGTATTGAAGAGGTATATTTTACTAGATCTCAATTTTTTAAAACAATCACAAATCTGGAATTCATTATTGATTGAAAAAGGTGTAATTAATATTGTTCGATACATATATAATGAGATTTCAAACACTCATACAATAAAGTATAATGATAAAATAAAAGGGGAAATTATGTCTTATTAAAATTACAGAATCACAATGATCAATAAAATGTGATTCTAGAACATGATTTTAAATAATGAGAGTATATAACCAAAATTGAGCATATATTAAGCCACTATAATAAATTATACATACTTCTTGTTGACAGATGATTTAGGCCGATCAACCTTTTTACAGGGAAAAAATATTCTATATTTATCCTCTTAGATGATTGTAATGTTGTAGGAAATTACATCCTTATATAATAAAATGATATTAGATCACATTTTTTTACCTTAGGGTAGGATTATATTTGTAATAAATTAAAAAAATGTTAAAATAGTCTTGATAGAATTATATAAAACAATATTTCTGGTAAAATGTAATACTTTGAAGGAAGGAATTGTTTAAATTAAATATTTTTTTCTTATTTTAATAATATGAATAATGAGGTTCTAATAAAAATGTATGTAATATATTGTTCACATTTAGAGTTATATAATGTCAATAAAACATTTCCACATGATGATCTTTATAATGAAATCTACATGCCCCGACAATAAGTTTATTTCTTAAAAAGTAAATGAGGACTATGTTTTTAGGTTGAAAAATATATTTGTATTGTCATTAGTAGGATCCTAAAAGATTGTAAATGATATTTTATTCTAATATCATGGGTATCTAATAATAATGGCTTTATACAACTCCATTTATCGGTATAAAAGTTTTTAATAGAAAATAATTTTTTTAATATTTTGATACATGTGGATCATATATATGTTTTAGACCTGGATAATGAGAAAATGAAAAATATATTGTTTTAATCGGATATGTAGTTTTATATAAAGGGAGCAGGAGTAAAAAAAATAATGATTTTATAAATATATTTAGAAAAGAATATTTTGAATATGAGACTACATCAAATGCATGAAATTTTGAAATTATTTAAATGAGTTGATATGAATGCCTATAAACCAATATCTACCCATTAACATTAATTTCTAGATATCCTCTCTAATGATTCATAATAGTTTCTATAAAGGATTATGGTTTCATAAGTTCCATATATATCAATAGTATAGTGTTTTAATATTCTTCCATTTTTTAATAAACAATAAATTTTACCTGTAGTGGGAGTAGTTTGTTAATATGTAGATAATAAAGGATGCTATCATAGTAATATAGTAAACAGAATCTTGTGGTACATTATAAAGTCCATAAATATAATATTACATAACAAAAGATAAAAATATACCACTCAATGCCATTTTTATTTTTATTTTATTAGATATTAACCAAAGTAATACAATTATTAATTTTTTTTTCATTTATTTAAGAAGAATTAATGTGGGATTAAAAACATTTATTAGTTATAGACCTATATATTTTCTAGCAAAAACACATGAAAAATAACCAAAATTGTTATGATATAATTTCTATGATCAGGTTAACAGAGTTTCTTAAGCACATGTGAAATATAAATATATTATTAATTGATAGTCAATGTACCTTAAATAATAAAAATAATTTACCTTGTTCATTTAATGATAAAAAAAATTGGAGACCTATATCAATTTAATAAATAATTGGTTTAAAAATTTTGTGTTGATATGTATAAAAGTCATAGTAAGCTAAACCTGATCTAATTCATGTGTAATTTGATTTTACTTGATTTGATTAAGTTATATAGATCCATATGTAGCTTTATAGAAACATAAGTATATTTGTTGGAAGTATATGGCCTATATGTGTATATATTTTTGGGTTCCCAAAAGAATATATATATTGAAGATATATCTATAGGAACCTCAATTTCAACATTATATTTAATAAACGTATTTGAATTTCCTACCCTATTATCTTGAGTGAATATGATTTTACTAGGATGGGAAGAAATAATTCCACTGATGGAAATCAATTAAGGACTGATCCACTTCTAAAAAAATATTATCCCCTAATATAAATCCAAATATACAAATTTTCCCCCCTTTATCTTTACTGCAATGGGTATTTTTAGGTAATATTTTCAATATATTCAAGATATATATATTTTTTTTTGTTTTTTACAGTTTAAAACATCTCACACTACTATACCCAAATTTATATATATTTAATTCATTAGTTTGAGTCTATGTATGATGTTATGAGAATTATGAGCATGAAAATGTAATAGAAGAAGGTGTTGATGTGAATATTGTCAAAATTGGTGTTGTATTTATTTACAAAATTAATAAAAGGAAATAAATGAAAATTCAAGGTATATAAATGCTTTCGTGGGAGTTGAACATCACTAATTCTCAATCAAATATAGTGGTTTTCATATTTGATATGTTGTTTTGGTCTATACAGTTAGCCGGATTTGTGTTTTATATGATGTTCGTTGGTATAAAATTTCTATTTGTAGTGATGTTTTGAGAGAAAATATGTATATTTTTATGATTCACCATTCATTTATTGATGATTAATTCTAGATGAAATGTAAATGATGATAAATAATTATAGATAACATTACATTGTGACCAATAACATTCTCATAACTTCGAACCATTGTTCTAATGGCCATATAAAATAATTTTTTCATATATCAACCAAATAACATAATTTCATTGGAAACGAGACATATATTGGAATATATAAAGGTTGTTTTGGAATATTTATACCCTAGTGGACTTCCAATGGTTCTTAATAGTGTTATAATAACTTTTTTTAGTAAACATGGATTTTATTTATTCGATGATGTGGAATCATGGATGCCACATGGGACTATATGTAAGAAAACCCAATGTATCAATATAATATATAAAGTTATATAAGGTTAAAAAAATTATATTACTTATATTAGAATGAGTGTTTCTAGAATTAATTTCTTGAAGCCAAATTATCAATTTAAATTCTAAAAATCACAGAGGTAGATGGAGTTTGACTACTGGGTAATGGTCATTATGAATTTATATAGACTTATAAAAGCTTTTTACAGTATAAGTCATTGGTGAAGCAGTAATATAAGTATAAATGAGAAAGAAGAATAAAATTCTACACTAGTTTGTGTTTTTAATGAATGAAAACTATAAAAATATTTTTCATTTTGGAAGTAGATGGTTTCACATAAAATCAATGTAATGAAGAAATACATCATGGAATGATAAATTTGTGACACAATAATAATAAAAATTAATAATGAGAGATCCATATCATATTAAAAATAATGGAAATAATGTAAAAAGTTTAATTCAAGAAGTAATTTCTATCATCATGTGTTTGGTGTTCAATATTATTTTTTCTTGTATTACATGTTTACAGATATTCCATTCTCATTGTATCCATAATATTAATTCTTATTGATCATGTGGTATTATAATTTTAGATCATTAAAAGTATAAATCCATTCATTTTTAATTATAAGTTTTTTACATTGGGTTTCCCCTTCTAGATTACTTCTATTTTATAAAAAGGAAGTACATTGAGGTGACCAATTACTCAAAAAATTAATAGAAATTTATTTCAATGTAATTATAAAAATAGAAACGGGAATATTTGTCACATATTCAACCCATATTTGTTTAATCACACATTTCATGGGAAATAAAATCTGATATAATATTATGTATAGGTTTTCCTCTTTAGCTAAAAGTTTTGGAAGTTTTCTTTCATAAAATGTATTTATAAACATTGGAAACAGAAAATGCAATAACCATTAGAATCATGGTAATTAATAAATTTTATTTTGGTGATACATTTTTTAAATTTTTTACTATTATTTTAAAAACATTCTTCTTCTTTCTATTAATATATGAATAATTTATTTAATAGTGATAAAGATTATGTGAATTATCAGAATATATTTCATATTTATATAGAGAAAGTGTGTACATAACTTATCTCAGTTAGTTTTGATGTGTTGGATATTTTCAAATGTGGATATTAACTAATTATAGATGATTTGGAGATAATTTCCTAATATAAATTTTATTTGGAAGTGATTAGAATGAATTTTTATGCACTCTAAAATACATTTTCCCCTATGGCACCATGAAATAAGTTCACCAATGGTAGATTTGACTAGATGATAAATATATATTACAATGAATTGAAATTGAATGAGTTCATAGAAGAAAATAAATTAAAAATATGATAATGTTTTTAATTTCATCTTCATAAATATAATATCATACATCACACGAATTTTTTAAATTTTACTTTTTTATCTAGGATGAAGAGAAAATTGAAATTTGTGTATATTCCTCTAATTAAATCTCATGTAAGACGTCCCCAAATTATAAATGAGGTGATTTTTATATAGAGAAAGTGTGTACTTAACTTATCTCAGTTAGTTTTGATGTGTTGGATATTTTCAAATGTGGATATTAACTAATTATAGATTATTTGGAGATAATTTACTAATATAAATTTTTTTTGGATGTGATTAGAATGAATTTTTATGCACTCTAAAATACATTTTCCCCTATGGTGCCATGAAATAAGTTCACCAATGGTAGATTTGACTAGATGATAAATATATATTACAATGAATTAAAATTGAATGAGTTCATAGAAGAAAATAAATAAAAATTATGATAATGTTTTTAATTTCATCTTCATAAATATAATATCATTCATCACAAGAATTGTTTAAATTTTACTTTTTTATCTAGGATAAAGAGAAAAATGAAATTTGTGTATATTCCTCTGATTAAATCTCATGTAAGACGTCCCCAAATTATAAATGAGGAAATTTTTATGAAACAAATCTAGAATAATAGTTCATATATTAGAAAATAGATGAATTATTTATCTAAATTTTAGTATATTTAATTGAGGGGTTTGAGATATTTAATCTTCAAGATATAGTGGTGATATGACAATAGTTTCAATAATGAATGACTTGATGTCATGTAGTAAATAAAAAATAAAAGTTAGTTCAATGACATAGTTATGAAGAGATCAAGAGATTAATATCAAATTGAATTCTTAATAATGAAATAATAAAATAATTTTTTTTCATTATGGTCATCATTTTATAGAAAAATAATGAGACTGTGAAAAATATAACTATTGTATTATATTTTTAAGGATATATTCTTAAATAAGAAATTAATGATTATCTTATATTTTGTGCAAGTTAGTTTCATTCTGTCTAAAAATAAAAATACATTTAAAGATCCGAATATTAATTTTTTTTCAATGGATAAATATCTTGATTCTATCAAAGTGATGTTGATAATAAATAAATATTATATAGATAAATTCTCATATGATTTGTCAAATTCCAATAGTATCGAACGGTAATGATAGAAGAAATTGATGTGTTTTGTTAATAAAAAAAGAAATGGTTATTTTAAAATAAAAAAACATTTTAGACAATATGAAAAGATTATATTGTAATTTTTAATTTAAAGTAAAAATTCAAAAAAATTAAAAATAAGTGTAAAAAAATTGAAAAAATAATACAAATTAATAATTTAATTTCGTAAAAGATTTAATTTGAATAAGAATATGAAATATATTTTCAAGATAAGGAGTTATAATATTTTATATTATATGTTAGACTATTTTTAGAGTACAAAAACCTTTTTGATAATTAAATTGTAATTATGAAATATTTAAAAATATTAAACATCAAAAGTATTATTTTAGTGTATAAAATTGTATTTTAGTGAGAAAATTACCTATATTTCCATTTTTTGTTATTTATATTCTATGATCATATGATTAGATGTTAATGATTTATAATAGGTACATTTCAGCCCATAATTGTTGATATAATTAATGAAATTGTGAGGATAAATCCCATATAAATAACAAACAATGTTACTTAAGAATGGTGTGTCATGCTAAAGAATCATTATCATGGATTGAAAAATGTGTGCGGAAGATATGAAATATAAATCATGTTTTTGATAAATATGTTATTATATTAACAAATAATCTTTACCAATATATTCCATAATGATTCATAAATAAATATAAGATACATTTTTTAGGATAGAGTTTCCCCACAGGATGGACATAAAAGTGGATGTGAATTGGTTGGTGCTTATTGACACGAATATTTATGTATAAAAATATATAAAAATATATAATTATTAACATGTGGCCACAATTAGATATTATAAATTAAATATAGTGGAGTAAAATGTTAAAGAATGTTATATAATTTTACTGAAAAATTATTACTGTTCTAAACAAGAAGAAAAAGTGAAGTAAAACATAAAAAAATGGATTCTTGAATATGTTAACTATATAAATTTTGGAAGAAGAAATGTTTTTTGTAATATTAAATTAATTAAAAATTATTTCATTGTTAATAAAATTAGTCATTAGTCAATGTGGGATATTCTCAACATTCCTTAACAGTTTTAGAAGAAAATTCATCCC
The DNA here is from genome assembly GCA_963277665.1 of Viscum album. Classification (NCBI taxonomy): domain Eukaryota; kingdom Viridiplantae; phylum Streptophyta; class Magnoliopsida; order Santalales; family Viscaceae; genus Viscum; species Viscum album. The sequence goes on from OY728134.1 coordinate 512,061,556, forward strand.
TCTATATTCAAGGGCTAAGGTAGAAATTCTAATCCCCAATATACATTTTAAAGGATTATTATTGTAAATTATATATAATCTCATCATATTTGATTATTTTTTTAAATTAATGATTTTAACTCCAAATTATGGTTGAAATATATTTTTTGGGAGGAAATAAAAAATGTGGAAAAATGTGACTCCAAATTTTTTATTATAGATTATAAACTATTCTGATGTATTTATAGAAGAATGTATCCATTAATGGATGGGGAATATATATAATCTATTTTTTTATGAATCATGAAAAAAATTTATAACAAAAATAATTACTTTTTTTCCATTTCAATTTTATTCAGAAATTATTGTATTTGTTGATCATTATTAATTATAACATTGATTAAACTAAAATAGTATTGGAATTTTCTAATTAGTGTTTTATTAATAATAAAATAAATATGATACTGGGAATATTCATTAAAATGTTTTTCTCACATGGATTTATGAATTTTTAAAAAAAAACTCAAAATTGGGAGATTTTTGAGAACATGAATGAAGAATAGATTAATATGAGTATAGATATCGAGTTTATGATGATTTTGATATAATGATGGTCTCCATTGGTGTTTTATTAAATTTTAATATAAATTTAAGGATAATAAATTAAATTTAATATATGTTATAGATTATTAGTGTGATGAAATATAGAATTAAAAAATATATAATTTCAAAGAAGTTTTGTTAATGTACGGAGAAAATTGAATTAATGTTCATTATGATGTTTGATGTAGGAATAATTATTTATTAGAGTAATATTTTAGTCTAGAAGAATTTTATATTAAAATTTCATTATGATTCTAATTTATGGTTGTAAATCTCAGAATAAAAAAAGAGAGTGAAATTAATCCAGTGAGACCATCAAGATTCTAGTGGAAGTAAATCATAAATCAGTACATTTCTCTTCCAAGATAATTCCAGATTAAATATATATTTTTTTATTATGTATTGCATAGAAATGTCTTTATGGTTCTTAGTGGGTTATATAGAATTTTTGGGAGAAAAAAAATTCATTTTTATATTTTTTTATATAACCTGATGGGGTCTATATTGGGAAACCCATGTCAACCCCAATATCACTATATCATATGTAACGTGGTTTGATTTCTAAAATGTGATAAAAGAAACATATATGAATGGTAGATTATATAAGTTGATTATAAATTTTGATTGATATAATATTTTTACTATAAAATTCTATTTCACAGAAAATGTTTCTAATATTTGATTGAATGATAATTTAAATAAAATTTCAAAAATAATTTTGTTATAAATAGAGAGAGAATAAAATTGAAGAATATATGAGAAATTTGGAGAAGAGAAAACTCCTATCTAGGGTTTTTAAGATATTTTATCACAAAATTTTACAGGGGAAGAATATTTGATTTCTAAAATGAGATAAAAAACATTCTCTCAAAATAAATTCATATGTATATTGACTAATTTAATGTTTTTCAACATAATAAGAATATAAATATTTAAGATATATAAAAATTAATCATCAATCTTGAAATAAGAACCCGATTTTGTATTTTATTAATTTCAATTTCACATCACTTCATCATGCTGAATTATTCATAACAAAATACACTCATACCATTACAGGAAGAAAACAAGTTCTTCCTCAAAATTAACGTAAGATATCATTTGAAAAAATAGTCAACTAAACATTAAAAATTAAAAATAAACTAAAAACACTATTATATATGATATAATAGAGTCCATCTTCTTTAAGAACAACTTTAATAGTCAAATCAATATATTATAACATCTTGAATTTTTTTTGGAAGTATTAAACCCTTAATAACTATTTTAAGTATCTTCTTCCTTCATATCCAATGTATCATTCTTATTAATTGATGTTATATAATATCATATTATGATACAATACTTCTATAATTGATTGTTTAATTTTGAACTCCCAATGAAGTAACCTGCTTCATATAATAATAAATACACATAAAATATTATACTATAGATCAATATAATCATTGAAAAACCCTATATATTTGTTAATGGGGTGTGTGTGACCAGTATAGATGATCATATTTTTTATTAACCACCACTTATCAATAGAAACAATAATTTAAAAATATCTTATCAATGTATACATGAACAAATTTAGAAACATTTGAAACTCTAATAAAGTTAATGAATAAAAATAAAACTAGTATTTCTGTAATAATAATTGTAGTATTTTAACAATGAAAATATAGTGTAGATAATTTTTCATTTACCAAAAAATTATTTTCCATAAAAATTCTTATACTGAGCACCATATCTCTGGGTTTCAAGTAATATTCTTTCCAAGATCCTATTACATTTCAACTCTAATGACCTTTTGTGGTCTTTAACATTTCTAAAAAAATTCATTAGAGATTAATCCATAGAATTCAATATATAGAAACATTTCAGATATTTTCAACAAAAAATAACTCATACTCTGTTAAATATACACACTCTTTAGTGATTCATTAATATTCCATCTAAATAAACATTCATTTACTTTAAAATTTATTCCATCGGATTTTGTATAAAACCATTAAATACACTTCTGAATCAATCCAAAAAAATATAATTTTTAGCAAAACGATAAAACCTATTAAATTACCATCTAATATGAGCATAGTTATCGAAGAACATTATAATTAATAATTAAAAGTATTATGTATATCCCAAAAACTAACAATAACTTTATATGATACTTTTACTCACAATGTAATTTTTTGTCATCAAAATATTCCATGTGTGTGTGATAAAATAGTGTCTATCATATGCCCCTAAAAATCATATGAATAGCTCAAATCCTAAAACAGCACTTACATGCACACATTGGATTCAAAACATACGTAGTTTAAAAAGTCTTCATTAATACATCCCTTGTTAAATATAAAATAAATAATATTTGTGGGGAAAAATATATTCATTAAAATTTTATTGATGTCATGCATCTTTATAAAACCCCAATTTAAAAGGAGGGAGAATATGTGAAACCGTACCATAAATAAGATACAGATGATTTTAAACACCCTGCATCATCCTCAACCTGTGAAATGATTCTTTTAAAAATAGTGGTAATGGTATCACCAATATTCTCCATGGTAGGATAAACCTCAACCAAAATTGTACATTACTCAACAATTTCCTTTACAAATTGAAACATTCTATACCTGGGATTTTATCTGGAATGTGGAATTATAATTTCCGACATAGTTCTCTCACATTTATTTTCTCATTCAACTAAAATTTATATCCTCACTTACAAAGTTATTTCAACAATATAATTTCTCATCCACATAAATTATGTTTTGTGTTGAGATAATGATACACACCTCACTTATTCTATAATTAAATTAATAAAACTTTCTTATTTGACCGAAAATTAAAAAAAATCCATCTCAAAAAGAAAACTTCACAATTGAAAGACTCCATATCATATATAATTCTTTACAGTTTAACATAAATAAATCAATATTTGGAAAATTTAACATCTATATAATATGGCAGCCAATCAAGTTTATTTTACGAACCGTGAAATATTATTTTCAGTATTTTAGTGAGATTCCATTGGGGGTCATTGATAGTGATAACAAAATGAGAATGATAAAATAATAAATATCCCAGATGTAGTGAAACATAGTATACATCTAATATGTTTTGAATCTCTATTTTATTTTATTTCATGTTATTACTATATTTTAAAGTTTTACATCGTACGTAAATTTGAGTAGAAAAAAAAGTTTCCCAAATATTTTGACATTTTTCAAATGATAAAGTGTTTAAAATTGTTTTTAATGAAAAATGTGATTTTCCATTCTAAAATTTATAGACAAATGAAAATTTTCCTCTCTCAAAGAATAAAATCCTCAAATAACTCCATTATATGATTTGAAAAAATCTTTAAACAACCTTATTTTTTGAAAAAAAATTATAGTATAATAATTATAGATTTTTTTAATTCGTGATACCTTATTAATTTCTTTGATGTAGTGGTTTTTTCAACTCTTACATTATTTAATTTGAATTATTTTAATGAATTATCCCTCTTGGAATAAAATTCACTTGGGTGTTATCTTAACCCACATATATCCTTCATTAACATAAATTTCTATCAATCAATATTTCCGAGAAAATATTATTTTTCCATAAATTTTGTATAAATAATCTTGAGATTTTATATTTATAAATTTTATATTCACATACATTTTAAAATAAATGAGTTTTCATTGAGTAGTGATAATTTGATCTAAAATCAAGCATTATATACATACAACTTGGGAAAAATTCACATTAATTTCAGTCCCTTAAACCTGAAAATAAACATTGAAAATGTGATTTGGTTTATAAATAAATATTTAACAATTAATATTTAATTTATTATAGGAAATCAATATTTTTAAAAAAAATTATTTCTATTTTTATTAGGAAATAACTCCCAAGAGCTATTATATTGATTATCATCCAACATTTCAATAATGAAATCCAAAAATTATTTATGCTTTAATCACATTTCATGGATTGAAATGAGAGATTAATGTAGTATTAGATGTTTTCCTTGGTACCGTATTATTTTATACCATTTATGAATGATCACAAATGATATTATATAGATCTATTGGTATAACGATCCTTTGATGAAAATAATTTGGTTGTTCTAAAAAACTAAAAATGGTTAGGTTATTTACTTCATCACGTACATCACAATATTTAACATATTTTTAGAATATCTATGTTATTAGCTTACAAATATTTTTTATTCCCTATCACATATTTAATTTTTCATTTATTTTCAAAAAAAATAAATGAATGATTTAACACCACTAAATCAAATAAAATATTTTTTTATATTATTTATATATGATATCCCTTTCTATTTGTTAGATGAACAAGGTAAAGTCCATCAACACCACTTTTCCCATCCCTTCAAATGTTTATATCCTAAAACTTAATGATACATGATATTTAAAATAACCCAAAATACTAAATTATATATTTATTCATATAGTGTATTTTGAAGGATATAATTATTAATTTGGTGGTATAAATGCTTCTTCTTATTTTGAAATATTATCCCAACCGCTTTCCATCAAAATAAAAAAGATATGTTGTACTCCATGAAATTTGTTTGATAAATCTCTACCATGTGTCCAATATTATTTAAAGGCAAAACATTATGTTAGATTTATAGAGAACTATAATCATTTTTAATACATTAGTTCTTCAAATAATATTAGAAATTAATTCATGTATATTTATCAATATCGGCAGTTCTCATTTTCTATAAGAATATACATCTATGTTTTAAATCCTATCCTGATATATATATATATTAAAATATTTTTGTATAATATTAATATATAAAATTCAGGTAAAATCATTAATAAATTAGAAAAATTAATTTTTACTTGTTTTTTATTTCTTCCTTATATTCTCATAAATATGTAAATGATTAAGATCTAACGATTGAGTTGTTCTAATTCACACTATATTGTGTGATGATTTCTAAAATTTTCAATTTAAGAGTAAAAAAATTCAAACCCTCTATCTCTTTATAATATATGAAACATAAATATTCCCCACTATTTTGATGTTTCTCTTAATATTTTTTTCAATTTTTCCCTTCCTTTGATTCCATAATTCATTTTCTTCTTTAATGATCAATTAATATGAATTTTAATAACCACCCTTATAAATCATGTCACATCATAGTCACTTAACAATTCCTATAAAAATAATATCCATCAACCAATTACATATAAACGAATCCCTTCAAAAAATATAATTATTCCTCTTTTCACAATGTTGAGAGAAAATAAGAAAATTATTCTCTAACACATTTTTATAAAGTGTGTTATTTTATTTTTAATGTCTCGCTAAATTTTCATGAAGCCAAAAATATTGATTTTTGGTTTCCCCATAATTCAAATTTTTTTCAAACATTATTTATACATTTCATAATATTGTATATTATTCATATCTAAACTTGTATAAGATTATCTCCCCATATATAGAATCCATAAATGTTTCTATTTAAACATTTTCAATGTAAATATCATAAAATGATCTTCAAAATTTTTTTATATCACATTGAAAAAATTTATGTTCTATTAGTCACAGTCAAATTAATTGGAAATATGTTAAGTGAATTATAGTTTTCATGAGCCAGTATGTTACACCTAATAAAATGTTCATTCAATATCTATGATATATTTTTTTCATTATATAATTTGGTTTTATCTTATCTATTTTCATGCATTGAGTCCCCCTCAAATCCCACCATTAATATATTCTTAGTTCATATAAATACTTATATTATTTCACAGTTATATTCTCTCATTATATTGAGTATTTAGTAAAATAAAAGGTGAAAATGTACCAAAAAGGGGATTAAGAGGGTTTAAATTTACAAAGACTAAGTGATTCTATATGAAAATTATTGTTACAATCTGGAAGAAGGTATATGATTATATAATGTAGTTGGAGAGACACATTTGGATTACCAATAGAATCCATGAGGTCATCTTCATTTTTTTCATTACACCATGTGTTTTGTATCATGACATTATGTTCAAACAAAAACTTTTATTCTCATATTTTGAAGGAAAAATAATTTCAATTGGAAAAAATACAAGAAGGAGGATGAATTGTAGTTTTAACACATAATTTATAATTGACATGTCAATGTTCATGATTATACATATATGAATTCCACTGAACATATCCCTTTCTCCAATGATGAGAGTGTTCCTCACACTATAAAAGGAACTAAATTCCAAAATCATAAATCCCCAAGAGTTATAAATGATACCTTATTTAGACATGATGTTGTAGTCACATGTTTTTGTTCATCACAATCCACCTAGTGACCCTATACATATATTTATACCTCATAATGGTCTTCTGCTTTGGAAAAATTGGGCTTATGAAGAATTCTTCCCATACATCCACAGACAAAGAAAACCTACTCAGGCTATTGGATTCCATAACATTATATATCCTAAAATGGATTATAATTTATAATTATATATATATAAAAAATAATAATATTATGTATTAGGGTTGAAATTAAAACCCCATGTTTGGAACCATTATATAAATAGAAAATACAAATATTCAATAGCTACAACTAAATATTCCAACATGAAATGAAAACTAGATATACTCTCGATAAAAACCATGGGATTCTGAGATATACCAAGAAGTATCAATTTAAGGTTCATACAATAATGATGTGTAAAATATATATTGATAATCTAAATTTATTCAAAATCATGTCATATTGAATGCCTTAGTCAGAGTAGACACTCTCCATCTTTGAAGATATTCATCTCTTATGGTCAGATACTTATGATATCATAAATAATGGGTAAAACATATCCATATTTTAAAAAATAAGATAGTTTAACCAAATGTCATTGTGGAAACTATAATATATGTATCAAATTAAATGGAACTCTATCCTGCTAACGAAATTTTTAGATCAATCCAATGGGTGATTTTGAAAAAATAATTATTCTATATATATAATAAATGGAATCAAAAAATAGAAATAAATGATTAAAATAACTTCCATTTATATCATAAAATTGGTCAATAGATCCATAAATCATATTTTTTAATGAGAGGGAATGATTAAGATAAAAATTTACAATCAATATCTAAAAAAAGTAGTATAATCCATTTTTAAATTGTAGAAAAAGATGCATCAAGATTTTAAGTTATATAGTGCACCATAACCCATTTTTTAATAAAACATATTGTATTTCATACCTTATAACATCATTACGTTATCTTTCAAATAAAATATATGTTTTTATATTGAAATTTAAAACATATAATAAACATTTAACTGTCATATCATGTGTATTTCACAACTTCCTCCATGGTGAAACATGACGCATAAACCAAATATCTTATCTAATCCTCTTAAATTTCAACATCTAATATTTTCATTAGAAACACCCATGAAAAAATTAAAATCAAATAAACCAAGATCCTACAATATTTAAACAATTTTGGAATGATTCAAACCATTTTGATGGAACTAATTTATTTTAAATTTGAAAATGTCATATACTTTTCCAAACCCACCATGACTCATTTGAAAAGTTATTTTTTCCCTTCTAATGTATATTAGGAAAAAACAATAGGTTTTGTGTGAAATTGATCTAAAAAACACTAGATAAGGGAATATGAAAAAAATACTAAATGAAAATATTTTTTAAGTATGAACAGTGACCACACATTTCTTTCACACATTTTACAAGATTTCCAAAGGGAACTTATTGATAACCCATAAAGTGGTAGGAACTCACCAAATACTAACTTGATGTCCCACCCAGTACTGATCTCTCCAGTGACATTATTATTCTACATCCTCTTATAAACGTTGAACTCTTAAGATCATGATGTTTAATTTTATATATTATTATAAAATAAAAAGTTTATATTTAATGTTATATAAATTATAAAAAAATTACTCCCCAAATGTCATCGATGAGTAGTTAATTTATGAATATCATCTCAATGTAGAACCTCCAACATCTGTAACGCTCCGACCCCATTTGCCCAGAGTCAGTGCATTATTGCGTAACATTGGCATGAACACAAAAGATCAAGTCTCTAAAGAACGTTTAGTTTAGTAGCCTTGGAAACACTAGGTATATTCTTAAATGTTACATTACATTATAAAGTGGAAAACTACAATAACAAAGTCTCCATAGTCCACACTCATATCCTCTTCTGACAATCCCTGCAGGTCATTCATAAAATACTTATTCACATCCTGGAAAATATTAAAACATTAAAAGGGGTGAGCTCAGATGCTCAGTAAGGATAACAATATATCAGAAGCTTTCATAAATAAACATTAATATTTAAGGGAATGTATAACTAAAACAAAAGCCTTTTAAACATGAACTTTAGAATAATATGGAAAAAGTAAAATGAAATAATTCCATTTACATAATCACATGGATATTCTAATAGTCGAATAATCACATGAAATATCAATAACCACTTTCATAATGATGGAATTCATAATTCCAGACTATCATAACCACGTAGCCAAGGCCTCGTGCCAACACCGCAAATAAGATTTTGTCAAGGCCTCATGCCATGACACTAGTTTGTCTCATGAGACCAACCGATGCAATTTTTTTAGAAGATAATTACGTTTAAAATTGCTTAAATATACTCTAGTGTTTTTCTGAAAACATTATGCAAGCTTTTGAAATCAAAATAACTAATTCTGAGACTACTCGACTAATTACAGGCCATGATGGGTCCACGCCCAATCCCTTCCTGTTTACCACACTCGAGAGTCAGGTTTTCTGAAAACATTTTTAAGCTTGCGTTAAATACGTATACATTTGCACTGGATTTTCATATATTTGGAAGAAATTTCCCTTTTTGCAAATCATTTAAAAATCACAGAATTATAAATTAAAACCTTTTAAATAAAAGTAAAAGTCAAATGGTTTTATACACCATATAAAAGAATGTTGTGTATAAAACAAAATATGCCTCAATGAAAAGAGATTCAGACAAAGTCCTTTAAAAATATAATTTTTTAAATAAAATAGATATATTATGTTTATTCACTATAAGTACACATAAATAAAGTACAAATACAAGATAGGACATAGTAATATCATTACATAATTTGAAAGTAAGAGATTAACCCAATGAATAGAAATTGGGTTAAGAATTTCCCTTACCTTGCGTCCTGTCTTGACTCGACCGTTCTTTAACCTCCTGAATAATAAAATAGAGTTAATTTATAATTAATTAAGAACTTTTTCAAGTTTTTTATTCCTTTTATATCACTTATTACCATGTTATGAACATTATGTAATTATTTAAGTTAATAACGGTCGTTTTGTCGATCTTTGGTACTTGAGTCAAAAATAAACTTCTTATAATTACAAGTTGTTCATGTGGTGAAATATCCCTTATATCCATAATTATATTCATGATGTATATATCATGTAAATAATATATATCATGTATATACTTTCATTTATAATATTACATAACATTTAGAGGTAAGAAATGAAATGCACCGTTCATTGAGACGGTAAGCCGTACGTACGCATGAACGCTACTTTCATTTCCATTTCATATTTAATGGAATGAATATATAATTATATAAAGGTATAATATAATTCCAGTGTAATATAATGTGTAATACCATTTACTCCATCCTTTATACATCCCACATATGGCATTAACGATTCAAATCACTTTGAGGGGGTGATAGTCCGCACTTCCTAAAATGAAATTATCGCGTTTACCCATAATGGAAATCATAAAGTATGCCATAAACGAGAAATAAAGAAGCATAATGAAAACATAAACATAATATATATATATCCTATATGAAAATAGTGTCATCAAAATGGCCACCATTAGAGGTGTTAAAAGAATATTGAACAATCATCGTTTTGTGAGGCAATATTTCGCCACCCACAGAAACACTATGTTCATTAACCATTAGACGAAGGTGTGTGTAATTTTAAACCGAATCCATATCATAAAAACATCCTAGTATATTTTAGATACTGGTTTTGTTACAAAATAATGGAATAAAAAGAGATTAAGGGGTTGTAGAAGAAAAATAAAACAAAACAACATTAGAGAAGACATTTCCTTAAAATCGGGTAACTCTTTTTGATTTGAGACAAAGGATTCCTTGGGAAGACTTTTGCCCAAATTGAGGCTTCTATGATTATGGGAGGGAAGTTTAGAGAGTATTTGGGTAGAGGTTGGACGATCCAAAAGGCTTTGATGGTGTTCGTAGGTGGTAGTGGTGGGGGGCTTTTATAAGTGGAGAGGAGGGGCAATCTTGGAAATATTGAAATGTTACATTATTATGAAATGCTTTTCGTTTTCTAGAGGTCCCAAACTTATATAATTAGAGGATAAGGTTATAAGGGTTCTAAATATTTTCATCCAATAGGCTTTGGACAAGTGTAATGCTTAGATTTTACATTATCCTTCCATTTTATTAAAATCGTTAATTAATGAGGTAATCACTGCATCATCATGGTATCATAAATAATTTAATTTATTTAATGTCTAAAAATTATAAAGAAATATCATTATGTAGGAAATAATTTTATATTTCTAATTAATATTTATAGTCAAAAATATTACTTGTATAACCCCATTTAAAAATAGTTTTAGTAAAACACCTCTTGTTTGGGACCTTTTTATTTTAACATTAAATAAAAAGTTATTCATGTCATTTTCCTTCCAAAGTGGCTCGATGGGGTCCCCAAGTTGACCCATGGATTTTCATGGTCGTCCATGACACATCCAATAGTGGTAGGACAAGTTTAAAGGCCATTAAATATTTTTATAATACTATTTTTACCTTAAATTTCACTAATTACCTTTAATCGCGATTAATTAAACTTAAAAGTTACTACTCACCAAAAAATTATTTTAATCCCATTGAACCAAATTTTACTTCCTAATGTCAACCATGTATGTCGGATTTTTGAAAATAAAATCACAGAAGTGGTAATGTTTCATTTAAATGAAAAATCAGTTTTTTAACTACAACTTAGTGGTTTCACTATTCATAAAAAATTGATGTTTTTCAGAACAATGCCAAAATTTCACCATAAGCTATAATTGATATTCCGAATTAAAAAATGATTTCTATTTTAAAAAATTCCAAACATATATGTTGCATTAATTAATTTTATAATAAATTCCCGATGTCACAACAAATATCGTGTTTTTAAGAAACAATATATATCAAAAGATTGTTAATTGTTTATGTCTATTTTCAAAGTGAAATTAATTCTAATGAACACAATTTGATAAAATGGTAAAAATATATTCTAATTATACTTTAAAACCACTCAATAGTATAATTTATCACTATAAATTATTTTGAATAAAAAAGTTGTTTGAGTTATTTTTCACTATTCATAAAAAATAGAAGTTCTCAGAAAATTACAAAAAATTCATCTTAGGATAATTTCAATATTACGAATACAAAAATGAAGTCCATATTGAAATATAATATTTCCATAATTTTTAAAAGTGGTTATTACTATTCATAATGGCTATTTTGATTAGTCGCGGTGTGTTAGAACTTGAACTTGCGTACAATGCAAGCTATTGCATTATTAAAAGAGAAGCGTATCGTGGAAGATCGGGGTGTTAAATTCTCCCCTCCTTCAACAAATTGCGTCCTCACAATTTGAAAGTTTTCTATGAATATAAAAGGTTGAAAATAGAAAATACCTTTGTAGAAAACCCACATCAGAAATAGGGTTAATAAAAATATAACTTTAAAAGATAGAAAGATAAGTACAAAGGTCACCCAAGATATCCCATACTTGGATTCTATGAAAATATGGATATGGAAGAAAAACAAACCATCAAGGTTTGATGAAGAGTTGTAGAAAACAGGATTAGGAGAATGTTAACCATAAGAAAATCACAAACCTGTGATTGGTTAAATGGTCATTGAATCCCCAGTTGGAAAATTTAACCTGCAATGTTTTTGTTTTAAGTTACCTTTTATAAAGTTGAGGAATTTATTTAGGAGATTTACTAAGAACGTAAGAGAATATATATACTTGTCATGTAGACTTTCATTATTTAATAAATATTTACCAGAATCCCATCTTTCAATCCAAATGGTAACAGAACTCAAAAATATTCTATTTACCCTAATTGTATAAGGTTATAAATATTACCACATACCATTTAGATTAGGAAAAATATTTTTTAATAACCAAGGAAATCATGTAGGATAGTGGTAGGTAATAATGTCCTGTCGCACTATGGTTGTGGGTTCGATTCCTGCAGCATTGTCCGATGCGACGGGTTATGCCCCACCATGCAGGTTGTCCTTTTCCTAAAACTACAGTATTATAATATTCCAAAAATAATATTCAGAAATTTTTTTAACCATAAACAATACTATTGAAAGTTCAACTTAATCCATCCCATCCTTTTTAGCTATCCAAAATACCTATGTCTAGACTTTCTCTAAAAGGTCTCCTAATTCCAAAATAAATTTATCAGATTCCCCAAACAAAGTAATGTTTCTCTTATTGTCACATACTAAAAATATGATTACCTTCATCATATTAAAATCTTAATGAAAAAAACAAGTACTGCAGTACAATCCTTATATATATCACATTATCCTTATAACCAGAATATAGTCCTTGAGTCCAAAAGCACCAATACATTAATTATTCCAATTATTTTGTTGTAATAGCATAACATTGTCCATGATCCCTTTTCCTTTTCTGAGGTATGTTTTCCTGACGCTTAGGACATTCATTTGCATAATGCCCCATTTCCCTACAATTGTAGCATTAAACATTGATATCCTCTTTATTTCCCTTACAATCATGAGCCCAGTGACCTTTTTCTCCACATTTGTAACATACTACCATTCCCTTTAGGCAAGTACCATGGTGATTCTTCCCACAATTATCGCATAATGGAAAATCCTTTGTTCCCATTTTCCCTTTATCTATCTCTTGTTCCACTCTTATCTTTTTCTCTTGGTTTAATTTTTTGTCATAAGAGTTAGTGAATTCCTTTTCTGTCTTGATAGAACACGTGACTATATCATCGTAAGTTAAGAAATATTGTGATACTAATGCTCGACGACGAAACAGTTTTAACCCATCAAAGAAACTATCGATCTTACTTCTTGGGTTACGTATATAATCTGTAGCATGCCTCACTAACCTTGTAAATATGGCCTCATACTTTTCGACATTCTCATCCTCCTTTGGTCTCAGACTCAAAAATTGTCTTTCCATATCTTCTCGGTGGTCATGAGGATAGTATTTTTCTATGAAAAGATCTTTGAACCCTCTCCATTCCATATTTGATAAATCTTCATCTTCCTTTGTGTTTTGAATTAGTGACAACCATTGATCGGCATCTCCAGTGAGGCGGTAGACTGCCATGACAGCCTTCTCCCTTTCGCTACTCCCCAAGGCATGGAATATTTTTGCTAAGTAGTTTATCCATTGCTCAGCTACTAATGGATTTGTACCCCCATTAAATGTTGGTGGTTGTTGCCTCATGAAGCGGTCTAACATTGATCTTCCACATTGCTGATCAGGGTGCTCCATACGAGTAAGGTTATTATTCATAACCTGAGTAAGTTATCCCAGTATGGTAATAAGTTGATCAGCACCAGTTGTATCTCCAGATCCACACTAATTATCTTGAGTAGGAGGAAAATACCTACACGGAGTGCGTGCATTGATACGGTTTCCATTACTTCCACTAGGCTCCCTTTATAAACAATGGCATAAACTAGATTAGTTTATGAATCAAAATACCTAATTCCATACTTGTAAAGTACTTAACATAAATTGAACTAATTATGGATATAAACCATAAAAATGTTTTCTTTGAAGAAGTATATACTCATAACCCTTCATAGTGGTTTGTAAAGAAAATGAGAATTATCCTAAGCATATCCCCTGGGAGTGTCGTAACCAAGAGTGCAGCAAGGCCCGTTATCGTGGACCAGTTCCCGTTTGAGTCTAGCTGAAAGCGGTGTTTTCAGGTTTTACCCCTAGGTACATCTGTGCCAGAGCCGCCTCTACTTGCTCGTATCTAGACAAGGATGTATTGCTCAGAAAACTCACAAAATCTCTACAACAACAAAATTCTAGGAAGTTCTTCTATACAAATCCTCAAAGTCTATCTTTGGGCTATGTGCTCTAAACAGAGTTTATCTATATCTAGTTCCAAGGTTAGTACTAAACTGTCTCTGATACCAACTGTAACGCCCTGACCCCAGTTGCCCAGAGTCGGTGCATTATTGCGTAACATTGGCATGATCAAAAAAGATCAAATCTCGAAAGACCAATTAGTTTAGTAGCCTTGGAAACACAAGATACATTCATAAATGTTACATTACATCATAAAGTGAAAAACTACAATAACAAAGTCTCCATAGTCCACACTCAAATCCTCTTCTGACAATCACTGCAGGTCATTCATAAAATAATTCTTCACATCCTAGAAAATATTAAAACATTGAAAGAGGTGAGCTCAGTTGCTCAGTAAGGATAACAATATAGCAGAATCTTTAATAAATAAACATTAACATTTAAGTCAATGTATAACTAAAACAAAATCCTTTTAAACATGAACTTTAGAATAATATGGCAAATGTAAAATGAAATAATGACATTTACTTACTCACATGGATATTCTACTAGTCGAATAATCACATGAAATATCAATAACCACTTTCATAATGATGGAATGCATAATTCCAGACTATCATAACCACGTAGCCAAGGCCTCGTGCCAAGACCCCAAATAAGATTTGGTCAAGGCCTCGTGACATGACACTAGTTTGTCTAATAATACCTACCGATGCAATTTTGTTAGAAGATACATACGTTTAAAATTGCTTAAATATACTCCAGTGTTTTTTTGAAAACTTTATGCAAGCTTTTAAAAACAAAATAACTAATTTTGAGACTGCTCGACTAATTACAGGGCATGATGGGTCCACGCCCAATCCCTTCATGTCTACCACACTCGAGAGTCAGGTTTTCTGAAAACATTTTTAATCATGCGTTAAATACGTATACATTTGCACTGGATTTTCATATATTTGAGAGAAATATCCCTTTTTTGAAATCATTTAAAATCACATAATTATAAATTAAAACCTTTAGAATAAACGTAAAAGTCAAAGGGTTTTATACACTGTATAAAAGAAAGTTGTGTATAAAACAAAATATGCCTCAATGAAAGGAGATTGAGACAAAGTCCTTTACAAATATAATTTTTTAAATAAAATAGATCTATTATGTGTATTCAATATAAGTACACATAAATAAATTACAAATACAAGATAGGACATAGTAATATCATGACATAATTTGAAAGTAAGAGATTAACCCAAAGAATAGAAATTGGGTTAAGAAGTTCCCTTACCTTGCGTCCTATCTTGACTCGACCGTTCTTTAAACTCCTAAATAATAAACTCGAGTTAATTTATAATTAATTAAGAACATTTTTTAAGTTTTTTATTCCTTTTATATCACTTATTACCATGTTATGAACATTATGTAATTATTTATGTTAATAATGGACGTTTTGTCTATCTTTGGTACTTGAATCAAAAATAAACTTCTTATAATTACAAGTTGTTCATGTGGTAAAATAACCTTTATATACATAATTATATTCATGATGTATATATCATATAAATCATATATATCCAATATATACATTCATATATAATATTACATAACATTTGGAGGTAAGAAATGAAATGCACCGTTCATGGAGATGGTAAGCCGTACGTACGCATGAAGGCTACTTTTATATCCATTTCATATTTAATGGAATGAAGTTATACTTATATAAAGGTATAATATAATTCCAGTATAATATAATGTATAATACCATTTACTCCATCATTTATACATCCCACATATGGCATTAACGATTCAAATCACTTTGAGGGGGCGGTAGTCCGCACTTCCTAAAATGAAATTATCGCGTTTACCCAAAATGGAAATCATAAAGTATTTCATAAATGAGAAATATAGAAGAATAAAAAAAACATAAACATAATATATATATAATCTATGAAAATAGTTTCATCAAAATGGCCACCATTAGAGGTGTTAAAAGAATATTGAACAATCATCGTTTCGTGAGGCAGTATTTCGCCACCCACAGAAACAGTATGTTCTTTAACCTTTAGACGATGGTGTGTGTAAGTGTAAACCAAATACTTTTCATAACAACATCATAGTATATTTTAGATACTGGTGTTGTTACAAAAGAAAGGAATAAAAAGAGTTTAAGGGGTTAGAGAAGAAAAATAAAACAAAACAGCATTAGAGAAGACATTACCTTAAAATCGGGTAACTCTTTTTTATTTAAGCCAAACGCTTCCTTGGGAAGACATCTGCCCAAAGTGAGGCTTCTAAGAGTAAGGGAGGGAAGTTGAGAGTGTATTTGGGCAGAGGTCGGCCGAGCCAAAAGGCTTTGATGGTGTGAGTAAGGTGGTAGTGGTGGGGGCCTTTTATAAGTGGAGAGGAGGGGCACTCTTGGAATGATTGAAATGTTACACTATTATGAAATTCTTTTTCAGATTCTAAAGGTCCCACACTAATATAATTAGATGCTAAGGTGATAAGGGTTCGAAATATTCTCATCCAATATGCTTTGGACAGGTGTAATTGTTATATTTTACATTATCCTTCCATTTTATTAAATTTGTTAATTAATGAGGTAATCACTGCATCATCATGGTATCATAAATAATTTAAATTATTTAATGTCTAAAAATTATAAAAAAATATAATTATGTAGGAAATCTTTTTATATTTATAATGAATATTTATAGTAAAAAATATGACTTGTATATCCCAATTTAATGTTGTTTTAGTAAAACAACTCTTGTTTGTGACCTTTTTATTTTAACATTAAATAAAAAGTTATTCATGTCATTTTCCTACCAAAATGGCTCCATGGAGTCCCCAAGTTGACCCATGGATTGTCGTGGTCGGTCATGACACATCCAATAGTTGTAGGATAAGTGTAAATGTTATTCCATGTTTTTATAACACTATTTTTACCTTAAATATCACTAATTACCTTTAATCGCGATTAATTAAACTTAAAAGTTACTATTCACAAAAATTTATTTTAATCCCATTGAACCACATTTTACTTCCTAATGACAACCATGTATGTCAGATTTTTTAAAATCAAATCACAGAAGTGGTAATGTTTCATTTAAACGAAAAATCAATTTTTAACTACCACTTAGTGGTTTCACTATTCATCAAAAATTGAAGTTTTTCAGAACAATGCCAAAATTTCACCCTAAGCTATAATTGATATTCCAAATTCAAAAATGATTTCTATTTTAAAAAATTCCAAACATATAAGTTTCATTAATTAATTTTATAATTAATTCGCATGGTCACAACAAATAGCGTGTTTTTAAGAAACAATATATATCAAAAGATTATCAATTGTTTATGTCCATTTTCAATGTCAAATTAATTCTAATTAACACCATTGGATAAAATGGTAAAAATAAATTATAATTATACTTTAAAACCACTCAATAGTATAATTTATCACTATAAATTATTTTGATTAAAAATGTTGTTGTAGGTATTTTTCACTATTCATAAAAAAATTGAATTTCTCGGAAAATTACAAAAAATTCAACTTAGGATTATTTCAATATTACGAATACAAAAATGAAGTCCATATTAAAATATAAGATTTCCATAATTTTAAAAAGTGGGTATTACTATTCATAATGGCTATTTTGATTAGTCTCGGTGTGTTAGAACTCGAACTTGCGTACAATGCAAGCGATTTCATTATTGAAAGAGAAGCGTATCGTGGAAGCTTGGGGTGTTACAACATCCCCTAGTTCTACTGACCTTATGATTATATAATTTTTATAATATCTCTCATCTATTATGAACATAACACATCCCCATCTTGAGATGATATCTAATTCGATCGGTGGGAACATCATGACTGATGAAAATTAATGACACGTACCAACTTCAAGGGTTTTATATTTAGAATGTTTAAAAACTAATGATAATTCTCACTCATACAGACCTCCCAGGACTTCCAAATAGAAGTGCACATTCTATAATTGAAAAGATTCTATAAACCCAATAAATAAATAACAACATAATGATAATTATTAAATAAATTTAAAAATAATATTTATTTATTTACATATCATTCAATGATCAAACATGATGTGTTGAACGTTAATAGATTTCTTATCCAACATCACAGATGCTCCAGAAATATAGTTTACCATAATAATAATCCATTATCCAATAGGTATATGTGAAAATATATGAAAAAAACATAACAAATAATCAATTTGTGAGTACATAAATAAATTAATGAATATTAATGAACACCACCTAAAATGAATAACAGAACATACCTTTTCATGCATAGATCAAAATGAAGATGTGGATGTCAGTTGAGAATAGGGACGAGAATCATCAATCTTGCAAGACACTTACCCCTCCATCTCAATGATGAATGGAACGCATCCTGAGGGTCATATGATAAATAAAAAATCTCATCAGTATGTAGTAATACATCCTTGAAGATATGAATGATATCATCAAATGTCTAATTATGAATCTGAAACATTAATGGAACATTTTCATCAAATAATTCAGAACTAGTATTATATATATTTATATTAATTGTAACCGACAACTATTTGTGTCATTATTCATCTTCATCCAAATCATCATATATGAGAGTTTCAATATCATCATCTTCCATAGTATAATCAATTTCAATATCATTTTAAGCTTTACCACCACTTGTTAATTCAAATTTTTTTGTTAAATCATCAACATCAACATCATCACTATCGAACTAAAATTGTGGTGTTTCATTATCAATATTCATGCTTCTCTAGTGAAAATATGTATTTGGATATTTCCCTTGAAAATTTTCAATTACTTGGTCATTAATATAATAAAACTCACTTTTAATAAAATGATTTTCATGGTATTTAATTTTTTTAATAATCCTCTTAAAAATTAACTCCATTGAAGCAATATAATAATTTTCATAATATATTTGGAGTACATGATTAGCCAATAAAAATTGTTCATTTACTTTAATAAGGATTTTATATTTAATATCAATGATTCCATGACATAGATGAACATTTAATCAACTATCATAATCAAACTAATTACATCTGAACATCACTACATAATTATTTCCCCAACAACACAACTCAATTATTTTATCTAGTATTCCATAAAATTCAACTTCATTATCTATGCGATGAGATCCTCTTAAAGAAAATTCCACTATTCATTGTTTTTTATTCACTATATTCATGTGTATGAAATCAAATATAATTCAATACGTATTCATTATTTTATTGAACCATTTTTGTTGGTGGATTTTTCAATACACACAATCAATTATCAATTTTATCGGAATGTTGCGAAACTATCAAAATTAAAAGGTAATTAATAATATATGAATAAAAAATTGATTCTGTATTTTAAACCATATAAAACATTCTTTTCCATTCGTTAAAACAAGAATGATAAATTATATTACAAGTGTTCTTCTAGTGAAGCTACTATAATTTTTAGAAACTGTTTATTAATATAGTAATCTTATAATCTATAATAAAATAATATTAATTTTTTTATAAAAATTAAAGAATATGTAGTAGTTTATCTCATTGTAAAAATAATTTAATTTCTTCAGAGTTTAGGAGAATATATGTATGAGCCCTTTGATTTTCATCATCTGGAATCCATCATTAATGAATTCCACCAAATCCATGTTCATGCAGATTAAAAATTTATAATTGAATGTTCAGTTCATCATCAACATAATCCTCAAAATGGCCTACTCATTTATTTTTTAAAGTATATTAAAAATGGAAATAATGGTAGGTTAAAAACTAAATTTCCTCATTTACATTACATTCAACAATTTACCCTTCAATTGATGATATATATGATATATTTGTCTATAGTTTCTGTATGCATGTATCATGTGAATACATATATTAAAACTATACCAGCCCTCTAAATTCTTCTTTATGTGGTCAATTTAATATCAAATAGTACATTTAATTAATAAATGAATGTCGGAAGAAATTTACATTTTACATAAAATTAGAAAACCGTTCTTCTTGCAGTCAACCAAGTGCATTATTACTATTTTAAACTCAAAAATATCTCTGAAAAAATATTGTATTTCTATTAGAACATCTCAAATCAATGATTTTTTTTAAAAACAATTGGTATTACACTTTCCAATATAATATAAAAATCAGGAATTATTAATCTGGTAATATGACTATGTTGACACATCAATACAAATTGGGTACATTACAATCCAATCTTTTCAAAGATAAAATTCAATGAAAAAATAATAAATGGTTTTCTTTGGAAAGTGAAAAGGATTATTTTAGATCCATTTAAATCATGGATCTCTAATTTTCAAACAACTCAAGTTATGGTTGATTTAAAATTTAGGCAAGATCTAATCCCAGCTTTAAATTATTATATGTCATAAAAGTTGTGTCCAAAACAAGAAAATATATTATCAATACCATTATTCTCATTATTAATGACATTAATCATGTAATGGGCCAACAAATTAGACCAATTAGGTATATCCAAAAAAATAATTCATTTAATATAATTGTTATATTTCAAAAATACATATGATTTTTTTGGATTATAGTTGGTCCAATGGTAATGTGAGGTAATGAAGAGACAATAGATTTTAAATAAATACATGAAATAATTTGTGGAGTCATATCTCCTTTAGTTTTTCATTTTATGAAATTATTTTTGTTCCATTAAAAAGAGTGATCTATATGAAGAAATCAATTATGATAGTAAAAAAACAAGGTTTTACCACATTAGTGAGCATAAATACCTTAATGTGACTCATACAATACAAAAATGATTTTGGACAACGTGTGCTCTAGGGTGATAACATCACATATACTGGGAAGTCAATAAATATAAATGTTATTTTAGATTTCATTAGGAAATTTTGTTTCACTGCACTATCATATTTATTGACATAATTACTCTACAATAAATCTTACTCATCAATCAATGGATTCAAATAAAAATTCATATTTTTTGGATGTATTGGAATTATTAATGTTAAAAATATATAAGTTTTATTCATCAAAATCTGAGGAAGTATGATTTTTGAGTTATAATGATGGTCCAATATGAAATTAATACATGTTGACACTAATTTTAACAAATTAACTCTCATTTATGCTAATTTTTAATTATTCATTTCAAGAAGTAACCTTGGTCAACCTAGAACCAGTCACACAATACAACCCATGACAAGGCCCAAGAGGAGATCCCAATCATCCTAGGATGGTGATAAGTTCCATGGATATCAATTATAACTAATGGTCATGATTGTTTACTTCACAACACACCAGAAAATAAAATATAATCAGAGGAACCTAAAATAAAAAATTAAACAAAACCATTGATCAATATTTATACCTAAAATAGCAAGAAAAAAAATAAACCCAAAAAACAAATGGAAGCTGATGACCAATAGATCTCCATGGGACTCTAAGGGTCACACGCTGATCCTGAAACCCATCATCACCCAATGAGACTGAAACAACATTGAGACCTTAACCAGAAGCTAAAACCATAATGGAATATAGAAGTTAGTATTAAAACACAATAGGAATGCCTGAATTAATCCATTCAAAATTAATTTCTTCTAAAAACGAATCGTCAATTCGATGGTAGAAATAAAACATATACATCATATGGTTTCACATATTTTATAATTAAAACATAAAATACTCCATTCCCATTTTAATTTAAAACCAATTTCGTTTTGAAAACTAATGATTTAGTTTTTTAAGGAAAGGGGAAAAAGAGGGGATGATGTTTCCATTTGAAAAGGATGAGAGGGTGTAAAATATTAATAAAATATTTTCATAAAAAATTTAAAAAATCATTATCACCATTAAAGAAATAGGAAATCCACAAATGATACCTAAATCAATGATAAAAAGTGATATGGAATGTAGCACATATGAGAAACTAAACAATCAAATCACTTAATTTATCCACCATAGGAAAATGAGTGCCAATAGAATGTGGGAGAACCTATAAGATTAGTTCATTACCCCTACCATAATCATTATAGTCTCATTGAATAGGAATTTCACACCTAATTAAATCAATTCCCCCACATAATCATTCTTACCCTACCTAGCCTAAATAAGGGAAACAATACTAAAGAATAGAAATGTTCATATTGAGGACCACTATCTAAAGAGAAATCCTATGATAGTGAAGTACCAATTCTCAATAAATCCACTAGCTATGACAGGTTATCCAGTGAAGACTAATGTGGGGGTGGGAAACCAATTCCATTCAAGCATCATATCACATCCACATACATCACACACAAGAAACACCTGAAAAATTCACCCTCGAATCATTCTAAGGGATTTAACCCCTAAGGACCTAAACCATCATTACATGAAGGATATACCATTCACAGACCTCCCATTACCATTATCATTCATTAATGAAACAACTGAAACCCAAGGATAGTTTCAAAAGTAACATATTTTATAAAAGTGACAAATGGGGATTACAAAACCATTGAATGGACAATAATTTCCAATAAAAGAATCCAGAACAGAATTTTTAAATCCAAACCACATAGGAATCCATTTTAGAAAACATAAAATATTTTCCATGAAAAATCCTTCCATTAAAAATATAAAAAAATTTAATGGACAACTATTTATTTCAAACAACACTTCGATTTCACCTTTAGTTAAAAAAGAATTTAAGAAATTGAAATACAAAGAGAAACCTAATCTATTCCATGTAAAAAATGATCAAAAAGCATACATCACTATTGCGCATTTATTAAATTTTTACAAATAATGAAATCATATTTTATTTAGTTTAAATTAAAAATTAAAATTGAAATGTACCTCAGACATAAGAGGCATCAACCACATTAACCTGAAAAAACACCATAAGGTTCCAAGAAGTATTGAGAAACCATAACAACAAAAATCTAATTTGATCCAAATGAAACCTAGACCCCAGTCCTACAAGACCAAGGATGGTAAGAAACTGAATACAAAAGGAGAGGAGGAGGAATATAAGGAAGAGTGGAGGAGAATACCGTGATAAATCACTCAGAGAAATGAAGAACTCAACTTGGATTCACCATGGAGAATGTGAGGAGGTTTAGAGGAGAAGTGAGGGCCCCCCAATGAGTAAAAATAACCAAATAGGGTGAAATGGAGACATATGGTTTAAAATTTTTATAGGGTAGAAATTTCATTTCAGATTTTGATGACACATGGGAAGTGTGTAACATTAGGCCATATAGTTTCCCAAACTGTGAACCAACTGTGCACTTCTTTCGTGAAACAGTCAACACCCATATGGCTTGGATGCATAGTTTGGGAAACAAAGTGCCAACTGTGCTCCATGTTTCTATAAAAAAGTACAGATCTAATCACAAAACTCTCACTTTGTTTTTCTATAAATTCTCAGGTCGTGAACCCTTGAACATAGAATCCCAAGTACCTAAAAAATTTATCCTTAGAGCTACACAAATTGGATCAAACTATAGACTACTAGTGAAACTAAGACAAAAAAGGATTAAAATGAACTGAAAAGATACTCTGCCACTAGATGTCCCACAATTTCACCTTAATCATAAACCTAAACTATGTAATAAAATTAAAAAATATTTAAACTCACATTTTCTATCAAATACCTCCAAATTTCGTAGGAAAAGCCAAAAAATTAAAAACTGAAATAAATGGGGAAAATTAAAAATTTAGGTGTGAAAATTCTCCCCATCATTTTGATTTAATCCCCCATAAATCCTCAATGTTTCTTATTGATCAATTAAGAAATACATGGTTCACACATTAATAATATTTAAATCTAAAACCTAGTATCTCCTCAACTATTTAAAAACATACACCTCTTAACCAAAACCATCAATTGGTCCCAACACATTTGCCATGGGAAAAAAACGACAAACTATAAGCCAAAAAAATATACAAAACCAAAACCACTTGGCCTACTCTAAGGGATCAATGTATACCATAGAGTGGATAAATACAAAACTAGATTAATAGAAATGAAGTCTCACTATATTTAACATGGTCAGCTAGAGTGGACTCAAAAAAATTATTTAATTAATTTTTTACACCTAACAAATTCCATCCTCTAACACTAAGATCCAATACTAGACAAGATCACACAATCCCCAAGAGGAACAATATGAATATGAGAAAAAAACAAAATAAGCATTGGACTAAGACAAAGAAATTCAGAAATTCCCAAAATATTCTTCTATAAAAATCGATATTCTAAATTATACACAGCATTCCCTTACATCCCAAAAAATATTAACACCATGATGAACCAGTATTACATCAATGGGAAAATCACATTAAAATAGGAAATTGAACTGAACCCATATTAGTACCCTACTATTACCCATTGGTTTCTGTGTCCTTCAGAGAGGCAGATACGGCTCCCCATCACTTGATGGGTAAACTAGGAAAAATTTGTTTCAAATGACCTAGTAGTCCATAGGTACAAAAGGTATTTGGACCATATAGACATGATAGATTATTATGATCCGACCTACCAAATTTATGACACACTAGAGTCCTAAATCTAGACGATAATTATAAATGATTTGTAGAAATCTTGATTGTACTACTTGCATCACCCACAATAGACATCTTTCGCACATGATCCTGAGTCCAGTTGGTGAGGTATCTTTAAGTGAATCCACAAGACCCAGGTTCAAAAATAGGTAGAGGCATATTTCTGTGGTACTATAGTAGGACTGTAGTAGGTAATGTAGCTGGTACAATAGCAGGAATGTACACTGTGTGGGTACTGTAGCAGAAATGTACACTGTATATGTACTGTAAAGAACTATACATGGTGTGGGGACTGTAGCGGTTACTGCAGTAGGTACTGTTCGGTACTGTAGTAGCTGGAACTATTCACCTTGGGCCATCAGTTTGGGCTTAGAGTCTTTAAACATTTTAGGATACCCAGACCTTCGGTTCAGTAGGGATTTCAGTCCACCTTTAAGGCCTTTGGGCCACCACAAGGCCTTCGGGCCACATGCAGTTTCCCTAGACGCACTATCAAAAAAGTCCAGCCCCAGAAGAGGATTCAGAGCATGTGTACTCACCAGAGTAATGGAAAATGGATTTTTTGAATGAGAGGGTATGGATATGCCATCATGACCAGCCTATGCTTGCACGAGAATCCTAGCCAGACGTCCATGCGAAGGTGGAGAGCTACTATCATGATGCAGATGTTGGGGAGGGGCAGTTACTTATAGATAGTCTGTTTCACATCACTAAGACCTTCATGTCATGTAATCTCATAAAACTATGGGCCATTTAATCTATGATCCTATGGGCCTTTTAAGGGTTCCCTCTTATCCATTGAATGTAGGGTTATCAAAAATCAATAAAAATGTAGGCCTTCGGGCCATTCGGGCAATAGACCTCTTTCCGATATCTACTCTGGAATTACCATAACTGATTATAGAGACTGAAGGAATATTGGATACCTTGAGAAATCCCACTAACAAAACTTTAATAAGATGAAAATTCATTACCACTTCAATAATGGAAGGTTAATCTGATCTTTGACACCGTCATCTAATGATTAGGATGAATCCCATTCTCAAAATATCAAGCCTCCAGGGAATCATCCTCGACACACTCTGGAAGAAATAGAACTAGATCAAAAAAATGAATGAACACCAATATTTATCCATAACCATGCTAAAGGAAGAATTTTTTTGTCCCCAATTCCACCATCACAGCCTTAGAAATGTAATAATGGATGAACGAGGACTACATAAATTCATATGAGAGGTTTTCCTCAAGTATAGTTTCAATGATCAACTTCCACCACTTATTGCTAGTTCATTTGAGAATAATGTTATAGAACATCACCTTTATATATTCATCCAAAAAAATGAATCCAAAGATCCCCTAAATATGATGCATCAACTATTCTAATTCAGAATTATCCTCTTGACCATAAATGTGAGGATGTTTTAACTTTTGAATCTCATGATGTAATTCCATGGGCTGGTAAACCAAAGGGTCTACTGTTGGTGAACCACCTGTAGCTTCACCATGAAATTAAATCAAATCATTATCAGGGATATACACTAAATAACAGGAAAACCAAAAACTATAAATATACCAACTCACCAACAAGAACCCATACTAATAAAACTCTAAACCTAAAAGGAAACCAACTAAAAAATTGAAAAATCATCATCAAAAGTTCTCTCACCACAAAAACAAAAACCTTTTTCAAACTATAAACACAAAACCATTTCATTACTCCTAGAAATACAATGAATTACATCCGAAACAAAAATTATTACCATTAAATTTTTTTCCCATCAACATAAAAAGCATCATTTAATCAAAATAAATTAATTAAAACGAACTTTTTTTTATCAAAAGTAACTATATTTATAAACCATTCCATAAATTTTTCATTTAAATTAATCTAAAAACTCATTTATCATTTCAATAATCTAAAATGTAATTACTTGAAATCCAGTTTTTAAACATTTAAATAATGTTTTTTAAAATGATTTCATGATGATGGATTCAATACAAATATGAAGGAAAAAATTGTGTCGATGGGTAATTTAGCCATATGTTTGGAGCATGTATGACAATAATGACCCAATCCAATATATTAATTCAAGACCATTTCAAAATCTATACATGAACTTCGAGGCCCTATGAGATCATTGAAATCACATTCCCGAATCCCATTTCATTTTCCCGAACAACAAATTAAGAACAAGAACCAAGAAAACTAAAAAACCCAACATCCCAATTGTAACTCATGGTTCAACACCAAAAGTGCTCACCAAAAAATTCTTCATATATACGCCCCATGTTTTGACAATCCTAATAAATCTACCATCACATCCCAAATAACAAAGAGAACTATAAAATACAGTTCTTCTAGAGAAATTAAACATTTGATACAATTAATTCATGAACCAACATAGGTCAACCCTATACTAGTAAACTGAGCTGCCTGGGGAGAAGGCCTGAGAGGCTTTCTCAATCCACCCAGTCTGGTGAGAAGTTCCATGGGAATCAATGAGAACCATTCGGAGTTATTTAGACAAACATAACAAACCAATGTAGTGGAGATTAACTGATATCCAAAAAATAATAATAAAATATAACCATTTTACAACATACACACATTAAATAAAAATACAACAAATTCCATAAAATAAAACCAAGAAGAGCCTAAAAACCACTAAATCTCTATGTCACCTCGAGGGTCACTCTCTGATCCTAAACCCCATAATCTCCCATGATGATTGATTCTATGATGGAATCTACACCAGAAGAGAAAACAAGTATGGAGTATATGTGTGGGTATTAAAACTCCCCACACATGCCCAAATTAATATTTTCTAATTTCATTTCGTCTAAACAATAGAATAGCCAATTACATGTTTGAAATACAATATATACATCATAGGTTTTCACACATTTTCTCATTAAAACAAAACATGATCCATTTCACATTAAATCAAAAAATCAATTCTTTTTCACACCTATAGCTTCAACATTTTAAAGAAAGGGGGAAAGGGAAGAGGAGATGATGTTTCCATTTCAAAAGACCATGAGGGTGTAAAAATATCTTAAACCATTTCCATAAAACATTTCAAAACTAATTACTACCTTTTTTTAAAATAGTTACTTCTCACAATAGAGTTGAAGTAATGATCACACAAAAAAAGGAAATGAAATATAGCACATATGTGTAATGAAACAAGTCAGGAACCTAATTTATCCTCTATCGAAAAATGTGTAGCAAGAGAACATGTTGAATGTCAATGGATAATACAGAACATACTAATACCTCACTCATCGACCCATGCCATCAATTGAACCACACACTCAGTCTTACCATAGTTGGCCTAACCGAGGGGCACACTCCCATTGTAAGGAATGGTCCACACAAAGGGACAATATCTAGAGTGAAATAATAAGCCAGTGAAGAAACAATTCTCATAAAATATATTATCAATTCCACACTCTCATGCCGAGACTAATGTAAGGGTGATCCAACTAATTCCAAACAAGAAACCAATCACAATCACATACACCACACACTAAAAAGAAAAAAAGTGTCACCTCCCAAAACATTTGAATGGATTTCCCCCTCTTTTATTCAACCATAAAAACATGAGGGATGTCACATCTAAAGAACTCCAATTTTAATATTCATTCATCAAGGTAGGAGGTTCACCCAAAAGTGATTTTCTAATGCTATTTATTTTATAATTGTCCCAAACGGGCTTTTAGTATCCATTAAACAACAAACCATTTCCAAAATGGATCCAACACAACATTATAAAATCCAAAACCACATAGAAATCTACTTGAGAACCTATAACACATTTTACAAGTTAAATTTATCCATTAACAACTAACAAAAACACTTTTAAGGGACAAATGATCATTTCATGGAACAATTGGTATGAATGTCTAATAAAACAATGCCAGGAAATTATTATATAAATATGAAACGAATCAATACCATTCCAAATAATTATTCTAAAAATCATAAAACACTATTAATTATTCATGAATTGTGTGATAATGAAGGAATAAATGTTTATTCAATTTAGAGGAAAATTGAAAATTGAATCCAACCAGATACTCATAGCACTTCAAAAATGGTAACCTAAAAAAACACCATAATGTTCCAAGAAGGTTGGACTATACAATAGGAGGCTTAATACCACAAAACCCCTAACTGAAATCCAATGTACCAAGAAAATTATACCCATATTAATATTAATGGTAAGAAACTCAACAGAAAAAAGAGAGAAAAAACAAGATAAGAGGAGAATACCATGATAAATTAAAATGGAAATTTGAAAAATCCACTTCGATTAACAATTGAGGACGAGATAAGGAATGGTGGAGAAGAGAGGATACCCCTACATGTCACAAAATCTGAAAAGGGATAATGTGTGGATTTTGGGGTTAAAATTTATATATGGTATAATGTTAATTTCATATTTTTATGACACTAGATCATTGTGCATGGTTAGGCCACATAGTTTCCCAAACTGTGCGCCAATTGTGAAACCATTTCTGGACACAATAGGAATCCTCACAGTTTGGCCACATTGTTTGGGAAATAATGTGCCAAATGTACACTATTTTTCTATGAAAAATTCCAGATCTATGTTAATGCCTTCTATATTGTTTGTATAACCATGTGTAGGATCTGGAACCTTTAATAGATAGATGCAAGGACCCACATAGTATCTCTTTGGATCCACACAGTTTAGATAAAACCATGCCCTACCCCCAAAATACAAACCTTGAATGTAGAAAATGAATTGAAAATGGACACATGTAAAAGAGTTTAAATAGTTTCCCCATAACCATGAATGTAAACCATGACATGGAATAAAACAACCTAAAAATTAAAATTTGGATTTGAATCCTCTAATTCTCAAGGCGGAAAAACAAATAAAAAAACAAAAAATAAATGTGGAAAAAATTAAACAAGGGGTGATAATTATACACACAATTATGATTTATTCCCCCAAAAATTCTAAAGGATTATAGTCAATCAATACAAAAGTACAAGGATCACACATTCACATTATTTAACTCTCACACCAAAGATCCCCTCAGAAACCAATAAACAAAACAAACACCTGTTACCCAAAAATGGTCCAGTGGATGAAACACATTCCTCAAATGTAAAAAAACCTAAAACTAGGAGATTAACATCTTAGCACAACCAAAACAACTAGGCCAACTACAAGGGACCAATGTTTCTGAAGGAGAGTAGAAAACAAGAATGAAATAAATAGAAACAAAAAATTACTAAATTCAATATGGGAGACTAGAGTGGACTTCCCACCATTATTCAATTAATATTAAACACCAAACCATCACCATCTTCTTATGCATATCTCCCACTCTATACAAGCATACACAAACCCAAAGAGAACCCAAACAATCATGAGACACAGTAAATCATGATTCACATCATCAAATAAAACTCACAAATTACCAATAGGTTCATCAATTTAAATTGAGATTCAAAAAAGAAACAAAACTAACTATTAAATCATAAAAAAATAAAACAACACGAGGTGAAAATATTAAAATAACACATACATCACATAAAAGGGGACATTAATAAGAACCCACACTTTCTCCCTAGTCTTACAAATGGCTTCATGTGTCTTTGAAAGAGGTGGATATAGCACCACATTGCTTCCTGAAAATACCCCCAAATCACCATTACAAATGACATAATCATACATTGATATGACATGTATTTAGATCATTTGGAAACGATGCATTATTTACTACCCTACCTACCATCTTAATGATGCACCAGAGTCCTAAACCTGTAAAACAAAAATGAAATATCTATATGACTCTTAATTCTAATTATAGCATCACCCATGTTAGTTTTTTTTTCAATCTCAGCATGGGAATTCCCTTAAACACTTCATGATAATAAAGAAATATTTCCTAACTCATAAACAACAACTAACACATCCTCAACTGACATAGCCTTCCTCACCAAATTAGTAAATAATGTTTGGACAATCTTTAACACATTCAACTATAGATCATGATAAATCCCATTCTCAACTTGTAGATCCTTTAGGGAATCTTCATTCAACCCACTCGAGAAGATATGGTACTAGATATAGAAAATGATGAATGAAATACAATATATATCCACTACATTGTTCATGGTAGCATATCCAAATAACCTTTACCACCCTCACGACCTCAACAAGTACTATCAAATGAATGAGGCCATAAGAAATTCCCAAGAGAGTTCTTCCTGAGGACAACATTCAAAGACTAACACCCACCACATATTGATCAAATGTTAAATCCCAAAGGAAGTGATCATCACCATTAGAAAATTTGGAAAATCATGTAAACTAGATATCATATAAATTTTTAACATCCACTCTTCCACTTCAAAAGGATCTTCATGACTATAAAAGAGAAGAGGGTTTTGTTTATAAAATTGAAGAAGGAATTCCTTAGGATGATCAGCCGAAGGGTCTCATAATGGTTAACCACCCATAGATGCACCATGAGATTCCATCAAACCATTCGTGGGATTTACACTAAAAACAAGAAAACCAAAATTACATCCAAAACCAAATCACCCACAAGAACTTATGACAAGAAAACTATAATCATAAATGGAAACCAACAAAA
The DNA here is from genome assembly GCA_963277665.1 of Viscum album. Lineage (NCBI taxonomy): Eukaryota > Viridiplantae > Streptophyta > Magnoliopsida > Santalales > Viscaceae > Viscum > Viscum album. The sequence continues at coordinate 512,093,474 of OY728134.1, forward strand.
ACATTTCCCAAAACCAAATTAAAATATTACTAAACACCTAACCAAAAACCATTTTCAAAAATTTCAATCCAAATAATATCATTCTACCCAAAAATCCCATGAATTCCATCCAATGACCTAAGTATTTCCATTAAGAATGTTTCCCTCATCTTAAAAAACCTCATTTCATCATAATAATTCAATTAATCCCCCATTTATTTATCAAAATTTACATTACATAGAAAACATTCCATAAAATCTCTTTAAAATAAATCAGAAAATATATTTATCATTTCCAAAAAACTACATAATCATCAATTCAAATTCTGTTTTTCATAGTTTAAAACATTATTTTTAAATCAATTCCAATGTCTAGAAGGACTCAAAACATTTTATAAGGGTAAACTAGGGTCAATTGGGGACATGCACATATGGTTGGGGGCCATATGCCAGTCAAACCTATGAGTATTTCAGGTCAATTTATCATAAAATACGAGGATTTATTAGCCTTACAAGCTCACTAAAACTAATATCCCAACTCATTATTCATTTCCACAGACACCAAATAACCCACAACAACCATACATTCCAAACAAACCTGATAGACCATGGTAACCAATGGTTTGACACAAAAGGGGTTAGTCAGTCACTTCCTCACACCTACACCCCATGTTCTAATAGTCCTACTCCATATAACATGACATCAAAAATAAAAAAAGGGTTCTCTGAAATATTTTCCCTCTAATGAACCTAAACCTCTGATACCATTTATCACGAACAAACCTAGGATGACCTCGATCTGGTCACATGATCCCACCCATGACTAGGTCTGAGGGGCCTGTCCAATCCCCCTATGTTGGTGACAAGTGACATGGAAATGAATGAGAATATTTGGGATTGATATTGACCATGATGAGACACAAAAGATGTAGATATGAATAATGATCCCAAAAAAATAAGATATCCCTCTAAAAAACATATACACATAAACTGAAAATACAATATAATATGAACAACAATGTTAAACCAAACTTAATTACCACTATTTATCCATGTGACACTGTGGGTCACTCTCTAATCCAAATACCAACATCACCCACAATGATTGAAACAAAGAAAGAACCTACACTAGAGATGATTATAATGAACATGTTTGGGTGTGAGTATAAAAATTAGTAAGCATGCCTAAATAAATTTATTCTAAATGAATTTAGTCTAAATAAAAGAATCATTAATTCCAGATTTTAAACCCAACTTATACAACATAGGGTTTCATATATTTTCTAATTCAAAAAAACAAGGTCCATCCATCTTTTAAATTAAAACCGTTTTTTCCAAAATTAAAGGTAAAAATTTTAATGAAAGGGGAAATTTAAGAATGGATGATATTTTAATTTTAAAAGGATGAGAATGTGTACAACATTCTCAAAATATTTCTATAATATATATCAAAAAATATATCACCTTTAAAAAAAGATGTACTCTACCCAAGGGAGTATAATAAATGAACACATATTGAGGGAAATTTAATTTAGTACATATAAGTAACTAACCAAAAAAGGCACTGAATTTATCCTCCACAAAAAAAAGTGTTCCAAGGGTACAATGGAGACCCTAGGATCTCAATGTATAATCTCGAACATTATGATAATTGAATTATCTTGTAGGCATGCCTCACTCAATGACATCAATTTTCCCACATGTATAGTCTTACCCTAGATGGATGAAATAAAGGGGACACACCCAAATAAGAGAAAGTTGCATCCTCAGGTCTACATGGAATAAAAAAAATCATATGATAGTAGAGAAACCATTCTTATAAAATATTCATGTTATTATAGATTCCCATTTCAAGACTAAATTGGGAATGATAAATCTAATTACAAACATGAAACCAATCACATGCACACAAATCAAACAGAATAAACACATGATAAAGTCATTCGCAAATCACACTATGGGATTTCCCACCGTCTTTCATTAAATAATCATTATACAGGGGAATTACCATCCATGTACATCCCATTTACAGTAATATTCATCAAGGAATGATGTGAAATCCAAGGATAGTATTCAAAGTGACATATTTTATAAAAGGGATAATTGGGCCTTAAGAACCCATTGAATGACAAACAATTTTCCAAAAAGCAACCATCATAAAAAATTTTAATCCTAAACAACCTATAAATCCATTTTGGGAAACAAAAACACATTCTCTAAAAAAAATTTATCCGTCATGATCCATAAATAACTTTTACAGGCCAAATAGGAATTTCAATGAATACTTTGTATGAACATCAAATAAAACTATTTTATTCAATTCTAACAAAAAAAGGAATATACTTTATTTAATGTCAAATATTTGATCTAAAAATCATTCATCCCTATTTACTAGTAATTAAATATGCGAAAAGGAAACAATAAACATCTATACAATTTTTATTAATAATGTAAAGGGAATCCTCCCTCAAACTCATGATACATCATCAATGGGAACACAAAATAACACCAAAATGGTCCAAGAAGCTAATAAAATCCAAGATAATACATAACAACACAATAAACAATATTTATACCCAAATAAAAATGAACACTAGACACACAATGATAAAAAGACAAGGATGTCAAATGAGAAATAGGTAATAAGTAAGAGAGGGAAGAGAGGAAGAGAATACAATGAGAAATCAACCCAAAAAATCAATAAAATCACTTGGTTTCACAATTGATGTGTGAAATCATGGAGGAGATTGGAGGATCCCCCTATGTGTCACATCAACCAAATGAAGAGAAAGGGAGTCTTTGGGTGGTAAAATTAAAAGAGGGAGGAAATGCAATTTAATAGATTGACGAAACATGGACATTGATCATGGTTATTCTACATGGTTTCCCAAACCGTGCACCAAATGTGGTCAAATTTTGGTGCTCACTTGACAACCCCATAGTTTAGCCACATAGTTTTAGAAACCATTTTCCAATAATTTTCTATGGTTCTATTAAAAATATTAACCCATGTGTACAACTCTATCATGAATTGGATAACTATTTTCAGACCGTGAACCCTTGACCATAGACATCCATGGACCCACATGTATTTCCCATCAATCCACATATATAGGATTAAACTACGTGTTACCCAATCAACTCAAACCATGAATGTAAAAATTGAACTAAAATGGTACTCATCCACATATGGTCTCATTTTTTCTTGTTAACTATAAGGCCCCAGCCTTAAAACATACTTAATCTTGAGTTATTACAAGATTACACATTGAGGATCTTTTCAGGTTTAGAGTTTTAGAGAATTAGATCATGAAACATTCATTACATTCTACATTTAAACAAAGTGGTTACATAAAAGACAAAATTCATTCTTCTCATCAACGGAAACCTATTTAATATTAAACACAGATTCTTTCTTGACACATCCTTGACTCTACCATCTTATCATGTACCTTTCCCTTGACCTGAAAAAACATTTAAAAAAACTTGGGATGAGCATAAAAAGCTCAGTAAGGGATATAAAAATATGGAAGGGAAACATGAGTTCATATATACATAAGAATGAAATCATACTTTACCCATAAAACATAGGCATATCAAATCATGAATAAATCATAGAAAACATAATACATAAAGGTAACTTGAGGCATTCATAACATTCTTACGTAGGGAGTAACCCTCTTGGTTACGTTTGGAATACCCATCACAGTATATTCCCTAAATCTCTTCGGAGAAACCTTAACGTTTCACTCCTTCGCGTTACCCAATGCATTGGAGAGCTATAACGGGCTCACCCGCCCTTAGTTTATCACGGAACCACCCGTTCTTCATAATAATGCCCAAGAACCTCAACATAATCGTATCACATAAAACATGCATAAAGGAAACATAAAATTTCCACCATTCAATCACAAGATATCAATACCACACATTTATATAAAAATATTATGAAAACCATTTTCAATACCAAAATAAAAGAAAAGTAAAACATGGTATTTATTTTTCTTTTAAAAAGAAGGAATGGCTTGTAGAAGAAGCCGAAACTCAAATAACGGTTACGACGGCAGAGAAGTCGTTGTCGCCGCATACGTACGACAAAAACATTTCCTTTTGTCGTTTAGTAAACGCTTCGTATAAAAAAGATTCATTTTGAATAAACGTAAAAGTCAAAGGGGTTTATACACCGTATAAAAGAAAGTTGTGTATAAAATAAAATATGCCTCAACGAAAGGAGATTGAGACGAAGTCCCATACAAAGATAATTTTTAAAATAAAATAGATACATTATGTGTATTTACTATAAGTACACATAAATAAAGTACAAATACAAGATACGACATAATAATATAATGACATAATTTGAAAGTAGGAGATTAACCCAAAGATTGGAAATTGGGTTAAGAAGTTCCCTTGACAGCCTAACGGCGTCACATCAAAATGAGTTGATGAGAGATAAAAAGAGTATCTCATCACTTGGACACAAAATTTAAATCATTAAGGATATATGAGAACATATCCCAATGTAACAATATGTAAATTAAAAGACCCAATAAAAGAAGTCTTTGAAAAAGAGGAGGGTGAAAGGTTCCCTTACCGACTTGGGTATCTTTCAAAACATACACCCCATGAAAGAAGGACAATAGATCATTGATGTAAATACTCATAAACGAAAGTATATTACACAAAGATTAGAATAATGGGCAGTACATACACCAATAAATGTAATTTGTGGCAAATGTAGCATAAATCTCACGAGAATAAAAGTGAGATGAAAAACCCCTTACGAAAATTCGGCAGCCTAACGGCGCCACTCAAAACTTCCAAAATGGATTGATGAGAGAGAATAGGGTCTCTCATCACATGAACATAAAAATTACAGTAGGAGTAATATAAAAGAACATCCCAATCATAAGAAAGATGAGCTTAAAAGAAATGACATAATAGAGTGTACTTAAAGATAAAGAGAGTTGCAGGATCCCTTACCTCGGGTCCGACTTGACTCGATCGTTCTTTAACGTCCTGAATAATAAACTTGAGTTAATTTCTATTTTCTTAAGAACCTCTTCCAAGTTCATTATTCCTTTTATATCAATTATTGACATGTTGTGAACATTATGTAATCATTTAAGTTAATAATGTTCATTTTGTCGGTATTTGGTTCTTAAGTCGAAAGTGGTCTTCTTACAATTACATGTTGTTCAAGTGGCCAAATGTTTATTATATCCAGAATTGTATTCATTATGTAGATATCATATATGTCACATATATCCAGTACATTCATGCATTTATAACATTACATAATCATTTAGAGGTAAGAAATGAAATGCACCGTTCATGGAGACGGTAAGCCGTACGTACGCATGAACGCTACTTTCATTTCTATTTCGTATTTTATAGAATGGAATAATAATGATATAAAGGTATATTATAATTCCAGTATAATATCATATATAATATCATATTTCCATCCTTTATACATCCCACATATGGTATTTAACGAATCAAATCACTTTGAGGGGGCGGTAGTCCGCACTTCCTTAAATGAAGATATCGCGTATACCCATAATGGAAGCCACAAAGGTTAGAGAAAAATTAAAAATACAGAAGCATAAATAAAACATAAACATATTATATATCATATATAAAAATAGTGACATCATAATGGCCACCTTTGAAGGTGTTAAATGAGTATTGAACAATCATCGTTTCGGGAGGCAGAATTTCACCATCCACGGAAACCGTATGTTCTTTAACCATTTGATGTAGTTGTGTGAGAGTGTAGCTAAAATAAATCTTGTAACAACATCCTAGTATATTGAAGATACTGGTGTTGTTACAAAAGAAGTAAATAAAAAGAGATTAGAGGTTTGGAGAAGCAAAATAAAACAAATGAACAAGAGAGAATGAGTTACCTTTAAAAGTGTAATCTCCTTTTGATTTGAGCCTAAAGGCTTCCTTTGAAAGGATTCTGCCCAAAGGGGATCCTCTAGGATGAGGAGAGGGATGTTGAGAGAGTAAATGGGCAGGGGATGGCCGAGCCAAAGGCTTGAGGGGTGTGGGAAAAGAGGTAGAGGTGGGGGCCTTTTATAAGAGGAGAGGAGGGGCACTTTTGGAAAGCAATGAAATATTACATTATTTGAAAATGCTTTTCGGTTCTAAAGGGTCCCACACTGATAGAATTCGTGCATAAAGTGATAAGGAATCGAAATCCACTCATCCAATGGGTTTTGTCTATGTGTATATTGTAGATTTTTTATTATCTTTCCATTTTAATTAAATTGTCAAATAATGATGTCATCGCTGCATCATTATTATGTCATAAATAATTTAATTTCTTTAATGTCTAAAAATTATAAAAAAAAATACTATGATATAGGAAATCTTTTTAGATTTCCAATGATTATTTATAATCAAAATTCGGACTTGTATAACCCCACTTAAAAATTGTTTTAGTAAAACATACTATGTTAGTGTCATTTTCACTTTAACATTAAATAAAAAGTATTTTATGTTTTTTCCCAACAAAAGTGGATCCATGGGGTCCCCAAGTTAGGCCATGGCTTGTCTTGGTCGGCCATGACACAACCAATATGGTTGGGACATGTGTCTAGGTCATTTTATATTATTAAAGCATTATTTATACCTTAAACTACCCTAATTACCACTAATTGCGATTAAGAACTTAATGAGTTACTATTCACCAAAAAATTATTATAATCTCATTGATCCACATTTTACTTCTTAATGACAACCATGTATGTCGGATTTTCAAAATTCAATACACATTAGTGGTAAAATTTCATTTAACTGAAAAATCAGTTTGCTTGATTACCACTTAGTGGTTTCACTATTCATCAAAAATTGAAGTTTTTCAGAAAATTACCAAAAATTCACCCTAAGATATATTTGATATTCCGAATTCAAAAAAGAAGTCCATTTTACAAAATTGAAATCATATAAGTCACATTAATTAATTCAATAATTAATTCCCACTGTCAGAGCAAATAGCGTGTTTTTATAAAACAATAAGTATCAAAAGATTGACACCAGTTTAAGTCTAATTTCAAAGTGAAATTGATTCCAATGACCACCATTGGATAAAATGGTAAAAATATTTTCTAATTTAACTTTAAAACCAATTCAAAATATTATCTAATCATATAAATAAATTAGATTAAAAAGAGGTTTTGAATTAAAACACAACATTCTACACTATTCATTAAAAAAAATGAACTTTATCAGAAAGATACCAAAAAATTACACAAAGTAAAATTTGATGTCTCGATTCTTAATAAGAGTTTTATTTGGTCCAAAAGAATGTATAAGAGTGTTCAAAACTATATTTAATGACAGTTCTCCATTAAAAGGCGATAAGTGAACCTTTAGTGAAAACTAGGGCATATACACCTAAAATTGAATTCTTTCCATATTTTAAGACATTGTCTTTTATTGGATAAATGTAAAAACATTTATAAAACATATATAATCATATTTTAGTTATTTATATCCATTCCCGCCAATACAACGGCTACATGTTAACTACCATTTGAAATATTATTATTTTATTATTAGAGTGCAACGTAAGATTCCCAAGAAACTCGTTGTTGCGTACTGGTTACGCCATTGAGCATAGCGTCCCCTTTAAAGCCATATTAATATTTTATTCACAAAAATGGATAAATACAAAAATGTCATATTCTTTATTTACCTGGGGTGTTACATCCTTCCCCCCTTTTGGGAATTGCGTCCTCGCAATTTTAAAATTGCGCTTCGAAACATCCTTGAAAGTCCCACATCGGAACAAGAGTCGGTAAAACAATCACTTTAAAATAAAGAAAGATAAGTACAAAGGTCACCCGAGTTAACCCATACTAGGACTCCAAGTATGAAAATATGGACATGGAGGAAAAAACAAAGGGTCATGTTCTCATGGAGAGTGATAGAAAACATGTTTAGGAGAAAGTTAACCATGAGAAAATCACAAACTTGTGATGGGTTAAACGGTATTCGATTCCCCAGTAGGAAAAGTTAATAGACAACATTTTTGTTTTAAGTTACTTTTTATTGAGAATTTATTCATAAGGAAACATAATCACTTATCTTGTTGACTTTCAACTTTTATTAGATTCCTTAATCAAACTCATATTTTCTCCAAAAGGCGAGTATTTTGGAAGACTTGTTCACGTTAAGAGTATTATAATCAACTTCTAGAGAATCACCTAATCCACAAAATAGAACTATATACTTCCCATGTCTTTAACCAAAACCAAAACCAAAAAGGCTAGTACAAGATCAGATAATCCAGAAAAGGATAACCCTTTATAAAAAGAAAATCTATTCTTAATCTCCAAAATTTGTCCAACAAAACCCAAAGTTCAACGAGGACCATTATATAATCAATTTGTCCATAAAATTCTTCAAATTAAACCAATATAAGATTGAAACCCAAATATTTGAAGGATTTAGTCGCATAGTCTTCCAAGATAAATCGTAACATTTATCTCTAAACAATATCAGTTGCTCCTAAAGTCTCGTATTGAAAAGTAATTAACCTAGTCACATATCCTCCATGATAGGTTAATCATTTTCCTAAATAACCCAAAATCAACTTACTCTTAATTCATAAAATCATATAACCAAAAGAATCAGTCAAACTAACCAGGGACTTCACGTAGTCCAGTGGTAGGCGATAAATACCAGTCGCACTTTGGTTGTGGGTTCGATTCCCGCAGCTTTGTCCGACGCGACGGGTTGTCACACGGTCTGCGTGTTGTCCTTTTTCCAAAACTATATAATTCTTAAAACATTCCCCAAAATGAGATAAAATCTTCAAAGATGATCATAACATATTTTAACCTCAAGTTTATCTCATGCCTTTCATTTTCCATCAGAACATATAATAACCCATAATTACCTCAAAAGTAAGGATCATATAAACCCTAATGGTTACCTTAATAATTATTACCTGAATTTCAACATCGAGTTGGCCATCTCGTACCTAATGCACTAGAGAACTCACCAAGGTTGAAGTGGTTGATCATGACTCCTTGATAGTTGGTTTAGAACAACCATGAGTTTCCTCATTGAATCCTCCATTTTACCTAGTATCTTAATCATAGATCCACCACAGTTTCCTTCAATCCAATTGTCACTTTGGTGCCTGCGAGATCCAGCCATTCACTAACAACAGATATGTCAGTGTGAGTATATCAACAAAACCATCATGTACTAATGAGTAAGATAAACACTAAGATATACTTACTCATTCACTTTATCTAAAACTAGGACTCTTTCTGAAATCCTAACCATTATGGTAATGTCACTTATGCTTAAAGAATACCCTAACCTCTAAAGTTATCTAAACCGACCTTTGATACCAACTATAAGGCCCCAGCCTTAAAACATACTTAATCTTGAGTTATTACAAGATTACACATTGAGGATCTTTTCAGGTTTAGAGTTTTAGAGAATTAGATCATGAAACATTCATTACATTCTACATTTAAACAAAGTGGTTACATAAAAGACAAAATTCATTCTTCTCATCAACGGAAACCTATTTAATATTAAACACAGATTCTTTCTTGACACATCCTTGACTCTACCATCTTATCATGTACCTTTCCCTTGACCTGAAAAAACATTTAAAAAAACTTGGGATGAGCATAAAAAGCTCAGTAAGGGATATAAAAATATGGAAGGGAAACATGAGTTCATATATACATAAGAATGAAATCATACTTTACCCATAAAACATAGGCATATCAAATCATGAATAAATCATAGAAAACATAATACATAAAGGTAACTTGAGGCATTCATAACATTCTTACGTAGGGAGTAACCCTCTTGGTTACGTTTGGAATACCCATCACAGTATATTCCCTAAATCTCTTCGGAGAAACCTTAACGTTTCACTCCTTCGCGTTACCCAATGCATTGGAGAGCTATAACGGGCTCACCCGCCCTTAGTTTATCACGGAACCACCCGTTCTTCATAATAATGCCCAAGAACCTCAACATAATCGTATCACATAAAACATGCATAAAGGAAACATAAAATTTCCACCATTCAATCACAAGATATCAATACCACACATTTATATAAAAATATTATGAAAACCATTTTCAATACCAAAATAAAAGAAAAGTAAAACATGGTATTTATTTTTCTTTTAAAAAGAAGGAATGGCTTGTAGAAGAAGCCGAAACTCAAATAACGGTTACGACGGCAGAGAAGTCGTTGTCGCCGCATACGTACGACAAAAACATTTCCTTTTGTCGTTTAGTAAACGCTTCGTATAAAAAAGATTCATTTTGAATAAACGTAAAAGTCAAAGGGGTTTATACACCGTATAAAAGAAAGTTGTGTATAAAATAAAATATGCCTCAACGAAAGGAGATTGAGACGAAGTCCCATACAAAGATAATTTTTAAAATAAAATAGATACATTATGTGTATTTACTATAAGTACACATAAATAAAGTACAAATACAAGATACGACATAATAATATAATGACATAATTTGAAAGTAGGAGATTAACCCAATGATTGGAAATTGGGTTAAGAAGTTCCCTTGACAGCCTAACGGCGTCACATCAAAATGAGTTGATGAGAGATAAAAAGAGTATCTCATCACTTGGACACAAAATTTAAATCATTAAGGATATATGAGAACATATCCCAATGTAACAATATGTAAATTAAAAGACCCAATAAAAGAAGTCTTTGAAAAAGAGGAGGGTGAAAGGTTCCCTTACCGACTTGGGTATCTTTCAAAACATACACCCCATGAAAGAAGGACAATAGATCATTGATTTAAATACTCATAAACGAAAGTATATTACACAAAGATTAGAATAATGGGCAGTACATACACCAATAAATGTAATTTGTGGCAAATGTAGCATAAATCTCACGAGAATAAAAGTGAGATGAAAAACCCCTTACGAAAATTCGGCAGCCTAACGGCGCCACTCAAAACTTCCAAAATGGATTGATGAGAGAGAATAGGGTCTCTCATCACATGAACATAAAAATTACAGTAGGAGTAATATAAAAGAACATCCCAATCATAAGAAAGATGAGCTTAAAAGAAATGACATAATAGAGTGTACTTAAAGATAAAGAGAGTTGCAGGATCCCTTACCTCGGGTCCGACTTGACTCGATCGTTCTTTAACGTCCTGAATAATAAACTTGAGTTAATTTCTATTTTCTTAAGAACCTCTTCCAAGTTCATTATTCCTTTTATATCAATTATTGACATGTTGTGAACATTATGTAATCATTTAAGTTAATAATGTTCATTTTGTCGGTATTTGGTTCTTAAGTCGAAAGTGGTCTTCTTACAATTACATGTTGTTCAAGTGGCCAAATGTTTATTATATCCAGAATTGTATTCATTATGTAGATATCATATATGTCACATATATCCAGTACATTCATGCATTTATAACATTACATAATCATTTAGAGGTAAGAAATGAAATGCACCGTTCATGGAGACGGTAAGCCGTACGTACGCATGAACGCTACTTTCATTTCTATTTCGTATTTTATAGAATGGAATAATAATGATATAAAGGTATATTATAATTACAGTATAATATCATATATAATATCATATTTCCATCCTTTATACATCCCACATATGGTATTTAACGAATCAAATCACTTTGAGGGGGCGGTAGTCCGCACTTCCTTAAATGAAGATATCGCGTATACCCATAATGGAAGCCACAAAGGTTAGAGAAAAATTAAAAATACAGAAGCATAAATAAAACATAAACATATTATATATCATATATAAAAATAGTGACATCATAATGGCCACCTTTGAAGGTGTTAAATGAGTATTGAACAATCATCGTTTCGGGAGGCAGAATTTCACCATCCACGGAAACCGTATGTTCTTTAACCATTTGATGTAGTTGTGTGAGAGTGTAGCTAAAATAAATCTTGTAACAACATCCTAGTATATTGAAGATACTGGTGTTGTTACAAAAGAAGTAAATAAAAAGAGATTAGAGGTTTGGAGAAGCAAAATAAAACAAATGAACAAGAGAGAATGAGTTACCTTTAAAAGTGTAATCTCCTTTTGATTTGAGCCTAAAGGCTTCCATTGAAAGGATTCTGCCCAAAGGGGATCCTCTAGGATGAGGAGAGGGATGTTGAGAGAGTAAATGGGCAGGGGATGGCCGAGCCAAAGGCTTGAGGGGTGTGGGAAAAGAGGTAGAGGTGGGGGCCTTTTATAAGAGGAGAGGAGGGGCACTTTTGGAAAGCAATGAAATATTACATTATTTGAAAATGCTTTTCGGTTCTAAAGGGTCCCACACTGATAGAATTCGTGCATAAAGTGATAAGGAATCGAAATCCACTCATCCAATGGGTTTTTTCTATGTGTATATTGTAGATTTTTTATTATCTTTCCATTTTAATTAAATTGTCAAATAATGATGTCATCGCTGCATCATTATTATGTCATAAATAATTTAATTTCTTTAATGTCTAAAAATTATAAAAAAAAATACTATGATATAGGAAATCTTTTTAGATTTCCAATGATTATTTATAATCAAAATTCGGACTTGTATAACCCCACTTAAAAATTGTTTTAGTAAAACATACTATGTTAGTGTCATTTTCACTTTAACATTAAATAAAAAGTATTTTATGTTTTTTCCCAACAAAAGTGGATCCATGGGGTCCCCAAGTTAGGCCATGGCTTGTCTTGGTCGGCCATGACACAACCAATAGGGTTGGGACATGTGTCTAGGTCATTTTATATTATTAAAGCATTATTTATACCTTAAACTACCCTAATTACCACTAATCGCGATTAAGAACTTAATGAGTTACTATTCACCAAAAAATTATTATAATCTCATTGATCCACATTTTACTTCTTAATGACAACCATGTATGTCGGATTTTCAAAATTCAATACACATTAGTGGTAAAATTTCATTTAACTGAAAAATCAGTTTGCTTGATTACCACTTAGTGGTTTCACTATTCATCAAAAATTGAAGTTTTTCAGAAAATTACCAAAAATTCACCCTAAGATATATTTGATATTCCGAATTCAAAAAAGAAGTCCATTTTACAAAATTGAAATCATATAAGTCACATTAATTAATTCAATAATTAATTCCCGCTGTCAGAGCAAATAGCGTGTTTTTATAAAACAATAAGTATCAAAAGATTGACACCAGTTTAAGTCTAATTTCAAAGTGAAATTGATTCCAATGACCACCATTGGATAAAATGGTAAAAATATTTTCTAATTTAACTTTAAAACCAATTCAAAATATTATCTAATCATATAAATAAATTAGATTAAAAAGAGGTTTTGAATTAAAACACAACATTCTACACTATTCATTAAAAAAAATGAACTTTATCAGAAAGATACCAAAAAATTACACAAAGTAAAATTTGATGTCTCGATTCTTAATAAGAGTTTTATTTGGTCCAAAAGAATGTATAAGAGTGTTCAAAACTATATTTAATGACAGTTCTCCATTAAAAGGCGATAAGTGAACCTTTAGTGAAAACTAGGGCATATACACCTAAAATTGAATTCTTTCCATATTTTAAGACATTGTCTTTTATTGGATAAATGTAAAAACATTTATAAAACATATATAATCATATTTTAGTTATTTATATCCATTCCCGCCAATACAACGGCTACATGTTAACTACCATTTGAAATATTATTATTTTATTATTAGAGTGCAACGTAAGATTCCCAAGAAACTCGTTGTTGCGTACTGGTTACGCCATTGAGCATAGCGTCCCCTTTAAAGCCATATTAATATTTTATTCACAAAAATGGATAAATACAAAAATGTCATATTCTTTATTTACCTGGGGTGTTACATTAACCATGCACCTAAACTATGAAATAAGAGAAAAACTGCATGAAAATCAAAATTTTGATCTCAATCCTCAAATATAAAGGGGAAATATGAATGCAAAAAACCAAATTACATGAGTAAAATTAAAAAAAATCTGTGTGAAAAATTCCCCCACTAGTATGCTTCCATCACCCATAAAGACTAAATGTTTCTAGTTGATCGATTAAAAAGGACAAGTTTCACACAATCACATAATTTACCTCCCATTCCATAGATCACCTTAGTTACCATTGAAAGAAATAACACCACTAGCATATACCGGTCCATTATACCGAATCCATTCCTCAAGTGATGAAAAAAAAACTCAAAACATAAGTCAAACCCCTTACTAAAACAAAACATACCAGGCCTATTCTGAGGTAAAAACCATCAACAGGTAGAGGAGAAAATTAGAACGATGTGAAAAAAATAAAGCCTCTCTAGATTCAACATGGGAGGATATAGTAGAATCCTCAAAATTATTGAATTCAATCTATACATCCAAACAACACCATCTTCTACAACAATGATCCCCCATTAGGAAAGCACAAACAATCAAAAAAAAGAACTAAAAAAACCTGAGACATAACAATACCAGAATTTCACCCAAGTAAAAAATATAGAAATTACCAAAATAAATTTCCATTAAAATATAGACTCCAAAACTAAACACAAAATCTTCTTAAATTCATCTATATATAATACTACAAGGAACCACTATTACAAATAGGAAACACCACATAAAAAAGGGAATTTAACTGATCCCATATTTTAACCATACATCTGAAAATGGGTTGTAGTTTTTTTAGACTAGGTGGATATGACTCTACATCACATTTTAGAAGAACCCCAACCAAGAAATTAAAAATATACTGGGTGTAAATAGATACAACAGGTCAATTGAGAATTTGGACAAGAATTCTTATTGTTTTTGTGGCTACCGCATTGGTGACCCACTAGATTCTGACACTAATAATAAGATAAAAAAATATCAATAGGCCTCTTAATTACACTTCCAACATCAACCCCATCAAGATTGTTTCTTATATATATTCTGTAATTACATTCACCACTTAGAGATATTGAGGTGAGATTGGATACCTCTAGCACTATGAGTAACATATATTTAACCTACACAGCTTTCCACCACACATTATAAATTGAGGATAGAATAAACTCATACACCATCAACATTATATTATGATAAAGCTTGTTCTAAAAATGGTGAGATTTCAGGTTATCATCCTCGAACCACTCCAAAATATATGAACAAAATCCATGAAACAACAAATAAACTCCAATACTGATCCATCACCCTGCTAAACGTAGCACATCTCTATCACCTTATCAACCTTCACAACCTTGGAAATATACTGTCATTTGAATGAGGCCTTAGATAATTCGTAGGATAGGACATCTTGAGTTCTAGTTCTAAAGGCCAATTTACAATACTCCCATCTCATAATTTTGTGCATGAAGGTAGAAAACATAAAAACATAAGAAACTCATATAAACAGATGAAAATATCACATTTCTACATATACTATTTATATTTAAAAAGATCACCTAATCCATAAAAGATATGAGGTATCTGCTTTGGAAACACAATAAAGGAGTCCATAGGTTGATCAACAAGAGGGTCTTCAATCGGTGAAGCAACCTTAGATGAATATCAAATAATCATCGATTCATTGGTTAGCGTGTACATTAAAAAACAAGAAGACCAAGAACATTGTAAAATCCAACTCAACATAAAGAACTCGTCACAAGAAGACTATAAACAGAAAAACAAACCAACTCATAAGTTTCAAAAAACTCTTCAAAACACAATTAACCAACAATACCAAAAACATTTTCAAACTCTATACTTAAAACAATTTCATTCTATAAAAAATCTCATTAATTCCTTTCAAAAACCAAATTATTCCAATTCAAGTATTTAGATCCACTTAAAAAAGTCATTTCATCCAAATTATTAAATTCTAATCCCAATTTTATATAAAAAACTATATATTTTTAAACCATTTCTTAAATCATATTTAATATAAATCTGAAAAACAATTTATCATTTATAAAAATGAAAATATCATTGCTTGAACTTTGGTTTTCTATAGTTTTAAACATGGTTGTTAAAAAATTTCAAAACAAATATGGACTGAAAATAACATACAAGGTTAAACTAGTGTCGATGGATAACTTGGCTAAATGGTTGGTGGTTATATTCTAATCACACACCATCAAAGAGGGTCTTTTATATCAATTTACCCAAATGAACATGAATTTACAAGCCGTGCGAGCTCACAAAAACCATTATACCAACTCCCAATTCATTTCCCCAAAATCAAAATCACCAATATGTACCAAATAGAATAATCAAACGCCAAATCCCATGATAATCCATGGTTCGACATAGAATGTGAAGTCTATACACTTCCTTATACCTAAATCCAATGTTCTAGTAGTCCAACTCTATCTACCTTGACATCCCATATAACAAAGGGTGCTCTAAAATCAAGTTCTTCTAATGAAAAGAATATTATGATACCATTCTATTGTAAAACCAACTTGTTTCATCCCTAAACTGGTAACCCAAGATGGCCCATGATAATGCCTGAAAGGTTTTTCCAATCCTCCAATACTGGAAACATGATCAATGTGCATCAATGAGAACCAATGGAAACAATTTAGCATAATATAACACACCAAAAAATATTATATAAACATATAATCTAATAAATAAATAAAGTAAACCATTGAAAAAAATCTAATAATAAACTAAAAATACAAGAAACTGTGGAAAATAAAATAAACTGAACCTGACAACCACTACATCCCAATGTGAGCCTAAGGGATGATATTTTAATCCCAAAAAAAATTCAGTTTAGTTCCAAAAGAATAATCATCCCATCGTATGGGGGGATTTAGGGAAGAAAAATAAATAATTGTGTATGAATAGAATGAATCGAATCTTTGATTTACTTTGAACAAAAATAAAGATGAGTGTGAAATTGGAAAGGTATATAGTGTAGGATCTGTTACACCAAAGGTGGGATTTAGTATTTTAGGATAAATTGGAAAAATGAAATTAGTTGGTATATTATGGGAAATTTATAAAAAAATAATTCTATACTCACACATTCCAAATATCTATATAAATATACATATTTGGTCTAACATAAGAAAATTTTTCAATAATATAGTATGTAGATAAATTAATGAATTTAGTCCTATTTGAAATTTTTGTTGTTATAAGTGTATCAAATCATTATTAACATTAGGTCGAAACCATTAATTCCATAAAAAATCATCACTATATATTACATGTTATTCAAAAAAATTCAATAGAGCGGTGATGGGAGAATGTGACATCTCTGGAAACACAGTCAGAGGAAGCATTTTTATTGTTATAGGAATTACTGTGAATTCCAATGTTGGAAACAAGAAAAGTGGGAAACCTATTCTCAAGAGGAAAATATATCTTAGAATCACACAGTGGGATTGGTCAACATTCCTATATGACTAAAGAATAATCATGGATATTTTCAACATGGTTATTTTGAGCATATGAGGTGGGATTGTATGACACAACCTAGATCATTTCACAATGTAAATCAGATGGGAAATCTTGTGTACTACTATCGTAGTTCTCTAATGATTAGGTACAAGGAAATATCTCCTGATTTTCAAACCACATATTCTTCTACAGGATTAGTGGTGAAGAATATAAATCATCATAATAACTGAGAAAGCCGTGGGGATTCTAGGAAAACCATGAACCCTCAATTTATAAAATCTCAATAGGGTAAAAAAGAGGATTGTTAACAAGTAATAATTTTTATGGAGAAGAGAATGTTATCATGGATTATCAATCTAGTCCTTTGTCATTGAGAGGTACGATTATTTTTAATTTTACCCTTATATAATCCTTTTTTATATGGGAACTTCCAATTATTTTATTTCTTTTTTCTATTAATGATTAGATATGTTTACATGTTGAGTTGGCGCCTTAGGTTTTTAAAACACTAAAAAACATTGGTAAAAAATAGAGTGTAGAGCCATAATATGTGAATTGTTTTTAATAATAATTGATGGGATTATATTGGTATTATATTTAGTTTTGATAGAGATGTATTTCTATGACTTGATTCTGGGAATGGATCTACAAATGAAGATTGAGGCCAATATTGATTACTATGCACAGAATGTGTGTTTAAAATATTCTAATTATTTTAGAAATATCATTAAATGATATTAGGTAGTTAATATAAGAAAAAAAGACCATTGTTACCAGTGGTTGGAACTAGCTCTTACCAGTTGACAACTATTGCATTGATATTACTAAATGAGATTAGTAATATAAATTTTCCGACAATAGTGGGCATGTTCCCTGATGTTTTTCACAAAATTTTATAAGGGTTTCCACCAAAAAGTGATGTGGAGTTAATAATTGATCCCCAATTAGTGACCATTCCAATTTCCCATCCATATTATCATATTGTACCAAAATGAACTGAGGGAATTGAAGGATCGGATGTAGGAGATGAAATGTAATGGCTTCATCTAAAAATGTAAATCTCTATGGGAAACAAAAATTTGTTTGTGTGTAATTAAGATATAAATCTTACAGTATATGTATATTATTATAATAGTAACCAATTTATGATAAATAAAAAATATCCACTTCAATACATTTATGATCTGTTAGACCAACTGAGGGGATCCCAGATAATGTCTAAAATAGACATTCATTATATAAATAACTGACTGTGGGTTTGGAAAGGTGATATTACAATGATATTTTTAGATGTAGATATTTCAATTATTAGTTAATTGTTTCTAATTTTAGTATTTTTAATGAACAAGCCATATTAATGCAATTGATGTATCTGATATTTCATAGGTATATAGGTTTCATTGTGGTGATGTTTTTGGATGATATAAATCTCTATTTAAGAAAAAATACAGATCATTAAAAATATATTTATATATGTGATTTATTGATATAAGAGGTAAATTAAAATGTAATTTTAGTTTCCGAAGAGGGTTTTATATATATAAATAGTATAGATTGGTTTTTATCAATTTTTATCATCTGAATTAGGTCTTTAAGATAGGTAGTTTCCTTACCTTATTAGGATACACATAAGAATTTTTACCTGATTTTTCACATATTAAATCTCCGAAATATAATATTATGAAGAAATGTGTTCCATTCCAATGGAATAATGACTGTTATAATTCATTTAAAGGGATTAATGATATATTTACATCATCAACCATTCCCATATTTCTAGAGTTTGGATAGGTCCATGTAGTTTATTTTGATTCATTCTGATATGTTTTGGGATGTCTTCTCTAATATGAGGATCATGTTATTGCTTATGGTTGAATGATAGGAAATAGACAATACAATATATTCAAGTACCTATTATATTCCATGAATTGAATTCCGATCATAATTATCCTTTTTTGTGAAATTTATCATGTTTAATGATCATAATATTTTGAAAAAAAAGTTTTTACAATGATATTTGAATCCAATACAAACAAATAGATGGAATAACATTAAGTGTTCAACATTGACTTGATGTATACACTAGGTAAAGGAAACATGTGGTAGATGCATTAGGTAGTAATTGATAAAATCATTTTACTAAAGAAGATTTAGATTAGTGGTAGGTGATGTTGGTAATATCAAACATGCACATGGACTGTACAAACCGGGGTGATGTTGCATTTTTCTTCCCAGTTTCAATTTTTTTCTGATTTGGTTCTTCATATGATTGTGGATTAGTTATCTGATCCTAAATATTTTTCATGAGGTCTAAACACAAATTTTTCTATACTTTTTTTTGGTTAAATTATGGATAAGTGTTCATGCTTGATTTTTATAGAACAAATCATGGTACTTTTGAATTTTTAGGAACAAAATCGTAGTTCCTACCACTATTTATGATAGTTTGTACTGATTCGAATTTTAAAAATGTGTAAATCATTGAATGTTATATTTTGGAGGGCTTATATTTAATGGAATGTGATATAGTTTGTTTTGAGATGGATCACCTATTAGTCAGGAAAGGAATAACATTAATGATGATCATTTATGGTGCAATATTTACCGATTTCGGTATGGAAATTCGAGTAGATATCCAACATTTTTGTGAAATGTTTACAAAAAACGGTCAGAAAACATGATTAGATATGGGTTATAGAGGATCAGATCACAAATAAGGGTAACATCATCATTATTTGTAAAACTAATTTTTTCTATGGATTGTCAAAAATATATATATGGAAAATTGTAAAGATACAGGTTGTTCCAATTTTTGATTGTTTTCATAACAGAGGCCCCTAGTTTATTTTTATTTCTTAAAAATCCCTAAATAAATACCATGGGATTTAGTTTAATTTGAGGATGAGGTATCAACCCCGAGAATAAAGAAAATTTAAATGAGAAATAATTTTTTTAATATAATATTAGAGATTTTTAATCAATTTTAGTGGCTCATGGGAAGGGAATAAACCATTAGATGTGTCGTCAACTAAAAAAAGATATCATACCATGATACATATGGATATTATTGAAGAACTATATAGGAATCCATGTGGTTCTCCACTTTTTTGTTTGAAAATAGGTGATATATAATTGGATGGACCAAGTATTTTTAAATAAACAATAAGAAATCTTCAGTTGATTAGAAAGAGAATAGAGATGACATAGGGTCATCATAAATTTTATGTGAATCATCTTCCATGACCACTGTTGTTTGACGTGAGTGATCATGTGTTATTAATAATATCCATAAAGCTTAAGTGTCATTATTAATGTAATAAGATAATTTTTTCTCATAAATTCATAATACATTTAAAGATACTAAAATGAGTTGGAGAGGTGGTATTAGTTTGATTTTACACCAAGGGGAAGTTTAGGGCATAATGGATTTAATGTATCTTAATTGAAGAAGTACCAATAGGATCCAAAACATGATATTTGTTTTGGTTCATATTGACATAGACATGTATTCTACTTTTATTTATAGGTTAGTATAAATTATTTAGATAAAATATAATCTATATAATGGAAAATGAATTCGTATATTGTTGGTTTTATATTAACTTTGTCAGATTGAGGAACAAACATGGGAGCTTGACAAGGCAATGTAAATGTAGTTTCCCAAACTCTATATGGAAAATTCTTTGATTTTACTTCCTAAGGGTGGAAAGAAAAATTTTGGGGAGAGTTTATCACCCATGTTTCTAGTTGCATGACCCATTATATATATTAAGCTTATATAATGATCATGTTATGTTCTAGTATGTTTAAAGGAGTTTTTAATGCTTCAGAGGATTTTATCAAGGTTCCAAATTTGAGTATTGTTATTACAAATCATACTCCACATCCATTAAATAGTGAATGTTATGGAAGGTGGGAAAATATCATTATTCTGTTACTGACTTTTTCCCAACAGTGGGATTGTCCTGGAGAAAGTATTAATGCATGGATAGAGGGAAAACCCCCAATTAGCGGACAATTTCTCTAACTATGTGACCGAACCATTTGAGGGATATCTTGACATAGAATCTCATGCAATGTTAGTGAATGGATTTAATAACCATGCAACCTAACACTGTGCCATTTATTTTCAGATCCTAATATTATGGATATAATCGACTTAATTCATGGGAACACATTTATTTGCTTAATCATCCTAAATATCAAATTCATTTTCTATCAAATTCTTAAGAGATTATTCCCATTTATCTTGGATAACATTTTAAGAGATCCAAAAGAAATTTTAGATCTATATTTTCATGTGAAGTATATATTCTGGACATTTTTCTTATATATTATATCCTTACCTCTCTTATAACCTTTATATCTCTTCCACTGGGGATAGACCTATGTTCATGGATGGATTCATTATGAAATCATGACGAATCTAGGTTGGGTCCATGGAATGAAATGTGGTTTGTGATCAGATATAGATAATTTTTTTACCATTTTTCATTTTCACCAATGTTGGTGATGTATGTGTATTTACTGTTTATTACACTTGATTAAAATTGGAATGATGGTCAGAAAATAAATTTTTTACTTGAAATGATTTGGTAATTATTCTATAATTATTTCAGGAAACATCTTTAGTGATGGTTTTAATTTTTCTTTTTAAATTGGATGGTTTTATTGGAAAATCCTCTTTAATGATTAATTTCAAATGATGATTTAAAAATATAGGTTTTGATTTGATACATGAAAAATGGGTGTTTAAAATTGTTTAATAACAAAAGTTTTTATGTCATGTTTCATACCATGGATTTTGACAAAAATTGTTTGTGTGTGTTCATTTCAATTAGTTATGTCCCTATTAAAGGGGTGTGTGTGGAACTGGGTCACATGGTATTGGTTACCATGGCATGGCATTATAGATTTATTAGAGGCTGGTCATTATTATGGAACCACTACCCGGTCATGAATGTGTGGATGTGTTCATCATGGAATGGATATGCCAAATAGAATTGATAATGGTTTTAAAGGATTGATTTTATTTCATTCTAGGTATTTTTTTGGATTATATATATATTGTAACACATTTTTAAAATATTTTATATTAAGGTTTTAACATGTTTTTTGCTATTCGTGTGAGTTGGGATATAATTGGGGAAATCCTACATAAATTAGACTTACCAACTACCTGGGAACTATTGTTTTTTTATTGATATAATGTATCTAAACATAGGTAATGGAAAGGAATGTTAGTTATTTTTGGATTCTTATCAAAATCATGTGTGCAGTTTCACAAGTTGGAGCCTAGAGTAAGTTGGTAGTTTCTTGTTCTTTGTATTTGGTGTTTTGGGGTATTGATTTTGTTTTATTCCTCTATTTATGTAACTATTTTTAACTAGTACACAAATATGTTTTATTGTTTTGGCTATGTTTTGGGTTTTATATTATACTAATGAATCATATAGAGCTTTTCTGCTTCTTGTTTTTGTGTTTTGGATATTTTATATTTAAAGGTAAAATCATCCCCAAAATATATTGAGGTTCTCGGTATTTATTTTCAGTAATTGGTGCCTTGGGGAGTACTCTTAATGTGTTGTAAAACCCTTCACCTCTACCCAAGATAATGTATGAGGGGAAGGGTGTTAAATTTGTATAGTCGTGAATTTTTTTAATATAATTATTTTTTTTGGATTTTGACAATTTATGATTTTATGGATGCTTATTTTAGATTCCCTTTCTAATTTTTCTATTGAATTATATGGTTTTAAATGCTTTATAAATTATTATAAACATTGTAGTTTACTGTAATTAAAGTTGGTATAGTCTACCCACTATACAATCACAGACCCTCAATACTAGTTGGTGGCCTCTAGCATGCAATGTGGTATACTTGAGGCCATGTGGCCAACTGGGGGTTGGTTTAATATTATTGAGATAGGTATAATGAACTAAAAAGTGGTATCATAGGGTATTATTTTACTTGTATTTATATTTTTTTTAGATAGGAGACTAGGATGTCTCGAAACTTGGTAAAAATCCATTTTTGGGAGTAGCAAACCCACGTTCATGGGAAAATCCATGTTACTAAGGATATGAGTTGTAATTTTAGAATATACCTATTATATTTAACAACATTCGCCATTTTCTTACACAAATTTATTATAGTGTAAATTCTTATGGATTTTTACACTTGGTCTAGTATTTAGAGGTATCATTTCATCATTCATCGATATCGGAACTTACGGATTAATATGTAATGTAATTTCTATCCATTTTTTATTTTATTTCCTACTTTTCATGTTACAAATCATATGTTTTTTAAACTATACTTGTAATTAATCTTAAATTTCATAGATGAATAAAGGACAAAATATTTGTTAAATAATGTTTCTTCATTATCTTAAATGGTGTTTTTCCATATAGCTTGAGGGAGACACCTTATCTAACGAATTTTGACATGATTGAGCCATGGGAATTGTGGTTAACTATTATGAAATATATGTTGGTTGTAATTAATAATTTTATAATTTATATTTATTATGTCATACCTATATAATTTTGAATTGGTTGTCCATATAATTGAACCATATTACATGCACTTGTTACATCCTGTGACCAATTGAAAAGGTTAGGTTGAAGTTAAGATAAATTCTAATTATAAGTTATAATATTTAGGGATTTATAATGGGGAAATTGATCTATATATAACTAAACCATTACATATAAAGTTTATATATTATTTAATTTAATTGGATGTTTTTTTAATGTTAATTCCAATTGAAAATTAAATATTATTTCATCTATAACAAGGAATTACCACTTCCTATAATATAAACATTAAATTTAATGATTAATTTCAACCTTGACCTAGCCTTAGTATTAGGTTAATGGATTACTATTTTTTATAACACCATATTAAGTTACAATATAGTTAATTAGAATAAATTTAATTTTGTTGATATATTATGATGCATACTCAGTTTGAACAAAACAATTTTTAGTCAAACATTCACCGCATTATTTAAAATTATAATTTTAGAACTTTTATAAATATTATTTCAAAAAATAAAATTCATTTTTTAAACAGGATATAAAATACTCCTTATTGTTATTTTGTTATTTGTTCTAAAATTTTACATTTTTTTAATATTAATATATTCTGAATTTTAATTGAAAACAATTGTTTCTTTTAAATAATTTACACTATTAAATTTTTTATTGGTTTAGGTTTAATGTAAAATTATGAAAAAATTCTATGAATTAATATTATTTAGTTAATTTTAATCATTTATAATTTTAATTCAGGTATAAAAACTTTCTTCTCTTTTCAACATTTTCAATTTAAAAACACACTTTCTCATTTAATTTGTGTCATTAATTTAATATTACATTTCTACATATATATTATTTGAATTAGGAATAATGGATTTCATATTTGGAATCCGAATAATTTAAAACTAATAATATGGTCTACCTAATTTTTTAAGAAAAATAATGGTGAATGGTGTCAAAACTAATTACAACAGTTATGGAAAAAATGGTTTTACTAGGGGTTGAACTAGAAAGAAAAAGGTTTAAATGACTTTCAAACTAGTCAAAAAACAACCTTATGAGAGTATTTAAACCATTAAACCTAAAATTTTTTATGATGAACCATTTTAAACCGCGTTACATAAGGAAAATGTGGGATAACTCAATTAATTTCAAAAATAAAAATTGTACCTTCTCCCCCACTTTTCATAGGACACCCTTATCCCTAATTCTACACACAAATAAACCTATTTGGATCCTAAAAAACCTTACAATGTCAGGCCATAAATTACCTCCCATTTTCATATAATTATTATCTTGTGATGAAAACCATGATAGGAATTCTTTATTGCAAACCCAAGGAAGATTCCCGAACAAGAGGCAACATTCATCAATGAGCAGCTTTATTTAACATATTTTCCACCTATTTATATATTTTTAAACAATTATAATTTAATATTATTATTATATTATTTCTAATGAGTTGTTATTATAAAAAGTTGATGAGAGAATAAAGTCTCCACTTCTCTAAATTGTTTTACGAAATCATCATTTTTGTGCACAGAAGACTATCTCATCACAAACCGATGTCATTCAACTTTTATTTTTTACCTCTCAAGGATGTGTATAAAGATGTATATAAAGTATATATATGATTTTTATGACATATTTATACCTATGGAGTCACTATATCAAATATATATTTCTACCATCCATTTCAGTTGATATACGATAACGTCACTCGTGGGTATGATGTTTTATCACTATAACACCCAAATATTTTATGACATGTTTCTTTATAAATTTAATTTGATCTATAACATATGTTTTACAAAACAACAAGATTAACCAAATAATGATATAAAATTAAGTATCATTATTTTAAAACGAAAATTATAACATATTCGATAAATTGGAAAAAATGAATAGTACTAAAGAAATTTATATATTATATATTTAATCCAAACCTTTTATATTAATAAAAATGATTTTATTAGAAACATGTATTAATTAATCCAATTTTATGGATTAGAATGATATATTATTCAAAAGGTACTATTACTATCTTTTAATAGAACACTAAATTAAAATAAAATATTTAAACTTTTAGTATTTATATTGAAAAAACATAATTTAATTTTTAAAATAAAAATGTTAAAATTAGATTAGGGTGAAAGTTTTGTATTTTTCTAAAAATATTTATTTTCAAGTGAATTAGTGATAAATATTAGTTTTTATAAAATTTTAATTTTAATTACATTAATAGTCTATTTCTGATTTTTCTGTTAACCACACTTATAAAATTATAAATAAAATTTAGGCATCTTATGAATATTTATTTGATATAATCATAAAATTGTATATACAAATAAATGTTTTATATATTATTAATTAAGTGTTGATACTTTAAAAAAATTACATTTAGATTGAAAATTAATATATCTAATTAAAAGACAATTTATTTTCATAAAAAGTATTCAAACGTTAATATTTTGTTGTCTTGTGATTTTATAATATTTTTTATGTACCTTAATTAAATTTTCAAAGTTATAAAATCATTTATAATTTTGAAAATTTTATTTTCAAATTAAATGATGATTATAATAAAAAATTAAGTTTCTCATATTTATAAAATTATTCTAAGAAAATGGTGGACATTTTTTAATTATATATTTTGAAAAATGGTTAGGTTTAATTTTTTGGATTTTTCTAAAATACCTGAATTGTTGGGGTATAGTGAATGACGGTAATTTACAGTATAAATACCTTATAAGATAAATATAAAATTCCATGGGTCATTTCTGATGTAATCATTATAAAATTGAACTACCGATCATTATTTTTATATATTTAGTGAAAATTATCAATTCGTTCATAGTATATAGAAAAAATAAAAACCAAATGAATAAAATATTCATAAAACACTCCTCTCCTCCACTATAAACACCACCATCACCACCTCTTCTTATCGTACTTATAATGACTTGAATATTGTCCAATACCTACACAATAATATCCCCAATTATTTTCTTTATATCAAGGAGCCTTTGGTATCACAAAAAGTCCAAGCCCAATCCCTTTAAGGAGGTTCTCATGGAGAAGAAATTCATGAGGTAAAATCTTCTTTTGTTTTCCTTTATTTTCATTCCATTTTTTTTATTTTCATATCCTTACGTAAAATACATGTTAAAAAAAATTACAACTATATTAGGTATTATATAATTTAATTTAATTATGTCAATGGAAAATACACCATCAAGTCTCTTCTCATTTTCCTCTGATTTTTATGATGAAAACATCATTAGTGAGGTGCCGATTTACCGCCTTAGTGGATGACATGTATTCGTTATTCAATTACACCTTAAAGGTTGGAAATATTAAAATTTAATGTTAAAAATAATAAGATATATGTATTAAATCATATATGATTTTATGAAACAAGTATATAAATATTATTAATTAATGAAACAAAACTAGTTTGTGATGATGGAAAAACCGCCAAAATATTCTAAATAAATATCACCAATATATTATTTAATGATTCATCATCACCCCAAATATAAAATGACTTTTATGTCCATTTATTATTTTATAAATATCATAAATAACTTATAATTTCTATTCCAGACAACTATTTTCATTTCACATGATCTTCCATATGCGTATAAAGGTTAACCAATCACGAAAAATAGTGAAATGAACACTACCGAGTGATAAAATTGTATTTTATAACTTATCAAAAAGGTCATAAATGAAATTAATAAAATTATTAAAATTAAAATACATGTATAGAATTTTCTTAAATAATTATTTATTGGATTTAATATAATTATCTAGATCATTAGGATCAAGTGTAGAACACATTCCAACATAAGGAAAGGTTTTTCTCATATCACCATTATTTATGTGAGATATTCCTGATTCACCATTATTTCTTTTGTGTGGTGTATATTTATTAAATTTGTTGTATAATATCCTGAATATATTTATTTTAATGGAATTAAATGTGTTATTTTATGATCAATAATTTTATGAGTCACATGGTTTGACTATTTTCAAAGTGGTAAGGGACTCACTCCAATATATCATTTTGATCTAAGTTAAGCTTCCTCATACATTACCACAATGTAATTATTATTTAATTTTTAAATAAATTATATATATTTTTTAGTATGTTCCATACTAATGTATACATATCTGTTCATATTTATTTTATGTATAAACACTTTTTGATAAGGTTTTATGTTCAATTCCACCCGATAAGCATGCCCGATTAAAGTTAATTTCCCAATTGCTTATCAATTTTCATATATCTAACATAATGTTTTTTGAAGACTCAATTATTTTTTTAGATAACTATTTTTTCATGAAAAAATATATTTTTCATTCTTATTATTATAAGAACAGCTCTATATTTTTTCGTTTTAAAGATTAGTATATTTTCCCTTAAACCACACTGAAGTGGATAATTTATAAATATTATTAAAAACTATTTTCACATGATTTCACTTTTCCTAAACATCATTTATACCTCAAGAATATTCATTTTACATAAATTTTATTTTCTGAATATTTGAGGTTTACAATATAATTTAATGAGAAATGCAAATTATTTTCCCTAACAACTCTTCTTTCGAAATTAATAGGGTATTTCTCCCAAGAATTTATAAATAATTTTATTAGGGTATTTTCATCAATGATTATGATTAAAATATTTATAATATTTATAAGGCACTGTTATTTTATGATATCTTTTTAAATATATAATTCTATATATGATGAATGAATTGTACTTACTATGTAAACGGCTGACCCAACAATAGCCACTCGATGCATTGGTATGTCCCACGAGACAAACTAAACTCTATTTTGGCTGAGTCCTTAAACATTCATGTCGACATCTTGAACCATTCCAAGATTTTATGTTTATAATGTCCTAAATTATCCATTCTGTCATTATGATATTTTTAATTGATATCCCATGTAGTTATTCATCTAGTAGAATATTCAGGTTTAAGTATCATTCTAATGTGATTATTTACATGGAATTCTGTATTCACTTTTTATTTTTTCTAAATAATTCTCAATATTATATTTTAATGGAATGGATTTTTAGTTAATCAGTATGAATTATTATTTATGCTTATTTCTAATATCTTCAATTGTATTGTTTATGTTAATGAGCATCTGATCTCACCTTTTTCTGTGGTTTTTTTCCTTGGATGTAATGATGTGTGTTATGAATGAATTAAATGGATAATATAAGAGTTTATGTATATTTACAATGGGGTTTCATTGTTGTTTTACCTTTTATGTTTTTATTTAAAACTTATATATGTATATGGGTTTCCAATGATAATTATTTTTGTCTTCAATCATTCCGGATGTGAATTTCATGTTTTTATGAATTTAATTAAGGCACCAGCTTCTGGCTACTAGGGTTGGAGTCTTTAAAATTTCTATTAGAAGAAGTTTAGCATAAATCTTGTAATATATAGTTATAAAACATATATTATCAAAAATAACCCAAAGATATACTTTGAGGATAACCATTTTATATCATACTATAATTTTTGTAAGGTAGAGATTGTGTGGTTATTACTAGAAATACATCCATTTATGGAGACCACATATGGATGTGGTTCTACGGAAAAAGTAAATAGGGGTAAAAACTCTTATAAGGTGAATCAAGCCTGTCTTAATATAACCTAGTACCCAATAATGACCCTTACTAGGAACCAGGTTGGACACTCCTAGGGGATATTCATAATGTAATTTACATTTATTTACAAAACATTATTTCATATTTAAATGTAAATATGTCCCCAAATAAACCATGTTTATGAATGTGAGATCATCAATGCATAATTTTTCAATTTATATTGTATTTTACTAGTTGAAAATTATACATTATGATTATTAATATAAATTATTGTATTAAATTTTTTAAAAATGGTGCCTAGAAGATGAAATGGGAACCACATCAATGTACATAATCTAATGATTAAGAATAGTCATTTATTCGATATGTTTAATGCATTGTTTTTAATGGATTTAGTCTCCCAAATATTATCCTCATATGTGGAAATAATATCATGATCTAACATGATAGATAATGAATTACCAAAGTATTATGGATTCAAATGGAAGTAATAGAAGAATAGGAATTCTAGGGAAATGATTGATAAATGGAAGATGATAAAGTATTATCTTCCAATTAATGATGTTACAAAATAAAATAGCATGGTATATGATTTTTTGGAAAATGATTTAGCATCAAGTGTGGAGAAAAAGGCCACAATTATGTTGATTGTATGGTATGTAATAATTTTCCCAATTTTATGTTCTTGACATATGAGGAGACATGACACTATGAAAATAAATGTCTAAAAATGCAATGGAATATGCACTTAGAGATGAAACATGCGTGAGAAAACATATCAATTAACACATGAAACAATTAAAATACTAAGTGATTATTAAAGGATGGGTAATAAGATGTTATAAAAGGATCATATAAAATATTATAAATATTAATGTGGTTCTTTTATAAGTTAATAAAAATTTTAAAACCACTATACAAGATTTTATGTGATGTTCTACAAAATAAATGTGTGAGGTGTGATATTTCATCTCAATTTACATTCCACTGGGAATTATTTGTTGTTATGTACCAGTTTAATTTTATGTGATTTATAAAATTCCTATTTGAAATTTAATATGATAACTAATTATTAATTCATGTTATTTATGTTTCAATTTGAATTATTTAATCTAAGGCGATTTTACATGAAAATTACCATGTGGTAAAATTTGTCAAACATCTACACTTTTTTTATTGTTAACATTATCTTGAAAAAATACCTTTATTGTAATCAATTTTCATTGGAATTTTGATTTATCTAAAATTTACATATATTATTATTATGTATATTACTATTTCTTAAACTATATACCCATTCACACATATGGTGTTTACTATGAAATTTTTTATTTTAACAGGGGAATTGTTGTTAAATATGTATGTTTTACTCAGTGTGAATGACTATTGATAAGGCCTAAAGATGTTGTAGAATTTTATTCCCAATACCCAACAATATAAATTCTATTATATTACCATATGATGCATATAATGAATTATTCATGATGTAAAAATTCTATTATAGTTTAATATATGACATATTTTCTAGAGACATTATATATAATCGAAGAATTAGATTTTTTACTATTAGGTGATGGGGGAACATATGTAGTGAGAATTATTCTAATGATGTTTTCAAATGGTGGTCTATGGTACTTAATATCACGGGAAAAGATCCTCTAATTAAAACAAAACATGTTTTCAGTGTCATATGATGTTCCTATATACTAACATGCATATTAGTCTTCTATGTTGAGACCATTATCAACGACTTCCAAAAAAGGATGATGACACAAATGTGCATCCATATTTATGATATATCATATGAAAAACATATAATATTAGATATTGCATGTTAATATGATGGTTTTCATAGATATGACTTTAAATTATCTTATTATGGGACTTAATGGGTTACTAGACTCCACTATTGGCCTGTGAATATAATTCACTACTCCCGAGATAAGGTCCTAGATGGTCACACAAAATTTCCCATTCACGAATATTACCTATTATGGTGAATTGGTATATAATAAATTTAAGGCCCCACCATGGGGTCCAAATTTTTCCCAGGTTTTAACGATCACTGATAAATAATGAAATTCATTATTATTTAAGAAAATAATAATCAGGTTGAATTAATTTAGTAAAGGATTCTATAAGTGATTATGTAAATACAAAGTATAATACTATATGAATATATATTATTTTAATTTTTAGTGTATGATTAATATGGTCATGAATTACGAGTCAAGTTTAAGGAATTGGTTTTATCACATAATATATTTAATATATATGACAACTAGATGATATAAAAATAAATAATATTTATCACACAATTTTATTCATTATAATTTATATTTTTTCTTATTATGTGGATGTGAAAAATAATAAGGTCGACAAAACTTAACTAGGTATTTAGACTTCCACTATATATGTCAGAGATAAGCCCTTTCCAAGTGACTATTCAAGAAATCAAAATTTAGTGTGTCTCCCCCTTACCATATCATAGAGAGAAAATGAAACTCTTCATTAGAACAATCCAAGATCACCTTCATGAATCAATGAAATAGTATTGTGGTGATCATTGTGATGTTGAAGGGATCATCCGAAGTCACTTCCAGCATATGGAATTCAATGAAGAACATTCATGTAGATTCTTTAAGCTTTTGTTAATGATCTTTATGTGTTTTTATTTTGATACTTTGATTAATGGTCACTGGCATGAAGAAACAGAATAGCATGATTTGATTAATAATGAGACCATCATTACTTTTACTTCACTGTTCATTGAATAAGCCATGCAATATCCTCACACTATACTGGGGCTCAGATCACTCGATTAAAAAAATATCATTTCTATCATGAAAGAAACTGTTATATCCCTGGCCCACTGGATTCTGTTGCACCCCCTAGTAAAAAAATTGATATCAATGGGCTGTAAGGGGTTTTCTATGAAAATAAAAAATATTATCTTTAAATATAAGTAGAGTTTTTGAAATTAGTCCTAATAGATCTAACCACAAAATGATCAAAGATTAGATGACCATGTTACCACCATATGTAAATATATTAATGGAACAAAATTAGTTGTTTTATGGGTATTAAATTTTAAAACATATATATTTGTTATTTAATAGTTTTATTTGTTTCTATTTTCCAGTGATGTATCATTCTGTCAAGAGATGGACATAAAATTATTCCCCATTTTGGTTATTAATTCAATATAAATATCAAGATTTTCAAAATGATTTTTTTAATATTATGTTAAATATTTCCTATGATCAGGGCATTATAAATTTTTGGATAATTCTATATTGGGTAGAAGGGAATAGAAACAAATTCTTCCTGCTATCCATTAAAAATATATGAAGCCTTTTTTTATAAAAAGGCTAACAACTAGTGGTGTGTTTTTTAATTTATTTTAAAATGATTAAAATTCAAATGAGGGAACTTGGGTCTTGGGATTCTCTCATAGTTATTGATGGTGGACCTCTCTTATCACCCTCCATAGACAATAACGATATTCTAGCTAGCCTGTCATCCTCCTCCTTAACCATGGTTGAGTAGCCACCTTCCTTCCTTAGAGGAAAAATCCAGTTGATCCATCATAGCTACCCAACATTGTTATCCCCAGTTTTACTACACACTGCAGATTGCCTCCTTCTGAATCCTGACCACTACCCTTCATTTCATAATGTCGATCCCTCCAGCCTCATATTTTATTTGGCCAAATGTTAAACCCCCAAAATCATCATCACTCATAGTTCATTCTAACACCGTCTCTAGATATATCTATTCCACAGCTATATCCAGTGCACATTGACTATCACTCAGAGTGCCACCATTACCATGGTCTGACCACATGAGTACTGGCCACACACGTTGTCACCTCCCACATTGAGGTGATATTCTGCCTGAAAGACCAGCACATGCCAACCTCATTTCACCATACAAGAATGTGATGAATGTAAGGGAACAACATAGGTGTGTGGTTATGCAAAAAAACACAAAAAAAAACAAGGTATAATGCTCAATTTTCCATAGTTTTCCATGTATATGTATATCCATGGGAGAAATGGTAGGTTTATCATTCACTCAACATGAAAATTATACTCATGGGATCACAAAGAAAACCACATATATATATATCATGGGAATTGATCCCAATTTAACAAGGAACAAAAAACATGGGTTTCTCCCTTGGTTTGGTCATAGATCATCTACCCTTGAAGAATCCTCTTGCAACCTGCTTCTCATACATGGTCGGCTGCATCAGTCCAAGAATGCTAACGCAGACCAAATTCCACTCTATAGTAGGGTTGATTACAAACAATAGAATCCACTGATGATTTTTCCATCTTCCAATCACTCCAGAATTGGGAGTATCCCCCACAAATCTATCCCCCAAAACCATATTGGAGTAGAAAGAAAATCTACAGTATCCTTACATGCATTTAAAATTTCATTGGAAAATCAAACATGCTTCTTTATTCCAGATGACGTGGCACTTCCACTATTGTAAATAAATCTCAAGATGACTGTGGTCATAATAATATTATACAACCTTGGGGAATCTTTCCCAATAAGAATTTCCACATCACCACATGACACTTCCAAGACTCCACGTTCTACAGAAATCTTGATCCCATTTTCATAGAACCTACTTAATGATACCATGTTTTTCCTTATCCTCCGAACGTATTTCACATCAGCCGGTTTTCATACTACTCCAACATGGGTCATCAATTTCAACATCCCGACTTTTCGAACGTTGCACGTTGACCCATAAATAAGTCTCCCCAAATCATGCCCCTGCTAAATTTTTTGAAATTCTCCTCTTGCCGTGCATATGTGTGCCGAGATCCCAGAATCAACCCCCCTATTTTAATTTGGATTTTGAGATCGCTCATTTTTAATTTTAAAAAATCAATTTTCTTAGTACAATTTCCCATATCTTTTATAGTAATGAAACTGCAATTCTACCATTCAACTCTCCAAACTATGTAAAAGTACACTTTGTCATGCAGACATAATCATCTATTAATAATTCTATGATTTTCCACATGTTCTCTTCATTTCTATATCCTAGTAATGTACCATTTTCATTCTCCATAGTTAGTTTTTTAGTGACCCTTTTTCTCAAACCTAAAACACATGATTTCATTAGGATAGCATCCCCTTGATTTTTTCCAACATTATTTACCTCATAAATTTTTATATCTTATCCTCCCACATTGATCACCTCACATCAATAGGATTTTTCTCACTTGAATTCATCACAAGAAATTGGAATGATTCTAATTCTAGAAGTGACACAATCACCTCATCTAACATCTATTTTTTCTTTCCCCATGAGAAATGTAGTCTCAATCCTAGAAAATGACCTTGTAAGTGATGAAAAAAGAAAAGGTGCTTTGTATCCATATCTAACCTTCACACCAAGCCACAATAATTCCATCATGATCTTATTGAATTCATTGATGTTGTCCAAAAAATATGTTCCCTCGCCCAACTGCAATTGGTAAAATTTATTTTTTCAAAATAATTTTCTGTTGAGAGACTTCCCCACATATCATTGCTCCAACTTCATCCATATATCCTTTGCTGATGTGCCGCCCAACACCAATTACTTTACCTCCTTCACCATCCATAGTCAAATTGTGCTGATGACCCACAAATCGATCACTTTTCACACATTGTCTCTAGTTGTCCTAAGATTTTCTCTATTCGATTGTTTGATAATGCCCTACTTCACAATAATATCATTCACTTTTCTTTTCTGCTTAATGAAAATTTTCCGACCATTGAACTTCTCAATATAAAATTTTTGTAGTGCTCCAACATTATCCATCATCGATGTCATAAAATTCGATTACCACTGTTGATATTACACCCTAATGGAACCACATTACGAAGTGCTAATTTTGAAAAACAATCTATACGAATGCATTCAAAATGGTTGAAATAGTGGGAAACAACTCTTGGATCACCAAAAACAATGTCTGATTTTCCAAGAAATATCAAAAACAAATACAACGTTCTAGATCGCCTGCTTGCATGGTACTAACATGGCACTATTACATCACACTAAACAATCTACATTAATCATGCTGAAAATTTATCTGGGGCATGAATATTACCATCATCTCTGGCACGTGGTTACTATTGACCGATGGTTTGACCAGAATTTTGATCACCTCTACAGGACTCATTATAACTCTATTTTTCACCCCACTTGCAAAGTGGGAATCGTCTCATATTCCACTTCATTAATATGGAATCAAAAAAAAATTTCTAACCAACCTCAATCTTACAGTCACTGAAAAACTCACTGTTTCTCTTTCAGTTCAATCTTCCTCACTCTGGCTCCCTTTGATACCACTTTTAAGGGCACAATGAAGGTGTGTGTCAATGAGGATTATTAAAAAATGAAAAAAATGGAAGAATGCTCAATTTAAAATGGTTCAAAATGTTTTGCAACATCCATAAAAGAAGTAGTAGGTTTCTATAATCTCTCATATCTAGATAAAACTCGGAGGATCACACAAATACACCACATCTATATCTCATGGAAATTGATCCCATTTTAAAGAAGATCCAAAACACAAATTTATCCCTCAGTTTGGTTGGTAGTTCATCTACACTTGATGAATCCTCCTGTCACCTACATCTCATCAATGGTCGGATACCTCAGTCCATGAATGAAATTATGCACCATGGGTGACACTACAGTAGGTTTGGTTTTCAACTTCTGAATCATTTGATGATTTCAGTATCTTCCAATCACTCCCAAATTGGGATTGGCACCCACAATGTCCACTGTACATCCCTTGAATTTCCGTTGTCATGGAATCTGATCATTTCTGACCCCATGTGACTCCGACCATTGCTCCTTCATCCTAACTAAAAGGTAACCCTCTTCCATGACCTCATATGGTTCTATTTGACCTGATTTTGAATGGGTATGGGGGGCTTTGTTGGATCTGAATAGCACCACATGTGGCTTTCTTGGACCGAAATGAGCATGTGGTGTTATGAACCAACCCACAATGGGCCAGGGTAGGAGTTTAGGGCTAGGGTTAAATTTTTATAATCAGAATTAATTATGTTAAATAAATAAATTTTCGGATTATATTAAATTAAATAAAAATTAATTTTCGGTTCATAAATTATAATACATTAATATTTTGAAAAAAACGTAATCTAATTTTAGTGTTGAATTAATTTTTCATGTAATTTAATTTATGGAAGAAAAATTAATTTAATAATAAGTTTGAATAAAAATAAAACATTTGAATAAAACATTTGATTCTAATTAATAAATTTATTTTATTTAAATTACCATTATAGATTAAATTTATTGTATTTTAGTTTTATCGCTCATTTAATTTTATAATGATAGGTCTAGAGCTAGTGATCGTACCAATTTATGTATTTGTTAATTTATTTCATTATTTGTTACATGCATAAAATGATCGTACTAAGTAGTATTATTTCTGATAATCTATGCCTCACCATCTTTTCAGTCAATATGTATAAGTGACCACATATCGAAATTATTTGTTGTATATTCTACTCCATAAACAC
Source organism: Viscum album (assembly GCA_963277665.1). NCBI lineage: Eukaryota > Viridiplantae > Streptophyta > Magnoliopsida > Santalales > Viscaceae > Viscum > Viscum album. Next base: position 512,130,625 of record OY728134.1, read on the forward strand.
CCTTTATTGTGTGCGAGTATACTTGTATAGTTGATTATGATGTTATAAGACATAGACCCCCTGAATATGAGGTAGTAATCGAGACGATAAGTAAATTCATTATACTAGGGGGAACATTAATGTGAGACATGTATCGATTTATGTATGAAACAACCTTGGTCACAATTGATCTGGTTATTATTTTTAAATGTATCCATCACATTTAGACTTCCAATACCATTATGGAAATGTAATTTTTTCGTGATTTTTTTTTCTTTTACGGATGTACATGTTTACTATTGGAAACACATCAAATAATAAACAAAAAACACATAAAGACATGATGGGGTTTTTCTTATTAATTTTAGGTTGTGAGTGTGATATTATATTAATGATAGATTAATAGAAATTGGTTATATTCATCAAAAAATATAAAATACCTCAAATAAATATTATGTTTAAATATCCTTCCATCATTTGGATATGAACAATACATAGTGTTCGAGGTTCCCATATGCCATTGTGGAGGAAGCCTCCAACAACTGAGGAGTTATTATGTGAGTTATAGGTTGAATTAACTGAATTTGGAATTAAATAAATACCCAAATCTAATATCATAAAATATTTTATGAAAGTGTTTATTAAGTCATATTTTTGATCTAATAATCTAGGATTTTAGTCAATATATCAAGGAGTCACAAGTTAATGCAGTTGTACAGTCAAATGTATACCTTGATGTCCCACTTAGGCTTATGAAGTTATATTATTATATTATTTTACATGGATTTGAACTTTTTTGTTTAGGTATCGGTTGAGACCGATTAAATATATGTTTTTTTGGTAGTAAATGATTTTTTTGGGTTTAAAAACATCATTTTCACGGACATGGCTTGTTCGGAGTAGGGTGGCTTCACCCGGCCACTATGCGGTCTACCCGGTGTTAAAAAAACTATCATTGTTAATTAATTTATTAATGAGATGAATATTAAAGTGAGCCCAGAATAAAAAAAAGACAAAATGAAAATGAAAAAATTAAGAATTATTTTAATAATACTAATAATAATAATAATAATATTATTATTATTATATTTATTACTTCAATTCCTCTCGCCTCCACCCCACATTCACAAACCGCCTCCCTACCATTTCCCTACCAGGCACGAACAAAACCCCATAACTGTTGGGAATTACCGGCCGACCTCTACTCTATACTGAGCACTCCACCATCCCTCTAGATGATCTCCCATCTTGTGAACCCAGTCTGACATTCCTCACCATTCTCGCTAGACCACACCACCAACATGCCCCCCCGTTGTCCTTCATTTCAGAGAAATAGAACCTAATGCTAATGCCATGTCTATCACAACCACACTTCTCTAAAGAAGGGGTTGGTATCCTCTTGTTTGGGGTTTTGGTATCCACAGTAGTTGGGGTTTAATTTTTATGATGATGATTTGATCTGTTGAGATCAATATCGCCTTTTAGGGTTCGCTGTTGATCTCTTGAGGTGTGATTGTGGTTCCACACCAATTTCTGAATTTTTCTCAACAAGAGGTAGATGATTCCATGCTTTATAATTTATTGATAATTTAATTTGATTTTTAAAATTATTTAACAAGTTATATGATTTTTTTTGTGAAGTGAAAATGTAGTTTATAAAAACTAAATTATAAGAAAATTGTATAGAATTTGATTCTTTATATGAATTTGAGTATTTTTCATGTGTAAACTAGGTTGTGTTATTTGATTTCACTTTTATAAATAAAGATATTGGTTATTTAAATTATTTAATTGTTGATAATAATCTATTGAATGGTATTTATTGTGTGTTTTATTCTTTAAAAAATGCATTATGTGTATGTTCTTGGTGTGAGGCCATTTGGTGTTTCTTTAGATTGTTTTACAAATTGTTTAAACAGTTTATTAAAATATTAGAGAGATGTAGAAAATGTTGCGATACCTTTTGGTGTGTGTTTGTGTTTAGAGAGTGTATTTTGTGTAAATTTGTGTGGTGATAATTTTGAAATCATTCCTAAGTTGGTTTATTTATTTATTAAATCGTATGTGTGGTGTGTGGTCCCTACTTTGTGGTTTCGAGTTTCCTGGTCTAAGGATACTCACATGCTTGTTCACAAGTATGAATATATACATATATATATGTGTCTGTGTTTATATATATATATATATATGGGTTCCCCCATTACATGTATAGCCATCCATGGAAGTGAAAATACATTTATGGGGTTAATGGTGCCCATCTGTATATATGAAAATGCATACGTAGGTGAGTGGCGACTAGTATATGCATATATAAATAAGTGTAAGTACTCCCTTAGAAATTTTCATAGCCTTGAAGGTGTGTTCATATGGTATAGGTTTCTTTATATATTTGTCAATGTGAATATGCTCAGTGGGGGGGCAATATCTTCTTGTTAGAAAGCACCAATGGGGGATGTTTTTGGTTTGGATCAACCCTATTTTAGGTACCATGTTCCAATGCCTTTAATTTAAATCTCATGGTTTATTTTCTAAAAAAAAATTAATATTAATCTAGTATACCCATTATATGAAATCAGATTGCAGTTACTAGATTTTATCATGCCTTCATTTTGGAAAATGAAATGTATTTCTAACAACCATTTGGTCTTAAGTGAATATTCATGAAATTTTTTTTCCTAAGTGGTATTGAATTTTAAAAGAATATTTCCAAAGGCATTTGAACTTTTAGATGGTTTATTTATAAAATTACACTGACATGTTTGTTTTTTTGAAGACATCAAAAGTGATGTCCAAAAATGGGTTTTGGTGTGAAGTCATGGTTTAATGGGGGTTTGACTTTCAGGAAATAATTTCATCATTTTAAGCATGAGTTCAATTTTTTTAAATATTTTGAACATTGGATGTTTAATTTATTTTCTAAGTTATTTTGGAAAAGTGTTGGGAGATTATTTTTTCTAAAATAAAATTTATTCCATGAAAATAATTAATCTCATTTGACACATTAAGAATTTTTGTGATGAATAAGAAACCCCTCTTGAGTCATGCCCCCTTATTTTATAAAATTATGAGTATTTTGAATGTTTAGATTGTGACATGTGCCTAGTAAAAAGGCTTGTGCATTTTTGTGTGATAGAAAAATGGGGATTTTCTCAAAGAGGGTGATTGGTGGTGAGAGGGTGAGTGTGTTTCTAAATAAATAGAATGATCGATTCATATATGGTAGTTTTTTGAATTATGACCACCAAATTATAGAGTGAACACTAGAATCTAGAGGTATCTACATGGGTGTACTAGGACAAGTAATATAGATGATTCAGAAGTTGTTCATCCCAGTTTCACCTAGAAGGATTGACAGTAAAACTATATATAAATAATGATGGAAGATGATGGGAGACCACAATGATTATGGGTGTTGTACCCTACTAGTAGATCAGGCATGCGAATGATGGTTTTCATGTGTTCTATACCACATTTAACTGAGGTGCCAGTTTCCTAAGGACCCACATATGATATTTAATTTAAGGGATATACCATGGATATTGTTTAGGCCATGGTGTTTGTGAAATGATTTTTATTTTATTTTCATCATGCTTTTCCCCCATTGAAAAATCCATTTTTTAATTTAAATTGTTTGCATTTTGGTTTGAAATGTTGATGAATTCATGGTACTAGTTTGAAAATATATGGTAATAGAAATGATTTCCTTAAAAATGGAAACTTGTGACATGATTTATAAAATAATAAAAATGTAATTTTAATATGTCTTATTTTCAAAATAGTATGATTTATTTTATTTTTAACGGAAAAGAAATATGGAATAAATACTATTTTTCATTCCAACTATGCATTCTAGTTCTAAAAGATACATTATTTTAAAATTTCTAGTTTCTCGACTCAGGGTTCACTCTCGGAGTGATTGTGGTTTTATATTCTATGTTAACCGTGAGGTCACATGAGGTATGTATCATTTCGTAGTTTAATTCATTTTCTCCATCTGGTCTCTTTAGTTAATTTTTGTTTGTTTAATTTTTCGTTTCTAGGATAAACCATTCCCAACTTCTTTATTTTGATGCCTCACACTATTTTCCTTCTCGTTGGGATCAGGAACTACTTTTGGGACTTTCTGTGGATATGGTTGTGCACCGTGTCAGATGGTGACCTAGCTTGGTTCGTAAAAAATGGTTTCAGAGTAGGTGACACTTTTTTGGGTCATGTAACATGGAAAGAGTCTCGGTATACTAGAGTTAGGATTGTAAAAAATTGAAGTTTTATTTATGAGTACAGTGCCTAGCTAGAACACCATATACAATGACTTGAGTTAATAGGGACATCGAGTTTCATCTGAGTTCATTGGTCCTTGTGGTTTCTTCTTGTTTGGGAAATGAAAAGAGTGTGGGGTCAATGTTCTCAGTGATATCACATGCCCTCACAAGACATGTGTAGTTGGGTACATTTCCATGGAACACTCTCTATGATGGTTGAGTGATTGACATATGGCTAGAAACCAAATGTCTGAGTCACCCACTGACAGTAATTTCCTCTTAATTTGTCTTGTGTTAATTTGTTTTTGGAATATTATTGTGGGTGTTTTTTGTGATTCAAAATATAACCTTTTTATGCCATTTTTGGAGTTTATATATCTTTAGAATGTTGGTTTAAAGTGGTTTTTCCCTTTGCACATTTGGTGTTTTATTGTTTCATGTTTTATCCAACTAAAATTTTTGATTAGTTCCTTGTGATTTTTCCTCACTAACTATTTCTTTCCCCCATAAAGAATTAATTCATGATTAAATTGAACCAACATATTATTCTCCATCGGAAGTTCATCTAGTTAATCAATGTACACACTCTATTCTTGGGTATAGGGATGAGTTTATCTCTCTTCTCTTTCAGATTAAGCAGATCCTCTCATAGTAAAAGAGTGCATGCATAAGGATTTGAAAGGAATCATGGTTTCTTGAATTGATTGAATCTCCATAGCTGTAGTCGGGAATCTTCAATCGTGAAGGACCTACCTGGAAGTGATAAATGAAAATTATAGTGAGAAAATGGGGATGTAGTCTGAATTTGTCTTTTTTGGCTTCTATTTGAATGGATTACTATTTCTTTGGTTTGTTTAATTCAAGAAAACGATAATGTTATACCACTAGTGTGTCAAGCCTAGTCAAAGGAGGATCATATGTCTGTTTGAATGAAGAATGTGATTTTTGATACATGGTTTAAGGTCCCCTTCATTGTATTGTCTCTATCATTCGTAATGGTCATGTTTGGTGACTTCTTGCGATGTTGTGTTTTAACTTGACTGCAAGGGTGAAGGTTATTTAATCTGCTGAGCACCTCTGTTTTGACAGAGATGTGTTTTCCCTTAGGAAATTCTGAATTCCTATATATTAGAGTAAGTTGTATACTATGATTCATATATCTTGATGATTATTGTTTGAAGTAGAAATGTGTGATGTATATGAAAATTTTAATCCCCATGTCATTGTGAAGGTTCCATATAATGGTAGGTAGATTTTGGGATGTGCAGTGTGAGTTGTTGTTGCCGAGGTTATGGTGTTGGTTCTCATGGAATCGGTATGGGAAGTTCCATTCAAGGGTTTTAATGTATGACTATGAGGTAGTAGATCCTTCAATCAATAGATCGCTAGCCTAAGCCCTCATATTAAACCTAGTGTGTAGTCTAGAACCCCATAAGTGTAAGGGATCAAAGTCTAATTTCTATATTCAATTATGGAAATAGATACATTCTAATCATTTTATGTGGTATTCGTGTTTCATGTGGTCTCGTGTGGAGGAAGGGGACATGGATCCCCTTCTCCTCATTGTGAAGATATGGGTATGTTGAAGGGTTCTTCCGTGGTTATTAGGTGGTGGAGTTGTTTCATAGTTGTGAACTTTAATGTTTATACCCTTGTGGATGGGAATCTCCATGTGGATATCCATGTTTACACAACTGTGTAAGTACATTTCAATTTTGGATTGGTTTGGAATCATTTGAGAATGGTAATTTCCCACAAGGGTAGTGGTATGTTTAATGTTTTCCATTTAGTTTAGAGGTTCTTTCATTTTTACCCTTATAGTGGGTATTGTTCCTTTTTGGGTTTTTTCATATAAGTGAGTGATAGATAATTAAGAAGCACAGTTCTTATGGTGGGTATTCCCACCACGGGTCTCACTGAATGTACCACTGAAATGAAATGATGTCAACCTATTCCTTGTGATGGGGAGTATGTTCACGCCTCCCCATGTTGGTGTCTAGGTTCAACCTCTATTGTTTTGTTGTTTCTTATAATAGGAAGTCTGCACGAGGCTCCTCGTGTCAGTACTTAGGATTTATTTTTCGTTTAGGTGGACTACATGAGTTATTTGGGTATGTTTAATGTGTTTGTATGAAGATGTTGGATTATGTACTATGAGAGTATCCTTTTATCTGATTGATCAACTACATGTGTTTGATCTCTTGGGGGTAGGTGGATCATAGTGGGGTGTCAATTTTGGTCTACTATTTTCAAAATGAAAACCTCTTTCCTTACAGGTAGGGTTATTTTCATCTTATTTTATCATTTGTTCAGGAATATCCCTAGTGTTGCAAAGGAATACATGTTCATTCTTTTGAATCAACATTGGGATGACCTTTTAGGGGTGGAAAGAATTATGGTGGGGATAATTACCACACTCATACTTCTGAAATAATTTAATTTTATTATTTTATATATCTTTAAATTGTTTTTTAGGTGTGGGTCGATCCAGATTAAATTTATGCATTATTTCTGGTAAATGATGTTTTGGGTCTGAAAGTGTCTAGTGCACATGCATGCCACAGTCGAAGATGGGAACCTTCAGCCATTCTCCATGTGACACTATCAATGTTATAAAAAATCCTTATCTTTTAATTATTTAATGAGATTAATAATAATGTTATCAAAAGATAAAATCGGAAAAAAATGATATTAATTAAGAAGGGTTTAAATAATAATAATATTATTATTATTATAATTTAACAATATTATTATTATTATTATTATTTTCAATGATTTAATAACATATTTTTATTATTAATATTTTATTTATTGTTTAAATCACACTCCCCACCTTCCCTCTTTTGCAAACCCCCTCCATCCCATCACCTTACTAGGTGTGACCAACACCCCCGTCTTGTGGCACGTTCTCAGCCGACAACTGCTGACCATACCAAACAACTGGCATACCAAACCACATGCATGAACCCCCCCCCCACCCCCTCTGGAAAATCCATGTATTACATGACCACACTTCTCCATGTAAGGGATTGGATTCCTTTTATTTAGGGTTTTGGTATCTGTTGTGAGTATGGTTTCATTTTTTATGATGATTCTTTGATAGGTAGAATTCAATATCACTTTGTTAGGGTACATTGTTGATTATTTAAGGTACAATTGTGATTCCACATAAATTTCCAGATGTCTCCCCAAAAGTGGTAGGTGATTCCATGACTTATCATTTATTGATAATTTAATTTGGTTGTTAATTTTTTTTACATGTTGTATGTATTTTTTTGTGTAGTGAAAATGTCATTTAATAAAACTATTTATATGAAATTGGTGTGGAATTGAATTTTTCTTTTGAATTTGAGTTTTTATCTTGAGTAACCCATGTTTTGTTATTTGATATCACTTTTATATGTCCTGTGATTTCTTATTTAGCTAGAAATAATGTTGACCATGTGTGGAAACACCTGAAATTGTAAAAATTTATTAAAAAAATGTAATTATACAAAATAGAAATGAAATATAAACATAGTAGGGAGACATATGTCACCATCACAACATAATTCAAAGTATCAAAATCATTCTCTCTGATACTGACCACCACTTCCATGACAGCCACCGCGACCACTCGAATGTCTGCCTATTCTCTGTTTCTTTGGAGTTCAACAATCAAAATCTTGATCATCCATATCTAGATCTTTCTCACTAATATGTTCAGATGATTTATCATTATCCCCATTATTTATCACATATTTATACTCTGGTATGTAATCCTCATATGATTCATGAGATGCATACCCAACAGAAGGACCCCGTAAGGTTAAACCCACCTGGAGATTTACAATCTCATACTGCACATGGGAAGAGGGTAATCTGATACCACCATCCAAAGAAACTAACTATGAGGCTTCCAATATCCTCAGATTATTCTTGATGACGTTTTTAAGAATGATATAAAAAACCATCAATATAATATTTTTAATTGATTCAAACATGAAGAAACATTGGGTGCAGCATCACCCCCAGATTTCTTCACATTAGCCTCCCCACTGGTTTAGAAAACCACTCCATTAATAGATTTTCCATTTAGACCTATTTGGCCTAATGTAATCATACTAGGGGACACAACCATGGTTTCTTCTACATTATATTCTGATAGACATGCCATATCCTGAATAGGTAAAATATAATTGGAGGTCTCATGAACAATTAAAACACTATAAGGCCTTAAAGGCATCAAAGCATTGCATGTTTCCTTTGTCTGCATATAGACTAATCACATGTCTGCTACTTTAGATAATGTGGGATGAATGGCCATAGAATTGGGTTCCTGTCTTCCAATACATGCATGAGGAGTTCCACTTGCTGGACATATAGCGACCAAAGTAGATGTGAATAAACTCGTGGGTGGAACATCCACCACTGCATCATTAACAAAGCATTCAATAGACTTTGAAAGCAATGAATTGGGGTCATTTTAATGAATCTAAAATTAGATATTGTCAAAAAATTTACCTTTATGACTCCCTTTCATGTAATTATCAATCAAATAAAAATAATCCTCAAGTAATTCATCATGAGGATCATTATAGAACCTGCTAATAGACCTTAAATTTGAAGCACCTTATCAACTTTATGAATAGAAGAATGAGAGGCATCTATCACTAATTTTAAAGGCCATGAAAGCATAGCATAATTATATTCCATCATAGCCCCATGTCAAGAAGATCATAATGTTGTCCCAAACTGTAAACTATAGCTAAAGACCACCTTTGTAGAAACCTCGTTAGGCATTAAAAGCATATCATTGTAGGAAGGATTACAACCATGTATATTTGATGAGCCATTAGGATTAGGATGTGACTTATCCAAACCCATGAAACCACCTTTGGAATCTCCTCTCTACATATAGTACACATCATCTTTATTCCCTACATCTTCCAATGTTAACATAAATTTACATTTCTGAACTAAATGACCATCCTTATTGAGAAATGAAATCTTCATCCCCTCTGAAATTTTTCCTAATCACGACCAATACAATAATAATTGTGTTAGGAAGAGGTAACATTATCATATTAAATAGAAAATTAAAATTTTAATTCATTAGAAACTATATAAACTATTTCAATCAATGGTGAGAAAAGATCAAACTCATCAAGAAATTGTGAAAACTGTCAAAAATTGACAACCTTAGTCTCATTATCATGTTTAATGGGTGTTACCACTGTAGATTCTATATCCCAAAAAATGTTGGGTTTCCAAAATATCCAGTTATGTCTAGTGATATTAATCCAATACTGGGTCATATAATTCCTCACCAGAATTCGATCAATCCATAGATCATAGTCATGGAGTTGCAAGGTGACTGGATTTAATGATATGAATTTGCAACCCCATTAATTTAATGTAATCTCTATAGAATGAATGATTATATGATATAATCCAATACCAAGTGATAATATTCGCCAGTCGTCAAATTTACAGACCTGAAGAATGTGTGCCTTCAAATCATCAAGCTTCCATGGACTGGAGCATTGATGAATGTTTAACCACATGATTACAGAATTCATATAGTGAACAAAAAAATATCAATATACATTCAAATTTTCTTTGTCAAATTATAAATATCCATTTCTCATGATGTTGTGTGAAGATCTCAAAAGAGAGTGTGATTCTGAGAAATTTTTTTTAGTAGGGTGATTCTCTATTAAAGAAACAGTGTTCTTTGTATCATTAGAAATCTGTATAAGAATAATCCTTTTTGTATCAATCGACACCACATAGACCCCTACACATCCAAATCATAGGGTTTCCATGAATAAGCAACCCCTCATACATAATTTCTAGTAATTAATTCTTTAAAGAGAAGTCAAATACAGCACACTGAACAAAAATTACTCAAGATCTATTATGACCAAAGAACCCAAAATTCCATGAGAGGATAGAGAGAGATTATCCAATTATGCACCCATTTTTACTAAAAATTATTTATGTAATTTAAATGATGTATGGAAATTATTTTAGTGTTTGTTTGATTAAAAAAAGGATTTTGGGTATGTTGTTAGGGTGAGGCCTCTGGGGATTTGTATAGGTGATTTTATAAATTGTTGAAATGGTAGATTAAAATATGAGGGAGATAAAAAAACGTGTTTGGAAATGTTTTTAGTGGGATTTTGGGTTTAAAGAGTGTTTTTTGTGTAAATTGTTTTGGTTATAATTATGAATTATTTCATAAATTGTTTTATTGTTTTATTAAATTATATGTGTAGTGCATGGTCCCTGCTTTGTTGTTCTGATTCCCTAGGTCTAAGGACACTAACCTTTGTGTTCATATATATATATATATATATATATATATATATATTTGGGCTCCCCCATTACATGTATGGGCATCAATGGAATTTAATATACATGTATGCGGAAAGTTGTGCCCATTTTTATATGTGAAAATGCATACGTAGGTGAGTAATAACTAGTATATGAATATATGATTTTATATATGTATTCCCTATCACATGTTAATGGCTATATGGGTGTGTTAAGAGGGGATATAAATCCTTATATGTATGTGAATGTTCATATTCATAGAAGGGGAGTATTTTCTTTTAGTTAGAAATCACTAAGGGTCGAATATTCAGTTTGGTTCCACCTTGAGGTAGGTCCCCTATTCCTATATCTTTAATTTTATTTCCATGATTTCTTGTTACTCATAAAAACACATTATATATTTACGAAATATACAGAAGCTATGAAATATTCCTACAGTTGATAGAAATGATCATGCCATTATTTTGGAAAATGAATGTATTTCTAACTCCCATTTTGTCGTAAGTGACTTTTCATGAAAAGTAATTTACAAAGTGGGTTTTCAATTGAAAATCAGCATTTTTTTATTTCATTTGGCCTATCTTCTGGTTTAGTTACAAATTTTAAGGAGATGTTTGGTTTTACCATGACCTCCAATGTGATTTAAAAAAATGTGTTTTGGTGTGAACTCATTTTTTAATTATTGCTTGACATTCATGAACTAATTTCATTGTTTTGAGGATGGGTTCAATCTTGATTTAAAATGTGTAGTACATTGGTTTTTAAATTGATATTTTAAGTGATTTTGGAAACTTAAATGTGTTGGGTGATTATTTTTTCTAAAATGGCATGCATTCCTTGTAAATAATTAAGCATGTTTTTCACTTTAAGAATGGTTTGGGATAAAAAATTCATATTGAGGTATGCCCCCTTATTTAAGAAAATTATGTGTATATTGAATGTTTGGATTGTGATATGTGTCTTGTAAAGAGGAGTTTTCATTTTTTTATGACAGAAATGTGTGGACGTGATCAAGGAGGGAGATCAGTGGAGAGATAGTGAGTGGGTTTTTAAATAAATATAATGATATTTCCATGTATGTTAGTTTTATGAAATCTCACCACCTCATGAGGACATCAAAAAAACATGCTATCTAGGTTTGTGGATTAGGAATATTACTCTAGATGATTTATAAGTTGTTCATCCATGCTTTTTCAAGAATTATAGATTTTACAATACTAAGTAAATAATTATGGATGATAATTGGAGGCCACTGGGATTATAGGGGTGTCCTTTAATAGATTCTTGATCACATGAATGCTGGTTTTCGTGGTTTCTATAAAACATATCACTAAGGTGCGAGGTTCCTAGGATCCCACTTATTCCAGTTTTCTATAAGGATTTACAATGGTTTTTATTTATGATATGGTGTTTGTGAAATGATTTTCATTTTAGATGCATCAAGCTTGTTTCCCCCTTTGACAAATCCATATTTACATTTATTATTTTTCCTTTCATTTTGAAATGTCAATGAATTCATGGAACTATTTTGAAAATATAGTGATTTAGAATCTCATTCCATAAAAATGTAAACTTGTGAGTTTATTTTGAATATAATGATAAAATTATTTTAACATATCTTATATTCAAAATAGCATGGTTGAATTTCGTTTTAAAGTTAAGGATATAGGGCATTGTAGATATTTGGAATTCCTACTAAGCATTCTACTGATCACGCTGACTTTATTTAATAGTTTTAGGATTCTTTTTTCATTGTTCGATTCTAGGGAGAGTGTGGTATTGAATTCCTTGGTGACCCATGGGGTCAGTCAATGTATATTTTATTGCTTAGTTTACTTTTATTTCTACTTTGAGTCTGTTCAGTTTTTTTTCTTGGAGTCCAGGCTTGGTTTGTGACACTTGAACTCTCCATGTAGTGGCATTGGAAAGGTTTTTGGTCTATGAGGGGTGTATCATGAATCCATTAAATTAGATTACTCAAGATATATACTATTTTGATTCTAGTACATATGGTTTCATGAGTTTCGTAAAATAATTGGTGAAATTTAATGGTTAAATCAGTAATGTCTAAATCGGTAATCAAGATAAAAGTAAGAATTTTCAGGATTTTAATTTTGTAGAAAATATTAATTAATACTACAATATATACATTGATAGTTATTGGGAAACGTTTATGATATATTAAACATGCTTTTACAAAGAGTGGTATAGGTGATTGCACAAAATATTATGATATAGGAAATTCAGGGTTTTTGAGTTCTAATATATATTATTACACCTCATGAAGGAAGGGTGTAAAAATTCATACATTAGGATCATGTATGACTCATATGTAATTTACATCATAATGATATCATCAACTTCTAATGTGACTTTTGGATTTAACATTTGGACATGGATGGGTTTACATGTAGTATCATCTATGAGAAACTTGTGAGGAGAAACTGAAGTAAAGATATTAATAGTTTTAAAATATTGGGGGACCTAGACCCAACAATTCAGTGATTTTGAGTACCATATCAGGAATACAAGTTATATATACATTATGAATACTTACAATTAAAGCGTAGATATTTCTACATCAACTAATTAATGGAAATGTTCATATATTAATGGTTCTATCAATATGGTTTTAGCAGTTCCCATGATATAATGAGAACCTTTAGACAACCTAACATTAATCACAGATAAATGTCCCATGATCTTGATACATTCTACTGAGTTGAAACTATAGATGTTTGACTATCCGGTGCTGGGGGATCATATATAATGACCCAACCATTTATTACATTACTTTTACATAATTTTAATGATAAAAAACATAAATCATTACACCAAGAGGATATAGAGGTTTATTTTTAGGGGAAAACTAGGAAAATTTATAACATTAACCACATAAAAAAACATTTATTTAATTACTTCTTCTATAGCTTCTTACGGGATCTTGAGTTCTCCTTAGTACAAGAGGTCAACTGAAGGATATACATCAAAAAGTGGTGACCTAAAAGCCCAGTGTGAGGATAGATATGATCAATATAAAGGTGGGTGAGAATAATCATAACATAATCAAAGGACCATGAACATTGGAGGGAGCATTAATAAAAGACTTGAAATATGGCAATGCATAAAAATGAAACATCATGTCTTAGTGGTCATGTACCACACACATATATGAACAATGTTAGCATCATGTTCACATATCATTTCACATTAACTCACAAGATTCATCAGTTTTCCCAATGCATTGGATCACTATATAATTCTGGGCACACCGATCACTTTAAAATATTCATATTGCACTATATAATTCTTGGTGCACATGTCTCATCATAACATTTACATTATCATGAATGACACATTAAAAATATGTCCAAATTGAGCATAAAATAACCAATGGAATGAAATGGGTTTCACACCATAATAATACATTAATAACCATTTTTCCCAAATAAATAAGTAATATAATTCTTTATATAGATCCATTAATATTGAGTGAAGAGTGATGAAATCATTGAGAAGTAAAAAATGTGTTATTATTTGAATGAAGAGTTCTTTTGGAAAACACTGGGTTTTTTTCATAAAATCAACTAGAATACATTTATATCCCAGAGAATATAAGACAACGATGAATAAATTATTTTTATGGAATATCCCTACTAAAAATTAGTTGAATAGGGAAAACCCAATGAATGATAGTTGGGTTCATGAATTTCCCATTATTAAGTACGTGAACACTTTCATCACTTTAATGTCCTATATGAACACATTATATTCCTTAATTATCAATTATAGAACCTTTTATACATGAATTTGGTTCCTTATGGTATCCTTCAGTTCTTTAATGGTCCTTTTGATACATTATAGAGTTTAAATTTATTTTTCTGGAGTGTTCTTTTTTATAGCTTTCTTGAACGATTCCCTAGTATTCATGAATGGATGTTCATTTAAAATGTGGTTAAAAATACTGAATTTTAATTATATGTTATTTATGATGTTATATTATGTTAAATTTTCTTATAAATAATTTCTGTATATACCATGATAATGAATCATTATATAATAATATAATGTTGATCATTAGGGTTAATTTGAGATGTTTTTTAACCACAACGAACTTATTTTGTTTAATTGTTTAGTAATATGTACATAAGATAGTTATAGAATATTAAATATGATATAATACATTTAAAATAATATTTTTACAATATAAAAATGGTTTCATGGCCAGATCTGAAGGTGGTAATAGAATATGAAAATAGGTGATTCTTGATGGTGACAAATTAACACCTCACGAACAACATTTTCCTTTCTAAAATCAAATAAGTGGAGAAGGGGGATGGATGATATAATATCCAATTTCTATCATAAAATTCCATTATATTTATTATACTAGAATTACCATAACATTTGGGGGAGTGTAGGTGAGAAGGGATTAAGAAAATAACTTGAAATTGAATGGAAATTAAAGTAAAAGAGAGAGAGAGAGATGAATTACCTCTTGAATCCTCCTCTTGAGGTCCTCATTATAGAACCTAGGATTGGTCTTTCTATGAAACCAGAAGGTCTAGTATATTGTGGAGTGTCTAGGGAATATGTGTGGGTAGTGTTTAGAAATTTCTTGAAACTTTATATGTGTAAATAATTAAGTGTTTGAAAGGTGGTATTTGTAGTAGAGGGGACATGGGTTTTCATAATATTTAAATCATTTATTTATAAATTTGCACCAAGATAAGAAATAGTGATGATTACATAACAAAAGATACTAAAGACATAATTTTAGTTCTATATTTTGATGCTTATGTCACTCATGATGTTTGGAATGGTGGATTTAAATTAAAATGTATTTATACGGTAAAAATATGTATTTCACTATTTACAAAAATTGATGTATTTCAGAAAAATACAAAAAATTTCCCTTTACATTTTTTGGTGCGTAGAATCAAAAAATGAACTCCATTTATCAAAAATAATATTCTAAATATGATTAATTTAATTCTTCATTAAAATCATAATTTACATGAACAATATATATTTTAAAATTAAAACTAATTTTATAATGTTTTCAAAAATTACATAACTTCTTATAAAATTACCATAAAACCAAAAGAAACATAATTCATAATTTATGAATAGATTTTAGGAAACTATATTTAATTTTAAAATAAATAATTTGTAATAATATATTATTTAGGACTTATAAAAATATCAATTCTTTTACTATGGTCATATTATCACCTATATGACGCCAAAATTTAATTTAGTAATTCATGGGTGAGGCTACTATTATTTTGGATGATTTAATATTCATAAGTTTTATATAACCATTCATAAAGGTATGTTTCAAAAGGGTGGGTTATTATTCACAAAAAAATTTGTTTGTTCCATTGGACTCAAAAAATAACCCTGAATACAACTGTGTAGGTCAGATATATGAAATTGGATACATTTATGTAGAAAAAATTATGTTTATGATCACATAGTATTAAGTATCATGATATTTCATTGTGATTAAAAATGTGATTATACTTTATTTCATACTTATAAATAGGTAATTAAACTGACAAAACATTTGGTCATAACCTTTAACCCCCTTTATGAAATTTAGCAATCATAATTTCACCTTACACAGACATGTGAGGGTACTTCTCCTTCATCACCTCTTATGGTTAACATGTAGTTTATTTAAACTTATGGTTCCTCCAGAAAACATTAACAATATGGGTTGTCTTGTTTTGTACGACCTTATCTCTCCTGTCCAGAATATTTATTGTCTGATACTTATAAGAGATATCATATTCCAGTTGTAACACCTCTGAGTTTAGAACATTTGAGGGATCTGATATGTACTTCCTCAAGATCTATAAGTAAACCACATGATGAACTTGAGGCATATTCGTTGGAAGTGAATGGTGATAAACCAAATCTCATATGTCATCAAGAATATGAAATGGGAAAATGTACCTTGGTATTATCATCCCATTAATTCTATACCGCATGACTCTCTTCCATGGTGATATTATACGAAAGACTTTATTTCCAACATCGAACACCTATTCCCTTCAACAGTTTTCAGCATAACTCTTTTTTTTTACTCTGAGCAGCATTGATTTTTTTCTCAATGACATAAACCATCTATGTCATCTCTTGCACATGATTTGTTCCATGTACATATCTTTCCCAAAATTTATCCTAACATGTTGGAGATCTACATCCCTTCCAATATAGAGCATCATATGGATCCATTTGAATACATAAGTGAAAGATATTATTGTATAATAACTCAACCAATGGTAGATTATGATCCCATACACCATTCAATTCTAAATAGAAGACTTTTATCATGACTTCAAGTGTATGAATTTTCCTTTCAGACTGGACATCAGTTTGGGTATGATAGGTTGTCCTAAAATTTAATTCAGTTCTCAATGCATATTAATGACTCCTCCAAAATTTAGATGTGATCCTTATATCATTATCAGATACATTCATTAGTGGAACACCTTGCAGTCACACCACATCATTCACATATATCTTTTCATGTTGTTAAAATGAGAGATCATCTTGAATGGTGAAAAAATGAGTGGTCTTGGTGAGTCAGTTTACCACAACCCATATTGCATTGTTTCCCTTGTATGTCATCAAGAGACCCATGAAAAAGTCCATAGTGACATTCATCCATTTCCACATGGGTATAAGAAATGGTTGCATCATCCCTTTGCAAATTTTTCTCTCTGCTTTAAAATTCTAAAATACCAAAAAACATGAGATATATACAGCAATATCATTCTTCATGTTATCCTACTAGAAGTGTTCTTGAATATCTTGGTACATCTTGGTGCTACCAGGATAGATATAGAATGTTGAGCTGTGTGCATTGTCATGTAGCTCCCTCTTTATCACAAGAGATGAAGGCACAAAATGACGTGTTCCAAACCGAATCACATCATCATTGTCAATATATAACACTTGAATCTTTCCATCTTTTATTTCATTCAACTTATATTGTAACTTTTTATCATCCCTTTGCACCTCTTTAGTCTTCTCTTGGATAGATGGTTGAGAAATCACTTGGAAAATGTAGGATGTATCCATTTCCCTTATGATTCTCAAATCCATCCATTTAATATCTAAGAAGATAGGGTCTTTCTCAATCCATAACATGCATAGAGTAGAATGTACTTTTTTACACAGAGAATCAACTACCTATTTTTCATTTCTAGGATGATAGTGAATAGATAAATCCTTGTAATTGATTATATCTAACCATCTCCATTGATGCATGTTGAGATCCTTTTGTGTGAATATATATTTTAAGCTCTTGTGGACAGTGTATATGTCACACATCTCACCATAATGGTAGTGCCACCAGATATTCAAATAAAAAATCATGGTTTCTAGCTCTAGATCATGTGTCGGGTAGTTCTTCTCATGGATCGTAAACTGCCGTGAGGCATAGGATATCACATTATAATTTATCAAAAGTACACAACCCAATCCTTTCATTTAAGCATCATTGTATATCAAAAAACATTCTC
Organism: Viscum album; assembly: GCA_963277665.1. NCBI lineage: Eukaryota > Viridiplantae > Streptophyta > Magnoliopsida > Santalales > Viscaceae > Viscum > Viscum album. The sequence goes on from OY728134.1 coordinate 512,148,719, forward strand.
CACATTTTTATAATGTGAGTACATGTGTAGTGATCATCCATCTCTATAGGTCATCGATGCTTCCCTCACATTATTCCACTTATAAATACTTTACCCCATTATTTGTTAACATATTTATTAGTCTTGACTATCTTATGAAATTTCTCACAAAACGCCAGTAGTACCCAGCTAATCCAAGAAAACTATGACTTTTTGTGACATAAGAGGGCCTAGGATATACGAAAATCACCTTTTTTAAGGGTCCACAATAATTCCCTCATTTTTGATCACATATCCCATGAGCATGACATTCCTCATCTAAAAGTCACACTTTTTGAACTTTGTGTCCAACTACTCCTTCAATGTCACAAATAGAATTATAAGATATTCTTCAAGGACCTCCATTCTCTTGGATTAAATGATAATATCATCAATAAAAACTACAACATATTTTTCAAGGTAATGTCTAAATAAACTATTCATCAAATACATGATGATTTCAGGGGCATTAGTATGTCCGAAGGGAATCACCCGAAACTCATAGTGCTGATACCTTGTATGGAAGGCAGTCTCTTGAATATCTTCCTTCATCGACATAATCAAATGATATACATGATGATGATCCCCCTTTGAGAAGTATTGAGCTCATCTTAATTGATCGAACACCTAATCAATCCTTGGAAGAGGATACTTGTTCTTTATGGTTATCTTTGTGACCTCTTGACAATTGACACACATCCGCATTGATCTATCCTTATTCATCACAAAGAGAACTGGAACACACCATGGTGATTCCCTAAGGCATATGAAACCTTTATCCCAATTCTATTTTAGATGCTTTTATAACTCCTCTAGTTCAATAGGATCCATCCTATAGAGATACATTGAGAAAGGAGAATCTCTGGGTTTGAGTTCTATTGAGAACTCTACCTCACAATATGGGGGATGTTCAGGTACCTCTTCGAGAAATACATAAATGTATTCACTTATGATGGGAATTTTGTCACGGTTGGCACATTCCATTGAATCAATTATTTGGGAGAGGTATTCTTCTTCATAGGGTATCAAAACCCACACCATTAATGGATTTTTCAAAGGAGAATCATGAACATCCTTTTTTTGTAGGGGCATGGGATGGTTTAGAATATGAAAAGATATTTCCTTTTACTGATAGTTTATATGTTCACTATGTAATGAGATCCAATCCATTCCCTTTATAGAATTTAATTCCACAATGGAAAGTATTATGAGATTCGCTGGAAGAACCATCCCACATATGCCAATGGGGGAAGAGTCAATCTCTTGGGTTGTAATGATTACACCACTTGGTGTTTTTATAGATATATCTACATCATGGTTTTGGGTATTCGATTATATAGATCAGAAAAACATGCATGATATAATGGAAAGTGTAGAACCAGAATAAAATAATAATTTTTCCATTATTTAGTGAATAGGAAGTGTACCTTGTATGAATTCAATATCTTGCTCCATTTCTGGAGTAGTGATGTCCTAGACATTCACATGATCCTTTGGATTTGTTGGATACTGAAAATGATTACCCTTGAGCACTCATGGATTTTTGCAAGGAATTTCATATTTCCCTTACTCCCTACAGTTGTAGCATTGAACCATGGTTGGAGCTCCCCTTTCATCCACTACATAGTCCTTCCTTCTCATGGTTTTTTGAGACTCTTGAACATGGAGGCCTTCCTTCACACACATGCAGCCATTCCCTATCCTTTTAATTTAGTTCCCATGATGCAACTTACCTCATTTTTGGCAAGTGGCTCGTTGAGCATTCTTCCAACCATTATCATTAGATCGTCTATCTTGAAAAAAAATCATTCATTTCCTATCACCATAGCTAGGAGACTATTCTTTAAACTCAAGATCCACATTGATGGAACAGAAAAATCTACTTCATAACTCCAAAAATTATGGATTTAAAGATCCTTTCAATGTTGTAGATTTAATCCACTAAATAATCTATCTATTTTTCTATCATTGTTGATTAGAAATGTCACGACCCGCCCTCGGGGTCCGTGTCGTGACTACCCCAAGCCCGCCTTCCATAGGCCAGGGGCTGGCGACTAGCACCAAGGCGTAAATCCCGGTAAAAAGGGAAGGCATTGCCTTTGATAAGTAACAACCACCACAGAGTAAACAAGCGGAAAGTAAACACTAAGCAAGCAGAGTACGACTGAAAGTGCGGAAAGGTAAATGGGCCAGAATACAAACCCAAACTGAAAGTAAAGTACAACTCAAAAAGGGAAAAACAGCAACTGTAAGGTAAAAGCAGCTACTCCGAGCTGTCCACCGGAAATCCCACCTGAAGGGTGGGTACAGATAGCTCCTCTGCTCCACGGGTCCCGCCGTCCGCTCCGTGCACGTCCGGCCCAGTGGTCCAACTCCGGGTACCGTCCCGCTCTACAAGCCTCAGCTAAGTCAACGCTTTCCGTCGTCTGCAACCAACACAACGTAGTGCAGGCGAAGCCCGTGTAGGGGTGAGTATAAGCTACTCAGTAGGGACCCCGAGACCCCTGAAGGTCTCTCAAATCCACAAAGGATAAACCACGAAGAAAAGTACAATCACGAAGTAACAACCGACACTGCTTAGGTATATGCTCATACATATACCTAAGTCATCAAATTCCGTTCGGCTCCAACACCGAGCCCAAGAACAACCCAATCCACAAAGAAGAGTAAACAAGATTATGAAATCAACGGATAACCATTACCCAGGTATATGCCCATACATATACCTAAGTTATCAAGTGCCCCATCTCAATCATGAGGAATCACAAAGATCATTGACTCAGCTCAAACCAGGATTTTCATTATCGAGACTGTAACTGTTTAAGAGCCCCAACTCTGATGTGTACAGTGGTCCTGTCACGACTCCGAGGTACTGCTCACTAACCTAAGACTGCTGAAGTACTTTTCCTGTCGAGTACCGCGGGTCTGCTGCCAACTACCGGGCGCTCCGTCCGCTGAGGGTCTGCTGCCAAATACCGGGTGCTCACCCAGATAGCCTACTGAGGTACTCCTCCTGTCGAGTACCACGGGTTTGCCGCCAACTACCAGGCGCTCCGTCCGCCGTGGGTCTGCTGCCAACTATTGGGCGCTCCGTCCACTGGGCTAGTCGACTCACTCCAAGTCGAGTCGGTCAAGCAGTCGTCAGGTCTCAGTCATCTACACGGTCTCCGTACTCCGCACGCACGTCTCCACCATCGCGGGTCTGTCGCTACAACCAAGCGCACTCACTCCGTAGAGTATCGCGGGTCCGTCGCTACAACCAAGCGCTCCACCGCCAAGGGTCTGCAGCTGCATCCAAGCGCACCACCACTGTCAAGTACTACGGGTCCGCCGCTACACCCAAGCGCTCCACCGCCCTAGGTAAACAGAAGATTCAGCTCACACAGGTTCGGTAGCACTGTTCCACGTAGGATCTCTGAGTGCTGTAGTCGTCGTCGTCGAATCCACACAGGATCTCTGTACTGTCGTTGTCGCAGTCACAGTAGCAATAGTAGTAGACGTCACAGTAATAGTCGCAGCCATCACTAGGGTTCCCGCACACAGAAAGCTCGTTCGGAGGATCCGCTCCACGAGCCGAGAGGCTGATACATCAACTGTCACAAAGACCAGAGTTGATGTATCCAAAAGTTCCGTATCGACAACAGGAACTCAACGCAACAGACGGCGCGTCGATCGAACGCCCGGTCTGAGAGTTATTGGCATTTTCGTCTCCGGGGCCCGGTTGGTTTTTAAGGCAAAAACAACCCGACCGTACTCCACCTGCGTCCGAACCTCGGGCGGAGTATGCCAAAATATCCGTCTCACTTAGAGGATTCCATCAAAATCGACGGCACGTCAATCGGACGTCCGGAACTCAAGATATGAGCGTTTCGCTCCGAGGGCCCGGTTGGTTTCGTGAACGAACCAACCCGGCCATACTCCACCTGTGTCCAAACCTCGGGCGGAGTATGCCAAAAGATCCATCTCACTAAGAGGAACACAACGCGACTGACGGCGCGTCAATCGGATGTTCGTAGCTCAAGATATGAGCGTTTCCGCTCCGAAGGCCCGGTTGGTTTCGTGAACGAACCAACCCGGCCGAACTCAAAGTAGCCCGAAACCTTGAGTGCAATATACCGAAACGACCGTCTCGATCCAAGGATCGTGTTGCCGCAGACGGTTCGTCGATCGGAGGTCTGAGGCTCATGTTATGGGCCAAAAACCAAATCTGGTTCGAAACGGGGGGGTCCGGGTCCGGGCCGACCCGGCCCGACCCCCCCTGGGGCGGCGGCGGCGGGCGGCGGCGCGGCGGCGCGGCGGCGCGGCGGGCCGCGGCGGCCAGGCGCCGCGAGGGGGCTGCATGTGGGGGAACAACCCCCGCGGTTTTTGAGGGGCGGCGCGGCACAAAGGCCGCGCCCTTTTTGCAGGTAACGGCCCCGCACGTGGGGGCCGGCTGCCCCCCCCCCCCCTTCTTCAAAGAGCCGCCCCCCCTCATAAAAAGGGGGGTTTTGTAAGGTGGTCGGGGGATTAATTTCCCCGGTTTTAACGGCATCCGGCCGGCCAGCTGGCCGGCCGGTTTTCTCCAACGGGACCGGAATTTCCGGTCCCCTCTTCGGCTTCCGACGCCGGCGGCCCGGCCGCCGGCCTTCTCTTCCGCCGCGGCCCGGAACCGGCTGCGGTCTTCTCGTTCCGCTGCGGCCTGAAACCAGCCGCGGTATCCTCGTCCCGCCGCGGCCCGGAACCGGCCGCGGTGTTCGTCGTCCGGCGTGGTGCGACGGCACCGCGTCCCTTTCGCCGTACCATGATATTCATTCAACGCGGCGCGACGGCGTCGCGTTTTGTTGTTTCTTCCAAGGTGCGCGCGACGGCATCGCGTAAAATAAACGTACTATTATCCGCGTGGTGCGACGGCACCACGCCACCTTGCTTCCGCCCGCAAGAATAATCAACATGAACGATGGAGGGGGTTCGGTCGTGTTCATGCGGTCCGGCCCCCTCACGTTAAATAATTACACAACTTTAAAGAATCAACATCCTCACGTTAGTCATACGAACCACGGGCAAGAATGAAATAATTAAATATAAAATCAACAACCCCTACCTTGTGTAAAAGGTTCGAAGATTCGTCTACGCTCCGCGGAAGACGGCGTCGCGGAGGTCGGGTGTCGCGGTCGTCGTTCGTCAAATCCGTTGACGAAGGGTTATGCCGGAAGAGATACGTCGTTGGTGAATCTTCGTATGCCGACGAAGAAGGCCCGAGGAGGGTGCGGCGTTCCCTCTTGTTGACACCGAGGAAGAAGAAGAGAGGCGTCGTTCTTCGTCGGAGTTTGGGCGTTCTTCGTTCTTCGTCAGAGCTTGAAGATGAAGAAGAAGCTCTCCAAAAGCTCTCCAGGTGACAAACAAACAACCCATAATAAAATAAGATAACATCTTATTTTATTATTACAAAACACACAAGAATTTCAAAAGTTGAAATTCAAAAAGGTTTAACCCCCAAAATTAATTATGTAACTTAAGTCAATTAATTAGGGGTTAAGTATGTTGAGAGAATTTGAAAAGTCTAGGGGTTCATGTGGACCCCACCACACTTAATCCTCCAAAGGGAGGTTAAGTGGGTGTGGGTCCCACTTCCAACCCCCTTTGGTAGGATTTTAACAAACTAAAAATAAAATTTGTCTTACACAAATTTTATTTAGCTCAACTGAAAACCCCAAAACTTAACTTTCAACCCGCAACAAACGCAACTCCCGAAAAGGTCTCTTTAAGCGAATATCGGCGTTGCGAGTTCATCGGTGCCCTCGGATTTCAATTCCGAGCACCGGATCAAAAGTTAGGAATTCCCGCTCGTTCGTTCACTGAACGTACCCGAGCCAAACTTCGGAAATTAATTCCGGGCACTCCGGGCCTCGGAATCAGGTGCCGTCTGAAACCGCGTTCTTGTAAAATTCTAAAGAAAATTAAGAAAAAAATTTCCTTGAATTTTACGGGTCTTTACATTACTCCCACCTCAGGGCTTTACGTCCCCGTAAAGCTACATCAAAAACTAGGGAAACAAAAGAGGGTACTGAGTACGCATCTGAGCCTCCCGCTCCCATGTGCTCTCCTGGAGATTCTCGTGTTGCCATCTGATGTGCACGAGAGGAATCGATCGCCCACGCAGGACCCGCTCCTGTCGATCCTCTATCTCCACCGGGACCTCCGTAGAAGTCGCCCCATCGTCAACGTCAAGCTCCTCAGCTGGAATACGTGGAAGACGTCGTGCACCCGGTGCAACTGAGGTGGTAGAGCCATGCGATAAGCCACCTCGCCAACCTTGCTGAGGACCTGGAAGGGTCTGATGAAGCACGGAGATATCTTGCCGCCTCGGCCAAATCTCCGAATACCACGTCGAGGTGAGACCCGCAAGAAGACGTGGTCGCCATCCTCGAACTCCAGTGGCCTCCGCCTCCTGTCAGCATATGACTTCTGCCGGCTCTGAGCTGTCCTCATCCGCTCCTGGATGACCTGGACCTTCTCTGGTTCCACAAGAGCTGCAAGATTTCTTCTTTGCCGATAAGAGAAATCTGGTCTCATCCCCTGGATGAACCACATTCTTTGCCTAAAAAAGTCAATCCTAACATGGATGATTCTAATCCATACCAAGGATGACGTCGTAAGGCCTCGACGCTACTACTAAGAGATTCAACCGTTACTCTCGCCTCCAAGGGTTGAGTCACACTGTCAGCATCAGTGTGTGGTAACTGGGTCTCCTCCAGTAGATGTCTCACAAGTGAGGGTCAAGTCAACAGCCAAAACTGGAACCTCTTAGTAACATCACGAAAGAGGACAGGAACGAAAATATCACAAAGGTATGTGTCTTTTATTATTGCAGCTCATAATACAAGACGCTACACAAAAGCAACAAGGAACCATAAGTACAAAGGTTGTTATCCACTAGTTCTGCTACTGTCCATCGGCTCCCAGAGCTCCATGATCGAAGGCCTCGGCTGCCTGAAGCTGAGCTCTCCCCTGCGGTCGGGGTGGACCTCCTGGTGGTGGTGGTGGAAGAGCCTCAAAGCGTCGCCCACCACCTGCTGCTCGTCCAGCTCCTCTGCCTCGTCCGCCTCCTCCCTGCGGACCGCCACGGTCGAACCTATGCCTCTGCTTGGGTGTTTCTTCACTTAACTGTTGATCATCAGCATGGCGGGTCGGACAGTCACGAGCCATGTGACCAATCCCGCCACAGGAGTAACACTGCCCACTCTCGGCACGCCTGGCTCTGACTCCACCCCGGCTTCCCCGTACAACTGAGCCTGAGTCGTGCAGTCGGCCACCGGTAGGTCTGGTCTGCCTGGAACCCTGAGACATCCGTCGGCTACCTGCTGCAGATGACTCTGCCACGTGCCGCCCTGCGGTGAGTTGCTGTGCTGGTGTAGACTCAGCAAGGAAACTCTCGATCAGAAGTGCCCGCTCCAGTACTCCTGTCTGAGTCGGTATGCTGAGGGAGATCAGCGATGCCCTGATCTCGTGTCTCAAACCCTGCTCGAAGGTCCGGGCCCGGAAGAAGGGGTCCCGTACCATGTCTGTCGAGTACCGAGAAAGGTCGGTGAAGCTCGCCGCGTACTGAGCGACCGTCATGCTGCCCTGCCGCAGCTGTAGAAGCTCCTGAATACGCACCGCACGAAGGGTGGCTGGGACGAACTCCGAGCGGAAGATGCTCTCAAAGTCCGTCCAAAGTAGAGATGCCTCATCGTGCACCTGGAGCATCAAGCTCCACCATCGTCCTGCTGCTGCGTGTAGTAGGCTCGCAGCGAGGATCACCATGAGGTCTGCTGGTGTCCTCACTAGCCTAAACACTCGTACCACTGCCTCCAGCCAGTCCTCTGCAGCCTGGGGATCCGTCTCCCCGCGAAACCTGGGCGGTCGCTGGCGCTGAAACTCATGCAGTGCGCTGAGGCGACGTGCATCGTCAGCGGCTGCTGCTGGAAGCATCGGGGAATCGGCGGGTAAAGCTACCGCCGGTGCCACTACTGAAAAAGGGCCCTGCACCGAGGCCTCGTCGCTCGGTGGGCTGTCGTCTCGCTCGACTCTCGGAACCCTAGCTGGCTGCCGTCGTGGGGCCATCCTGAAAGGAAACAGGTGCGCCACGGTCAAACAGTATACCTGGTGAGCTGATATAAGTAATCACAAATAAAACGTTGAAACACACACACAATCAATGTTTTCGTGCATTAAGTCGGAAATCAGAGGTCAGGGTCCTGGTGTACGGATACGTCGGCCGCCGCACCAACACTGGACTCCCTGGACTGATATCCACACTCAATACGCTAAACATTATTGCTTCACATAGAAAAGATCAGATTTCACGGTAGAACCGAACTCCTTTGATACCAATTTGTCATGACCCGCCCTCGGGGTCCGTGCCGTGACTACCCCAAGCCCGCCTTCCATAGGCCAGGGGCTGGCGACTAGCACCAAGGCGTAAATCCCGGTAAAAAGGGAAGGCATTGCCTTTGATAAGTAACAACCACCACAGAGTAAACAAGCGGAAAGTAAACACTAAGCAAGCAGAGTACGACTGAAAGTGCGGAAAGGTAAATGGGCCAGAATACAAACCCAAACTGAAAGTAAAGTACAACTCAAAAAGGGAAAAACAGCAACTGTAAGGTAAAAGCTGCTACTCCGAGCTGTCCACCGGAAATCCCACCTGAAGGGTGGGTACAGATAGCTCCTCTGCTCCACGGGTCCCGCCGTCCGCTCCGTGCACGTCCGGCCCAGTGGTCCACCTCCGGGTACCGTCCCGCGCTACAAGCCTCAGCTAAGTCAACGTTGTCCGTCGTCTGCATCCAACACAACGTAGTGCGGGCGAAGCCCGTGCAGGGGTGAGTATAAGCTACTCAGTAGGGACCCCGAGACCCCTGGAGGTATCTCAAATCCACAAAGGATAAACCACGAAGAAAAGTACAATCACGAAGTAACAACCGACACTGCTTAGGTATATGCCCATACATATACCTAAGTCATCAAATTCCGTTCGGCTCCAACACCGAGCCCAAGAACAACCCAATCCACAAAGAAGAGTAAACAAGATTATGAAATCAACGGATAACCATTACCCAGGTATATGCCCATACATATACCTAAGTTATCATGTGACCCATCTCAATCATGAGGAATCACAAAGATCATTGACTCAGCTCAAACCAGGATTTTCATTATCGAGACCGTAACTGTTGAAGAGCCCCAACTCTGAAGTGTACAGTGGTCCTGTCACGACTCTGAGGTACTGCTCACTAACCTAAGACTGCTGAAGTACTCCTCCTGTCGAGTACCGCGGGTCTGCTGCCAACTACCGGGCGCTCCGTCCGCTGAGGGTCTGCTGCCAAATACCGGGCGCTCACCCAGATAGCCTACTGAGGTACTCCTCCTGTCGAGTACCGCGGGTTTGCCGCCAACTACCAGGCGCTCCGTCCGCCGTGGGTCTGCTGCCAACTACTGGGCGCTCCGTCCACTGGGCTAGTCGAATCACTCCAAGTCGAGTCGGTCAAGCAGTCGTCAGGTCTCAGTCATCTACACGGTCTCCGTACTCCGCACGCACGTCTCCACCGTCGCGGGTCTGTTGCTACAACCAAGCGCACTCACTCCGTAGAGTATCGCGGGTCCGTCGCTACAACCAAGCGCTCCACCGCCAAGGGTCTGCAGCTGCATCCAAGCGCACCACCACTGTCAAGTACTACGGGTCTGCCGCTACACCCAAGCGCTCCACCGCCCTAGGTAAAAAGAAGATTCAGCTCTCACAGGTTCGGTAGCACTGTTCCATGTAGGATCTCTGAGTGCTGTAGTCGTTGTCGTCGAATCCACATAGGATCTCTGTACTGTCGTTGTCGCAGTCACAGTAGCAGTAGTAGTAGACGTCACAGTAATAGTCGCAGCCATCACTAGGGTTCCCGCACACAGAAAGCTCGTTCGGAGGATCCGCTCCACGAGCCGAGAGGCTGATACATCAACTGTCACAAAGACCAGAGTTGATGTATCCAAAAGTACCGTATCGACAACAGGAACTCAACGCAACAGACGGCGCGTCGATCGGACGCCCGGTCTGAGAGTTATTGGCATTTTCGTCTCCGGGGCCCGGTTGGTTTTTAAGGCAAAACCAACCCGACCGTACTCCACCTGTGTCCGAACCTCGGGCGGAGTATGCCAAAAGATCCGTCTCACTTAGAGGATTCCATCAAAATCGACGGCACGTCAATCAGACGTCCGGAACTCAAGATATGAGCGTTTCGCTCCGAGGGCCCGGTTGGTTTCGTGAACGAACCAACCCGGCCGTACTCCACCTGCGTCCAAACCTCGGGCGGAGTATGCCAAAAGATCCGTCTCACTAAGAGGAACACAACGCGACTGACGGCGCGTCAATCGGATGTTCGTAGCTCAAGATATGAGCGTTTCCGCTCCGAAGGCCCGGTTGGTTTCGTGAACGAACCAACCCGGCCGAACTCAAAGTAGCCCAAAAACTTGAGTGCAATATACCGAAATGACCGTCTCGATCCAAGGATCGCGTTGCCGCAGACGGTTCGTCGATCGGAGGTCCGAGGCTCAAGTTATGGGCCAAAAACCAAATCTGGTTCGAAACGGGGGGGTCCGTGTCCGGGCCGACCCGGCCCGACCCCCCCTGGGGCGGCCGGCGGCGGCCCGGCGCCGCGAGGTGGCTGCACGCGGGGGAACAACCCCCGCGGTTTTTGAGGGGCGGCGCGGCACAAACGCCGCGCCCTTTTCGCAGGTAACGGCCCCGCACGTGGGGGCCGGCTGGAACCAACCGGGGGGCCGGCTGCCCCCCCCCCCCTTCTTCAAAGAGCCGCCCCCCTTCATAAAGAGGGGGGTTTTGTAAGGTGGTCGGGGGATTAATTTCCCCGGTTTTAACGGCATCCGGCCGGCCAGCTGGCCGGCCGGTTTTCTCCAACGGGACCGGAATTTCCGGTCCCCTCTTCGGCTTCCGACGCCGGCGGCCCGGCCACCGGCCTTCTCTTCCGCCGCGGCCCGGAACCGGCCGCGGTCTTCTCGTTCCGCTGCGGCCCGGAACCAGCCGCGGTCTCCTCGTCCCGCCGCGGCCCGGAACCGGCCTCGGTGTTCGTCGTCCGGCGCGGTGCGACGGCACCGCGTCCCTTTCGCCGTACCATGATATTCATTCAACGCGGCGCGACGGCGTCGCGTTTTGTTGTTTCTTCCAAGGTGCGCGCGACGGCATCGCGTAAGATAAACGTACTATTATCCGCGTGGTGCGACGGCACCACGCCACCTTGCTTCCGCCCACAAGAATAATCAACATGAACGATGGAGGGGGTTCGGCCGTGTTCATGCAGTCCGGCCCCCTCACGTTAAATAATTACACAACTTTAAAGAATCAACATCCTCACGTTAGTCATACGAACCACAGGCAAGAATGAAATAATTAAATATAAAATCAACAACCCCTACCTCGGGTAAAAGGTTCGAAGATTCGTCTACGCTCCGCGGAAGACGGCGTCGCGGAGGTCGGGTGTCGCGGTCGTCGTTCGTCAAATCCGTTGACGAAGGGTTATGCCCGAAGAGATACGTCGTTGGCGAATCTTCGTATGCCGACGAAGAAGGTCCGAGGAGGGTGCGGCGTTCCCTCTTGTTGACACCGAGGACGAAGAAGAGAGGCGTCATTCTTCGTCGGAGTTTGGGCGTTCTTCGTTCTTCGTCAGAGCTTGAAGATGAAGAAGAAGCTCTCCAAAAGCTCTCCAGGTGACAAACAAACAACCCATAATAAAATAAGATAACATCTTATTTTATTATTACAAAACACACAAGAATTTCAAAAGTTGAAATTCAAAAATGTTTAACCCCCAAAATTAATTATGTAACTTAAGTCAATTAATTAGGGGTTAAGTATGTTGAGAGAATTTGAAAAGTCTAGGGGTTCGTGTAGACCCCACCACACTTAATCCTCCAAAGGGAGGTTAAGTGGGTGTGGGTCCCACTTCCAACCCCCTTTGGTAGGATTTTAACAAACTAAAAATAAAATTTGTCTTACACAATTTTTATTTAGCTCAACTGAAAACCCCAAAACTTAACTTTCAACCCGCAACAAACGCAACTCCCGAAAAGGTCTCTTTAAGCGAATATCGGCGTTGCGAGTTCATCGGTGCCCTCGGATTTCAATTCCGAGCACCGGATCAAAAGTTAGGAATTCCCGCTCGTTCGTTCACTGAACGTACCCGAGCCAAACTTCGGAAATTAATTCCGGGCACTCCGGGCCTCGGAATCAGGTGCCGTCTGAAACCGCGTTCTTTTAAATTCTAAAGAAAATTAAGAAAAAAATTTCCTTGAATTTTACGGGTCTTTACAAGAAAAACCCATTGCATACCATGAAAGACATGTGAAATATTTTTCTTAGGTCAGCACAAATTATCCTTTCTTTTACTTGGGATCTATGATTTCCCTAACCATATTTATACAATGTGTTTGTGGGAAATAATTGTTAACAAACATGATCCTAAAGTCTTATAATTATATCTCTTAAATTTCTTCACATGGCTTGGTGTTCTTAATCAAAGGCAACCATTGATCAGCTTCTACATGTAGATGATAAATGTCTAGTGTCACCTTCTATATCTCAGAATAGTGAAGAACATAAAATATCTTCTCCATGGAGTTTACCCACTATTCCACAACAAATGGATCATATGATCCACTAACGGTCGGATGTTGTTGCAACAAAAAACACTCGACAGATAGTTTATCCCTCTTAAGTGATAGAGGTTGTTTAACATTATTCTGGTTATTATTCATAACATGAAATAGTTAAGTAATAATTTCCATGATTTTTTGAACTCCATCTCACAAATAATTGGGGATGTCATTCGTGCAATCTTTGAAATGGACCAAACAAGGGTTGTTGTCAGGGTTTTTCCTTGTTCCCACTATTATCTAAAATAGAAAATTTTAGAACAAAACATAAGTCAATGATTCATGAATAACATATTCATTTGGGTAATTTACACATAAATAATATATTATGTGATCTCTATCATTAGAAAATCTTCTTGTGTGCTTATTCGTACTTAGTCTCACACTAGAGTTTTTCTCTAGGGTTCGCTAATCCTAATTCCAAAATTAACTAAACCTTGTCTCTGAAACTAACTATAGCCACCCAACCATTTCATAGAATACATTTTCAAACTTTTAATGATAAATCACTTAAATAATTACACCAAAGGTATCCATAGGTTTAATTTCTTTGGAAATCAAGGACAATTCATAACAATTACTACATCAATCATAGACATTTATTTAATTCCTTATTCTCTAGCTTCTTACTAGATCTTGACTTCTACTTAGTACACGAGTCACCTAAGGGGTATACATGAAAAAGGGATGACAAAAAATCCCACTATGAGGATAGATATAAACAATATAACAATGGGTGAGCATAATCATAGCATAGTCAAAGGACAAAGAACATGAGGGAAAGCATTAATAAAAGACAAGGAATGTGGAATTGCATAAAAATAAAACATCATGTATTGGTGGTCATCTACGACTCATAATTATGATAAAATTTAGAATCATTTTCACCCATAATTTCACATTAAATCATGAGATTCATCCCTTTTCCAAATTCATTGGATTTCTGTATAATTCCAAGCACACCCGTCACATTCAAACATTTATATTGCTCTATATATTTCTCGGGGAACCCATCTCATAATATAATTTACATTATCATGGATGCCACATTAAAAATATTTCGAACATGAAAATAAAAATATATGGAAATAAATGGGTTATATACAATAATAATAAATTCATAAATTTTTTTCACAAAATATATAGGGAATATCATTCTTGACATATAACCATTAACCTTGAGTGAAGAGTGATGTAGTCATTGAGAAAAATAAGTGTTATTTTGGAAAACAATTGGTTTTTGATAAAATTCACTAGAGAACATTTATATCCCAGAAAAGGTAAGATAATGAAGAATAAATAATTTTTAATATGATTCCATAATAAAAATGGGTTGAAGAGGGAAACCCCAATGAAAGAGAGTGGGGTTCGAGAATTTCCCCTTACATCATATCCAAATTATTTCTTCACATGAATGGCATGTATAATTGCAATATAACCTTTAAATAAATATTAAAAGACCTTTTATACCTGAATTTGGTTCATTATTGCTTCCTAATGTTTTTTAACGGGCCTTGGTAGGGGTTATAGAGATTAAATTCATTGTTTGGGAGTGATCGTTTCTATAGTTTTTTTGAATGGTTCACTTGTATTCATGCATGGAAGTTCATTTAAAACATGGATAAACATTAATAATTGTAATTATATGTTATTTATGATATTAAATCACTTGATATTATCTTATATATTTTTTTATATACCATTGAAATGAATTATTAGATAATAATTTAATGATGATAATTTGGGTCAATTCGAGTGGTTTTTCAACCACAACAATCTTGTTTTGTATAATCATTTAGTAATATGTATATAATATAGTTCATGAACATTAAATAGGATATAATACATATTAATTAATTTGGTTCAACAATAAAAATAGTTTCATAACCATATCTGATGGTTTTATAAGATAATGAAAACATGTTGATCTTAAACGTGATAAATTAACACCTCACGAACAACGTTTTCCATTCTAAAATAAATAGAAGTGAATTTGGTCACTGGATTATATAATATCACATTAATATCATAAAATTATATTATATTTATGATAATTGAGTTTTCATACAATTTTATGGGGATAGGTGGTTAGATATTAAGAGAAGAACATGAAATTGAAAGGAAATTAAAGGAAAAGAGAGAGGGAGAGGAATTACCTCTTGAATCCTCCTCTTGGGATCCTATTTAATGAACCTAGGCTTGTTATTTTCATGATAAAAAGTTATATTGGAATTGGGGGTGGTTTTAGGGTAGATTTTTGGGAATATATTAGAAAATTCTTGAAGCTTGATAGGTGTGAAGAAATTATGGTGTGAAGGGTGGTATTTATAGTGGAGGGGAGAGGGAATTTCTCAATATTTTAATCATTTTTTTATTAATTTCCACCTATATAAGAAATATTGGTGATTACATGAATTAGAATAGTAGTGAGGGAATGGGAGTTCTAGATTTGAGTACTTACATCCGTCATAATGTCAGTAATAGTGGATTTAAATTAAAATGTTTTTATACATCAAATTAATGTATTTTACAATTCATAAAAATTAAACTATTTTAGAAAGATATCAAAAAATAACCTTAACCATTTTTCAATTTTTAGAATCAAAATATGAAATCCATTTTTAAAAAATAATTTTCCAAATATAATTTATTTAATTTTTAATTAAAATCATAATTTACTTGAAAAATACAGATTTTAGAATTAAGACTAATTTTATAATGCTTTCAAAAATTACATAAGTTATAAAAAATTATATTAAAACCTGAAAATGACGAATTGATTATTTAAGAAAAATATATATGAAAATAAATTTTCTTTTAAATTGATTTATTAATTATGAATAATAATTTATGACTTACAAAAATAACAATACATTAACTATGGGCATATTATCACTTATAAGATCCCTACGTTTAATTGAATCATTCATAGCCGAGGTCAATATTATGTTAGAAGATTTACTATTAATAAGGGTCATATTAATATTCATAATGGTAGATTACTATTCATAAGGTCATGTTACTATTCACCAAAATATTATTATTGTCCATTTAGACTCCAATATTCACCATGAACGCAACTGTGTATGTCATATGTTAGAAATTCAAAGCATAGATGTGAAAAAAAAAATTAATGATAACATTGTATTTATTATCATGATATTTCATTGTGCTTCCTAATGTGATTATACTTGAAGGCATACTTATAAGAATGTAATTCCGTTGATAAAACTTTTGGTCGTTACATCATAATCATTGATACTTCTTCTCATAATGTTCACACTTGGTGATCTCAAGTTGTGTGATATTGAAGACTGAACCTCTAATTTGAAACCACCTATTTTGGGTGTCGTTGGATGTTCATATATATGATCTTGTTTAACGGTCTCCTTGCCTGATTTCATTTCCAGTTTATTTCATTTGATATTGTACATTGGCTGCCCCTCCCACAGCATTTTCGTGTACCGACACCCTTCACTAAGGAACTGCCACATACCGGACCCCCCCTCCCCCCCCACAGGGTTCCTCCTTCGTCACCCATGGTCCTCCTAGAATACGGAACCAACTCTGGCCCCACCCCAGGTGGCCCCTTCCTCAGTCGACCCTCAGAGGGAAAGCACCGCCTAGGTCTAGTGCCCAGCACCAGTCCCTCCCTACTCGGACCACCTATGGACCAGCACCGCAACCATCATGCCTATTTGATCCTCTTGGAAGAGTCCCCTTCTTATGTCACCTCCAGTGCCAGAGACCCATCCCGAACAGTCCGACGACCACCTCCCATGATGGTGCTCCCTCTCCATGCCACTAGTCCTTGCGGCTTTCATGCCGATGTCCTGTGCATCAAGGCTGATTGTGATGGTGCCACTTAGTGGGTTCCTACCTCTTTATTATCAGCCATACCACCATGAGGTTTTATTATACGGGTTCATTTTGATTTTCAGAGAATTGGGATTTTCCAAAAAGTAGTTTGTATGTGTCTACCAAGCCCGAACCGGGCGTGAGCAGACGTGTCAGGCCAAGAGCACTAACACGGGGCTGGCTGACCCTGGGATGGACCTGCGTGGGTCCGACCCGACCTGCACAGGCCCTGCACAGGTTCTCTAGGGCCCGAGAAAAATAATTTAATCAAGAGATAATTAAAATAAATAATTTAATTGCAGTATATAATTTAAATAATTAAATATTAATTTTTCGTTTAATAATGACTGAAATATAATTTAATTTAGTTTATAGATTAATTAATTTAAATAATTTAGACCGAATGATGTTAAAATATTTAATTAAAAAATAGAGTGAAAATTTTATTTTCAATTAATTTCCTTGTTTTTATTTAAAAGGAAATTTAATTTTTATTCTATATTAAAATAATATACATGTGTTTAATGCATATATGACTGATCATGAGCCGGGAACTGTCCAATGTATGTCTGATGCACTTTATTTAACTATTTATATATTGCAATGTAATTGTAATAATTTGATTAATTAATTTAAATTGATCTTCATATCGTCTCTAAGTCATTATATGTACGAGGTCCTGCCCACCCATTCTCATAGTAATATTTTTATACCCTGAGTCCCTCTCTCCTACGTGCGAGTATTGTTGTATAATGATGAGATGAGGTGTGATTCACTTCGTGCTATATGACGCTGATGTAGAAAACATGATTTGGATGCATTGGGTGGGTTGACATTTCTATTTCAGTTGCCAGCCATGTGATCCAAGGTGTATCCCCTAGGGTATATGTTGATCCATTATTCACTCAATGGATCAACCATAAGTACTGGATAAATTTCAGGTCCTAATTTTACATTTTCATGGTGTTTTATTTTTGTTAATGTGTAGTAAATTCACGATCATATATAATAATGATAGACAAGAATTCAAATATTAAATGAACATGTAACAGGATGAAGTATTCCTATTTCATGAATGGTCCTTTGGGCCAAAAAATGGGCTATCTAGCCCTGTATGCAAGCCACATGGCCTTGGGCCTTCGGCCTATGTAATGGGTCACCCTCTACCCAGTCTAAAAGTGGCCTTTTCTTTAGTAATAAATTGATTCTTCGGCCCCAACCTTAAAAAAAGAGTTAAAATAGTTAAAATCAAACTTTAATAACTAAAACATTTTTAATATAGAGTTATAAATAAGATAAATCCGACTATAAATATTAATTAGAAAGAAAAAATGATTTACTACATTATGGTATTTTATTTATAATTTTTAGACTTTAAATAATTTAATTTATTTATGACAAAATGATGATGCAGTAATTACCTTATTAAAGAAATATAAACATAGTTGATATTATAAATACCCAAATAAATGTAATTTTAGACTTTTTAAGAATTAAAATAATTTTTTAGGTTAATATTACATATTAGTATTGATTTAATTAACTTTTTTAGAACTAATAATGCTGTTATGATTTTCACAAAAATCAATTACCAAATACTGTTAAAATTGACAGAAAATAGTTTTTAAAAAAAATATTATATTATTAACTATTATTTAATCCTAAAAAAATAATGTTTGGAAAAATTACTTTGATAAGGATATATATATTAATAATGAACCACTTGGGATTCGTTTTACTTGTTATAGTATGTTTATTAACCATATAGTGTAATAAAACAAAAGGACACAGTAAAAGTTAATTAATTTAACATAGAGTTAAATATAAATGATAAGGATAAAATAGTAACCTAAAATTTTCTAAAACCTATTTTTTATAGTATTTTGACCAATACCCACCTTATATACGAAATAAATCAATTTGGAGCTATTAAAAACAGAATATGAATTAAAAAAGTAATATATTAAGTTTTTCCTAAGGTGCCTCTCCCATCCCTTATAAAAGGCCACCTCATCCACCTCCTCCTCACACCACTTTGAGCCTCAAATCTCGGAAAAACCCTACCAATTTTTCTTCTCCAATTCCATAGAAACATCCTAGAGGTCCTGGTCTTCTTCAAAGTCCATCTTTAGTTCCCTAAGTGGAGGTTAAGAAGAGGCGCTTCAAAGAAGAGGTAATGTCTGTTACCGATTGTTTCAAATGTATTTCTTCTTCTACATACTCTTCATTAGTTGTTTCATTTTCATGTAATAACATCAGTATAAAAAATATACATATATTTTATTATTAATATGAAACAACCCTATTTCACCTCTTATCCATCCTATGGAAAACAAAATCACCGCGTGTGCATACGTATGGAATACCGTCTCGACACCGTGTTGTAATCTGTTTTACACCACCACCTTACTTGGATGGGTATAATGGTGTAAATAATAACTATATATGATTATTTTAAAGTGATATTTATTCTAAAAATGTATATATACAGTCCAATACAATTCCACGATCATGGGAACAATATTTTCGCTCGTGCGTACGTACAGCCTACCGTCTCCACGATGTGATGCGATTCGTTCTACATGATCTTCATTGCATGATGATTATATAAATGAATTGAATGAATTGAATGAATAAATATGATATATATTACACTAATAAAATTTATGAAATGAGGTATCTAGAACCTAAAAATAAGAACAATATTTTATTCGACATAACACGCATAAGAACAAAAAGCAATAAACACCCGAATAACAAGTTGCAATGAAATATTACTAATAAGAAGCTATGAATATGACCATATAAGATATCATAACTATGAGTACGAATCTGGAATAAGTCAATAACATTATTTAAATCATTATACATGAATTTCGGACACGTACGAAGCAAATTAGACCTATGTTAAGGGAAAATCTCACAATCTCATTTTTATCCGAGATTGTTTATACCTCAAAATTTACTAGGGGAATATTTATCATCCAAATCCATGTTTCCTCAATATATAATATTATTTCTATCCTCCTAAAATAGTTTAAATCAAATTTTACACATTTTTGAGTTTTTAGTAAAATATATGGAAGGAACCTTTTTTCGTTTTTAGTATGAGGTACTTTTTGACTTTTCCGGACAAAGTACGAGAAGAATATTTTTTTAACTTATACAGAATGAATAGATTTTTATGATTTCATAGAACATTATTTCCATGAAGCTTCATTTACAAGTTTTCATGTTTATTTTTAATCAACTTCTTTTAGTTTAAAATTGTATGACATGTTAAGAAAGGAAAAATGTATTTGAAGTAGAAAGGATATTTTCCCCAAGAATGAAGTTCAAGTGTTTTATCAAAATTATTTTCTATCTAAGATAATATAGGGTTCTATTTCTATCCCTGATTTTTTTATTGATTTGATTATGTTATTATGGAATTATTTTTATGAGGTCCTTTTATCTTATATGTAATATGTTATGATGTCATGATGTTTAAGATTCCCATTTTTATTACATCAGTTATGCTATGATGTATGATTAATGATTTTGTGGCACACAAAAGAATAGATTCCTTATGAGATGGGTGGGACCTATATTTCTAACCAATTTATTGGGTAATTATTTATATCTCAAGAGATATACATGGATGGAATGGTATGTTAATCCGGTTCAGTGATACAAGACTAAAACAAGGAGTGAACTCGGTTCAGAAATGGACTTTGTCCACTAAGATAGTCTTGGAAATGAGTCTTGACTACTAAAAAACGATTCTCTATGATTATGTGTGTATTCCACAAAGTTTCAAGTTATGATTATTGAGATTACATTTCAGTACTATGATATATTCCATGTTATGAAATTATGATCGCTTTTCCAGGTTACGATTTCCAAAATGTTATGTTCTTATAAATATGATGTGATTGATATTTAATTTGTTTACCCTTACTGATCATTTGAGAAAACCATTTTGTTTGTTTTCTTTTCCCCAGGTCATGAAGAAGGGTATTAAGTAAGTTATTCCAAAAGGGACTCTAGATATGATAAAATAAATGGGAGACAGTGTAGATGATTTATGAACCAGTTGTTTATGTTTCCCAGTTTCTAAAGGCATTATACCTATACGATCCTCTCATGGTTTTGTTATACGATGTAATAATTGTGAATTAATTTTGATGCATTATCAATATATGTAAATTGGGGTTCTTTATAATTGTTATCTTGTACAATAACAATTTCTTCTTTATCTCTAGTGACTCCTTTCACATTCAACATAAGAGATATCAGCTTGGCATGGAATAGAGCATTTGATTTTGAACTAGTATTGGTCATATCTTTATGATGGATCATCAATAGCCTACATGGGTTAATCTTATGTCCATGATTTAGTAAATACAGAATGAATATGTCCTGACACATCATAACAGTGAAGTCCCCTCTTCTGAGACACATCACATGTTTAACAAATACAAAAGTAGCTTATCCTCTCCTGCAATCTCAGCAGCAATGAATTTTCTAGGAATTCCATTTATTGTCAATTCAGTTAAAGATTATTCCTAGAAAAAGAACTCACTAGTGGGAGGCACAAATTTTTAGTATTAGTCATAAATTCCTTCATGAGGAATACTTAAACAATCAGCCCACTCAATAGAGGATAAACTTACATTTTCTCTATTTACTCTGGAGGTCATCCAGTGCTCATTCCCAGACTGTCCGAATATCAGATACTCATATACTTCCATCACTAGTATCGGGTAATAGAGTTTATTGTTATTTTAAAAATATTCCACCCAGCGCTGAGCTTCCAGGGCCTTGAGCACTAAAGCTTGACTTGAAAGTAGCCACTCTGATCATAATTCCTTCTCAGCCACTATCTCACTCTTGGATAGATGCGGGTTTAGTACCTTTCTCACTGTCTGGATTCTGCTACTCGATTCTGATCTAGGTTTCATAGGATAAAGCGTGTCTCCTTCATCAATGACCATCGACCTCGTCAATCTACCCATTAATCCGGGGTGATTTGAGGTTTCAACGAAGGTTTTGCTTATGGGATTTTATAGCAAGAGGTTATGAGGATGGTTTGATATGGGTCGAAATGTGGTCTGTTTTGTATTTTTATCATTTTGGGATTGAAAAATAAAACATATAAAATAAATAAATAATAGTAGAAAAATGTTTCATATTCTCTTTGAGAGCACAGAAAATGCAATGTCCCGGACATCGAATGTCTATCGAAATGGAGGTATCTGTAGGGTCTAACGGTGAGATCCCAACAGTGAGGTTATAACAGCGAGGTTCTAACAGTGAGGATCTAATAGTGAGGGTCTAATTTTGAGTTTATAATGGTTAGGTTCTAATGGTGAGGTTCTAATGTGAGGTTCTAACAGTGAGTTTCTAACAATGAGGTTCTAACTGTGAGGTTCTAATGGTGAGGTTCTAACAATGAGGTTCTAATTGTGAGGTTCAAACAGTTTAATTTTTATCATACCTAACCCATGTCTAATGTAATTTAACGTATCATAATTCAAATGATTTGTGAATATATCAGCCTATTGGTTTTCAGTACCAATGAATTCAAGATTGATATAAACCTTTTGAAAATGATCTATCAAGAAGTTATTTATTACATCAATTTTCTTTATTCTACCATGACATACTAGATTCTTAGAGATATTAATAGAAATTGTGTTGTCATAGTTTATAGAGACATGTTTGAAATTATTTCTATAGTATACTAAAGTTTGTTTCATGCACAGAATATGAGCAAAACAACTACAAGAAGCTATATATTTATCCTATACAGTAGACAATGCAACAGAATTATGTTTCTTACTACACCATGATACTTGTGACTTTCCGAAAATGTGACATGTTCTAGAGGTTATCTTTCTTTCTAACTTGAAACCATAAAATTCAGCATCTGAATAACTTATTAAATCAAAAGGATATCCTCTTGGATAAAATATTCATAAATTTATATTATACTTGAGATATTTTAAAAAAACTAATGACATTTAAATGAGACTATTTGGAATTGGATTGAAATTGAGTACACATACATACACTGAACATAATATCAGGTCTACTAGCAGTAAGATAATTTAAAATCCCAATCATACCTCTATAATTGTTTTGATCCACTGGTTCTCCAGTTTTATCAGCATCCAATTTTCATGTGGTACTCATAGTTGTATCACTTCCTTTACAACTACCCAAACCAAAACTATTAAAAATAACTTTAATAAGTTTATTTTGATTTAAAATAATACCATCATTGTTTTGAAAAATTGTAAATCCGTGTAAAAATTTTAGTTCCCCCATTAAAGTTATTTTAAATTTATTTTTCATCATTGACGAAAATTCAATAAATAAAGAATGTTTAGAAGATTAAAAAATTATATCATCTACATAAATTTATACTATTAAAAAATCATTGTATATCCTTTTAATAAAAATATTAGGATCTTCTATCCCTTTTGTAAACCCTTTTGAAATAATAAAAGAACTGAGTCTATCCTAGCAAGCTCTTGGAGCTTGCTTTAGACCATATTAGGCTTTAAACAATTTAAATACACGATTTAGAAAATGGGGATCTGTAAATCTAGGGGGTTGTTCAAAAAATACATCTTTAATTATATATCAATTCATAAATGCACTTTTGAGATCCATTGTATAATGTATGAAATTCAGATGAGCTATATATGCAAGTAGTATACTAATAGCTTCTAGTCTAGCTATAGGAGAAAATTTTTCCTCATAGTCTATTACTTCTTCATGATTATTCCCTTGTAAAACTAGTCTATCCATGTTTATAAATATATATCCAAACTCATCATCATTTTTCTTAAACACCCATGTAGTGCCTATGGTCCACGTTTTCGTCGGTCTATCTACTATTTCTAAAACATTGTTTCTTTTAAACTGATTCAATTCTTCTTGCATAGCCATAACCCGAAATTAATCAATGATTACATCATTGTTATTTTTAGGTTCAAGTTGTGAAGGAAAAGAATGAAGTTGAACCCGGTTTCATATATATGATCTACTTTGTGTCCCTCAGTTTAAATCACCTACTACAGCATCTAAAGGATGATTCTTGAGAGTTATAATACCTCTATTAAGAGTGGAACTATACTCTTCATGGTCGTCTATTGGTTCAGAATGAATAGGTGAAGAGTCTGGAGGATTCCTAGAAATGGTTACCTTTACAGGAGGTTCACTATCGTTATCATTAAGATCCATAATTATCATATCATCATCAATATATTCAAGAGATGAATTGGGTTCATGTGGATCAGTCTCATCATACATGACATGAATTGGCTCTTCTACAAATTTTGTTTTCTTATTGAATACTCTATATACTTTACTCGAGATTGTGTAACCTAGGAAAATTATGTCATCACTTTTGGAATCAAATTTGTCAAGATTATCTCTAGTGTTTAGGATAATGACTTTGCAACCAAAAACTCTAATGTAATTAACCTTAGGCTTCCCATTCTTCAAATGCTCATAAGGGGTCTTCTTAATTATCGTTTTAATCAAGACTCTATTAATAATGTAACAATCTATATTAATCGCTTCATCCCAAAAGTAAATTGGCAAATCAAATTCATTAAGCATTGTCCTATAAATGTCTTGAAGTTTCCTATTTATTCATTGCAAGACTCCATTCTGTTGAGGTTTTTAAGGAGCAGATAAGTTGTGACTAGATCCATTGTGTCAGAAATAAGATTCAAACTCTTAATTTTAAAACTCACGGCCATGATCACTTTTCAAGGTCTTGATCCTAAGTCCACTATGATTTTCTATAGACTTGGTATATTTTATAAAATAAGAACAAGCTTCACTTTTGTGGTCCATAAAGTATACCCAATTGTTCCTTGAAAAAGCATCTACAAGAACATAGACATAGTGTTTCCCATTTGAACATGAAAATCGTGATGGTCCAAACTAATCCATGTGAACCAACTCAAGTGGTTGAGAAGTAGAAACTTTATTCATTGGTTTGAAAGAAATGTTGTGTTGTATTCCATTTTGACAAGAATTATACAATTTGGTAAGAGGGAATTTTAATTTAGGTATGTCTCTAAGATAACATTTCCTAGTCAGTTTACTATGTGAGTGCACGTTACAGTGTCCTATTCATCTATGCCACAAGAAGGATTCCGTATTAAATTCATTTAAAAAAGAAATATTTATCTTAGCTAAATATTCCATATCAACAACATATACATTCTCATTTATGATTGAATTAAAAATTAAATCATTTTTAGAATTAAAAACATTACATGCATCATTTTCAAACATGACAATAAAACCATCTTCACACAACTTAGAAATACTTTGCAGATTGTATTTTAACCCATAAAAAAAAGTACTTTTGAAATTAAAACAGTATTAGGGTTACCAATCGGGCCTAAGCCAACGATTTTCCCTTTAGAATTATCACCATATGTGAAATATCCACCATCAACAACAATACGACATTTGAAACATGAATACTCTATAGTCATATTTCTTGAACATCCCCTATCCAAGTACTATAGAGCTCTGTAAGAACACTTTAGAAAATTTTCCTGCAAAATAGATTATGCATGGGGTAAATTTGGTACCCAAAATTTCATGGGTGCAGAGAGGGTAACAAGTAATAATTTAGGAACCCATACTTGTCTCATATATTTCCTATAATCAACAGATATATTTTGAATCATAAACACTTTGTTTGGTTCTTTTAGAGAATTATTCTCAAGAAATGGTCCAGAACATATACTAGATAAGAATTGTCCATATTTTGGAACAAATTTTGTTTTAATAAAACTTCCCGGTTCTAGCATATATCCTTGACTAGTTGTATATTTTGGAACAATCTATTGTCCAAGAAACTGGGTAAAGGTATCCTTACAAGCAGTAATTTTTTCAAGAGCACTCATTAATTGTTCATTGGTTAATTTTAGTTCGGTGTTTTCTTTTAATAGTTGGGAACATTTTTTTTCTTAGTATCAAGATCATATTTGTAAATATTATCTAAAGTGTTTTGACTTATAAATAATTTATATTTATCTGTGAGTTCATTAAAAGTATCCTCAATCAATCTAAATTATTGAAATAGTTCATCCTAAGTCATATTTTCATCATTGTTGATTCACCTTCATTCCCAGAATAATAATCATTAGGCATATGGGAATTAAGTGTTATCTCATATGTTTCTATCATGAATCCCAAGTTGGCATGATTGTCTCATTCACTATCATAATAATTATATCCACTTAATCTGTCTTCTAAAGCACTCTAGGTATATTTCATAGTGTTTTTATAACATTTTCTCTTATCTTCATACTTTTTCCTAAATTTTAGCATGGGGTACTCTTCTATAACATGACATTTTTGTTTTCACTCATAACAGATTATTTCATTTGAGATGTCATTCCATTTTATGTCCTGCATCCATTATCCGTTATTATAATACTTTCCCTAGTATTTTGAATTCCTAAAGAATCTCTTCATTTGGAATGAATCTTCTAGGAAAATGATCCATCTCCTCATCACTATCTAAGTCTTCACTTATGGATGTATCTATAGGAGCTTGAACTATTTCCTTATCCTTGTTCTTTGAGATAACAGTCTTAAATGGTACAGATTTCATTCTTGGTTCTTCATCTACTTATTGATTCACCTTAATCTATTCTTCATACATCATAATATTTGAAATTAGTTACTTCACTGGATGTTTTCCAATGTCACATGATTAGAATATGGAAGTAGAAGTACCTCTCCATCTGTCAGCTAGGCATCGATGAAGTCTCATAATCTTGTCCTTGTTGTCCACTGGTTTCCCAAGCAGACTCATTGTGTTCACTATTTCATTGAACCTGAGATTCATGTCATAAATGAGTTCATTTGGCTTCATTTTAATGTTATCATATTTAATAGTGTACGTATTTAATCTCATTTGCTTAACATTGGTTGTTTCTTTATGAGAAATAGCTAAGGTATCCCAAATTTCATATGCAGTTTTACAAGAAAATATTCTACTAAATGCCTCATCACTTAGAGAACAGTACGAAGCATTCATTTCTATACAATTAATATTATAGGAAGATTTATTCAACTGAGACCATGTGTCTCCAGCAGTAGCAGGTAATGTATGTTGTTCTTCAATTGTGTCCCATATTTTAGGTCCCATACTATCAAGATACATTTTAATTTTTAATTTCCACTAGAAAAGTTATTACCATTAATGAATGGTGTCCTGTTATTAGAAGAACCCTCAACTCTATTTTCCATAGTAACATAGAATATTAAAGAACTAAAAATTTAGATATGAAAAAAAATTAAGATCTTTAAGATACAATAAAAATAATTGTTAAAAAGAATTAGCGCAATGGATAAAATTCCTTTGATACCAAATGTCGATTGGGGAGGATACTCAGGGGGGTGAATTGAGTTCCAATTAAAATTTCTATTAAAAACATTATGGTTAATAAAACCCCCAAATTTAAAAACATCCCTTTTAACTAACTAATAAGATATATAAATGTTCAACTGGTCAATAGGATTCTCAAAGGGTGATTAGTCCTCAGATGAATCAGTGTAGAACACTAATTCATCTTTTGAAACAAGTCTACTGAATTAAACAAATACACACACTAACCAAATAAAACTATCAAAGTGTATGAAAAAACAATTTTATGTTTCAAAAAATTTACGCTTTGGATAAAATCAAAATAGAGTATATGAATATATGCACAACAATGTAAACAAGAGGTTCAGTCTCAAGCCGAGACCTAATCCTCTCCACTTGGTGATCACCTGCCCCCAAGAAGTTTATATCAAAACTTTATAAACAGCCTATATCAGGCTTTACAATAGTTTTCAAAAACTATCCTAGGAACACACCCTCTACCATAATTATTCATGGTAAAGACAAAAAACCAGACCAAACAATGTCTCTTCCACATTTATTAGTGGAGAACATAGATAAGGTGAAATTTGATGTGATGATATTCAATATCCTTCAGTTCAAGCATAGGAGAATGTGTGTGATATAAACAGACACACACACTTATAAAATATATAAATTAAAGAAATACAATAGATAATTTATGATTATAATGATTTTATAAGGCTCTATGTGTTTTCAGAATAGCTCTTGACTCGTTGGAATGAGAAACGATGAAGTTCGAGTTAATAACTAGAAGTTGTTTTCAAAAACGAGTGTCAAAAATCCATGTTCTAGCTTTCAATGTTCTATTTCTGATGTTGATCAAGATTTGATGATGCATAGAATGAAGGAATGTGTTTATCCTAGAATGTTCTTAATGATTCTTGAGGGTTTATGATCTTAGTGATGGATGGTTTGGTATTTTGATCTTGAAAGTAATCTCTATCACACTTCTCATGCAACCCTTTCTTCGTGTCTGCGTATATGTTACACTTCTTGTTTGTATCATCGATCATGATTTTTATTTCTTAGTATTCCTTTTTATATTGTAGGTTTGACAATGGGAATGAGTATATCAGGTCAATGCTTTCTCGTACATCGTACTGTCCATGATATTGTCTCCTGAAACGTTTACAATCTGAATTAATTAATGTCAGAGAATTTATTTTATCAAATATTACTATTAGAAATGTAATTTAGAAATTGAAAAAGTATGGAAGAATAAGTATCGGTAGACTGGTAACAATAGCCTTCATATCGATAGGCTTAAACAGCTGGTGAACATCGGTAATCTTTAACATTTAATCGTACGCTCACACCGTTAACTATGTAATGGTGGCCTTGTCACTGTAAACCTGTAATGGTGACCCTGTAGCGGTAACCGTGTAGTTGTAACCTTGTAAAAGTAACCTTGTAACTATAACGTTATAATAGAAAGCTTGTAGCAGTAACCTTGTAACAGTAATCATGTAGTTGTATCCTTGTAACGGTAAGCTTGTAACTGTACCATTGTAATGGTGACCTCTGTACTTAGATAAACTTTTCACTGTATTCTAAACTAATCAAGAAATGAGATTGAAAGTATATGAATATTACTCAATAGGAATGGGAAATGATAATGAAGCATGATTAACATAGAATAAATACATGGCTCTCACTTAAATGGAAACAAGATTTTGGATTATCAAAATATGATTTGAGATTATATAATATAATTTGGGATTATAGAAAATATGATTAGGTCTTATCAAAATTGGAAAGTCCAATAGGAATGATGGTGGATATAAAGTATATATATGATTTTTAGATAACATAATTATAATTATTTGTTCACTATATCTTATATATGATTTTTCTACTCTATTCTGTAGTTAATATGATAATTTTTCTTGTGTGTAAGGAGGAATGCTTCATCATGAAGCGATGTGATTCGTTTTCACTAACTATTTACATGGAAGATAGTAAGGATAATATAAATTTATATACATTATATTCATGATTTTTTATGATATTAATGCATATTTTTCACTATTATACTATAATATATCATTTTCCTTCTTACATGTCCACTCATTGATTAATGATAACATCATTCAGGTATGTTCTGATTACAACCATCTTGAAGCGATGTGACTCTATCTTTTCATCACCACATCTCTTGGATGATATGAATATGTATATTTAAACAAATAATAAAATATATATTATATTATAATAATTATGGAACTATAAAATATCACATAATTCCTTTCCATAATTATTGTGAAAAAATAGAATCGTTATTCATGTGTTCGTTCGACCTACCATCTTTGTGACCATAACATACATACTTTATCAAACCATAATTCATGACTGTTATTAAATGTATAATTTATTAATAAATATATTGATTATTTCATGGTTATAAATATTGATAGGATGTAATTATTATCAATGTAAGTGAACCAAAAAAATATAACATATACGAAAAACAAACCGGATTTTACCTGAAATGTGATTTTAACTAGGAATTGGTAATAAATGAATTTTAAATGGTCAAATTAAAAATATATTTATGATATATATTTTATTATGGTAATTTAATATATTTAAAAAATAATTATATTTATTATATAGGATTATTTAATGTGTACGACAGATGTTGATACATAGAGTAATATATTTCTAGTCTATCTTTTAAATCCAAGAGACATATATAAATTAACCACAAATTTATTTTATTTCAGTATATACTAACCATTTGACATGATATATCATGAATATCCCCAATTTATTTATATTTAATTTTTCATATTCTATTATAATTTATGGGGTCTTACGATTCAATATATTACTAATGTGGTAAGGGATTTTCATCTCACTTTTATTTTTATGTGACACATGACATATTCACCTTGAATTTAATTTATGAGGTGTATATACAAAAAATTAATTTATTTTATGATGATTATAATTAAAATAATTTTTATTTACATAAAACTTTTGTTATATATCTTTCATGGGGATTATGATTCCAATGTTAGCAAAATTGGTAAGACATTTTTGTCTCAATTTTCCTTATTTGGTACATATGATTATGTTACGCTCCTTTATTCTTATACTAGTTGTATATATAGAAAAATTTACCTGAAAAATCTAGAATGTATTTATCAACATGATATTTTATGTTTAATTAAATGGTGTTTATTCATGGGGCTTACACTTCACTGTAACCAATGTGGTAAAGACTATATGTTACAATGTAGTTATTTATCAACATTGTCTGTGATTATGCTTCTAATGATATATTCTTATAATACATTACTAAGGAAACTCATAATATTTATTATCCTATGTTTATGTCATGAGAATACTTGTTTTCCCTAAATTATCTTATCATTATGTAATAAAGAGTTCAAAAATAATTTTTTTAATAACAATAGTGTTTTCGGTTGACATATAATTTTCATCCAAAACCATAATCACTAAAAATTATTCACAAATGTTTTCAAATTATGTAAAATTATTTATTAATGTAATTTTTAATTTTTTTAAAATTTTCAAAATATTCATTCAAATGAATCGTCATTACATTATTCAAGTAATTCCCGTTTGTACATTACAAAGAATATTTAAAAAATTAATTTAATGTGAACAACATGAATGAAACATCGCATCCCAAGAACATTATTATCATTGAATATTACAATAAATGTTTCCAATTTTATTGAAAAATAATACGATTTTAAAAATGATTTATTTTTTAAAAAGTGTTATTCAAATAGAAAAGTATATTTTCTTCAATAAATGTATTAAATGATTTCTCAAACACCCCTTATATGTTTTCAATGATATTTTTATATAAAGGCATTTTATAAATATTTTTTATTTTTTAAAATGAATCTTGAAGTGGTATGGATATTTTCCACAAGAAATTTTTAAAATAATATTTAAATACTCATTTATAAGATCTCATGTTTTTTTTCAAAGAAACATATTTTCATTTTTAATGTATTTTTTGTTTTAAAAATTGGTATTCAAAGAAATTATTTCTTCCTCAAGATACATTTCAATTGATTTTATTTCAATGTATTTCTCTGTATAAGATAAATTCTTTGATGTGACTTTTTATTTTATAATGATATAAACTATGAATATAATTATAATTAATAATTTTAATTGTTATTGAGTTTGATGGTATGATGTTTATGAAATCTATTTTCTTCCTTGGGTTATAATATGATAAAATTCCTATGAATATCGCTTCTTTCTCCATTGTTCATGAAATAATAAAATGGTGAAATTATTATGAAACAATTTATTTTTTATAGGTTATGATATAATGAAATTATATAGAGACAATTAATTTTTATATGATATAATTTGATGAATATTTAATGATCATGTGGTCCAAATATGTTTGATTTAAATTATGTGAATGGTGGGACCGATATCTCCCTCCAATGCCTTGAGAAAATCATTATCTCATGAGATAAAAATGGGAATCATGTTGAGCAGTTTCATACACTATGGGAAATATGTTTGTTCTTATCCACTAAATGAAATAGATGAGTCCCGATACAAAATATAAAATATGTGCATCTAGATCCACAATGCAAAATTTGTGCATCCAGATCCATGATGGAAAATTTTTCCATACTTGCCCATAATAGGATAATAAAGATATATAAGGACCTGATATGTTTATTTCCTTGTAATTTAACCGTGATGCATGAAATGGTTTTCTATATTTATAATGGCACCCAACTTGTATGACCTGATATTTTGGTTCATGATTGATTTATAACGATTTCTCACTCTTTTGGAAATTGTTTTATGAAATAATAGTGTTTTATTCCATGACTCATGTTTATGTTCCATGAAGGGTTGTATATGAACATTGTTTGTATTGATCATGATCACATACCCTTATGGTTATTTAAGGATTTCATATAATTATAGATTGATATTTCTTATATTTACCCTTAATGAGCATCTACACTGACCCATTCATATTTTTCCTCCAATGGTTATGAATAAAGGTTTATGTAGGGTATGTCTAAGATTTTTTCTAGATAGGAAGACATTTTTGGGATATATTTAAGATATTTTAAGAAGATCAAAGATTTTGTACCTAGACTCTAATGCAACTAAATTATTATGGTACTGAAACAATTTTTTGTGTAATGTGTTGAATATTTATATAAATCTTTCTGATATTAATGTGTTAAAGTCATAGATCACATTAAAATTTCATTCCCCAATAAGGTGATATAAATGGTAGAAGTTTCTGGGAAATGTATATAGAATATAAATTTGGTCACATGGAATGTGACTCTTCATGCACACCAGAGTGTGTTCTTTCCATGAAATTTATTAGATAATCATTTGTCTCCACAAAACATGTGCATGGTGTCACATGGAATGTAATAAAACTAGGGTCATGGTGGTGTAACCTTTTCACATGGATCATCATTATATATACCAGTACATGGAGAGTCCCTATAAGGACTCCATGTGTCTTCTCACAAAGGGCCTTGGGCATGATCCATCAGAACATGGCTTGGCTACCCAGGTCAGATCACATGATATATGACCCAATCCACATAGCCCGTGATATTTTACTCACTCAAAACCCTATCCACCATAATATCCTAGACTACACTACCTATGATCCTCTATGATATAATCTGTGTAATCTGGTTTTTCAGAAATAGTGTTTATTCTATTCCTGAGGATACCAGATCAATGATTTTTGATAAATTCCACATAGTTTACCCACCTAAATCCATTGATATCAGTGTTTGATTCCTTTGATCATTGTTTCATATCCAATAGTGGTGGAAATATGTGATTCCAGTCACCCATGTGGTATATTTTCTGCCTCCTATAACCATAAGAGGTTCCCAATATATTATTACATCAATCGTATCCCACCAAGAAATTTTATCAATCTGAAAAAACCAATACCAACATCGTTTATTCATCAATGAAGAATCTGGGGTTTCAATCACACCAGAATCCAACCTGACAATGTCAAATCCCCAACCCCATGGGACAATGATGAAGAACATGAAATATTCTAGTTAAAATGGGGAAAGAATGAGTTATGATCATCATTGGTCGATGCAACTCTATCCAATGGAGATAAATTTTAGAAAAAAAACGGTGAAAAATAGATGGATTCATCTTAAAATGTGTTATCAACTAGTAGGATCAAGAATGATATTTAAAATTAGGCACATTCAAAGAATAGATTAATTCAAACAAGATACATAGATATTAAATCTGTGATTGAAAAATAAATCAAAGGGAAGAGATACACAATAATAACATTCCCAAACACTAGAACATATCAATCATTTGGGAATGACACATTCACTAGAGAAAAATTTGAAGATCCTACTACAACTATTGTCTATATAGTGATTCAAATTAATTAATTATCACAGATCCATTTTCGAAAATCTCCAAAAAAATTATTCTCCAAATTCTACTATATATTCTCCTTGGGTTATGTGGTTGTATATAATGATTTTTCATAATGATTCCTATATAAATAGAGATTAGGGATTTTTGGAATTCAAGATAAATAATTAAATAAATAAATTCATTCAACTAACAAATATGATATCTTTTGTGATCCACGGAACAACCAACACCAAAAAACAATATTTCATGATTATGGTAAAAACTACTTTCCAAAAATAATTGTTATCTCATATTTCCAATCCACATTACTGATTAATGTGAATTTTTTTTATCAAAATATTTACATTCATGATTTATTTTATATTAATATTTTTAATTTATTAATTAGAAGGTTCTATTATTCCAAAAACATATCACCAACTATAAAGAAAAATCGAGATATAAATAGTAATGTTCAATGGATTATACATAGAATACTATACTCATTTCCTTCTCCCCTTCTTCATGGATTTTCAAAACACATAAGAACATGTTACACTATATATAGGGAGTATTTATTTGACATCTGGCATTCATTCCCCCATGATATCTCATATATGGTCCAATACTACCAAAGAACATGAATCAGAGGGATGGTCCATTCATATTGGATATTCTCTTTTCAGTCCTCATTCGCCTCTAGTTTCTCCAGGAAGGTTTCCATAACATTTATATACAAAACATTACATAAAAACTATGTGATAAGTCATGCACATTCCTCCTCAGCTATGTTGAAGGGATGAATTCAGTGACTTGGTCTAACTATGGGGGTAGGGGAACGTGGTATGAATCATCTCCAACCCTCTATATGATTTAAAATGGACCGATGCACCCCAGGGATAGCTTCCCCATGAACAAACCATTATAATTAACATTGTGGGGAGACTCTTAGGAATTAATGCGATCTCTAATAAAAGTACAATGGCCTAGGATATTGTTCCTAGTAATATTTATATCAACTTTGACCCAAATACTTCGGTTCAGGATTCCCTGGAACCTTCACTAAAATTTCCATCAAATTTTCTGGACAAGTAATATATGTCTAACTAGTAATATTCTAGATAAAGGATTACATACATGGTCCATGTATAAGGATTTCAAAGGATTCATACCAATAGTTGGCTGATAGCTATTATTATATGAAACTCTATAAATGAAAGTTTATCCTCTCATCTCTATATTATTTCCAATAGATAAGCTCATAGCATATCCTCCAACACATGGTTGGTCCACTGGGTATGTCCATCCACTTGGTGCTGAAACATTGTATCCAACCATAAAAAATTCAATAAATCCTCCTACCAAACCATCACAAACCAAGATATGATTCAATAATTATTTTCAATGACTTTCAAATTGGGAACCCAAGGAATCCTGATGATATCAAACATGTAGAACTTCTCAAAATAACAATCGAAACCATCTCCCTAATTAATATAATATGTGGTGACATTTTATTTTTATCAACTGTCTCATATATAATATCATTCCCTCAAGCTATCTAAAAATTCCAAATACAAAAATCCATTGAAATTACATCCCACATCCATTTAGGGATCTCAAGAGGTTGAGTAATACATTATAAAAACTAATGTTCATTGTTTCCCTACTGAAATGTGAGGCATTGAGAGATAATATTGGAAATGCTACACCTCATGATATCCCACCTAAATTTCCACTAAAGATCATTAAAAATATTTTACATCACTGAATGTAATTCCAATGGGTGGTTTTAAACTCCATAAATTCCTTCTAATGTAATTTAAATGACACTACCATCCTTACCTGAAAGAATATGAAGTGATATTACCATTTAGGGAATAAATATGGTGAATATCTTGAGGATATCTAGTCATGAAAAACCTCACAATCGATATCTACCCAATAAGAATCTCTCACACCCTAAATAATTTGTTGATCTACTTCCTTTGAAAAATTAAAATATTCACCCCTCTCCTCCACCAGGTTAAAATATAATGAGCCCAACTACTCTGATGCATCCTCTACAAAGTGAGAGTGATATTTTATTCTAAGAGAATATACCACCATATTACCCTTCATTACCGTCTAAAATATCACAATTTCATAGACCTGATAGAACAATATTTACCACCTAAATCATATGTTAAGATCACTATGGTTGGATTTGTAACTGGGACTTTGGTTGTTTGAGTAAACAGTGAAACACTTTTCTTGAAGATAATGGTGCCATATTTTTTTGGTGAATACCACCACTACCAAATCAATGTCATATGTCACATAGTTCGACTCTATGTATATCAACAACCTCAACCCATAAAAATTAATGCTTGCATCTAAATAAATACATATCCAAGACCATCTCTAGAGGATTCAAAAAACATGATGGACACAAAAAACTCCTTTGGTAACCTCAAAATAAGAGCACTAGTCATCGTTTTCTTATCTCTTCAATGTCTCTCAAGAACTACCTAGACCAATAGATTGGTTTTACGATTCAATTCACTATTTTCAATGGGGGTAGCTATCCTAGAAATGTCCACCAAAAAATCCTATAAAACCCTTACAAATTGAGGAAACTGAACACCTCTGAAGAGATGAAATTCCACAAAAAATGAAACTCTTTGATCCAAAACGACCACTTATAGAGCTTACTATATAGCTAGTTCTTCAACAGCGAGTCTAGGTTCAACCAAAAATTCTCTATATTATTCTCTTATAATGTAGACTATATGAAATGTTCATCAATAAAAAATATAGGAATTGACCATATATTGATTGAATATAAAATTATTTATATCTATGAACTAAATGGGGGTATTAGTCACAACAAAATGCATCCCCATGAACTCATAATAAATATAGAGATATCTGAATTGATTTTTTAAAATATCAATCTCACAAACACTCATATGATTGAAGCTAGACCCAAGTTCAACATTTGGTTACCAAATCAAACATCCCAGTTGGTTGAAATGGTATTAAATACAAGGAAATTTCTAATATTTCTTGATTTTCACTTTGTTTAGGCATTGTTAATAATCAAAATTCCTTAACATATTATGCACCATTTTACAAACAACACTGAATCAACACAGGGGGTCACACATGGTATGATAAAACCATTATTTCTATGGTGTTACAGTTTATTCTTCAAAACCAAGAGATTGTTGAGGGATATCCAACATTTTATATAAGATATTGGTGTGATATTGAGGTGCTAGTCCATAACAATGTCAACCCACACTTCATAGGTATTCTCAAGACATACTCTAAAAAGATGGACATATAGTCCTCCATTAATGTTGAACTCAAAATTCTTGAATATCCTACTTCACCAAGTGAAAAAATCATCAACTAATGGTTGACATGTGGCATATTTCTACGCATGATTCCCACTCACTCAACCATATGAACATTAATTTCGATGAAGGTGAATCTCAACCTATTATTATGAAGGCATATAACACTCTTTCGATGATTGTATACCTATGAATGAAAAATAGATAACCAATACATCCCATGGATGGAATCATTTTGATTCATAAAAATGACCAAGGGGTTCCATGAGAGGCTCTATCCTATAAGTGATAACATATTCATTCAGTATATGTGTGATATAGAAGAATCACTCCCTAGAGAAACCTCATTCCATAACATATGGGTAAATACACAAAGGGATGATCTATCTACCATAGAAGGGATATAGAGATAAATGAATGACTAGAACCTCTTTATACAAGTATTGGAACTATAGTAGAGATGACATAGATCGTGACATGAATTTTTTCTAGAGTATCCTGGTTATATTTCTCTGTATCTTGCAACTACCCACACCTTCAACTATGAGCCCTCTGAGCATTACATGAGCCACATGGTGATGGTGGTGGAAGTAAGACATTGAATAATCCTCCTCATATAGCTCCTCCCTCAAGAGTTATGTCTATACATCTATTATCACCACCTTTCTATGGTCTATGCTAACCATTCCAGAGGGATCCATGATCATGACACATCCTTTACTGTGGGGGTCCATTAACTAACATTCCACAATCTATGAAATTCAATGTTTTGAAATAATGAGATATGTTATGATTCCCATCATAATCATAGAACCCTCAGTGTTATATTGGATAGTTTATTTTTTGTGAAGCCTATTCCAAAAATCAACAATGATGTGTATAGGCATGAGTATTCCTCCTTTGATAAGACAACGGTGACTAACAAGTTTGTAGGTTCTGAAAATGGTCTATTACTCCTAGAGGAGGTTTTGAAATGGAAAAGCGAAGTCATATTCGTAATTAGAGGCCCAGTCTAGAGGCCCGGGAAGTGGTGCGTGAAATAAAGGAGGACTTGTGGGAAATAAAATTGTTCGTGCAAAGTATCCCCAGGATGAGTGTAATCGAGCCAGTGAGGCATGAAATTTTTGCACTCCCTAGTTCCCTTTGCATAGTCTTTGCGCGCCGATAGTTCTTGGTGTAGAAGATTTCACGCGGCGCCTGGATTCTGTGCCTCTCGAGTTCTATAAATAGAAGGCGACCCCAAACGGTTTGGGGGTTGCAGAATTCGGATCGGCTCTCGTACACGCAATTCAACTCCCCCCGCGCGCAATATGACATCTATGTAATTCCCCTTTTTGCGCAACCTTGCCCCGGGGTTCGCCTTTGCGCGCAACTCCACTGGCTTAAGTGAATTTGCCCCCTCCTCCGGATTCCTTCCTTGCGCGCAATCCGTGTCCCATGCGCACAATACCCTTCCGTGCGTGCAATACCTTGAACGCAATTCCCTATCAGCACGCAATCCCCTGGCTCCAATTGGGCACCATCACAGTGTTTTGTGCATAAACCTTCTCTTTGCATACAAAACCCAAGACCCTTCACCTTGACGCCCCTTGGTTTCCTCTCTGCGCTGACACCTGATGTCTCCCCTACCGGGCATGCGTGACATGCGTTGTTTTCCCGTATGGCCTTCCAGGCTCATACGAGGTAACCTCATGGTCACCTAGGCAGTGATTCCCATTGCGTTGCTCTGCCTTATGCTTCTCTGTATAGGCACGTTTATGGCTATTTCTTAGTCGCATAGCCACGCTAACGGCGAACCCTCAATGGTTCGCCCTGGGCCCCCCTTCACTACGGCCTTGCCGATTCCTTCCCTCCCACAAGGGTTAGTGGGAATTGGGCATGTAATCCCTAGGGGTGTGGAGCGAACCCACCTCGTCCAAGCTATAGGATGTAAAACTGCTAAGCACATCGTCCTTAACACATGACGTTAAACTATGGTCTGACCCCGTGCTTCACACGTAGGGTCCCTCCGGCTTGGGAATTATTTACACCCACTCGTCTCCACAAGAATGGACTCTTCCTCACATGTAATGAGATACTCCTTGTCTGAGTGGAATTTTTCCATGGGGGATGGGCTACTTTAGAGTGTAAGCCCCTAGCCTCTCTTGTAGAAGGTTACACCCGTTCATCTCCGTACTTCCCCCTGCCAAGGCTAGTGGAGTCCCTTTCCCACTGTGCTTTGTCGCACCAAGGGGACCCACCCTGGTGTAAGCCCCAACACCAAGGTCCGCTAACCACACATAAGCCCATGTTTCCTCTTTGGGCCACTCAACGTGTAAGCCCCTTTCCACTTCTCACGGACGCACCATTAGCGACATGATCATCTGGTCCCCGCTGCCTCTTGTTTCTCAAATCGAGCATGACACACGTGGGATTAGAGTGCGCATCGACCATGACTTATTCTATCGGCTGCCCTAGAGTGTAATCCCCATCCCAGCGATCTACGTGGACTTTGATTCATGCTAACACACAATACGTAGGAAGCCTCCATGAGGTTCAAGCCCACCGCCCGGTCGTTCCGGCCTCTCCACATCGGTTCCTCGACCACTCTGGGCCGCCTTAGATCGTACGCCCCAAAGGCCCTCGTCCCACATGACGTCTAACTATATCTCATCCTGCATGACGTTAAACGGTATCTCTTCCCGCATGACGTTAAACTGTATTCCCCCTCTTGGGCCGTCTAAGAGCGTAAGCCCCATGCCTCACACCCACGTCTCATCCTGACTTCCCCCATGAGCCCACATGCCTTGGTAAGCTCATGCGCTAGCCCAGGGGTCTTAATTACTCCAGGCCCCAATCCATGCATTCATTCTCACAGGTCATCTCTTCAGGTGTCCCACCATACAATCGAACTATGAGAACTTTGATTTCCTACCATGGGGATAGGTAGGAAGCCTCCACGAGGTTCAAGCCTGTCACTCCACCATCCATCCTGATCCTTACCAGGGCCACCACATCCCAGTGTGATCATGCAACCCCATCCCACTCCATGGTATCTGGGAAGTCGCCCATGTGCTGGCCCCAACATCGGTGTTCCTCCTAGGGGGTCCTTCATCCCGATCCGTCTCCGCAAGATGTTAAACTCATGGAATACCCCGTGTTAAACA
This sequence comes from Viscum album, assembly GCA_963277665.1. Taxonomy (NCBI): domain Eukaryota; kingdom Viridiplantae; phylum Streptophyta; class Magnoliopsida; order Santalales; family Viscaceae; genus Viscum; species Viscum album. The sequence continues at coordinate 512,188,576 of OY728134.1, forward strand.
TGGGAAGTTGAGGAAAACCTCAGATGGTACACAATCCCCACATTATATGTGGGTTTCCTCGGGCATCCGCACCCTTGAGAATCCCTGTGATAAGGGACAGAAGATAGTCATGCCGATCCCCAACGTCAAGACATGCCAACGACACCCCAACGTGACCATTCTCCTCACAAAAGGTAGCTGACCAGACAAGAACACCTGGAGCGTCTCGACGGAAGAAGCGTAATTAACTAGCATCCTTGTAGATATGATGCCGAGAATGAGCTTCACGAACCTGTCTTAAATCTATGAGGGAGACCCAGACTAGGTGATGAGTTTCGAGGAGGAATCCACGGAAGGAAGAACCGACATACCATCATCCCTGTTTTGATCAGGGAGAAGACATCCCTGAATAAGGAATGGATGGTGCCCACCTTAGGAAAGAAGGAAAGTGGGGCAACAAGCCGCGTGTCCTCCCTTGCATGAAAGACATGTGTGCGTGCCCCGGTGTAAAAGCGTCAGAAATAGAAAATGGTGAACCCTACGTGAAGATCTTCTCCTCAATACGGATAATGTTAGCGGTCAGGGTTTCGAATTATTATCATGTCACCAGGTCCGGGTACCCACCACTGGGACGTGAAAACCGCCAGGGGTTGAGGCCGTTAGGACATTGACCACTCCGTTCTGCGACGTCGTCAGTGTGTATCCCTCTTACTTACCACGGAAGATGGAATGACGTTGGGCTATGGTTGTAAATTTCTTTTCCTGTTAGTACTAATGGGTTCATCTCCCTGATTCCAAGAATCAGATCACTGTGTCCGGAGCTTGATCGCCACCTGCCCACCGGCGAGGGGAAGGGGCAGTACCTACGTAGCCACCCCGCGCGGTCCCACCTTTTCCACAGTCTCTCCAACTCTGACTGCCGTAGCTGTTGGGTGCTCACGCCCCCTCTACCCGTCAAAAATCATCCAGTGAAGGGTGATAAACAACTTGGTTTGTAGGTACGATGAAGAATGGATCATCCTCACCAGGGGCATGGCCCGTTTGGATCTAGAGGCAGCTACGCCTCACCACCATCGCCGCCTCGAGGGCCGCGCAGGGAGCAGCCTCTCCCCACTCTGACATTCAATCGCTTTAGGAGTCTATCACCGGAGCGCCTTGACACATCCCTCCCCTATGCCAATGAGGTGGGGGATGTATGGGTCTGCCCGATCAGAGACCCTTCCTAGGGGTTAACAGCAAGATCCCCCGCTAGGATGCATTGACACCGCCACCCGACTCCCCAGGCTGAGGAGTAGGCAATCTTTATGCCCGCACCATCGGCTCCGACCCATCTGACCCCACACTAGTGTCGGGCGCAAGAGGAAGTGAATGCTCGTCCTCAGGCACCGACGTCATCAACCAATGTGGCCCAAGCCACTACTGACTCTTGTTACTAGACCCCAGAACACGTTGAGCAGGGGCAGTCACATGCCCAATTGGGATCGAGGCCCCGACCGCCCTGAAGGCGGGTTGGGTCGACTCTCCCTGTTGTGGGCACATGCAATGGCCACCGCAGACTAATCCGCGGTCATGCCACCCACCATGAAGGCTCATTGCGTGCCACTGATCTGGAAAGTCTAAGGCTTATTTTCGATAGCTATGCTCCAGGTATGACTCTTTCCAGTTCCCACTACACCAGGTATGAGGTCACTCCCCCTACTGTTGGCCGCGAGTATGGAGCCGTTGCTTATGCAGTCGCTCACTCACAAGGAGGTACTCCCCATGTCCCTTTCGACATCTATCCCAGTACTTCCCACACCCCGGCCATCAGTCCCCTTTTCCCCAGCACTATTGCGGCCAGGGGACTCTTTGACGGAAATCATCTTTACCATGAGGAGGCACCCATGGGCAAGAAGCCGGGGCATCGTCGCTGTAAGAGGTATATCAGGGGAGTCCGGATGGAAATTAGACCAATCCGTTTCTCGGACTATGAGGCAGAATACGACAAGACGACAGAACCCCCCTCCCCAACCCATTGGGCCGAGGGCAGGGATGGGGACATGGCGTGTCAGTCGCGTACTCCCCGAATGCGAGATCTGTATGGTTCCCTCCTCCTTCCGAAGGTATATCCAGGAGGACGAGGGCTTGGCGTACCCCCAGGGGTCAAACCCGCAGTTGTCACTGGCCTCAATAGAAGCACCTTCCGCCTCATTCAGGGAGGGTGGAGAACTTTTCTAGGGATCGGCGGAAGATTCACAAGGTGACGCACCATCGGAAAGCACCGACACTGTGACAGGAGGCCCATTCGATGGCCCATCCTATCGCGACGTGGCGGCTAGAGAACTACAACCCCTGGAGAACGACTCAGGGATCTGCGGCCAATCGGCATGTTCTCCATATTCCCCGCCGGCCATCCCACTGTCCCAGCGGCCTGCCTCGGCACCATTTACAGTTCCCCGACTATTCTCGGTTGACGAGTAGGGGCAACAAGTTCCGAACCCAGAACTAGAGTCATGGAGCCTCTAGACCATCCTCGTAGCGGGCCAATTCCACGAGATGTTTTGGCTGGTCGCAGGATCATATTTTTATATGATAGAGTCACTCACCCTGGTAGAGTTTGAATGCTTAAGCTAGAGTCTTTGGTTGAATCACTCTCGTCTTCGCCATCGGCTATTCCCTTATCCCGGGAGCTATGCACATCTCGAGGATATCGGTGAGCAGTCCCGTCGGGTCGACCTGGAAGCACTCCCTGCGGTTCGGCACCCTGAGTAACTAGGCCACCACGGGGCCCTCCAGAGACAATGCGTCTAGAGTTTTCAAGTACTCCACAATGTTATTGAGGAAGCCACCCCCATGCGCACGTCTGCAGATGGGGGCAGTACGCTACCCTTCTTTTCTGTGCGATCTGCCGACAGCCCTATTCACTGGGTGGCCCTGAGGGAACGTCTCCAAGGGTCGTGGAAGTCAACATGTATAACCTTTAAGATGAGGGAAACAGTGTTGATCCCCTCTATGGGGACTCACCCCCTGAGTAAAATCCGCTACTGGACCATCTGGGAGGATTACTCGCCAACAAAGGAGCCTCCTAGGTCTCCCTGTATCCACAGAGGCACTAACACTGAACTGAAACATCGGCAAGGGTAAAGAGCCTGTCGGGTCTGTCAAACTCGCTGACCCATCTGCCTCGGTGTAGAAGATAGTGGAAGATCCCGAGAAGGTCACGCTATGCCAACAGCTTGCTGAGCAATAGAGTCTGTTTGATGAGCTCTTGGCTGAACGTATTGCAGAGCGGCGGCCTGAGTACCGTAACCATAGACCAAGACAGCAGGGACAGGAGCACCCACCCCTTTGCGAGATTCCACCGGGAAACCACGACCGTGCTGCATTCACCGAAAGGGGAGAGGCCAGATCCCATGGAATGAGGGCGCGATATGTTTTGCCGAACCCTCCCGAGCGGAGGGATCACCTGGGGGACCCAGCTCGGTTTCCCCTCGCCGCTCCGAGAGTCGATCCGCCAGCTTCCCCGTAAGCTGCTGAGCTTGAATACCATATTGATGAGCCTGGAAATGTGATTGTGGTTATAGATCCCCGTTAGGACAGGAATCCACATCGGGACGATCTAATTTAAGTACTCATTGCCCGCTTGGAGGCCTTGGAAACTCGGCAGGTGGCAATCCCACCAGACGGAAATCCATACCCAGCATGGGTGGATGATATGCCGGCCCCACCGGGATTTGGGAACCCCACTTTCTCCCCCTTTAATGGGACTAGAGACCCACCAAAACACCTGGCCCACTTCAACTCGAGGTGCCGACCTATATTAGGGACTTCGGTGCAGCAGGAGGCTTCCAAGCTCTGTTGCTTCGTTCAAACACTAGAAGGACCAACATTCGTCTGGTACAGCCAGCTCCCTGTTGGATCTATGACTAGCTAGGAGGACATTCTCTAGAAATTCCATTACTAGTTCAGTTCCACATCCCGGGAAACGAACATTTCAGACCTCTTCAGGTGCAAGAAAAGGCCCGACGAGCGGGTCACGGACTTCGTCGCCCGGTGGAAGGGGCACACGTACTCCCTTGACATGCCCCTAACTCAGGAGAAATTACTGACAATGTGTGTAGGGAACATCAAGGAAGATATGGTTCTTTCTCTGATCACTCAGAATTACGCTGGAGGGTTCCAGGACTTCTCAGACAAGGCTCAGCGCCACAAAGAAGCCCTGCAATAGGCCAGTCAGGCATACCTGCTACCTCCTGTAATCTCTGCAAGGAGAGCCGCCAGAGCCGAGCCCACTACTGTAGCTTAGAAAGAGGCCCCCAGACAGTTAGAGTTGCTACCAGTAAGGCCAGATCAGTAACCTCATAGGGGTCTACCCCCCATGGGCACAACCTCCGTCCCAGTAGTGATCACCTCAAAATCGGTAGGCACCTCTGCATAACGCACCGCCACCACCTAGGCGAGATAATCAGGCTACACCTCCTCAACCTGCTCCTCCAGCCCCTAGTCATGGTCATCCTCCACGATCCCCCTTTCTGGACAGAAGGAATCAGACTTACTTGTTTGGCGAGGCACATGCCCCTGGTTATTTTAGTAGCGCCTTGGAGGAGAGGATCGTGCAGCTGCCTGAATGCCGGAAGCCAGAAGAGGCGTGTCTCACTGACCACCCTAAATACTGCCCTTATCACCAGATCATAGGACACACCATCAAGTGATGCTATGTGTTTAAATACTGGCTCCAAGAACAGATTTACAACAACATAGTCAGGTTGGGCCAAGAACCGGCATAGGTGGCAGGTGTCTTCGTGAGATCAGATGCTAGCAGTGACAACGGAGATGAGTGGGAACTGGTTTCTGACCATGGGTCCTAGAAATATAACGACTGGATAGACCATAGGACGGTCTCCCATGCCATGGAATCATCCGTTCCCACCTGAGTTAGCCAGAGCCCTCAGAGCCTGCGAGTGCCGCTTTGGCATCGTCGTCCCAGCCCGCCTCTTCCCATAAGATCAAGCGGCGTCGCAAGAAGAATGAATGCTCCCTGCCAGTGCTGTCATCTTCCCGCACGCTTGTCGATTTTATGCCCCCAGAGATGGGGATCCCTCCGAGACTCCGTCGGGTAGTGGATGAATCCTCGAGTGAAAGCCCGGGGTATGCTTCGGTTAACACTGTAGAGTTGTTAAATTCCTTTTTGACTCATGACGATGAGGTATGCCAAGTGGACCTCCCCAATGTCCTCAGCCGTCGCCAACATCAGTGGATCCGTGGCTACGTGAATCGTCAGGGCATGGTAGTTGTCACTTCCAGTTAGGCTGTGCATGCTACCGAGACTAGGCAGCAGGCCCGATACAGAGAACAACACACGCGGCTCCCTCACACGGTGTCAACAGGTTCGCCTCCACCACCGTTTGTGTTGCTGGATCATTCGGAACCACCTCGTCCATGTCGAAACCAGCCCTGCCCTGCCACCTGCTGACTCCAGCCTTTCGGTCCAAACATGACAGCCACCTCTCGGGATTCAGCTAGTGAATATCTAGACGTGCCTAGTACCAGTCAGTCCCCGGTCCCACCGGCAGTGCCCGTCATGCTTCCAATCGCAGAGCAGCCTCCTATAAGCAGAATCTCGTGTTTAGCTTGAAAGTAAGATGTTATGAAGCACCTGACCGGTATTACGGAAAGGATTTATATCCTTGAGGCTCTTCACCAGTCGTCTGAAATGCGTGAGGCGCTCACCATGGCTCTAAGGAACCCCATCCAGTTTGAAACGGAGGTAGAAGCCATAGAAGCATTCCACACCGAAGTGATTGAGGACGCCGAATGTCAGGCGGTTATCTCGTTTTCCGATGAAGATGAACACCATCACATACAGGGGAAAATCCGCCCACTGTACATCATTGGCCAGTTCAACAGCGTGGAAGTCCGCCGCTGTCCTGTCGACACGGGTTCCGGGATTAACCAAATCCCAACATGGACACTACGGAAACTGGGTTTGTCTGAGGATGATTTAACTCCCTCTGACCTCAGGATCCAGGGGTATGACAGGACCGAGAAAACTCCACTCGCCATGATTCGTCTAAAGACCCAGTTCGGTGGCCTATTTTCCAATACTGAATTCATGGTTGTGTCTCAGGACACCACCTACAATGCGTTGATGGGCATGTCATAGCTCCACCTTCACGCAACGGTCCCCTCATCATATCACCAGTGCCTCAAATACTCCCTTAATGGTCGAGTGGGCGTGCTCCAAGGAGATGCGTCTCTGTTTGACTCTTGTGAAGACCGTTACCTAGACGCTGACTATTATAAGAGCAAGGAAAAGCAGATCCTGGAAGGTGAGGTCGAGCCCGCCACTGTCACGAGTGATCCCTGGGTAGGTTTAGATGACGCATATGTCTTCCCAATCCATCAGTTGGAGGACACAACCCCTGACATGGGGCAGTGCTTTGTTGTCTCGGGTACCAGAGGAAGGCATATTTCTGGGTCTAAGTGACAGTAGGAAATCACCTCGTACTCGTACACCAACCAGGCTCAGGTGATCCCCTAGCCTCCTACACATGTACAATATCAGGATGTTGGGCTCATGGAAATGGCAGTATGTCATGTGTTTCTATTTCGCCGGGCCAGAATAGACCGGCTCAAGCCAACACGCCACTACTACATTGATGTCATATAGTGTGGCCCCTTTGGCCGAATGCTAGATGGGATTGGATCAACCGCCTTTGTCGCCATGGTCTCCACGGTGCATGAGTCTCCTAACATGATGACCTCTGCCGCCCAAGCCAGCGCCAGCTTCCCATAGAGTCTGGCAGCCCCAAAACTGCTCCCCCCGTGGACGATCCTTCCACAAGAAGAGAGGAGGACATGGAAGATGCTCCTCCTGCCTTTGATGAGGGCGTCTCCACCACGGTCAAAGAGTTAGTGCGGTTGAACCTCGGTAGTGAGGCAAACCCGAGAACCACATTGGCCAGCGCCACTATGCCCCCCGAGGAACAACAACGGTACATAGACTTCCTCATAAAACACCATGACGTGTTTTCCTGGAGTTATAATGAGATTCCGGGACTAGATCCCTAGGTATCTGTCTACTACTTTGGCCTCCTAGAAAACCATCACGGGTTCAAGCAGCCTCCCAGAAAGATGCACCACTCTCATGGTGCCATGGTTGTGGCCGAAGTTGATAAGATCATCAAGGCCAACTTCATCAAGGAAGTCCAGTACCCTAGGTGTATAGCCAACATTATGCCAGTCAGGAAGAAGAACGGGAAGATCAGGGTCTGCATCGACTTCCACGATCTCAATCGCCACTGTCCGAAGGACGATTTTCCCCTTCCCATGACAGAGTTGTTGGTCGATGCCACAACCGTGATCCAAGCCCTCTCCTTCATGGATGGGTACTCCGGGTATAACCAGATCTGGATGGCCCCCAAGGATGATGAGTTCACTACCTTTTTCCCCCCCAGGGTACTTTCTGCTACCAGGTTATGCCCTTCGCTCTAAAGAATGTGGGTGCCACCTATCAATAGGCTATGCACCGCATATTCAAGTCGATCCTCGGGACACTGGTGGAGTGTTACGTGGAAGACCTGGTGGTTAAATCTCGTCAGCGCCAGGACCACCTCAAAGTCCTTGATAATGTTTTCGGCTTCCTCCGTCCTCGCCACTTGAAGATGAACCCGTTGAAGTGCGCCTTCGGGGTCACCTCCAGAAAGTTTCTTGGTTCATTGTTAGGTATCGAGCATCGAGATCAACCCAGAGAAGATCGAGGCCATCAGTCAAGTGCCTCCCCCGAATAATATTTGAGAGCTTCGAGGCCTCCAAGGCCATGTAGCCTATATACCACGATTCATTGCGAATCTTCCCGGAAAGTGTAAGCCCTTTTCTCGGCTCATGAAGAATGGAGCCCCCTATGGATGGAACGAAGAGTGTATGATTGTTTTTGAGGAAATCAAGCAGTATCTGCTTAATCCTTCGGTCCTAATGCCACCCGTTCCCGGAAAGCCGCTGGTCTTTTACGTGACCACCCTGGAGTGATCCCTCGGCGCACTTCTTGCCCAGAAGAACAACGAGTGAACAAAGAATAGCCTCTACTACCTCAGCTGCATGCTCCTTGATGCGGAAATTAGATATTCTCTCATCGAGAAGAGCTGCCTGGCACTCATATTTGTAGTGCAGAAATTGCGGCACTACTTGCACCACCACGAGGTACAGATGGTCTCTCCGGTAGACCCGTTGAAATACATCATGAACCGACCTATGTTGACCGACCAATTGGGACGATGGGCGGTGATCCTCCAGCAGTTCAACATCAGGTTCGTACCTAAGAAGGTCATCAAAGGAAAGGCATTGGCAGACTTCTTAGCTACCCACCCAACCTCTGCAGACCAGCCACTTGATCTAGGCTTTCCTGACGAGGAAATCCTCTCAGTCGATCACGCCATCCCATGCTGGCAGATGCACTTTGACAGTGCCTCCTGGAGCCCCACCGGTAGAAGACTCAATGATCCTAGGCTTAACAGACTGGGCCTGGGCATCGTCTTCATCACCCCGGAGCAAGCCATGCTGCCATATTCATTCTTGTTATCATAAGATTTCACCAACAATGAGGCATATTATCATGCCCTCATCACTGGCCTCGAGTTGGATCTCGAGGTTGACGTACCCCATCTGTATGTAAAAGGGGACTCTGAGCTAGTCATCAAGCAGATCAATGGTGACTATGCTCTCAGAAAACCAGAACTCGTGCCATTGTTGGAGTGCACCCTCCGTCTAATGGATAAGTTCCCCTCCTGGCCAGAGGTCATTAACATTCCCCAGAAGCAGAATAGTGGAGCAGATACTTTGGCCAGCTTGGCCGCATCACATTCAGAGCCCAAACAGGATAACCTAATCATACACATGGTGCACCGGAGATTCATTACTCCTGTTATTCCAGAGGGAGATCGTGGCCCGCGAGTGAACCATCTCACCACTGGTACCCCTACGTCACGATCCTCGGGGGCTTCAGGCATGGCGATCGAGACAATTCCTGACTAGAGGACGCCCTTGGTTGAGTATCTCCATCAAGACAATCTTCTACTGGAACGAGCTGAGCGAGAAAGAATCTGATGCCGCACGCTGCAGTTCACCCTTCAAAGCGGTCCCCACCTTGAGAAGCTTCTTTACAGGCGCGGGTTTGATGTTGTTCTCCTCTGTTGTCTTCAAGGAGTCGAGATTCCAAAGGTCATCCAAGAAGTGCATGCTGGTTCCTGTGGCACCCACCAGGTCAGGTCGCAGTTGTCTCACCAGATTCGGAGGGTGGGATACTTCTAGCCCTCCACAATCTATGACTTCATTGAGTATGGAAGAGGTGTCATGTGTTCCATGTTCATGCTAACACTGTACATCAGCCATCGGAGCCTCTCCATACTACCAAGTATTATTAGCCCTTTGCAGTCTGGGGGTTGGATGTCGTAGGGCCTTACCCGCCGGCGATGGCCCACCAGTGCCGGTTCATCTTAACTGCTGCGAATTTCTTCTCGAAGTGGGAAGAGGAGATCCCTCTTAGGGAAGTCAAGGCCGTTTCAATCGATGACTTCGTGAGCTCCAATATCATATATTGGTTTGGAGTACCTCATGCTATCCTCATAGATAACAAAAACAATGTCCAAGCAGCCGAGCTAAATAAATTGTACGCTAAGTAAAACATTCACTTTAACCACACCTCCCACTACCTTGTGCAGGCGGATGGACAGATTGAGGTGTTCAACAAAACCCTCTTTAACATTCTGAAAAAGTTGGTTGGTGAGAATAAGAAAAGTAGGCCGGACAAGCTCCCCAACGCCCTCTGGGATTATAGTAAAACGACCCGTAACTCCACCCAGGTGACTTTGTATTCCCTGGTATACAGATATGTGGCCATCCTACCCATCAAGATCCAGTTTCCCTCATTACGCACGGTGGTCGACGACTAGAGAGCACTAGATAGAGTTTTTGAAATCCATCTAGATGAATTGGAAGTGCTGGACGGACGTAGGCTTCGCGCTTTACATATCTTGGAAAGGAATCATAGAAGGATGGATTGCGCTTTCAATAAGAAGGATCGCCTCCACTCCTTCCTACAAGGTGACCTGGTGCTGGCTCTCAGAGCGCCAATGAGTCTCGTAAGGAAACCACCCGAGTTGGAGCCCAAATGGGAGGGGCCTCTTATTGTACATAAGGTCTATCCCAATGGCGCGTATTCCCTAGTAACTATGGATGGTGAGCGCATAACTCCTCCCACCAATGCCAGGTTCCTCATACAGTACTTTTCCAAAGCCTCCTGTTGGTCCTACATGACCTTAAATTGTGCGGTCCCACAAGACCTTAAATTGCACCCGGTCCGACACGACCTTAAACTACGCCATGGTCCGAACTCTATGACCTAAAACTAAGATCCTCCTGCTGTCCCGCATGACCGTAAAACTGCACCCGGTCCAGAAAGTCCTTAAACTATATTTTTCCTTACATCTGGGCTCCTTGGTCCGAGTTCTAAGACCTAAAACTAAGATCCTTATTTGGTCCTACATGACGTTAAACTGTTCTTTTGGAACTACATGTGGCATGATTCCCATCCTTATGGGATAAGTAGGACTGCCTAAACACCGAGATGTCAGGTCCAACCCTATCTCATAGGAGATCCCACATTCTCCCAGTTGCCAGGATGTTTGGCATTACACCCCCCTTTTCCCAGGGATCCGCCATCTTTTGGCCGCTCTCAGACTGAGCCCTTTGACCCTTTTCAGTGGTCTCTTAATGTGTTCAGAGTACACTGGTCTAGGGCCTGGAGTGTCAGATTTGACTTAGGCAAGTTCCATCCACGTTCCAAGCTTCATGTTCCCCTTCATTCGGGCCCCCATAATCCTTGAAACCCAGAGGGACCCCAAGAACGGCCTGGATACAACTCCTAAGGTCTCTCCTACCATCACAGGCCAACACCCCCGAGGTTTTCAGAAAAAAAATTGATACATATACCACGTTGCAAATATGGTCAGCGGTTGATGCTCATTTTTTCCCCATGGCTAGCACGACAGGATGCTGTGTTGCAAACGTGGTCAGCAGTAATCCTCAGTCATCACGCCGGATTCCCCGAGCCCTGAATTCTGGTTGCATGATTCACATTATGTTCTGCCCCACCGTTTCAAGGTGGAATCTCAACACTCCTTGTACTAACCCTTGGTACACCCCCACACGTCAGGCAGACCATGCTGTGTAATGGTGTCTCTCGAGGCTCCCACAATCTGAGCGCTAGTGTATGTTCTTGGGTTTCTTTTTTATAGGTTGCATGCAGCTTGACCCTCATCCCCGTGGGAATGAGGAGTCGCCCGGGCATTGCGTTTTGGGCCCAGCAGACCTCGAAGCTAGCATCTCATGTCCCCCTCCTCATGGTTGGACCCTCACCGTCCCCTTGGCCCGAGGCTCCTCTCTCGAAATCGCACGCAGTTATGGTATGAGATTACAGCCTCACACACATCAAGTATGCTTTATCGCATCATGCGTGTTCCCCCAAGTCCAAGCCATACAACCTTAAACTGTGCTATCGGACCAAGCCATACGACCTTAAAATGTGATGTCGGTCCAAGCCATACGACCTTACACTGTGCTATTGGTCCAAGACATACGACCTTAAACTCTGCTGTCTGTCCAATCCATATGACCTTAAACTGTGCTGTCGGTCCAATCCATATTACCTTAAACTGTGCTATGGGTCCATACCATATGACCTTAAACTGTGCTGTCGGTCCAAGCCATACGACCTTAAACTGTGCTGTTGGTCCAAACCAAATGACCTTAAACTTGCTATTGGTCCAAACCATAGGACCTTAAATTGTGTTGTTGGTCAAAGCCATACGACCTTAAACTATACTGTTGGTCCAAGCCATAGGACCTTAAACTGTGCTGTTGGTCCAAGCCATACGACCTTAAATTGTTCTCTCGGTCCAAGCCATATGACCTTAAACTGTGTTATTGGTACAAACCATATGACCTTAAACTGTGATTTTGGTCCAAACCATATGACCTTAAACTGTGTTGTTGGTCCAAACCATATGTCCTTAAACCGTGCTTTCGATCCTACCATGAGACCTTAAACTATGATGATATCGTCCTGTCCGCACGACGAAAAATGGCACTGCATTGTGATGACCTCCCCATGGGGGACATCATGCCAGGTATTGGTCGATTACCATGCCACATGTCAATGCCTGTTATGGCTTGATTATTGTGGAGATTCCAGGAATTTCTACCCTAGGCCAGTCACCCCACAAAATAAAAACCATTTACCTTCAAGAACAAACAATATATATCAAATGACGCTTCTTTTGGTGCGAGGGCTAGACCCGCACGACTCCTTCGTCCTTTGTGCAGGCACCACATCGCACAATGATGCATTTCAAGAACTATGTATGGATTGATTCCCATCCTTATGAGATACGTAGGAGTGCCTGGGAACTTCCCAACAGGCCCAGCCTAACTTTTCGCGCTTGGTATCTTGGCCTAAACGCATCCCTATGAGCACATAGTAAGCAGGGATTTTCCCCATTCACGTTGGGTTTTTCAATTGCTTTACCATGTGCCTCTCATTCCCCTTCTCCTTTTGTCCGAGTTCTAAGACCTAAAACTAGGATCCTTTCTTTTGGCTTTCTACGACTCGCTCTCTCTTGTGGGATTGTACGGTGTGGTGCGGGATTATGTCCTCATTCACGTCAGGTAACTCGACGTGTCGTACCTATCCCCAGATGAGATGTGTCCCTCATCCTGCATGACGTTAAACTGTATTTCGTCCAATATGATGTTAAAATGTGCTTCTAGAACTATGTGTGGCTTGACTCTCATCCTAATGAGATACATAGGAACGCCCGGACATTTGGTTTTAGGTCCAACCCTAGGGATCACCAAACCCCGTCCCTCCTTATTGATGTCCTCTCGGTCTGACTTCTTGGGGAGTGGTGTAATCAGGACATCTACCCCGAATAAGTTCGGGATGCCCCACGGTAATATTGGGAAGCGGCAGTTCTCTCACCAAAGAGGTCCTGCTTGAATGTTGGGACGACCCGTGATTAGTTCGGTACGTCCGCCTAAGGCGCTTCCGCCACGGTGGCGCAATTATGGGAGTGTTGGACTCTGTTCGAACAAACCACCACTCCACCTTCCATGCTTTGCATTCCCCTTTATTCGGATCCTCATTCCCTTTCATGTTCGATGGGACCCCCTAACAGTATAGTCCGCCTATTGTCCTAGGCCAACATTCCGGAGGACTAGTCATGTTTGACAGGACCCCCTAACAGTATGGATGATAGAATTTGGTGTTCCTGCTGCAACAATATGGATGATAGACCTTTGGTCTGCCTGCTCTCCTAGGCCATCTTTCCGGAAAACTGACCGACAATATTTGAGTTAGGCCCAGTGTTGTGAACATGGTTAGTGGTCAACCATCATTTATTATCCCCATTCCAGGCCATCAAGATATGTATGCTATGTTTCTTCCACGGTTAACAGTTATCCTCCGTCACCGTACCCCATAGTGTTCTGAATTTGGGTAGCGTGATTCACCTTTCCTCACCATATCCCTATGTTCGGATTGATTTCAATGCCCCCGGTATTGCTCCGCTCGTGTGTCAGAGCACATTAAGAAGGTGATATATCAATCGGTTTGAGGTCTCCTCAGAAATCTAGGCCCAATTTCGGATTCCTAAAGCTTGGTCAATGCCCCACAGTTGGACTAAATGATAGCACGAGTGTCCTTTGCTTCTCGCGTTTGGTGTGACCCAGAGGATCTTATGGATGAGTTATTATTCATTTTGGAATTAAGGTTGAGAATATTAAACCAAGGGTACAAATGAATGGATTTGGCCATGTATTGGATTGATATGATGAGCAGTACAAGAAAGAAGTTCATGAGATGGCCAAAACAAATACCTTAGGGATCAGTGTGCCAAATCGATCTTTCCAGCGCTGCTACCCTTTGGCTGGTAGCCTCTAGGACCAATTCTCTCTCCTTGAAGACTCTCTCTAAATCAACCACCACAGAGGGCAGCTCGCCAACCCTAGATTGTGCCTTCCCCCACTCAGTTCAAAGTATGGTCATCTGGTTATCCACCTCCATCAATTGTTCATGCGCGTCAGCCAGCTGGGCCATCAGTTGCTCCACAAGCTCAGAGCATGTTGAAATGTAGGACTCCTTATCTGCCGCCTGCCCTTCGAGGTGCCGGACTTTCCACTCCGTCCTAAAAAATGCTTGGGAGCTCGCCGATCTTTCCCGACACTGGGCAACATTGGTGCGCTGGCTACTCTCGCATATCTTCTCGGCCATGTAATCACGGACCGTCAGATGAAGGCGCTGAGCATCAGCCCCTCCAGCGCACAGGAAGCGTAGCTAGGTCTGGAGTGATCCCATCTGCCTCAGCCAATCCGACTGGGGCTGTCTGAGAAAGCGCTAGATACACTTCCACCCTTTGCGCCATGTCATCCATCTCTCCTTGGCTGCCTCTTAGTCTGAGTCATCTATCTCCTCAGGGTCAACGGGTCGGTACATAGGGAAGGCAACCAGTAGATCGGCAGCAGGATTGGCCCTAGGGATGCCTTCGTGAGGAATAGGATCCTTAACATCTGAGTGACCTTCCTCTCTCGCCCCAGCACTGACAATACCTCCATCAGCATCCGACCTCACCTCATGAACAGCGCCGCTGATGTCCGCTGCCCCCTTCTCACCAATTTTCGGGGCCGACTCAGTTTAGGGAGCATGTTCTGAATGAGGTGGTATGTCCGCCACTGGTCCAATCACAGACGACCAGGGCTCTACAGCCTGACAAGCATCCAATGTTGAGATCACTATGCAAGGCATACACTGATTAGTTGGGATCTTTTGATACCAAGCTCTAGTAGTTAAGAATGAGACTTACAGGAGTCCAAAGCATCGTTCTCCAGTGTTCTGGTGGCTGCCGGAGCCACCGTAATGGGAGACCCTTCTGCGCTTGTTAATTCAATGATGGGTGTCGGATCCCCATCATGTCCCACCAGTTCCTATCCTCCCTCCTCTAGTGGGGATGCCGTCCAACACTCAGCAGATCCTGTGTGAGGTAGAGAGATGGTTGGGAAATTGGAAAGGAGAATGGATGAAGAAGGAAAAAAGAATGAAGATAGAGACAGACCTCGAGTATCTCGGTTATGTCCAGATCAGGGATGACAATCTCACCGCTCTCTCGGAGACTCCCTTTTTAGGTCTCCCCTTGTGACCCCTCATCTTCGGGTTCTCCTTCTTCTTCATCTTCTCCTTCTCCTTTGTCTTCTCCTGTCTCCCCCCCCCCCTCCGACTCTTCATCACTGTCGCCTTCTCCCAGCGACATCACTTCCGGATCATGCTCCTAGCCGAGCATCACCTTCACTAGGAAAGGTGGCTCCGCACACCGACCCCTTTGGAGCGTGTATGTGTCCATGGTTTTCTGATAAGCATGCGACCGATGGATGTTCACCCGATCGGTAACTCGAACGAGCCCGACCACTGGCAGTTGGATCCTGTTTTGCATGATCTTCTGCCAGAAGACGTCACTGCTCAGCGATTGCCGCAGGGTCATCTAGGCCGACCACAGTGCCGGGAAAATTGCATCTTGGGAAGGTTCGAGCAGGTATCTTATCTGCTTCCCGGGCAGTTCCCTGGCCGCCTCATGTGAACCCCCCAGAGGCAATGAGGTCGCGGCGGCACTATGTGATGTTCCCGCTGCTGAAGTCCCGGCCTGCACAGGCCTCGCTGCCTGACGCACCGTTGGTTCCCCCCTTCCGGCAGCACCTTGCCTTCTTTCTCGATGCCCGGTTTCCGCGCGAGAAACCTCGAGTTGTCGGACACGCTTGCGTAAAATCCCCTTAGGGTACGCGATGGTCCAGTGTTCGACATACTCAGTTTCTAGGCCAGCATCAATCCCGGTGGGAGGAACAGTAACGACATCGCCAGAGCCGATGGTGGTAAACATCAACCACATATGGCGCAGAACGCATAGATTCTTCTCCTGTCAGATAGCCGTGAATACCTTCTTTGGCATTCGTTGGAGGCACCCGAACTCCCTGGAAAATCGGGATGGCATGTATGGATCGCAGATCAACTTCCCGTCGATCTGAGCCATGAGCACCCTGCCCCGAATGCTCTTGAAATACTCCTGCTGTTCCGGAGAGCCTCAACCGTTGTCCACCATCTGGCCGACCGGGGTGGGGAACAGGTTGAAGTGGACGTTGTTGTTGTTGAAAATGTGTATTCTCATGCCCTCCTCATTGAGCGTCATCGGCGCCACCCCTGCGATGTTTAACAAGGACGGTCGCAGGCCATTGCCCGGAGGATGGATGGCGTTTCAGAAAGTTTACCTGCCAAGGTGAGCCGCCACCCAGCCATGGAAGATCTGGAAGGGGCCACATACTCTCCGAGGCGTCCCCCTCATGAGATGCGTCCCAGGATGGTGTACATCTTGGCCAGTACGGGGACACCCAAGTTGAAACATTTGATGGCGGCCATGGTACCTGCCATCACCAGTGTTGCTTGACGGACGCCCATCCCCGCGTCCCGCACCGGCAGGAGCCACCTGCTCAAGAAGGTGGCAAGGAACCCGACATACCGGACGTTCGGGTCCCGAGACTCAATGACACAATATCCCCATGATTGGTATTCCCCTGCCTCCAGGGTCTTCCAGTATGACCCATCTCTGCTCCTCTGAGCCGCGGTTGGGCACTGTTTACCCCGTCCCTACATCTTGACAGACGGATCCTTCTCAAGGAACTGGCTGAACCAGCCCTTGTAGGCAATGTCCTCCAAGAAGTACTTGACCCCCAGCCTCTATTTGGACAGCTCTAGCAGGTTCCACGTCAGCATAGGCGTCTGTGAACTGTCTTCCTAGGTGTTCTTTAGAGGAACGGACTCGTCGTATTGGTAGCCACCCAGTGGGATACCTCCGATGCAGTGAACGTCCTAGAGACTGATGCCAACATCCCCATGATGAAGGTGGAATGTATTGGTATCAGGAGACCACCGGGTGAATAGCTCCATCCCGAGCTCAGGTTGACGGTGGAAGTGGAACTGCGATGTCCATACCGCCTCTAACAGGCCGATATACCACAGTTCATCCCGGAACTGGTTGCAAGTATGGCGAACCCAGAATACCCATTCCCACTCTCTAGTGAAGATGCCCCCAGACCGCAGGTCCCAATCTATCAGCCATCCCTTCGTGTCATTCATGACACTTTGACGGAACGTACTCACGTAGAGGGCCAGAGAATTCTCTACGACAGTCTCATCCCCGGTAATGGTCCTGGTCCTCATGTTCAGGACATATACGTCCATATGTCTGGTTTCCCTGGTAGGACGACCGTTGTTGGTGATGTTTTAGCAAGGAAGCTCATCCTCCCGGGACACTCATGACCGCGGCGTGTCCACCTCGAAGCCCGGCAGAGGCACCTCCTCCAGGATACCAAAGTTCCAGAGCGGGAGGTTGTTAGATAGGGGATACATCTTTTGGGCTAGAGTAAGCTGATTGAAAATGGTTAGGTTGTTGGAGACGATCACCTTGGCGCCATAAACCTCCTCGTTCGCCACCATTTCTATCCTACGAGCGGCGGCTTCCCCCACATCAACTCTTTTTGTGGCCATCTCGAGTATCTCAGGAGTTTCACAAAATCAGGATGTTGTGCGTGGAATCGGTGAGTACTGTGTGGAATCTGAAGTGGTGGTGCAAAATCCAGGAGATGGGTGCGCATTCGGCACACTAAGTGTGGAATATCCTGAGAAGGCGCGCAAAGAAGGCCAAAATTCGGAACGAATTCCGCGCTGCCAGAGCGTTTTTACGCGCAGCCGCGGGAGAAATTTTGCGCACAGGAGCGATAAGCCTATCGCGCGAAAAAATCTGAATTACAGAATTGGGACCCAGTGCCCCTTTTATAGGCGAGGCCACGGTTCCGCGCCGCGTGGAAGGTAAATTCTGCGCCGACCCGTCATTTTGCACACCGCATGAGTTGTTTGCATGCTAAGCACCCGAGAGTGACCCTGCTTCGGCATTTCCCTCTGAATCCGACAGTTGCGACCTCTCGTCGATCCAATTCCGAGGGGGGGGGCATTTGTAGATGCCGAAAAAGGTCTGTAACTCCTAGAGGAGGTTTCGAAATGTCAAAGCGAAGTCATATTCAGAATTAGAGGCCCGATCTGGAGGCCCAAGAAGTGGTGCGTGAAGTAAAGGAGGACTTGCACGAAATTAAATCGTTGACGCGAAATATCCTTTGGATGAGTGTAATCGAGCCAGTGAGCCATGCAATTTTTGTGCGCCCTGGTTCTCCACGGTGAGGCTTTGCGCGCCGATGGTTTCCGGTGCGGGAGATTTCGCGTGCCGCCTAGATTCCGCGCCTCTCAAGGCCTATAAATAGAAGGCGACCCCAAACGGTTTGGGGGTTGCAGAATTCGGATCGGCTCTTGTGCATGCAATTCGACTCCCCCCACGTGCAATATGACTTCCAAGTAATTCCCCTTTTCATGCAACCTTGCCCCGGGTTTCGCCTTTGTGTGCAACTCCACTAGCTTAAGTGAATTTTCCCCCTCCTCCGGGTTCCTTCCTTGCGCGCAATCCATGTCCAGTGAGCACAATCCCCTTACATGAGTTCAATACCTTGCGCATAATTCCCTATCCGCGCGCAATCCTCTGTCTCTAATGGTGTGCCATCCCAGTGTTTTGCGCGCGAAACATCTATTTGCACGCAAAACCAAGGACCCTTCACCTTGACGCCCCTTGGCTGCCTCTCTGTGCCGGCACCTGAAGTCTCCCCTACCGGGCATGCGCGCCATGCGTTGTTTTCCCGTACGGCCGTCCAGGATCTTACAAGGTAACCTCAAGGTCCCTTGGGAAGTGTTTCCCGTTGCGTTGCTCTACCTTACGATTCTCCGCATAGGCACGCTAACGGCTATTTCTTCTTCGAATAGCCACGCTAATGTGTTCCCCTCAATGGTTCTCCCTATGAACCCCCTTCACTATGGCCTTGCCGATGCCTTCCCTCCCACAAGTGGTAGAGGGCATTGGGCATGTACGCCCTAGGGGTGTGGAGTGAACCCACCTCGTCCAAGCTGCAGGACGATAAACTACTAAGCACCTAGTCCTTAACACATGACGTTAAACTGTGGTCTAACCCCATGCTTCGCACGCAGGGTCCCCCCAGATCGGGCATTCTTTACGCCCACTCTTCTCCACGGGAATGGACTGTTCCTCACATGGAATGAGATCCTCTTTATCGGAGTGGAATTTTTCCACGGGGGAAGGGCTGCTTCAGAGCATAATCCCCTAGCCTCTCTTGCGGAAGGTTGCACCCGTGCATCTCCGTACTTCCCCCTGCCTAGGCCAGTGGAGTCCCTTTCCAACTGCGCTTTGTCGCACCATGGGCCTCCACCCTGGAGTAAGCCCCGACCCCAATGGCCGCTAACCACGCATAAGCCCATGTTTCCTCTTTGGTCCGCTCAACGTGTAATCCCCTTTCCACTTCTCATAGACGCACCCTTTACGACGTGATCATCTGGTCCCTGCTGCATCTTGTTTCTCACATCGAGGATGACTCACGTGGGCTTAGAGCGCACATCGACCATGACATCCTCTATGGGCTGCCTCAGAGCGTATGCCCTATCCCGGCGAACTACGTGGAATTTGATCCGTTCTAACGCACTATATGTAGGATGACTCCACAAGGTTCAAGCCCACCATCCAGTCATTCCGAACTCTCCATGTTAGTTCCTCAACCACTTTGGGCTGCCTCAAGGCGTAAGACCCAAAGGCCCTCATCCAGCATGACGTTAAACTATATCATAGCACGCATGACGTTAAACTGTATCTCGACCCGCATGATGTTAAACTGTATTCCCCCTCTTGGGTTGTCTCAGAGCGTAAGCGCCATGCCTCACACCCACGTCTCATCCTAACTTTCCCCTTGAGCCCACGTGCCTTGGGAAGCTCATGCCCTAGCCCGTGGGTCTTACTTCTTCCAGGCTCCAATCCATGTGTTCATTCTCAAGGGTAATTTCTTCAGGTGTCCCAACGTACCACCGAACTACGCAGACTTTGATTCCCTTCCATGGGGATACATAGGAAGCCTCTATGAGGTTCAAGCCCGTCACTCCACCATCCATCCTGATCTTTACCCAGGCCGCCACATCCCGGTGAGATCATACCACCCCATCCCACTCCATGGTATCTAGGAAGCCACCCACGTATTGGCCCCAACATCGGTGTTCCCCCTAGGCGGTCCTCTATCCCAATCCATCTCTGCAAGACGTTAAACTCATGACATACCCCGTGTTAAACATGGGAAGCTGAGGAAAACCTCAGATGGTACACAATCCCCGCATTCGATGTGGGATACCTCGGGCTTCCGAGCCCTCGAGATGCCCTGTGATAAGGGATAGAAGACAGATATGTCAATCCCCAATGTCAAGACCTGCCAACGACACCCAAACGTGAACATTATCTTCACTGAAGGTTTTTTCCCCGACAAGACCCCTTGGAACGTCTCGATGGAAGCAACATAATTAATTGGCGTCCATGAGGATATGGTGTCAGGAACGAGCTCCACGAACCCGTCTTAAATCTATGTGGGAGACCCGGAATAGGTGAAGAGTTCTGAGGAGGAATCCATAGAAGGAAGAACTGACATCCCATCATCCCAGTTTCTATCAAGTAGCAGACATCCGTGAATAAGGAACAGATGCCGCCTGCCTTTGGAAAGCGGGAATGCGGGTCAACAAGCCTCGCATCCTCCCATGCGTGACAGACATGCGTGCACGCCCCGACGTAAAAGCGTCACAAACAAAGTTATAACTACTTCAGATGACAGAGACCCATGATTTCAACTATCAATTCCAATTTCTCAATGTCTCTATCATTAAATTTTATCTATAAGAAACCCTATCCAATACACTAACATAATTAAGAATGTATAGGGTGACCACACTAGCACATGTGTCTCTATGAAGGACTTTCACAAACCTATATTCCTTAAGGTGTCTTTCCTACGGAATATTGGGAGGGTAGGGTGTTAGGCCTGTAAAACTTGTTTAATTCTCAAAAATTAATAAATCACCCTTATTGAACATTTTAATATCCTAAATCTACATTGAGTGCAATTAAATAGGGTATTAATCATCACATAATAATAATTTAAATTTTTCCCATGGGATTTTCATCTCATCATGGGAAAGAGTTATTAAAACCCATGAATGAACTACCTCTCCCTAAATAGGGCTTGGTTTTATTAAGAATATTTATAAATGTGAGGTTAGAATTGTACAAAAATTTAACATCACTTCCTTGATATAATACTCCACTTCCGAAGATTTTATCTCACCCTGAAACCTTATCAGTCTTTGTTAATAGAAATCACAGAAGATACTAAAACAACGAGTATCACTTTCATGACATGTTAGAGTTATTGGATCCCTAACATGAATTTTATCATCCTCTTGAGCCAATTGAGGTGGTTCAGTTCATTTCCCATTTGGTGGATGAGCTGATCTCTACCTTCTAGGGGGAAGCACCTCTTGGGTGTGTCCCTGAACTAAGGCCTCATCACCCAGATATAATTTTACCTAACCCTATATCAGTAACCTTAAAAAATTTCATTATGGAGGATTCTTGAAATATAATTATATATAACATGGTTTGATGAGTATATTTAGAGAGTTGATTCACGAAGGAAATTTATGATAAAATACCCAATCCTATATGATGTATGTACCCCAAATGTTTCTACATCTATGTCATTAGAATTCCATGTCAACAAAATGGTTATCATAGTCATGGTGTATGGGTATATTGGTTTCTACATAAATATTTTTTTCCTTAGTGTTTCTATGATGAAAAGGGTGTGAGTGATAACCCATGTTTAGGTTGTCCAGGTTTGGACTGACGATGGATTGTGTGTGAGGGGGGGGGGGGTTTGTATCTTACAAGCAACCACTAAAACCATATTAACATTTTATGTCATAAATGGACACTCCCAATAGTTCTCCCATCCATATTTGGGTATATAACATCATTCATATGGTAGGAGTTCACCAGGTTTTTCAATATTGGTGGAACTTGGGGACTCGTATTGGTCAATATGATGGGAGGTTGGCCTCAAAGAACCCTTTTGGGGGGATACTGTCATACTCTAGGACTCTTATAGATTCAATATATGATCATGAATCTCTTCTTAATCCGAATATGAGAATGGATACCATAAAATGGTTATGGGATAATTATCTCCTTGGAGAAAAGATAAATATCTCTTCTATTAATCCATATGTATATATCTGTGGTTCTTCATCTATTTCTGAGTAATGAACAACTATTGATGTGATAAATACATATAAACTAGTGTTTCGAATTTTACTTCAATAGAGGGAGGTAGTTAACAATATGAATATGGTACTGATCCATTATTATTAATCCTACATATGCATGTGATTGAAGGAATATAAAAACTTATATTTCATTTAACTAATGGAGTTAACATTGTATGGAAAGGACATATACAAGTTCTCTGGGGGATCTAATATTGAAGCTCAAATATTAGGGGACATCCTATGTATCCTGATCATAGTGACAATCAGAGTCCTCCTAGTACATTTTGTTTCATATCCTAATGAAATATGAGGTTGATTGAACACAACATGGGAATGATTGAGTACCAATGATTGTCGTGTCAGATACATGGGAGGACATACATGAAACTGGGTACCTATTTTGAGCTTGGTCCTGAGAAAGTCATCCAATGTATCCAATTTGTTGTGGGATGAAAATTTCTCATAGTTCATTCAATCACATGGGATTAGACCAAACTGAGATATCCTCACTTGGGGAGTTTATATCATGCCAGACATTTTGGATTACATGTTGAAATTTCCATATCTAATGGAGATTCATAATGGAAATGATATGACTATTAAAACTATGTATTCGCATGTGTACTAAGATCGTTCTGTGAAATAAGAGATAACATGAAATTAGTCACACTTAATACAGATATAGGGATTATATGATAGTACTACCCTTGGGATGTTCAATATGCATCTTAGATATTAGGGATGCATCCCAAGTATCCTGGTTATGGAAGGAATTAGAGTCATCATAGTTCAATTAATTTTTCAATCCACTAATGGATGTGGTAGAGTGATCGTCACATGGGAATTATTGGGTCCGGATGGTTGAAATGTTTGATACATAGCGGTACCCAGAATGAGTTTGATTCTCGTTTGATCACCAAATATGGACTTAAGAATGAATCCAACAATTCCATGTTATGGAAGGATTCAGAATAATTATTTTTTAGTCACTTCCTTTGGATCAATCCCAATGTATATTTCCTCAATTGTTGGACGTTTATATCAATCTACTTATCAGAGATTACATGCTTGAATTTCCCTAGTCATTTTAGGGGTTTATGCGATAGATGATATGATTATTGAAAATCCCTGAGCTCAAATAATACATTATCATTTTGAGAAACTAGGGAATGTATATAATTAATACAATATCTTGTGGATGTGGGAATAATACATTGGGGCATCCCTTAGAATATTAATATGGATGTTGGAACTCATGGGGGGCGTCCAACATATCCTGGTTATGGTCGGAATTAGAGTCATCATTTTTCCCTTTAACCAGGCTTACACACTATAATATCCCTTTCAATTGAGGCTTACACAGTGAGGATGGATAAGGTCATCAAATCCCGAGATTCCCTTATTTATTAGTACAACATGAAGGCCTAATATATAGTGATTTTTTCCCTTCATACCTTCATTTCCATCATGGAATGTTAGGTAGTGTCTTCCTAACATGTCCAAATCTAATTGAATGATACAATTGACTTGGATAGAGGAATTAATATAATTTTGAGGGAATGTTTTTGTGTTATCGCATGATCATGTCATGATTTTATAGAGGACATCGCAAGACCTATCCAGTTGATCCTAGAAGCCATCACATGACATAAATGTCTTTTTCCGAGGGTGGCACAAGATATATATAATTTTCACAAGATTTACCCAAATATTTTTATGACACACATGGAGGTTCAAGACATGTCTTATTGGGTGGAAAATATCTAGGATAACATGTGTGGAGGGAATCACTAGACCTTGCTGGAACGCCCAAAAGGAATCACAATAGCCAGTTACCATTCCCATGTGCTACTGTGAGACTAATATGACATGAGCTGATGCAACCATGTTGATCAGTTGACATGTTTGAAGATAACCCCATGGTACGGATGACGAGCTAGAGGGGATTCACGATATCATGGATGTAGTGTTAGGGGATGGAATGTGACTTTATTTGACATTTCCAGAGGACTGCTCATGATCATAATATTATGTCAATGGAGTGTTGCATGATCTGTGTGACATGTGTTGGGGTTGTTTCATGACCGGAGTGGTTCATGTGAAGCACATTAGGATCATCAAATATGATTGTTTCATAAGAATCATTTATTTTAGTTTTTTTCGAGCCTTTATATCGATAATTCATTACATTTGTACAATGCTATCTATTTTTAAGTCCCTAATGATATAGTGGGTGTTTGGTGTGCCATCTTCATATCCTAAAATAAGTCACTAATTTTATCTAATAGTGATCATGCGAAGATCCTTTGCAAGATTCATGATTTCATCATCTTTTGGATGGTATCTTACACTACATAAGGCTTTCTAGTTGTGAGATCCACTTCTCCATGGAATCCACTCTCAATATTGGATGAAAAAGGGAGAACATCTCATATGTAGCGTATTAGTGCATTTTTTATGCTTGGGTATGGGATTTATCAACCTCACCAACTCAATGTTTTACAATATTTTACAAATCATATCACACAAATATAGGCTGATGTCAATGAAATTCTTCAACCTCAACCAACATCGGGAGTCTATATTGTGGGTCACTCTGAGGGAATCGCCTGATTTTTAGGGGCCATGATGACATCTCATCAATGATTCATTTACATTATGAGATCATGGTGCATGTATATATGTTTTTCAAGATATTGGGTGGATTTTCTTGGACATTCTGTGAGACAAAGATGGCTTTTCATTGGGCCTTCATGGTATCAGGATGACTTGTCAAGGACTCTCACAAGACTGTGCTATGAATTCCCTTTGCGTATATAATGGGTTTTATGAAAGTGAGAGGATCAAAGATCCTCTTATATCTTAAAATTTTTTTATAATTTACAGTTTTCAAAATTCATCAGTGATTTAATGAGTAATTTAAATGTAAAATAATATAACTCTTGGTGATGTGTCACCTTACCAATAAAGGTTATATAAATTTGTGTGATCATTTCCTGGAAAATTTTTGATGTTTGTATGTAGGGATCTAATGGGGAAGTGGTAGGTGTCCAGGAAATACCTAATACTCTTTGTGTGATGAGTATAAAATGCATATAGATTTTAATGTGATCAAGAAAATATATTATTGGGGACTTTAGCTAACCTTAGGATCACCAAGTGTGTGTTTTCTGATGTTTACAACCATGAGTGGATTCCACATCTTCCACATATTTCCCATTCTATTATTTTACAAAGGATCACAGGCCTCTTGATTTATCTTAAATGTTGTCAGCGGAAGCCATTCACCCAATCAGTAATCCAGTATGTGTGTTTTACGACCATAAGAGGCTTTCTCATTTTGAACTTTTCCTACTATTTTTAAAGGATTTTCATTTGGTTTCCCATGATCCTTTTGGTTGAAAAACTACAAGATATAGGAGAGATCAGTAGGATATATCAACCTATGTATTGTTTTTTATGATTCCTAATAAATTTATTTGGTATTGACGAGATATTCCACCCCAATTACACTTTTTGAGAGGGAAATAGGATAATATAGATGTTAATTACAAACCAATAGTCAAACCTATGACACTACTAGTGTTGGGTGTAGATGCATGGGAGTAATTTAGAGATAAAAATACTCAGTTATTAAAATTAATGGAAAGGGGACCATGGCAGGTTGAGAAGAGCATTTCGGACTTGGTATGGGTTCTTTAGTTGTAGCACCCTTCTAATTTTATGAGAGAGGGTGGAATTGAAAGAAAATTAGTTCTAGGTTGACTCAATCCAAATGATACTTGACCATTAGGAGACACCTTATGATATACGGGTCATGTTTGACACTTATATTCTATTAGTTTTAGAGAAGCACTAGTAATACATTCATGTGTTGACTGGATAGGCTGATGGCATGCTATTGATGGGCCTTGTAGAGAAGATCTTGGAGTACTTTTATCCCAAGACGCTGAGCCAGGAGAGACCAATTGAGTTCATGTGGTTGACTTTGTGGAGCATGCTTGTAATAGACTGTGAGGTATTCTATAATAATCAATAGTTATTTTCCCTAGAATTTTAATTAGACGAGTTCGTTAAGGAGAGTTGATTTATAAATCGATTAATGTGTGAAATTATTTCCAAAGTTAACCTATTATAGTTAATGATGATTGATGAGATGGTGGACCATGATCTCATAGCTGAGGGGAACCTGTTAGAGGATTGTCTTACTATATAGATAGTTTTTATTGGATTATTAGGATGTATAAAAAACAATAGTAAGAATTTTCATTTGGAGAAATTCATCCAATGAAATAGAAAGCGGTGTAAATTGAAACCAGGGTCAGATGAACTCGACCTTACTAGAGTGACATGTCATCAGTGCGGTAGGATGGGGTATTATCATAGATATTGTCCCAGACCACTAGTAGAGTGTTAGTATTGTAACGAGATGGGTCATAAATAGAGATTATATAGGACACAATGACATAGAGTATGTGAGGTTGTTGCTGGAAAGAGTCAGAGTATGGACAGAAGATCTTCTACAATTCCTACGATTAGAAGCGATAGTTCTATTGGATGAGGCGGTATAGGAATAGGACACAATGCATCTTGGAAAGAGAATCCATAACATCAGAGTTTTGAAACAAATTGGGGAGGGATGATATCATAGGGTAGAGGGGTAGAAGAATTGCATGTGGTGAATCCAACACTTGTGGATAGAGAGGTTGGTCCATCAGTACTGAGAGGTATTATTCTTGTTTCTTATACATTAACTAGTGCCTTATTTGATATTGGTTCCTCTAGTTCCATAGTATTTTCAATACTTTCTTATGATTTGAGCCAGATGTTGGAGTTTTTAGTGGAATAATGACTATATATACTTCATCAAGAGTGTGGTATATAGATATATATATGTTCTTGGGAGGTTCTATTGGGATTGAGGGGTACCAATTTTTTTGGTGTCTCAATATTCTTGACATGATTGGATTTGAGATGATTATGGTTATAGACTAGCTAGTCACATACTGATAAGGGGTTTATTTGTATGAGCATGTCACTTTGGGTTCATATATATTTTTTCCAACGAATGTTGAAAGGGTTTGATCGTAGGTTTATATTACCCGAGGTTGAACAAGATTGTTGTAATGAAATGGTATCCACTTTTGTGTATTGAGGATCTATTTTTCCAGTTGAGGGGAGCTTGTGTGTTCTCAAAAATTGACTTGATATTTAGGTATAAACAGCAGATAGTTCAACCTTTTTATATACCAGGACTAATTTTATAAGTAGTTATAGTTTATATGAGTTTTTCAAAAATCCTATTAGGTTGGAAAATGCACCATAAAATTTTATGTTCTTGATGAATATGTTCTTCCATTCATATGTGGATCTGTATGGGGTGGTTTTATTGGAAGTTATCTTGGTGTACCCTAACACACCTTTCAATCATGACCTATATCTTGATGTAATCCTAATTACACTGAGAGATAATATTATATAAAATAATAATCAATGTTTTAATTTTGGATTGATCATTTAAACTTTCTAGGATAGATCATTTGAGATGAAGTACTGTCTTTGGTCACAGTGAAGGTTTGGGTAGTTTTTCACTCAGAGAATCCCAAGAACATATTATATTTCCATTGAATTTTTGCGGTTAGTAGGATACTATCAATCGTCAATCCTAGAATTTTCCAACTTGGAATAACCACTTTCAGGCATGAAAAAAATCAGATAAATATTTATTGGTCAGAAGAGGGTGATAAGGCCTTCCAATAATTGAAGAAGCATTTGAAATCAACACCAATCTTTATCCTACCCAATATTGGTTATGAGTATATTTTGTATTGTGATGCTTCTACGATTGGACCCAGTGCCATGTTAATTCAAGGATACTGATTTGTGGCATATGGGTCTTTGTAGTTGAGGCCGCATGAACAGAACTACACTAAACATGACCTCAAGATGGATGTATTAGTTTATAATTTGATGTGTTTGTGGAATTATCCATTAGGTGATAATTTATATTATTTACTAATAAAAAGAGATTATGGTATATCTACCCACAATGAGATTTAAATCATCAGTAATAGAGATGGGTTGTTTATATATAGTCATTATATTTTGAGATGGAATATAATGGAAACAATGTTTCTATTGCTCTGACCAAGTAAACTCAGACTCATTCCATTATGGAATCTATCATGGAGTGGAAGATGATGACCCTACCATCTAAGATGAAAGTGGTGGTTCATGAGAGTTAGGGGTAGATAAATATGGTATTAGTTTTTGTGGATTATAAAGGATCATAGAAAGGTATTATGAAGATCCAATGTGTTTAAACTTGAAGGAAAAACCATAAAGGTTAGGATTTTCCTTCATATTGGTGCATAGATTGGGTTGAAATAATCTATTTCAGGAATCGAGTTGCTTTACCTAAGTGCATGTTAGGAGATCTCAATTGATAATTTATTTATTCAATGTTTGTGGTACTTCTATGTGTAACCAAAATGTAGAATGACCTATGATGATAGTTTTTGTAGCTATTCATGAAAAAGGACAGAGTAGGCTTTATGAAATGATGCTACACCTGTTAATAGGTTAAGGACATTAATTAATTACCTAGAAGTTTTCTAAAAATTATTCCTATTCCATAATGGAAGATGGATTAGGTATCTATGTATTTGGTGGTGGGACTTCGGGAGACTCTAAGTATGAATTATTATATATAGGTTATTATTGATTTATCGATGAAATTGGAATGATTCGTTCAAATATTAGAGAATCTCACAATAGGTAAGAGAACGGATTTTTATATTTGGGAGATATTCCATATTCAAAAGGTTCCATTAATAATAGTTTCAAAACAAAATTCATGTTTTACTTCACGCTTCTAGTAGGCCTCGTAGAAGGTTCTAGATACATATGTATTATTGTGTACAACCCATTAACTATAGACTGATGGAAAAAAGGAATGTAGTATTCATGTTCTTGTGGATATTCATAGAGAATTTGTGCATAACATTAGTGTGTATGGGGAGAATGTCTTTTCATTAGTGGAGTATTCCTATAACAGTAGATATCTAGACACAATACAAATGTAACCATACAAGGAACTTTTTGATTGGTCATTAAAACCACCAATATATTTGATGGAGGCTGGTGTGTTAGAGTAGTTGGGGCTATGTCTTGTGAAAGAGATGTGAGATGTAGTGGAGTTAATTCAGAAAATCATAAAAGTAGTTTAGAGTAGTCATAATTCATATTCAAATAAACATATTTGAAAACTATAGTTTATAGAGGGTGATAGTGTATTCTTTAATGTGTATCCTAGGTTGGGTCACCGTAGGATTTAGAGATAAGGAAAGTCAGTTCCTAGGTTCACTGGACCGTTTGAGATTTACGAGATAATTTGGCTAGGGGAGTACTGATTAAAACATACATAGAAGTAAAATTCTATTCATGATTTTACATCATATCAAAACTATGAAAATAACTCCCCAACCCTTCTCATGTCATTGATTAGAATGATTTTTATCTTTGGGTAGTTGGTTCCTTTGATGAACATATGATATGATTATTGGATCATAGTGATAATGTGTTCTAGGGAATGACAGTCCCAATAGATTGTGTATTATGAAAAATTGGATGTTTGCAAAAGGGAACATGTGAAATTGAAAAAGATATGAGGGATTAGTGGACCAATATTTTTGGAAAATGGTTATAGATAATCATAGAAGTGAAACTAGAGGAGGATCTATAATAAGGTGAGGGTATTGTTATATCCCTACCTTTTATAAAGTTATGTAAAAGTTTTTTATAGGAAATATTTTGTTTAATTTTGAGTATTATTTATTTAGGTTGTTCTTTGGGGATTGTTTTGGCAAGTTTTGGGAAAAATGAATAAATGGAGGTTGTGCATGGTTGGCGCACCATTATGAAAAACCATGAAGCTGAGCCGAGTAAACCATGCTAGCCTAGACAATGAGGGTTTTCATAGCTAGTGCACAGTTTGAAAAACCATGTGACTAATAAATAAATACCATACACCACAAAAGGTTATTGACCCATTGTTAAAGAAAACCATGCACCCCCACCAGCATAATCATGGAAGACTGTTTTAATTTCTTGAAAATTTGTCTGAAATTCACCTGAACCAATGAAACTCCTCCAATTTGCTCCAAACTCGGACCAAGACATTTTTAATGATTTTAGAGAATTGTGGAGGGATTTAAACAGTGTACAACCTCTTTTCATTGTGATTCGAAGCCCGTATCGAAGATAATGTCCTCTCATGGTATGTGGATCCAATCCCATTGTAATCTGACCAACCTCAATACCTTATTTAATGATTTTTGTGGTAAGTTACAATATATTCTAATATTTCTAGATCATTATTTTCTCAATCTAGTTCTATGTTTCTTGATCTAGATATAGATTAATGGGAAATATTTTTTTTAAATTCCGATTTAATGTTTTAGATCCGGTCTCTATTCTACTTCATCGTGCTGGAAGATTTTGGGGAATTCCTATGGGTGAATGATCATAAAAAAATAGTTGTAAGTGTATTAATATTCAATTACATTATTCATTATTTAGATACATGTATAAAATATTTAGAACTGATAGTTTTCTTTGGGAATTTTAATTCATTAAATTGGATTACCTATTGTGACCAATATTTTAATTTGATTATTATTAAAATTGATGATAAGTATAAATGTTAATAATTTTATTTATGGTATTACCATTGAAATAATTAATTGGAGAATAAATTATTAGATTTTGATACTTGTTAATTTTTTATTAATTAGGGAATTTATTACTAGATATATATAAAATTGGTTTGATATAATTAATTGATGAATTAATTAAGAGATATTAATATATATGTTTTGAGATAATTAAATTTAGATTGATTATGAGTAATGGATTTCATGAGTTGAGATAATTATTGGTATACTAATTTTGAGATATTGAAATTGTGAGTACGATTAATTAATTGATCAATTAATTAATGGTTTTTGGGTTATTTGAAATATTTGATGTTTGTTTTATGTGTTATTATATATACTAAATGGTAACATGGAAATTTGAACAATTATTATGAATGGTAACGTGGTCATTCAATTATGTGATATTAAATAGTAAATGATAACATAGAAATTTTTCAAAATATTGTTAATGGTAAAAAGATCATTCAATTATGTCCTATTAAATGGTATGTGGAAACATGGACATTATCACAATTATTTTGAATTGTAACATGTTCATTCAATTATTTGATAGTAAATTTTGAATGGTAACATACTCATTCAATCGTCTGATATGAAATGGTTAATGGTAACATGATCATTAAATTATGTAATGTTAAATTGTGAATGGAAACATGATCAATCAATTATGTGATGATAAATTTGAATGGTAACATGTAAATTCATCAACATATTAATAATGGTGACATGGACATTCTGTTGTGATACACCATTAGGGTCCATCGACTATGGAATTGTCTAAGATAGGAATTGTGGTGTGGGTGTCCTATGGAACCTGAGGTTTTAGGTGGTTATTTAGAGAATATTTAATAATATCATAAACTATTTATTTATACATTATATATATTTCTTTATATAACTACATACAATATTATTGGCTAGATTTTCATTAGACACCATTGGTGATGGAATAATGATTTGTACTCACTCTCTACTTAGGATTCCTGATCGATACATGAATACAATTTATTTTTGTTGGACATGTTAAGGGAAAAGTCATTGAGTTAGATGCATGATTAGGGGATGGAGTTCAGATGAGGGAACCAAATGTGGTTTGGGACCCACATGGGATTGACAGTGTCGTTAATTTCAGTTGCATTTAGACAATTGAAAATTATATTATATGGTATGTTTTCTTCATTAGTTTGATATTTTATTTCTTATATTTCTATCCTTAAAAAAAGGGTATTTTTTTATTATATATTCATTTTCTATCATTTATTTATTTTCTTTTGGTGTATCAATATGATAAAAGGGTGTATAGTCTCCCCCTGATTAACATAACTGATCCTCGCTCCTAGTCAGCTGCCACTAGCGCATGGGGATTAATGCATAAAGTCGAGTGACATTCCTACTTAGGGAATTAGTGTGTGGCACAACATTTTGGACATTATTGTGATGATTGAACCATAAGTAAAGTATTAGGAGTGGAAACATAGATCCAATAAAATAATGAAAATATAATCAACATATACGAGTATTGATTTCAAAAAATAATTACAAATAAATTGTTTCTAAAATTATATAAGTGTTAATTTTGATCTGGTATATATTTATAATAAATTTAAATTTATTATATAGGAGTTTAGTTCAACTATAATTCAATATGAATTTGAGGTAACACTTTAATGTTACGATCTCATTTTTCACCAGGATTATTTATGATTAAATTTATAATGATTAAATTATATGATAAATTTTCCCAATGTATTATTTATTTTCTTATCCAATATTTATTTCTGGATATAACATTTTTTCTATTCATTTTCATCTATTTACAATCTCAAAAAATGTATTGTTTTTTTAAGAAATGTCAACATTATTTTTATATTAGATTGAAAATATTTGTTATTCATGTCCATATTCTATTGAAAATGTTTTAAATAATAATTTAATTATTTCAAATTATTATTTAAATTAAATATTATCCATGCCATAATTTATTTGGAATGAACTAAAATAAATCTTCTTGTAATTTTTTTTAATGATGAAATTTTTACACAGGCTGTGAATGGAATATTTTTTTAACATATAACATATGAATATATTTTCCATATTCCATGACTATTATTTTCATTGAAGTTTCATTTATAGGTTTCTGTGGTTATTTTCAATGAAATTTCATTCCATAAAATTATAGAATTTTTTAGATTTTAAATATTATAAATCAAAATGAAAATTGTATTTTCCCCAAGAAGCATTTCAATAATATTTTAAATTATTTTTTATCTTTGATAACAACATTTGATGTTAATGTTTTTTATATGTGATATGATCCTATGATACAATTATTATTATTTAATTAAATGTTTTATGATTATGATGTTGAAAAATTGATGAAATACATTTTATTTCCAAGTGGATAATCTATAATGAAATGATAAATGTTTCAATGATGTTATTATATATATATGAATGGATTATGATTATGTGGTAGGTGGTTTTCTTATATATCTCTAATAAATTTTGAATATATTAATGTGATATGATCTCTGATTTTTAATTGTATCTTATACCAATCCCAACATAGGGTACATGGAAGGTTATTGCATGCATGATGTATGTACAAGGATCGGTAGCGATAAAAACATCCAACTTATACTCCTCGTTCTAGTGCTAAAAAAATAATCACTAAATATATTGATTCATACCAATATACATATACCAATTATTTCCCATTTAAAATTTAGAACAACAAATGAAAATATTATATCACTTATATAACTGAATACCATTTATGTTTAGAGTTTCAGATAATTATTACAGAATCTTACATTAAATTTCTCATGTAATAAACTTATTATTTCTAAAAAACTTATATTTTCTTATTCCACATTAAGTCATCACATTATAAAATATAAAACCCTTCCGGTGATATGTTATTTAACATAATTGTAAAGAACTTGGGGAAAAGGAATCCTAATAAGGGTGATATTAAATTCTTAGAAAGAATAATCATAATCATTAGAAAATAAATTACATCAGTGATAATAAGAATATAATAAATGTTTTATGACATAATCAATATATAAAAAATAACATATTATAAATAATTGCAATAAAACATAGATAAAAAACAAGTGGCTTGGAAAAATGATTAAAAAAAGGAAATAGTAATAGAAT
Source organism: Viscum album (assembly GCA_963277665.1). Classification (NCBI taxonomy): domain Eukaryota; kingdom Viridiplantae; phylum Streptophyta; class Magnoliopsida; order Santalales; family Viscaceae; genus Viscum; species Viscum album. The sequence goes on from OY728134.1 coordinate 512,222,755, forward strand.
TAAATAATAATAATATTTATAATGTCATTCATGATCAAATGAAACATTTATATCCTAATGAAATAATGCATAAAACAAGATTATATCATGGAACATCATCTTCAGAAAACCAATAAAATTTGGAATAACCATATGGATAGCTTCCAATAAAATACTCTGAAGAACATAAACATTAACCAATTAATTAGAGCATTATTTAGGGGCAACCATCGTGTATGCTATATCAAGCTCACATAATGATGTCTAGGTGCACCCATCATATATTCTATAATAGGCTCACCCAAATCTATCTAGTAACAATAATCATATATGCTATAACATGATCACCTAGTGCTATCTAGGAACACCCATCATTTAATATATATTAGGTTCAATCAATGATATCTGGGTACATAAATCAAAATAGATATATTAGGCTCTCTAAATAATGTGTATTCACAGTAATTATTTTCAACAATGTATATATAGCAGTGATTTATAAAATAATTGAATCATTAACTTTCCAAAAAAACAATAATTATTATTCTTTCATTGGTTTATTCACCAATGAAAATGAAACATGTTCTTTTTCAATCACACAATCCCTCTAGAGAAAGAATATGGATGGTATCTCAATAAAATATTCCCGGTGGAGAATATGAAACATCAATATTATTTTACTTTTAGGAATGAAAATAAAATTAAATGATCATTTAAAAATTGTAGAGGAAAATATCATTTTTATTTCAAAAATAAATTTCAAAAATAAAAAATATTAAAAAATATAGGAAATATAATTTTCATTAAAAATAACCTTTTAAATTTATATATGGTATATATAAAACATTTAGTGGTCATGAATGTGGAAAAATATTGTCATGACTAGTACACTAAAAAATATTCATTTCATATTTTTATGAGAAAAGTAAAAAATTACCTAGTTTAGAAAACAACAGGATGATTAGTTTTATTAATTTCATTAAAAAATAATATAATTAATAAAAATTACATAAAATTTTCATTATAGAATATTAAAAAATTCTTGAAAACATTTTTGTAATAATGGATTTTGAGGAAAAATTATTTTGGGCTGAAGTGAGAAATAAAGATACATTATCATAAAAACAATTTCAAAATTATATTATTTCAAAAATAGAGGAAAAATAATTTCACATAAAATATTCATAAATAAGAATACGATAATAGAGTCAAATTGGTTTATTTGAAAATTATTAAATAATTTCATTCCATTTAAATTCATGAATAAACTATCCTGATTAGTAATGGATTGTTAAATAAACCGTAACCAATTTGGAAAGTATTGAATCCAAACCCACGTGAAATAAATCACATAAATGAGACCTTAAATACAATTAATATAGAGATATTAATTATATAAAATATAAAATTTTTATTTATATAAACCTTATAAAATAATATAAGAGTATAACAAACCATATGTCCCTAAGAAGAAGATTTTAGACGTGAAATCATTACAATGATCATAACATTAAAGGGATAATTAATCAATGAATAGATTATGTTTATCAAATATAAATCAACATAAATAAATGGAAAATAATAAATATATTATTCAAAATTCAATACACACATACTCTTATAACATCAAATACAATGATGATGTAATATAACCTAATGAAAAGAAATCAATTTACGAAATTCGTTTCCACTTGGTAACTTAAAATTTGAATCATCTTGGATGAAATAATTAAAGATAATAGTTAAAATATATCTATGTATTTATGACTCATGATATTACATAAACAATTTTTATTATATCCATTATATAAAATTAAATAGGTACTTAACATTAATATATTCCTCAATGAATGGAAGTTGAGACTGAATCCCTTACCACTAGTCTAGATATTCAATTTTGTCATTTGACTCATTTATAGAAATCATATACCAATTATTATATTTAACAGTAACCTTTTGATATTATAAAAACTTATAATTAAAAATATTTTCTATATTTTAATGACATATTTTAATTCATAATCAATTATTTCCACAATGGTTTTAGAGGAAAATTTCATCTAAATTTTGAAAATGTCTTCAGTATGTTGTATGTCATCAAAGGTTTCATTGTTCCACCTTCTAACAAATATTAATAAATAAAAAATATTATACTTAATTAATACTTATAGAACTGTCCAAGAATAATGGTTATATAGAATGAACTACTTTTCAATCATGAAGAAATTATGTTATACGTGCGCATGATAATCATTTAAATTTTCAATGATCATTATGTGAAGACGGTAATTATTATTATTTAACTAAATAATGATCATATTATTTTAAATATCATATAATTTTTCTAAATACATTTATAAATGTCATCTATGTTATGTGGTGAGGAGAAATGAATCACATCTCTGTGTGGAGTGCGTAATCAACATGTTTGGATGAACTAATTTATCACATTTCAAAGAATGTAAATGTATGAAAAAATAAAATAAATTAATTTTTCAATATTTAATAATATTTCATTAATATCATATATAATCCTTAAATATATAATCATTAATAGTTGTCAGAGTGAATGATGTAAAATGAAATATATCGATTCATGAGGTGGTAGTCCGTCATAAAAATAAATGATGGTTTCGTATTCCATTTGATAGATTTGAATATGGAAGTAGGTTATGAAATTTAAATAATAAGATATAATTATTTTATTATTTTATTATTTTATTATTTTTTAATGGTTGACTAAAATTTTAAAGAGGTGGAAGAAGAAATAAAATAGAACTCTCAGTTTTAAATTTTCACCACTTCTTCATTTGACAACTTTATGTTTGTACAATAATTATTCCTATGAGGGTTTTCTAGAAAATATGTTGTTTATAGATTATGGGGATAAAATTTAGGAAGGTATTTGAGTAGTTATTCTCCTAACAAAAAATTATCACGAAGGAGTGAGTAGGAGAGGATAAGGGTGGCCTTTTATTAGGGGGGGAGAGGACACACATGGAATGTTTAACAATAAAAAATTAATCACAAATTTTATAATTGGAAATGGCTCCAAAATGTACTATTAATGAGACATAGATGATATAAGTTCATAATATAGGAAAAAAATAATTTCTATATGTTTTTATATTTTCATAACAATATTCATTTTTAGTTTAACAGCCCGTCAAACCCATTTTAACGTTAATTAAAGTAAAAGACTCTAATATTTTCTAGAATTAGGTTGGAAAAAAATTAGATATTATTATATAATATATATTATAATTATTCCAAATATTTAGTCGATATTAATAAATTTCACTTCATTTAAGGGGGAATTTAGTTTAATATAAAAAATATATATATGACAGAAAAGTTGGCTTTCACGAAATGTATTTTTAATTCTTATGATAATAGTATATTAACTCTATAGATAATAATAATTATTTTAAAAATTAAAATTAAAATTTATAGACACCCTATATGAATGTCAATTTTTTCATTAATCGCTATGGTTATTTTAATTTATTAAAAAAGAGAAACATTGGGTAAATTAAAAATAGTTTTCAGAAAAATGTATTTTTAGGATCAAAATAAAAATATACTAAAATCCAGTATAATTATAACTAAAATGTAAAAAAGTGTATTAAATATTACTAAATAATATTTATTTTTCATTAAATAAATTTCCAATTATAATTTATCATTTTAATTACATAATGTAACAAAAATAAATGTGACTTTTACAGAATGTTCCATTTCTCCCTAATTTCTTAAAAATTCTATATTTTTAAAAATAAATCACTAAATTCCACCCTAATTAAAATTTAATATGATAGATTTAAAAAAAATCACTTTGAAAATAAATTTCACAAATGTTACAAAAATTAATTTTAATAATTTTTCACAAAAATCCATAGAATCTATTTTTGAAGAAAATATAATTTTGATGAATATTATAAAATATCAAAAGTTTGAGTGATTATTCAGAAATAATTAGCAAAAAAATTAATATTTATTGTGAAATTAATATTTATATTTCATCATCTAGTTAATATAAATCATTCACAGCAATTTAGTGTCTAGGTTAAAATGATCACGTATTATGTGGGTTGTTTACGCTCACTAATGTGTGTCAAATACACTATCGAGAAAATTGAACTTCCTTTTAAATTTTTGTATTCTATATTCTACATACAATATTTTATAAATTTATTATTCAAAATTATATATTTATCTAAAATTTTAGATAATTAAAATTTTAAAAGACCCCTCTTGAAATCCCACATCAGAAAAATTACTAAGAAAAAATTATATTGATAAGAGAAAAAAATAAATTATAAACATCATCTAGGAGAATACATAACATGGTGCCCGAAAAGGTGACCATTTGTTGGAGGTGAATATATGAGACACCAAGAAAAGTTTAATACCAACATTATGATGGAGTGTGATTCAGATCATTTTTCATAATAATTTCAGTGATCGTGAGAATCTTAAAAATAAAAAAAACATAAGAAACTATAAGTTATATAAAAGACCATTGACTCATTAGAAATGAATGAAATTGTACAAAATTTTCATTTACAATACCCTTTTCTATGATATAAATAATATCCAATAATATAGATTATGAACATCAGTAAATATGATAATTTTATAAATATAATTTCATCCTTCAAAAAAATATCACCACAATCTCATTTTATCTCGAAATGATGACTATTGAAGATGATGTTTTCTTTTTCAAATCAAAAGTGATAATATAAACATATAAAAAATAAAATTACCTAAGTAAATATAAAAATATAATCATATTATCATTATATATTAAAAAAGTAGAATGTTTGTTACAATATATTTATTTCCCAATATGAATAAACCATCATATATTTAATCTTCAAGATATGATAATCACATCCATGAATACCAGGAATGTCAATAATGCGACAATAAAATTATACATTATTTTAGAAGATAATACAAAATTTATTTCTTAATTAAAATATAATAATGTTATGTTTACATTAATAATTTAATGGTCACTAAAATAATAAACTTCTCTATTACTCACGTTGTCACCAAATCTATTTTCAATACTATGGTTAGTTATATCATAAGTTTAAAAAGTGTAATAACTCGTAATTACCTCAATGTAAATGATATGATAAACCCTAAAGACTATCATAAACATTAACATTATGTCAAAAAAAATTAATTTTATTCTTCTTAAAATACTACTACACATTAAACATAAGGTTTACATATACCTAAACCCAAAAAAAAAACAAATCCCAAAACTTGATTAATCACCAAAACCATTACTTACATTAATCCTTAAAAGGTATGTCTACGATAGTTTCGTGAGAAATTTGAATTGATCCCCTTTATTCACACTTTTTGGTGACTTAGGGTTCTTACACAATATATTTCATTGAGTTTAATATATTTTTCTCCTATGAAAACTCTAAATGGTTCCCACATCCATGGAAATGGATGATCCTATTTCTTAGATGTAGTCTTTCAATTGGGGTTTCAAACCCAATGATTCTTAGGAGATCTCATTGATCTAGTGAATGGGAGGTAAGGATCCTCACACCATTGAGAGAAGGGGTTTACCTATTATAGGAAACTATTATTGATTTTAGTGATGATAATGACGTCTTTCCCATGTTTCAATATGTGACTGGTTACCCCAGATCTATTGCCATTGTTAACATCATTTGTTAATAGGAACAACTGTGTGTGTCATAGGTTCTCCATTATTATATTATTCATTTAAAATGATTTAATTTATATATATTTTCATGCTCTATATAATTTATTAAATTTTAGGGATGAATATTTGTTATGGGGATATAATTTATGATTTATGAGGAAACTTATATATCTTGTGAGAATCAGAATAAAAACCCACACAGTTCTCATAAAATTAGTTTAAGGTTGTATGATAGGAATATACCATGTAGTTTAATTTCACTAATGGATTATGTAATTATAGGGATTGATCCTCTAGGATTCATCCTACGTGTTCTACATATAACATAATTCATAGTCATCTGAGTTCATGTTACGAGAATCTGTGGCATAAGAGATGTGAAAAAAGTGGCCTTGAGAAGAAATTATTCATGAAAATATTCCCTGAATTTCCTTATCTGGAGTATGAACCTTGGTTCGAAGATTATATTATTCTGGTATTACATACTAATAAAGGTCCCACACTAGAGGTATCCTAATATTTCTTTTGGTACAATCATTACTAGCCTTTAATACCACATGAGTCATGATTTGTTCGAGAAATAAGATAAAGTGGAAGACTAGACACATCACATGAGAGAAAATATTCCTGGGCCTTAAACATTAAATATTCCCATTAAATAGGTATGATTACTAGTCTCATGTAAAATAGTGTATGGATCTCTGACTTTAGGAATATATCCAACATATCTAATTTATAATAGGAATTAGAGTCCACATAGATCCGTTTCTCCATAACCAGTTGATGGGTTTAAGTTATTTGGGGGAATTTTTGAGACCTACACTTAAAAGTTTTCTCATGTAACCACTTCTCATCCACTGCTATATGAGTTTGAATTGTATACTTATGGGTGAATTTTGTCTAATGAGTCCTGATACTTTGGAAAAGGGGCGAATTTCACTATAACAGATGTCCATTTGAGCTTGGTCCTTATGAAGGAATCATAAAGATAATATTTGAAAATAATCAATGTTCTCATAGATTATTTAAAAATATCCTACTAATGGGTCGGGTGAGTGATTCAACTTCAATACATATTTTTTACCTTTATGGTTTACTATAATTTGGGACTTATGAAAAGGAAAAAGACCATGATACATATTCATTCCCTATATTTTAATACATAACGGTATATGATAAGTATGATGGGTATACCAAAGGGAATATTCTGAGATAATAGAAAAAATATGGTCACATGGGTGTGTAACTATAACCCATTAAGGACACACCCCTTTTTAAAGGAGACACTTCACTGATGATTCATGGATTTGGTTTTAAATTATGTTTGTGAAAGTGAGTTTTTATGATAAAATTGACATGTTTTCCCAACATGTTTTGATTGATTGCCTGATATGTCTTTATTATCCACCTGACATGTATTTATTTTCTCCCGTGAATGTTCAAGATGTAGGTCTGAAATGAAATACATTTATAATGGTGCATTTTGGACATGTCAAAGATTCTTCGCATGATCTAATAAGACATGTTAGTGGTGATTTTCATAATGAAAGATGACATATCAAGGGCCTTTAAAATGTTTAACTAAATATTCAATGATTTCTTCAAATGATCAACTTTACTTGTTTGGGATTTCTTCATATGATGAAGCTAACTTCTCTTGGATGTCTTTGCATAGACAAACTGTTTTTTTGGGATTTTGTCACTTGATCAAGCTGAATTTTACAATACTTCATCACATTATCGACCATACTTTCCCATGGACTATTGTATAACAATGATTTGGTTTCAAGGGACTGTCACATGAGAATGATGGAATGTGTAGGGACACGTGATGTAATTACAAATCCAATGTGTCATGCGATAACATATTCATAAAAGAGTAGCATTATGGTGTCTCAAGAACATGTCCATGATAATGAACATGACAATGTGAACCTTTCTAAGGGTAAAGAAACCAATTATTTTGGGTCATTATTAAGGCATCATGTACAATTTTTTTTATGGGAGGTTGGATAAATGACCTAATAAGTTTAATTTCATATAATAGATGCATGAATTTGAGAGTATTCATGTTAAGGGTGTATGTATGTGGATATCAGCATGGGTGTATATCTAGAATAAGGTCTTTCATATTATGGTTCAGTAGGGGAGTCACAAGAATAATGTTTTTTCCTATTAGATATTCATGGAAAATAAATTCATGCTTATTCCTCATTCATGCATCTTATTATAAAGGCAATCATGAGAGAATAACTTAATGTTTAAATCATTATATGATCACACAATACCTTATGAATAATTTTATGGGTTCATGAGAACATGAATATGGGATTCTAGTTTGTTTCACATTCATCAATGAGGGTTTTTCTGGAAGATCCATGAAACTAGTGAGTCATCACAAGATTTTGGGATTAAATTGTATGATTTAAGGTTAGCCAGATAAAATCCTTGAATATTCAATTTATTGTTCAATTATGTGATCTTCAATGGATCATTCAAACGGTCATTGTAAAAATATGGAGAAATTATTATGAATGTGGAGTCCATATTATCCTCCCAAATATCTATTCATCTCCACTCTTTTTCACTCTCTATATAATGTGTGACTTTATAAGGAAGTGGGGGTTTATATAGGTGGAATTTTTATAAATGTACTAACCCGTCCATGAGGTATATTTTTCATGAACCAGCATATTGTTCTAGGAATATTTTCATGATCAATAAAATGTGATCATGAGACATTATCACGTGATGGAATTTTTGACAGATTCTGAGGCTTCACATGATCATTTTAAAGGGTTTCACGAGATATATATTTTTCAATGTGATGTATTTTAAAAAATATCTGAAGGCCTCACTTGAATGATTTAGAGGCTTCACATGATCGATTATAAGGTCATCGAGTGATCATTATACCTTTATGTGATGGGGATATGAGATCGTATAAACAATATTTATCTGGATTAATATGATCTCATAGAATATGGGAGGATATTGTATAAAAGAGAAACATAAATAGAACTTTAAATTGGGCATGACACATTTCTATTATATTGGGACGGAATCATGATCACATTTCTGGCATATCAAGATTCTCTAACTCAATCAATCCATAGTCTACCTACTTCGAGAGAAAATCCTTAAATACAAGGAATCCTTTGATTTTATATAATAAAAATTTTTGGTAGGGAAAATTATTGGAATGAACTCTGATAACTATGTCATCATGCATCTTAATTCAATATAACTCAATCATATCATCAATTAAGGAATAGGAACAATATCAGAAAAATGTTTCTTGTATAAGAAAGATGACATTATTCAACTTTCACTTAGAGAAAAATGATAACACCCCTTCCATTTATGTCATGTATTACATGATCAACATGAATTAATTATTGAATTTGAGATTTATAAGGGGTTCCTTAAACATGGTCAGTTTAGGTATAGATTTCAATGATTTTTTATTACAAGGATATTAATTATTATACCCTTAGTCTAGAGAAAATCTTACTGTCATAGGGTTGGTGTGGGGTTTGGTGAAGTCTGTTGATGTTTCCAATTAACCTTGTGAGGGGAGGGGGGTAAATATAAAAAAATACATCAACCCTATAGGGAGGGTAATTTTCTATAACGAGGAAATATATGGAATCATTCTATAACCCCATCATTTGGAAACATTTATTGTGGAATCAATGTATTTATTTCTTAGATATCATTATTTTAATGATTCAATAGGGTGATTTCGTATCCCATAATGATTTCATTGTACTCCTTGGGGTCATGATAGGTTTTATACGAGATATTTCACTTTATTTTAATAATTTTATTGCCTTAGAATAGATTTTTTGAATGGCTCTATGGTGGGGACATAACTTGATCCTATCTACACCTCACCATACGATAGAGGCTTTCGAAAGTCATTTAGTGAAAGACATCAAAAAATGGGATACTATTCCCTATAAAAATTAACAAGGTTCTTGTTGGAGTCTATTTAAAATAAAATATAAAAATTCCATAAAATGAATCCAAAAAAATAGATATATTTTTAGGGTGCATATATGGACTATGTATTTCAGAAAAGAAGAAAAAAAGTATCTATATGATGCTGAAAAACAAAAATGATAAATAAAATATATTATGGAATCACATATATATAAATTAATGGAATGAATTCATGTATAAATTATATAATATAAGAAAAGTAAACTAAACTGTCCTCTATTATAACTTAAAAAATCATCATATAAAATATCCAGCCTCCTTGACCTATTGTACATATACCATGTTTCTAACTCCCAGTAGATATATCCATGGGGGAAAACAGGAAGTTCTATTGAAGAACATTGAATCCAATTAAACGTTAAAAGTTAGGGGGATTCTAATAACCCATTCAGAATTCCCAATTTACTAACAATAATTAATTTTTTTTGTGATTGAGTGGATGTGAATGCAATACATATATGTTTTTTATCATTCTTGTGTTACACACCCTCCATGAAACATATCATTAAATACACATACAATCATTAATGTTTGGTCATCCTTTTCTAAAGAAACCACCGCGAAATGTGAACATACCAATTTTAGATCTATAAAAAAGATAATAAGAAGTGAATTATTTTTACATATCAAGACTATTATGAAGATATTAATGGTAATGTTTCATTACAAATCTCTAACCTTCCCATCTCAGACAATAGTGGTCCATGCCAAGAATATTAATTTTCCATTCTCACTCAATTGATGTAAAATAAGAAGTTATTTTTACAACCCTTATCATCCATTGGAATATACACATACTTTATCAAGTCACACCATATCAATCAATATTATCTTAGATATCACCCATATGTTGGAACCCATCATACCCATTTAGGTCTTCTTAGCACCTACTCAATCATGGTGGGGAAATGTTTTTGGGATCATCACTCACAAACTATAGGATATATTTCTAATGAAAATAATATTTTAAACACATGTATGAAAAAATATATAAGGAATGAATCTCATATTACCGTCTCTCTTTGTCTCAACTTGATTTTTAATCAATTGAACCCTCCGCACACATCTCAACTATGACCAAACCCCTATATCAACACTTTAAGAGTTTTGTCACATCTATCCATTCTGAAACCTCAGGTTAATACTGATAATAACCATCATCATTTTTCACACAACATTTATCATCATTTATAATGTATAATTCCTGAATGTAAATATATGTAGCATGTAATGAAAAGTAGATTTGGAAAATAGTGAATCACCCTCACAAGTGAAACAGACAAGAATAACTCAGCCAAGACTCTTAGTATTTTATTTTGAAATTAAATAAAAACTCATTTTATAAATCATTTATAAATTTAGCCATGTGTTTTCTTACACATAAAATCCCCTTGTCCAAAATCATATCAAATGTTCTTTTAATTTCCCTTATTCATTTAGTTAAAAATTTGAAAATATTTTTCTTAAAACATTTTTTTCCTTTGAAATTCCATTTAAATCAAACTGTTTTTTTAATTTAAAATGAATAAAATGACCCATGGAAAAAATAATTCCACTAAGTAAGTCATTAATAGAATCATCAACTCTCATTGAACCAAGGATAAATAATCTATCTTTTTAACAAGCTATGTGGTATATGTCAACTATTAAGATCATAAAAGCTCATCTAAAACTATGGGAGTGATCGCAATAAGCATACAACATGAAGAGAATGATAATAATGAATCCAAAAGAATATAAAATCACCAATTTAATAGGAGTCATAATAAATTCAAGCCCACCTAACTCAAATGGTTATTCATTATCAATCTCAAAATCATATTGAAATCTTTTGTTTCCACAAGGACCTATCTCATTGTGAAACAAAAAAAATTAAAAATAAGAATAATTAAATTAATAATCCTAAATATTCAAAATTTATTCCAAATTCGTTAGGAAACTTCACATTTTAAAAAAATATGATAAATCAGGTACGAGAGACACCTAACACACACTAAATGCTAACCCAAAAAAACCCACAAATTCAAAACCTACAAGGATGGATAATTTCACATAAATTTGAAAAAAAGAACAAGTTATTTTATTAGGGAATCATAAAATATGGTAAATGAAAAATTAATGACCAAATATCTCCTCCAAGGGACTCCTTTACATGTTATATATGTAACCCCAACAATATAAATTATTTCTCCAAACTATAATGAAATATTCTCCCTAAAACCCTAATCTGGGGGACCAAAATCAGAGAAAGTGAAGAATAATAAGGGAGACAATTTTATAGATCAATCCAAGAATTATTATGATGAACCACTCATGAACAAAAAAAATTGAATTGTGGAATTATATATGAGTGGTGAGTAAAGGGGGTTTCTACACTTTCCTTCAATTGCATAAAACGATGGAGGCTATAAGGGGGTCCCTAATAAGACCTCCATAATAATAAGAAAATGGACGTTAAAAGAGGAAACAGGGATATTTATGTCATTGAATTACGAGAAACTATATGGAGACCAAACCAAAAACCATCTATTCAAATGAATATGTGTAATTTTAATGATGATGTCAAATAGAATTTTTCTGGTATTAGTGTAGTGGAAAAGGAAACCATTAGAAGTTCACATCCCTTGAATATGTGAATTGGGAGGAGGATGTAAGGTTACCCTACACACCACAAAATTATTAGGACACACACACACACCTTAGTATTAAATAGAAACAAATTCAATTCAATGAAAAATTAATGAAATTTATTTACATAAATTTAGAAATCAATATAAGAGATTAACATTATTCATACTAGTTTCAAAATGGGCATGGGAGAAATATTGTGTGTTTCTTTTCCATCAGTGTAAGTAAAAATAAGACATTAAATACAAATAGTTATCTATAAAATTTCATTAAATATGGTTAACTATAAATGAAGTGATTCACTAAATATAATTATGATTTTCTATGCATGTTTACAATACAATGATCACTTCATTCCCTATTCCTTTTGTTGGAGACTTAGTCAGTCATCTAGGTAACAATGTCTTTTAACATTCATATATTGAATATATATTGTATTAAACTATTGATTTCAAAAATCCTTGATGAACTAAAATAATTACATCTGTAATTATCCAGAGTCCTCATATGAGACACTTATTTTAAGAGAGTCCCCAGAATATTTGGTATTTTACTATGATGTCATTTGTAGAATGAACTATTGATGGTCCTAAATCTACTATGAGATGAAATACCACAATTGCTATATTGAGTCCATACTCCTACCAAAAATCATATTTCTATTAAACATAAATTTTATTAATTAGCATTCAAAAATAAGATATAAGGCCTCCCATTCCATCAATCATCTACATGAAGACATATTCTAAACGAAATTTCCATGGAATATCTTTAGAAAAAACATCTATACATAATATAGATTTTTTTTTCAGCCACATTCCCCCAACAATCAATAAGGACTGATGCATCCATTATAATTTATAAATTAATTTTTTCATAAAAAAATAAACTAGGTTTTGGAAATATATGAGCATATAGATATCAAATACATTATACTCTATATTTTTTATGATAAATTTTAACTTCAGGTTGATGTTTTTATGGAAAAATAGATTTTTATCCAAATGTATTTCACACTAGTTTTTATAAAAAATAATCCACCTTTCCTAAATTATTCATAGTTACATCAATAATTACTTAAACTAAACAATATACTTCTCTTATTATATTTTATCTCTATACTAAGATTTTGTTTAGTCAATGTAATCATCTTATATAGTCTTCACATCAAAACATTTATAACTCCTCCTTAAGTAAACCTGAATTTTTTTATTCTCATTTGGGTGTCAAAATATCCAACATGTTAAAAGTCAAAAAAACCTTATAACAGATCATCAAACCAAAAAAAAGACTTATCATCCATTCATTAAAAATATAAAGGTATCCTATTAATCGATTCATCATATTCCATACGTTGGATTACAAAAATTAAACTTACAACTCCCTCTACGAAATAAATGGATGCCCAAATATAGATCATAGTGTACAATAATATTTCAATAGGTGATGAGTATGGTACTCTATCCATGTAATGGATCATCTTATTCTTTAATGGTTATGGTACTTTAGAAAACATTATTTTTCCAAAAATAAGAGTATATTTTGTCATGAATATGGTCATTCCAAACCACCTAATGAAAATATGGATGTATTAATTTTATGATAAAAATAATATTCCATAATTCATTTTAATTTCAATATTTGATACCATGATTTACATGGCCAGCCTGAGCTCCATCATTTTCAAACATATGAGAATTTTAAAATTAAATTATAAATATTTATTTCATTATTTCCAGAAAAACCTTTTCATTGTCATCGAACAACAATATAAGGAAATTCTCATTATCTGATTTCTTCTAGTAATAACAACTATTGGAGTTACATCACATTAACCATTAGTACATCCTAAATCTATAAAATTTATGATTACTCTATCATGGTGATATATTTAATTAATATATAATTTTCTTAAATTAACATAAGAAAAATATTTTCCATTTTTCATGAAACATACTTGATGTTTTATGTAATTCTTTTCCTTCAAATCACAATAAATTATACCTATATTTACTTCAATATACTTTATGTATAGATCTTATTTTTTCATAATTATTATAACTATATGGAATATATAATGTTTAAATACTTACGGTTTTATTTCAAAAAATATTCTCTTCCTTGTTTTTAAATTTATTCACTAATATTTTTCAATCTATTGAATCTGTCTATCAACTTCATTCATCTGATAACGAAATTTATTCCCCATATCTCTTTTTCCCATTAAAATTTAAACCATTTCCCATGTTATATTGAAATTATATTAATTCATATATTCATTCATAGTAAATTAAAAATACCTTGAGTCACTAATAAATATTGTTGCATATATAAATTTGGGTTCTCGAATATACATAAAATGTCAAGACATCATTTCAATCTGAAAATATTGAACCCATATCCAAATTATGGTTAATAATTTCAACTTGACTGGATAATATAAACTTCTATCCTTAGGTCTATAAACTTTTTTTGGGATTCCAATGCCTAAACATCTTTTACACTCACAACTGGAGCCATATTTGATCATCTCCCCACTAGACCATTAGTGGCTCGAGAAATTTTTAGATGATACTTCACAAGCCCTTCCACTAGACACATATCACTTTTAACACTCACATATAAGTTATTTTGATTTTTAGAACTTTTTTTATCATATATCCGATCAAATTGGACATCAACAGTTGATTTTCCTCCCACTTATTCCTCCTCATTCTTTCAGTATCCCCACATATTTTTCTAATTAATTAGAAAATATCTTCTATTGTTAAATCGTTGATTTTCAATATTTAATATTTGATATCCCAATTTTTTTTCTCCACATTTAATGAAGAAAAAAATATTATTTTAATCTCTATCCATATAATTTTAATGTACATATTCTAATCTATCAATGTTTTTAATATAATGAAATTCTGATTTTTCCAAGATTTTAATGTGTCTAGATGTTATTTCCAAACAACTAATTCTAGAATTATATTGAGGAGATATATAATTGTGTTGATTACCTATAAAAAAATATCCTCAAGAATTTACCAAGAGAAACATAATACATTGATATTTCTACTTAAACATACTATTAATATTTTCAACAACTTAATTCTTCTGTGGATTTTTCTGCACAATATTCTCCTGAATTATTTCCATAATATTATAGATTTATAGAAATTTGTGTACGTTATACATTATATATTACAAGATAAATTGAAAATTAATTCTACTATAAATTCCATATTTAATCACTAAATATAATAAATACGAAAAAAACCTAGAACCCATTAGTTTATTGTCTCTCGACATTATATACATAAAATTTTTATTTCATATTATTACATCAACACTTCTCACAACATATCTACACAATAATTCATTTAACGCATAATCCTAGATATAATTTCCATTGAAAAAATGAAACAAAATACGTGGTGAGATTAAAATCAAAATAATGTTAATCTTATCAATGTTTCCTAAGGTCTTGATAAAAATCATGTAAGATTATATGAGAATAGGAAAATATCTTATTAAAATAAAATTGAGTAATAAGATATATGCATCATTTCTTATGATCACATAGTTATAAATATATCATTTTTAAATAATAAAATATATATAATGTATTTGGAACAAAAAAGGAGTGTGTCCTGAATATTGGATTGTGAAAATCATATCATTGCGAAAAAAATCACAAAATAATTATTTCAACAAATGGTTATGAAAAAATATTGACAAATATCATATCTAAAAAAATTATAATTAAAAAAAGATATTTAAAAAATCATAACAACACAAAATAACAGTTTCTAATTAGGTATATAACATTATCTAATAATTTTTTGATTAATATAGTACCCCACTAATCATATAATTATATACCATGCATATGTATTCAAATTGAAAAAATCAATTAACTTATAATGAAAGAATCCCTAAACAAATTAATTTCTAATCATTTCAAAAAGGTATCAAATAAAAAGAAATAAATATTAGAAAACATATAATAATAAATTAAACATAAAAAGGATAATAAAATCATGTAATATATTTCCATGAAAAATAAATCATAATAGATTTATCTTTTAGTGTAACTAAGAAACAAGGAAAAAATTAATGAAAAATATTTTCTTAAAACATTTTTAATTTAGTCATAAAAATAAACATGTAAGAAATTTCATAATACAATTTTATAGGGAATAAAATAAAAACATATAAACTTTATCATATGTGAATTTATATTATTTAAACAATGTAAATAAATGAAATTAATGACAAAAATTGTTGAGGGGAAGATAACAATCTGATCATTAAAAAGAAATTATTTTATTACATTAATAAACATGAATTGATACCAACATAGTTTAAAAGGATAAAAAAAACCTATGTTTAATTAATGTAATGAGAAATATAAAAAATATGACTTAAAACATTTTGGGGGTTTCAATTATTGGAGTAGAACATTTGAAAAAAGAAGACTATGGACATGGAAGAAAAAGATCCATTAGAATTGTTCAAAATTATTCTTAACAACATAGAATTGTATAAAGGTGGAAATTTATTAGAGAAGAATAAATTTATTAGAAAATTTTAATTTTCATATAACAGGTAAAAAATATATATAATATATAAATTCAATTATAACAAAAACATTAAACAAAATTATCCTGGAATGTAGTTCATTACACAATAAAATATGGTTATATTGATGAAAGACTTACCTAATGTCCCAAATCACTAGGTGTGTGGGTATAACATCATATATAACCAAGTTAATATTATTAAATACTTTATAATGAAAATATTTCAGGTATATTTAGTTTTTTGATGTCCATTTATTATTATATGTCACTCACTTATTATATAGTTTTTTCATTCCTTGGTCACAAGGGGTTGTTTAGTCAATTACTCCAAAAATTAAATCAGTGTTTTGATTATGATAAATGATGATTTAGAATAGTTTCATAAAATCATTTTATGGTACTAATAATATAATTTATGTAATGATTTAAAATTATTCTTATTCATTCAATAGAACATTATTTTATGATTCATAAAGATAAAATCGAAAATTTGTCTTTTTTGGTAACCTTTATATTATAATAGATTATTAACTAATTCTGATTTTCTATATTAAGATAGAAATATTAAAAAAATAAAAACAATATTTCAATTTTTTTGACTTACGATACATGAAATTGAGTTTCCATAATAACTCATTATAAAAATTCTTATCACTATTCATATTGTTAGTTAAACCAACCCAGACATGAACATGATATAATTAACCGTACATGTATTATTAGTGAATGATTTTTTATTTTTTCATAATTTCATAATTATGATAATATATCATAGTCACCAATAATATATAATCATATAAATTTTAAAAGTTTATTAAGAATTGATGATATATTCATTATAACTCTGTTCATATAGAGTGTAAAACCAAACCAAATACAGTCATGTTATGATAGTTTTATGAACAAGAGTATGATATTCAATAATGATAATGTTACATTATCTAGAGCTTAAGGATTTAAAAAACATTGTAATTAATAATGAGATAAATAAATCTTAATAATTATAAAATAAAAATATTTGGAATAATTATTAAACAGAATAAAATAATTACACAAAATAATTTGGTATCCTCTAGGAAACCACCTTTATTATAATGTGATTTTGTATATTTACCAAGACCTACATCTTAAGACCAAATCATTGGGTTTTTATGTAGTAAAATATCTTTATTTTAGGGGATAAATAAAAATTTTAGAGCTGATTTTGTCATTTTTGTATGGTTCCATTTTTTGTGATGGGAGTAACTAATTCTTTAGAAAACTATGTGGACGAGAATCCCTCATCTATCGAATTTAATTTAAGAAAAATAACCATGTAGTCAATTTTTTATATTTTTAATGAGATCCAATTATTAAATATTTCCCCAATGGTTAGATTGCAGTGGTTCAATGCCTTTATCAATTATTCACATCAGGTTTACCAATTTTTAGTCCTCCCTAAAAACTCCTAATGGTTTGCAAAAACAAAACTGGGTATAGAAATGAATCCATATAGACGGTGTCCAGTTGGGTGCTTCGACCCAATGACAATTAGGAACACACATTGGTGGAGATGATGGGAGGGTTGTCTAATAAAACCCTTGGGGTGGAGTACTGCCTACATCAATAAACTCTTACATATTTAACATATGTTTGTGAATATGTTATTAGTCCGGTTACGAGATCGTTTACCCATAAATAATGGTCTTACATTAACCCCCTTTATGATAATAATAGGGGGTCTGATTATTGAATAAATATTTATTTATATGAGGTCCTTCATCCTTTTCCCAATAATAGGAATATGCTTATGTGTTGAAGCTATGTAACAAGGTTCATTAGAATTTAATACCACATATGGAGGAAGTTAATATTTTGAGGGGGATATTGAGCCATTATCAGGTGTCCTACATATCCATTTAATAATAGGAATCAAAATAAAAATAGATAATTAAACCCATATATTTTATTAATGTACTGAAAATAAAATTTTTGTGGGAACATAGGCACCAATTATTCAAGATCATGTTTCAAGGAGATGTCCTACATATACAGATTATGGAAACAATATGAGTGGTTGTGGCATCCCGCCTTTTTATAACATAAACATTCATTACATTACACAAAACCTATGATCTTTAAGGTTTAGTGTCATGGAAACCATGAACATAATACATGAAAACAATATAAAAACTTCTTCTTAAACACTTGAATGGATTTTCCTTAAGTTCATCCTAGGTTCAATACTCCATCTCATAACCTGGGGATATACATCAAAAGAAAGGGTGAGAAGAAGGCCCAGTAAGGGAAACAAGAGAAACATTATACATGTGAACTTGATATAATTTAACAAGGTCATGGAAAGAACTTTAAGGAATGAGAAAGAAATCATGAGGCATATCATAATAAAAATAATGTTTTTCATAACATGAAGTTGTGGATACAACATTTTACAAATACAATCATTTCCATTTCACCAAGGTCCATCCCAAAGGTGTCAATAAAAATTACCAAGGATATTCACCAAGGTATCAGTCTAAATGGTCATCTCTAGAGATTATGTCTTAGCCAATGCATTGGAGTACTATTAGGGTGCACCGGTAAATTTGTCTTTATTATAATGTGATCCACATATATCATCATAAATCATTTCATAAACAACCCATAAAACAAATGGGTTTCATTTCATAATCAAAACATTTTAAAAACTACTTTAAAGACATGATCATTATGTCACATTAAACCCACATAAAGGGAATGCAGGTCTCATTTATGTAAATCCCAGAAATAAAAATAGAAAAAATTGGTATATATGTTAATACCCCTATATAAGAGAGAGATTTTACTATTCACTTAATAAAATAAAATAACATTAGAAAAAGAGAGGGACATTTTGAGACGGAAATTCTGCAGCATAACAGCTATGTTTCTGGGTTTTAGAAAACATTGAAAAGAGAAGGGACATGAGTCAAACAT
The DNA here is from genome assembly GCA_963277665.1 of Viscum album. NCBI lineage: Eukaryota > Viridiplantae > Streptophyta > Magnoliopsida > Santalales > Viscaceae > Viscum > Viscum album. The sequence continues at coordinate 512,242,594 of OY728134.1, forward strand.
TCATAAATGACCCATAAAACAGTATAAGTCCAGAATATGAGGGATATATGAACATGGTAATGAAATTTGAAGGAAATACCATTTTAAATGAAAAACATGGAAGGATGAAAAAACATAGATTTCTTTTATGAAAATTCGGCTGCCTAACGACGTCACTTAAACATCAACAAAAAATGAATTGACAAGATCAAAGAGGGTATCTAATCATATGAACATAAAATCTCATTATTATATATATATATATCATACCCCAACATAATAAAAAGGAACTTGGAATACCTGACATGAATGTAGAACTTTGAAAAATGAGAAGGGTGAACAAATCCCTTAAACATTCGGCAGCCTAACGGCGCCACTTAAACATTCATAAAATAAATTGATGAGAGCAAGAGGGGGTATCTAATCATATGAACATGAAAAGGGCAGTAATATGAATATAAAATAACATCCTCCAACATAAGAACATAGAGCATTAAAGAAAAAACATAAAAGAGATTTCTTGAAAAGAAAGAGGGAGGTCAGATCCCTTACGTTAAACGTAACTCTTCAAACTCAAAGGTTGGGACCTTGAGAGGCTTTAGGGAACCTTGCGAGGACTCCTTGGGAGGTAAGGAGTCCATAACATCATTTAGGATGATTTTTGAGTCGAAGGGATGAGAGAATGGTTTAGTATTTATAGGGAAAGTGAAGGGACAAGGCATTAATGGCCAAGGGACACCTCATTGGTGGTTTTGGAAAAACCATGGTCTTGCCCATGGTATTTTCCCATAGTATTGTCCACTTGGGACACCTCATACAATAATCCATACCATTTAGTTGACCATACCTTAAAATATCTCATGACATCATCATGACACAGTTATGATGTCATTTAACATACCGAAACCCTAAAACTGCATTTCTACTGTTCACTGAAAATTCATCTTTATTAGAAAAATCCGAAAATTTCACTTTAACCAAATATCTATTCTTTGATTACAAATATGAACTCCATTGTATAAAAATATTTTTCTAAATATTTTTTTTTATTTTTTAAATAAAAATACTATTCACCGATAATTAATTTTTTTCAGAAAAATCCCCAAAAATTATCATAACATAATATCGATGGTCTGAGTTAAAAAATAAATTCCATTTTATAAAATTAATTTTCTAAATATTTTTAATTAAATTTTTAATAAAAAAACACTATTCACCCGAAAAAACTAATACTTGACTAATAATTTATGAATCCTTTATTTACACATTTTATTGACTCACAATACTTAATCTAGGTGTATAAATTATATTATAACTTTCTTTAAATGAGATTACTAATCCATTTGGTCACATTACAAATCGTAAGCATAAAATTACTATTCATAATTTACTATTAATCAAAAATTAAGTTGATCTCATTAGACTCCAAATTCCTTACTGAATACTTTTGCAGAAGACCATTTTTTAAAAATCATTACACATCATTAATTATTTACGGTTTACATAAATATTTTAAAATATCCCTTTTTTCAAAATTCATCAATAAAATACATCCTAAAATTATCCTGAAATTTGAAATTTCATAAACATCACTAACGGAAGAAATCGCAATTTATTCATTCCAAAGGATTACACAAAGATGTTAAGGTCTCTTCACATTGTCCCATATAACACCAGCATATGACCTAAGTGTAAGGTGTGCTATGGTGAGATAATATGAGGGAGGCTCATATAACATTGCCCTAGTAGTAATCTCTACTAACATGAACTTCTCCCGCATGCGCTTCCGTTCATGCTTGACACGCTGGAGTTTGGCTTGGGCTTGGTCCAAAGCGAAGCCCAAAGCTGCCACCTCCTTCCCAAGCTCTGATAAGTGGGCTTCATAAGGTTCGAGTCTACAGGATGAAGCCATCGACTCCTCTTTCTACATTAACCATTAACATCTCTATTAAATAGTTAAGAGAAAGTTAATATACTATTCAAAATGTTTCGTTCGTTACAATCTTCCCCCCTTAGGAAATTTCTTCCCCGAAATTTTATACTTGAGGCCTAGTCGAAAAGGTGAGGGTACTTTTGCTTCATTGTTTCCTCTGGCCCCCATGTCGCTTCTTCATACTTAGGATTCCTCCACAACACTTTTAGAAGGTTGGTAGTCTTGTTTCGTAGAACCTTGTCTCTAACGTCTATGATCTCCACTAGCTGCTCCTCATAAGAGAGGTCATGTTCCAGTTATACCACCTCTGGGTTCAGTACATGCGAAGGGTCAGGTATATACTTCCTCAAGAGAGATACATGGAAGACATCGTGAACTTGATCTAGGTTCGGTGGAAGTGTTAGATGATAGGCCACAACTCTTATGTATTCAAGGATTTCATAGGGGCCAATGTACCTAGGGCTGAGATTCCCTTTCTTCCTGAACCACATGAATCTCTTCCTTGGAGAAATTAAAAGGAAGAGTTTTTCACCAACACAAAACTCCAAGTCCCTTCGATGGTTGTCAGCATATCTCTTCTACTGACTCTTAGCAGGATTTATGTGCTGTTGGATGGCATGAACCTGTTCTGTCATCTCTTTCACAAGATCAGACCCAAGAAGCATTCTCTCACCAGTTTCACCCCAACAAGTTGGAGTTCTACATCGCTTTCCATACATAGCTTCATAGGGTTCCATCTGAATACTCAAATGAAAGTTATTGTTATAGGAGAACTCAACTAATTGGAGGTGTTGATCCCATCCACCTTTAAAATCCATTGAGCATAATCTCAGCATGTCATCGAGTGTCTGAATAGTCCTTTCAGATTGGCCATCAGTTTGAGGTTTATAGGTCGTACTAAAATTCAATTCAGTATTCAGAGCATGTTGAAGACTTCTCCATAATTTTGATGTGAATATTGGATCACGATCAGACACGATGGATAGAGGTACCCCATGCAGCCTTACCACTTTCTTTACGTATATCCTGGCAAGTTGATCCAGAGAGAAATCTTCCCGAATAGATATAAAATGGGCAGTTTTGGTGAAAAGGTCCACAATAACCCATATAGCATTATTTCCTTTGGATGTTTTCGGGAGACCAGTTAGAAAGTCCATAGTGATATTATCCCACTTCCATAGTAGTATGGGTAGCAGTTGTAATACCCCCTTAGGAAGTTGTCGTTCTGACATTACATTTTGACACACAAGCCACCTTGTAGTGTTACCAGCAATATCCCTCTTCATGTTATCCCACCAATAATGATCATGAAGGTCTCTATACATTTTATTACTTCCCGGATGTATAGAGAATGTAGAGCTATGAGATTCATCCATCAGTTCATTCTTTATCTCCGGAATAGATGGAACACATAGTCTTGTATGAAATTTCAATACACCTTCTTGATCAATATTGAAATCAGGGAACTTCCCATCCTTTACAGCCTCAAACTTCTCCTGCAGCCACATATCTTCTTATTTATCCTTCGTTATCTTCTCTAGTAGTGAAGGTTTAGAAATAATTTAGGATAGGGTTGATGAAGTACCTTCCCTAACAATTCTCATGTCCAGTTTTACTAGATCTTTAATAAAGGGATCTCCAAGTATCGTCATTGTTGCTAGAACAACATGATCTTTCATGCTTAACGCATTCGTGAATTTGTATTCTCCTACAGGGTGATAATGATTTGAACAATCATAGTCTTTAATAATCTCCAACCATCTCCTTTCTCTCATGTTCAATTATTTCTGCCTGAAAATATACTTTAAACATTGGTGGTCAGTGTATATATCACATTTCCCAACATAAAGACAGTGGCTCCATATCTTTAGAGAAAAAACAACTTCCGGTATCTCTAGATCATGCGTAGGATAATTCTTCTCATGAAGCTTCTAACTGTTGAGATGCATAAGCAATTACCTTGTCATTTTGCACGAGGACGCTCCCAAGCCCTTTCATAGATGCATCACTAAAATTAACTAATCCTTATCCGATAGAGGGATGTGTTAACATAGGTGCAGTAACCAATATCTTCTTCAGCTCTTGCAAACTTTCCTCACATTCCATTGTACAAATGAACTTAACCCCTTTTCGAGTCAACTTCCTTAGTGGATTAGAAAGCCGTGAAATGTTTTTCACAAACCTCCTAAAATATCCCGCTAAACCAAGGAAACAATGAATCTCAATTACTGTTGTGGGTTGTGGCCACTCCTCCACAACCATTGTCTTTGCAGGGTCAACTGATATTCCTTCATTAGTTATGATGTTCCCCAAGAAAGCCACATATTGTAACCAAAACTCACACTTGCTGAACTTTCCAAAGAGACTCTCCTTCTTCAGAGTTTTCAAAATAACCCTCAGATGATCTTTATTCTCCGCATGAATTTTTGAATATATCAAAATATCATCAATAAAAACTAACACAAAGTTATCAAGGTAGTCCTTAAAGACTCTAGTTATCAAATCCATGAAAATAGCAGTAGCATTTGTCAAGCCTAAGGGCATAGCAGTAAACTTATAATGCCCATATTTGGATCGGAAGGCAGTCTTTGGGATATCTTCCTTCTTCACCCTGAGATGATGATAACCACATCGAAGGTCAATCTTAGAGAAGAATTCGGCCCCACGAAGTTGGTCAAATAAATCATCAATTCTTGGAAGAGGGTATATGTTCTTTACTGTGATCCCGTTCAGTTCTCTATAATCAATGCATAGCCGCATTGATCCTTCTTTCTTCTTCACAAAGAGAACTGGTGCTCCCCAAGGAGACACACTTGGTCGGATAAACCCCTTCTCTAAAAAGTCTTGGAGCATCTTATATAACTCTTCTAGCTCTACATTGACATTATATACGGGGTCTTTGATATCAGTTGAGATCTAGGTACAAGTTCAATGGAGAACTCTACCACTCTTTCTGGTAGTGGTCCTGGTAACTCCTCAGGAAATACATCCATGTATTCTTGAACAATCAGAACATCTTCTATTTGTATACTCCCTTTTCCAACTTCATCATCACTGATTAACTCCATAAATAAAGCTATAGGAGGTGCTTCTAGATATTGATCAGTTCGGGATATCTCTCCTCGGATTATAATTTTAGTTTTTTCCTTCAAGACTACTGATATTTCCTTACTTCTGCATTTGATCTTTTCATTATACTTTGAGAGCCTGTTCTTACCTATTATTGCGTCGAATTCCAACATGGGAATGACTACTAGATTTTTGATAAGATTGTACTCACTAAAGTAAACCACTGAGTCTCTAAAAATTGTTGATTCATGGATAATCCCACTTGGGGTCTTGACTGACAACTATACCTCAAGCATTTCGGGGATTGATTCTATATTCATTGAAAACTTGGAGGAAATAACAGAATGCGTAGAACCATAATCAAACAAATTACTTTCTAGTTTTGAGAGGACAACAACAGTACCTACTACCATGTCATTCATAACTTCAACTTCAGTTGTTGTGATAGAAAAATCATGACCTTTCTCCTTTGGCCATTGCTGAGGTTGATGGTGATTCCCCTCCACTACCCTCGGATTTGGAAAGTGATAAGCAAAATGCCCAAGCTATCCACACATGAAGCATTTGACTTTGGGTAGGTCCAGAACCATCTTTCCTCTGTCGTTAGAGTTTGGATGTTTAGGCTTCACCTCACTATGACAATTCCGAGTAATATGGCCTTCTCTTCCACACTTGTAACACTTTCCACTTTCGATCAGCCAGTACCCCGGATGATTCATCCCACATTTATTGCATGTGGTAAGTTTCATTTTCTTTCCACCTCTTCCCTAATCAAAATTCTTCCCAAGACTGGGCTGCAACAATCTCTTCTTGTCATTTGATTTATGAGACCACTGTGTCTCTCCAAAATCTAGCTCGACTTTCATTGAAATCTGCACGATCTCCTAGTAGCTATCGTAGTCTCGGTTGTCTAGATTCTTCCGCAGATGAGGTATCAGTCCACCGAAAAATCTGTCAACCTTCCCACTTGGATCCATGACAAAGCTAGAGGTATATTGTGAAAGTCAGGTGAAGTTCATCTCATAGCATCCGACAGATTCGTTATCCTTCTGCTTCAGCTCTAGAAACTCTTTCTCCAATATCGTTCTCAGGGAATGAAGGAAATACTTATTAAAGACTTTTTCCCGAAACTCTTCCCACTCCATAGCTTCCATATCTCATCATGGCTTCATTTTTTTGATCAGTGACCTCCATTGATCAGCTTCTCCCTCTAGGCTGTAAACATGAAGGGTGACTTTTTCTTGTTCTGAACAATGAAGTACAGAAAAGATCTTTTCAATATAGCTTATCCATTGTTCTGCAACCAAAGGGTCAGTATATCCACTGAATGTTGGTCGTCGTTGATGCATGATGGACTCAATAGATTCTTTTTCCCTTCGTGGTGAGATCAGCCTCTTAGCTTGATTCATGTTATTACTCATAACTTGAGTCAGTTGGTTCATCATTCGCCTGAATGTTTCCATTCTGGATTCCATCGGAGGGTCGTCAGCACATGGTGCATTGTGGTTACCATATGAATAGTTCCTCCTATTTCCGGCCATTTTCTAAAAGAATAAAACCTTAGTGAGAAACTTATTTCATTTATGAATATTTTAACTCAGACTTCATGATTAGACAATTACATTTCTCTATAATTCCTTCATAATGATTCATAAAAATCTTGTGATTAACCAAACATATCCCCCGTGAGTGTCATAACCAAGAGTTCATCAAGGCCCATTATCATGCACCAGTTCCCATTCGAGTCTAGCTCAAAGCGGTTTTTTCAGGTTTTACCCCTATGTACATCTGTGCTAGTGCTGCCTCTACCTGCTTGTATCCAGACAGGGATGTATTTGTTTGATAAACCACTTACTCAATACTTACCAAAATACCATTATGTTGTCCTATATTTAAACTTTTATATAGGTTTCTTCCTAATGTATTTATATCCTAATTTCCACAAATAACTAAACAATCTTTTCATACAAACTGTGGAATCCCGCCTTTTTATAACATAAACTTTCATTACATTACACAAAACTGAGGATCATTAAGGTTTAGTGTCGTGGAAACCAGGAACATAACACATGAAAACAACATATAAAATTCTTCTTAAACACTTGAAAATCTTGTCCTTAAGTTCATCCTAGGTTCATTACTGCATCTCATAACCTGGGGACATACATCAAAAGAGCAAGTGAGCAGAAGGCCCGTAAGGAAAACAAGAGAAACATTTTACATGTAAAATTCAGATACTTCAATAAGGTCATGAAAATAACTTTATGGCATGAGAAAGAAATCATGAGGCATATCATAATAAAAATAATGTTTTTCATAACTTGAAGATGTGGCTACAACATTTTACAAAGACAATCATTTCCGTTTCACCAAGGTACATCCCCAAGGTGTCAATAAAAATTACCAAGGTTATTCACCAAGGTATTAGTCTAAATGGTAATCTCTAGAGATTATGTCTTTACCCAATGCATTGGAGCGCTATCAGGGTGCACCATTATATTTGTATTTATCATCATCTAAGCTAAATATATCATCATAAATCATTTCATAAACAACCATTAAAAGAAATGGGTTTCATTTCATAATCATAACGTTTTAAAAGCTGCTTTAAAGAAATGATCATTATGTCACTTTAAACCCACGGAAAGGGAAAGTGGTTCTCATGTATGTAAATCACTGAATTTAAAATAGATAAACTTGGTATATATGTTAATAACCATATAAAAGACAGAGCTTTGAGTATTCACTTAATAAAATAAAATAACTTTAGAAAAAGAGAGAGACATTTTGAGACAGAAATTCTACAGCATAATGGCTATGTTTCGGGGTTTTAGAATACATTGAAAAGAGAGGGGAAATGAGTCAAACATTCATAAAGGACCCATAAAACAGTATAGGGACATAATATGAGGGATATATTAACATGGTAATGAAATTTTAAGGACATACCATTTCAAATGAAAAACATGGAAGGAAGAAAAAACATAGATTTATCTTATGAAAATTCGGTAGCCTAACAATGTGACTTAAACGTGAACAAAAAATGAATTGACGAGATCAAATAGGGTCTCTCATCATATTAACATAAAATTTCAGTATGATAGATATAGAGATCATACCCAAACATAAAAAATGGAACTTAAAAAACTTGACATGAGAGTAGAACTTTGAAAAATGAGAAGGGAGAAAGAATCCCTTAAAAATTCCGCAGCCTCACAGCGCCACATAAACATTCTTTAAACGAATTGATGAGAGAAAGAGGGGGTATCTCATCATATGAACAGGAAAAGGGAAGTAAGATGAATATAAAAAAAAATCCTCCAACATAAGACCATGGAGCATAAAAGAAATGAAATAAAAGAGATTGCTTGAAAATAAAGAGGGAGGTCAGATCCCTTACCTTAAACGTAACTCTTAGAACTCAAAGGTTGTGACCTTGAGAGGCATTAGGGCTCCTTGGGAGGACTCCTTGGGAGGTAAGGAGACCATAACATCGTTGAGGATGATTTTGGAGTCGAAGGGATGAGATAATGGCTTGGTACTTATAGGGAATGTGAGGGGACAAGGCAATAATGGCCAAGGGACACCTCATTAGTGGTTTTGAAAAAACCATGGGCTTGACCATGGAATTTTCCCATGGTATTGGCCACTTGGGAAGCCTAATACAATAATTCATCCCCATTAGTCGACCATCCCTTAAAATATCTCATGACATCATCATGACATAGTTATGATATCATTTAACATACTGAAACCCTAAAACAGCATTTTTTACTATTCACTAAAAATTCTTCTTTATCAGAAAAATCCCAAAATTTCACCTTAACCAAATATCGATGCTCTGATTTCAAATATGAACTACATTTTAAAAAAATTATTTTCAAAAAATTATTAATTTATTTTTTAAATAAAAATACTAATCACTGAGAATTCATTATTTTCAGAAAAATCCCCAAAAATAATCATAACAAAATATCAATGCTCTGAGTTAAAAAATAAATTCCATTTTATAAAAAAATTCTAAATTTTTTTAATTTAATTTTTAATAAAAAACACTATTCACCCGAAAAAACTAATACTTGACTAATATTTTATTAAACCATTATTTACCCATTTCATTGAATCACATTACTTAATATAGGTGTCTAAATTATATTAAAACTTTCTTTAAGTGAGATTACTAATCCATTTGGTCACATTACTAATCCTAAGCATAAAATTACTATTCATAATTTACTATTCATCAAAAATTATGTTTATCTTATTAGACTCCAAATTTATTTCTGATGACTTTTGAAAAAGACTATTTTTTGAAAATCATTACAAATCGTTAATTATTTAATGTTTACATAAATATTTTAAAATATCCCTTTTTTCAAACTTCATCAATAAAATACATCCTAAAAATATCCTGACATTTGATATTTCACAAACATCACTAAAGGAAGAAATCTCAATTTATTCATTCCAAAGTATTACACAAAGTTGTTACGGTCTCTTCACATATCCCTTTATAACACCAGCATATGACCTAAGTGTAAGGTGTGATATGGTGAGAGAATCTGAGGGAGGCTCAGATAACATTGCCTTAGTAGTAATCTCTACTAACTTGAACTTCTCCCGCATGCGTTTTCGTTCTATCTTGGCACGCTGGAGTTCAGCTTGGGCTGGGTCCAAAGAGAAGCCCAATGATGCCACCTCCTTCCCAAGCTCTGATATGTGGGCTTCATATGGTTCGAGTCTATCGGATGAAGCCATCAACTCCTCTTTCTACATTAACCATTAACATCTCTATTAAATCTTTAATAGTAAGTTAATATACTATTCAAAAAGTTTGGGTCGTTATAGTGGTTGTATTTCATTTAGTTTTTCAATACACTAATAGATTAGGTAGAATTATCAGCCCGTTGGAATTATTGGGTCCTTATGGTTGAAATATCATAGGCATGGGGGAGCATACAACGATGTTGAATCCTATTTGGGATCAGGACTTAGAAAATGAAATATACATATCCTGATTATATATGGGATCAGATTTATCATAGTTCATTCATTCCTTTGGTTATGGACCTAAGGTAGATTACCATATATGGAGTAAAATTTATCATGACACTCATTGGGGATTACTCACCGAGGTTACCCTGGATGGTGGAGATTCATGATGAAAAAATTACTATTGAAACACCAAAGCTCACATGAAATATGCTTCGTGTGAGAAAAAAGGGAAAACAAGTAATCAGTCTTATTTAATAAGGATTTTGGGATCATGCAAATGTAAAATTCTTGAGATTATCTAATGTGTATATAGGGCCTCAAGGAAAAGTCTTAAGTGTCCAAGTTATGGTTGAAATCAATTTCGTTGTAGTTCGTTTCACTTCTTAGTCTGATTATGAATTAGGTAAATTGATCACCCATGGGAATGATTGGGTATCGATGGTTAATATGTCGTCAAAATGCGGGAATCACTTCAAAATGGGTGATTATTTGGGCATAGGCCTTTGAAATAGTTCTCTATATATGTTGATTATTGGCGGAATTAGAGTTATCATAGTTCATTCATTCCCATGGGATTGGTCCTAAGATAGATTCCATTATATTGAAGAAATGGTATCATTCCACTCATCAGGGCTTACAAGAAGACGTTTCCCTCACTGGTGGAGATCAATGATGTCAATCATATTACTATTGAAACTCCATAACCTCGTGTGATATTTGGTTAGTTTGAAAAACATGAGATAACAAGTAATCATTCTCTTTAAAAATTGATGTGGGACATATGCACAGGGAAATACCTTGATATAAATTAATGTGAAGCTTAGGCCTCAATGGGGAATCCTACATATCCTAGTTAAGGATGAAATAAGTGTCATAAAAGTTTAGTTTATTGGTCTTACTAATTAATGTTTCCCTTACATGCGATACATATCATATTATGCTACTGATCAGGTATTACACTCTGAGGATTCCTTGGTAGACCTCTCCACTTTATCTATCTAATATGTCTTGATTTTCTCCATGTCATTCCCAAATTTTATACATTTATTGTTGGATGGTGTCTTCCTAACATGTCCAAATACATTTTCACGATCCATTTGTATTGTATGAGGGACTTTATGTAACATCGATGGAATGTCTTCACATTATCATTGTTGACTTGACCATAGGACATCATAATACCTGACAAGATTTTCATGGAAGATATCAATTGATATTGGTTGTCTTTTATAGAGGGAATCAAATGATCAATCTGACCTTCATTGGTTCCATCATGAATGCTGTCAGACACTTTTATATGGCATCAAGAGAGTCAATGTGACATTATTTAGAGAATGTTTCATGTCCTGGATGACATATCTGGTTGACATCACAAGATCCAGATGACATGTCTGAGGTACAACTCAAGATCTTACTAACATAAAATGGCGCTACTGTGAGACTTATTTCACATGTAATGGTCCCACCGTATGATCTGGGTGACATGTCTAGAGGACATAAAAAGTTATAGATGACCAGTTGGGAAGGTTTCACAAGACTTTATTGGCATGATCGTGGGTGGGGGTGGCTCTATGTGACACTATCTACATTTCAATGGGGCTTCAAATTATCTAAATATTTTTCTGAAGGAGTGTATCATGATTTGGGAAATATGTCCTTATATTTTCGCATATCCCAGTGGGTTCACAAGAAGTACATGGGGATAAAAGTATTTGTTATTTGTGTAATTCCCCCATTTGTAGTCTTCTAACTGGCCTTTTATTTTTTGAATTCATTATATTTTTTCTATGTTATATTGTTTTTTATCCCACATGATTTAGCATATATGCAATATGTTACAAACATGACCTGTTAGAAGTATGTTTTGTTATATATGGATGATCATGCAAAGATCCTATGCATGTATCGTGATTTATATTATAGTTTAATGGTATCTTACTTGACATGATGATTTTCAAGTCGCTAAATCCGCCACACTAAGAAATCCACTATAGTGTAGAAGCGAGGATCCAATAATTTTGCATCTATGTAACAAATTCATTTCTCATTCTAGGATGTGGAATTTATAGGCCCACTACCCCATTTTTTCACCACTTTTTGTAGCATGTATCATAATAATATAATTTATATACATTGGAGGGATTATGTATCATATATAATTGTGATATCTTGATGTGGATCACTCAGGGGTCATCAACAAATTTTTTGAAACTACAATACCATCTTATAAATTCCCCATTTATTTTATTATATACAATTAAATGGATCTTGTTTTATCACAAAGATAGGTCGAGCAAACATCATAATGTACTGACAAAAAATCAAAGGGATCTCATGAGATGAATATTCCTATTCAGAGGCCTTTTCATGAAATTCATGTGACTTTTCAAGTTCCCTTCATGAGAAAATGGTGTTTTAAAGGGGTATTGAAAGACCATGATGTGGCCAACTTGGGATAATTGCATGATTTTTTTAACTGTGAAAGGAACCTCTCAGCCCTTATTTTATTACATTTTGTTATTTTGAAAAATTCAAGTATCTTTCTTGGTTGCATGTGTGTTTTCGAAGACAATCACAAAATTTATTGGTGTCAAGTCACAAAAAATAATGGTTCTATGTATAAGAACAGTAATTTCATTCTCCATTCTACCTAATTTTCCTTATGGAACCCAAGTGGGTGTGTGAGATTTCATGGACATGTCCATGGATCTTTGTGTGATCAGGATGACATGCCATCCCACCTTCATGAGATGAGGCGGACATGACTCTAGGTTCATTTGGTGTCTTAAAAAATTTCTAGGGGTGTGTTGCATGATATTTACAATCATGATATTCTACTAGCTACTCCATTTTGTAATTCCATAGTTTACTTTACTATATTTGGTGAACTCATGATGTTTTATGAATTTTCTGAAGGACAATAATTCACCCCATACGTTTCCTATATTTTGAGTTTTACGAAAATAACAAGATCCCCCATTTATTATAATTTCCTCATATTTTAAAGGATTTTTGGATGGCTTTTTGGCTTCCCATTGTTTGAAAGGATGCATGACCTATGTGAGCTTATCTTTATACCAATGTGTGATCTATAATTGTCTAGGACACCTTCAAGAGAGAATAATGACTCATTTAAGAGGCATTACGGGATCTTATGTGGGTTGTGCATCGTCCGGGACTATCTGCACGACCATCTTCTTGTCATGTGATCACATTTCTCTGAGGGTTTGGTCGGATTTGTGTGATCACAACCAACATCTAATTAATTTTATTTTGATGGGAAAATAATACCCATATTCAGGTATTTATTCCTTATTGAATTTTTCAATTCTCATTTGGTGGGAATAAACAAATACAACCTCCCATCACTTCAGGAGTGAAACATGAGTGGACAAGACCTCAATTATGATGAAATTAATAGCCCTTATCAAGATTTGGCATAGTTTAAAATTGAATTTTATGGTGTTGCTTGGTGTGTCAGGTGACATGGGGAATTCTAATGTATTCTATTTAATTATGGGATTGTAGAATGTATTAATTCATTGGTTAATCATTTCTTTAAATCACATTCACCCTATATCGGTTGAGCAACTTTGTTGTCAGACCATTCTTCACGATCTAACCGTGAGACATCTCTATGAGAGTATTTCATGAGAATTCCTTCATAATTTTTTTAGCAAAATCATTCTTGAATTATCTATGAACTATACAATGGTAATTATTTGAATCATTTTCGAGGAGGATGATTGGTCATCATATAGTTTTTGTGGGAAATTGAGGATTTACGACTTTATCATTTCACTCTCATATATCTTGTGTGAAAATTTCTATGGAAAGCGATAGAGAATCTATTTAGGGGACATGTGGCCATGAAATTCCATGTAAGATTATGTGACCATGGAGACCATCAACGGTCAGGTGATTTAAATAATTTTATGAGATTCAAGAATCACTAGTAGAAAATTGGGCTATTGCAACATAGCTATAGACACTATTTTACTAAAACCATGGAAATAGATGTGTTCTATAGCAACATTTTGGAAAATCATCGCTATAAAAAATTTCAACAGTTATAACCATGGATTTAGTAACACCATGGCTATAAGCCTTGTAACCATGTGCAGGAGAAATATTTTCCCATGGGAAAAAGCGAGAAACCCTATTGCCATGGTTTCTATGCTACCGCCATGGTGTTTAATTATATATATATCATAATATATATATATATATATATTAATCTCTCTATGGTTTAGAGGTTAGGCATGTAAATTGTATAGGTGAGGTACAAAGATTGAATCTAGGTGGTGACCTATTTTTTGGGTTGTGTACATGGTTTTCAAACTCTATAGCCATAGTTTTCAGTTGTGGAAAGAACACATATGGCCATAGTTCAAACTATGGCCATAGGTCAAATAACATGATAGACTACAATGGCACCTATTTCCTTAGTTTCACAAAATATTGCAATATCCCACCTATTTCCATGTTTTAAACCTTTTTAATAGATAATACACAATTCTGATGACCATAGAAGACACAATTTTGAGAAAGAATTCGATGTAGGATAAAACCATGGTTTTTCCCTATTGACATATTTTTCAACCATAGAAGGAGACTAATTTTCTTTTTGTGAATGAAATTTATAATTCATGTGTGGCATACGATCTTGCTTAAGTTATTATGTAATTATTTGTACATGAAATTATTTTATCAGTTTGAAATATTAAACAAACATTTCTACCAATGGATTTGAGTTCTCAAAAATATTCAAAAAATCCATTGAGGAAGGATTCAAAGGCTATGATGGCCCTTCAAAATACCATTGTACAATGTGTTGATTCTAATTTATAGCCTGAAATTGGCTCACCACAATTATGTTTTATAATGTTGATGAGATGGAATTCTAGGGGATATTTCCATTCGTATTTTCTTCGCCTTTATAGGGTTTTCATCACTAATGAAAATATCTCTCCTCAAATGTTGTCACCATTTGTCTCTCATTATTGGATTCTGAAAAACCATGACACTTTCTGAGTTAACATATACCAGGGGTCCATTTAGCCATTGAGGAATTACTTTAAGATGCTTATTCACTAGCTTACAAGTCAAATGTCATTATGGAGGCCAATTTAATACTGCACACGAATATTCATATGTACCATTTAACCATGTGGAATTCATCCACCAACTAGATGCTTATGGGGATTTCCAATTGGGACTTCATTCAAGAAGTGGTTATGGAATGGATGCTAGATAACCATTCTTCGTGAAATAAAATGATTTCAGATATGATGAAGAGCTGAAGAAAATTGGGGCATAGCAAGACATCTGAATCTCACAGACGACTGTTTATTATTACAAGGGTTAGATGAAGGAACTATTCATTAATTAGAGCCCGAACATGAACACCATCAACTCATGCATGGGGTGGTGGCTATCAGCCTCTAGGACATGAACCAAATATGTTTTCCAACTATATTAGTTGGAATTTTTGAAAAAAATTTCCCTCTATTGTGCACTTGAGAAGAATTAATGAGGAATCCTCCCCTTACTCGAGAACTGATCTTGCTGGGAGAATAATTTCTCCTGAAGGAGCTGATTCCTAGAGAAGATATCCCATTCAAAACATGGGTGTGATTCTTTATCATGAACTCCCTCTCTAATCTGGATGCTAAGAAGTTGAATTCCTCACTTTTTATGGATTCCCAGAGTGCATTAGGTACTTATGATCCAACATTTATGGAAGGTAGATTTAATGTTTGGGGAAGAAAATTTTCCCCAGTGTTGACCGGTCTGTCTAACTAGACACATTCCACTCTACAAACCTAATTGGGGTTTTACTCCTAATTAATGGATAAGTTAGAGTAAGATTTTCCAATTTTACAATGGTGGTCTTCATGATTATGAGAGTGTAACGGGTTATCTATCCCTATTTTCCCGCTAATTATTGTCTTATTCATTATGTTTACAAGTTAAAATCCCCTTATATTATCGCAGGACACAACCAAGTATTAGGGGGTTTTATAGGGTCTCACTTAAGAGGTTATGAATATCTAAATATCTATGGTATCCCAGATGCCTTATTCATATAATACATGAAATTTATCATTATGTTAAGACATGTTACACTGAATTATCAGCACATTAGGACTTATAATCCACTATGACCATTTATATTTCATTGCCTATTGGGTCAGTGACAACATGTGATAGTGTTGATACATGTGACTCCATTCTTGATGCATGGTATTATGTGACATCACATTTGAAGGGAGTTCTTTCTACCCGTATCGATTAGGACCTCATCTAGGAAGGGTATACCCCATGCTGGTTCATATGTTTTTTTCTATGTGTTCATTCAATATGTATCTTCTTATTTTGTGTCCGATCCGTCGATCATATGATCGTGGATTTCCAATTTTGGATGATGTTCACAAGGGTAGACACATGAGATAAGATAATTCCCCCCATGTGATGCTACTACCAATTTATCCAGGTATATTCATAGATTTTCCTCCACTCATATCCCAAAGGGATGTTATCCAAATTTTTAAGAGATATGTCATTTGTTAGTGAGCATATTCCTAGGAAAGGAAGAAATTGGATTCTAATGGGGAAACAACATCGGAAGAACCCTCTAAAGAGAAGTGAGTAAAATATCATATTCTTTTTCTAGAAAATTTTTCACAGATGTGTCTATATTGAGTGTGGCACTAGTGGGTGAAGCCATTACAGAAAAAGTATTTTCTATCACATCTCGACAATGGATGTATTGGATGACTCAAAACTCATTAACTATGATATTGGGTATCATGGACTTAGTAGAGTAACCATTATATGGTTTTCATCACATCACCTCTCCACTAGTTATTAATTTAAATGAATAACCAATAGAGGTCAGGAAATTATTCCATGACCATGAAGTAATATTGTGACGTGTTAAGGGTTGGGTTTTCTATTCTCCTTTTAATAACTAAATGGTGGTTCATGGAACACTAGAAATTGTTCTAAATAAGTTTGTATACCCTAAAGGGTAAGTGGTATGAATGATATCACTATAATGTTTAAACAATTATGGTGATATTGAAACCATACTAATATCACTTGGGTTTTATTAATACTGGGGGTAGGGGATACTACAGACCGGGTAGTCCTTCCATCCCATAAATAATCTACCCATGGTAAAGCTATGGGAGAAGAGTTTGAGAGTGATTATGAGATAGAAGATGATGGATCACTAGGTTGGGTGCCCCCAATTCAGGTGACAATTTCCACTCCACAAATAATTACATCTATTTCAACAACATTCAAAGAGCCTTCCCAAGAAGGTAAGAGAAAAAGAATGAAACTTTCCTTAGTATAGTCTCATCTTCATGAATTCATGGGTATGTATGGATCGTAACTCCTTTCCTGTTTTAGATTAATCAAGAATAACATTTTGATTTTTCAAAAATGTGTAGGTCCCCACCAGGATCACATGGGAGAGCATGTATCTGATTTTGAGAATGTGGGAGAGAATTTGGTTCCATTTTAAGAGTGAACATTTCCTAGATCAACTCATTAAGAATTAAATTTATCTATGGTGTTGACCCAATCACACATGCTATCTTCTACAGACATTTCTGTGATCACACCACTTGATTTTATGTGGGTGGATTTGATTTTGGTTGATACAAAAAAGGTAGATAATCATTTACCATGTTAACCTTAATGGAAGAATGTTTTTGTGGAGTTCAATAGTTCTTCATGACTGAACACTTTGTTAAATTGTTCCATATTTCATGATAATAAATTTTTTTGTAGTCATCATTGGTGGAGAGGAAATAACAACTTAATGAAAACCACCAAATGTGATAAAAAGATTATACACATAGAAAGGTGTCACTTTATCCCCTGATGATTTGGTCTGGGCATTGGATATTTATAGTTAACAGACTAAGAACAATATGTTTCTAATATTGATCATAATAAGTGACTACTTGATGATATTGTATCATTTATCATTTGAATGAAAACCCCCAATGTCATTTTCTATAGTGTATTGACCCCCCATGTTTAGAGTCCCTAGTCCCTTATCCAATAGGGGTTATACTAACTGGATCAAAAAATTTTGAGGCCTAATATCTACCCTAATCATCAAAGACTCTGAGAATGACCTGTTCTATTGGTAACCTAGTAGAAGAATATGTTCACAACCCTAGAGGAACCTAGATTAAGGCCCTATATTTTTGTTGATTTAATAGTCGATGTCAAGAAATTGTGGAGGGAGTTAGGGATGTTAGTGTCAAAACCCCCATTGGATGAGCTAAAGAAAAATTTGGAAATCTTCAATTTTTGTTTCCCACCCTTGTTTATAAGTATATTGAATATGACACCCATTATTCAAGCATAATGAAGGTGATCACTATTAGGGAATAGAAGAGGGACCTCGAATTGATGGTGGTAGCTCTTGAGGCCTCCAGTTTAGTGAATCCGAATTTGGATCAGGCTATAAATGAAGCCTCTGATTGTACTATTGATTCCACAACCCTCTAGGTTATATTCAATTAAATGAATTGAAGTAGACCATATTAAATATGAAATCATTCATACGCAACCATAACTATCATAGTATGAACATTAACATTATATATTGGGTAATACCACATCGGGCCCTAGGGTCTCATCAATGAAGAGGAGAAATCGATGCATGAATCCATTTCCAGGTCATAGTATTTACCATGAGTTGCAGAGGTAGGGATTGAATCATATGATCAACTATTCCAATATTTTACCTCAGTAGAGCATTGAATTATAGAACTCAATGTATCATACAAGTATATGTTATGATATACATTTTATTTTTCAATCATTCATTGGATTGTATGTTCACAGGAATGGCTTTGATATGTGGAGAACCCACATATTTTATGCTATTAGTGAATATATATGCTAATAATTATTTTTTTGTCGAATATTTCTTTCATTTATGTTTTATACAACATTTCTCTAATACTATATTATATGAATCACCAACAATACCGATCCTTTGTATAATATTGGTTAAAAAAATACATATACTTTAATGTTGAAATTTTAATATAGTATTCTTGAGAAATTCTCATGAATTCCTAGCAACTTGAGTTTATTCATTGTTATGTCTACACCAGATATTTAATGATCACCTTATTCGCAGAAGGATTATTTGATATAATATAAGTATCAAAGTAAGATTTATATTTCATTTGTTGATTTTGTTAGGCTGGGTGAGGATCGGTTGATTTTTTCTAAGAAAATATTTTGGGTCTTACCAGAATTATCGTTCTTGAATACAAAATCATGGTTTTTCAATTTTTTGGATCATTTGGAATTTACCATATGTCATTGTAGTTTAGAGTCATTTTTCTTGGACCTTCTATTGTCGTAGTTTAGGGTTGTTAGCTAAGTCCTTCTATTTTTATATTTTATGAATTTTACCTCAGATAATCTATTGATGTAGTTTAGGGTGTTTTAGATCTGACCTTTTATTCCTATAGATTATGGTCTTGTATCTAATACTTTCTATTTCTATATTTTACGGTCTTCTATATCATACATTTTATTATTGTATTTTATGGTCTTTTTGTGGAGACGTTGTATTTATTTAGTTTATGATATTTTACCTTACATCATTTATCACACTAGTTTAGGGCCTTTTATCTCAGACCATTTATTAATGTAGTATGGGGACTTTTAGCTTGGACCTGGTCGATGAACATGTGATATGGTGAAGACATGCCCAGAATTACCCGAAACATACTATGTTGTTGGGTTCTTCCATGGTTTTTCTAAGGATCATGAGAATCATATATTCATTCTTATAAGGATGAGATGCATATGGTTGGTATGTCAAAGCCCTTATGCATTAGTATCATTTTCAAATTTAGGTTTCTCCAGTCTTTTTTCAATGATCAAAGAATATTTTGGGGGAAATATTCATTTATGGAGAAATACAAGGGATCCTAGTTTTACCTAGATATCTTTAGTATGGGTGATATAATTCATAACCGAAAATTTCATGTCCATCAATATGGGGTGGGCGAGACGTGCATGGGATATCCCATAACAACGTTTGGTGTTAGGATTCGTTTTAGAGTTTCCAATGAGCATATGGACTGATGTTCTATTAATGGATAAGAGATATTTCACTAATTTGTACATCAAGTCCCTTATTAATTAATATCTTGTTCAGGAATATATGATCTCAAATACTTTATAAGGTCTATTAGATATTTTTAGGACTCAAACATCCAGATGATGAAGTTGGGTATGGAGGAGAGATATTGAGGAAGGGTTATGAAACCCTATTGTAGTTCATATATTCATTGTGGAGATCATGATCTATGCCCTATGGTTTCGAATCAAGAGGTGTGGGACATCAATGTTTCCAGAATGTAGTTTCTCATTACATCCTTGATAAAAATTATAACTTATGGTGATGTAACTTCATTAATATTGAATCCATAGAAAAAGTTTATTATAGATATTGTAAATCAAGGTTAAAAGTGCTCATGTTAGGAGGATGATATTGGTAAATCATACTGGGAATGACCTAAAGCACACTACGGTGCTGAGTTATTCCATAGTAGTGTTATTTCTCTCAATTATCTAAAAAATCATTTGGTAGAATGAAGATTTTTGTTGAAAATTTTAGGACCATATATTGGAGAAATAGATATAATGGAAAATAAATAAAAGGGTACCTTGAAGATAGGTCTGTTTTCCAAGTGCCATGTAATGTTTATGGTGATCTGAGGCTTAAAATCACGATTTTTGATTTGTGGAATGTGTATTTTCCAAATTGGGTTTGAGGAACCTAAAAGTTGTGTCACCACCTAGAGAATATATTCGCCAAATGAGTAAATTTGAAATATCATTACTCTAAATTTTCCTGAGACTAGGGGGTCTAGTGAACATAGATTGGATTTTACTAGTGCTACTATGTAGACCCTTAGAACTTTATGCCATATTAATTTGTATGTGGTGTTTTTCATAAACTCTAGTGATGAATATTTTATAGAGTGAATACTTGACTTCGGATAAGGCCACACTTGGTGGGTTTTTGACTTATCATGTTCTGTTCTTCTTTCACTAGTAGTTTTTGGTCATGTTGTTTCAACCATTAAAGGATAGAGATTATGTTCATATAAATTTGACTATAGGGTAGGTATTTTGAGTTCCTGAAACACATGTATCTAAAATGTACTATGGTATACAATATCCCTTTTAAAATACCAAGGGTCAAGGGTACCCAATCATCCTTATGAGCAAGTGATGAAAATATTGTAAATCATGGATTTAGAATCTCATATCATGATTAATGATATTGGATAATCATACTAAGAAATATCAAAATAAACTAATCTGTTGAGTTGTTTTGTAGTGATGTACATAATCCCAAGGATTAGAATGATTTTTTTTGTATAGTGATGCATTTGGTAGATGGCCATAGGAACATATGTAAGATCCATAGGCATGCGTTCATAGTTATGAAAAGGGCATCTTGAAGTGAGAAATATGTTATAGTGACCATGGTATGGTTTTTTGGAAACTATGGGAACTCGTTACATGATGTATTATTTATGTATTGATGTGAATAAAAATATGATAGAGGGGACCCAAAAATCAGATGAATAGGGTATGGTTCTTTTAGTACATTAATAGGGGATGATAAATGGGTGATGCTCTACGCATTTTTTTCATGTAGTGGGGATGCATTTTTTTCTATAGAACGTAACTTATTTTGGTAAGGAAATTCTCTCTATATGTTATAACCATGCAATAAAGTTGTTTTTATTGTACAGTTTTAATGTATTGTCCCTAAGATATTTGTCTTGTAGTTTAACATCATTCGGTATAGATGTGTAAATTGTTGTGATATTTTTTCCCAATATATTACTTCCATAAGGACGTTTTTCATATATCTTCCTCATTCCTAGGAAAAATGATATTTTTTTATTCAACCCCTATATAGTTGGGGTTCTTATATTGTTCAATTGTTATAGCTAGACCCATGGTTGGATATCTGATCATTACAACATATCCATTTATCAAAGGAATAATCCCACACAATGTCCTTGGGGAGATGTACAATTTGTCATCATGCAGGGAGGGTGTGGGATCCTTGATACGAAATGGTTACATTGTGGTTTGGCCTATGAATGAAATTATGGTTGTCATTACAAACCCCATGGTGATAAGAATCAGGGTACATATAGTTTTTAAATGGGGAATGATCTACGAAGGTCTAACCCAATCATAAAAGTGGTAATTATTTCCATTTCGTATAGTAGAAGGGAACAACATTGGAGACCCCAGAATCACTACATATCCTATGATGAAAGGAATTAGGCCACCCATAGTTCTTGGGGAACCGTATAGTTTTACATCATCCAGAAATAATATAGGCTTCCCAACATGAAAAAGGGTATTGCGGCTGGACCCAAGGATGAGAATAAAGGTGTCACTGCATATATTGGGATGACTGAAATCAAAACACATGTATTTATTGAATAAATGTGTTTTGGGAGTCCAGCATAAACAAAATTGGTCCTCTCAAGAAAGTACCACATGATTGTTCCATTGTATTTCATTTAACGGATATAAAATATGATGTTTTAATTTCGTTCATAGAGGACTCATGTATTTCCATTAAAGACAATCATTTAGTTCGAGGAATATACTATCTTGAAAATGCATTCCTCATTTGTGCGGGGAAGCCCTTAATATAATTCTTAAGCTCACAAGGTCTAGGTATGGTGTTTGAAAGAAGGAGTGGAAAACATTCCTCTAACCATGCAGAGTAAATTAAGGATATGATAAGGCAATTTTGTATCATATAGTATTTAGACAGAGATATAGCATCGTGGAATTTCTACATATCTCATTGTGATGGAAATAAATTCTTATGTAGTTCTAGACAAATAATGTAGTTTAATATCATGTTAATTTGATACAACCCATGAAGTTTGACGTCGTGTTGTATACATGCTAGAAAACCATTGTGAATGAAGAATATCTATTCAAGGATCCATGTTGTTTAAATTCTTATGGTATGGACAACCATTGGGATGTTTAGTGTGATGAAATAATGATGAGGATCACCTAACGTGAAAGAAAAGGAAAAGTGTGGTTGGGCCCTAGACTGGAAGTCCATGAATTAATACATATACAGTGATATGAGGAATCAAACCACTTGTAGTTCTTAGATGAATATATTCTCTTTTTAGAGAAATCTCTCATAGGTGTATAAGAGCATTTTACCCTTTCTTCACACAGATCAAGCTCATATATGGTGATTCATTAGTGAGATGGTTCCTCCCATGTAGATTAATGTCATTTGATAAGGATATAGGTTCACTCAACATGAATAAATATTGATTTCGTGGATTCATTATGTTTCATGTCATGAGGTAAGGAAATTTTCCATATATTTTTAATGGCACATAGTAAGGATGAGGTTGTATAGTTTATGTTCATGTAACTAGGATGATACTTTCTTGAGGTAATCTATGAAATGTTTTTATTTAGAAATAATGAATTGGTGGGGGTGAAATGATTCCCATCCATTATAGAAAATATGTAGGCACTATTATTATAGACCTGATGTATAATGTATGTCCCAAAAAATTGGTTTCAAGATTCTGAATATTATTCCCTAGTATCATTGGGGTTATGAGATCTAATACCATTTCTCCTAGTATGAATGAATAGTTGAAACCCATTTTATGAATGGCTCTTGCAATCCAATTATGATGGACATAAATGTTGGGAAATGTATACAAACTATTATCATCGAGTAGCTCTAATTCATCATGTAGATTGTTTGATTTCTCAATTTTTAAGAGTTTTCCACAAATGGATATTTAGAGAGTTGGTATCTACAGATTTATGGGTAACACTACATCTTCCGTGTACAACGATGAGCATGGTGTTTCTTGTGTATAAGTACATGTGTTGGTAAAGTAGGCCCATAAATTATAGATGAGATTTTCCATACAAGACTTCTTTTCAACGTTTAACATATTCATATGTATATTTTATTGAGTCATATTTAAGGAATTAATTGGCCAATTTTCTACCACATGATAGTAAGATGAGTTATCGATCTCAATATAGTACTTATGTTACAATTTCATCCACACTCTAAAAAATATGTTTGTGTCGTTGTATATCAATATTATGTGAGGGACCCAAAACCTACTGATGATATATTACTTCAGGAAGTTGATGATATTATTTTTTCCAAATTCTTTGAGGGGGTTGTTATTTATTCCATTTGGAATAAAGTCAGTAGAAAAATGTATGTACTCCAAATTGTTAGTCATGGCTGGGGGATATGGCCTCACAAAATCCATTTCACAAATGGTGATTGACCAAGAATAATTATCTATATATACCAATTACAAGGATTGATAGAAAAATATTTCCTTTATACGGAATACATGAAATATCCTGGTGAACTCCACATAGTCTTGTATTATGGTTTTCTAATAGTAACCCGTCCTCCGAACATGGTTGGAGTACTCGGTCTCAGACTAATGAGAGATGTAGGAACCTACATCAAATTATTCCATGATGTTGGGAATATCACTTTATGATATTAATCGGAAGGTTATTCCATCAAGACCTCTACTTTATAGTTATTTGTGTTCATTTGGACCATTTTGTACGGTAAACTTTATTGCACGACCCCCAATTGGATCCCTTCTGGTCTTGTTAGTTATGCGAGCTCTATTTTGGGGTAAAATATTATTGGCACCATCCATTCAAGGGAGGATATTACTTGGTAATGATTTGGGTTTTTTTTACCTGATTAACTTTCTATGTTTCACATACAATGATTGAAGAGACCATCCTTCAGTACATGAGGTGAAAAATATCTTCCTCTTAATCAGGTTTTTCCATTAATGTGGCTGCAATAGCTAATGCATTGGCATGATCACTCTATGATAAAGGAACATGATTTACTGTTTGATTAGAATTGCATCCTTCCATCAGTCTTGTGAAGTGTTTGGTGTTATGGGACAATTATTAATTTTAGGTTGAATATTTTCCATTGATTTTCTTTTTTAGAAGTTTCTAATCCCCATTGATATTCAGGGTTTCTATATGTAGTTATAGGGATAATTCCAAGCTGGTTATGAGGGCATGGTATTTAGAGTCATTATTTATGAACCCATGTACAGTGAGAATGATTTGGTCCAAACTGATTTTTCTGGGCTGAAAAATAAAATCCATAGTCCAATTCGATTGAGTTTTTGGATTTCCATAATTTTGTTGTGAGGGATCCTCAAAGAGCCATAAAAATAAATCTCCCAAGTTTTAGGGTATTGTTATAGATAGAATACACCATCATATAGGATTTTGGAGTCTATTAGTGTATTCAATGTGGAAGGATGTGCTACAAGAAATTTATTTAATGATTTCCTTTTACATATTTCTATGATACAAACTAAATGTCATATTATTGAAGAATGACCTCCCATCAGGCCAAATTCCTAGTTAACATGTGATGGAAAATTTATTACTTGATTAATTCAATATTATATACCAGATGGTATTCATCGTGATACAATAAATGCATGAGCTTCCACACAGTGGATATGAGTGCATGATAGTTCTTATTGACATCACAATATCATGTCTCAACACCTAGTAGTGTTCAGAAAATTTAATAAAAACATTTCTCGCTCCCAAAATCATTTTTATATGAATGGATTTTTCCTAGTGAGTGTTACATGGATTCCACATACAATATGAGAGACCTCCCTTCCATCAGAGGCATCAACACTGGTGGTCTTAGTATATGCTTCTTGATACATTCAAAGGTTTCATCCAAGCCATAATACCCTCAATAGACTATACCATTCCCCAATATCCTTGTGAAGTAGAGATATTATTCCACCAAGATAGATATACAACCCTGAATGTTGGTGAGGTTCCCTTTTATATCTATTTGTTATATGATATTATTGGGGAGGGGTGACATTTCTAATATATAACTAGTCTTCTATAGGTCCACATCGATATCGAGGTGACATACTTAAAATCAAATGAACTTCCATGGTTTTACTCTGAAGGTGAATTTTAGTGGATTCATCATCACAAAAAAACATTAAAATATTATTGAATACATTTTTGAGATCGGTGAAGTGATCACATTTCATTATGGATTTCTAATGCAGGAGTTCATCGTAAAATTTGACGATCCTTCCAATGAATGGCTTAATAAAATGATTCATGGTGCGTCTATATGTAGCACAAATGTTCTATAAGCTAAAGTGAATGACCTCATAGAAAATGACCCCTTGGGGTACTATAATGGTAGTGGATTATACATTATTAAAGGCCTATGAATTTTTTTTACTCATAATACCCATCCATGAAGTAATGTTATTGGAAGCCATTAATTGAATTGATCAAGAGTTCAATGTTGGATAATAGAAAATCATCCTTTGGGCAGTGCCTATTAAGGTCTATGAATTCAATTCAATACCATTTCGGCACATTCATATTCATGACGTGGAAGATGTTGGTGATCCATCATGGACATTTCAATTCTTCTAAAATGTTGGATTTGATCAATTTTCACCTTACACCTCTACATTGGTATCGTGAAATCGGTACATCTTCCGGTATTATTTCATGAAGCCTTGATGCTCATTGGGTAAGCTAACATGGTTTGTTTCGACATCTTGTTTTATCCATGGAATTTATATATTGTTCCAAGTGAACACATATCTATATTTACTTCAAATACGAAGCACAAATCATTCATTTCTAGTGGAATGGGGGAACTAACTAATGTAATCTGCAGGCCTTCTTCAATTCCCATATTTATATTTATGAACTCATCAATGGTGGTAGAGATTACTTCCATGAATGTAGGAGGGTTTATAATCATTCCATCCTTATATTCTACAACTTTTAATTCAATTGAGTAATTATCATATATAGTTACATATCTCGAGGCATCCCTGTCACCATCGTGGCGAGAGAAGCCTTGAGAAAAGGCATTATCATCTTGTATTTCTTGAGTCATTATAGAGATTTACCAGAGATTATTGGATTTTATACAATATATTAAGTATATGGGAATTGAACTATTGGGACTACGTCAGTTACCTCATCTATATTTAAGGGAATTATATTGTCCATGTTGACCATAATCCAAGGATTTCTAGGGGTGGTCCCCAATCCATTGGGTGATGTATCTTGTTTATCATTGTCCCCTAATGGGTTTTTTCCCTCACCTCTTTTTATAAATTTTCTTCATCATATATGGATATTAAAGTCATTAGGGGGGGTTCACCATCAAATATTCCATCATTTATATTAATGGGTTATTGAACACAGTAATATAATGTTAAATGTAAAACCATGTGACTATGGAGCCAGTTACTTCAAAGAAGGAAATTGTATGTAGTGTCTTCCTGGGTGAAAATAATATCAATTTCATATGTGAGATCACAAAAAGATAATTGAACATCGATCTTTCCAAAATGTCTCTTCTCGCATTTGTCGCAACCTTGAATGGCTAGCTTTGTGGGAGATTAATTCCATTATCTATATAAAAAATGTTTGAGGATTTGATCTAGGTTAAGTTTGATCCTAGAATTATTATCAATCAGATCCCATTGAATATTAACATTATCGAGTCTTATCAAATCATATAGTGGTATGATGTTTCCCTATATGAACTCTCACTGATCCTATTCAATAAACGATATAATTACAAGTAGTTATCATGGAATGGACTCCACTCGATATACATAAGATACAGAGACATCTATCTCTAACTCATATTGGATTTAGATGGATTCAATGAGTGCCTACCTATGTTATTTTGAGATATGGAGCATATATATGATAAGGAGTTTAGTTGGGATAATCAGCAGATATTTGAGAATTTAGTATGTTTTAGCTAGAGGTCAGCACATCCTGAGGTGGGGATTGTCATTAAAATGTGGCTCTACAGCTATGTATTTTGAGTTGTATGGGTTTGGTTCTTATGAAAAGGTCTTCTGAGATTATTTTTCTAGTGGAATATGTCATTTTTACCTTCCACCTTTTCTAAAATAATCCGATAATCAAACTCCCACTAGGTGGTCATGTATGAAAACTGGCCATGAGTGACTAATGGAGGGTTCTCAGACACCGCCATGCCTCTTATGGGTCTACTCGAGTTATTTCTCATGGGTCTCATCTATATATATTAAAAATGTGGGAATGTGACATATGTATACGGCTCGACCACACGTGTGTTGTCCCCTTTATCACTGGTTATTGTGCATGTATCCTCCCATTACATGGGTATGTACATCAACCTCATATTCTAAGTCATATTCATTATCTAAAAAGGTTTATTCCATGTTTATCATGTTGACAAACCAAAGAAGAAATCATTTTCTTATGAGGGATCCATTCGTTGGGGAAATTCCTATTATTTATATGTAAATATATCTATAATAGTTCGAGCTTATGTTGGAGAAGAACACGACTCCTCCTCTTCTATTAATTTTTATTTTTGGTGGTTTTCCATACACATGGGAGGAGAATATGATGATAAACCCCTTGGTGTGAGAGATATTTTGGGTCTATGTAGTGTTTATCTCTAGGTGACATGAGATCAATCAACTGTATTTCAAGTAATCTAGTGGTTGAACATTTTTTCATGCCTGGATAGAACATTCTACCATCCATTGACTTTTTCTGACTGAGAAATATTTATGAAAAACACCTACTCTGAGGATTTATCTATCACCACAAGTCCAGAGTCAACCATTACTTGAAGGAAATATTTGAATATTGATCAATCATAGATATTATAACCCTTCATTATATGTAACGGGATGTATTCCTGACATTTAGTGAGGTTTTAATTTTTAGGATTCATGGGTTTTGGTATCTTGAGTAAGTTATTATACATGACTAGAAGAAAACATTAGGAAATTTTTCATTTCAATTTTTTTTAATTTTTAATGGATTTCTCAAATCCTATGAGACCCTATTTTGTCTATTCTTATAGTAAAGGGAGATTATATGTTTTCCACCACTCAACATGAGGTGATAGGAGGATTGGAACTAGCATTGTTTCTTCTGTGGTTACTACTATTAGTATGAGAGTGACAACTATAGATTATACGTTCTCTAAGAATATTCCCTATGATAAGATAATGATTTGATATTTTTATCATGTTCTATAAATGGATTATTCTAAATGTTGAGAAGTTTTTCTAAAGTCATAGATCCTAGTTGGATACATAATTATGATCAATGTTGTTACCACTCATCCAAGTGATTTTCAACATTGAGTTCCAATAGTTTTTATTGACATAGGGGGATGTTGAGAGAATTTGTTAAACCATTTCATCTAGGAATGAATTTAGAGACCCTTTCATCTTAAAATTTATTACAATTTGATACATCAACAGTTTCCATTTTCTTTAATGTGGAGTTGAAATGATTACAGAACTGATGGTGAATGTCTACCCATAAAAACACCTCAGCTTGGATGACCCTATTTATCACAAGGTCCCATCATTGACATACATTGGGACCTGAAGTGTGTGAGATGTTGTTCGAGGTCACATGAACCATTATTGTTTGAGATGATAGGATTTTCAAAATTGGGCGGAGGGAAAGTGTCATCCACCCACACATGATATGGATTACACCCAAGTTTTATAGGTTCACATTCCATTAAATTGATTCCATTTCTATTAGTAAGTGAATAAATGATATTAAGAAGCTATAATGGTACTATAGTCTAAGACATCTCCCTTTTGTTGGGATTAGGACATGTTTAATGAGGTGGCCCCTCCTTCAACTCCAAATAATTATCAACTAATACTAAGACTGAATGGTCAAACTTACAAGGGAGAGGCTATCATCATAGTGAAGGGAAGTTGCAATCATTTTTGACTACCCAATTTATGTATAGAGGCTTCCTAGAACAAAATCCAATCTAAACTGAATTTTCTGCTCTAACTGAAATATCATCCTTTACTAGATGAATGAGAGGATAAACATTTTCTGAATCCTGAAGATAATTCCTTAAATGAATATTTCCCCTGAGTAGCTCATCATTGAGTATTCGAAGTGTTTATATTTCATTATGATATCATCAAAACTGCTCCTCAATGGAAAAAACCACCACCCATCTAGGTGGTGAATGGGATATAGCAACACCATTCCATTTTTTATTTGAATTATTCTTTTAGAGGGATGGTTTCTAGATATTCATATGTGATATATTTTGAATCCTTTTCTAGTTCTGAGTGCATTCAACCTTGGATGGGGATCCCAGATCACAATCATCTTGGGGTAGGTTCTCCAGGTTGCATCCATTGTCATTTTAGACTTGATAAATAATATCCATTGTGTTGATTTTAAAAAAATTAAAAGAGGAATATTTGGAAATTGTGGATGTGCCCATAATTTTGACCCAATATACTAAATTTTCATTGAATTCAATAGGGTTATTCAAATACATGGTCAAATTGTTCCATTTTCACTTAAAAACCAAAAAGGGTGTGATTTCCCTTTTTATACATTCCCCCTATCCTGGTATATGAGGACTGGCGTTGAGGGAGTTTCCCATCATGACTAAAGAATGATCCTTGAATAGTAAAAGGTTAATTTTTGTGGGAGGAATGGTTGGAATGAATATCATTGATATTTAACTCCCATGCTTGAAAATAATTAATATTTATGTAATGATGATGATGGTGATGATGAAAATTCCCCCACCTATGTTGAACAAGGGTTATTCAGGGACACAATGGGCTTTGAATAATCCTTCCATTAAGGATAAAATGATTCTAGTATGAGATTTTATGACTCTTATAATGAACATTGAGATATAAATGACCACATCCTAGATATATGGTGCTTATATAAAACCACCATTGATTTTCCCTTTACCCTCTTTGTGAATCATGAACCTAGTGATGGTGATTGAGATATAAATGAATGCTACACAGTTGGAAATGGTTTATTTGACTGTGTTTCTAGTATGTACTCAATCCTCTCGATAGTTGACTTCCTAAGAGGTGGAGGTGGTTGTAGAAATTTCCTTGGCATAGTGAGCGGGTCCTCTCCTGTATTACTTCTATAGTCACTACTACTACAACCCCTTTGCTATGTCATTGATGTAATCGTACAAGATCTGGGTGTGATGGACTCCCATGATGGGAATCCTTCTTTACAAGAATTTTATGATTGATCACATCCCCAACATCCTTGTCTAGAATGCATTAAAATTACTTATAGGGGACCATATCATAGAATTTTTGGCTATACCCACAAACTAATCATGTTCTCAAGGTATCATTGATGCATGTGAATTATGTTGTAGCGACTAATTGGATCTCTCCCTACCCAGTCCAATGTTTTTTCAAGAGTCTATTACATCAAATGACATCATATTTTAAGGATTCTATTTTTTTGGGGAAATAGTGAACTTCATTTATCCATATTTATCTCATACTCAGATACAAAAATATGGTTATTCTCTATAAATTAGTTTAAATTTTTTCACTATGTAATGAAAAAAATACATAGGTGTTTTTCATGGTCTTACACACTTGGGATATGAGCAATAGAAAAGGTTTCCATATCTATGTAACAACACAGTGTATTGATGGGATGATTGTGATATTTTTATAATAGATAGGGTATATGTATACACTTTAGTCGCTGATGAGTAACCCACATATTTTGGATTAGATAAGGAAGGAAATCCTTTTCTAGATCATTTGAGATAGCGTTGTTATGAGTGAAAATGGTATAGAACATTATGATGAGGGTTTTTATAGATAAAAACTCTATATATCAATGTCAGACTCCTACTCATCATACTTACATGCCTCCATCTAGTTAGACCATCGAAGATGATTCTGAGGGTAGTCTATGAACACGAGTGTAGTGCAGTTTGAATTTGGTGGGAAAATATTATATGATTGTCCTCATTGATTTAATAACCTCTCTATATGATGGTGGTGATGTTTTTGAACCCTCCTTAAAAAAATATTCCTCTGAAAGGGGAGTAGTTCCTTATACATGGGAGATATAATCATGGGGAGTTTGACCATAATGGGTGTATGGAGTAGAGTCTATGTGTTCCCTCTCCACACAACCATGAAGAGGAATATCATGTTATTGATCATCTTATTATATAGTTTTAATAGTTTACATTCTCATTTGGTATTGAGAATGTGTATCCAATAACCTCAAAGACACTAAAATTAAGAAAATTCGGATTTTTTTTCTCATTCAACATCATAGTTGGAATATGTTGGCCTACATTTTTCAAATTTTCCAAACATATGAGCCTATAATATAAATGTTTCCAAAAAATGTTTATAACTTTATGTTGTTGTGGGGGTTTGATCCCACTTCCATGATATTGTTTGAAAATTTCAATAAGCATCCCCATTATTGGAAGGAATGTGAGACTATCTCGAGGCATGTGACATTCTCACTATGTGAGACTCAATCAGAACAATAGTACAAGTACAATCTAGATCCATGTGGATATACTTATGTTATTTTAATGTAGTGATATAAGACATCCCCATGTCATGTGTTGCTATCATGGGGTGAGCCCGATTTTGAACATGAATATGAGGCTAGTCTGAATATGAATTGCACAATGAAATGTGCCAATGGAACTCTTGAACATGATAAGGGATATGATCCTCCTCTTGTATTGACTTGAATTAATTCTAGTGTATTCTTTCATCAGTAGAATTAGTAATATGTGAATGGAAGAAATGAAATACTAGAATATTTTAGTAAAATTTACTAAAAGTAATATGTTCTTGTCTCAAGGTTCCATTCTAATTTTTTTATACCTAACTAAAACATATATTCTATTAAGATATTGTGCCTCTTGAGTATAAAGGATTACATTTTCAATAGTAATATGAATCTATCCCATGGTCACTTCTTCCATAGGATGGTGATCTTCATCCAGATTTGAGATACGAGCATGACTGTAGGAATTTGGAATATGTCACAAAATATTTTCAATATGAGTGTTTCTCTATCATGAGGAATGTTCCAATATCACCTATTATTCCCCTACTAGAGTGGAATTTTATCCTGATCTGATGCCTCAAAAATTATCATAATATGATTATAATCCACCTAGATTGAGAAAAAATGTATGTTTTCTCCGAATTAACCACTTGTTCAGAGTGATTAGAGTGTTATGTTGGCTAGGATTTTGGGTTAGGAATATGTGCGTAACACCTCATCAGTAGCACTGTTGGAATATGTCAGTAGAGGTCTCTCGCAATTGATAACATGTAATGAAATTTTAGAAAAGTGTGTGCAAGGATAGAAGCCTGTAAATTTTTTATATCCACAATATATTTGAAGATATCATAAATTGCAATGGGGATATGCACCCACATTTATCCTCCTAGTGGTTCCATAATACGCCAATGGTATTCATGTGTGGGGTTTGGATTATGGATCTCCCCCATGCAGGATTTAATAATATTCTAATAAACATGAATTGATAGAGTGGGGGTATGTGCATTCTCACTGGTTATTGCTAGAATATATAGATATCATTCCTCAGCCAGAGTGGGGATATGATCCCACTCATGGTTATCTAGAACCTCCCTCACTTGATGTGTCTTTATCAATGTTTGTTCATGTGTATCATAGGTGGAAGTTTGTTGGTTGGTACCATCATCTATAAATTGAATGTTACAGGTGGGATGTTGCTAGCGACAGAAGTTCAGAAGATACCTCCATGGTAATCCCTGACACCAAAGAGATCCATATTTGACTACCAATTCCACCCTTAATAGATAATGAATGTGGTGGTGTTCGTGATTTAGGGAGAATCTCATAAAGTAGTTGTATGTAGTGATAATCAGAACATTATTAGGATTAAATTTAATTAGACAATGCGGTCACATTGGTTTCAGTACACAGAGGCCCTCACAAGACTCTTCTAGGTCTAGAAATATACTACGATGGTCGTATTCCCTGACCATTTTATTTTTTCATCTGATGTTGAACATTTTTGTGAAAGTGATAGCATTTTTACCGATGGGGTTTGCAGCCATAAGGTATTTACTAGAAAGTTCACTTGATGAAGGCATGATCTCAGGTCAGGATGTTATTGGTGTGAGAGGTATATATTTTCATGTAGATAACAATGAACAGAGTTACTAATTAGTGAAATATCATCTGCCTGAAATTTTTTTCAATCAGATTTGTATGGTTGACATAATTTTACTATTATTCATAATCTGTCTATTATATTCACAAGGAATTTTCAATGAGATGATGGAAATATCTATTTGGAACACCATTTAAAATAAATTATATATAATATTTATTTTTGTATTATATTCTATGTTTATTTTGGAAACAATATTTCACGAAACATTTTAATCCAACCATCCTACTATTTGAGGATTTTATGTTTGCATTATTACATTCATAGAATATTAAATGTAAAATGGCTTAATGCAATAATAAATTATCATTCAATTATTTTTGAGATTCAAATTAGGTTAGAAATTTTTATTTCATCATGAAATTACATCAATGGGAATCCCTCATCTAATGAATAGAATTTCTAGACAAGGAGTACTAATTTTATAACTTTTATAGTGTGATGGAGATTCCATGATTAAATATTGGCTTGGAGGTCTGATTGTGGGGGTTCAATACCTTGATCAATCATTTTCACCAGGCATACAATTTTTTAATTATCCATAGAATTCGTCAATGGTTCCCACATCCATATCTAGGTACACACTATCTAACCAAAGGTAAGTGGTTAGTTTGAGGTTTAGAGCAAATGATGCTTAAAAACACACATTGGTCAATAGGATGGGAGGTCGGTCTTATCACACCATTTTTGGGCGTAATACTACCTACATTGGGAATCTCTTATAGATTTATTATATGTTCACTAATCTCTTCCTAATCCTAATTTGGGACCGATTACCCAAACTGAATGATCATACATTAAACCCTCTATGTGATGAATAGTTTGATCTAATTAGTGAATCCGACTCTATGATGTGAGGTCATCTATCCCTTTCCCAGGATTGGGCAGCTACTTATGTGATGATGTTGTATCACTATGTAATTTTGAATTTTCTACAACATTGGTAGTCAGTTGATATTCCGAGGAGGGGATTCTTCCATTATGAGGCTTCCTACGTATCATAGTAATTTCATGAATCCAAACCCACAAATATTGTGAAAACCATTTAGTTTAACACTGTATACAATGTATATATTTTTGCAAATTAGGCACTAATTATTCAAGAACGAGTCTCAAGGATATGTCTAACATATCCAAATTATTGAATGAATTTGAGTTTTCATAGTTCATTTGTTTTCTCTCTCCACTTTCAGATGATGTAAATTGATCATCCCATAGAATTATTTGGTCGAGATGATTGAAATGTCAGTGGAATGAGGGAAATTAAAATAAATTGGATTACTATTTGGTCTCTCTCATTAGAAAAGGAATCCTATGTATCCTGATTATTGTAGGAATCAGGGTTCTCATAGTTCATTCATTCCCTTGGATCTGGACACATGGTAGATTCCCTTATATGGATGAAAATTTATCATTCTCATCATTGGGGCATAAACATTGAGGATTCCATTAATGGTTGAGATTCATGATGAAAATAATATGACTATTTCAACTAACTAAGCTCATCTTATCAATGATTAGTGTGAGAAACAAGGGAAAATGTAAAAAGTCGCGCTGCATACGGAGGTTGTACTTGCTCACTAGGACAACACTTGAGGTGGTCTACTATGGTGTTTGGGCCTCAGGGATGCATCTTCAATATCATGGTTATAGAAGGAATCAGATTCATCATAGTTTAGTTTACTTCTGATTCCACTGATGGATGATGTAGAGTGACCATCCTGTGAGAATAATAGGGTTCTGATGATTATGATATCATAGAAATTGGGGGACCACATTGAAATGGATGATCATTGGAGGTTTTCCCTTATAAAAATAATCCTATATATCTTCATTATTGTTGGAATCAATGTTCTCATATTTCTTTCATTCCTTTGGTTCTACCCTCGTGTTATATTCCCTTATATGGAGGAAAATGTTCCATTCCACTCATTAGGGAATACACATTGTGGTTACCATAACTGGTGGATATTCATGATGTGAATGATATGAGTACTGAAAACCCATAATCTCTTGTGAACAATTCTTATTGTAAGGGAAGAAGGAAAACATGTAATGAATCTCACTAAATACGAATTCTGGACTTATGTAATGGGATAACCCTTGAGATTATTTACATTGGAGATATGTACTCATGGAGGCATGCTATGTATCCTACATATGGTGGTAATTAGAGTCATCGTGTTTCAATTGATCAAGGCTAACACAATGATGTTTCCATTACATTAGGTAAATATCATATTATTCTACATATTAGGGATTAAACACTGAGGCCCACATGTCTAGCCTAGCCTTCTTATCCTCCAGAAATATGTCGATTTCCCACTTGTGATGAATTGATTGTCTACTTTTCATGTGATTTTGTGTTTTCATGACATATCCAAGGATAATTACATGATCTAGTCACATTGTTTGAGGGACTTTTCATTATTTGGATGGCTGGTATGAAGGTTTTCATAAGAACAATGGTGAATTTTCTTGGGGATATAACAAGACCTGCCCAGTTGGTCCAGGAGTCCATTGCATTATCCTTGTTGGCATTTCTAGGTGTAATTGAATGATCCACTTATCCTACCCTGGTGTTTTCGAGAAATACAGATGAAAAACTTAGGGGGAGTCTCCATAGTCAATGTGAAAAGTTTTTGTGGGTGTCCCATGTCTTGGATCACATGTATGGAGGACCTCGTGATAGCTTCTTAACATGTTTTACGAATATCTCAAGAGCTAGTTTTCATACACTACACTACAACATGAATTATAAGATATGTATTGTTGAAACCATATGATCTCAGTGACATGTCTATAAGGAATTGAAAGGAATGGATGGTAGCCTAGAGGGTGTCCTGATTCTTGGGTGGAATGTCTGGGGGAATCATGTGACTCACTCTACCATTTACATGGAACATCACTAGATCATAATGGTATTCCAAAGAGTGTCTTGTGATATGGAAGACAAGTCCTGGTGCTATCGCAAGACCCAGGGGTTTATGCGACGCATATGAGGATTAATGTATATGTTCGTCGCATATGTCTAACATGTTTTAGACATTACTATCACATTTTATTTTTGGAATTATTTATTTTTTTCAATGATACCTTATCATATGTCCCACAATATTTAGAATATATGTGGGATATTTTATGTGTTTCTATCAAGAAGCCCATCATGTGATCTATGGATGATCATGTGATACATCTATTCAGGTTTCATGATTTCTATAGTTTTTTTATGATACCTTACCTAAGTGGTATTGATTCTATTTTCATGATCATCCTCTTCAAGAAATATGATCTAATGTCGATGAGAGGTTCTAAGGAGTATTAATTTGTGTAAGAAATGCATTTTTCATGCTAGGATGGGGAATTTATTGGACTTCCTACCCCTGTTGCTCGATGCTTTGGGGGTAATTTATTTTTTAAAACCTGGATTGAGTCTGTGGAGGGGTTTGGTTACACAAATTCATGTGAGGTCCCTCCATGGATCACTCCTGGGGTATTTCCTAATTTTCATCAACCACAAGATTATCTCATTAATTACCTATTTATTAGGTTGTATACAATTAAAGAGGTATTGTTTAATCATGGAGATAGGTTAGTGTAAATTCATATTATACAAACTACATGTCCATGGTCCTTCATGAGGTGAATAGACCTATAAAAAGTTAATCACATGACCTTTTGCGGCTTTTTGGGGTCTATTCGTGAGATAAAGATAGCTTATTAAGGGGTTTTTCATGACCATCTTTTGGACAACTATTTATTGTATTGCATGTTTTGTGACCATGGGTGGCTCCCATCAATCCCTCATTTATTTCCATTGTTTATTTTATCAAGGTTGGGGTCTCTTTAGGTAAAATTGTAGTTTTCTAAGACAACTGCCTTACCTCTTGGTGGTGCATTTCGTGACCAATAATGGTTCTATAGAGATGAATGAGAATTTCATGGACAATTCCAAATATGTTTTCTTTATGGACACAAAATGGGAGTGTGTCATATCTTGGACGTGTCTGAGGATCTTCACTTGAATTGGATGAATGATAGTGGGACTTTGTGAGATAATTCGGACATGCTATTGGGTACTTACAGTGTCTTCCATATTTCTAAGGGTGCTTTGATAGATGT
This sequence comes from Viscum album, assembly GCA_963277665.1. Classification (NCBI taxonomy): domain Eukaryota; kingdom Viridiplantae; phylum Streptophyta; class Magnoliopsida; order Santalales; family Viscaceae; genus Viscum; species Viscum album. The sequence goes on from OY728134.1 coordinate 512,280,915, forward strand.
TTACAATAGTAAGAGGCTCCCTCCTTCATCCAGCAGATGCACCATCAGCAACAGTGAGATTCTATTACTGGGGAACTTGACCAACTGAATAATTTGCTGGAGGGAGATCAAATGAACGGTATGAATGCCATTACAGATGCCAAGAAAGCACTCCATTAGGCTCAAAAGAGTGAAGTTGGTCGGGTTCATGAGCTTCATGTAGCTACTAATGAAGCTCAGGATGTTGTTCATCAAGTGAAGACATACATTGACAGCCTCTAGTAATTTCCTAGAAAAGAGAAGAGACTCCATTCTGTGGACGTCCTTCTAATCTCTTGTACACTAAATGGAAATAATGCTTTCATCTTCGATCACTTGGGCACATATTTTCTTTTGTTACCTACTTTAGATTTTACCTAAGCCAATGGGACTAGTAATCTTGGTTTTATTTTTACTAGGATTATTATAAATAACCCTACAAATATTGAATATTTTAATTTCTCAATATTACCTAAATGATAAAAAATCAATGTTTAGTAAGCTGTAACATAACTTTTATTTAGAGTTGCCTTGTCTTTTGTGGGCAGTTTAAAGTCATGGATGTCGGACATAAAGAGGCTATTGTTTAAGGTCGAAATAGCTTTGACCGAAATGGATTAAAATTGACTCAATTCCTTGAAAACATATATAAAAATATCTTACCACACTTAAGTATGAGGGAAAAAATGTAAACTATGACTTAAGAAAATTTAAATATGATGAATGATATGAAAAAGAGATAAAAATAATTAGAAGTAGTAGTTCCCAAGAATGAAGTTACCAATATTTAACAAACCTGTTAGGGGGTTGAATTATACAGGTCCACCTAAGGGAATTGACTGCATAGTCAAATAATAGCAGATTTTGGATGACAGGTCTATTATGTCGATTTTTTATGCAAGGCCGCCTAAGGGCACGTGCTGCATAGTCATTCGAAAGAACTCTCAGAAATTTACTTTTCTACTACTAAAAAGACAGTGGAAGTTTATGAGGATTCAAATTTTCCAAAGTATAGAGTTTTCTGTATGGAGAGAGGTACGTGAATATGGAAAAGATATTTCCAAACATGATTGTCTTAGAATTAGATGAATGTTACTCCTACAATGGTATGACCCAAAAATAGGGAAGGAAAATATAAACCATAGACTCGGATAATTTCATATCATGGAAAAGAGTATGGGATAGATATGTTAAGGATAGCCATTTTTTACGGATCCCTATATATTTTCATTAATACAACTAAGGACAAAATTAATTTTCCTCCCAAAAATGAAGTTACCACTATTTGACAAACCCGTTAGGGGGTTGAATTATGCAGGGCCGCCTAAGGGAATTGGATGCATAGTCAAATAATAGCATTTTTTGGATGACATGTCTATTATGTTGACTGTTTATGCAAGGCCGCCTAAGGTCAGGTGCTGCATGGTTAGGCAAAAAAAACCCAGAAATTGGACATTTTGTGATCAGAAATCAAGATAAGGGGTATGAAAAGTGGAAGAATTCAAGACTAGGATTATGACACATAAATATTGTATTGTCTGATGTATATTAAGATACACAGATCAATTCTGACCATAATCATGTTGTGGCTAGATCCTGATTTGAAATATTTGGACTTCACTACGTATCCCATAAAGATGAGAATCAAGCCATACATAGTTTCTAAAACTCAGTCTAACATAGTGTGGGATAAAAGTGTGGGAGATCTTAGTATAGGGTCATAGAACTCGGACCATTATAATAAATACATGATGTGTGTATTCATGGGGACTTTTCAGCCGGGGACTGAAAGTGGAATTTGGGGTTTGGCTCAAAAGTCTTGGGGCTGGATTCTAGGGACACTCGAATGTTTCTACATATCCCATAAGGATTATAATCAAGCCCACATAGTTCTAGAAATACCTTATGTACAAATTTGGTTCTTACATGTGAAGGATGAAAGGGGACTTTAATGAAATGATGGTTTACCCATGATAAAAGGTATAGGTATTGCCATGTATGCACCTAAATTTTTTGAATATAACATGATTAAAATCTATGTAAATAATGATTGCCGCTTAGGTGAGGGTATCAAAGAATTTTGTATTTTATTGTCATAGAGGACAAAATTGTTGTACAGTTTAACTTCGTATAGCGAGCACGAAGGTGAACCAATGTAATGATATTGATTCTGGGGGCGGTTTCATGAATCAACACCGTATGAGATGGAGGTGAACTGATGTGAAGAGATTAGTTTTGGGCATGAACCATGGGAGGTTTTCTACGTACCCAGCCTGGAAGGCATGGATCAATGTCTGTGTAGTTAAATTAAAGAATGAATTAGTGATCAAGTTGTTCCTGGGGACAACGACCTAAAAAAATGATGTTGGGACTTACTCGTGGTTAGCGGCCCAAAGAGTTTGTTATGATTGAAATTTTCTCTAAGCCTACGTGAGTCATGCTCAGTGTGAGAAGCAAGAGGTAACAACAACCTTAACGATGCATAGTTTAATGTCTTGTAGGACATATGAAGGGATTATGCAATTTAAAGTCTTGCAGTTAGGACTATTGGTGCTGCATAGTTTAGTTTCATATAGCATGGTCAAAAAATATAGTTTATCATCATGTAGGATATAATAATGGATTTCTATATAGTTTAGCATCATGTAGTTAAGACGATGGGGACAATACAGTTTAATGTCAAGTTGGAAAAAAAGAGGACTGTGTAGTTTAATGTCATGTAGTAAGGACAAAAGAGGACACATTTTAACATCATGTTGGATGTATTAGGAACTTTCTCACAGTTTATCATCATGTTGGATGAAAGTGCCAATAGTTTAAGGTCATATGCATGGATCGTGGATGGTGCATTTTAACGTCGTGTTGGACGTAAGGGACATGCTAATAGTTTAAGGTCATATGCATTGACCGTATATGGTGCAGTTTAACATTGTGTTGGACGTAAGGGACCTAAAAATAGTTTAAAGTCATATGCATGGAACGTAGATGGCGTAGTTTAACGTCATGCTGGACGTAAGGGATATGAAAATCGTTTAAAGTCATATTCATGGACCGTAGATGGTACAGTTTAACATCATGATGGACGTACGAGAATTCTGTACAGTTTAACGACATGTAGTTAGGATGTCATAGTTTAACATCACGTGGGATGAAAGTAATAAAAATAGTTTAAGGTCATATGTATGGACCGTGGCAATGTATATTTTTTTTATAAAAAATACTTCATCAGAAATATAGCTTTGGTTGGAGTAGTGATGAGTTATCCATCCATTGAGATTAAAGAATAAGCTCCATTGGAATAAACCTGATGTATTGAATAAGGTCCTTCCCACTTTGGTTCAAGATAGGGTGGTTTCATTCCTGGTATCATTGGAGTTATGAGAACAAATACCAATTCTCCCCGAACGAATGAACGAAGATGTACATTTTTGTTGTAAGCTCGTGTTATTCGATTCTGATAGACTTCCAAGTGGTGTAGAGTGCACAATCTTCTCTCATCTAACCATTCCAATTCATTCAATCTCTTTTGATATTGTTCATCGGTGGATGAATGATCAAAAATTCCTACCCTGAGCAAGGGTATTTGAACCTCAATTGGCAATACTACTTCCGTTCAATATACCAATGAATATGTAGTTGACCGAGTTGTAGTGCGGTGGTAGTTCAAGAAGCCCATAAAGCATGAAAGAGTTTATCAGGCCATGACTTCTTATCTTTATCCACCATATTTTGTAGTATATTTGACAGAGTCTTGTTGGAAGCTTCTATCTGGCCATTGGCTGTTGCATCATACCGAGATTAATGATAGGATTTGATGTTGTATTCTTGATACAACTTCTTCACCTCAGATGAACAGATGTTGGTGCCATTGTCTGTCAATATGGTATGATGGACACCAAATATGGTTATGATGTTAGAATTGATGAAGCTAACAATGTTTTTAGAACTAACTTCATTAAGAGGTATTTCCTTTTCCAATTTGGAAAATAAGTTAGTAGTAGTGAGAATATACTTAAACTGCTTGGTCATAGCTGAAAGGTAAGGACCCACCACATCCATTCCCCATGTGGAAAATGGCCATGAGTATTTAGCTGTATAAAGAAACTATGGAGGTTGATCATTGAAGTTGGCATGTACTTGGCATGAATGAAACTTCTTTGTGAAATCAACACAATCTTATATCATTGAAGGCCAAAAATATGCAGGCCTTCGAATCTGATCAAACAATCTATGTCCAGACTGGTGGGCACCATAGACTCATGTATGCACTTCTTTCATGACAACCATTATCACTTCACCATCAATTCATCTGAAGAGAAATCCATCAAAAACACTCTTGTAGGGAATTTTCTCTAGGTGATCTGGGTTATCATAAAGAGTAAAATTGACCACATGTCGCCAGATTTGTTCTTTCCTAGCTCTATCAGGTGGAAGTGTTCCATTTTTAAGGTATTCTCTGATAGGTGACATCCATCCCTTAGTGTGACCGTATGGTTCCGAGATGGGACTAATTTCATTGATTTCCTCTGTTCTGGCTTGAACATAAGGTGAAATTGTACGACAGTGGGCAGTACTGATGGTTGTCTCGTCCCGATTTGGATCTACCAGAGATGTGGCTATATTAGCCAGTGAATCAGCTTGGGCATTTTTTGATCTTGAGACATAAGAAAATGTCGGTTCCGAAGGGAATTCCTCCATTAACTCTCTGACATAATCATATAAAGGGATTATTTCTTCTTTTCTGATGGAATAATCCCCATTGACTTGTTTGATTACCAGTTCTAAATCACCTTTCACCATTATGTGATTCACTTGTTCTTGAAGCACCAAATCCAAGACTGTGATGAGATCTTGGTAATCTTCTTCATTATTGGTACCAAATTCACACAATAAGAAGGAATAAGGTAACACTTCCTTTTTTATAGAAATGAGCACAATTCCTAAGCCAACTTTGTTGAATTTAAGATTTTCCATTTTCCTCCCCGTTAGACTTCGTAAAGCACCATCAAAGTACATCTACCATACATGAAGACTATCCTGAATAGAGAATACTTCCTCATCAGGAAGTTAAATATATGAATATGTGTCTTCAACTGATGGGTGTTCATCTAGGATATAAGCCAGAGCTTGGCCCTTTATTGCATTTTGAGACACATACTGAATGTCAAACTGCTGCAAAATAATTGTCCACCTTGCCAGACATCCTGTAAGCATTGGATGACTAAGGATGAATTTGAGCAGGTTTTTGTGAGATACTAATTGGACCTCGTGATGTTGCAGGTAGTGTCTCAACTTTTGAACTGCATAGATCATTGCTTGGAAGCACTTGTAAATACTTTAATATCGGGTTTCTACTTCAAGCATAGTACGACTGAGATAGTAGAGGCTGTTTTTATCCCCAGCATCATTCTTCTGAGCAAGAAAGCCACCCAATGATCACTCTAAATCTGTCACATAGATGATAATTGTTATTCCTTCCATAGGTGGAATAATTAAATGTGGACTCAAGAGATACTTCTTGAGAATATCAAATTCTTCATGACATTCTTCAGTCCACTGGTAAATGACTCCCTTCTTCATTAATTTGGTAAAGGGTATACTTTTGCCTACCAAATTGGCGATGAAACGCCAAATATAAGATAAGTGTCCTTGAATTCCTCTCCATTCTTTCAAATTTAAAGGAGGTGACATACCAGGGATTGACTTTGTCATCTCAGGATCAACTTCGATACCACGATGGCATACAACAAAGCCGAAATTTTATTGAGGTTACCCCCAAATCACATTTTAAGGGGTTCATCTTTAAATTATGTGGTCGAAGCTTGTGGAATATGACTTCCAAATCAGCCAAGTTATTAGAACATTGTTTGTATTTGACTGCCAAATCATCCACAAAACATTCGACAAACTTCCCTAATTAGGGTTTGAAGATACGATGCATGGCACACTGATATGTTGCGCCTTCATTCTTTAGGCCAAAGGGAATTACCTGATAGAAAAACACACCCTCATGGTCTCTAAAGGTTGTATATTCTTCGTATTATGGAGCCATTCAGATTATATTATATCCATAAAATCCTTCCATGAAGGAAAGCGCTTCATATCTATCTGTTGCATCAATCAAGAGTTCTGTAAGAAGAACTGGAAAATCAACCTTATGAAAATGTAGATTTAGATCTCTGAAATCAATGAAAACTCTAATTTTACCTTTCCTCTTTTTCACTGGGGAAATATTATCCAACCACTTGGGATACTGAACTTCTCTGGAGAAGTTAGCTTTTATGAGCTTATCCACTTGAACATCAATTTTAGAAGCATAGGTTGGGTGTGTTCTTCTGGCACCTTGTTTGAATCCCTGATGTTCTTCTGGAAAACCCAAACGATTAGTGGCTAGATTAGGATCAAGCTCTGAAATCTCTATATAGTTCCAGGAAAATATATCTATATTTTGATTTAAAAAGGAAATATACATCTCTTTCTCTTCAAGAGTCATGGTCGCACTAATTAAAGTGTGGCGTGGATCTTCTTTTGTACCCAGATTTATTTCTCTGAGTTCATCCACGATGGTAGAGATACCCTCTTTAAATGCTGGAGGAGTATCTCTATGTTCTTCCTCTTCTTCGTCAACATGTTTTATTTCTTCCATTTCTACTTGTATAGTAGATGATGAAGCAAAATTTCCAAAATCAGAAGAGATGTCAAAATTTTCACATCTTGAAGAAGAAGCATCCATTTCCGACCTAATTGATGATGAAGGGTCCTCTTTGGGTAATAAAGAGGAGATGATGGATTGATAATCGATATCATCATTTACCTATTACATTGCTATAACTTTCCCTGGCCTGATTGGCGAAGTAAAGACTTGTTGGATTTTAGCAGTTGAAATGAAGACATCTCCATTTGAGCTTTCATCATTATTTGGTGGATCACCCGTTTCTCCCATATTGTATGTCTCAATTGCCGTAATTGACATTATGGATCATTCCATAAGAGTATTTTTATTGGGACTATCCTGTCAATTTAATGGATATATAACACATAATATGTACTCATATGCACAAATGGATTTACTGGAATCTTTTCCAAACCATACAGAGCATTAACTTTGGTAATTTTCTTTTGTTTTGGATTCCTCCTTTCCCTTCAGGTGATATAATTTGGCCCCAATGTATTGAGATTCACATGTCTTTAACGGGGCCTTTTCACCATACAATGTCCCAATTTGACCTTCGAAAAAATACTTGAGGCATTGATGGTATGATGAATGGATGGCCGTATGTTGATGTAGCCATGGTCTTCCAAGAAAGATGTTGAAGGCTGAGTCTTGATCAACAACCATAAAATTTGAATTGGATAAAAGTTCACCAAACTGTGTTCGGAGTTTAATCTCACCCTGTGGTTATTGGTCATTTTTATCATATCCTTGTAACATCATGGTAGAAGGAGATAAATCATATTCTGTGAGGCCCAATCGACGAAGTGTACGAATGGGCATCAAGTTGACTCCTAAACCATTATCAATTAAAGCTCTTCGGATGTATCCACCATTGACCTTTCCAGATTAGTACAAAGGTCTAATATGCCCATGAAAAAAATCATCTTCATCTTCATCTGTGAAAGATATCACTGCATGGCATTCTATATGATTATTCTCTACATGGTAGACTTCAGCTGCAACAATTTCAGTCTCAATCTCTTGAGTACATGACAAAGCCTCAATGAGTGCCTCCCAAAGTTCCTTTGAATATTAAAGGCATCCAGAATTGATTACTTGGCCGTACATGGGCCAGGTGTTTCAATATATCATACTTTTTATCCAAAGGTATTCATTTCCCAACAGGAACAAGTGATTTAGTAGGTTCCTTGGAAGATGATGCTTTGTAATTCGATGAATCTTGTACCGGGATAGGAGTTGGTAATACTCCTGGATTTTGAAGATTATACCAATTAGGTATATATACTTGTTGAGAAGAATAAGATGGAACCTTCAACTGATATTCCAGAATAATTGTGCCTGGACTGAGTCTACCTTGTGTGTAAGAACATTCTTGTTCTTGTTGAGCTCGTTGAAGGGCTCTACCACGAGTTTCTGCCACATACACAGTTTTCGAAGGGGTATAATTGGAATAGTGGCCTCTAAAAGATCTACTTCTTATGCTATATCCTGAGCCTCTGTAACTTCCTCTGATTCCTCTGTTTGATATAGGGAATTCGGGCTCATCAAAATCGAAACTGGGACTGGCATATGGTTCTGTTAATTGAATCATATTAACAGAACTAAAGAACAACTCTTCATCCGATGAATACTCTGCCTGATTAGCCTGTTTAGGCTGTGCCATTTAGTGGGGAGGTGCCCGTGAATTTTAAGTAGATGGCATAAAGTGTTCTAGAGACAAAGACAACTTAGGCTTTGACACATAAAAATCTTCTTCTGATTTTTTTCATTCTTTGAATCATGATTTTTCTTTGAGGATTTTCCGTCTGATGAAGAGGGTTTTGATGAGGCATTCATGGAATAAGACACAATTGGTTTCTTCAATTGCATTCGCAAAATGGCATGAGTTCGGTTGATCATTTTTCTGACCATGCAATAATTATATTTCTACGCATTTTTTCTTTTGACTTCTTGGCATTCGCCTTCTTCCTCTGGAACTGTAGCAGTAACACATGCTACCTGGGCAGAAGAGCCTTTTAATTGGACTTATCCCATGACGACCATCTTTTATAGGAGGTCTTTGAAGAAAAAACACACCTGGATGGGATGCCCCAACATTTGATGAAAGGGGAAATAGTTGGGACAGTCTTCATCTACTTACTTGTTTGGCCTCTTGGGACTTGGTAATTGAACCAAATTATTTTCTAGAGCCGAAATTAAATAACCAGGAACTTGTTCATTTCAAAAAGAGTAAACATTGATTTTCATATCCTCAAATTTTTTCTGTCTTTAATCTCTTTGATCATCTCGATGAAACAGCCTCTGTTGTTGGCACGCAGAAGGTGGATCCCTTCAAGAAGAGAAGGTTTTGAAGTATAAGCAGGTACATGTGCTTGTTTAAGCATAATTGTAGCAGTTTCTGCTTTACCCATTATCCTTCCTGGAGCTGATGAAATTATATGAGCTTTATAGTTAGTCATTATATGATAATATTCAATCTATTGAGCGATTTAAGTAAGGTCTTCAAACCCTCCTGTGTATTTTACAAGGATCAACGGCATGCATAATTCGTCGTGTAAATTTTCCACAAAGATTGGCAGTAGTTCTTCTTGAGGGAGTGCTATGATTAGGGAATATGTTAATCCCTTCCAGCGAGCAATGAAATATAAGACCCTTTCAATATCCCTTTGCTTACAGTTTGTACGATCAAAAACTATTGTCTTTGTCAATGTTGTGCTGAATTAGAGAAGGAATCTTTGACAAAGATCCTCTCTTCTGGTAATTGACCGGGATTCCAAACTTGTCTACCAGAAAAAAGCCGTTCCTTGCATGGTTCGCACGAAGCATATGAGTTTCACTACTTCTTTCTATTCTGGAGTTCCCATCATGGGATCACAACAAGACACGTATTGCGTCAAATGCTATTCAGGATCGCCTGATCCATTGAAAATAGGGAATACATGATTTCCAAAACATGATGGGGGAGGGAATGAAACTACCCATTCAGGGTAAGCTCACATTTCTGGATGAATTTGACCACACATTCCCTCCATATATTACAACCGAGCTATTAATGACTGTAGAGACCCGAAGCTTGACGTACATGGACATTACATTACTTTTGCGGAATACTTAGTACATAACAAAAACACACACACAAGGATCGTAATAGTTTAGTGTCTTTGGAAACTCGGAATATAATCTTCTAATTGTGGTGAAAGATCTTCAACATCTCCCATAAAGATCTTCCTTTTATTACCTAAAACCATCCTTTATATCCTGGGGAAAAGAAAACATAAAAGGGTGAGCTCAAATGCTCAGTAAGGGTAAACAAAAGAAATATCAATCACATCATTTTCATAAGAACATAACATTTTGGAAATCATAACCTGAAAAAGAGAGCATAATTTCATAACATGGGATAAATCATAGTAGTGAAATGATATCCCAATAATTATAACATAAAACATGAAACTTTGTGGCATATACACATAATCATGGAGAATCATATCTTATTAGTAAAGACTCATTGACAAGACTATCTTAGTGGACAAAGTCTATTTCTGAACCGAGTCACCCTTGTTTTAGTCCTGTTTCACTGAACCGATATAACCTACAGTTCCAGCCATGTCTATCTCATGAGATATGAAATCATTACACAATTCATTGGAGGGAGATATAGGTCTCACCCATCTTATAATGATACCATTCTTATGTGTGCCACAAAATCTTAAATAACACATCATTGCATAACCCATGTAATAAAAATGGGATTCATAAACATCATGACATCATAAAACAATTCATATAAGATAAATTAATTCATAAAAATAATTCCATCACAACATTATCAAATCAATGTAATAATAGGGATATAAACATAACCCTTTATTATCTTAGATGGAAAATAATTTGGATAAAACACTTGAACTCCATTCTTGAGGAAAATATCCTTTTTACTTCAAAAACATTTTTCCTTTATTAACATGCCATTAAATTTTAAACTAAAAGAAGTTGATTAAAAATAATCTTGAAAACTTTTCAAGGAATAATCTTGGAAATTTTGGTTTAAAAATCCATTCATGCCATATAAGTTAAAAAAATTCTTTTCGTACGTCTGTTGGAAATGTCAAAAGGTACCTCGTACGAAAAATGATAAAATATTCATTTCATAAAATTTACTATACAATCACCAAAGGGTAAAAATTTATTTAAAAAAAATTTGGTGGATTGAAATAATATTACATATTTAGGAAACATGGATGTGGATGATAAAATACACCAAAGTATAAACAATCTCGGATAAAAATGAGATTGTGATATTTTCCCTTACCTTTGGTCTGATATGCTTTGTACGTGACCGATCCTCCTATATACTGATTTAAATAATGTTATTGACTTATTATTGAATCATACTTATTTTTATGATATCATATATGGTCATATTCTTATCTTATTATTAGTAATATTTCATTACTACTTGTTATTCGGGTGTTTATTACTTATTGTTCTTATGCGTGTTTTATCGAATAAATTCTTATTCTTCACTTTAGGTTATATATAACTCATTTCCAGAATGGTATTAGTGTAATATATATCATATTAATTCATTAAATTCATTTATATAATCATTATGAAATGAAGATCTTGTAGAACGAGTCGCATCACATCGTGGAGACGGTATTCCGTACGTACGCACGAGTGATGATTTCATTCCTATGATCGTGGAATTATATTGGAGTGTATGCATACTATTTCAGAATCAATATCACTTTATAGTAGTCATATAGTCATTATTTACACCATTGAACCCATCCAAGTAAGGTGGTGGTGGAAAATAGATTACACCACGACGTGGAGACGGTATTCCATACGTACGCACGCGCGGTGATTTTTTTTTCTATAGGATGGATAGATGGTGAAATAGGGTTGTTTCATACTTATAATAACATATCAGTATATGAGTGATACTGATGTTATTACATTGTAATGAAACAACTAAATAAGAATAAGTGGAAGAAGAAATAAAGATGAAAGAATCCGTAACGGACATTACCTCTTCTTTGAAGTGCTTCTTTGAGACCTCCTTTTAGGGAACTAAAATAGGACTTTGAAGAAGACCAGAACCTCTAGGATGTATCTAGGGTAGTGGAGAGAATAAATTGGTAGGGGTTGGCCGAGATTGAAGGCTCAAAGTGTTGTGAGAAAGAGGGAGAGGAGGTGCCCTTTTATAAGGGAGGAGAGGGGCACCTTTGGAATAACTAAAAATATTATTTTATTATATAGTCAATTTCGGTTTTAAATAGATCCAAATTGAGTTATTTCTAAGATAAGGTGGGTATGAGTATAAATCCTCTCATCCAATAGAATTTACACAAGTTTAGGTCATTATATTAACCTTATCGTTTAGTTTTAACTCTTAGTTAATTAGATTGACATTTACCATGTCACTTTGTATTTTTATATTATATAGTTAATAAACATACCATATACATCCAAGAGACCCCCCAAGTTGTGTTTATTAATATATATAACCTTATATAAGTAATTTGGCAAAACCATAGATTTTTAGGAATAATATAACAATTAATAATATAATATTTTTTTTAAAAAACTATTTTATGTCAATTTTGACACTATTCAATAGTTGATTTTTTTGAAACTCATAACAGAATGATTACTTCAACCAAAGTTAATTAACTCAATCCTAACATGTCATATTAACCTACAATTTTAGTTTAGTTCATAAAAAGTCTCAAAATATATTTATTTGGGTATTCATAACATCAATTATGTCAATATATTTCATTAATAAGATAATTACTGCATCATCGTTGTGTCAAAAATAAATTAAATTATCTAATGTCTAAAAATTACAAAGAAAATACCATTATGTAGGAATTCTTTTTTATCTTTCTAATGAATATTTATAGTCGAATTTATCTTATGTATAACCCCATATTAAAAATGATTTACTTATTAAACTTTGATTTTAAATATTTTATCCCTTCGTTAAATAAATTAATAATAAATGTCCTAATCTAATCCAAGTTGGCCTAAATGGTAATATTTTATTCCTAGGGTTGTTTTTGGTCGAATTACACTTGTCCAATAGAATTAGGACATGTGTTAGGGTAATAATAATATCATTTTTACCCTTAATTACCCTATTTACTTTTAACCGTGGTAAAAAAAAGTAAAAAGTTACTATTCACCAAAAAATTATTTTCATCTCATTGAACCAAATTTTACTTACTGAAATCAACCATGTCTCTTGGATTTTCGAAATTCCACTCACAGAAGCAGTAAAATTAAGTTTTATGAAAAATTCAGTTTTTTAACTACCACTTAGTGGTTTCACTATTCATCAAAAAATGAAAGTTTCCAGAAAAATACAAAAAATTAGATCTAAGCTATATTTGATATTATGAATTAAAAAATGATTTCTATTTTATCAAATACAAAACATATCAGTTGCATTAATTAATTTAAAAATTAATTCCCATCTTCAGAACAAATAGCGTGTTCTTAAAAGATAATAACTATCAAAAGATTAACACTTGTTTATGACTGGTTTAAATGTGAAATTATATCCAATGACCAACATTGTATTAAATTGTAAAAATATATATTCTAAATATACTTTAGAACCACTCAAATTAATAATTTATCACTATTAATTATTTCGATTAAAAAAGTTGTTTTTAATTATAATTTATTAATTTTCACTATTCATCAGAATATGAAAGTTATCTGAAAAATACAAAAATTTCACCTTAGGATAAATTCGACACTCCGAATCCAAAAATGAAGTCCATTTTGAGAGCTAAAATTTCTAAAATTTTAAAAGGTGGTTATTAATATTCATAACGGCTAGTTTTAATAATATTTTAATAGCATATCGTTGTTTAGTGAAACTCGGTATTGCGTACTACACAAGCTATCGAGGAAGGTTGTGATTGAGTGTAATGCAAGGAAAGTCAAGGATGCGTGTTGAGCAAGCTCCTTTTGGTGTAGCGTAAAACACAAGACATTAATGAAATTAGAAAGAATATTTTTTTTAAAGTCTCAGGCTGTTACATTCTACCACCCTTAAAATGAATTTCGCCCTCGAAATTCGTCGGGGTTATAAATGGTTTACTACTCGAAAGTTTTGTTAATAGAAACCCACATTGTAAAAAGGAATACCAAAACTTGGCTTTAAAAACTAAAGTATTAAATGTAACGATTACCCAAATAAACTAATCACTGGGTTTCTATATAGGTGAAAATATGGATATGGAAGAGAAATCTAACCATCATGTTCTAATGGAGAGTGGTAGAGAACATGGCTATGGAAAATCCAGCAATCACAAGGCCATAAATTTGTGATGATCTAAGGTATCATCTAATTCATCAGATATAAGAGCACTAGGACAACATTTTTTTTTTCAAGATCATTTCCCTAAAGTTGATGAAATTGGAATTAGAAGAAATACTTTCGTGATTTGTGTATAGTCTCACAGTTTGTCATTCTTTGGAAAATTTCCACTTCATCTCTTAAAGAAATGAAGTAGAATTTGTCATTCGTGATGTGTTAGAAGATCATGTGATAGAATGATGGGTCATTCCATCTGTCTCAAACAAAAGGTTATAAAAGTTATCAAAAAATACATAAGTCCATCTATACTGAGATTAATCAAATATAGTTCCTAAAATGGACTTATACATCATATATCATACTTCTTAATATAATAAAACTAGTTTCTACTAAACAGGGACTTCCTATAGGCCAGTGGTAGGCGATAAAGGCCAGTCGCACTTCGGTTGTGGGTTTGATTCCCACGGCCTTGTCCGACGCGATGGGCTGTCGCCCGTCCTGCAGGTTGTCCTTTTTCTAAAACTACATTACTATAACATCACATAAATATCAAAAAAAGTTCTATACTTAAACAATTCTAACTTATGGTTAACATAATACATTCCAATCATTAGGCTTATCAAAAATACTTCGGTCCAAGATCATAGTATAAAGAAAATGATAACATGAAATGTCGTCAACCAAGCAATCGAATACCATCATTTATCCCCCATATATCTTGTTGGTCACATTCCAATCATGTGAATACCTTAATAATGTATTCTCTTGAAAAATGAATACCCATTAAACCTTAGTGAAAAAATGAATTCTGTCAAAAGTTAAGTCTTTCCACATACCAAAATCCATAAATTCTATATACTCAAACCATGATATAACCTTCTCCTTATATCAGTCATGAACTAATGAATACTATCAAACATTTAATTTTCTCCTTATCCCTTCATTATGCGCATATCATCTACATTCCAAAAATATCTGAATAACCTTTCATGGATACTGGTAACATTAATCATACACTTTCAAAACTCAAGGAAAGACAACAGTGTAACAATCCTTAGATGTCTCTTTATTCCATAGTACCATGAGATTACTTATACAACATTACACATGATAAGCATGTAATCATTCTACTACATTATTAAACCATTGACCGAGCTTCAACAATTCTTTCATCTCACATATCATTTGTAGTCTCTTCATTATCATCCACATAAATACTACCCATACGACCATACTGATTCTCTTCATGAGACTTTCCCTTAGGGCATTGGTTTGCATAATGCATGTACATTCCAAATTTAAAACATTTAACCATTGTTGATGTCGTAGCAATACCATTATCCTCATCCCTAGTGTTAACTGAACCTTTTCATTTTCACTTACTGGCTTTGTGTCCTTCTTTTCCACAGCTAAAGCATCTTGCAGTTCCTTTGAAACATTATCCTTGATGCCTCTTCCCACATGATTTACATAGGGGAAATTTAACTTTCTATCCTCTATGATCATCATGAAACTCCAGCTTTCTCTTATTAGCCAAGTCAGGAAACTTACCAAATTTTACTTTATTGATCATATTATGAGATTGCTGATTCGGCATAATAATGATGTTTGGACTTCCAAATCCCATTTCATTTGGTCACTCATGAATAATTTCATCCCATTGTCCATCATATCCTCCATTATTGTGAATCATCTTGTTTCCAGCCATTTTCTAAAACCCATAAAGAATTGTGTGAGAGGAAAAAATCATAATAATGGGGGAGTAACATCAATATCTAACATCTTTGGTTTAATCTAATATTGTTACCATAGTTCTAGTACTATATCCTATATGTATACTTATGCTTAGGGACATCCCTAGACATACCTTAGAAATATCTCTAGGGATCTCACTAACGTTTTTGCATCCTAGTTTCCAAAGGTTGACTAAAAGTTTCGTCTGATACCAACTGTAGAGACCCTGAAGATTGACGTACATGGACATTACATTACTTTTGTGGAATACTTAGTACATAACAAAAACACACACACAAGGATCGTAATAGTTTAGTGTCTTTGGAAACTCGGAATATAATCTTCTAATCATGGTTAAAGATCTTCAACATCTCCCAAAAAGATCTTCCTTTTTTTACCTAAAACCTTTCTTTATATCCTGGGGAAAGGAAAACATAAAATGGTGAGCTCAAATTCGCATTAAGGGTAAACAAAAGAAATATCAATCACATCATTTTCATAAGAACATAACATTTTGGAAATCTTAACCTGCAAAAGAGATCATAATTTCATAACATGGGATAAATCATAGAAGTGAAATCAAATCCCAATTCTCATAACATATAACATGAAACTTCTTGGCATACACAGATAATCATAGAGAATCATATCTTATTAGTCAAGACTCATTGCCATGACTATCTTAGTGGACAAAGTCCATTTCTAAACCGAGTCACCCTCGTTTCAGTCATGTTTCACTGGATCGGTATAACCTACTGTTCTAGACATGTCTATCTCATGAGATATAAAATCATTACCCAATGTATTGGAGGGAGATATAGGTCCCACCCATCTCATAATGATACCATTCTTATGTGTGCCACAAAATCTTAAATCCTGTATCATTGCATAACCCATGTAATAAAAATGGGATTCTTAAACATCATGACATCATAAAACAATTCATATAAGATAATGGAATTCATAAAAATAATTCCATCACAACATTATCAAATCAATGTAATAATAGGGATAGAAATAGAACCCTTTATTATCTTAGATGGAAAATTATTTTGATAAAACACTTGAACTCCATTCTTGAGGAAAATATCCTTTCTACTTCAAAAACATTTTTATTTTCTTAACATGTCATTCAATTTTAAACTAAAAGAAGTTGATTAAAAATAATCTTGAAAACTTGTAAAGTAATATTCTTGGAAATTTTTTTTTAAAAATCCATTCATGCCGTATAAGTTAAAAAAAACATTATTTTCGTACTTTTGTCGGAAAAGTCAAAAAGTACCTCATACGAAAACAACAAATGATTTATTTCTTAAATTTTACTATAAACTCACCAAAGGGTAAAAATGGATTTAAAAAAAATTGTAGGTGGATTGAAATAATATTACATATTGAGGAAACATGGATGTGGATGATAAAATACACCAAAGTATAAACAATCTCGGATAAAAATGAGATTGTGATATTTTCCCTTACCTTTGGTCCGATATGCTTTGTACGTGTCTGAACCTCCTGTATAATGATTTAAATAATGTTATAGAATTATTACAGAATCATACTTATTTTTATGATATCATATATGGTCATATTCTTATCTTATTATTAGTAATATTTCATTATGACTTGTTATTCGGGTGTTTATTACTTTTTGTTCTTATGCGTATTTTGTAGAATAAATTCTTATTCTTCTCTTTAGATTATAGATACCTCATTTACAGAATGGTATTAGTATAATATATATCATATTCATTCATTCATTTCATTTATATAATCATTATGAAATGAAGATCATGTAGAACGAGTCGCATCACATCGTGGAGACGGTATTCCGTACGTATGCACGAGTGATGATATCATTCCTATGATCATGGAATTGTATTGGAGTGTATGTAAACTAATTTAGAATCAATATCACTTTATAATAGTCATTATTTACACCATTATACCAATCCAAGTAAGGTGGTGGTTTGAAAATATATTACACCACAGCGTGGAGACGGTATTCCGTACGTACGCACGCGCGGTGATTTCTTTTTCCGTATGATGGATAGATAGTGAAATAGGGTTGTTTAATACTTGTAATAACATATCATTATATGAGTGATACTGATGTTATTACTTCATAATGAGACAACTAAAGAAGAAGAAGTGGAAGAAGAAATAAAGTTGAAAGAATCGGTAACAGACATTACCTCTTCTTTGAAGTGCTTCTTTTAGACCTCCTTTTAGGGCACTAAAATTGGTCTTTAAAGACGACCAGAACCTCTAGGATGTTTCTAGGGAAGTGGAGAGAAGAAATTTTCAGGGGTTGGCCGATCGTAAAGGCACAAAGTGGTGTGAGGAAGAGGGGTAGGAGGTGCCCTTTTATAAGGGAGGAGAGGGGCACCTTTGGAATAACTAAAAATATTATTTTATTATAAAGTCAAGTTCGGTTTTAAATAGCTCCAAATTCAGTTATTTTGAAGATAAGGTGGGGATGGGTCGAAATCCTTTCATCCAATAGAATATTGTCAAGTTTAGGTCATTATATTAACCTTATCTTTTAGTTTTAACTCTTAGTTAATTAGATTGACATTTAACATGTCACTTTGTATTTTTATATTATATAGTTAATAAACGTACCATATACATCCAAGAAACCCCCAAGTTTTCTTTTATTAATATATATATCCTTATATAAGTCATTTGGCCGAACCATATATTTTTAGGAATAAATTTACAATTAATAATATAATATTTGTTTTAAAAACTATTTTATGTCAATTTTGACACTATTCAATAGTTGATTTTTTTGAAACTCGTAACAGAATGATTACTTCGGTCAAAGTTACTTAAATCAATCATAACATGTCATATTAACCTATAAAATTAGTTTAGTTCATAAAAATGCTCAGATTATATTTATTTAGGTATTTATAACATCATTTTTTTCAATATTTCATCAATAAGATAGTTACTGCATCATCGTTGTGTCATAAATAAATTAAATTATTTAATGCCTAAAAATTACAAATAAAATATCATTATGTAGAAAATCTTTTTAACTTTATAATTAATATTTATAGTCGAATTTATCTTATGTATAACCCCATATTAAAATTGATTTACTTATTAAACTTTGATTTTAACTATTTTAACCATTCTTTAAATAAATTAATAATAAATGTCCTAATCTAATCCAAGTGGGCCTAAATGGTCATATTGTATTCATAGGGTTGTTTTTGGTCGAATTACACATGTCCAATTGAATTAGGACATGTGTTAGGGTAATAATAATATCATTTTTACCCTTAATTACCCTATTTACTTTTAACCGTGGTAAAAAAAAGTAAAAAGTTACTATTCACCAAAAAATTATTTTCATCTCATTGAACCACATTTTACTTACTGAAATCAACTGTGTCTCTCGGATTTTCGAAATTCCACTCACAAAAGCGGTAAAATTATGTTTTATGAAAAATTCAGTTTTTTAACTACCACTTAGTGGTTTCACTATTCATCAAAAAATGAACGTTTCTAGAAAAATACCAAAAATAAGATCTAAGCTATATTTGATATTATGAATTCAAAAATGATGTCTATTTTATCAAATTCAAAAAATATCAGTTGAATTAATTAATTTAAAAATTAATTCTCGTCGTCCAAACAAATAGCGTGTTCTTAAGAGATAATAACTATCAAAAGATTGACACTTGTTTATGACTGGTTTAAATGTGAAATTAAATCCAATGACCAACATTGTATTAAATTGTAAAAATATATTCTAAATATACTTTAAAACCACTCAAATTAATAATTTATCACTATTAATTATTTCTATTAAAAAATTTGTTTTTAATTATAATTTAGTAATTTTCACTATTCATCAGAATATGAAAGTTATCCGAAAAATACCAAAATTTCACCTTAGGTTAAATTCGATACTCCGAATCCAAAAATGAAGTCCATTTTGAGAGCTAAAATTTCTAAAATTTTAAAAGGTGGTTATTACTATTCATAACGGCTAGTTTTAATAATATTTTAATATCATATCGTTGTTTAGTGAAACTCAGTATTGCGTACTACACACGCTATCAACGAAGGTCGCGATTGCGTGTAATGCAAGGCAGGTCAAGGATGCGTGTTGAGCAAGCTCCTTTTGGTGTAGCGTAAAACACAATACATTAATGAAATTAAAAAAAATATTTTTTTAAAAAATCTCAGGCTGTTACAATGACTCAATAGTAGTTATTAACTTTTGAGAAAAATCTCGTTGAGCCTGGACCTGAACAGGTGAAATGACTGGAGCCGATACAGTTGTGGTGGCTGGTACTACAACTAATGGTAGCACTGCCAATTGTTGTTGTACTGGACCTATAGGATTAGACCTGTGAGGGTGTACTGATAGAGGAGGATATTCTTGATCCATCTCAGAAGCTGCAACAAACTCCCTTGGCTGACTGACCCCAGCACGCTTAGGAAGAAGACTACCTTGAAGTAGTTCTGCATTCATCCTCCTCAATTCCTACATTTCTTCCTCTTGTTGTGAAAATATTTTCTCTAGTAAGAGAGATTTTAATTCTCTACAGGAAGGTTATGTAACCTGATTCTTTCCTTTCCCCTTGTTAGCTCCCTTTCGGAGAGTAAGAAGTGGGTTTCTTGAAGGATTACCTAGATTCTACGTAATTCTTTGATTTCATGTACGCACACATTCTTGATTTGTGTCTGTATGTGCAACTTCTTGAGCATGAACCTCTGTATCTGAGTCCCCTGATTGAGCCTCATGTTCTAGAGGATCATCAACAATGGCATTAATGAAATTAATTGATGCAGAACGCATCGCATCCCTTATATCAGTATTTCTGTGATATTGTCTTCTGCCATACTCCTAACAAGTCATTGCCTTCTGTTGAATTGATCCTTCGGGAACTTCATGGAGACCCGTAATTAGGAGAAAATCTCCTGATAATTTGGCTCTTCATTCCTCTTGAGGCTTCTTCCTCAATCGAGAAAAGACCAAATTTCATTGAGGGAGGAATTGAGTATTTGAAAAAGTCCCCAGTCCGGTGGACTGGGGCTTTTCATGTTGTTCTTGATCAACTCCTCGAATCCTATTTGTTGATTCTGAGGGTTGGGTTAAAAGAGTCCCCAGTCTGGAAAATTGGGGTGGCTCTTGACATGCTATATCTAATAATTTCATAAAATATGTCCTGATCTTGTGGACCTTAGTCTGTAAATTAGTAGGATGCATCAATTGACATCCACTTTTATCACCCGATTGAAAGGACCGTTGGATGATTTCTGACACTTCTATCACTTGATTATGTCCTTTCTCCAAACAAGAGGCCTGTTCAATATTCCCGTTTGCTTGATGAAGGAGTAATTCAAAAACTTCTTCTCTATATTTTTGATTTTTAGAAGAACTAGTTGAGGCCTGTTCTTGGGAAAGATTTTGATTACAAACAAAACCCATTGACTGTGGCCGGCCACGAGAAATAACATTGCATGAGACCATTTTCGGCAGGCATTGCTGACTAGAGATCATAGTGAAATGTAGTTCTCCATGAACACCCCATCCTCTGACATGAATACCATATGGGTAATTGGAAATAAACTGGAGCAATATTCTTAGTGCACTAAGGCAAGAATATTGAAGGTCTCTCTGCTGCTTTTCAGCCTTCGAATATCAAGTGACTGATAGATATTCCAAATCAATCTGACGTTGTAACCATTCTATTATCTTAATATGATTTTCATAATAATAATAAGATAATACATTATTTTTCAACTGACAAATAGTTTTCCATATGTTGAGACGAATGTCATGAATTCCATCTTCAGTCAACATCTCTGGAATTTCATACTGAGAGTCTTCCAGAGGACAAACCTTGACTGGCACTTCACATTTTTCTAACTGTTTTCTCCTGTTTAGCATTTCCGCTTTATCATTCAGTGATGATTATTCTACCTGATTTGACCAGAGATGATGATTCCTTTTTTCCTCACTAGATTCAACAAGATTGGTATAGAAATCACTGATTAAATTAAAAGATTCATGACTTAGGGGTGGTTCAGAGAATAACATACACCTGGGGATATCATTGTATTGAGAAAGTATTTCACCTACTAGAGATAAAGCATCATACATGGCTGGTTTCACATTTGAAAGTTCCTAAAGATAAGAGGGCTTTCTCGGCACTACATTGTCCACTAGAGCATTTTCTGGGCAATGTGCATCACTACTGTGGAGAGGAATTTCAAAGAGAAATTCATCATCATGGGGAGGACCACCATGGCGGGTTACATCAAAAGATGAGATCTCTTGCTACTTGGTCTTATAACCACACAGTGGGTTATTGTATCTCTCATCTGAAGATGAAACTTCAAGATTGACATAACTGTCATGAAGAAAGCCTTCATGAGGAAGTGTCTATTTAAGACCTCCAGAATTAGTTTCCCACTATTGGGAAATGAGGGAGTAGAATCTTGGATTCCATCAGATAACTGTCTAAGGGCTTCATGAACTCCTACATCAAGCAAGGCCTTTTAACATATTGGCTCTTGATCTCTTAACTGTGCTGGGAAGGTCCTCTTCATAGACTCCTTCTTACTCGCTTTGGAAACCACTTGTTGATGAAAGTGGATACTCTGAGCAGGTGTATGTGCCTGATCAGGACAGATGGTCAGGTTATTCTGACGATCTCCACTCAAATCAGGTGTATGTGCCTGACCTGGTTGTCTATATAATATGGGGGAATATGCCCCACAACCCTATTGGACTAGAATATGTTTGTGTTTCTGTTCTGGAGTGAACTATTGATGTGTCACTCCACTGATAGGGATAGATTTTTGTGTCTTTCCCTGATATGCTGCTGAAGCTGTTATAATATCCTAGTAAGCATCCAGAATATGAGTAGGGATTTTCTTCTGCTCCTTCACCATTGATAGAATATTCTTGGTGACTCTAGCTGCCAGAACGTGGATATACATCTATTCCGTTCTTGGAGTAGGTTTGTGTGCCTACTCTTGTCCTCCTTTTTCTTGTTAGTGAATCCTGACAGTACTCAAGTGTGGGGGCAGAGAGTTGAGACTCCCTCCTATTTGTTGTTGGAGCTTTCTGACTAAGTTCTCTGAGTGCTACCAAGAGAGACTGTTGGTAGGCTTGATCAATAATAGCAGGTGTATGTGCCTGTGGATTTCACTTCATCGAACGTGGTTGACAAGATCCATCATATGTATTCAGACGATCTTGCTGACTAGCTGGTGATGTATGAACAATTGTATGTTCCTGCCTATAATACTTTGTCAGAATTGCCTGGCGGGATTGGCGTGATGCTGCCAGACGAGTCTGCTGGACATCAGAATTAACATGGACGGGAATGTGTGACTGCTCTTTACTTGCCACCATGTTAGGTTGGTGGACTTCTCTGGAGATGAAAAACATGAGAACCTGCTCACTGTTGACCGGATTTCGCCTCTGGTGATTCGTTTTTCCTGCTCGGGTTCAAGGAACCTGAGCCGAATGCCTAGAGTCGATAACCCCATCATGTTGAGGGTGCACTGCTGCACGAGTCTGGCGGTGATTGTTGGTGGGAGCCCTCGAGAATGAATCTTGCTTCCTTGAATTAAGGATCTGAGGTACCTGCTCATTCACCTCCTCAGAATATGGTAGTGAATGGTGATTGCGTTCTGGGGATAAAAACCCGAAATTATTGGAGATGGTGGTTAGCACCGCCTGATTATTGATCGATGGTCATCGCTGTCCGAACTACCAGGTTGAATTTTTCACTTGGAGGGCCTATCGAGAAGCCTCCAGAGTTATAATGGTACACTGTTGATGGTACTCCGTAACCAGCACATCTGATACCTAGCATTGAAGATGCTGAGTAGGTGATTTCATCCTTAGAGTGGATGACAATCCAGTAGGAGTAGCAGTAGTGGCATTCACATCATAGGTCTTCACAGCAGATGTATTCATAGATGTGAACTTCAGAGAATCCATTATGGAAATGCAGAAGATCTTGGGAAAGAGTTCATGTTTGATATAACAGACATAATCAAGATTAGTCCGGCCACTACAACTTTTGGATGAGAAAATATGTTATTGATTGCATTGTTGACCCGCTCATTGAGATTAAATAGGGTCCTAACAAATATGAAATGTTTCATTTTAACTTGGACAAGGATTCACGTCAGGTTCCCCATTTTTTGTTTCCTCTGGAATTGGGGATGATCTCATTGATTTAAGATTAAAACATTCCAAGCGGTTTCTAACAGGATTGTTCATAGAACCAGAAACATCCAATGATTCCATATCCATTTGAACCTACTTTCCAAAGGTAGGTGCTCATTAGTTTTGAACTAATGAGGCTTAGGAATTTACATTGTTTGAGAGGATGGGAGGTCAGAATAATCACACCATTTTGAGGGGAATTATTGTCTACTATGTGTCTCTCTTTATAGATTTAAGTTATGTTCATGAATCCATATTACATTACCAAGTATAAAATGAGCTTTCATTTATATCTGACAATTAATGATTGATATGTAGGAAATTTAGAGAATATTTTATATGTATTTGAGGTTCTTAATCGATAGAGAATCATCTGTATTAGTTAGTGATTCTTAGTAAATGGTATCCTCAATACATAAAAGTCTCATGGTCATTATGATGACCATACTGGTTTTAAAGCCACTCAGTGGGGAACTTGAAGTTTATTGTCATTCATAAGGACATTGATTATTTCAGAGATGGGATCAAACCCGTAGATGGGCTACCTACGTATCCATTATTTTAGAAAAGTAATCAGAACCCACATAGTTTGAGTAAGAGAGTATGATATTCATGCATGATTGATGGCTCAAAGAATGATTTCATGATTTCTTTTACACTCTAAGCTCTCATGAGTCATTCTCGGGGTGAGAAACGAGAGGTATTGGTGAAACCAGACAATTGTGCCATGAATGATTCAATGATGTGGGGCTTAGGTATGTATGAATTCCCAAATAGATGATGATTAAGAGTTACTTCAGGGAGAAAATCCAAGAACAAGGTACATAAAGGTATATGTACATCATGGATATTTAAATACTCTAATCTTGGGACTTACTCCTAAGGAAGAAGCCCAAATTAGGAGGGAACTTATGATTGGGTTTTACTCATGAGAAGGAAGCCCAGATCAAAAGTAAATTTGGACTCGTCACGATAAACTACGACTGGGGATTACTCCTAAAAAGGAGGCCTAGGTTAAAAGGATTTGGAAACTAGGGCATAACTCCTAAGGCGGAGGCCTAGGTTAAGAGAATTTTAGAATTAAGGGACTTGAGGCTTACTCCTAAAAATGATGCCCATATTTGAGACTGGGGATTACTCTTGAAAAGGAAGCCCCATTTAAGAGAATTATGATTGGGGCATAATCCTGAGGAGGATGCCCAGATTAGGTAACTTGGGGATTACTCCTAAGGAGGATGCCCAAATTAACGAGGAATTGGGGCTTACTCTTATGGAGGATGCCCAAATTAATGAGAATTTGGACTGGGGATTACTCATGAATAGGTGGCCAAAAGGAGAGAAATTATGACTGTGTCTTACTCCTAAAAAGGAGGCCCCTGAATAGGGTTCTCTAATCTTAAAGGATGAGGTTGAATGAATTAAATCTCTATCTTTAGTGACCTAAAGATGTGTAAATCACTTGGTTTTGAGATAGTTTCCACGGAATTCCTTTCAGATAAGGAATTCAATCAAGAAAACATTCCATAAATGGATTTTAAGGGTGTCTTGAAGACTGAATCATGAATAGGAAAGGTGGAATTTCATATGAAAGGTTAAATGGGGAGGAAGGGCGCCCAAAAATAGAAGGGCGCGCAAGTCCTAGGGGGTCGGGCAAGTACTGCATAGGCGCGCAAGTCTTGGGCGCACAGGTATACATGTGCGACACATGGTTACTTACGCGGTTGTTAACCAATAGGGTATTACTTAGGTGATCCTTGATCAAAACCATTAGAATTATTCCGAGGTACTTCTAGAAGAGTGGAGCACAAGTTTCAATGAGTAGGTAAGGAGGCACGCAAGTGTGTCCATTCCCCTTAAGGGTAAAACACTTAGGCGCGCAAGTATTAGTAAATTCTAACACTTATACCTTATTACACTTGTTTAGACCTTACATTCTCGGTAAAGAATTACCTTAGAAGTGTTCAGAAGACTTGAAGAAGAGACTTGGGCATTCCGAGATCTGTATCTAAATTCTGGAAAAATTCATCCCAAAATGGGGGGCCCACTAGGGGTATTTATAGTCTAGAGATGACCCTGGGCAGTTTTCAAAGAGGGTGCGCAAGTCACTTGCGCAACAATTAGGCGGCGCGCAAGTGTACTTGCGCGATAGTGAGGGAACATGCGCGACCCAAAGGTATTTGACTCCATTTTCATTCCTTTTTCAATTTTTCATGTTTTCTTCAAAGGATGAATCAATTTTTGCTAAGTCATTTCTCTATCCATTCCATTATACAATGTGACGAAAAGGAGTGTCAACAACATCATAATGTTTGGAATGGTTTCTATAAGGTGATGGGTTCCCTGTTGAAATTGAGTTCAATATATTATTTTTCGATGGATAGACAGATGGAGAGAGCTATCCATGAACATGATGATATTCTCTAGGCTTTTGTTCTTGATTTCATTGGTTCCTAGGATAATTGTTTTTACTATAATTTAATTTTACTATATATATAAATTATTGAATAAATTAGTATGGAACCCTATGAGGTTTTGTAGTGGAGGTAATTTTGATCTCCTATGTGCTAGGAAGAGTTCAAAGAATAGTCCTTAGTTGGACCAATGGTTGTTCAGTAAATAATGGAGATGGTGCAGTTGATCCAGAGGAATTTGTTAACATCAATGAGTCATTAGAAATATTATGTAGACCATCTTCCTAAGCTGCTAGACTATGATCTTGGTGAATGGGACATTCGGAAGGTTTAACCTCACTGGGGACATCATATATTGGGTATGAGGGGTATGTTGTCATATATGTTTGGGGGCCCCATTTAGAATGTTCGACTACTCGACAGGGTTTATTATCAGGTAAAACTTCCTTCGTGACCAAATTATATCCAAGACTTGATTCATGTTACCTAGTTTAGGATATATATACCAAATACTTCCCATATGATTAGATGTGAAGATATTGTTTTTGATCCAAATACCACATTGGTTGAGTTTCCAATATAGATTATGGATCACAATAATAATGTAATTTATGGTAAAATAATCCCCCTTGTTTGGTAATATATTTGTGTGGTTAGGATAGCCCTAAGAAATAGGAGTGGGAGTGGTTGATGGGGCATTAGTGACCATCTATTTCTTTAAATATAGAATCAATTTCACATTCCATGGATAGAATGATTTTATGGAGGGGAGATTGTAACACCCCCATTATATCTCTATTAGGTATTCATTAACAATTTTTATTCCATTTATGGATGAAAAATTTTGAAAATGAAATTGGGAGGAAACCTATATGTTGATATCACGTTTTTTTGGAAAAATCTTATAGTTTTTTTCCATTCCATGGGATATTACACTATATGTAATGGGAGTACACAACATGTAATGGATGCTAGGAAAAATTCTTGAATTTGATATACAAATTGTCATGTTTACTCACCATGTAAAAGGTTCATATCTTGTAATAAAAAATATCTAGTTTTTAATAAAAAGGTTATGAGTTTTTCTATAGATATGGGATTCATGAATTAAACATTGTGTATGTGGATTATATTACATATAATAATCACAAGTTGGAATTTTGGGGTACTTCACGAGTGGTTTAATATTTAATTATTTTCATTATTCTATTTTTACCACGAGGATATTTCAAGTTGATATTTTTTATTCCCTCCTTTATGAGTCACTTAATTAAATGATTGATCATTATTATTTTTTGGTTTCTTCTCTCCAATTTCGAGGCTTGCCTTGTAAGTCAAAACCTATCCTCTTAGTGTCTAGACACAAGTTTCAATGGAATCTGGGTTTATACAATGATGAGGTAGGTGAATCAATATAATCAGTTATTATATGAATATAATTCAAATATTGATAAATTCACTATGGATTTTAATTGATTAGAAGTTATATATGGTTTTAAATCTTTTTATATAAGGAAAAACATTTTTTTAAATGGGGTTTTATTTGAAAATGGATTTTATTGATTTGGAAATGGTTTTACAAAATATCAAATTATTCATTTTTTATTTTAAATGTTTTATAAAATTTTGAGCATGGTTTTGAAATTAATTTTTATAATTTGACATTAAGATCCTTTGGTGTATTGGGATAGAAATAAGAGATGCCTTAGTGTGTGTATGAAACCACTAGGTGGCAAACTATTATGATATTTATTATAAGGGATCAATATTTATTGGATCCAACATTATACTTGTTTGGAATTTTTATTTCCTAGTATGCACATCCCAATAGTCTGGAGCTGAAAGATGAGGTTCTTTATTGTTTATGGTTATTTATCAAATGATTGTTTTTATCTTGGAATTTTACTCAAAGTTTTTTATATTTTTTTTATCACAAGAATTCACATGGTATGTTTTTTCATGGTTTTTGTTCAAATGTTTACCTCTCATTGTATTAATATTCATTTTTATTTTATCACTATACTCGTCATATTTGTTGATGATAATCAGAATGAGTAAAATGAAAACAAAAGGGAAAAAAAATTAAAACTAGGTTTAATTTTTGAAAATGATTTTAAAAAATTTTCCTTCTTAAAATATATATATTTTTTATTCATCATATTAGAACATGTATAAAAACTATGGTCGTATCCTAATGGGATTTACCTCACACCCTACATGTGCCTTTGGTAATTTTTAGATATTTTATTTTAGGATTCATGTTAAGGTAAGGGAATCATGTAGCTTGTTGGATTCTCTTATTGTCCCTACCTTTGATTCGGATCAGACTAGAAGTTAACTACTGCTCACATGGAGAACCGATCTACTTTTGTTTTATGCATATTATGGAATGGATTGTATGTCTTTGTGATATCATGTCTATTTCCACTTTCTACTCTGTAGGTATGTCTTGTTTCATTATATTTATGACTAGTTTCTGTTATCATATTTTACATATATTTGCTGATGGGCCGGTTCAGGAGACTTTTCTAGTTGACCCAGGTTGGATTGTTATAGTGTAGGATAATGTATATATCATGTCATCATTCTTAAAGGTCGTTAATTTGTAATTCATATATTATAGAAAACAAAAAGGGGAATGATAATTTCCTTATCATGATTTTTTTGAGAATGAAAGAAATAAATATTCTTATGGGGTGATGATCATTTTAATGGGTAATGGTAGGGTGGTGGTGGAAATTTAGACATATTAGTCGTTCATATCTTCCTCCTTAGCGAGTAGATTTAGTGGAGTATTAATGATGGAGATGGAATGGGAATTTTTTCTCAAGGACACTAACATACAATAGAGTGATGATTGTAGGGGATAATAAATCCCTGAAAACTATATTTCCAGAGTCTCTAGTAGTGTACTAGATTCATAAAATAAAGACAAACACATGGTTCATGAGAAGTCCTCGATCGGAACAACAGAGTAGAATTTTGGGTTCTTAATATTGTTTAAGTCATATTGAAGGATAAATTACCTTGTGAGAAAGTTTAAAATGTAAAAATAGTGGCATTTCTCGTACGAGTCTAGTATAAGATAATGTATAATGCTTTAGTAATTTAGTTTTTTTGTTTTACTCATATAGATTTTGATATTTGTCCATAAAAAGTATGTGGAATAGTTTTTGTTTCTTCTGCCGAAGAAACAACTGTATTTATATGGTTTCATCACACTCATTCAAATCTAAGATGTTTTTTATTGATTTAATATGATCATAGAGTACTCATATAGGTCTATGTCTATTGATGCACTGTTATGGGTTTGATCAAAGTGTATTAAAATATGTTTGAAGTTTTTTATCAATATAAAGGGTTATAAATTCAATGAGGTAACCTTAAGTTAGAGATATATTGATTCTATGTGATCATTAAGAGGTATTACATAGATTGATCCTAATGATACAAAATTGTTACAACATCTTTTTATCATTCATGTCATCTAAGGGAAATGGTTATGCCAATTTTAGGGAGTGGTATTTTTAATCAATCCATTTGAGACTGAAACATCAGTAGTTTGTTAGGATTAAAAATCACTATTTCTAATTTAATTTTAGTTGTTAATGGGATTTTTTTATTATATTTTCTCTAATAATTGATTAATTGTAGGATTAAATTCTTGAGTATTTCTTCAGTATTCATTAAAACATACAGAATAATTTTATAATTGAGATGATTCTAGGAATGAAGGAAATATCTAATACACTATATATCATATATATTGCATATTCTCTAGAGATTATGTATCATCTAGAGGAACAAGATGATAAGGGTTTTTTAAACTACTATATCCCCATGGGGTTTCTTATATTTTTTACAAGGATTAGAGGTGGTTCATTACTTTTATGTGTTTAATATATAACATTGAACTAGGTATTGACCAGAACAAGCACCCTTTACCTTATATTGATGACCTCATTAAGTAGTGGGGAGGGACAATGATATATTATAATATTGGTTTAATTTTATTCTATAATCACCTATGTGCTAGTCCTTTTGACATACCTCATGCTTCATTTAAGAGTTAGTGTAGTCTATAAGAGTATCTGATGATGATGTTTGTGTGTATAAATGCAGTGATAATTTTATTGGAGCTAGTGAATAGTGTCATCAATTACTACATGTATTCCTTCATATTCGTATTTTATATGATATCATAATGTACATTCAATCACAAGAGGATCATTCGTAGGATTTGAAATTTTATAGATATATTCGATATATAAATATCATTTTCAAAATCGTTATGTGGTTTAGTTACACATTAGTGAGGTGTGCTTCTTTGGTCATGTAATATCAAAGAAAAATTATATCATTGGAACTAGATAATATCTAGGACATATATTCATAGAAGCATACCAGTTACATTTATGAGATTCAATATTAATTTGTAATAATAGTTTTCTATAATATATTTATACACTACATATACTAATTTTATTTTCCTATGATGGGCCTAACTATGATGGGGGACAAGTTCGAATGCTTATAATATAGTTTGAGGTAATTTCAAAAATTGAAATGTAATTGAATAATATGAAAAACCTAAATTTAGTTACAGGAAGAAGAAGTATATTTTTCAATTTGATGCATCAAATCTTAGAATCTGTGTGGTTCTAATTCTAGATGTGTGTGTTGTTTCCTATGAATCTTGGAAGATTAAGACTATTTAGTTTCATGGTGTATAATTATTATGAATGCCTAATGTATATTTTATGATAATGAGACCTATACAATCGATAGTGGATGTGAGTTTTGTATATTCATTAATTTGGATTTCAGTTTCCTTACACCCCTATAAAAGTTATTATAACCATTTAATCAACTATTCGGAAGGCTTATGATCATTTTTTGCAAGAATTTAGCATGAATTCATTGGTTATATGAATCTTCACTCATAATAATCATAATTTTCTAGAGTATTAGGGTAAGAAGAACCTATGATGTATGATATTTATATATTATTTCCAAGAGAGGGTGATGTAATATTAGATATCATATTTTTATTATTTATGGATTAAGGAAAGTATATTTTTGGTAGATTTAATACCGGATTGGTCTTTCCCTGTTGATGTGGTTCTCTACATCCAAATATTCATTATATAATATAATAGTGTTCAATATGAATTTATCTCGGAATAACATTACCTGAGATTTTTTTTTCATTTTTTGATTACTATGATATACCAAAACAATTGAATTTTTTATTGTGGCCTACAAAGAATATGTATACAGCAGGTTTTGTTAGATGGTGCTCTGCCTATCTATAGGTGAAGGCTGAGAACTAGAGTGATGAATGTAATCATTAGTCTTTAACTAGTCCCATGTGGAAGATGGATAATGTGATAGTGGAATTTGATATGGAAATTTCAAGGTCATCTCTTGTATGTGATATAGGGTTTTTTATTTTGGAGTGGTTCACAAAACATCCACACTTCCTCTTTACGCATGGGGCCACATTTATTCCTGAGACATGTATATTTTATATTCTATATATAATTAATGATCATATATATCAATGTAATATCATATTATACAATGATTCATATTTTATATCATGACTTTTTTGGGGATATATATTGTCTTTTATATGTAGTTTTACTTGGGTACATCCTTCCATCCATAAAGGGATTGTTAGTTTGAAAACAACATATGGAATATGAAAGATATGATGTTTGAATACAACCATGATTTAAAGGGATTACATGGGAGTAAAATTTCGGTAGTTGATTTTTTAGATGAGAATACTTATCTAACTACTGTAAAGATTTATCCAATTGATTATTTAAACTATATTCAATTCTGAACACCTTTGTGATTGTTTGACGTGTGGGAATCAATAATAATTGGGATCAACCTCATGATATAGATTGTATTAAATATCTAAATTTTTATGGAACAATATTTGCTAATATATATCAGGAACCGATCATATACTGATGGAAGACACTTTCCCAAGAGTTCTACACCTAGGTTTATGGGGGGGTTCAAGATTACTTATTGGATTAGTATATAAAAATAATTGTATGATCATAAAAAATAAGATTTGTTCTATGTATCAAAACTTTACAGATATAATCCTTAAATTTCCTATCATTTTTTCACTACATACATCAATATGGAGGCTGACACATCTTATGGTGTGTTTCATGTTCAAATTTTGGATCATAGTGTGAAGGCTCTTCACAGAAAGATGATTAATATAGAATTTTTTCTATTCTAGGATAATCATATCCATGAGGAGAAATGTAACCAATGGTATAACATGAGAATTCAATAGAAATTTTTTTGTTGATGTGGGTAAATTATTCTTTGGAATGAAACTCTGGGATGATAATCCATATAGTGGGAGATTCCTAACACCGCACCATTATTAATTTATAAAATTGATTTATTTTTTCCAAAACTAAATTAATTTAGTTATATAGAAGTTTGAAAAGTGTCAGCGAGG
The DNA here is from genome assembly GCA_963277665.1 of Viscum album. NCBI lineage: Eukaryota > Viridiplantae > Streptophyta > Magnoliopsida > Santalales > Viscaceae > Viscum > Viscum album. The sequence goes on from OY728134.1 coordinate 512,313,801, forward strand.
GATAATGGGTAATTTATTGGTGTTAGTTAGCCTATTATGACTTCACTCTAGAAGTTATAGGCCACTAGGTAGTAGATTTTATGATATTTAGTACATTCTTGGCCCCTAGGTGATGTTGTGTCTCTATCCAAACCAAAAAAACATTGTGGGATTTTGTAGGGTACCTATTGATCAGCAGTCACTCAGTGTTGTCAAGGAATGTTCAAATAGTCTAGTTTCAATTTTTCTAAAAAAAAATTAATTAAATTATAAAAAATCATTTTAAAGGTATATTATTACATCTAATCCCCAATGCACAAAACCACATTACCTTCCCTCCCAAATCCCTTTCCTATTTTATCTTGATCCCCCTATTCTCCACATTATTGGAGTTCACTTCTTTATAGGATTTCATCACCAATGTGTTTATATTTACTTATATATCCTTTCTGAATTTCCATTTCTCTTTTTTTTGGTTATTAACAACTAATCATGAATTTGTTGTTTTTTCTAGGATATGTAATTTATATCATTAATGATATGTTCTCCCAATGGGTTTCGTTAGGATGGTTTCTATCACTATGAAATAGGTAGTCCCTATATTATCCCTACAATCATTTTTTGGTTCCATGTGCTTATGATGTGGGGTCATATATACCATGTCCACTAGAATTATAAATTGATTATAATGGGTCACTTATTCTATATTAGAACTAAAAACATTATTTAAACCATCATTGGTTCTTTAATGAATGTTATGCCTAAATAAAATGTTTTTCATAGTTATTATAGCTTCTGATAGGGGTTAACTTGATGAAATCATAAACAAGAGAACAAATTGTTGGTAAACGATGACTATTCCAAATGTACGGGAAATGTGTTATAGTTAGGATACCATTCAAAAGTCCCTATGTAAAAACAATTTGGGAGAATATTTATTTGAGTGGGAGGAAAACATAATTTGTGATATATGTTAGTTGGTGTTGGGAATAATTCCAACCACTGCGTACCTTTCACACTATTTCATTATAGTAAATATAAAATGTGGGGTACTGATAAATTGTAAAATTAAAATTTTATCACATGCATATTAATATAAATATTATAAAATATTTGTTATGTGGTGGTGTTTTGGGGAGTCATTTAAGTCAATTTCTTGATATATTAATGGATATATGAGGGGGTGAATTTTACAACAATGAATGTGATTAATGTGATGAAATGATATATGTGGAACATGTAGGGAAAACATGTCATCTACAATATTTCATGACAATATTGAATGAAACATATGAAATGGGATGTGTGGTAATTAAAACCATGAAATTTAATGATTTTATAATATTGATATATTAGATGGGTTATGTTTCATGTCACACATAATAGTGTTGTTATATGGGATGATCGATCATGCTAATCATGGATGTGTGATTGGAAAGTGTTGGGAGTCATGATAACATTATATAGAGAATTTATTGTGTTTGGTGTCATTAAAGCCAAGAAAATGTCGATATTTAATGTAAATGGAATGTTTTTTCGGGTTACTAATGATTGACTTACTCTTTATCTACCCAACTAGAATAATGGGAACCCAAAATCCAATGATCTACCATTATTAAAATCAATATTAGGAAAAATGAAAATAAATAAATTTTTTCTATTTTATTTATTGATCAGTGTTACCACCTTCTTCCGACATGTGAATCATTAATATGTGTTTGAGGAATTTTAATCACTCCCTCATCCATGGTGTATCCATGGGATGAACTAAATATCGTGTCATATGGGTCAGATTCGCCTACTCTTCATGGAATACATGTTCCTAAAATTTTAGATGAGGAAGAAGAAATATTAAAGATATGGAAGAACATGTAATGGATTAGGAAAATTTATATAGTTATCTCAATTGAGATTTATTACTTTTATAACCAATAATGTCACACACATGTGTTCATTCATTTATTTAGATACTATATATTGTATGAGATAATTTATAAACTATTCATGTATTCAGTATACAAATTAATAGATCATCCCTTTTGATTGAACCAAAAAATATCTATATTTATTATTGAAAATGTGAAAAAATCTAGAATGATAACTGTTAGTTTTCCTTTTGTGTTGAAAATGGGAAGAGAAAAGAATACATAGAGCCCCAAGTGAAGTACTATTAGATCAATCAGAGTCTCCCATATTCACTTTGGGTACCTCTCCCCGCATCTTCCCTAGTCTCCCAGGATTCCTCACCCGTGTCTCCCCTCATAACCATAACCATCTACTTTGACAGAATATCCCAATAACAGGAAAACCAATACCATATCATTGTAATGTATATGATAATTTCATCCAGGATTTGACTTCACCTCTAGGCCACCCATCGGAGATCCTGATACCCACTATCTGCAACATCCTAGAACCACTACCCCTCAACCATCTGTTGATTTAACTGATTATCAGATCACTCCCTTGATAACTCAAACCCAAGCATCTAATAAATTTTACCAAACATTGAGAGATATGAATATTATATAGTCGGTTAATATACCCTTTTCTATTGGAGAATTTTGATGGCATAATATGGTATCAAACAATAAGAAGACTCATATACCATCCTGCACAAAGCAAGTTAGAATGTATATTTGGTATAAAGTAGGTGTAGTGGAATATTCCCAACCCCATGTGTGAATCAATTTGATTTATCCTAATGGAAAATGGATTATAGAAGTAGTTTCATATTCCCTCTCCAACTAAGTAACAAGAACACATTCCATTCACATTTAGGAATCCACCAGTATATCTAAGATGTAATGGACAGATATGCCTACATACATACACATTTCATGTATTGTTGTATGATGATCCTATAATTATTAACATAAGTTGTTGATTGGTATATTATAACAATCACCTTGGGGTAATCCCATACTCCATATCACATCATATTTGAAGAAACTCATTAACATATATCAACCACTATATATGATAGGACATATATACCTTCAACCCTTCAAAAGAAGAGGTGTTATATCCTAATGGGAACACATGAGGTTATTTATGTTCTAATATATGGGTTGAAATCCTATTAAAATTACTTGATAGAAGATCAAAAGTTTGAAATAATTCCTACTCTCTTACAACATGCTGAATACCAAAATCATTACTTTTAATTCTATTGAAATACATGAAAAATTTTTTTATTAGCATGATTGGATCAATCAATATATTCTGGTCTAGCATAAGGAAACTTTTCAGATTATAACCTAAAAGCAAAGGATATATCATCCAGTTCACCATGAAAAAATGATTCATTTGATAAGCATCCCATATATAACAGTCTTATGTTTTCCTTGAGGGGGATAAATAAAGGAAAATCTCAACTAAGGAGGAAGTGAACATAAAATAAATTTCATATTCTTGCACTGATTTGTTTTTATAGTCATATTCCCCTACAAAACTTATTTATAATAGCCTTGGACAATTCGTACACCTCAATAGAGTGAGATAGAATCCTCAGTTGCAGGGGACATCTAATGACCCGAACTGTTATAAATGATATTTATAATTTTGTTTTAATTATATGTCTTATTGTGTAATATTTTTATAGAAAAAACATGCACTTATTTAGTTTTATAATGTCCTATCAGATTTAAAATACTATTAATAATCATTACTATTGATAATATAGTTTTTGGATACTTATTATATGATTAAATTAAATTTTGGGTTTTAACAAATACAACTAACATAGAAAATGTAAGCGATGGACTCATCCATTAGGATCCTACCGTATAAGGCCCATGTAATGAAGCTTCGGAGGGAGAAATCAGATCTATTATTGTAACAGCCTGAGATTTTATGAAACATATTCTTTTTAATTTTATTAATGTCTTGTGTTATACGCTACACCAAAAGGATCTTTCACAATACACATCTCTGACCTGGCTTTAATTATACACAATCGCGACCTTCCACGATAGCGTGTGTTGTACGCAACACCGAGTTTCGCTAAACAACGATATGCTATTATTAAAACTAGCCGTTATGAATAGTAATAACCACTTTTTGAAATTTTGTAAATTTTAATTTTCAAAATGGAATTCATTTTTGGATTCGTAATATCGAAATTAGCTTAGGGTGAAATTTTGGTACTTTTCGGATAACTTTCATATTCTGATGAATAGTGAAAATTACTAAATTATAATTAAAAACAACTTTTTTAATCAAAATAATTAATAGTGATAAATTATTAATTTGAGTTGTTTTAAAGTATATTTAGAATATATTTTTACAATTTAATACAATGTTGGTCATTGGATGTAATTTCACATTTAAACCAGACATAAACAAGTGTCAATCTTTTGATAGATATTGTTTCTTAAAAACACGCTATTTGTTTTAACAAAGGGATTTAATTATAAAATTAATTAATGAAACTTCTATGTTATGAATTTGGTAAAATAGACTTCATTTTTGAATTCGGAATATGAAATATATCTTAGGATGAAATTTTGGCACTGTTCTGAAAAACATCAATTTTTGATGAATAGTGAAACTACTAAGTGGTAGGTTAAAAACTGAATTTTGCATAAAACATAATTTTACCGCTTTTGTGAATGGAATTTTGAAAATCCGACAAACACGGTTAATATCAAGGACTAAAATGTGGTTCAATGAGATGAAAATAATTTTTGGTGAATAGTAACTTTTTACTTTTTTTTACCACGGTTAATAGTAAATAGGGTAACTAAGGGTAAATATGATATTACTATTATCCTAAAACATGTCCTAATTCTGTTGGATAAGTGTAATTCGACCATAAACAACCTTATGAATATAATATGACCATTTTGGCCCACTTGGATTAGATTAGGACATTTATTATTATTTAATTCAAAGAAGAGTTAAAAGAGTTACAATCAAAGTTTATTTACTAAAACATTTTTAATATGGAGTTATACATAAGATAAATTCGACTATAAATATTCATTAGAAAGATAAAAAGATTTCCTACATAATTATATTTTATTTATAATTTTTAGACTTTAAATAAATTAATTTATTTATGACACAACGATGATGAAGTAATTACCCTTTTAAGGAAATATTAACATAATTGATGTTATAAATGCTCAAATGAATGTAATTTAAGACTTTTTATGAATTACACTACTTTTCTAGGTTACTATGATATATTAGTGTGGATTTAATCAACTTGGTTCGAACATATAATTCTGTTATGACTTTTACAAAAATCATGTATCAAATAGTGTCAAAATTGACACAAAATAGTTTTTAAATCAAATATTATATTATTAATTGTTATTTTATTCCTAAAAATATAAGGTTATGCCACATGACATATCTAAGGATATATATATTAATAATAAACAATTTGGGGTTAGTTTGGAATGTTATAGTAAGTGTATTAACCATATAGTGAAAGAAACAAAAAGACACTGTAAAAGTTAAATTATTTAACTTAGAGTTAAATCTAATTGATAAGGTCAAAATAATACCCTAAACTTGTCTAAATCCTATTGGATGATAGGATTTTGACCCATCCCCACTTTAGCTTTGAAATAAGTCCCTTTGGAACCATTATAAACTGATTTTTACTTTAATGTAAAATAATATTTTGAGATATTCCTAAGGTGCCCCTCCCCTCCCTTATAAAAGGGTACCTCCTCCCCCTCCTCCTCACACCAATTTGAGCACACAAGCTCTTCCAACCCCTGCCAAAATACCTTCTCCACTTCCATAGAATAATCCTAGAGGTCCTGGTCTTCTTCAAAGACCAATCTTAGTTCCCTAAGTAGAGGATTCAAAGAAGCGTTCCAAAGAAGAGGTAATATCCATTACCGATCTTTTCAATTTCTTTCTTCTTCAACTTCTTCTGATTTAGTTGTTTCCTGATAAAGTAATAACATCCGTATTTCTTATATACTGATATGTTATTATAAATATGAAACAACTATAATTAACCTTCGATCCATCATACGGAAAAAGGAAATCACCGCGTGTGCGTACGTACGGAATACCGTCTCCACGCCGTGGTGTAATCTATTTTCCACCATCACATTACAAGGATGGGTATAAAGGTGTAATGAGTAACTATATATGATTATTATAAAGTGATATTGATACTTAATTAGTATACATACACTTCAACACAATTCCATGACCATGGGAACGATATCATCGCTCGTGCGTACGTACGGACTACCGTCTCCACGACGCGATGAGATTCATTCTCAATGATTAGCCATTCATGAATGATTATAAAGTATATATAATAAGTACTAATGAAATATATGACCTAATAATGATACTGGAATTATTTATATTTATATGTATGTCATCTACTTAATTCCATTCAATTCAATAAGGAAACGAAAACAGCGTTAATGCGTACGTACGGACTACCGTCTCCATGAACGGTGTATTTCTTTCCATTTACTGAATTATTATATATGTATATTATGAATATATATATATATATAAATCATGTTTTATATTCTGGAATTAAGTAATCATGATCTAAGTAATCATATGAATAATTACAAGTGAAAAACACGAACGACAAATGAGACGATTTTACCCAAAACGCTACTTTAACATGAATTTACAAAAGAACGGGTAATATAAAGTCATAAGTGGACCATATATGATATAATAACAATGAATATGATTCTGTAATAAGTCAATAACATGATTTAAATCATTATACAGGAGCTTCGGACACGTACAAAGCAAATCAGACTTAAGGTAAGGGAAATATCACAATCTCATTTTTTTATCCGAGATTGTTTATTCGTAAGTATTTACTGGGTTGTATTTTATCATCCACATCCATGTTTCATCAATATGTAATATTATTTCCATCCACCTAAAATTGTTTAAATCCATTTTTACCCTTCGATGAGTTTTTAGTAATATTTATGAAAGGAATCTTTTGTCGTTTTTCGTACGAGGTACTTTTTGACTTTTCCGACAAAAGTACGAAGAATGTTTTTTTTAACTTATACGGCATGAATGGATTTTTAAAACATTATTTCGAAGAATCTTCCTTTACAAGTTTTCAAGTTTCTTTTTAATCAAATTCTTTTATTTTAAAGTCGTATGACATGTTATGAAAGGAAAAAAAATTGAAGTAGAAAGGATATTTTCCTCAAGAATGAAGTTCAAGTATTTTATCAAAATTATTTTCCATCTATGATAATAAAAGGGTTCTGTTCTTATCCCTATTATTACATGGATTTGATTATGTTGTGAAGGAAATATTTTTATGAACTCCTTTATCTTATATGAATTGTTTTATGATGTCATGTTGTTTAAGAATCCCATTTTTATTACATGAGTTACGCTATGACGTATGGTTTATGATTATGTGGCACACATAAGAAAGGATTCATTATAATATGGGTGGGACCTATATCTCCCTCCAATTCATTGGGTAAATATTTTATATCTCATGAGATAGACATGGCTGGAACGGAAGGTTATTTCGGTTCAGTGATACAGGACTGAAACGAGGAGTGTACTCGGTTCAGAAAGGGACTTTGTCCACTAAGATAGTCTTGGCAATGAGTCAAGACTAACAAGAAATGATTTTCCATGATTATGTGTGCATGCCACAAAGTTTCCAGTTTCATGTTATGATTATGGGGATCTCATTTTCACTTCTATGATTTATTCCATGTTAAGATATTATGATCTCTTTTGCAGGTTATGATTTTCAAAAAGATATGATATGATTTTTATTTCCTTTATTTGCCCTTGCTGAGTATTTGAGCTCACCCTTTTATGTTTTCTTTTCCCCAGGATATAGAGAATGGTTTTAGGTAAAAAAAAAGGAAGATCTTTATAGGAGATGATGAAGATATTTCTCCACGATTAGAAGATTACGTTCCGAGTTTCCAAAGACACTAAACTATTACGATCCTTGTGTGTGTGTTTTTGTTATGTACTATGTATTCCGCAAATGTAATGTAATGTCAATGTACGATAAGCTTTGGGTCTCTACAATTATTTTCCATTTAGAAATCCCAATATTAAATTTGATATGTTAAACATGATAGAAACCATTTACTGGTGATGTTTAATCTCGTCAGTATCACAAACCATACCACGTTCCAATAACCAACTCATTAATGGATCAACATAACACACCATACTATTATGGTGTTTTTTGGTGAATTAAATGGATATGTATGATGAACCATGAGATATTATTATATTAATTAGTTTTTATAGAATAATGAATATGTTTATATTTACTTAACGATACTTTATAATGGATTTTTATTTTGATACAATAAATCACAAACAGTATTTCTCGTCCATATACAAATTAAATTAAGGAATTTTTTTTGATAAGTTGATGGATTTTTTAATTGAATAGTACATTAATAAATTATTCTTATTAAATAATTTTTATCATATATAAATGATCATATAATTTATGTGATGTAAATTTTATGTTTAATAAGGGTTCTTAAAGTGATATTGTTAAAAAACATGATTTCATTTTTTCTTGTAATTTTTTTTTCAAAATGTAAATAAATATTATATTCATTATTATTCATATTAAAAGAATATTATTTTTGGAATCATTACATAGAAATTACCCAGTAGTGGCTTTTTCATAATTTTTTGGGAATGTTGATTTTTCTGGTAAAAATAAAATATGTTATATATATAAGTTGTGTATTATAACGTCCTAATGACCCAAAACAGTTGTAACAAATACTATAAAGTGGATAAACAACTATAATTTTTTTAATTTAATTTTATGTTTACTGAATTAATTTTATAAAACCTTTTTGAATCCACAAAAACCATTAATATTTTTATGGTTTTAATATCGTTTCTTTAAGTGTATGACTCACTTCCACATTAGCACGAGTATTATATTATTATGTTCATAAATTTAACAAAACAATAGTAGAAGCCACTACTATTTTACTAAAACCTTGGTTAGAAACCATGGGTTGGTTTGTGGTTATATTTATTTTATTATAGAGTCCAAAACCTATGTTTGTGATATATTAATGATATTACCCCACCTTTCATATATAATCCCACCCATGCTCGTGTTTCTCTCATTCAAAATACTCAAATAACGTCCTAACTCTTCTCTACCCACTATAGTGTCCTCCCAAGGTTCCCCAATGCTCTCAAGGAGCCCTCCCATGAATTCAGAGTTACACTCTCTATGTAAGGGATCCACACCTTCACTGCACTATTCATGTTTCTTTATTATCTTATGCAGTCTATTTCAATTCCTAACAATGGGATTAGAATTTAAATGTCTTATTTACTTCCCATTTTATTTAAACAATGATATAAATATTTCAATCTCAGCAAACCATTTTTTCAATTTTATTGTCACATTGTTATGCTGTAAAAAGATCACCATTATTTTCAATTCAAATTTTTTTTGGGGAATACCATACTAATTTCCTATCAATTTGGTTCACTATTATACACTTATACTTCTTTAACGTGTTACATATATATATATATATATCTATTCTGCACTCTGTGATCATGAAATAAAATATGATTACAAATGAATCCATTTTTCTATGATCTATTTGGCGCACATCATCATGAGAATGAAATGAAATTGAAGGGTGTGCCAGGAATTGTATAGTGCTCCAATATATTATGTAATGTTTAGCCTAATGAGACATCATGCTTGACAGGTAGTAAACCTGATTCCTTTTTTTAAATTTTCACATCATGTGGTCTTTGTAGTTATCTTTGACTTTTCTTTATGATGCGATCTTTTATATTTTTTCCACATTTCCCATGTCACCATTATGATTATCATGAAATATGAGGTCACATTGTCGATATTTATTATTCCTAGTCATTTTATTGAACAATTAAATTCTTAATGTATAACATATTTTATTATATTCATTTTCTGCTAGTTTTATTCCCTTAATGGGATTTATAGCTCACCCATTTCTTATGTAGGTCCCTAGGTTATCCCATGCAGTTTTACGTTCGAGCCTGTTAAGGACGTTTTCAATAAAGATGACATTTTTAGTATTTTAATTCTTAATTTAATATAACTAATTATAAAATAGACTATACTTTAAGACCTTATATTCTTTATTATGTGTAACCTTATTTAATTAATTAACTATTAATTTCAAATAAACAACATGGTTGTTATAGATGGCATCACATGAAAAGTCTAGTTATTTTTTGGATTATAATTAGAATATAATAGAGAAGTCCATAGTTACAAGAATAATTAATATAATACCTCCTTAATTTTTTTACATATTAATTATTTGTTTTATAAAAAAATCATCCCTTTATAGATACTACATGTGGATGTGGCTCTGGCCGAAATTTACATAGTGTTAAAACCAAAATACACCACTTGGAGTGAGAGTCGACTGGGAACAGTTTCATCACAAGGGACCTTGCTGCGCACCTGATTTAACATTCATGGGGGATATGCATTTTAAAATTCATAAGATCATTATGAACCATTATTAATAAAACAAAAATTTTTTGTATGAGTCTTTATTATGAAATAAATCATATACAACTTAGATTATATCTTATAAACTAATAAGTTAAATAAATACACCTAATTGATATGTCATATATTTAATATTACTATATTACAATCTATGTATTTAATATTGTCAATATAATAATCCCTAATTTCCCCATTTTTTATCCAGTGGATGAAAATATGATGAATTAGAAAAAAATATAATGGGAAATGTGATGACTACCCCCAATGAGATTTCCAATGTAATGGGAGTGAGAATAAAAGACATTTTAACGATACTCCCTCAGTTAACATGGGTTTTTAATAGAATAAAAGATCAAGAGGAGTTCCCAAATCCCTCTAAGAAAATAAAATATTCAATTAACAGATTTATGTGACAATGTCACCTTGACTTTTAATGGATAATCTGATCCCTTGATCGAGGAACAATGGATATAATCCATTTAGAATATCATTTACATCATTGATTTTATATGAATCATAAGGTTCTTCTCACAATTTATTTTATACAGGGAGAGGTGACCAGTGGTGGACACTGATCAAGTATATGAAATCTATTGAAGAGATCAAAACTGGGGTGGAAGGAATTTAATATAATTATTTTTGGTGAATATTTTCCATGAACTCTCCATCTTAAAATAGAATGGAATTTCATTTACCTAAATAATAAATGACTAATCTATCATAGAATTTAAGAAAAACTCAACATGACTTGGAAAATAATCCTTTGAACATATTTTTATCCCTAAATACATGGTTTGAAGCATCATTCGTGGGATAAAATATAGTCTACAAACCCTACGGGTCCATGAATTTTATTTCAATGAGAAAATATTATGATGTGCCCTCAATTTCATGATTGAGATTAGAGAATATCAAGGGTTTCCGAGGGATATGAATCATAATGTGGATTTCAATTTTGATGATATAGTGGATAAATCTAACAGTTCCTTGAAAATTCAATGCCCCAATTTTCTATGGTGAGGAAATAATAACAATGAAAATTTCTAAGGGGTACATGGAAATGTTCTAAGTCCATAAATTAAGGGAATCAAGCTAGAAATTTCCAATAGGAGAATCCCACAATAGTGTTTGTAGTAGAGGAATTCTTTGGTAAAGCCTCAATTTATTTCTGATTATGTCAAATGCAAGGAACCAAGGAAATTTTCAAACAATTCACTAACCATGGTTTTTTAGAGACAAACATCAACCAATATTGTAGAAAGGTGGACTTTTTCTATCTTTACTATTGAGGTGGATCGTGAAAATGATGTGGTGGAATGTATTCTTGATATTCATTCAAGAATAAAGAATTTACATTTTGATTCTTGTTCTATGTGATCTATTATATCACGAAATATTAGTAGAACTATTGAAACATCATAAAAAAGAATGGATGTAGAGCTTTAAGTGAAAATGAAAAATTGGGAAATTATTGAATCCCATTTATAAAACTCCTCCCATATCAAAATATTTAGGCTAGAAATCCCAGTGAACCCTTCCATACTTCCTTTGTTTTGATTTTATGCAATTCTACAGATATATTGGATTTTCTTATATAGAGGGACCATAAATTTTCTTGAGAAGGAAATCACTCTCCAAATTGAGAATCGTCCTTTGATTCTATACCATTGTATGAAGAATGATGAATATTCATTATCATAAAAATCAAAATCAGGGATTTTATTTTCTTATGAGAATGTGTATGTATATTAAATGATTGAGTATAATGAATCTATCAACCCTATAGACATTTCCATTGTGATGGAATACATTGATATGTTTCCAAAGGAATTCCATATTCATTCTCCAACATGATAGGTATAATTTTCAATCATTCTTTTACCAAGGGAATTTCAATTATTCACTACTATATTTAGAATGGATTTTGTGGATCATTAGTAGCCTAGGAAACAACTACAGGATAATAAAAATAAAGGGAACATTCACCACAAAGCGTCACCATGGGGTTCACCAATCCTCTTTGTTATGATGTTTGATTTTTTTAATGCACTTATGTTTTTACTATCATGCTTTCAACAAGATCATGATAAATAAAAGGTACAATCTTTCATGGATTTATATCTTATTCGATATGCTATATAGATACAAAAAAAAATCCTTTTTGGGTCTACATTCAGGATATTACCATGTTATGTTGATGTAGGTGGATATCCCCAAGACTTATTTGTTTACATGGTACTCACACAATTACTTGATTGTAATTCCATTAAGTCTTACTAATTTTATATAAATATTCTTCGGAATTAAAAATAGTGTCTCTGGGGATTACCTCGACAAAAGTTTTGGTATTCATTGTAGAATATATTCAATTATACTCCATATGAATGGTGAAGCATGAGGAGCATCTGAGAACTACTCTAAATTCAATTCAAAATCGGAATATTTATGAAAATTATAGAAAATGTTATTTTTAGTTGAAGGAAGTATTATTCATGGGTAATATCATCCCAATAAATGGGATATCTCTAGACCCCTAAAAGAAATTGAAATTTAAGCATGGTCAAGGACAACATCTATGTAAGATATATGTAGGTTCATTGTATTTCATGTTTACTATCATTAATATGTGGTAAATTTCAATATATTTTCAAAACCTATATACCAGATAACATGGAAGGGATTCATGTTTTATAGGACTAATGAATGTGAAGAGGGATTCAAGTAGTTGAAAAGGAAGCTCATATTTACAATTGTACTGACACTACCGAAAAGTGGTGAACAATTCATGGTATTTTAGGATGGTTAAATGAAGGGATTGGGATGCGGTTTAATGAATGATGAAAATGTGAGATTCTATACATAAATTAATTTTTAATATTGTGAATAGAACTACCCACCCCATTATCTAGAGTTGGTAGAAATGATATTCTCTTTGAAAATATGGTTGAATTATCTATTTTTAGAGAAGATAAATTTATATATGGATATCAAAATCCACAAGTATATATTCATACATAAATAGATGACTATACCCCATCTAAGATGGTAAGAGATTCTTAAGTACAATGAGTTCCCAATTCTCTACAATCCTCGTAAGGACAATAACATGGTAGGAACTATAATGAGAAATGATCCAACAATATTATCATTGATGATAATTTAGGATGATTTGATATTCTTATATTTAAATTATATAGTGATGTGAATCCTAACGGAAAGAACATAATCAATCCTTTCACAAATGATTGCTCAACTATCCCTTCTGGAGACGATAAAGGGTGCACAAAGAGTTGATGTTGGAATTCAAAAGAATGTTGAATCTATAAGTAAAGGGAAATACTTGGATTTCAATGTAAATGAAGATTTTTTTGTAATATTTGTAAAAGAATATATGTTCCATAAAATCCTAAGTTAAATAAGGAGATTTTGGATGATTTTCATACCTCAAACTTCTCTATCTAGCATTAATGTACAATGATGTATCAAGCTCTTCGAGAGAACTATTTTTGGTACAATATGTAGATGGATATCAGGGAATATAAATGATGATGTCTTTTATATATGAAAGTAAATGTGGAAAAACAAAAATCTAATGGGATGGTGAAATAAATAACCATACATACCTAGAAATGTGAAAGAATCATCATGTAATTTTTCACTAAACATCCAAAAAAATCCAGAGGAAAAAATGATATCTGGATTTTGTAGGATGATCATATAAATGCTTCATACTTATTTGTGATATAAGTGGAATTCACACTTTATCAGCTGGAATTGATATCCTTTATAAAATTAGCATTTCTATATAGATTACCACAATAGATTGCATCTGTCTGAGATATGAGATTCTGCTTTATGTTCTAGAGAAGTCTCTAACATGCACTAGTCACTAGTCTGAACATCAGCATGGCTTATTAACCACAAATTGACATCCATTATGAGAGTACTATTAAGTCATTATGAGACATGTTGTGATCATGTTATATTGTCTTCAAAGATGTATGGGATCAGTATCTTCTTCTGGTTGAGTTCTCATACAGTAACAGTTTCCACTCATGCATCCAAATGGATCCCTATAATCCCCTATATAGGAAGAGGTTTATAGAACCTGCATTGTGGGATAATACTGGGAATCAAAAACTGCTAGGTCCTGAAATGGTCGAGTAATTAGTGGAAAAGTTTAAGACTATTTAGTATCACATAAAGGTTGCTAAGTGTTAGAAAAAGTGCAATGAAAATATTCATTGATGAGACCTATATTTTAAATTTAGAGACATTTGTTACTTATATATCTCCATCAATGAAATTAATGGTATTTTTAATTAATGGACTACTGAGTCAAATACACATTTCCACCTTTGATAAACTTGATCACATCAGAGTCGTGGCCTATCGATTAGAATTAACATCGAACATATCTCATGTACAAAATGTATTCCAGGCATCCCTCATGAATATGTACATACTAGAACCCTGACATTTAATCAATATAGAGGTGGTAACATACAAAATTACTTTTCCAATTACGATTAGAAGGTGGCGATCATATATCACAATGGAAAAGTTCTATGAATTAAGATAATGCACCAGATAAATGTTTGTATAAGTGATTCAAGAATTGGAGAATCTCATGAAATATAATTACCTCACCTATTTTAGTGTGGGAAATGTTAATTTGGAGGTATAAATTTCTTATGTGGGAATATTTTAATAACATGAACTAATATAAATAAAATTTAACCTTTTTTATTAATTAATTATCTTATTAAGTATTATGGTTATCAAAGACACAAGCAATTATTTGGTATAACTA
The DNA here is from genome assembly GCA_963277665.1 of Viscum album. NCBI lineage: Eukaryota > Viridiplantae > Streptophyta > Magnoliopsida > Santalales > Viscaceae > Viscum > Viscum album. The sequence goes on from OY728134.1 coordinate 512,329,097, forward strand.
TATCATATTATATTTTAAATAAAAATATAATGATTATAATTTATAATATAGCCTTCGAATATTGGCCATATGATTAGTATAAATATAGGGTTTCATAAAATCCAATTGAGGCAGGAAAATTAAGTGATGTTATCAACCAATATGATCATAACCCTATGAAGCCCATTTATCAGAGCTTCCAAGGGAGATAAAATCTATGGGATTTTACCTTGAATAAACCCATGTTGATATATAATAAATTTATTATAATTAAAACCGTGACTAAACTAATATTTGGGATAAGAAGAAGCTCATCAAGATCATGGCCCAAACCATGTATGCTGAACGACCCAATGAAAGTCTCACCATTGCGCACCATACTCTTATAGAGTTTTCTATTTTATTACATGAATATGAAGTATGTCCCTAGTGATATTAGTATGTACAATATTTTTTATATAATTTGGAATTTATTCTCATTCTTTTATCTTTACTTCAGAAATTATTTTATTTTGATACAAAAAAACCCAAATTGTATTTTTGTTAACATTAGAATTCAATTATGGAAATTATTTTGATGTATTAATGTATTTTTGAAATAAATATTTTGTATTAAAATAATTATATTTAATAATGTTTATCTAATAAGAATGATCATATTATTTTGACAAAGTAAGAGGTAATTTTTATTAGGGTTCAAAAACTATTATTGGGAAAAACCATGAATTTATCAATAAATATCGATTCAAATTTTAAATGTTAAAATAAAATTATTTATAAATATATTTATATAAAATGAATATTTTTTGGGATTATAATTTATAATTTATCAATAGTACTTTTTTCATAATTATTTGAGATAGTCGAATATTTGTGCAAAAATAATTATAGTATAAATATACGGTGTCTATTATGACATCATAATGACCCAAAAGTGATTTAATAAATACTCTAAATAGGATCAACAATAAATTTATATTTTTCATTTAAAATAAATTTATTTTATTTTTATTTTATTAGTTTTCGAAATTCCTTTGTCTATCCATGAATACTATTAATATATTTTAATGTTTCAAAATCATTTTTTACAGGTATGACTCATCTCCACATAAAAAATGTTTTTGTTTTATTATATTCAAACATTTATCTTATAAAATAATGGAAACTACTATAGTTCTATATAAATATTGGGAATGTTTTTGGTTTTGGTTATTTTGTTATACAGTTTCCAAAATAGATGTTTCAAAAATAATAAGTATTTTATTTCACAGTTCCTATATAAACTCACCCAATATTCAATTTCTCTTTAATAAATAACATAGAAGAATATCCATAACATACAAACTATTTTATATATTCCTTTCAAGGAGACTCCATGCACTCAATAATCCCCTCCGATGAATTTGGAGTCACAATTTCATGGTAAGGGATCCTCACCTTAACTTCTATATTCTAGTTTCTTTATTATATTATTCCATATATTTACAATTCCTCATTATGGGAAATTAATTTAATGACCTTCTTAATGAATATTTTTTTTTCAAATTAAGTGAGACACATTTTTCTCTCGTCAACCCATTTTATGAATTTTAATGCGACATCTTAATGATTTCAAAAATTCACAACCATTTTCCATTCCAAAAACTTTTTGTAGTGAATACCATTACCATTTCCTATAAATAGTGTTCAAAATTAAACAATTATACATCATTGACTTGGGACATACATGAATTTATTCTCTATCGCTTGATCATATATTAAAATATAATGATGAGTGCATAAATTTTTTAAGATCTTTTGGTACACATAAGCATACGAATAAAATAAAAGTGATGGGAGCACCAAAAATTATATAATTCTCTAATGTATTGGTTAATTTTTAGTATCATGATACATATTTTTGGGAAATAGAGTAAACCATTTACCTTTATAGTAATTGTTCAATGATGATGCAATGGCGGATATCCTTGATCCATGTTTATGATGCACAATTTTATGATTCCTACTTCTTTTTTATACCCTAATGATAATCCAATTCTCTATCTTGTCTTACTATATTCATGTTATTACATGTATATTTCCTTACTAGGCTTTTTTACTCACCAATTTCTTATGTATGCCCCCATTTTATTCTTTGTAGTTTAATGTGCAGGAATTTTAAGGACGTTTTCAGACATGATGATGTTTTTCCGATTTTCAATTGTTAACAAAAGTACCTAATTTCCAATGTAATGGAATTATTGATCTTCGAGGTTTTATTATGTTCAATCTTATGTAATAAATCATGTATTAATGTGAGATAATTAACATGGTTGTTATAGGACATCCCCATTATACTTTGACCAGAAGTTTTGGAGGCCCTCCCAAGAACACCATTCATGATAGTGATCATTATGGCCATATAAGGATCAGTCCTCTGAACTCTCAAAATAATGGCGATTATGAAATTAAATTTTACTCTGAAAAGTTAAAAATTAATAAAGTCGAACTCTTACTATAACACTGACTTCATACTGTAATGGTCTCTCCAATAGAAAAATTATATCAGGACAAGAAGGCCCCAAATCAAATCCACTCTATGAGTGTATTATACTAGGATGCACATGAATGATTAATGATGATCATCAAGATAAACTCAATGTAAAATCATGGAACCCTATATTCATAAATATATATTAATCCTACACTCTACTAAATTTTGGAGAAAAAACTTATGAGTCTGATCATGAAGACAATGATTTATTTAGAAATCATGAATATGAAATGTATATATGAAATGATTTGGCTAAGAAAAATGATTGGATGCATGAAGAAAATTAGATTATAACAACCTCATGACTATGTTATAGCCCCATCTACATACAGTTATGACATTATAGATGTGTTAAATTAGTAATTAATGACTTACATATTCCAAAACAAATAGTATACCCATCACCGAAAAAATTCAAATCACCTATCATATGAGGTATATTATTATCTTCTATAGTAATTGGAAATTTTTTTCCACTATATAGATCTTGATACATTTTCTGCTACTCAGAATCCAATTTAAGAAAATCACTGTGAGATATTGTACATGATTGGATCCATAGTCTTATGGTACTCAATTTATTAATAACTGTAATCAAATTTGGCATACATATCCAAGGATTGAATGATTATGGATAATTATAATTCACATTATTTGTGGTTTAGAAACATCCCCTAAATGCTAAATCTTATAAATTCATTATCACATGAGAAGTCACAGTCTTGAATAAAATCCATACTAGTAAGTAGATCTATCAAAACAGTCTCATATATGAGGAAAAAAATCAGTACAACTAGAGATAGTAGGCCATTGATAGGCCCTTGATCAAGGTATCACAAAAGGATAAAAACTAATATTAGAAGTGATAAATAGAGCCCCAAAATATAGTTAAACTTCCATATGTGAGGTGCTCACAAAGTGATTATTTAGTACACCCATATCATACCCAAGTAAGAAAATATCAAATTAGGAATATTTCAATTGGTATATTGTATTACATTTATCTGTGAGAGACCTTAGATGAAAATGATAAGGACATTTTTCCAAACACCACCATCCCTAGAGTCATCAAATCCTAAAAAGGACATTAAATAATTGGTGGAGAATATATATTTTATCACCCACAAGGATGGGGTAATTATAATCATATCTTCTAAGAACACTAATGTTTTCAAGGATGTGAATTCATGAAAAAACCCATCGGTGCCCACTTGGTTAGTTTCAATCCATGTTTGACACTCTATGCCGGCCTCCAATAGTCCATTGGATGAAGAAAATCAATGAGTAGGTATGTTACAAATATGGTAGGCATTTTACTAAGATACCTATACAAACACCCATCTATAAACAAAAATAAAAATATGAATGGAATGATACATCTGATACAACAATTCATGCATACAAGTAAATCCCTTATCAGAGTTCGACACAAATACAGTAAAGTAAAAATGCCAAAATATATTCCCAAATTAATTATAAAAGAGTTAAACCTAATATAAAAAGGATAATGTTGTCAAAAGAAACCCCTAGAATGAACTATAGTTCATGTATATGAATTATTATCCACCTATTCTTTTTCCACTTAATTCTCTGTCAATATCCTTGGTATCTACGTAATACAATACAAGGGAAGGAAGAGCCAGAAAATGGTTGAGTTTAATCATACTCACAAGGACACCCCAAAATCATCCAAAAAATTACATAACCAATGCCAATATCATAAGAAAAGAAATAATCAATATATATTAAATAAATATAGTAAAAATATAAAATATTTTTATAACCACACTACCAACAAATAATATTTATTTAGGATTCAAGGAAACGGTCATCTGTGAGAGCACACTCTTTGGGTCTTGCTAACACTGCTAGATCTTATCCAAGAGGTCATTTATTTCAGGACACAACCACGAATATGTACATATTAAACACATAATATTTATAGACACATATATGGGATCACACATATGGACTATAGGGGATCCTAAACCAACATACAAAAAATAGGTTTTTAATCAATCACCATACAAACCAATAATGGGAAACATGACGTCAACTAGATAGAAATAATGAAGGATCACACTACAGGCCACACAGAGGGATACCTGACTCAATCTGAGAGAAACCCATTGAGGGGATCAGTAGACCGATTCTCATGATGGGATGTCTCATTGTTAACTCAATAGGATAGACCAAGGTAATATACCCTATAGATACTGTAAATACCCAGAACATAGTTTCCCGAAGTAGGTTCCAAACCTCAAAAAAATTCATATGATTAAATGGAATTCTTATCCCAACGGACCAAATAATTTATTAACATTGAAAAACAAGTATACACATATAATCTCAACATTAAAACATTAATGGAATTAAAATATGTAAAATTCATTGTAAACATCCATAACTCATAGATTATGCCTACAAGTCATTCATAATAATCATCTTCATATCCTTGGGAAAAATACAACATAATAAATAGGTGAAATTAGATTCTCAAAATGCTATGTAATACATAATAATTATAAGTAATAAGTCATGGTGAATAAATAATATTACACAAGCCATTAAAACATAACCTTGAGAATAATATAGGAGGAATAGAAGCTAAATAAATAATTCTGTAATAAAATATAACCAGGTATATTCGACTAGTCTATTAATCACATGGCTTATCAATTAATAGTTTCATAATGTGGGAATTCATTAGTCTAAACGTCATAACCATACTCTCAAGGCCTCATGCAATGATCATACATAAACAGGTAAAAATACAAATTAGTTTTTCTCATGAGAACTCTCGATGAACAAAGGGTCTATAATATGCCAAACTCAACACATACTAAGTATAATTCATTACTCAAATGAAATTTGTTAAATGTAATAACCACATACATTCACATTTAAACTTATGTACAAAATCTATATAGCTTCCCCAAATCAATAAACATAAATACTAACCATTCAGAGTAATATGTTAAATGGTATTGAGAGTGAACATCCATAATCAATCTAACAATAAACCAGTAAATATAATAAGGTAGAATATATCGTAAAATATTAGTCCTAATTGAACATAATAATCACTAAGATTATTGAAATAGATGAACCTTATAAAATCATCATGTCATTCTTAATATAAATACCCTTCTACTTTGAAATGAAGATTACTTTTGGAAAAATACATTTATACAAAAATGAAATAATATTTTCTTTAAACAAAGTGTGTTTTTATAACAAAATTTGTTTAAAAAAAATTTATAGAGTACCCTTGAAAATAGGTGAGAATTCAAGAAGTTCAATTGAATCAGGCTTGTTTATCGGACAAAATTTGGGATGTATCCTTTATAAAACATGTAACTCCCCATAAAATAAATATGCATTATGACTGGTACACTTATATAGATCATTTAAACAAAATTTATGAGGAGTAAATAAGAATAATTAAGAATTTAATTGGCGTAAATAGAGGAAAAGTGTAACCTAAATGAAAATGGAGGTTCGGGTAGAAAACCCTTACCTTGTGGACAAATGTATTCTTCAATTGACCTTAATGTAAAATATAATAAAATTAAGTCCATTAATTAATTAATTAAAAAATATTTATGTATTTATTTTATTTAATATAGTTTTTTAATTTTCATTTATGTCCTTTTTTATTAGTTAAAATATACAAATTTATCACCCATGGGTGTTTGATTGCTTGGTTTTCATGATCGGTATACATGTATATGAGTATGGAAGTTCATGTGGAAGAACATAATTTTCCAAAATTAAATTAATATTATAATAATAAACATACATTTTTTTAAATTTTTATATAATTAATTTTTATGGTATGACATAGAGTATTTAGATAAAACATCATTGATAATTGTTTAGATTATTATGGTGGTATTTTGATCATCGTGAACCAGTTTTGTCGTTTGAATTAGTATTATGTAAATACACTAGTTACAAAACATTACCTATGACATAATTCATATTTTATAATCTGTTTCAACCATTAAAATCATTGCACAAACATCCTTTAAGGATAAATTGAGGAAATAAGGATCATCATCTATGAAGGTTGTAAATCAACATCTGTTGTATGATGATTTAATTTTTAAAAATAAAAGGGAGAGAGAGATATATTAGTTTGAGGAATGATATTCCTTTAAAATGATATAATTATAGTATATATATTATATTGGAGTTATCATGATCAATTTTATAGAAGAGGTGGTGATAATATAAGGAAATAAAGTAAAATGAAAATGAAATTTAAATAAAAAGGAATAGGGTATACCTTTGGAATTAACCTCTTTGAGAACCCACTTTGGGAAAGAGGTTTTGATATTTTGGTAAGAACAAGAGCTCCCAGACATGGGGAGAGACTAAGGAATATTATTTGTTAATAAAATTGAAAAACATGACAGGTTATATGAGTGCACATAATTTGTGTGAGAGGGTGGGTTTATAGAGGAAGAGAGGGGTAATTTCTCATTATTTTGTTCATTATTTTATTATATTTCACAATAAAACCAATAGTGTTGAATTTTGTGGCTATGTAAAATAATAAGAGTATTTTTATTCAAATCAAGGTTTATATCATCAACCAAATGTCACCTATGACTTAATGAATCATGTATTTATCAATTATTATAAATTAGTGTATTTCACTATTCACAAAAAATTCATGTATTTTAGAAATATCCCAAAAAGTTTACCTAACTTTTTTTGGACATGTAAAATTCAAAAATATTATCCATTTTATGAAAAACAAATTCTATATATGAGAAAGTTAATTAATGTTTAAATTATATTTTACTCAAAAAATATAGTTTTTAATGTTAAAAGTAATTTTATAACACCAAAAAAAAATTATCAAATGTATTATTAGAATATCGTAAACTCATAAAAAATAAAATATTTATTTATGAACCAATTTTTAGAACATGAATTATATTTTAAATGAATTTATAAAACTATAATTAAATATTAATTACTCACAAAAATACCAATAGTTAATTATTATTTTATAAATATTCATAGACTTTTACTAAGACATAATCTTTTAATACATACATTTATAAGGTACATAAATTTTATTACTAAATTCATGAGTGTGGTTACTATTAATTTGGTTGATTTACTATACATAAGGGTAATATTACTAATCATAAGAGTATATTACTTTTCCAAATGGTCATGTTATGTTTCATAAAAAATTTAAGTTGACCCTCTCAAATTATCGATATCTTACCGATCATAACCATGTATGTATGTTTTTTTAAATTCAAATCATATAAGTGGAAGATTTATGTTTAATGGATAGGTTATAACTATCTATTTTGAATAAAATATTGTGATTTCTAATAGACTCAATATTGCATGCACTTAATTCTATATTAAATTTATTTGTAAATTCATAGGGTGTTTCTTTATCCCCTAATACAAAAATTTCATCCCAATAATTACTAGAATGTTACCATATAAAAATATTTGTTTATTTCTTCATCATAGGTTCCTCAGCCTCCCAGATTTCCTCCCCAATTTTATTATTTTCCCAAAAGTACCTTTTCCACCCAAGTTGTTCAATATTTCAGAACCTATTCTTTAATGATCTGAATCTAGATATGATCTTCACAAAAATATAAGTCATGTTCCAATTATATTCCTTCAGAATTGAGGACATGCATTGGGTATGTCATATACATCATTATCAAGGAGATGTGAAGTTAATTGTGTACCTTTTAAATGATAGGAGGAATTTCCAAATGATCTGACACAACATCGATTTTCACTATAATTTCAAAAATACCAATGTACCTAGGGATTATTTTCCCTTTTGTCTGAAATATTATAACACCCTTCCATGGAGATACATCCATGAAAACGTGACATCCTTCTTTAAATTCCAAATCCTTCCTTAGATTATTTGCCTAGGTCTTATTCATACATTGAGAAACATTGATATGGATTTGTGTTTACTTTACATTCATTCTTGTGTCGTAAACATGATTTGGTACATCAAGCTTCCATTCAAAAACATCATCCCAACAATTGGTGTATGAAATATCTTTCCATACAATGATTAATATGGATCAATTTGAATACATAAAAGAAAACTATTATTGTAGGAAGACTATACCAAAGGTAAATAATGATCCCACAAACCATGAAAATCAAATGATCATGATCACAACATCTCTTCTCAATTTTGTAACATCCTTTTGGATGGCCCATCAGTTTGAGGGTGATAAGCAGTACTCAAATGATGCTTAGTATCCAATTATATCTAAACTGTTCTGATTAATTTTTAATTTAATATTGTATCCCAATCAGATAAAATTTATAGTTTTTACCATGAAGTCTTACAACGTCATTAATATAGAGTCATGGAAGGTGGTTCAGTGGAAAATAATACCTTATAGAGAGGAAATGTGCATATTTGGTATGTTTATCAATAATAACCCTTATTTCATCATTATTTATTAGATGTTTTTGTAATCCAGTGACAAAATATAGAGTGAAGTAATTCTATTTCCATGTAGGAATAGATATGGGTTTCATGAAACCTCTAGGATGTTGTTTTACAACCTTATCCAGTTGATAGACAAAACATCAGGATACATAATCCGAAATTTCCCACTTCATATAATCCCCCCAAAAATGTTATTTTAGATATCCACTCATCTTAGTGATACCAGTATGTGTTTCAAAATTTGATCTATTGGTATCATCCAATATAAATATTTTTTGGATCAGATACAGGGGGAATAGATAGCCTCCTACCAAATATATGAATTACAACCTCACACATGATGTCTAGAAACTCTCCATTATTCACAACATTAATTTTCTTTTGAAGATTCTCATAATAACACTATGAAAATTTAATTGTTTCCAATAGTGATTTTTAGGATACTAGTTGAAAAAGTATTGATGTTTTATCATTCGTGAAAAGTTATTTATCTATACAAACTAGATCCATGTACATTGGATCCTTTTCAATCATCATTTTGGTGAAAACCCCTTCATCATTCCTACACAATTCATATACTACACTATTATACCCCCTAGGTTGTATTGTATTGAACAATAGTATTTCATGAGTTGCTCAATACATCACTATTTCCTCTTTTTTAGTTCATTCTATGAGAAAATATATTTAGTCATCTTATGTTCCATAAATATCTCAAATATTTCAACATAAATATTTTGTCTCCATATCATCATAGAAATTATTAATGAATTTTACTCAATATCATGAGTTGGATAGTTCTAGTCGTACCATGATGTATAAGAAATAAATCTGTCTTTCTGTATAAGGACACAACCAAGACATTTCATTGATGCATCACTATAAATCACAAAAAGAACATTTTCCAATGGGATATTCAAGATTGTAGAGTTCACTAATCTCGTTCTCAATTCATCAAACCATTATTTACAATCCTTTTTCCTTACAATCATAACCCCTTTATGAAAAACATGGGTTACGTGTTAGATAATCTTGAGATTTTTTGAACACAAGATCAATAATGGAATTCTAAACCATAAAAACTACATTCATTGGTTATGTTCACTATTGAAGACCATTCCGGAACTGCCACTGTCTTTAAAATATCAGCTAATTTTCCATCCTTAGAGACTATATTTCATTAAGATGAAAATATTTGAATCCATAATTCAAAAATGATAAACTTCCCATATAACTAATTTATTCTAAGAGTCATCATAAAAATATGGTAGTGGTTCACATTATCTTCATAGTTGTTGAACTATACCAAGATATCATCAATAAATACAACAAAAATGTCATCAAAATATTCCTTGGAAAAATATTCTTTATATTCATGAAAATAGAGGGAACATCAGTCAATCCAAAGGCATTACAACATATTCTCAATGCCCATACCTGGTTGGAAATGTTGTCTTTGGAATATCTTCCTTCCTCACATGGAAATGATGATATCTAGATCAGGGGACATCCTTCATAAAATATTGGACTCTGTTACATTAATCAAATTAACCATTAATGCAATGAAAAGAGTCATTTTTCCTTATCGTATTAAAATTAATTTCACTATTTTCAATACATAGCCTCATGGACTCATCTTTCTTCATAACAAAGATAACATGATATACCTTTATAGAAACACCATGTAGAATAATCCCTTAATGTCTCAAATCATCTAGTTGTTTCTTTATCTCCACTAATTTCACTATGTCCATTCTATAAAGAGTCATTGATATGATCCCTTGACAAGGAATTAAATCAATAGAAAACTGAATTTCCCACTCCATAGGATATCTGATTAAATCATCTATAAATACATAAAAGTATTCTTGAATAATAGTTACATCCTAAACCTAAACATTTCATACCTAACCCATATATATTACATCCCCTCATCCCCAAGTATTGAATTCAATAGAGCTACTACGGGGGGATCTAAATAAGAATCATATGGTGAGGTTTCTTCTCTAAATATAAGGGAATGTACAACATTCTAAATTTTGTTTACTTAATTATAATTAGAACACATATTCACATCATAATATGAAGTTCAATTAATAATAAGAATTATATCAATTTTAATCATGGGTTTGATGATATGGTCAACAACTACAGAACATTTATTATTCATAAGGGGGATTGATTGAGACATATCTATTGCAATGATACATCCTTTAGTAAATTTTATTGACAACTAAATTTATAAATAAAATAAGAAAAGTATAATTTTCATGGTAACTAGGGACTATGCTAAATTATGTGAAGATACTGATTAAAATTAATCATTGGATATGTTTGAGTAAATGATTTAAATATCTACCACCGCATTGTTAGGAACTTCAACCTTAGCAGTTCTGACCACATAAGGTTTTCTATTCTCCCTTGTCCTTATTTGGGTAATATTTCCTTGATGCTTAGGAAATTTATGTGAATAATGTCAGTTATCTTTAAAATTATAGCATTGAACATTGGAAATTTCATTATTTCCCTTAGAATCAGGAGATAAGTTTTTTTCTCCACACTTTTATCAAACATAAATTCCCACTAGGTGAGTACTATAGTGTTTCTTCCCACAATTACTATAAGGTGGAATGTAAACTCTTACCTTATTCACCATTTACTTAATTATGTTTCTAGTGTTTTCAATAGACCTCTAATTTTGTTTCATTCCATTGATGTGATAAGATGAAGAGATTTATTTTTTGTCTTGATAGAACATGAGAATATATAATCATGTGATAATAATTAAGAGAGAAGAGTTCCCTTCAGAAGAATGATTTTAAACCATCAATTAATTGATCACTATTTCTACATGGATTATATATTTATTTCACATCATACATTTTTATCCATGTAATGATTCATTCATACATCACAACATTTTCATTATCTATCAATCATAGACTCATGAATTTCCTATCCATATCCACTCACTTTTAACGAAGAAAATATAATTATGGAAAATTTTCATTAAAATACCTCAATTAAATATTTTCAAACTCTTCCACCTAATCATTGTTTTGAATAAATGACCTCCATTGATCAGCATCTCCTGATAGATGATACACTGCCATAAAAACATTCTGCATTTCATTACATCCCATAGTGAGAAATATATTCTCTAAAAAAATTATCCACTGGCCCACATAGAATGGGGATTTAGTCCCATTAATTTATGGAGGATATTTTCACATAATGTTTTCTAAAATCCCACCTCTACAATTTTGTTCAGGATGCATCATATGTGTAGGGTTACTGTTCATAACATGAGTCATCTATCCCAGTATAGTTATAATATACTCATAACCAGTTGCAACTCCAGAACCAACATCATTATCATTCATAGGAGGGAAATCCATAAATGTTATAGGGGTATTCATGTTGTTTCCAGTCCTCCCACTAGATTCCATATCTAAATAATGGAATACAATAAATTAAGATATGAATCATAATGTATAATGTCCATCCAGAAAAATACTTAACATAAAGTGAAATCCTTGGAACCATTAATCTCATAATCATAATCTTGGTTTCATGGGGGAAATATTTAAAATGAAATCATTTTTATTGTTTTGTAAATACAATGTGAATTAACTTAAGACTTTCCATTATACGTGTCAAACTAGGTGCGTAGTAATGCACATTGTCATGTACTGGGTTACCTTGGGTCTGGCCTAAAAAACCTGGTCAGATTTGTTTATTCAAGGTACATCTATGCTAGAACCACGTCCATATATAATATCCAGACATGGATGTTTTTATAGAAACATCCACATAATATAACCAATCCAAAATTATAGAACGTTCTTGTATTATTATCCTTAATGTGTATATTGGGTTTCTGTTCACTAATCTATGTTTTTAGAATCTAGTATCCATGGATTCTACTAAACATTCACTAACACTAATTATAATGACTTTGTCCCTAGTTTCCTGAAGCCTATCACTTCAATAAATTAGTATTATTACAAGGATTTTTTCTCTCAAAAAACAGAATTGTTTAGTATTATTGGAATAGAATATACATACATAAAATTAAAATTAAAATTTTATTGTAAATAAATTATAAAAATTCTCTTGTAAACATCCATAACTCCAATATTATACATGTAAGTGATTCATAATATACATTCCACATCCAATGGTAAATTAAAAAATTTTAAAGGGGTGATCTCGGATGCTCATTAAAGGATCTTAATAAATAGAAATCATAAGTAATAAGGCATGTTGAATAAATAAACTTACACGTTTCATTAAAACATAACCTCGAGAATAATATGGAAGGGATAAAATCAGAATAAATAATTAAATAAAAAAAATAACCATGGATATTTTAGTAGTTCCATAATAATCATGAATAATAATTACTATTTTCATAATGAGGGAATGAAAAATGCAGGATGTGATAACCAAATTGTCAAGGCCTTATGGAATGACCATACATAAATAGGTTATAACCCACACTATTGTATATCATGAGACCTACCAATGCATGGATGGGATATAATGGGCCCCACCCAACCCCCACTATGACCAATTGGTTCATCAAAGAAAGGGGTGAATCATAGTCCACATATACATTCACATTTACAGAATCATAAGAAATATAAATAAAATTCCCCAATCAGTATAAACAAATGATATTCATTTAGAGTAATATGGTGAATGGTATAAATATTGAATATGCATAATAAAACTAATAATAAACCATTAAATAATATATCATAGATGATATCAATAAATATTAATCCCAAATGAACATATGAATCAACCTGATATTTGAAATTGATGAAAATTCCCCTATAAAATTATCCTGAACTTCATGACAAAAATACCCTTTTAAATTGAATAAAAAAATTCATTTAGAAATTTTTCTCAGAAATTATTTGTGAACTAATATAGTTTTTTAATAAAATTAAGTGTTTTTTAAAATTAATGGTTGCATAATATTGATTGAATATTTCCCATGAAAATATTTATGAATATGAGAAGTTCCCTTGAAGCAGTCTTGTTTATCGGGGATAATTTTAGAAATATCCTATTAATAAAATATAAAATAATGAAGTATTTTGATTGATAAAAATATAATGAAAATTAAATGATACATTTAGAGGAGTAAACAATACTAATTAATAATTTCATTTGTTTAAAGAGAGAAAAAGGGTAACTCAAAATAAAATGGAGGTTCGTGTAGAAAACCATTATCTTATGTCTCAGTTTAGTCTAAACATGTTCATAATATCAAATATAATCAAATAAAACATATTAAATAGTTTTCTAATAACCTTTTATGTATTTATTTGATTTATTATTATCTTATTTTGTTCATTTATATCCTTTTCAATAGGTTGCAAGATACCAACATGTAGCTTGAGAACATTTTCTTCCTTGGTTTTCATTATCGGTATACTTTTATATGAGTATGAAAGTTAATGTGGAAAAGATATAATTCTCTCGAATTGAATTAATATGATACAATATAACATAGATAAGATTAAATGGTAATAAAATTCATTTTCATCTATGGTATAAGGATTGTTTATTTGATAAAACATTAGTGATTATCATTTTGATTATTATTGTGATATTTTGATCATAATAAACACGTTTTGTCGTATGAATTAGTAATATGTATATATAATGGTTATATAACATTACAAGAGACATAATACATATTTTATAATATGGTTAAACAATAAAAATTGTTTCATGTCCGGCCTTGAAGAATAAATTTACGCGTGAAGTTTCATTGTCCATGATGGTTGTAAATTGGGACCTCCCAGTAGATGATTTAGTTTTTTTAAAAATATATTGAAAAAGTAAATTGAAAAATTATATATTGTTTACATGATATAATTATAGTATATAGAGGATACTAGATCTATCATGATCATTTTCATATGGCATGTGAGAATAGGATAAAAAATGGAAATAGAAATTGAAATTAAAGGAAAGAGGAAGAGGGTTTACCTCTTGAATTATCATCTTGGAGAACCGCCTTAAGTAATGTGTTATTTTATTTGTTAAGAATAATACCTCCTAAACGTGGGGAGGAACTAGGGAAAGGGATTAGGTAATATCTTTTAATAACATCATGTCTTATAGGAGTGAACCTAAGTGGAGGTGAGAGCTGGTTTTTATAGTGGAGGGCGGGGTTAATTTCCCATTATTTTATTTATTTTTTATTATATTTGTCAATACAACCAATAGTGTTTATTCTTGTGACTATGTAAAATAATACGTTCATTTTAATTCTAATCAAGGGTTCTTACATCAAGAAAACAACACCTATGACTCAAGAAATCATGTATTAACCATTAATAAAACATTATCGTATTTTATAATTCACCAATATTCAAATAATTTAGAAAAATATATAAAATTCAATCTAATTTTTTTTGATGTATAGAATTCAAAAATATAATCCATTTTGTGAAAATAATATTTGTAATTTTATAAATTTAATTTTTAATTAAAATCACCTTTTACATGAAAAACACACTTTTTAAAGATAAAAGATATTTTATAACACCGTGAAAAACTATTAATGGTCTTATTAAATAATTTTAAAATCATAGGAAAATTAATTATTTAATTATTAATACATTTTATTACATTTAATTTTATTTTATGTAAATTAATAATTTGTAATGAAGAAATTGTTGCTAACAAAAATACCAACACCAAATTATCAATTTTTTGAATATTCACATTCTTTTACTATTATATAATAATATGATAATTTCATTTATATAGTTATATAATTTTATTTATACATTCAGGAGTTAGGTTGATATTCATTTGGTAGATTTATTTATTATAAGGGTCATATTATTATTCATAATGGTACATTACTATTTCAAAAGGTCAAGTTACTATTTAGAAAAGTTAAGTCGATCCTATCAGAATCTAAATATATTACAAATCGCAACCATGGGAGTCCATTTTTAGAAATTAAATACATATAATTGGAATAAATATGTAAAATTCCTCAAGCCACAGAAGTTTATTTTCTGATTTTTTATCCCATTCATAACCATGAATAAATTTCTCGAGCCATGGAATCTTGTACTAAATCTACACCATCCTCATAAAATATTCTCTATAATATTCATTTAAAAAATAAATAAATAATAGAACCATTTCATTCTCCAAAACATATGGATTTTCATCCCAAAAATAAAAAAATAATCTACAATACAATACGAGGGTTCATAGCTTGCTTCTTCCTCTATCATTCCAAGGTTATATCCAAATCATTTTCATGCATTCATTGAACAATAACTATGGGAATCTGTTACCCATGAAGGGTATTATCAAATTTATCCTGGAAATATAGAAGGAAATATGTGAAGGTATTTTAGTCCTTGTTGTCTATATCTTCCTAGTAGATAATATGGGATGGGTCATGCATGTACCTCTTCAACTACAACACTTGAAAGACATTGTATACATCAAATAACCAAAATGGTTGGGCTTAGTGGTATGAAACCTCACCAAACATATTTAGTGTATGGAAATATCCCTCGAATCCTAGAGATGAAAATTCACCCAACCAAATTTCAAAAATCATTCTCAGTGTGATACCTCTAGGAATACATGGTATTCCTCTCCAAAATCCAAAAGCCTCTGTCATCAGTACATGCATGAATTATAAAAAATATAAGAATTAATCATATTATCCTCGATGAAATACATATTCTTATTCACCACTCAAGACAACCATATGAAATTTATTTCTTAAAAACCAATATCAATCGAATACAATGTTGATTTGTAGGGTCTCTGGCACAAGGCCACAAATGGTTTCATACAGATGGTGGAGTGGTAAGAGTTTTTATTTAAAAACTTGATGAATTTTATGTGACCCTCCATGATATTTCTTGTGATAAAAATTCATGGAAAATGATATTCCTCTACAACATAAATCATTCACTCAGTCTTCCCATCATTCTCTTGGTGAGACACCATGATCAATGGCCACTGAGTCCAAATGGAATCCTGAAATAAGATCCATAATACTTACATAAAGTGAGAATCAAAATATAAATCATTCTTCAAGGAAGTAAATAAATATGTATTATATCTTCCTTAGAAAGGAATCCCATGATTTCCAATAATCTATATTCTTGAATGGATAAGAAGTAGCCATTTTGTTGAGTCAACTTACGATCAACCATATAGAATCATGACCACTATATAAATGTGTAAGTATTATATTGAATCTTATGGATATACCATTCCAATTCATCTTTGGATCCACTAGGGATTGAGATAAACGTATTGCAACCTGGTAATAAACCTTCACATAGTGACATGTGAGGTAATAAAGACTAAATCAGGTACATATCTCCTAAATCGTGGCCACAAAAAAATGTTGAAGGCGATTCATAAGCTTTTCTTTCACATGTTGTAATGTTAAGGTGCATGTATGAAACTCCCCCAAAACCTCCACTCATAGAGTCCCTAATACCATGTTACATCATTAGAGAAGGACGACACATTATCCACTATCAGAAAATCCATTTGGATCATATCTAAATGATATATAATAACACATTTTTTCACAATTGATACCTATATGATGAAACTTCCCATCATACTTATGAATTGAATGGGTAATCATCGTCAGCTAGAGGTAAACTACTCCATCCTCATTCCCAAAGGTAATTTTCAATGATGAAAGTTTCTAAAACAACTCAATAAATAAATTGGAAAAAGATATCAGGTTGGGAGATTATAACATCATTCTCCCTTTCTAGTGAGTATAGGCTTCCTAAAAGTTATAATCCTAGTGGAACTCTATCCACAAAATATGTATCAAGTTAATATTTTTTTAAAAATATATATAAATAAGACACATGTGGTATGAATATATGATAAAATTCTCAACCATATGGTAGATCCTTTACATCATTAAATGAAAGACCATTGTTGTGATCTCTAGATTGAGTATATTATAATTACTCTCATTGGGTCTCAATTTTTAGTACCCCAAATAATTATCTTCATGCCTCCGCATTAGAGAATAACAAATCCTAGTTTTTTTTGCATCACCAAACATCAAATTTTCATCACCTCCTATTGAAGTCTCATGATGTGGGAAATTGTGATCATAATCCTCTAATGAAAATTCTGAAAATCATTCTCACACCCCTCTTTCCACATTCAAGGATAACCATTTTAGTACAAATTAATAAAGGCTTATGAATTGATGGAGAAACAAGGTAAAAATATATAATTTTAGTATAGAAACCCATAGATCTTCCAAACCTTAGAAATTCTATTATGTGGAACCTTAGCTATAAATACCTGTGTATTTTTTGAGTCCATTAATAACCCCTATTCATTGATGACATTTCCTTGGAAATTTATCTCTCGAATCCAAAACGTACACGTCAACATCTTTTCATAAATTTGGTTCTCTAATAATATTTTCCGGACCATCATAAAATATCTCTCTTTCTCCTCCCCTAATGTTTAGTAATAAAGTATTTCATTGGTTATGACTACCATGAACAAGCCCAGTATGGGTGGAAAGATCTAATTCATGAAATTTGAGAAGACTATTGGAGTATTCATTATTCCAATGTTAATCACAATGTACTAATACTGCATATAGACTCATTATAATGTTTTTCTTCATATATCATCATATTGAACATGTCTATCGTGAAAGCATGAACTCAGTTAAATCATTATGAACCACCAAAAACAATTCAAATATTGAATTATTTCATTAATTCTCATGATTATATGCATATTCTTGATGGTCACCATGTTTCGGTAACTATAATTCCCCTATAACATCAATATCACATCCTATTTATTATAGAACAAAATTGTGGCTACCCTAGGGGATACACTAGGTCTGGTAAATCCATTCCTATACAAATCCACTGATAACACCATTAGTTCTTGAAACTCTACTGGTGGCATCCTACATATTATTATATATATTATGTTAGTTCCTTTGTAAAATTATATATATAATTTTACATCTCAATGGAGATGTATTCCATAGAAATCATCATGTATGATGCATCCTAACCTATCCAAAAATCAGAAGATGATTGATCGTAACATCCTCTCCACCTATGTTAATACAAGAAAAAATATTATAAATAACCTATATCCTCTTTTACATGAGACCATCCTAATCTTCATGTTTTGTCTTTATCACTGAAAAAGTAAAACCCCTGTCCAATTACGCAAACAGAACAAATCATCTTCCCAAAAAATTCAATCCATTATTGAACTATAGAGAGTTATTCCATACCTAGAATGATTTTTAAGGCCTCATCATAGCAGAGATAGTTACTCATGGGAATATCTATTATCTATGAAATAGGTGACACTATCGTGTAAAGTGTGTGATCAAGGAATCTCCTCCATTAATAGTATTTAAAAATAATTATTATGTTGAAATATCAACAAGAATGTAATGATATCAAATAGAGGATATAAAGAGAAACACGTTTATCATTCTTATGAATATCGATACTATAACTAAATTTTAGATGTTAAATATCATTAATTGATTCATCCTCAAATCCTCCAGGTCAAATGCATCATCTACATGGCGATTACCTCATACTAACCTCTAGATCCCTAATCCTAGCATGGGACACTTGGGGGTGGTGGTGGAAACACAATAAATCATAATACACGTCCTCTTACTCTCCCATATCATATTATATTGTCAATACTTTGAGTAATCCCAACGGCATCAGCTATTTCTTCCTAGAACGTCTCAAAATTTTCACCTTATCATCCACAGGGTGGATCATGTAGTCCTGCACAATATGACCCTAACATTTATCAGATAAGCATAACCTATATATGTACTAACTAGAATTATCATGATATTCCTACACTATAGACCCAATGTGACGAGACTATCTCTAAAAAATAACATATTCTTGTATTCGAGAGTCTCCCATCAACTACACAATGAAAACCAAAAATCTAGAGTTCCTACTACAAGAACCAACTATTAGAATCAAATTTGTTGGAAAGATCTCTAATACCCAAGAATGGTCTAATATCTCAACATAAGTTGGAATTAAAATAGATAACACACTGGATAAAAAAAATTTATAGAAGGAAACATTAAATTTTAAGAACTCAAAAGTATAAATCAAAAATAATATACATGGGGTATCATGATAGGATAGTAAACATTGATGCATACTCAGGAATAATCATGATATATTTCTGTATCTCCTGAAGTTCATGGTTATATAATAATCATAACATAGCATGGTTTAACTTTAATATAATCTGAAACATGAAAAATTTTATTCGGTTTCACCTTATAATGTGTTTTAATAACAATTCTCCACCATCAACCTATAGATAAATTGATAATGCTCACCACCAAGACAACCATCTAACACGAAGGGTCTTGACCTAGTGGAATGTTCTCCAAACTACCTCAATCGAGTCATAAGCTTCATGGGGGTCATGGTCTCTCAAAAACCTATTGAGTATCTATATCTAGAAATCATGAAGTGTGTTTAGTATGTTTACATCTTCTTTTGGTACTATCAGTGCAACTTTCTACTCAGTGGGTGGAGGTAAGACTGGACAACCACCCAGAGGAACCACCTCTACTATATTCCCCTCAACTGAAGCCCCATCATCTTGTTGGACAACTTCACAATCCTGTTATTGAAGTTTTGCTGGATGTTGTCATGCATGCATCCTTTAGAAGTTAATATGCACAACAATAAGGGAGTATATTTGGTGATATGACATAATAAGGACAAGGAAACCACAACCAATTAATATGTGATGCATATACATATGTATTCACTCCAAATATTTCTTACATTTTCAAATTCAAATAGAAGGTTATGATAGTCTTATAGAGTGGATATGTTATTCCCTATACCAACAACAAATTCCTTGGCCTATGAGATGAACATGAAACTCTTTAACACTCTTTTTGAAGATCCAAAAAATGTCCTCAAAGTGAGAAAAAATCAAATATATTGAACAAATTTGAATGTCACTAATAACCAACTCTCATGATACAGCCTGTGAAGGCCCAACATTACGGTAGAAAACCTAGTGTGAGACCACAATCCAACCTCCAATAGGCTAGTGGATAGAGAGATGCACTGAGTAGGAATATCACACACATGCGAATCATTATCCTATTATACATGTACACAACCACAATCACCAATATCTAATAATAGTAAAGATGAATAAAGGAAATATACAAGTGATACCATAGTTCATGAATTCAATTTAATCTTTCATAATAATATTACACAGGAAAAGGAAAACATAATTGGACAAACAAAATCTCACAGTGACTGTAAAACAGTTTAACCTATATGAAATAAAGGGAATTATGTCAAATGACACTCCATAAATATATTGTGGTCCATCTAAATTATCTATGTTCCACCAAAACCTAGTCCACCTAAGACTACATTGATTGGTAATTCATCTACATAATACATGAACCATGTGTGAAGATCCCATGCATGGTTGAGTATAATTATTCCCAACATGACACCCTGAAATCACAAAACATAAATCATCAAAGAGAGGGCCCGATCATAAGTAAGGATATCATAAAATAAGATATCCTAATGATAACACTTTGTCTCAATGAATATCAAAAACACACTAAAATATTATGTTTCAACTCCATGTTACAAGGTAAACTCATCTAGGAGAACTCACAGCTCAATTATTTCTAGCTTTAATGGCTCTCATCCAACAGATCATTCCTCTAAAGACACTTTTTGAAGAATACACACTATAAATCCAAATATTAGAGTTCATAAGTAGGGGATCACATCTAGGTAAAATGGAGGATTCCTAGACCTAATAAAATTAAACCACTGGGATATGTATCACATTTTATATAAGTCATTAATGTCATTATTTACCTAGGTATGGGAAAAATAATAGAAGATCACACCCAGAGACATATATATAGATACATTTATTTATCTATGAATATGATTTATAGTGTATTACTCACCCTTTTCTTAGGATGGGATTGCTCATTATACCCTCATTGAGAAGGAAAAAGTGAACACAACCTATGGAAACTTGTCTAAACGATGGATATAGATTAATTTAAACTACCTTTGAATAAATAAACAATGTATACATGGTGTACATAATGTGTATAGCTCAATAAAACCGATCGATTCCATTCCCTTGCTCATTCTCCTATATTGTTTACTCTATCTATGCCCATGTACACTGGTCATACTGATGTAACTTGACTTGTTCTAGTGCCCATTTATGTATGAGTGTCTGTTCATGACTATGTATTGTGATCATGACAATATACCTATCTATTTCTATTCCTATGTACACATTGGTACATTCATAGACCCCAACATATGGATAAATGGTAAATCCATATACCACACTACTTTTATTTTTATCTCTATGTGAAACCCTATCCATCATAGAAATTGGGCTACATCACAAGGGTTCATCCAAAATACCCACTATGTAACTCAGAAATTTGTCAAATTTCCATGTTGTTCTGCAAGTCTCACCCATGCATGGAAATTCCCTCAGGATAACTATACACATATAAAATCTTAGAGAATATATGACAATAAATATTTAAAAATATGAATAGAATAAATTTACTTATGAGTTTTTGGGAGAGGAAGAATAACTTGATATATCCATTTAAGAGTTTATGAGAAATAAAGAGTCATGCTATTACACAAGTGATGATAAAGTGATTCGTGTTCCTCAATAAGCCTAAACAAACATCCCCACTATCAATCAAGGGAATGAAATAGAATGTTCCATAAAAAGTGATACCTAAAGCAATGAGAATAATTTCCCAGGGAATGTGTACTGAAAATTAGATGAATATTCATATTTATGAATTGTTAAATGATAATTAGTTACCTACTTAGTTCTATTACACTAAAGATAAAGGGAACGACATCAGTATGTCATGCTCTCCACCAATAGAGCATGATATAATATACATGAATGAAAAGGTATTTATTCATGAGGATTAGATAATAAATATTATATATATCAATGAGAAATTTAATAAGGGAAATATTGTAACTTAGTTTTAGTTTCAACTAGAATAGATTACTACACCTCCGACTGATCTGGAAGATGTAAATTTACTCAAATGTACAAAATATAAGAATAATATAGAAATTGGACAAATAAATACATTCTACATGAATTTAGGAAATGAGAAAGATTAAGATATCCCTGAATTATAGAGGCATATTTCCTAAAATGAGGATAGGAAAATAGTCCTAACACAATATGAAATTTAATTGTCAATTAATGATGTAACACCCAAAGATTCCACAGTACGTTTCCCTTTGATTAATTAAATAGCTTGCATTGTACACAACTTCGAGATTCTAACACACCACGACCAATCAAACTATTTGTCATGAATAGTAATTACAACTTTTTAAAATCTTATAAATTTAACCATAAAAATAGACTTCATTTTTGGATATAGAATATTGAAATTATCTTAGGGTGAATTTTTGGTATTTTTGTGAAAACAAATTTTTTTTGATGAATATCGAAAAAACACTATGTTATTAGTTAAAACCAAATTTTTATTTAAATAATTACTTATTTTATTTAAAATTATTTTAGGTCAAAATAGATACATAATACATATATATGTTCAACTTAATTCATTGGAGTCATTTTATAAGAAGTTTAGATATATGAAAGTTTATCGAACAATTTACTGTCTTTTACCCAACTCCTAAGTGCATTTGAAAATTTGTATAAAACATAATTTTACTACATCTTTGAGTTGAATTTCAAAAATCCTAGAGACATGATCAGTAAGTAAAATGTGGTTTAGTAAGATGAAAATAAATTTTTGGTGAATAGTAACTTTAACTTTTATTTACCATGATAAAAAGTATATAGGGTAATTGAGGGAAAAAATGATATTATAATTACCCTAAAACATGTCATAAATCAATTGGATAAGTTTAATCAGAACAATAACATCCTTCAGAATAAAATAAGATCCATTTTTTTCCACATGGATTAGATTATGACATTAATTCTTATTTTATTTAAAGAAGAGTTAAAAGAGTTAAAATCAATGTTTAATTACTAAACCATTTTTAATATAATGTTATACATAAGATAAATTAAACTATAAATAATCATTATAAATATTAAAATATTTCATACATAATGGTATTTTTTTTATAATTTTTAGACATTAAATAATTAAATTTATTTATGACACAATGATGATGCAATATTTTCATTATTAATGAATGATTAAAATAATTGATATTATAAATATCCAAATAAATATAATTTGATAATTTTAATGAATTATAAATATTTTCTAGGATAATATGAAATTTTCGGGTTGATTAAATTGATTTATATTTAAGTAAGAATGTAGTTATGAGTTTGACAAAAACAAAATACCAAATATTGTAAAATTTGAAAAAAAAGAGTTTTTGAAACAAATATAATATTATAACTTTTTATCTTATTAATAAAAACCAAAGGATATCCAAATAGCTTATTAATATTATATATGTCATTAATGAAACACCTGAGGTTTTTTGGGATTTTTATAGTAAGTTTATCAGTCATATAATATAAAAATACAAATAGACATGGTGAATATCAAACTTTTTAACTAAGAGATTAATCTAAAAGACAAGGTTAATATGATGAGATAGAACTATCTAAAACCCATTTTTTGAGGTTTTCGAACCATACAAACCATATCCTTTAAATAATTTATTTTTGATCCATTAGAAACTGAAAATTATTTTCTTAAAAAATAATATTTCAAGCATTTCCTAAAGTGACCCTCAACTCTATTACAAAACGACAACTACCATTCTATCAAATTAGCACCTTTAAAGCCATTTTTCCTCACCAACCCCTGCCCAAATATCCTCTCAACTGACCTACCTTCATCCTAGAGGCCTTCCATTATTCATAAAGTCAACATAGAAATCCCTTTTGATCAAATCAAAAGGAAGAACCAGAAGAAGGGGTAAATATTTCATCACCTATTTCAAGTTCTTTTCTTTATAAACCTCCACTTTATTCATTTTTTCCATTCTAAAATAATAATCCCATTATCTTCTATATACTATGTTGTTATTATTAAAATTTTACAACCTTTTCATTATTCTATTCATCTGATAAATGACAAAGTCACCATACATGCGTACGTACGGATTACCATCTCTACGTCGTGGTGTAGTTTGTTTTTCAAACACTTCATAATTTGGATGGGTATAATAATGAGTATAAATGATTTAAATAATAAATATAACATTATAATTATTATATATATATTATATACCATTCAAATATATATGATTTTAATATCAAAAGAATGATATTTTTCTCTTGCGTACGTATGGATTACCGTCGCGACGAACGCGATGAGATTCATTCACCATCTTATCCATTCAAGAATAATTTTCATTTTATGATTAAAAATACTGTTTGAAGACTTAATATAATTATAAATATAAATAAGATACATCCTATCCATATCAAACATTACTTACGTAACAAAGCATATAACGGAAAATGATTTTGTTAACACTCGAAACGTTGATACTACTGAAATATCATTAACAAAGAAATATTATAAGATCATATATGAAATCTTATTAATGTATATGGTTCTTGAATAATTTAATTACAAATATTTGACCATTATACAGGAGTTTTACCTACACTTTACCAAAGGAAAGTACAAGGTAAGGCTTAATTTCACAATCTCTTTATTACCCGAGGTTGTTTTTACATATGTATCTATTGGGACCTCGTTATCATCCACATCCATGTTTCATAAAAATTTATTCCAAAAAAAATTTACTATTTACTAGACTATGGGTTAAATTCATTTATTCCATTGTTTGAATTTTTAAATATTGTGTTGAAATGAATCATTCCGTCATTTTCCAAGAAATGTACCATATGACCTATTCGACAAAATTAAGGTAAGAATGTTTTTTTAACTTAAACGGTAGGTGCGACTATTTTCCACCGTTATAACATCTTCAATGTTTCCCTTATAATCTTATAAGAATATTTTAAAAATAAATGTTTTCATTTTTAATTATATAACTTTTAAATGATTTCAAAATAGAAATAGATATTACTCTAAAATAGGATTTGATTTCATCTATATTAACATCTTTTGATGGATTGTGAGATTATTTAAATTTGATTTATTATGATACAAAACATTCATATCGTATTTAAGTTTTTTTGATATGTTTGACTATGGATGTGTTATTTTTATACCATTCATTATTATGGATAATATACTGGCATTTCGTATACTAGTCTTAATATGAATGTTTTAATTATTTTTAAACCATTTTATATGAGGAATGCGTTGGACCTAGTATGTGATGGGCGGAGCCCGATATAGCTCACAGATGCATATGTAGGTATAATGAGACAAACTATGGTCTTGGAACAAGGCATTTACAAAATATTATTTGTTGTCTTGTCACAAGGACAATACTATGTGCTTATAATGTCTGGCATTATGAATTCCATCATTATGAAACTGGATATTGATATTGCATGTGATTATTTGACTAGTTGAATGTCCATGTGAATAAGTAAATGAAATTACATGATTTTATCTTTTCTATATTATTCTTAAGTTGAAGTTTAAAAGGATTTATTTAGTCTTACATTGCATTAAATGTTTATGCTTACTAATGAATGTTTCCTTTATATTGTTATCCTTACTGAGCATCTGAGCTCACCCCTTTCTATGTTTTATTTTTACTAGGATGCGAAGAAGTATATTATTACAGACCTATAGGGATATTCTATGGGATATGAGTGTGGCCGATGGAGGCTATGTTTTTTTTAGTTTTTCATTTTATAATTTAATGTAAAACTTATGAATATATATAGTATTTTCGAGGCTAATAAACTAATAAGTCCTTCAAGACATGACCTTTTGTGATCATATAAATGTAATTAAATAATTCACATACACTGTGTAACTAGGTTTGGAGAAATACAGTTGTTATCAGAGGAATTTTATTACCACCCTTGGAAGATATATTAAGAAAAACTCTGACTAGAGAACATTACCCTAAGATAGACCTTGAGGATTAATATAGAAGAACTTCCTAGAATTTGGGTATGGTAGAGATTTCATGAGTTTTCTAATGAATACATACCTATTTGGGTAAATGTAGGTAGAGGTAGCTCCGACACATATGTACCTAGGGGTAAAACACGAAAACACCGCTTTGAGCATGACTCTGACGGGAACTGGTGTACGACAACAGGCCTTGTGGCACTCTTGGTTATGAAACTCTCGTGGAATATTCGTAGTTTAATTCTCATTTTCTTTAAAACCCATTATGAAGGGTATATGAGTATATACATACTCAATGAAAACATTTTTATGATTATGGATTATATCCCTAAACTATTCAATTTATGTTATGTGTTTTACATGTTTGGAGTTATGTATTGCGATTAATTAACCAGTCTATTATATGAAATTGTTTATAAATGATGAATAGTGGAAGTAATGGAAATCATATCAATGCATGTAATTCATGTTGGGATTTCTCTCTTACTATAAATAATTATAGTAGAGCTGGTGAAGAAACTAGTGATGATCTTCTGATCACCATACTAGGACAACTTACTTAGGTTATGAATAATAACCTTACCTGTATAGAGCACCCTGATTCACAATGCGGAGGATCAATGCTAGACCACATCATTAGGCAACAACCACCAAAATTCATTGGGAGTAAAAATACATTAGTATCTAAGCAATGGATATATTTTTAGTGAAAATATTTCATTCTTCAGGGAGTAGCAAAAGGGAAATAGTTGTCATCGCAGTTTATCACATCACATGAGATGCAGATCGTTAGTGGTCATTGATTCAAAACCTAGAGGAATTGGATAAAGTATCAAATATTATATAGTGGGAGTTTAAATGTATTTTCATAGAAAAATAAATTCCTTATTACCATTGAAAAGATAAGGAAAGACAATTTTTGAGATTGAGGCAAAAAGATGATGAGAATGTTGCAAAATATGAGGCTAACTTTACTATGATATCAATGCATACAAAAAATTATATACGTAACCCAAGGAGATAGATTGATCTAATTATTTATGGGTTAAAACCATTTCTTCATAGAGCATTATTCTCACAATCCATCTCATCATATGAAGATATTATATCATGTGCTATCAAGATAGAAAAATTATTATCTATGTCTTACTACTTTAATGCATAGTAGGAGAAGAATAGATCTATAGAAAAACCTAGAATTTGAAATAAGGGGAGGAAGGGTAAAGTTAAATATATATGTAGTATTAAATGTGGGAAGAAACACCATAGTACTATCCATAAGGGAATGGGAGTCTGTTATAAGTGTGGGGAAAATGTCCACCAATCTCGGGATTGCTAGGGGAAGAAAGAGGCTATCAATGTTGAATGCTATAATTTTAGAGAAAAAGGGCATTATGAAAATTAATTTCCAAATCACAAAGTGAACTCACCCTATAAAAATGCCATGGGAGCACAACCAAGCTTATGATATCACTATTGTTGATGTTGAAGCTCTGAAAGACAAGATGGTAGGTAATTTAATGGTTTCATCAGGATTATACAATGCTTGATTTGATTTTGGATCATCACATTGTTTCATATCATCCTAGTTTTCTAAAAAAATTGATATTTTAAATTTGACATAACAAGTGTGTTCTTAGTCAAAACACCCAATGGATGTATCATGAAAACAATGTTTTGAGAATCAGTTCACATTAGGGGATATAATGGTTCTTTATCTGCTGATCTCATCATTATACCAATGATTAAATTTGATATAATCATCGGTATGGATTGGATTTCGGACCATGATACGAAAATTTATTGTAAGAAGAAGGAGGTTATAATTTTCGATGATGATAAAGAGTACATTATCATTAAAGCAGAAATGTGACCATATGATTCTTATCTAGATCTCCCCCCAATAGCTCAATTATGTTAAATTATTGGAGAGTAAGAGAATGAAATAATTATGGGAGAGGAAAATAATATTCAAATAGAGGAAATACCTATTGTGCAAGAATATATTGATGTGTTTCTATAGGATTTACATATACATACTCCAGAATGAAAAATTGAGTTTTCTATAGATTTAATTTTGGGGTCAAGGACCATATCGATGACCCCTTATAGAATGGACACTGTGGAATTAGTGGAACTAAAGAAAAAACTTGATTAATTGAGTTATAAGGGATTTTTCTCCCTAGTGTTTATCCATGGGGATCCTTTCTCCTTTTTGTTAAAAATAAATATGGATCTATGAGGCTATGAATTGACTATAGGGAGATTAATTATAAAATAATAATG
Source organism: Viscum album (assembly GCA_963277665.1). NCBI lineage: Eukaryota > Viridiplantae > Streptophyta > Magnoliopsida > Santalales > Viscaceae > Viscum > Viscum album. The sequence continues at coordinate 512,358,521 of OY728134.1, forward strand.
AACATGTATCCCCTACCTCGCATTGATTATTTATTCGAACAACATCACAGAGCTCAATATTTTTCAGTGATTGACATTTGATCTGGATATAATCAATTGTGTATGAAGAAGGAAGGCATTCAAAAAACATCATTTTGAACTACGTACAGGCATTATGAGTTTTCAGTAATGCCTTTTTGGATGAAAAATGCACCCTCTATTTTCATGGATCTAATAAACATAGTTTTCAAAGAATATCTTGATGACATTTTATTGTTATTTATTGATTATATCATCGTATAATCCAAAATCTAAGAATCACAAGAAAATATCTTGTGTACCATTCTGAAAATAGTCAGATGAAATAAAGTATACGATAAATTTAGCAAGTGTTAGTTCTAGCATCAAGAGATTTCTTTTCTTGGCTATATTGTCTTTATGGATGGAATATCTGTTGGTACTTCAAATACCAAGGCAATACAAGAATGGCCAGCACCGATGAGTATAACTGAGCTATGTAGTTTTATTGGATTAGCAGGTTATTATCAACATTTCATCCAATATTTTGCCAAGTTGGCTAACCCATTAACAAATATCACACATAAAAGGGATAAATTTTTATGGAAAAAAGAGTGTGAAGAATGTTTTTAAGAATTGAAGAGAATATTATTCAATGCTCCTATATTGATTCTACCATCATGAAACGATGTGTTTGTTATTTATAGTGATTCTTCACAGAATGGAATTTGTTGTGTCCTTTTGCAGAATGATAGAGTTATTTCCTATGCATCACGATAGTTAAAAATCATGAGAAAACTATCCTACTCACGATATTGAGTTAGAAGATGTAATCATTGCTCTAAAAATATGGATACATTATCTCTATGGTGAAAAATGTGAGATTTATGCTGATCATTAGAGTTTGAAATATATTTTATCACAAAAAGAACTCATCATGAGGCAATGTAGATGGCCTGAACTACTCAAAAATTATTATATTTCAATACACTACCACTCGGGGATGGAAGATAAGGTATTAGATGCTTTGAACAGAAAGGATTATGGATTTTTTAACCAGATGAGAGTTTAAAAGGATCTAATATACATGGATCTCGTAATTATGGATACAGGAATAACCATGGAAGGTAAAACATCAATACCTTTTCAAATCTTTTCCAAAAAATCATTACATGAAAGGATAAAGAGTTCTTATACAGATGATGAGGAGCTTCAAAAGAATATTAAATCTGTGAATGATGGGAGATTGGGTGACTTCATATTTGAAGATGGGATTTTGAAATTTGGGAAGAACATTCTGTTCTCAATTTACCTGATCTAAAAAGTCAATTTTTGGATTATTCTCATAGCTCGAATTTCTCTAAACAACCTAGTAGAACTATGATTTATATATATTTGAAGGAATATTTTTTTTGGGACAACATGAATGGGGATATTGCTAATTTTGTGTCAATATGTATGGTTTGTCAATAATTGTAAGCTGGAAGGAAACATCCTAGAAAAGTCATGAAACTTCTTCCCATACCTAACCATAAATGGGATAATATTATGATGGACTTTTTCAGGGGTCTACCATTGAATCCTAGAAGGAATGATGCAATATGGTTCATTAATTATAGTCTTACCAAGTGAGCACATTTTCTAGCAATAAAATAAGATTAACAACATGAATTTCTAGAAAGATTATATATTAATGAAGTTGTAAGACTACATGGTGTACACTTATCAATTGTTTCGGATCGTGATCCCCATTTTACATCAAGATTCTAGAAAAGTCTTTAGAAATCCCTGGATACTTAACTTCGTTTCAACATTTCCAACCAAGATCAAACTGATGGTCAATCAGAATGGACTATTCAAGCCACAGACGATATTTTGAGATCTTTCTCACAAGTCTTTCATGGTATGTGGGATCAATATTTTCCTATGGTAGAATATTCCTTTAACAATAGATTCAATTAAAGTATTCAGATGGCACCATATGAAGCATTATGTGGAATGATATTTCACACAAAAACTTGTTGGGATGATGTTGGGGAATGAAAACTTGTAGGCTCAAAACTTGTTGATGAAACAATGAAAAATGTGAAGGTTATCCAAACCCACATTAAAGCAGCCCAAATTAGGAAAAATAGATATGCCAATAACCGAAGGAAGGATTTGGAATTTCAAGTAGTAGATCAATTTTTCATGAAGGTATCTCTATGGAAGGGTGTTATGAATTTCAGTAAGAAGGGTAAATTGATTCCTAGGTACATCAGACTTTTTAAAATTATATAATGAATTGTAGTCGTAGCTTATCATTTGGAAATGCCTCCATGTCTCACCAAAGATCATGATGTGTTCCATGTATCACTGTTAAGAAAATACATTCCTGAACAAATGCATGTAATCACCTATGAGGAAATTAAAATGGAACCTGATCCGTCTTATTGTGAAGAGCCTATCAAAATTCATGATACAAGAGAACAAGTGCTGTGAAAATGGACGACTTGTCTAGTAAAAGTTCTATGGAAAAACCATAAGATAGAAGAGGCTACGTGGGAACCCGAGGAACATATGATGAAGATCCAACCAAATAATTTTTGTGTGGTAGTATTATAGATATTTTTTTGATGAAATTATTTGAAGGTGGGAAGAATGTAACACCCTAATCCTCCATGGTATCTTTCACTTTGAATAATACAATTTCTTGCATTGTACGCAAATTTGAGATTCTAACACACAACGACCCATCAATCTATCTGCTATGAATAGTAATACCCATGTTTTGAAATATTATAAAATTTATCTATAAAAAAGGATTTCATTTTTGGATTCTAACTATAGAAATTATATTAGGGTGAATTTTTGGTATTTTTCTAAACACTTTCAATTTTTGATGAATTGTGAAATAACACTACGTTATTGGTTGAACCCAACTTTTTATTTAAATAATTATTTAATTTAATTTATTTTATTTTAGGTCAAAATATATATATAATACACATATATATATATATGTTCATTGTAATTCATTGGAGTCATTTTATAATATGTTTTGATATATAAAATTAAACAAACTATTTACTGTCTTTTACCCACCTCCTAGGAAAATTGGAAAATTAGTATAAAACAAAATTTTACCTCTTCTATGAATTTAATTTCAAAAATACGAGAGACATAGTTAATATCAATACATAATATTTGGTTCAATAAGATGAATATTTTTTAATAGAATCTTTTGCCTTTTATTTACCACGGTAAAAAGTAAATAGGGTAATTTAGGGTAATAATGATATTATAATTACACTAACACTTGTCATAATTCAATTAAATAAGTTTAATTCCACCAAACTTATGAATAAAATATGATTCCCTTTTGTCTACATGGATTAGATTAGGACACTTATTATTATTTTATTTAAAGAAGAGTTAAAAGGGTTGAAATCAGTGTTAATAAATAAAACATATTTAATATAGGGTTATAAATAAGATAAATTCGACTATAAATATTAATTTGAAACATAAAAATATTTTCTAAATAAAATCATTTTATTTAAAAAATTTAGACATTAAATAACTAAATTTATTTATGACACAATAAATATGTAGTAATTACCTTATTAATGATAGATAAAAATAATCTATATTATAAATATCCAAAAAAATCAAATTTGAGAATTTTAATGAATTTCATTATTTTTTTCGATTAATATGACATGTTAGGGTTGATTAAATGAATTTTTTTTGAAGTAATAATGATATTATAAATTAAAAAAAAAACAAAATACCAAATATTTTAAAAATTGACATAAAAGAGTTTTTAAAATAAATATTATATTATTATTTGTTATTCTATTCCTAAAAATATAATGATCTGCCATAGGGATTAAATAATATTATATATATCACTAATAAACCACTTGAGGTTCTATTGGATGTTTATTGTTTGTTTATTAACCATATTATATAAAAATACAATGAGACATAGTAAATGTCAAAATATTTAACAAAGAGTTAAATCTAAATGAAAAGGTCAATATGATGAAATAAACCTATCTAAGACCTATTGGATGATAGTTTTTAAACCCATACCAACTTTATACTTTAAATATTTCAATTTAGTGCCATTAGAAACCGAAACTGACTTTATTATAAAATAATGTTTCAATATTTTCGTTAAGTGACCCTCACCTCTTATATAAAAGGGCACCTACCCTTCTTTTAAACTGAATCCTTCAATGCCATTTGGCTCGGCCAAACCCTATCCAAATGTCCTCTCTATTTTCCTAAAATCATCCTAGAGATCTTCTATTAGTCAGAAAACCAGCCTATGGAGCCCTTTTGGTCAAATCAAATTCAAGAACCCAAAGAAGTGGTAAATATTTGATCACCTCTTTCAAGTTTTTTTCTTCCTCCTCTTTGTATTTCATTATTGTATCCATTATAAATTAATTACTCTTATATCTTTTATATACTGTGATGTTATTATAAATATGGTTCAACAAAATTCATTATTCTATCCATCATATAAACGACAATGTCACCATACGTGCATACGTACAGATTACGGACTCCACGTCGTGGTGTAGTTAGATACTCAAACACTTTATAATTTGGATGGTTATAATAATGAGTATAAATGATGTAAATAATATATATAACATGATAATGATTATGTATATATGATACACAATCGAATTACATATGGTTTTAATATCTAAAGAAAGATATTTTCACTCATGTGTACGTGCGGAATACCATCTCCAGGAACATGATGAGATTCATTCCCCATTGTATCCATCCAAGACTAATTTTCATTTTATAATCAAAAATAATTTTTAAATACTTAATATAATTTTGAGTATGAATAATATAAATCTTATCCATAATAAAAATTACTTACGTAACAATTTATATAAAGTAAAACGAATCAGTTAACACACAAAACGATGATACTACTAAATATCATTAACTAAGCAATATTAGAGGTTTATATAAGATATCATATTAATGTATATAGTTATTTGATAATTTAATAACAGTTATTTCTATATTATACAGGATGTTAACCATCCCTCAACCAAATAAAAGTACACGGTAAGGGTTAATCTCACAATCTCTTTATTATCTAAGGTTGTTTTTACGTAAGTATCTACTCGGACCTCTTTATCATCCACATATCTGTTTCTTAAGAATGTATTTGAATTTTTTTTACTATTTACTAGAATTTGGGTAAATTTAATCTATACCCTTGTTTTTATTTTTATAAATAGGTTTGAAAGGAAACTTTTCATCTCTTTCCAAACAAGGTACCTTATGTCCATTTCGACAAAATTAAGGTAAGAATGTTTTTTAAACTTATACGCCAGGTCCAGCTTTTTTTCACCATTACAACATCGTTAATGTTTCCCTTACAAGATTATAAGAATATTTTATAAAAAAAATTATTTTATAATTATGATACTTTTAAATGATTTCAAAATAAAAAGATATATTTCTCTAAAAATGTTTTGATTTCATATGTTTCAACATCGTTTGATGGCTTCTGAGCATATTTGACATTGATTTATTATGTCGCAAAACATAAATATTGTATTGAAGATTTTTTGATATGTTTTACTGTGGATGTGTTATTTTTATACAATTAATGATTAAAGGATTAAGTATTTTCATTTTTTATGATATTTTTAATATAAATTTTTTGGTTATGTTTAATCCTTTTCTAATGAGGAATGCATTGGACTTATGAAGTGACAGTTGGAGACCTCTATAGCTCCTCAATGCATCGGTAGGTCTCATGAGACAAAGTAGTGTCTTATCACAAGGCCAGGACATTATATTTTTTATTTTCTAGGAACAAGGCCTTGGTTATGTGGTTATGAAGTCTGGAATTATGAATTCCATCATTATGAAAGTGGCTATTGATATAGAATGTGATTATTCGACTAGTAGAATATCCATGTGAATAAGTAAATGGAATTATTTGATTTTATATTTTCCATATTATGGTGAAGTCTATGTTTAAAAGGTTTCTGATTTATTTTTACATTACATAAAATGTTTATGCTTATTTATGAATGTTTTTGTTGTATTGTTATCCTTACTGAGCATCTGATCAACCCCTTTCTATGTTTAAATTTTTCTAGGATGCGAAGAAGTATATTATGACTAACATAAATGGATATTATAAGGGATATGACTATGGACTAATAAGACTATGTTGTTTTTGTTTTTTATTTTATAATATAATGTAAAACATATTAATGTATCGATTATTTCCAAGGCTAATAAACTAACCAGTCAATCGAGACATGATCTTTTGTGATCATACAAATGTTATGTAATAATTCACCAACTCTGGGTAACTAGGTTAATGGAATTATAAATAAACGATGATGTCATCAAGATTTACACATTACTCTTTATGACAACCCATATCATTAGTAACCTTTATTTAACGGTTATTATATAAAATCACATTCACTACATCCTATAATATTTTGAGGTCTATTTTTTTAAGAAATTATGTACATATCCTAAAAAATCATTTAAAGTATAATTAAAATATTGAAAACTTCCATAAAAACATTTTAAAATACCACCATTCATTTAAAACTCCATGGGATAACCTAGGGACAGAAAAAAGAAATGGGTGTGCTAAAAATCCTGGTATGGGAATAAGAGATCATATAATAAGATAAATATGTCCATGTGATCCATGAGTCATACCATGTAAATATAAAAGGGATGAGAATCATAATCAAGAATAATGAGATGTGATATAACATTATAGAATAAATAAAATAATGGATTGGGAAAATAACATAAAACATGACTTCATAAATATAAGTCAAGGATAAAAAACATGAAAACCATACAAGTTATTCTTAGGGTAACGAAATATGCTCCATATAAGGAATCTCATGATTTAAAAAATATCCAATGCACTAGTTGACTATATAATTCTAGTCCCACCAGTCACGTTCATATAATGTACATGAATTTGGGTACCACATATATCAATAAACATAGGATAATATTATATCACATTTAATATTATTATTATTAAGTGTGGAAGTAAATAAATCCAAGTCCACAATAAATTAAGTAAAGTTACATCTACGTTAATGTCCTTGTGTATAAGTGTTAATGGGTATGCAGTACATAATTTTTTAATAGATAATCTTCAAGAAATTTCAGCACCCTAACGAGGGGAACCTAACGGATCATGGAATGGTTTGATGATATTAAAATGGGTCTATAATCACATGGAAATTGTAGGTTAATTAAGAGGTGTAATATAAAACTTGTCCCAAAATGATAAATTGAAAATAAAAAGGGAAAAACAGAAAGGAGGTGATTGAATAATGTGGAGAAATATTTGATTCATTCCCTTGAGAGGGAACTTTTAAAAGCAGGGTATGAGCTTCGTAATAGAGTGGGGGAACATTGGAAGGGATATATAGAGTGGAGGATATATTAATTTCATACTCCATGGGATTTTGGGAAGATTAATTGGGGGATGGTTGGGTTTATATAGAAAAAGTGAGGACAATTCATTATTAATTTAAGAAATTTGGTTTTGGACAATATATGATAATGTAATAAAAAAAACCTTAAAATATTTTTTACCAATGGTTTATATCATAGAGTATAGGTTTTAGTTCTTTTATATGTTTAAGTAAAAAATTAAAATAATTCCCTAGGTGATGTAGAAGCAATTCTTTTTTATAATGAAATGATTTTAAAACCATAAACAATAATATAGATTCTCAAGGATTCCTTAAGGGTGTATAAAAAAATCATAAAACATAAAAAAAATATGTGTAAAAGATATTTTTTGTCCTGGATACTCTATATTGTTTTTATTATTTAACATTGAGGATTTAATGATTTCATAATACACAATCTATATTTATACCATATTTATTTCAGGCATAAAAATTCTTCCATCTAAAAATATTGAAACATTCACCGTTGTGTCATATTGATGTCATTATTTGAAAAATAATTTTCATTTTATCCAAATAATTTTCTATTTGTGAGTATTTATATATTTCAATCCTAAATTTATACATCATAAAAAATACAATGTTTTTTAAATGTTACATTTTTTACCCTTATAAAAAGTGCATTTGAATACATAAAATTATATAATAAATTATGTTTTACATATATTATTTAACAATAATATATCATTAAAATAATATTTATTTATAAAATTATTAAATTCATCTAAAGGATCGCATTGATTGAGATTATATATTTCTCAAAAACAAGATTTTGGATTTTTTATTTTTATGACATATTTTATCAAATGCATTATTTTGTCATTTAAAAAGTAATAATAGATATTTATAGGGATGTGGATAATTTTAAAAAAATAAAATATAAAAATCCATAATTTTATAGTCTAGATACATATCCATTTATTACACCAGTCAATTCAGTAAGGGTATGCTATCGAATGGTGTCATTTTCACAATGAGTCTCATTAGAATTTGTTTGAGACATGATCTTGATGAGCTTGAAATTCTCCCCTAAAGAGTTTCACTTTTGATTAAATTGTTTAATATAGTATTGTTCATTGTAAAATTAAAATACCAATGAAACTATCTCCCCACAATTATATGATAAATATGATCTATAGGGTATGGTCTTACTGGTGAAGACCATACCCCATTCCATATTTCAAAATTTAAATTTATCATTACAGTTTATATATATAACTCATAAAATCATTTTCCAATGACTATATTATAAATTTTTATGATTATTAATGATATATTAAATATTATAGTATTAAAATTCAAAAAATACCAAGGTAGTGCATGAGTTTCCTTTCAATACATTACTTATTAATATATATATTCATTAAAAAGGTATTTGATATAACGTTTTTTATTCATTACATTCATCCACCAATAAATTTTTTTTCCATAAAACACTATTCCACTCACTAACATAGATGATGTCGCTTCTATATTATCACCTCTTCATGTTATCCTTTTTCATCCTAAATATTTTTGTTCTTCCACACCAATTGGACAAAGTGAGTTCTATAATTTTATATAACACTGTTTATATGATCTAATATCATTACCGGATGATCCCCATATGAAATATCATTTTCCAATTAAACCACTTATAAATTCAAAACATTTATGGGCTTACATATGTTCTTACAAAAATGGGATACATGTAACACATCATGTATCTAGAATAGGATAGGTTGGAGTGCAATTTGATGAGACACAACTCTGATGAGATCACGGATCTCAAAGGGGTCAGCGTATCAAATACTACGAGTTCCCTTATTTCCTAGACTCCTGACATTATTCCATCGAAATATATGAAGTAACACTATATCACCAACCTAAAACTAAATGTCATCTGGATGATTGTATGCATAATTTTTAACTCAACATTGTATGGATATAATATGATGATGAATGGTTTTATATTTATCTAATCTTTGATAGATAACATCGGGTCCCATCAAATTCCTCACTCTTATATCATCCTATCATCTCAGAGTATGAAACCAACTCACATAGATAACCTTATAACCTTATATTTGGATTATATAATGGATTCAATTGTTATATAATAACTCAACTACGGAATTTGTTGTTCACAAAATCCAAGAAATACTTTGATCATGATCTCAAAATTTCCCCCACAGTATGAATGGTCTTTTTAAAATAACAATACATGTGAGGGTGATTGGCAATTATAGAGCTTTGTTATGTTTCCCACTCTTTCTGAAGGATTCTACAAAAACATATGATAAACCTCCTAACTTGATCAAATTCAATAGAGAATTGAACTATAGATACTATTATCATATCCCATTTATATATTAGAGAGTTGGTCAATGAATATATCTTCCTTGGGAGAAATTAAACGAGATAACTTTGAAGTGAAATAGACTACCAATATAGTCGTATTATTTTCATTAGGTTCCCTGGGGAGTCCTATGTTGAAATCAAAAATTATGTTTCCCCATCTACAAACTGGTATGGGATATTGTTGCATCATATCCATAGACTTCATTCATTAATCATTAACTTGTTTTCATAGAAATAATTGATAAAAAACACTATAGTCTCAATATTCATGTTATTCCACAATATCTTTTCATCAAATATATATAGATATTGGTGATTCCTAGATTAATAGAAAAGGTTGAACTATGAACATAATATAGGACATCCATCTATGGATCAATTTTTTATGGGACCAATATCCGTGTTGGAAATCTTATAACTATATCATAATAAATGTTGATCTATGATATATTTTCTATCATTTTTTGTAGAAACTCATAGTCATTATAATCCTCCTTGATCATCTAGTAAATGGATGGTTGAGGAGTTATTTGAGAAAGGTAATATGAATATTCATTTATTATTCAAATATCCACCCTTTTCATGTCTAATAAGATCAGATCGTTTATAATCCTCTCTGTGTAGAGTGTTTTAGGATAATTTTTTCAGATAGAATCTTGCACATTGTTTAGTTTATCATTGTAGTAAGGGGTTGAACAGCCGTAATCCATGATTAATCTAATCACCTCTAGAGGAACAAGTCGAGATCATTTTATATGAATATATAATTGAGGCTTATAAATTTTTTATATATATCACACATCTACTTATATAGATAATATTTCAAAATATATACTCTGAATTTCACTGTAGACAATTCTAGATCCTTGTTTTTGTAGTTTTTCTCATGGATATTTATTTGGTGTGAGTCATTGGTTTGAACTTTTTCATCTTTCATGAGTACCCAACCTAATAATATTTTAGATTCATCTCTATGGGTCGAAAATCCTTCCCCATTTTGGATTATTGTTAGTACTAGTTTAGTGATTATACCTTTATTCAAGTCTCTAAATCTCTCATTGTATTCATCAATCCAAAAAAAATTCTATTCACTTTGAGTTATCATTGTTAGTGTGATTGAAAATCATGATAAGTTCCCCAGAAATTGATGATAGTACCCATCCAATATATAGAAAATATATATTTCCATCATAGATATTGTTCTGAACCATTATTCAATTGCTGCTATTTTTGAACGATATATAAGTATATCTTTATAAATGATAACATTCCACCAATAAAGTTACTCACTCCAAGAAAACAATCATTTATGGTACTTTTCAAATAAATTTTATATCAAGAAGGTTTTAGTATTATATTTAAATAATTCTCATATTCATACTTACTTTCAGAATAGATGTTAATATGTTCTATAATGGATACCCTAAATTTGTTGAGGTAATCCCTAAAGACTCTATTCATTACATCCCTGATGATTGTTGGAGATACTATGAGTCCAAATGGTTTCACTATGTGATCATAGTTTTTATACCTAATACGAAAAGAAATCATGTCGATATCGACTTCATCCCATTTAATTAATAATATCCTAACTGAAGATCCATATTAGAGAAATACATGGCTCCACACTGTCGTTAGATACATAGAAGTGGATAATTGTTCTGTATCATGATCTTGTTGAGCTCACGATAATCATTTCAGATTTGAATATAACTATCCCTCTTCATGATGATGAAGACATGTAAACCCTATGTTGTATGACTAGGGCATATGAACCCAATATCAATTTTCTATATAATTTCTTCATTAGCTCCATTAGTTCAACAATATACATTATATATGGTGTCATAGATAATAGAAAATTTCTAGCTACAATCATGATGGATAACTCATTCTCAAATCATGGAGGAAGACAACACAATTATTCGGGAAACACATCATTGAATTCCCTTACAATGGTTATTTGGTCATGGATGATATTTAATATAGTCAAAATATTTTATGATATATAATCTTACTCAAACTTAAAAGAAATCAATACTTTATATTTTGGTACAAAAGAATATTTTTCCTCTTCCTTGAACTGTAATAGACATGGAGGATGATTCATGAAATAAGGGGTGATTTCGATCTACCATTAATTCATGTTGGATATGTATAAGGAAATAATATCCATTCCCATAATTACATTGAATTCCACTAAGGGGAGTATTAAATGGTTTTCACAAAAAATAATCTCCCAAACATGGAGAGGGGATGGGTTATATTAATGATATGGAATAAATAACACACTCAACATCATCACCGAGTACTTCATTTCCATGTATTTACGTGATTTTTATATTGATTTAATAAACTTTTAGGATGTGAAATAATGGGTAGAAAAATAATAAAATAGTATATTCATTATTCATGAATGAATAATTAGCATACATGTCACCACTTATATGTAAGGATCCACCACTGCAGTTGTGAATCCATAATCATGACCTCACTCTCTAGGAATTAGAGATGATTTTGAAAAGTTGATTTCCCATACATTAGGTTAGGTAATTGACTCACATAGTGTTCATATTCAATATAGTTGAAACATTTGGAATTGGTATGTGGGTTAATAAGGGAATTCCATTCTTCACTTTTATTGGGGGGGTTTTGCAATCAGTAATCACTAGGTAAGTTCCCTTACATCCTACACATAAATAATTTTCATAATCCCATTATTTATTTTCCTAGATAATTATTCCCACTATTTTTATTTGTAGTTTAGTTGAATTTATTATTGACAAGAGATTTTCCCATCTTTCCACAATAATGAAAATCCATTTTCCTCTTCTTGTCTGTAGTCCAGATATACCAATTAGATATTGTGATTTACATTTTTTCATATGAGGGAACATCAATCAATTTCTACATAGATTTAAAGGTCTCAAATGGATAATACTTTTTTTAAGATCTATCCATAACCAACTATATAAAAGGTAAAATTTTATTTCATGGCGAATGAAAAAACAAAAGGCATACTGTGAAATTGTTGTTATGTTTTCCTAAAACACCACGATGGACAAGTCAAAAAGATTCTTTAGGATATTGAGGCCCCCATACATTTGTTGTCAAGTAGTTCCACTAAAATATTTTTTTAATAATAATTTCCAATATTTCCTTCCACTCCATTAAATAGTTCTCCCTATTAGGTTTCATATTTTTTTCAACATCCAAAATTGATCAAATTTTCCTTCCATACAATAAAAAACCAGCATAATATTCTTTTCATCAATTCATTGACAGACCTAAAATAATATTTAAATAGAGGTGATAAAATCTCCCATGATTAATTGATATGCTGATAAAAGAAAATTACATGTCATTGGAAATATAATTATCTCTATAGTAACATTATCATTATTAGGGGAATTTTCATGTTAGGCCTAATATAGGATTATTTTCAAAACCTATGTTATTTGAGAATTGGTCTTCAATTTGATTTTCATTCATATTTATATCATTTTGGGATTATTGTTTTTTTGTAAATCACATTTTCCCTCTTGTAATGGCCCGTGTTTTCGGGGGTCCATTACATTGTAAAAATCAGATATTGGGTGTTCTCGGTAGTCTGGGAATGTTATCGAGGCTTCATTGTGACGTTGACCCCTAACCGTAGCTCGGACTACCAGTAGCTCGGTCTACCTGTAGCCATAGCCCACCGGTAGATCTCAGCTACCGGTCGCTGCAGCCTACCGACAGCTTAGATACATGTCGCTGTCATCCACTAGTAGCTCTCAGCTACGGGTGGCTTTTGCCTACACCCATGGGTTTCCAAGTAGCACCTCCTTTTTGCGCAAATTGGGTTTTAAACCCTATTTTGACCCCTTTAAGCTTGTTTTAAAACCCAGTAATGACCATAAATGTCGTTTAATTAAATTTTTAACATGGAATCGTGGTGTTTGTGTCGTTTTAAACTTCCCCCGAGGGAGAGTATGCCTTTAATGATGTGTGGGGCCGCGCGGTCAACTCACGACCATGCTCCTTACGCAGTTTCACGTTCTTATCTCAACCGTCCCCAACCCTTATAAACTAAAGGGTTCTACCTCAGTTTCTTTTTCTCGATCTCCCTCCCATAGATTCGTCTTTTCTTCCTCAACTTCACGAGGCCTGACCCCTGCATATTGCGTATCTTCTGTTATTGGCACGTGAAGATAAACTTCGATCGTCGATCAATCAATAAAGGTAATTTCACCTTCGTCTTTCCCTTTTTTGTATCATATCGGGTGGTAATGCTTTTGATTCTATAGAATTGGATGAACAAAACCTAAATAAAGATAATGAATGGATTCTATAAAGAATAAACGAGGAGGGGTGTGATCAATGAAGATGCTTTTTTATGATCTTCCATGACTAATTATTTCTGAATTGTGCAGGCTTACGCTTAGTAAAAATCATGGCCGTTGGAGGTATTTCTATGTGCAATAATGAACCCTTACCTATGGTGATGTTTAAGTGGATTGTATTGTGTTTTTGAACCCTTTCTGTGTAACAGAATTTGGTTAATTATGTACATCCGACTAAATAAATTGAAATCACCAGGATCAATCCGTTCTGTGATAACCCTGGTTAAAGCACAACAATGTTTAAATCATGGAGTGTGCTAAATCCTTTAAATCTGAAAATATTGGCAATGGCGTGCTTTGTGTTGGTGGTGGTGGTTGGGATTTTTTCCTTCATGGGCCGATTGCTTGGTGATGTGGGTGGGGATGGGATCCCCTATTGTTATTCTTCCAGTGGTTCTGAATTTAAGGCCGGGTGGTTACCTTGATCATATCACGAATTGGGGTGGAATACTCTGTTGATGGGGAACCGTTGGCTCCATGATTTTGGGAACATGGGATATTATCTTGGGTTTTCCTTTGGTTCTAGTGCTTTGAGGGATCTCACTTATCCCTTTGTTTTTGTTACTTTACAAGAGAAACAGGTGTAAATGTTTATGTTGATGTTGACCATACTCTTTCCTTGGCCCGTGTTTATGCTTTCTAGTTGCCTAAGATGGTTCATAAACATATTTAAACATTATTACCGAACATGGAAACAAGAATGGGAAAATGGGTTTTTGAATGGGATGAGTTGTGACTTGGTCATGGGTACTGATTGTGTTCTTTATGCTGGCTGAAGAAAAACCTAGATTTGGGTGTGTGCTTTTTATCTATACATAATGGTAGTTTTTGTGTTTCTAATTCGTGCCCCACCCAAGTTGAGAACATAGTGACGAACAACCCCATTTCATGGGGGAGGGTATTTTTCCCAACACTTCTATTAGTGACTGGTTATTAGCTCTTTTCTGCTCCCTTTCCAGGATAGCCCGAGTATCTTCAGGCAGGCTGTGATGGCATAAGGTCCATTATTAGCTCAAGAATCTTTGAGCAGTGTAGAGTGGTGGTTGGCCTAGGTGTGTGCGGGCAGGTGGTTTCCCAAGTGTCTTCGGGATGAGGCCTAGGTGTCTTCGGGCATGATAGTAGATCATCTATCCCATGTGTCTTCGGGCGTGGCGATGGTTGTTCTTCCTAGGTGTATGCAGGAGTGGTTATGTGTGACAGTTGTGGACCAGGTGTTTGTGGGAGGGGTTTGGCAGTGGGACTGCATGAGGATGCGGCCCAGGTGTGTGTGGGCGGGGTGAGGCAGTGGGACTGCGGTGAGAATGGCGGGATTGGTCCGATGCGTAGGATGTCTTAAATAACCACTGGTAAAGTGGCGCGGGGTACCCAAAAATTGATGTGCTATTACTATACATTATTTGACTTTCATTATTTGGGGAGTGTTCCTTGGTGAGGCTTGGGTGGTTAGTTTCCTTGATAGGTTCTTGGTTATCTCTATTCTCATAGGGCATTAGTATGCCTCCCCACTTGTGTACGAGAGATTTAGGATTACCCCTACTGAGTATACTTATATGCTCACCCTACGTATATAAAACTACTTCTAGGTTTCTAGGAGGACTTCGGGGATTGTGGTCGGTCGTACTAGCTCCGACCATATAAAAAATCTTTGCAGTTGATGTTATTCATTCTTTTGGTACTTTACCTTATAGTCTCCTATACATTGTGGATTTTTACTTTTTAACATGCATTGGGGATGGTTATTGGCTTTAATTTTTACTTTTACTCTTGGTTTTGTGGGATTTACTATCTTATCTCCTGATCCTATTAAACGAAAAAGGGTAATTCCTTCCATTTAGTGTGTGATTATATACCCTTGGTGCTGGTCGCCACACCGGGACCCTTTGAAGGTGGGTTTTGGGGGTCATTATCTCTCCTTCAACATAAAGAAGGAAGGTCCTGGCAATCTGCTGACCCTTCCCTCCTTTTGGTGAAGGTGGGTCATGACACCTCTCATATTTTTTTGACTCAATTCACATTTCAAAACATTAATAATAAAATAATTGAAATAATAGAATTGAATTTTTTTACTATTAAATACATAAATAAAAAACCAATGAATTGAAGGGAAGAATGTTACATCCATTATTTTTTTAATGATACTATTTTCCTAAAAAAAACTTGTGTTATTTTATATTACACACAAAAATTCAAATTTATTTAATAATGATCAATACATTAGTCAGAAAAAGAACCAATTAAAATTTCAAACCTAAAAATCTGACACAAAAAAAGTAGGGAAACCAAAATGGGAAAATATTAATTACTATAATCCATTTAATTCATCTCCACTATGAAAAACACTAACAAAATATTTTTATTGAAATAAACATCATTTAAAATAATTGTAATGAGTATTGAATGAAATCACGAAGTGTTATTTATAGATTATAATGGGTAATATGACCTTTTCGATTTGACCATTATAGGACCAATTGCCATAAAATTACTATTAGTCAATATAGCTATTGGAAAATTTGACTTTGTGAACTATACCCTTTGGTAATATGTCGAACATAATATTTTTTGTTTATATGAATTAATGAAAAATGATAATTATTGTATAACGGATAAGTGATAGACTCAACAAGTAGAGCCGTGTCATATAAACACTATTTTTTTAGAACTGGGGAGAGAGGTTGGATCACTGGGATAATTCATTAACCATGCCCAAGAGGTTCTTCAATAGGTTAATATTGAATAAAGCCTTTTACAGAAGATGTTCAAGTTAGTTATAATTACCACTCGGTCGATGTAAGCTGACCCGATGAATCTATCACTATCACACACCTTGACTTTAGGCAATAAGTGGGTGTTCTAGGGGTTTCATGTTTATGGAATTATTAAATAAATTTTGATTAATTTTAGTAAATATTTTCTTTAATTTCATTAATTCTAATTTAATAATTGTAGTAATTGATATAATATATGTTTAATTAAGGAAAATATGATAATTTTAATTTTTAGATAGAAATTTTACTTTAAAAAAATATAAATATTTATAATAAACTATGGTATTATGAATCATATTTATTTCAATTATTTTTATTTTTAAAAGTTATTATTTATATATAAATGATATTATAAATTTATTTTTCTGAAGATATTTTTTACTGTCCTAAATTTGATTATGCCTTAAAAACAGTTTTTAAGTAAATAATGATTTTGTATACTTAAAATTTAAAATAATAATATTTACATAGTTAATATGATAAAATAGAAAACCCTAGATAAATTATCTCTTCTAAATAGGGTTATGTGTAACTTATTATAATTTTCTAAAATAACTTATTTTGATATTAATAGTAGAAATTCATTTTGGGTTTTTCAATATGTTTAATGGCATTATAATTATTCATTTTTTTATTATAATTAATTAACCAAACTCCACGACCTAATATATGTTATTTTATTAATATTAATTATTTTAATATATTTTAAAACCTATAAATGACTTTCCAATGTCTAAAATGGTATATTAGACTTTAAAAGGAAACCTTGTGGAAATATTAATTTTCCATGCCGAATGATGTATTAAAAAATGATTTATGTTTTTTATGGATTTTAATAACTTAAAATATGATCCAAATGTCCTAAAATAGGGGTAAAATACATACTTAAGGTAATTGTGTTTATTTTACAAAACCTATATTTCTGAGGCCAATATAGTGAAATTATTAATATAATCATCCATATTTTTGTTAAATACACACCCATTTCCCCATTTTATTTCACTCCAAATCCTTCCTCAATGGTGTTATTGTGTTTTCCACCCAAATAGTCCTCCCAAGGTGTCCTTAATACCCGATAGTTCATTCCTCATTATTTAGTAGTAAATGTTCAATGTAAGTGAATTATCCTTCATTTCACACCAATTTAAGAACATAAATTTGTATATATATTATAGTTGTTATTATTACTCTATTTCATTACCCTTTTATCAACCCTTTAATGGGAAGTTTTCATTATCAATAGTAAACCTCTTTCCCCTCTCATTTAAAAATTTTCTAGAACAACACTTTTACTCTTCGTGCTGGTGAATTTACATATTAAAATTGCCCGATTCTACTTACAAAATTATTTTTTATTTTCATTGTGTGGATACCCAAACATATTAATAGTCAATGGGTATTAACATATATGTTAAAATTATTTATTTTATTCTGGAATTTACTTATATAAAACCCACATTTAAATTTCGATAGAAAAAAACAATGTAATGATCATGTATTTAAGAACTGTTGTACGCCATGATTTTGATAAGAAATCTATACTTTATTCTACATGGGTTGTTAATAGATTGATTCATTATGATATGTGTGGCTGACATTAATTATTATATTTTAATCGTTCACCTTGATATTGATACAATGCATTGAGTATATAATTTAATTTCTATAAATGGCATCATGTAAAATACCTTGGTGAGTAACCTTGGAAATATTAAATAATGACACCATGGTGAAAAAAAATTGTGATATTATTATGAAAGTATAATTTATATTTTTATACAAATTTATGTTTTTTGTTTCATGTTTATTTATGATATTCCTCAAGATCTCATTCTCTATACATAATGATATTCCTAATCTTCTTATTGATATTCCTTTTGATCACATATAAAATGTTTCTGTAGATTATTCCGTTACATGGTCTCATGATCACCCCATTATTATGATGTATTTCCACAAGATATGAGATGATGTTAATGTACCTAGGATGAACACTTGATGAATTCGTTAATTTTTATTAGATTAATATTTTAGGCTTTCATATCTTATGTTTGCGATTACCAAGAAACACAACTTTATATGATCGTATCATTCATTGCATGTAATCAATATTTTATGTAATAAAAATTTGGGATGCCATAGTTGGTATCAAATGATGTTTTATTTATTTGTGGAGATTCAAAATATAAATCCTTATTGTGAACCTTAGTGAAATGTTTAAATATAAGAAAAAATAATAGTATTTTGGTAAAGTATTATTTAAGTTTTTTATGAAACGAAATCCCAATAAGGATATGAGGAAGTCAATGTGGCTTTAGAATATATTTTTTTGGGTAACTCTCAAAATCCCAACATTGATCTGGACTCGATATGGAACTAGTGAATGATAATAGTTCTTTTGGCACTTTTGGTTTGACACTCTCAGGGGATATGTTTGGTTGATCACAAACATTTTATAAAACATTATGAAGGATATATATAAAATTTAATATATGTAAAAAAATAATATATATATGAATTATGATTTTTTACATAAAATTCCTTTATATTATAAATTTACAAAATGATACACATTTCTCACAATGTTTTTCCTCATTTAGAGAATAAAGTTAAATAGGAGGAATGTCATGAATTATTGGTACAATGGATGATGCGGTGACAACCCACCAATGGATGTTGGTCTAGATAACATCATGATAATGATGAAGCCACTATATCATGTTATAAATTATTACTTAAATCAAGTTAAGAATCTGGATTCACCTTGAAGGTAAGAATTTTCTCTTCAGTACATCATGCGTCAATGAATCCCTAGTGTTAGGGGCTCTACCAATCCATTAATTTTTGAACAATGGATTAACTCTATATAAAATATCATTTATGTACTCCACTATTCAGATTAAGAGATGGTCACCCTAGATGTATATTTCATAGATGGATAAGTTGTTCAGTTTTGGATAGAGATTCAAAACATGAAGACTAGAAGTGATATTGATACTATAGAGTGGGAAGTATTTATGGGAACTTGTTTCCATATATATTTTCCTCTTTCACTACAATCAAAAAATGGTGAATTAATTCTGTGACCGAATGAAGAAGGAAAATGAATCCATTGGATACTATGAGATGAAACATAAAAAACATTCCTGATGCACCTATAGATTTAATATGGTCTTTATGGGAAATATTGATAGATTCTTCAGCGGACTGTGACCCAATACATTGTGGTATATAGAAAATGGATATTGTGAATGATATTATGAGATATGAAAAAGTAATATAAAGGTTTAATACAGGTTATCATAAATGTATTTGTCACATAAGTGAAATTAATAATAATAGAGCTTTG
This sequence comes from Viscum album, assembly GCA_963277665.1. Classification (NCBI taxonomy): domain Eukaryota; kingdom Viridiplantae; phylum Streptophyta; class Magnoliopsida; order Santalales; family Viscaceae; genus Viscum; species Viscum album. Next base: position 512,378,856 of record OY728134.1, read on the forward strand.
GATCCAATCATTAGGATGATCTTTCATCTTAGAATAGATCAAAGAATGGGAAACTATCGACGTGAAACTAATGTGTGATGAAGCATTCAGGGAACATAATTCATGTGAGTCTAAAATTATACAAGTTTGGAAGATATAGACATATTTATTGTATCTATCATTGTTAGTTTAAGCCTCTACATCACAACATTAACAACAAAAGGATGATAGTGTAGGCCCCACCTGAAATTATGTGATTTATGTGTGGACAACTTGGGAAATTATTAATCACTATCGAAATTATAATATATTGTTGTTAAATCAACTATAACCTCATATGAATCAACTATATCAGGGTTTTTAATTTTCTATCTAGAGGGATTAATTATATTATCCAAATGAAGCATTGGAAGGTACTCACGTTGTTCTCTCCAAACTATGAAGTAATTTTATCTATTATGGTTATACATATTACTTTATTTCATCCATGTTTTCAAAGAATATATAATAAATACAAAATATTCAATAAGTAGTGTTATAATTCTGAAATACTATATAGATTAATCAATCCTCAATGGTGCATATAAACTCTATAATTGAAATAGGATAGACGAATCTCAATGATAATCTAGTAGTCATTCCAATTGTAGAATTTGATACAATACAAGGGATAGACTGGCACTCATTGTTTAATGATATTCTAAACTACATAATAAACTAAAAACAATATTATTTAATGGAAAACATATTATTATTTTAAAAGTAGTTTTATAACAACTTGAACATTCCCCAGAAACACCTCTCATATGCATCATCATGGAGATGATTAGTGGATAAGGATAAAGAAATGAAATGTAATAATGTAAAATTCACTTAATGATTATGAATACATTGATATATTTTCAAAAGACGTAGCTGGACATCCCATAGAATGATTAGTAGAGTTCCCCAATGAACTCATACATATATCCCATCCAATATCAAATACCTCGTCTAGAATCTAAAATTTAGAGCTAGAAGAATAAATAAAAAACATCAGTGTATTTCAGAGAAGGGGTCTATATAAACAATTTTATTTCTTTGGGAGTTACCGGTTCTATTTTTTATGAAGAAGGATGGATCAATATGAATATTAATTTATTATTGATAAAATAACAAGATCAATGTGAAGTATAATTACCCTCTCCCAACAATTGATGATTCATTTGAACATCAATGTGGGGGAGAATTATTCACCAAGATTGGTCTCTAATATAGTTATCATCATATGATGGTGAATAAATAATGTATTGAAAATTAAAAATGTCAATCATGATATGGATGTTTTGATTTTTCTATTATTCCCTTCACCTTGACTAATTCACTAGCTAGATTTATGGATTTTATTAATAGAACATTTATGGACAACCTTGATAAATATATAGAAGTTTTTATAGATATTTATATGATATATTCACAACTCTCTAGGGATAATGAGGATCATATATGGGTTATTTAGAAAATATTGATGAATTATAGGATACTGAGAAGAATTTGTAAATGTTATTTTTTGTTACAAACATTTTCTTTTTTAGGGAACAGTTTTTGCAATGAAAGATTATTAGTTGACACTTTAATGAAAAATTATACAGAGGAGTGCCCTCATACATTAATAGTAAAAAAGTTTTATATTTTAATTGATTAAATAAGATATTAGAAGAGGTATGTGAACATTTTTATAATAAATTTATGATCCACTAAACAAGTTTACTACAAAATAGATTATGTTCATAAGGATTATGAATAAAGTTTCCATGAAATTAAGAATAGATTATTTACATTATTTTTGTTTACTTTATCATTTAATATAGATGGTTTCGTAATTTATATTGCTGCATATTTTAAAGGGAATGGGTACATTCTTTTTCAAAATTACAATGTGATTCCTCATTCATCTCGATTGATGAAGCCTCATGAGAAGAATTATCCTACACATGTCTTAGAGCTGATTATAGTTATTTTTTCTCCAAATTTATGGATGTACAATTATTATTTGGAGAAATGTGATATGTACATAGACCAATATTGTTGGATTTGTATATTAACATATGCAGAATTAAAAATGATATAAAAGAGATGGTTGGAACATCATAAAAACTATGAATGTTTAATTCCTTATCACCCCATAATAGAAAACAATTCTCAAATGAATTATCTAGATAAGAACAAGTTCTGGTGAAAATGATGATGATTCAATGAGATCCATTGATTAAGGACCCTGTATGGCAAGACATGGAAATCATGAGGGATGGGACAAAAAAAATCTTACATAAAATTATTTCTGCACAATAATTACTGGATTAGATCATGAACGATCAAATAGACGATCCATTATTACCATGGATGATATAGATTGTAAATAATGGTATGTTTTATGAGTTTAATATTGATCAAGAAAATGTACAAAAATTTTGTAAAAGGATCTGTGTTCTATATATTATCGATTTAGAGAATGAACTGATGGAAAGATCTCAAAGTTCTAAACTTTGTATACATACTGGAAGAAATAAAATATATAAGTACCTTTATTATCATTATTAGTGGTATAATATAAAAAAGAATACTGATGACTACACTGAAAGGTTCTTATAATGTCAGTATGTGATGTTTATAGTGAATGATTCCTAATAGATTATTATATCCACTACCCATACCGACATGGGAGTGGGATAATATCACTATGGTATTGATTAATGTTCTCCCACGAACTTCCATATGAGACGATGCGATGTGGGTAATAGTGGAACTACACAAAAATACTTCACATTTTATCACTATTCATGAAGATTTTACTCTTGACCAACATGCCATGCTATACCTAAAACATGTGATTAGAAAGCATGGGGAAAAACATCTTATCATTTTTTATTATGATCAAAGGTAGCTATATAAATTCTAGAGAACTCTACAACATTATATGATTACTGAATAAAATTTCAACATGAACAACCACTCCCAATCTAATGGAAAATCTTAAAGGACTATTCAAACACTTGAGGAAATGCTAAAAACCTTTTCAATGGAATATAATGGTATATGCAATAACAATCTCCAATTAGTTGAGTTATCATAAAAAATCATATTACCCTATGGTATTCAAATGGAAACAAATGAATATCTCTGTGGAAAGTGATGTAGAACTCATACTTGTTGGGATGATTATGGTGAGAGAAAAATTCTTGGCCCTGATCTGGTGTGATAGATGATAGAAAAGGATAATTCCATAAAAAACATATAAAATCATCATCAACATAGAATAAGAGATATGATTTAAACCATTGAAATAACTTAGAGGTTGATATTGGAAGGAAAATATGGATTTGAATATCACCATTGAAAAGAGTTGTGTGGTTTTGAAAGGAATGGAAGGTCATCCCCAGGTACATTAGCCCTTATAAAATCATTGATCACATTGGACCGGTGTCCTATTAACTTTATCATCCATAATATATTGCTTATGAACATGATATATTCAATTTAGCTCACTTATAGAACTACATACTTGTTCCCACAAATGTATTGTATTTTGAGGTGGTAAAAATGGAACATAACCTCTCTTAGAAGGATCATCTAGTGGATATCATGGACCATAGTGACATGGTTCTACACAAAAACACTACCCACCTTGTCAAAGTTTTATAGAGGAACCATATGTTTGAAGAAGCGATATAAGAATCAGATGAAACAATGAAGTATAATTACTCTCACCTTTTCTTAACTAATAATATGAGTTGAAATTTAAGGATTTAAATTTCATAAGGGGGCAAAAATGTAATGGCCCTATTTTTTAAAAATTTCATTTGTTTCATTATAAAATTTTTGTTATATCATATTTCACAAAAAATCTTATCACTTTTATAAGGATCAATAAATTATTAATCGAAGAAACCAATAAAAATTTCAAACATTAAAACTGGAAAAAAACATATAAAATTGAAAGAAAAAAATAGGAACATATATATCACTACAATATATAAAAATCATCTCCCCCATATAAAACATGAAAAAAATTAAAAATTAGTAAACCACTAAAAATATTATAAAATAATTGTATAATATATGAATTTAATTATTAAGTGGTATTTATAGAGTATAGAGAGAAATGGGAATGTCGTGATTTGATAGTTATTAGATCGTTAGTAAAATATGCCCATTAGTAAATATAACTGTTTTTAAATTATAACGTTGAGAACTATACAATTTGGTAAAAATTATAAAATTATAATTTTTATTAATATGTAGTGATGAAAAGGGATAATTAATGTAGAATAGAGAATTGATGGCCTCAACCAGTACAATCATGTTGGTTGAATCACAATTTTTAAAACATTGGAGATAGTTAGAATCACTAGGGTTGTCCATTGATCTAGCCCAATTCAATATTCATAATGTGAAGTAAGAATCAAATATCATATGGGAGAATTTTAGGTGAGTTGATATTCCAACTTGGTCAATGTATGTCGAACCATCCCCTAAATCTATCACCCGAACACATCATACAATTAGGTCATATACATGTGTTATAAGGGGTTACATGTCTAGGAATTAATTACATAAATTGTAATTCCTTTATATAAATAATTTTTTATTCCATGAATTCCATTTTATGAATCATCTTTTAAATACAAAACATGTTCAATGGAGATGATTTTGATAATTTTTTTACCTAATCAAATTGTACAATTGAAAATATAGAAATTTTTATAAAAAACTAATGTATTTGGAAAAATATATATTTTCATGAAATTTTATGTTAATTATTTATTTAAATAATAATGATAAAATAATTTTATTATTTCCTAAAAAAGTTTTCTGGTTTTGAAATTTGATTGTGCATTACAACCCACATTTTTTAATTTATTGGGATTTTTATATATTAAATTTAGAATAATATAATTTATATAATTATTATAAAAATATATATATAATTTATTTAAATCATCATTTCAAAATTAGTTTAGGGTGAATTTATGATCATTTTCTGAAATACATTATTTTTAAATGAATAGTTAGAAGACAGTTTGGGATTTATGGTAAATTTAATGTCTTCAAAATTATGTCATAATTACATTATAATTAATATAAAAAATACAAAAAAAATATGTATTTTACTAATATCATTTATTTTATTTTATTTTAATCAATTTCAAAATTGATAATTGATTTTAAATAGTCTAAAATTGAATCTTTGATATTAAACATTTACTTTTTCAAAACATTACTTTTATATTAAAAAAGAAGTAAAAAAATTTATATTTCAAGTTTGTGGACTTAAATAAAATAAAATGTGTTCCAAATTTCAAAAACCATTAGAACTGGCCATGTTTAAGCCAATTATTTTTCCTTTTCAACTTCCATGATTCACAATGCATATGTTTGGAAATTATTAAACAAATAATCCACTTTTTTCTATCACTAACCACCATCTAATTCATTTCCATTAACATGAAATCCACCCTACCTAATTTTATGGTGTCTTTCTTCCATAGGAGTCCTCCCATGGTTTTCATAGGCCCATAAGGTTCCATTCTTCAATATTTAAGAGTAACTCTTCAAGGTGATGGAATTAACCTTCTTTCCCCCACAATTAAATATCCCATTAGTTATATGTCTTCTAATTGTTTTGATTAATCTATTTTATTTCCCTTTTTATCTCAGCCTTACTTCAAAATTATTTTCAATCAATGGGATACCCTTCCCCCTATCATTTTCACCTTTTCTAAAACAATGTTTTATACGCTTAATGCTGCTGATTATACTTATCAAAAAGTTTCACTTCTCTTTAAGAAAATCGGTTTTGTTTTCATTTTATGGATACCTAAAAAGTTATAGTTTTTATGGGTATTAATAAATAAGGAAATATTATTTATTTTATTTGTGGATTCAGACATTATAAACCCATATTCCATTTTTTGGGTCTAAAAAATGTAATGATCACGTCTATATGCATTTTCTTGATGCAATTATTTTGTTATGAAACTCATCTTTATTCTGCAATGGTTATTATTGAAATGATTTATTTGGATCAATGCTAACGAAATTAATTAATACATATAAAGGGTTCACATTTATAGTGATATAATTCATTGGGTGAGGAATCTTGTCTCTATAGATGACATGTTTTACCATACCTTGGTGAATAACATTTCTAATTTTCACTTATGAAACTGTGGTGGGAAACTATGGGGATATGATTATGAATGTTTTATTTAAATATTATAGCCATAATTCCATTTTAATAATAATTTTAATTTTTTAGTTTATTCCTCTTATTCTATTTTTCATTCCATAATTATATTCTACATGTTTTTATTTCTATTCATTGTGATCACATGTAAACTATTTCCCATTCATTTTCCCATATCGGGACTCATGGTCACCCCTTTACTATGAATTATTTTCCTAACATATGATATTTAGTAAATGTATATAGGATGAACCCTTGAATAATCCTTTCAAGTGAATTATAATAATGTATTTATTTTCCATATATTATGTTCCTAATTTCCAAGTAACTAAAATTTAAAATATTCTCTCTTTTTTTTATATTTAATGAAATGTTTTTGTAATAAAAAGGAGGGATTCTATGTATCTCATATATGACACATTTCCTTTAACTAATGGATATCTAGGTTTGAATATATGTCATCCATGATCTAATTCTAAATAGAAAATATTATGGGAATCTTTGATTTGATAATAATTTATTTTTAGGTGGTTGTTAATTTACCAATTTATACCCCTAGTTGTGTCAAACTAGGTGTTCAAAATCAACATTTTTATATACCATGTAATGATTGAGTCACACTCAATCCACCTTTTCGAGGTTTTTTCCCCAAGGTATATCTTTTCAAGAGGCACATCCAGATTTATTATCTATACATGGATATGTATTTTGGAAACCACTTAATCTATAATTTAACGTTATTTATTAATGTTTTCCTAGGTTATTTATTATACCTAATTTATTTTCTAGTGTTTTATATTTGTAATTCCAAATATAACTATACTTTACCCAATTGTTGTCTTTGAAAAATCATATCTATAATATTCATTATTTCATGATCTATTACATAAAATAACACAAAGTATAACCCATAAAATCATGATTTCATGTTTCTTGGGAAAAATCGTGTTATATGTTAAAATCTTAAATGAAAATGAATATTAAATTATTAAAAACTGCCTGAACACAACCCTAAAACTACATCCTTATTCTAATACATAACAGAATAACCAAGGGATGTACATAAGAAATGTGTAAGCTATAAAGAACTCATAAGGGAATGAAAAATGAAAACGATAAGTAAAATTAGTATATGTGATCCAATATGCAAATAAAGGTATCATGAGAGGGATGCGAATCATAATATTTAATAATAATAATGTATAATATAACATGATAAAATAAAGGTAAATGAAAATATGGAAACAACATAAATCATGACATCATATACATATGTCAAGGATACCCTCCATGAAAGCATAACAAACTGTTATTAAGATAACATCCTTTAACCATACATGTCATATAATGAGATTAAAATATCACCCAATTCATTAGATGGGTATGTATTTCTGAGCCCACATGTCACAATCATAGTAAGTACATGCATAAGGGTGAAAAATGTATCATTCAAAAAAATGATCATATTTCAACACATTTAATACCAAGATTATTTATAGTGGGATTAAATGCATTGGATTTTGTAATAAATAAAAGATATATATATATATATTGTTTAATACCTTTCAGTGGAAATGGTTGTTGGTTTTCAATACACTTTTATTTGGCATTGATAATTATAAGGAAATATTGACATCATAATATGTCTACTTAAAGGTAAAATGAAGTGTTTAATGGGATTAAAATGGATAAAAAATATGTTTAAAAACATAACAATAGTAAAAGGTATGCGAAAAAACTTATCCCAAAATGAGTAATTTAAAATAAAAATGCATAATATAAAGGTTGAACATGAATAACGAAGAGATCGAGAGCGTCCCCTACCTAGAGAGGCCACTTCTAAAAAAATGGGATGATCTTCTTGAGATATTGGTGGTACCATGGGATATATATAAAGAGGTGAGAGAAGATTAATTTTGTTCATTATTTGTTTGAGTGAATAGGAATGGGAGGTTTGGTGGGTTTATATATTAAAGCAGACGATAATTCATTATTGATATCAAAACAATGGTTTTGGCGTCTATATGATAAGTTAATAAAAAATCATCACTAGGATTTGAACCGTGGTTTATAATAGAGGAGCATTTTTAATTATTTTAAATGTTTAAGAAGCCAGATCATTAAAATAATTCTACTGGTGGCGTGGAAGTGAGTCATGTTTATAAACAAATGATTTTAAAATATTAAAAATATCACATTTATTTTAATGGATTCATTAAGGATTTAATAATTTAATAAAATTACTTTAAAACGTGAAATTTTAAAATGAAAACACAATTTTTGTTAGGGGTAATCTATATAGTATTTATTACATCACATTGGGGATATTATTATGTCAAAATAAACACCATATCATTATATTATATTTAATTTCAAACCAACAATTTGATAGTCTATTAAAAATATTATAAATTAAATCATTAGTAATTGAAATGTGATTATTTAATGAAAATATTTATTTTATCCAACTAATTCTATATTTATGAGTTTTATATGTATAATAAAAAGTATTCATTTATTGAAAAATACTTGATGTTTTGAAAATAACAGTTTTGTAACCCTTATAAAAAATAAAATTCACTTCATAAATTAATATTATAATTAATATTTAATTAATATTATTAAAAATTATTAATTTATAATATAAAAAAATAATGAAAAATTATTGAATTCATCATGATACATTTCTTGGTTGATATTATATATTTCCCAAAAATAAAATTTTTGACTTTTCTTATTAAAAAATATTTTTTTATAAAAATATTTTTTTAATAATTTAAAAATTAATAAAAATAGATTAAATTTAATAATAATTTAAATAAAAAATAAATAAATTCATACTCATAAAGTTTAGATACATATCCCTTTATTACACTAGAATCATCCTTAAGGGTATTGTATGTGTTGGTGATATTTTCATGGGGTGGTTCATTGAAAATGATTTGGGTTGTGGTGAATATGATCTTTAACTTATCTAGTAAATGTTTTCAATCATTCCTATGTTTTTGAATATCTAATTTTGATTGGTTAAGGGAAATAAAAACGAATTTATCTCCCTTGTAATATTCAGTAATTGGGATTCATAGTGTATAATTCTACTAGTCAAGGCCACCACTCCTTCCATTTATGTCAATTGGACAATATCATAAGCATGTATATATACTAATCATACAGGCACTATTAATATACTTAATTATCAATAGTTATGATGATTAATGTTATTTCAAATAAAATAGTATATATATTTCGTAAATAACTATTTTCATTATGTGTTGCCTATAACTACATTACATAATTAGGAATTTAATCATTCCAAAAGGTATATCATTTATAAATTTTATGGTTCTTATATTCACAATTAAAAGATGGTTCAAACAATATTTTCCCTAAAACTCTTCAACACAATAAAAATAATTTCTTCATGAATGGAGGACATGTGAGGGTGGTGTAACCTAGTGGGTCCAAAAGGAATATGTATCCTAAATGGAAGTATTCCTCTCCTCCTATACCTAATTTTTTAAATCATGTTTTCCTAACAGTCAGCATCACATGAGATCTATAGCTATATCTATTTAATTTTATGTACTTGTGTGGAGAAATAATGGGCCATGAGATTAGAAAGAAGATAAAATTATAAGCTTATTTTTATAAAAACTTATAGGTTCATCCTCTATTGGGTATAGTAGCTTCACAATATGGTCCATTATAGGTTTTGAATCCCATCACCATCAATTAGTTTACCAAATTATCTCCACACAATGGGAGTCAATGGTTTTTGAACAAAAAAAATTATAAATACAATGACAATGAGTGGGATTCCGACCTTATCAACAGGTGGAAAATACAAACATACTCTCTTAAGAATCCCTTTGAGTGAAATTAACAACAATGTAACCATTGTATTGTGGCATAAAATGATAAATTTTTCCCTTAATATAAAGAATTAAAAAACATAATCCTCCCATAAATAATTAGTACGTGTTTACATCATCATAACCATCAAATATTTTTTTTCTTAAGATGAATTATCATACATGAACTGATAAAGCCACCCTTTGTGATCATCTTGACTATTTCCATTTTCATTAAGGGTGGGGGAACACTATCAAGGTGTGGTTCATCTTCAAATAAATCATCTCAAAATGGACATTTTTAGATAATAGTTTGGTTTTAATCATTAGTGAAACATGACCATCATTCCATCTTGAAATCAGAAGAAGAATGTGACAAGAAAGAAGTCAAAAGAAAAAGTGAACAAAGGTTTGGTGACTAAATGAATTGGAATATGGTTTATAGGGTTCATTCCATTCTTAAGGATACACTCTATAAATTAATTATGGTCACATATCATCTTTTAGAAATATAATAGACACCATAAATTCCTCTACTATAGGTAGACACAACAAGTAAAAACCAAATAGGTATTTGGATGAAATCTCTTACCAGTCTCCCAAACTTTCCATAACTTCTATATATTTTCATCGTTGATCATTTAGAGCATGGGTGAAACCCCAAAAATGATCCCCTAATCAAATGAATTGATTGTTATAATTATAATTATTGTAATTTATATTGGACATACATTCTTTAGAAATGAATATATATTAATCCCATGTCACCCACACATAACTAGGGATAGATTAGTAGAGGCTTCAGAAGAAGAGTGAAAAAGTGTATAAATAATCCTGGCCAATCTATATATTTTGGCCTTATCCCAATTGAATCCATGTGAATAACTAAAATGAATGGTAAATCATATCAAATATACTAAAATGATCATGAAGACATAATAAAATTATTCAAGAGTTGGGAAATCATAATTAACCTGGAAAAAAAGTTGTGGAGTACACAACTATCTGATTAGTTGATAAATGTTGTTAAACTAGATTGGCATAACCAGTTTGTGAAATGTTTCCCTTTAACATCTGTTGGATATTTATATCCTTCCATATAATGTGATTCATCCTTTAAGAAACATGTTCAAGAGAAATCCATGAATTGTAAGAATGAAAAATTGATACAAATGTCTGAAATCATGAAATAGATTCTCATATCCCAAGCTAAACTCCCTTTTCTAGATGATATTCACCTTTCAAAATAGATTTGGGAAGAACATATCAAGGATTTCCCAATTCCCTAACAGTTTGAGAGTGTGTTTTATACAGATGATGATAATCTATTAGAAATAAATTTTGTATAATTCTATATGACAATTTTATTCATAATATATGACTTAGAGGAAAATGTTCAGAATAACATTAGATCTTCGTATGATTTAGGAAACATTTAAAATGATGGAATTTTATGATCCATGCTTGATAATGACTCCTATATTAACCATACCCTAACCCCAAGTAATTGAAAATAAATAAAAATAGAAGAAGACCTGTTTCCCTCTAATCTAACCCTTATAGAGTAATATGAGAGTGATAAATGGGCATTAATAAACATCAAATTCAATACCCTATTCTGAGATGTGATTTCAAACTCTAACATAAAGTTTATCCAGTATGAAAAATTACATATAGTTATATTTAGAATAACTAGGCTTCAAATACGCAGAGTGGTTCTTTCTTCCATTCATTAATACAATGTCATGATTTTTCATTATAGTAATATTATATTAATTTTAAGATAAACAATATAATATGATTACAATCACAGATCCAATGGTTTTTGTCAATAGTAAAATTAGTACAATAAATCACTCATACATAATAAGAACTAATTATTAATTCAATTACTTATTATTTATCGTTCTAAATGTTCTTATTCCCTTTATTACATGTATCTATATGAGGATTTAAATTAATGAAGTGGGTTAGATAAAATCCTTGTAAGGTGTGTATTAAGTGACATAAATCAATTTTACATGGGTCACAATAATCATCATAATCAAATCATAAGCTTAAGATAAAAACCCTAATCACGAAGGAGTCACTTTACAATGTCATGTAAAGTGATATATTCATAAAAATAACACATTATATTATAGTGGGAAAATACCACACATAGTTTCGAACAAAACTATGATTATATCATCACATAATGTATGTGCATAAATCAAAACATCAACATAGTGAAAAAATACGATCATTTTCATTCATAATACTCATTATTTATGAGATATATTATATTTCCCAATTCATTGGAGGGATATATAATTCCAGGTCCACCTGTCGATTCATAAAATTCACATAATCTTGTATGTGACAGGGAAGGATAACAATCGTTGTTATAAAATAACCCATGGAAAGAACTAGGTTTTTGAAAATATTTTACATATTAAACATCATGAAATAAAATGTCTGGTTCACAAGTTAATAAGGGATATCATACATTGGGATAATTGATTATGTTTTCTTTTTAATAGAGGAACCCAATCAAGAAGATTCAAGAGATGTTTTAGAAATTAATGACTTTAGAAAAAACCATTATAAATTGATTTTAGAAACATTTCAAAAAGGTAGAAAAAATATTATTCCAGATATAAGAGATCAAGTATTTATAAAGCACATATTTTGGTTATTATAATAACGTTTATATAGATATAAATTTGAAATATAATATAACCCAAAATAAAGAACCAGGTCGAGAATCCACTTTCCATAAATCCATCTTTGTTACTAATATTTTCGAAATACTGAATAAAACACTTTACTTTTTTAAAACATTTATCCATTGGTGATTTATTTAGTTTTTTCAAAACATTTTTAAATTTTAATAAATTTATAAAATTTCATAAATACCTTTGTTAAATGGGAAATACTTTTATTTCAAGTTTTCCTTAAACTAATTCCAATTTGGTTGGATTTCTCTGTTTCTATTCAATGTGGATGATAAATTAGTAAAATTAATTCCAAAAGAATAAAATAAATATATTTATAAATTTGTCTATATTAACTAATTTTTTATATCAATCCATCTGTTTTATGATTAGGATGGAGTTTTCAATGGACTTAATGGCGGTTAACTGACTATTAAGGGGATATTGTTCGAAGATGGGGCATGATATCTATAATATATGTTTATATTAAAAATTAACATTTTAATTGTATATTAAAATTATCATGTTCATTTTAAAATACTATATAATTAGTTTAATATTGTTTTAATGAGAATATAAAATGAGGATATGATATTAGAAAATAGAAATGAAATAGATGGATGAAAGGATAGTATCACTTTTTATGTGGTTTCTACTTGATGGACCTTAAAAGCTAAGGAGATTGGATTTTGATTACTCAATATCATCCTTATGGATTTTAAGGGGTTTTTGAGATTGGATTTTGGGACGGAATTGGCCTTGTTAATTGGTATAAGAGTTTTATTACATGAGGAATGAGAGTGGTTATTTATTAATGATGAGAAAGAATTAGTTTCAATAAAATATAATATCAAAGTAAATCAATATAATTAAATATTAATGGAAATATGGACAATATAGAATGAATATATAATGGTATTAGGATGTTAGAAACATTTATAATTCAAATTAAATTTTTTACTAAAAAGGAAAGTAAATAAAATGTAAAATTTTAATTTAATATAATAATTTAGACTTTGGAAAATCATATTATGGTTTGGAAGATCTTTTAATTGTATTTTAATGACTCTTTATTGAAATTAAATATTTTTTGGTCGATCCACAGGTTGTAGAATATAATATATAATGAATGATGAAATTTAAAATACATCGGTTATGAAAGAATATGTAATTTTATTATTAACCTAAATATTAAGGTATTTTATAAAATTACAAAAAAAGTATAAATTTATAAAATTATACATGATTATTTCAAAAATTTATTAATTTTACTAATTTTTTTTCTAATATAGATAATTTTTATATATTAATATAAAAATTATGATTTTATGGAAATACAAGAATTTTTTTTAAAGTATGAATTTATTTTCATGGAGTATTTAGTTTTTAATTTTATTTGGAATTAAAATAATTATATTAACATATATTATTTATGATATATATTATTTATAATATATTTTATTTTATGGTGTTAAATTTACACTTCTAACTTCCTAGTTACTATTCCAACGGTCAGTTTACTATTCTTAATGGCCACGTTTCTATTCCAATGATCACATTAACATTCCAATGGTTATATTACCCCCTATTACCTTATTTTCTATTTAATTATTCACCTATATAACTCTTAAGGTTCTACATTCCCATTTCCTAAATTATCGATTTGTTTACTAATATATATTTTTTCATTTCTGTTGTTTTGTTCATGGGGGATTTTATTCTAGATGATTAGGGCCATCCATATTTTCACTTTCTACATTTATTAATTTATATTATCTTTCACATTATAATGATTAGGATTTTATGCAGTTTAGTTTTTTTAATGTAATGATCATTATATATGAAATAAATTTTTGTTGATTTTATTGTGTCTTTTATATATAAAATAGTATATAATATAATATAAACCACATTTATTTAAAATATAATTTATAAACTATAGGATCATACAATATTAACCATTTATAAATTTCATCTCTAAGATTTCAACTCATATTCTGAGTTGAGAATAAGGAATGGAACTTCTGTTTCATTAACTCATCTTTTTCCCACCTCATCACTTCTTATTTTTCATTCATTCATAACACATGGACAATGGGAGTTGTCTTACTACATAGAACATTATCTTGATGGTCGAAGGTATTCATAGGCATATCATCGCATGGGTTGTCATTCTCCAGTTTTACCATCCCCAAATTTATTATATGTGAGGGATTGAGAATTTACTTCCTCTTGAGAGATACATGGAACACAACATGAACTTCATCTGTATTTGGTGGAAGTGATAGATGATATCTCACAAGTACTAAAGGATTATGGATCTAAAATGGGACAATGTACTTAAGGATAACTATAAAATTCTTTTTAACTCGTATGAACCTCTCTTATGGTGAAATTCAAATGAAAAATTTATATCTAAGGTCAAATTGAATGACCCTTTTACAGTTTCCACCATCATACTTCATTGAATCAGAGTAGATTTTCTATATAGTTGGATGGAATTATGATTATTTTTCATATCTTAAATAACATCAAATCTAATTATTTTACATTCACGAAGATAATCCTAACATGTATGATTTCTAAACCACTTACTACATACATTTTTATATGGATCCATTTGATTTTATGATAAGAACCTGATATTGTTTCAGAACTCAAATAATGCTTGATATTGATCCCATCATCCATTAACATCCATTGAGAAGGTTCTCAACTTGTCCCCAACTGTCTGAATTTTCTATTTAGAATGAAGATCAGTTTGGGGGGTTATAGTCTATATTGGAGTTCAATTTAGTATTTATATCATGTTGATGAATCTCGTGTATTTTGAAGTAAACCTTGGATCGTGATCAGGGATGATAAAATTTGTATCATCGTGTAGCCTAATTACATCCATAATGTATATAATTTCATATTGTTCCAATGAGAAGTCTTCATTAATAGTAATGAATTATGAATTCCTAGTGAGTCGATCAACCAAAACCCATATTACATTATTTCCTTCCCTTTTCATTATGACAACGGGGTAACATTCCATGGTGATGTTCACCCTTTTCAATGTGGGGATTGGAAATGTTTTCATCATCCCCTAATAATTTAAATGAACTAATTTATCATTTTAGAAATCCATGCCGTTTGAGGTATACTAAATGATATCTATGTTCATATTATCCCATTAGAAGTGATTTGGAAGATCATGATTCATATTTTTTCTTATTTTATTGATTAAAAAGAATTATATATATTAATTACCTAACAGTTACATCGCTCTAAATGGTTATGATGCAAAATATAATAGTCAAAGATAAACCAAACCATCATCATCATTATGGAATTCATGAAGCCTCCCGTCTTCTATATAAATCTTCTATTATTTTATCTCATGATAATTTTTAGGGCTTCTTGATCTTCTCTAGGAATGATGGTGTTGAAAACACATGGGTATGGACGAATTTTCTCCTTACCAGTATTATTTCTATATCCATATGTTGAATATCAATGATGATAGGGTCTTTCTCAATACACATCATGGAGAAAGTATCATGTTCTTTTTTGCTATGAGCATCAAATACCTTCTTCACCTTCCCAATATGGTCATGAAAAGTTAAATAGAATACCATGATTCATTAGAACTATCATCAATGATGGATATTACTCTCTTTATATAAAAATTTATACTTTAAAATCTTATGATTAGTATATATATTTACAGTTCCTTCCATAGAAGTTTCTCTACTGAATATTCATGAATAAATTCATAGTTTCTTATTCTGGATCATGTGTGTTGAGTCAACATGTTTTTATTATGAATTTTCCAATACTATATGTTTTATAAATCACAAACAATTAATCTTACACAAAATATATTTTTTCCTAATGATTATTTACAAAAAAATCCCTTCTCTAAATAAATTTTCATCATAATCATCCTTATCATTGTTCATTTTATAATCTCTGAAAATATAACTCATTTTATTCCTATATCGAAAATTATGTTTCACATGTAAAACCTATAAATCCTATAAATCATTGGATATAATGTATTGTGATTTCAGGATCAAAATTCCTTGAAATTTAGACACCAAATTCTTTGAAATTCAGGTTCTGAATTCTCCGAAATTCAGACTCCGAATTATCTGAAATTCATACTCTAAATTCTCTGAAATTCCGACTCTAAATTCTCTAAAATTAATACTTCATAATTTTCTGGAATTCAGGTTATGAATTCTTAGGAATTCTAAATCTGAATTATATAAATTTCAAACTTTGAATTCTCTGATATTCTGACGTTGAATTCTCTCAAATTCAGACTCCTAATTCTCAACAATTCAATCTCCGAAGTCTACAAAATTCAATCTCCAAATTAAACTAAATTTAGACATTGGATTACACAAAATTCAGACATAGAATTCTCCATAATTCCAACACTAAATTCCTCAGAATTCATACTCTGAATTCCCCAGAATTCTGGTATGGAATTATTAAGAATTCTAGTTCCGAATTCTTTGTAAAATCAGAATCTGAATATCTTTTTCTTATAGACTCTGATTGATTATTTGTCTAGACTATGAATTTTATTTTTCCTTAGACTCAAAAATAATATATTTGGTAATCCAATTTCTATTTTCTAACACTTTCTATGGAACAATTTTGTACAATATATTTCTAACTAACCGTTGTTTGAGTGAGACATATATTTGTCGCTCTGAAATTCAAGAAAAAATATTACCATTGGAGGATGGAGATGACAATTTGATATGTGACTATAAATAGAAGCTCTTTTGAACGAGATCAATATACAGTTCTATTAATCAAGATATTACATGCTAATGAAGTGATTACTAGAGAGAGAGACTCTCACACATAGATTGTACTGAACAATTTGTTCTGATTTCTTCGCATGACTCTGATTGTTACTGAGTAAAATAAAGAGATTTTAGGGATAGGAAGACAGAGGATTCCACAACCTCAATATATGAGGACTTACATTGATTGGATGACCTAGGTTCTGACTAGTTTTAAGATCGAGGGCTAGTTGGGATAGAAAGATAGATTCTGATATTCCTATCGAGGTCTTTCCCTGGTGTGGATAAGATAAACATTCCTGAATTTATAAATCATGAGACCATTTTTCATTGTTTAAGGATACCCTTATAATTTGGATAAATGATTTCATACTTGTTACTTGTTTTCATTCAAGTTTATTTTCACGGTATTTTGATAAAGAAAGAATGTATAACATTCTTATACTTTATTGTACTTTTTTATACTCTGATAAGTAATATTTTATATGATTTAAATTAGAATATTTTCCCATTAAACATTCATTATTTTTATCATCTGGAACCATATTTCTGGTACCTAGAAAGTTTTTTCAATATAACTAAAAGAGGGATTTTGAATTTATCTTTTATAACTTTTTTAAACATAGTTATTTTCTTTATAGTTAAAAATGAATGTTTTTAAATTTAAAATTCACCCCCTCTTATAATTGAGAGCATACATCATTATTTAGATCCTACAATTGGTAATATAGGAGGTCCTTGAAATACTTATATTCACTTATAATTATTCTTCCTTATGTTTTTCTTGTTCTAAAGTTTCTTGCTTATTTTTTCTGGATTTAGTATTTTAGTGATTTATATCATTTTCTAGAGACCATTTATGTTAACTTGTTTTTGTTGAAAAGAATTTTTCTTATAGAATGGTAGGAATGAATGTCTGTTATATTGAAAATATAAATCCTACTAGACCACATATATTTTATTATAATGATTATGAGTACTGGAGAGACTGAATGATGGTATTTGTAATTAATACTAGAGTATAAAACTTTTTCATGCTTACTGGAGATTACTAGATTCTGGACAAGGAACTCAAAACCATCACCAACCATGAAAAGTTAGAATGTCAACTAAATTACATGTTATGCAATACATTATTGTATTCATTATCTAGGAATATATATAGTAAAATTTATTATTATAAAGCTATCAACTGTATCTAGAAGAAGTTTGAACTTACCGATTTTGGTACTTCCAAAGTGATAGAAACCAGAAGATCTATGTTAAGAGCTGAATATCATGGATTCTTAATTCTTTATGGAGAAATAGTTTACAATGTGAAAAAAAGATTTATTTAAATTGTAAATAGATTAAAATCTATGGGAGAAAAGGGTTTGGATGATGATGCTCTTGTAGAAAAAATTATATATATTAATCCTAATGAGTTGGAATCCAAGAGAATAGTAATTTATGAGAATAAGATAATATCTAAAATTACACTTGATGAGCTATTTAGAACTCCTCTTCAACATGAGACAAGAATTAAAAGAGATGCTAATATAAATTTGAATAAGAATGGGAATGGAAGTGTAGGCTTTATGACTACTAAATTCAAGACTCCAAAAAGTGTTACAAGTACTAAATCTAATAAAGTTATTGTATTATCTGAATCTAGTAAAAGTGACCATTTTGAGAATGAGGTAACTAATATTGCTCCAAAAATGAACACGACAGTTGGGAAGAATTAATTTGAGTATAGGTAAAAGAATAAATAAATATAAGACAAGAAAGATGTGGAATTAACTTTTAATTAATGAAAACGATTATGGAATATAAGACCATATTGTCATCTGCTTATGAAAAAAGTTAAGATTGAAATGAATTCTAAGAGAAACAGGAAAAATTATTACAAGGAAGAAACTAAAAAAGGATTAAAATCCAAAGACACCTGGAGTGCCAGTGGTTGTGACTCTTTAGATGATTCCACAGAGTATGAATCTTTTGAACACACAAATCTTGTTTTACTAGCCAAACTACCCATTGAAAATCATTGTATAATGGCTAAGGTAACCATTACTGAAGCCATCACTAATGTATTGTTGAATGAAAATTACACTGAATATAATTATTATGAATCTTCTGATGAAGAATCTTTCTCTTTAAAAGACGATACCTTACATTTATTTGAATAAGATTCTAGATCTCCTAAACTTTTTTAGAATGAAAATAGTAAGATAAAAAGAAGATACAGAAATAAAATTCATGAATGTTTGTTTTAACTAATGAAGTATCAGATCTTTATTAAGATCATGATCAAAAATGTTTATACGTTGAAAGTGTTTTAAAAACCTTGAGGATGTTAATTATGAGAAGTATAAACACTATAAGAATCGTGAAAATGTAATTTCTAAGGTAAATATTTTAGTGGAAAACTCTATTTCTTTAACTAATATTTTTGAGGAAAAATTTATTTTATTAAACTAAATTCATAAATATTTCCCCTGAAGGAAATGCCTATCTATCATTACATCTAGTAAAAAAAATATTCACATGATGTATTCATAAATTCATCTTTTAAGAAATTGTTCTGGTTTGGGTTATACCAATTCTAAATTAGTTTTTAGTAATAAATATTTTGTTCCCCAAAGTGATCTATTTTGTAGTAATTGTCAGTGTGGTGGAAATTGGGAAAAAAATTGTTCTTCAAACCAATCCCAATCTTTATGTTTTCATAAAGCTACATTTTCATAGAAAATGTGGATTCCTAAAATTTTTCTTTCTAAAATGTTTTGATCGAAGATTTTTTTGATTAAAAAGACTAATTTTTTTATTTTTATTCAAATAAAGATTGTAAAAATAACAATACATAGTACATGGATAGTGGAAATTATCATTATATGATAGGTAATAAAACTTCTTTGAAAATGTTATCAAGATTAAAGAAGGAAAAGTAACATTCAGAAATAATGCTCAGGGAGAAATGTTTCTTATATGTAAAAATTTTCATCTTGAAAAATGTATTTTCAAATATTTTATTTGTTAAGGGTCTTATGTACAACCTCATTAGCATATTTCAATTATGTTATGATGGTTACCTTGTGATTTATAGGAATGATATGTTCATAGTACACAATTTCTAGGAAGAGTTTATACATTCTACCCATAGGCAATTGAAGGTATACACACTAAATATAGAAGACCTTAGGAGCCAAGATCTATCTTGACTTAGTGCAATCGAAGATCAATCTTTGTTATGGCATAGAAGGTTATTACACTATAACCATTGGACCCTATCAAAACACTCCATGAAAAGACTTGTTATGGACCTACCAGAGCTTTAATTAGATTCTTCAAAAGATTGTGATCATTATCAATATGGAATGAAACATAAATTAAGATTTAAATATTTAAGTGAAGTCTCAATTTTGGATGCATTACAGTTAGTTCATATGGATCATTTTGGTTGAACAAAAACTAGAGGCACTAGAGGAAAATGTTATATATTTGTATTACTTGATGATTACACTAGATTTATGTGCGTCTATTTTCTAGTATAAAATTATGAAAATTATTTTATTTCTAAAATTTTAGAGCACATGTTAAAAATGATAAAATCTTTCCATTAATAAATATTCATAGTGATCATGGAGGAAAATTTCAATATTTTTGATTTTGAATCTTTTTGTAGTAATAAGAATTACTCATAACTTCTCAAATCCAACAACTCCTCTACTAAATGGTGTTGTTGAATGAAGAAATCATATTCTTCAAGAGATAACATAGAACATGTTGAGTGAATATTCGATAGATAAACACGCTTGGGTTGAAGCTATGAGTAGTTATTGTTATACTCTAAATCGAGTTTTGATCAGACCTTATCATGAAAAAACTCCACTAAAATTATTGAATGGTAGAAAACCTAAAATTTCAAACTTCAAGGTATTTGGTTGTAAAGTATTCAATTTGAATAATAAAGAAAAACTATATAAATTCTCACCAAAATATGGTGATGGAAATTTCCTAGGCTACTACAACACTTCTAAGGATTATTGGTTTATTTAAAAACACTTGTACTGTTTAAGAAATTGTACGTGTTAAATTTAATGAAAATGATCCTTTTATTAAACAACCACATCCTACATCTTATAATGTGTTTTAGAAGACTTGATAGAAAATAATTCAGATAAATAAAATGTTCAAGAAAATATTTTTGATACATTTACCCCTGATGATTTCCTACTATATGTTGACAAATAGGTTTTACAAAACCCAATTTAGTAGTTT
The DNA here is from genome assembly GCA_963277665.1 of Viscum album. Taxonomy (NCBI): domain Eukaryota; kingdom Viridiplantae; phylum Streptophyta; class Magnoliopsida; order Santalales; family Viscaceae; genus Viscum; species Viscum album. Next base: position 512,400,679 of record OY728134.1, read on the forward strand.
CTGAAGAATCATCTGAGTTATACTATCATTGGTGATGTAAATCAAATAGCAAGGACTATAGGTTCCTTAAATGTTAATTATAACATCTAGCAGTCTGTTCTCAATTAGAAAGAAAAATAACTAATGGAGCTTTTGGTAACGATGTCTGGATAAAAAAATTTTATAATGATCTAAATAAATTAGAAATGAACACTGTTTGGAACTTGGTTGAAAGACCTATGGAAACTTCAGTTATTGAAGTAAAATTGGTCTTCAGAAATAAGTGTGATGAAAATGTAATCATTGTGAGGAACAATTCTATATTAGTTTCTAAAGGATATATTAAAAAAGAAGTAATTGACTATGAAGAAACATGTGCTCTAGTAGCTAAACATGAATCTATTCATATTTTACATTCCTTTACAACATTCTATAATTTCAAACTTTTTCAAATGGATGTAAAATGTGATTTAATTAATGTTATTGTTCAATAGGAATTTTATGTTTTAAACCATCCTTATTTTGAAGACACAAAACATCCTGACCATGTTTTAAAACATACCAAATCTTTATATGGACTTAAATAAGCCCTTATAGCCTACTATGATTGGCATACAAGATTTTTTTATAAAAAATCATCTTAAGGGAACTACTGATCCAACCTGTTTTATAAATAAATATATGAAAAAGGATTTTATTGTTCAAATTTATGTTTATTACATTATATTTTTTCAACTCATAAATCTTTAAGAGATTCTTTTGTGAAACTAATGAAATGTGAGTTTGAAATGAGTATGATGGGTGAGTTAATAATTTTCCAAGGTTTTCAAATTTCTAAAAAACCATAAGTAACATATATATCTCAATATAAGTATATTAATGATATTCATAAAATGTATGGATATGACAACACAAAAAGTATATGTACTCCTATCATCCAGACTTTATGTTTTCAGTATTCTTATGTTCTAGATATCAATCCAATCCAATGTAATCTCATTTAAAAGTAGTAAAAACAATCTTTTTATTAAGGAGTACCATGGATTTAAGACTCTTTTATATGCCTGGAAATGATTTTATTTTAAAAAGTTTTTTTGGATGCTGATTTTGATGGATGTAGAATGTATAGGAAAAGTAAGATTGGATCTTTTCATTTATTAGGAGATTAATTAGTTTCATTCATGCAATAAATCAACAATCAGTATCACTCTGCACTGCTAAAGGTGAATATGTAATAGCTGGAAGTTGTTGGGCTCAAGTATAGTGGATGAAACACACACTCATAGACTATGGTATGTGTTTTACTAAAACAAAGATATTGTTTGATAATACTAGTGCCATTTCCCTAATAAAAAACCCTTCCCATCACTCCCGTTAAAAACACATATATATTATGTATAAATTTTTAAGGATCACACACTCAATGGAGATATCATTCTTCAGTTTATCGGAACACAATATCAACTTGATGATATTTTAAAAAAATCTAAACCCTTAGATATATTCAAATACATTTTAAAAAATTTATTAATGATCACCATAATGTAATCATTCATATTAATATTGTGTCGAATCCCATCTCCAAACATTAATAAATTACATTTCATAGGGGGTGTACATTTTCTTTGTAATCAAAATTTTTTCTTATTCAAAACATTTCGAATTCAAATTTATTTCTATTCAATGTTTTTCATATTCAATTTTTTGGTAGTTAATATTTTTTGTATTAAAAATATTTGTAATCAAGATTTTTTGTATTCAAAATTATTTGTATTAAAAAAAATTGTACTCAAAATTTTTCATATTCAAAATTTTCCATAATCAATATTTTTCCTTACATCAAAAAAAATACGGAATCAAAATTTTTTCATTCTTTAAGAAATATTCTCATAATATAATGTTCTTAAAGAATAATTATCCTCATGACTGAAACTTTTCATAGAAATCTAGATGGTGTGTTTCCTTAATGAGGTTATAGTACTTGATTTTTTTTCTTGTTGGTATTATTCTTCTATGGTTTAAGAAAATATTTTGGATTCAATTTCCTTAAATCCGAATTTGTACCTTAAAATATCAAATGATTAGATTCTAAAAAAATCCATATTCCATTTTCATCCCAACCATTAGATAAATTTTCAATTGTTCGATCTGTTGGATCAATCTAGGAATATGAACTATCACCTCAATGCATATATAATGTCCCCTTAATGGTTGACCCCCATCGGTTTTCAAGCTCTTGTGTGATGAAACCTTTTTGTTCAACATATGGGTCATTCTGAATTTTATGGTTTTCCCAAATTGAAATGACATTGGAATATTCCCCTCATATAAAAATGTAATCAGTTAAGGAAATATTTGAATAGCAGTTCTACAGGGAGAGGTAAGTAGATCTGATTCTTTTCACTATGTATGATTCTATTGTTTCAAAGAATATCAAGATGAATTGTTGGAAAAGTATATGTGTAGCCAAACCAAAGGGTCAAGATCTGGTGTTTTCGGATTTGCTGGTAGAATATTAGGAGATCGTATGTTTCCTTGATGACGGATGGAGAGAAATGTTATTTAAGAGTTATGGGAAAACCTATTCTATTTCCTACAGTATAGAAGCAAGCATAATTGGAATTCATTAGGAGGGGTAATCTGATTTCGGCACCCACATGCTACAAGATATATAAGAAATTTTAGATATGGATAATTCCATAGAGTTCCTTGGTTTTTCAGGATTATATACACAAAATTTTATTCATATATCTAAAAATTTCATGATTTTAGAGTTATTGGTTTAGGGAATTATTATTCTGAGAAATGGTGATATGGATTCCTTGAAGAAAAGTGATATCTACATTTTCAATTTTCTAGTGAACCTTAGGAAGATTAATCTGGTAAAGTATGTCTTGCCTATAATTTTGAATGTCATTAATGTGACATTAAAATCTCAGATCATTGTGTATCCATCTATTCATTCCATGATCATAGTCCTTTGTCTAGAATTGATCAAAATATCATACAGTTTAAATCCAAGGAATTTCATGGTTATGTTGTTGAGTGATGATATTCTCATAATAATGATGGATGGATTTATTACAATGTTAGGAGAATTTTTTGACTTGTCTAAAAGAGATAATAAATCATTATCAAAGAAGCCGAATGTTGACAAGACATCTAGAAGTTTCAGAGGAAGAGAAATCATAAAGAACTGAATGCGAATGAAAAAACTTATGTAGTTATAGAAACACAATCATCACCTCAAAAATTTATGAATAAAAGACTTATCTGGTTGATGTTGTTGAGAAGTGGATAGAATATAAGAAGAACATGAAGTAAAGATATCCTTGAATGGTCTTGGACACTATTGAGGCAAATGAATTGATGGTTAATGGTGATGAGAAATTTGAAAAACCATAAAAAGATAAGGCACAAAAGAAGAAGTTATATTAGGTTGAAATAGTTCAATCCCTTCTTAGAGACACCGAGAAATCCTCTGATCAAATTCAGGTATTGTAATCATTTTTACAAGAATAACTTCCAGGGACATCGGCATAAGAAATAATCATTCAAGAACCTGATGATGACAAATAGATTGTCCCCGATTAAGAAGTGGAATTAGAATATTATTAAGGAAGTGATGATACTGATGATATGATATGGATTGTTTATTAATATGATGAGAAGGAAAGTGATTCTGAGAAATAGTTGATTCAGACCTCCCAGGCCGAATATTCTTAACAAGAAACCCCAGAAAAAGAGGAAGATGGTCAAGAAGTTGTAAAAAACAAATAGATTAAGAGAGAAGAAACCATGAATATTTTTAACCATAGGAATTTTTAGCAGATGCTAAAAAGGAAAAAGTTGGGGAATACATGATAGTCTGACTATCAGATAGTGACCATAAATCACCAAAGACCACTAAGATCATATCGAGAGCTGATAAAGGAAATAATTTGTTATCTTATACACCTAAGAAGGCAATGGTGGCTATGAAAGATGTTGTTGTATCTTTTAAGAGAATGAATGATGAGATTTATAAAGAGTCATAACCATCAAGGGAATCATATTGCGAATCATATTCTATGGGTTATGATTATTTGGTCCAGTACCTAATGAAATTGGACAGTTACTTTCCTCTTCCTACAAGTATTGAATCAAAATTTCAGATGCTTCAGCATTCATTTAATCAGAAATCGGATTCGGTTTCCATGCTCATGTTAATTTTTTTCAGGCATCAGGCTGATTTAAAAACCATCTGCATTAGGTATGATTCCTAATGAAGGTCGTTCAAGGAAATCATAATGTGGTCCAATATGAAAATTTAAGAGTTGAGAATATTTGATGACTTTAATTCTAATTTGAAGGATTATTTTGATAAACAATATTTCAGGATCAAGGATCTTACTACTAGTTTCAATGTGAATCTCAATTTTAAACAAAGAGCTTGAAAGTAGGAAGAAAAGGTTCCAAATGTGAAACGTAATTCATAAGCTTTGAATCTGAAGAAGAAAAGAGATCTCTGAATTGAGTTGAATGAAAAGATCACCATGATAGAAGATATTTTGAAGACCCAGGGTGAAATTCATAAGGCTCATGAAGAAAAGATTAATGAATTGAAAAAGAAAAATGAATATTAGGATCAACTGCACAAACATTTTTAATAGGATCATAAAAATCATAACAAGCTGAAAATCGTTGTTGAGAAGCTTATGCTAAATGAAATAGAAGAATGATTTTTTTCATTAACTCTGATCTTTTGTTGTATTACCTTCCATGTAAAAATTATTCCAATCATATTGAAATTAACGGTTATTCTTCATAAGTTTTGTTGTATAATACCAATATATCTAGTAACATTTTTTCCATTCCATTTATTTCTTTTTGAAAAACACAAAGGGAGAGAAATGAATGATAAAAAAGAAACTTATGTAATGAAGAGAATTCCCTAATTTAGGGGGAGTCAATCTAATGGGGAGTTTTATCAAATAAAAAGTAAAATCTATTTAATGAAGTCAAGAATATGATCCATAGGGATATCAAAACCTAAGGGAGACTTAGTCCTATTCATCATGACTCATAAGTAAAGGGGGATAAGATTTTCTATGTTAATAATGCAAATTTTTTATTCCTTATATTTTTTTCGTAAATATGTTGTACTTTCCAAAAGGGGGAGATTGTTGAGTCAATAATGTTTCCTTATGACGTTTCCATTCCTATATGTTTTAAAAATCACAAACACATTTTCTTAAGGAAAATTATATTTTTTCATAAGGATTATTTTCCTAACTAAAATTTCCATTATCAAAATAAATTTGTATCCTTATATTCTTTTTCATTGCTCATTTCATAAACTCTCCAAATTTAATTAATTTTATTCCCATGTCTAAAATTTGATTTCACATCTATAACATTAGAATATTATAAATACATTGATATAGGGTATTATTTTTTCAGGATCTGAAATCCTTGAAATATAGACTCTGAATTCCCAGAAAATCTGGTTCTGAATTCTCTAAAATTCAGACTCTGAATTCTCTAGAAATTCAGAATTCGAATTCTCTGAAACTCAGACTCTGAATTATCTAAAATTCAGGTTTCATGTTCTCTAAAATTCAGACTCTGAATTATCTGAAATTCAGCCTCGGGATTCTTGAAAATTCGGACTACAAAATCATTGAAATGTAGACTCAGAATTCTATGAAATTCATACATCTAATTATCAGAAATTTTGACACCGAATTTCTCAGAAATCAGAACCCAAATTCCTCACAATTCAGGTTCCATATTCCATAGAATTTAGGATCTATATTCTTTGTAAAAATAGAATATGATTATCCTTTCCTTATAGACTCAGAATGTTTATTTGGTTAGACTCTAAATTCTATTTTACCATACAATCTAAAAAATATATTTGGTTACGCAATTTCTTATTCCTTACACTTTCAATAAAATTATTTCATTCAATCAATTTTAATATAACCTTTGTTTGAGTGACATTTCTATAGGTCCCTCTGAAATTCAAGAAAAAATATGACCATTGGAGTATGGAGCCGACCATTAGTAATGTGTCTATAAATTTGAGTTCGTTTGAATGAGATCAATATACAGTTCTATTAATTTCAAGATTACATGTGGTTGAACTGACTTCTAGGGAGATAGACTCTCATGATTTGAGGGTACAGAACAACTTATTCGGATTTCTACATGTGACTCTGTTTGTTTTTAAGTAAATCGAGGGAATCCATGGATAGGAAGTCATAGGTTCTGACTACCTTAATGTTTTGGGACTTCCAAGGATAGGAATACAGAGGTGCCAACTACCATAATGATCAACGGATTGCGGGGATGTCAAGATAGACTCTAATATTATTATAGAGGGCTTACCATGGTGCTGATAAGATAGAATTTCATTAAAATATAAGACAAGGGACCTTTATCTGAGGTTGTTGGATACCATTCCCTTTGGGATAAAATATTTCATACATGTTACTTGTTTTGTTTCATGTTTATTTCCACTGTATTTCGATACGGAAAGAAAGTATACCGTTCTTATACTTTATTTTAATTTTTTGTACTATGGTACGTAAGAATTTATAAACTATAAGGTAAAATCTTTGCATTGTAAACATTCATTATTTTCATTTCAAAAACCACATTTCCAAAACTGAGCATGTTTTTACAATATAACTAAAATAGGTCTTGTAAATTTACCTTGTTTAAAATATTTAAACATTGTTTTTTCCTTAAGGATAAAATTGAAAAATTTTAAATATAAAATTCAGCCCCCACTTGTAATTAAGAACCTATATAATTATTTTGATCCTACAATGTAAATTTTATTTCTCATGGATATTTAGTTATCATGAATTGTAGGAAATCACATTATCATTATACATATTTACACAACCCATGAAATTATTTAAGGATCCATTTTTATAACAAAAAACATATCTACTTGATGGTAGTGTAAGTACATGTGTAGTTATTAGAATCGTTTTGATATCCCTAAAATTTCCTCAATTTATTTTCTAAAAAATTTATTTACCCCTTTTTATGTTAACAAAGTCTCAAGGATAGAAAATATTGAGAACTTTCACAAAAAACACAGTGGTAGTACCCAACAAAACCATGAAAACTATATATTACTATGATACAAGTGGGTCTAGTACATTCCCTAAAAGCTGTTGTTTGTGAAGGGTCTATAGAAATTCCCCCAAATATGATCAAATGCCCTAAGAATCTGATTTAATATATCCAAAATTCATAATTTCATAATTTAGCGTATATTTTCTCAATAAGGTCACCTATTTAGTCACTAGATTCTCTTCATGTTCTTTCTTATAGTTGGAGAAAATAACAATAAAAATGATAATGACTACCATGAATTTTTCAAGGAAATATCTAAAGTTCATATTCCTGAAATCAATGATAATTTTAGAGGGAATTAGTAATTAAAAGGGAACCACTATATTATGATAGTGTCTATACCTCATATGGAAGGCTACTGTAACACCCTGAGATTTTATGAAAAATATTCTATTAATTTCATTAATGTCTTTTGCTACACCATGATTACCTTGCGCTATACGCAATATTGTATTAGCTTGCAATATATGCAACACTATTCTTGGATTGTGTTACAAAAAATTTTGATAATAGTTATTATACGCAACATTGAGTATATATATATATATATATATTCATTGTATAAATTAAATATGGATAGATTATGTTATACGAAACAACGAAGGATTCTTGCACAGCACGCAACCCTGACTTGGCTTGCATTAAACGCAATCACGACCTTCCTCGATAGCGTGTGTTGTACGCAATACAGGGTTTTACTAAACAATGATATATTATTATAATATTATTATGAACTAGCCGTTATCGATAATATTAACTAAATTTTTAATCTTATAACATTATTATTTGTGTTACACATTTTCTAGAACATGGTATAAGAAAAAAATAAATTTTTCGGGTAAAATAAGTATTTTTCGAAAAATGCAGTTTTGCCGCCTTTTGATGGAGCACCAACATTAAATCTAGTTTTTGACATGTTTATAAGTTCAATTTGAAAATATAAAATTCATCTTTGGAATCATGAAATAAAAATTTACTTTGGATAAATTTTTCATATTATTCTGGTAACTTTTATATTTTTATGAATAGTAAAAACACGCTATATTTTAATTAAAAACAACTTTATTCATCACAATAATTTATATGGTTAAATTATAATATTAATTGGTTTTAAAGTATAAATAGAATATATTTTTACCATTTAATATAATTTATGTCTTTATCATTGATTGTACCTTGAATTCATAGGATAAATCAATTCAATCTTTTGCAATGTTTTAATGAAAAACCCGTTCTGTTTCGACAACGAGATTAATTTTAATTTAATTTCTTCATATCCGGTGTATTGAATTTGATAAAATTGATTCCATATTTGGAATCAGTGGATCCAAATTATGTTAATATGCGACTTTTTATTTTTGGGATTTATGAATAGTAACTACGGTAAATTTTATTTACCATAGTTAAAGGTAAATCGGGTAATTAAGGGTAAATATAATATTATAAAATTAACCTAACACTTGGAAAACTCCTATTGGATGACTAAATGTCGACCCATATCACCTAAGGGTAAGATTAGATTTATTTAATAGACTTTTTGCCCTGAAAATAAGTTAATTATTATTAAAACCAAAGAATGTGACAACATGTCACTTTCTTAAATCTTATAAGTATAATAATTTTAATTTAGTTCTAAACTTCATGAATCCTAGAACATGATTAGTCTCCAGAAATTTAATACAATTACCCACATCATATTAATTTATTTAGAATTTTGAGGGATTAAATAATTTTCTTTTATTATGACAGAAAGATGATGCAGTAATTATCTTATTAATGAACTTTTTAAAATAATTGATGTTATAAATACCCAACTAAATGTAATTTAAGAATTTTTATGAATTTCACTAATTTTATATGTTAATATGACATGTTATTATTGATTTAATTAACTTTTTTCGAACTAATAAATCTGCTATGAGTTTCACAAAAATAAATTACTAAATAGTGTCAAAATTGACAAAAAATAGTTTTTAAAACAAATATTATATTATTAATTGTTATTTTATTCCAAAAAATCTAATGTTCTTCCAAATGACTTAGATAATGTTATATATATTAATAATAAACAACTTGGGGTTCTTTTGGCTTGATATTGTAAGTTTATTAACCTTATATTATAAGAAAACAAGAAGACACGGTAAAAGTAAAATTATCTAACTTAAAGTTAAATATAAATGATAAGGTTAAAATACGAACCTAAACTTGTATAAATTCTAATAGATGAGAGGCCTTCGACCCATCCCCACCTTAGCTTCGAAATAAATCAATTTTGAGCTACTTAAAACCGAATTTGGATTTATAATAAAATAATATTTTTAGTTATTCCAAAGGTGCCCCTCTCATCCCTTATAAAAGGGCACCCCCTCCCTCTCTTCCTCGCAACACATTGAGCCTTCAATCTCAGCCAACCCCTGAAAAATTTACTTATCCACTTCCCTAGAAACATCATAGAGTTTCTGGTCTTCCTCAAAGAACAATTTTAGTGCCCTAAGAGGAGGTCTCAAAGAGGCGCTTTAAAGAAGAGGTAATTTCCGTTACCGATTCTTTCATCTTTATTTCTTCTTCCACTTCTTCTTATTTAGTTGTTTCATTATGAAGTAATAACATAACTATCACTCATATAATAATATGTTATTATAAGTATGAAAAACCCCTATTTCACCATCTATCCATCCTACGGAAAACGTAATCACCACGCGTGCGTACGTACAGAATACCGTCTCCACGCCGTGGTGAAATCTATTTTCCACCACCACCTTACTTGGATGGATATAATGGTGTAAAATATTGACTATATATGGTTATTATAGAGTGATACGGATTCAAAAATAGTATACAAACACTCCAATACAATTCCACGATCATGAGAACGATATCATCGCTCGAGCGTACGTACGGACTACCAACTCCACGACGCGATGAGATTCATTCTCCACGTTAACCATGCATGAATGATTATAAAGTATATATAATAATTAATAATGAAATATATGACATAATATAGATTCTGTATTTATGTATATATATATGTATTTCATCTACTTAATTCCATTCAACTCAAAAAGGAAAAGAAAACAGTGTTCATGCGTACGTACGGTCTTCCGTCTCCATGAACGGTGTATTTCTTTCCATTTACTGATCTATTATATATATATATATATTCTGAATATATATTATATATAAATAATGTTTTTTATTCTGGAATTAAGTAATCATCATCTATGTAATCATATGAATAATTACAAGTCAAAACACGGATGACAAATGAAACAATTTTACCCAAAACACTCTTTAACATGGAATTTACAAAAGAAAGGGTAATATAAATTCATAAGTGAACCATATATGATATCATAACAACTATTATGACTCTTTAATAAGTCAATGAAATTATTTAAATCATTATACATAAGGTTTGGACACTTACGAAGCAAATCGGACCTAAGGTAAGGGAAAATATCACAATCTCATTTTTATCCGAGATTGTTTATACATTGAAATTTACTGGGGTGTATTTTATCATCCACATCCATGTTTCCTAAATATGTAATATTTATATCCTTATACAATAGTTTATATCCAATTTTACCCTTCGGTGAGTTTTTAGTAAAAGATATGAAAGGAATCTTTTGTCGTTTTTCGTACGAGGTACTTTTTGACTTTTCTGAAAAAAGTACGAAGAATGTTTTTTTTGACTTATACGGCATGAATGGATTTTTAAAGCATTTTTTCCAAGAAGATTCCTTTATATGTTTTCATGTTTATTTTTAATCAAATTATTTTAGTTTAGAATTGTATTACATGTTAAGAAAGGAAAGGTGTTTTTGAAGTAGAAAGGATATTTTCCTCAAGAATGGAGTTCAAGTGTTTTATCAAAATTATTTTCCATCTAAGATAATAAAGGGTTCTGTTTTCATCCATATTATTACATTGATTTTATTATGTTGTGATGGAATTATATTTTTATATATTCATTTATCTTATATGAATTGTTTTATGATGTCACGATGTTTAAGATTCTCATTTTTATTACATGGGTTATGCTATGATGTATGGTTTTCTGATTTTGTGGCACATATAAGAATGATATCATCATGAGATGGGTGAGACCTATATCTCCCTTAAATGCATTGGGTAAAGATTTTATATCTAATGAGATAGACATGGCTGGAACGGTAGGTTATACCGGTTCAGTGAAGCAGGACTGAAACGAGGGTAACTCGGTTCAGAAATGGACTTTGTCCACTAAGATAGTCTTGGAAATGAGTCTTGACTAATAAGAAATGATTCTCTATGATAATGTGTGTATGCCACAATGTTTCATGTTTTAAGTTATTATAATTGGGATTACATTTCACTACTATGATTTAACCCATGTTATGATATTATGATCTCTTTTGCAGGTTAGGATTTCCAAAATGTTATGTTCTTATGGATATGATGTGATTGATATTTCTTTTGTTTACCCTTACTGAGAATTTGAGCTCACCCTTTTATGTTTTATTTTCCCCAGGATATAAAGAAATGTTTTACGTATAAAAAATAGGAAGATCTTTATGGGATATGTTGAAGATCTTTCACCATGAATAGAAGATTATATTCCGAGTTTCCAAAGACACTAAACTATTATGGTCCTTGTGTGTTTGTTTTTCTTATGTATTAAGTATTCTGCAAAAGTAATGTAATATTCATGTACGTCAAGCTTCGGGTCTCTACAGTTGATATCAGAGGAAAAGTTTAGTCAACTGAAATCCCTAATGATATTTCTAAGGTATGTTTAGGGATGTCCATAAGGATAAGTATACATATAGGATATAGTCCTAGAACTATGGTAACGAAATTAGATTAAACCAAAGATGTTATATATTGAAGTTACTCCCCCTTTATTATGATTTTTTCCTCTCACACTATTCTTTTTGGGTTTTAGAAAATGGCTGGAAACAAGATGATTCACGATAATGGAGTATGTGATGGACAATGGAATGATATTCTTCATGAGCAACCAAATGAAATGGGATTTGGAAGTCCAAACATCATTATTATGCCGAATCAGAAATATCATAATATGATCAATAAAGTAAAATTTGTTAAGTTTCCTAACACGGCTAATAAGAGAAAGATGGAGTTTCATGATGATCATAGAGGAAATAAAGTTCAATTTCCCCTATATAAATCATGTGGGAAGATGCATCAAGGATAATGTTTCAAAGGAACTGGAAGACAATTTGGGTGTGGAAAAGAAGGAAACAAAGCCAGTATGTGAAAAGGAAAAGGTTCAGTTAACACCAGGGATGAGGATAATGGTATTTCTACGACATCAACAATGGTTAAATGTTTTAAATGTGGAATGTACGGGCATTATGCAAACCAATGCCCTAAGTGAAAGTCTCATGAAGAGAATCAGTATGGTCGTATGGGTAGTATTTATGTTGATGATGATGAAGAGACTAAAAATGATATGTGAGATGAAAGAATTGTTGAAGCTCGGTCAATGGTTTAAGAATGTAGTGGAATGATTACATGTTTATAATGTGTAATGTTGTATAAGTAATATCATGGTACTATGGAATAAAGATACATCTATGTATTGTTACACTGTTGTCTTTCCTTGAGTTTTGAAAGTGTATGATTAATGGTACCAGTATCCATGAAAGGTTATTCAGATATTTTTGGAATGTTGATGATATGCGCATAATGAAGGGATAAGGAGAAAATTAAATGTTTGATAGTATTCATGAGCTCATGACTGATATAAGGAGAAGGTTATATCATGGTTTGAGTATATTGAATTTTGTGGATTTTGGTATGTGGAAAGAGTTAACTTTTAACAGCATTCATGTTTCCAATATGGTTCAATGGGTATTCATTCTTCAAGAGAATACATGATTAAGGTATTCACATGTTTGTAATTTGACCACCAAGATATATCTTATGATATATGGGGGATAAATGATGGCATTCATTTGATCATTTTCTTTATACTATGAGCTTGGACCGAAGTATTTTAGATAAGCCTAAAGATTGGAATGGATTATGTTGGACATAAGTTAGTATTGTTTAAGGATAATACTTTTTCTGATATTATTGATGGGATGTTATAGTAATATAGCTTTAGAAAAAGGACAACCTGCAGGACGGGCAACATCCCATCGCATCGAACAAGACTGAGGGAATCGAACCCACAACCGATGTGTGACTGGCCTTTATTGCCTACCACTGGCCTATAGGAAGTCCCTATTTAGTAGAAAATAGTTTTATTATATTAAGCAGTATGATATATGAAGTATATATCCATTTTAGGAACCATATATGATTAATCTCACTATAGATGGACTTAAGTATTTTTTGATAACTTTTCTAACCTTTTGTTTGAGATAGATGGATTGACCCATCATTCTATCACATGATCTTCTAACACATCACGAATAACAAATTCAACTTCATTTCATTAAGAGATGAAGTAGAAATTGTCTAAAGAAAGACCAACGGTGAGACTATACCAAAATCACGAAAGTATTTCTTCTAATTCCAAATTCATCAACTTATGGAAATGATCTTGAAAACCAAAAATGTTGTCCTAGTGCTCTTATATCTGATGAATCAAATGGTACCTTAGATCGTCACAAATTTATGGCTTTGTGATTGCTGGATCTTCCATAGCCATGTTCTCTACCACTCTCCATCAGAACATGATGGTTAGATTTCTCTTCCATATCCATATTTTCACATATGTGGAAACCCAGTGATTAGTTTATTTAGGTAACTGTTACGTTTCATACTTTTATTTTTAAATATTGGTTTTGGTATTCCTTTTTACGATGTGGGTTTCTATTAAAGAAACGTTCAAATAGTAAAAAATTTATAACCCCGATGAATTTCGAGTGCGAAATTCATTTTATGGGGGGTAGAATGTAACAACCCGAGATTTTATGAAAAATATTCTTTTAATTTCATTATTGTCTTGTGCTACAACAATATTACCTTGCGCTATAGGCAACACCATATTAGCTTGCAGTATACGCAACACTATTCTTGGATCGTGTTACACAAAATTTTGATAATAGTTATTCTATGAAACATTGAGTATATATATATATTAAATGTATAAATAAAATATGGTTGGATAATGTTATACGAAACAACGAAGGATTCTTTCACAGCACACAACCCTGACTTGGCTTGCATTACACGCAATCGCGACCTTCCTCGATAGCGTGTGTTGTACGCAATACCGGGTTTTACTAAAGAACGATATATTATTATAATATTATTATGAACTAGAAGTTATGGATAATATTAACTAAATTTTTAATCTTATAACATTATTATTCGTCTTACACATTTTCTAGAACATGGTATAAGAACAAAATAAACTTTTCGGGTAAAATAAGTATTTTTCAAAAAATGCAGTTTTGCCGCCTTTTAATGGCGCACCCACATTAAATCTAGTTTTTGACATGTTTATAAGTTCAATTTGACAAAATAAAATTCATCTTTGGAATCATGAAATAAAAATTTTCTTTGGATAAATTTTTCATATTATTCTGGTAACTTTTATATATTGATGAATAGTAAAAACACGCTATATTTTATTTTAATTTTTTTTTTCATCCCAATAATTTATATGGTTAAATTATAATATTAAATGGTTTTAAAGTATAAATATAATATATTTTTACCATTTAATATAATTTATGTCTTTAACATTGATTCTACCTTGAATTCGTACAATAAATCAATTCAATCTTTTGCAATGTTTTAAAGAAAACCCCGTTTTCTTTCGACAACGGGATTAATTTTAATTTAACTTCTGAAACTTCTGTGTATTGAATTTGAAAAAATGGTTTCCATATTTGGAATCAGTGGGTCCAAATTATGTTAATAGGCTACTTTTTATTTTTGGGAATTATGAATAGTAACTACGGTAAATTTTATTTTCCATAGTTAAAGGTAAATCGGGTAATTAAAGGTAAATATAATATTATAAAATTACCCTAACACTTGGAAAAATCCTATTGGATTACTAAAGGTCGACCCATATCACCTAAGGGTCGGATTAGATTAATTTAATGGACTTTTTTGCATGAAAATAAGTTAATTATTATTAAAACCAATGAATGTGACAACATGTCACTTTCTTAAATCTTATAAGTATAATAATTTTAATTTAGTGATACACTTCATGAAACATCGAACATTAATAGTCTCAAGAAATATAATACACGTATATAAAACATAGGAATTTATTTAAAATTTTTAGGTATTAAATAATTATCATTTATTATGACACAAAGATGATGCAGTAATTATCTTATTAATGAAATATTGACATAATTGATGTTATAAATACCCAAATAAATGTAATTTAAGACTTTTTATTAATTTCACTAATTTTATATGTTAATATGACATGTTATTATTTGTTTAATTAACTTTTTTCTAACTAATAAATATGTTATGAGTTTCAAAAAAATCAATTACTAAATAGTGTCAAAATTGACAAAAAATAGTTTTTAAAACAAATATTATATTATTAATTATTATGTTATTTCTAAAAATATATAGTTCTTCAAAATGTCTTATATAAGGTTATATATATTAATAATAAACAACTTGGGATTCTTTTGGCTTGATATAGTAAGTTTATTAACCTTATAGTCTAAGAAAACAAGAAGACACGGTAAAAGTAAAATTATCTAACTTAAAGTTAAATATAAATGATAAGGTTAAAATAGGAACCTAAACTTGTCTAAATTCTATTGGATGAGAGTATTGCGACCCATCCCTACCTTAGCTTCGAAATAAATTAATTTGGAGCTATTTTAAAACGAATTTTGCTTTATAATAAAATAATATTATTAGTTATTCCAAAGGTGCCCCTCTCCTCCCTTATAAAAGGGCACCCCCTCCCTCTCTTCCTCACAAAAAATTGAGCCTTCAAGCTCGGACAACCCCAGAAAAATTCTCTTCTTCAATTCCCTAGAAGCATCCTAGAGTTTCTGTTCTTCGTCAAAGACCAATTTTAGTGCCCTAAGAAGAGGTCTCAAAGAGGCGCTTCAAAGAAAAGGTAATTTCCGTTACCGATTCTTTCATCTTTATTTCTTCTTCCACTTCTTCTTATTTAGTTTTTTCATTATGAAGTAATAAAATAAGTATAACTCATATACTGATATTTTATTATAAGTATGAAACAAATCTATTTCACCATCTATCCATCCTACGGAAAATGAAATCACAGCGCGTGCGTACGTACGTAATACCGTCTCCACACCGTGGTGAAATCTATTTTCCACCACCACCTTACTTGGATGGGTATAATGGTGTAAATAATGACTATATATGAATATTATAAAGTGATACTAATTCTGAAATAGTATACATACACTCCAATACAATTCCACAATCAAGAGAACGATATCATCGCTCGTGCGTACGGACAGACTACCGTCTGCACGACGCGATGAGATTCATTCTCCACGTTAACCATTCATGAATGATTATAAAGTATATATAATAATTAATAATGAAATATATGACATAATAATGATTCTGGATTTATGTGTATATATATTTATGTCATCTACTTAATTCCATTCAACTCAATAAGGAAAAGAAAACAGAGTTCATGCGTACATACGGTCTACCGTCTCCATGAACAATGTATTTCTTTCCATTTACTGATCTATTATATATATATATTCTGAATATATATTATATATAAATCATGTTTTATATTCTGGAATTAAGTAATCATGATCTAAGTAATCATATGAATAATTACAAGTCAAAACACGGACGACATATGAAACAATTTTACCCAAAACGCTCTTTAACATGGAATTTACAAACAAAACTGGTAATATAAAGTCATAAGTGAACCATATATGATATCATAACAATTAAAATGATTTTGTAATAAGTCAATGTCATTATGTAAATCATTATACAGGAGGTTCAGACAATTACGAAACAAATCGGACCTAAGGTAAGGGAAAATATTACAATCTCATTTTTATCTGAGATTGTTTATACTTTGAGATTTACTGGGGTGTATTTTATCATCCACATACATTTTTCCTCAATATGTAATATTTATATCCTTATAAAATAGTTTATATCCAATTTTAGCCTTCGGTGAGTTTTTAGTAAAAGATATGAAAGGAATATTTTGTCATTTTTCATACGAGGTACTTTTTGACTTTTCCGACAAAAGTACGAAGAATGTTTTTTCAACTTATACGGCATGAATGGATTTTTAAAACATTATTTACAAGAATCTTCCTTTACATGTTTTGAAGTTTATTTTTAATCAAATTCTTTTAGTTTAGAATTGTACGACATGTTAAGAAAGGAAAAGTGTTTTTGAAGCAGAATGGATATTTTTTTCAAGAATGGAGTTCAAGTGTTTTATCAAAATTATTTTCCATCTAAGATAATAAAGGGTTCTGTTTTTATCCCTATTATTACATTGATTTTATTATGTTGTGATGGAATTATATTTTTATGAATTCCTTTATCTTATATTAATTGTTTTATGATGTCACGATGTTTATGATTCCCATTTTTATTACATGGGTTATGCTATGATGTATGGTTTTTTGATTTTGTGGCACACATAAGAATGGTATCATTATGAGATGGGTGGAACCTATATCTCCCTCCAATGAATTGGGTAAAGATTTTATATCTCATGAGATAGACATGACTGGAACGGTAGGTTATACCGGTTCAGTGAAGCGGGACTGAAACGAGGGTAACTCGCTTCAAAAATGGACTTTGTCCACTAAGATAGTCTTGGAAATGAGTCTTGAATAATAAGAAATGATTCTCTATGATTATGTGTGTATGCCAAAAAGTTTCATGTTTTAAGTTATGATTATTGGGATTACATTCCACTACTATGATTTATCCCATTTTATGATATTATGATCTCTTTTGCAGATTAAAATTTCAAAAATGTTATGTTCTTATGAATATGATGTCATTGATATTTCTTTTGTTTACCCTTACTGAGCATTTGAGCTCACCCTTTTATGTTTTATTTTCCCCAGGATATAAAGAAAGGTTTTAGGTATAAAAAATAGGAATATCTTTATGGGAGATGTTGAAGAACTTTCACCATGAATAGAATATTATATTCCGAGTTTCCAAAGACACTAAAATATTACGGTACTTGTGTGTTTGTTTTTCTTATGTATTAAGTATTCCGCAAAAGTAATGTAATATTCATGTAATTCAAGCTTCGGGTCTCTACATCTACCTTCATAATATCATCTTTATTCAGCTTCAGTTGATGATATCTATAATTATTATACACCATTTTGAGTTATCGAGATAATATTAATTGATTGAAGATGTCTTCGATATTTGGCGTGGGTAACATGTTCTTCATGTTGATATTTCTAAGAACCTAGAAGTCTATACATACCTGAATTAATCCATACTAACCATTCTAATTAGAATTTTAGAACTCTAATATGATACACTATGGAATATGAATTCATTGTAAAAATAATCTTGTACCATCTTATTTAACTCCATTAATTCAATATGGGCCATCCTACATGAGATTTGGGATATTGGTGTGTATCATTGTATAAAATATAACGAGAAATTTACCACATGATAAAATGGAAGATCATGAAACCCTTATAGAAATATATCTATTTATTCTATTACAATGTGCATTTCTTCAATGTGGATGCTCTCCATATACTCAACCATTTGGGGAATATATTCATCTTCATTGGGTATCATCAACCAACCCATCATGATATTTGAAAAAATAGATTCAAGATCCTCACTAAAGTTTTACAAGAAAATTATATGGTTTATAATATAGAAATAAAATTCCTTTACTTTATATTTAATGTTTTCTCTATATACCAAGTCTCAATACATTCCCTCTATAGTATCAGATTCCACCAAGGTAAGTATTAAATGATAATTTAGTAGAGTCTTCTTATATATTCTAATCTAAGAATAGTCAATCACATATTCAACAATGATCACACCTCTATGTATTTTTAATGATATATCAACCTCAGGCTATTGATGATTTTATTCAGTTGTTCTTGGAAACATACATTAAATATTGAAATGAGTAAAACAAGAATCCAATATTATTTTAATATCACTTTGTTAAAATGAAGCATAACATTAATGAAATCATTTTCATGATACATTTTAGTAGAATAGATAGAATAATATTTCACTATAATGTTTGGAGTTGGTGGTTGCTGATGATGATTACCCTCCAGGACCAAGGTTTAGTGCACTAGCTTGAATAGTTCCCAAGATCCATACAATTGATGCATTGAACCACTGGTGGTGAATTAGGAGATTTCATCCTTTCCTCTATCATTTAGTCCATTTTCATCATTAATATTCAATTTTCATTATCTTGGGGTATTCCGTCCCAACATGATGGATTTACCCACCCCGTGTGTAATCCCCATAATTATTATTCTAATATTATTTATATGTGGGTGGGTTGTTCCCCTCTCCACCTTTTTAATTTGGACCTCCATATCGAAAATAAATTATTATATAAATATGTACATTAACCATGAGACCATTAACTAAACTCCATCTATATGTTTAGAACACATTGAACAACCTCTTTAGAACAACCCAATTCTTAGATATCTTGAGTTGTTCAATGGTGTGGATTTAAACCACTAAAGAATCTATATTTATTTATATTATTGTTGATAACAAATAAAAAGGTGTATTTTGAAATACAGGTGATGTTCTCTTTGTATGTCACGATATATTCCACATTCGTTTTCTCATCTCTATCAATTCTCTCTCTATATTTATTCAATGTGTTCAAGGGAAATACATATCGTTAAATAATTTTTCAAAATATGTGACTAATCTGTATCATCTCCACTGTAAAAAAATATCATCATTTTCACAATTAATACAAATTATCTCAAAATATGTAACACCCCGACCCCAGCTACCCAGAGTCGTTGCATTACTTCGTAACATTGGCATGATCACAAAAGATCAAGTCTCGAAAGACCGATTAGTTTAGTAGCCTTGGAAACACTAGATACATTCATAAGTCTTTCATTACATCAAAAAGTAAACAAACTACAATAACATGGTCTTCATAGTCCACACTCATATCCCTTTCTGACTACCCCTGCAGGTCATTCATAAAATACTTCTTCACATCCTGGAAAAATATTAAAACATTGAAAGGGGTGAGCTCAGATGCTCAGTTAGGATAACAATATAGCGGAAGCTTTCATAAATAAACATAAAAATTTAAGGCAATGTATAACTAAAACAAAAGCCTTTTAAACTTGAACATCAACATAATATGGAAAAAGTAAAATGAGATAATTCCATTCACTTCGTCACATGGATATTCTACTGGTTGAATAATCACATGAAATATCAATAACCACTTTCATAATGAGGTAATGTATAATGCCAGACATTCTGAAACATTTTGTCAAGGCCTCGACCAAGACGTCTAAAATGATTAAGGCCTCGGACAAAACCATAAATCAAATTGGGAAAGGGCCTCGGCCAAATCCACGTCTAGTTGTCTCATGAGACCTACCGATGCATCGAGGAGCTATAGCGGGCTCCACCCGTCACTTATTAAGTCCAATACATTCCTCATATGAATAGGTTTAAACATATCATAAACTATAACATAATTGTATCACGTAAAACATGCATAAAGGAAACATAACATTTCAACATTTCAATCACAAGATATCAATACAACACATTGTTATAATAAAAACGCTTTCAAAACAATTTTCAATACCAAAATAAAAGAAAGTTAAAACTTTGTATTTATTTTTCATTAAAAAAAACATGGCTTATAGAGGAATCCAAAACTCAAATAATGGTCATGGCGGTGGAGAAGTCGTTGTCGCCGCATAAGTACGGAAATAAAAACATTCCCTTTTGTCGTTTAGCAAAACTCTTTGTATAAAAAGATTCCTTTTGAATAACCGTAAAAGTCAAAGGGGTTTATACACCGTATAAAAGAAAATTGTGTATAAAACCAAATATGCCTCAATGAAAGGGGATTGAGATGAAGTCCTTAAAAAGATCATTTTTAAAATAAAATATATCAATTATGTGTATTCACTATAGGCACACATGAAGAAAGTAAAAATACAAGATAGGACATAATAATAACATGACATAATTTGAAAGTAGGAGATTAACCCAAAGAATGGAAATTGGGTTAAGAAGTTCCCTTACAAAGATCATTTTTTTAAATAAAATAGATCTATTATGTGTATTTACTATAATTACACATAAATAAAGTACAAATACAATACATCACAGAATAATATCATGACATAATTTGAAAATAGGAGATTAACCCAAAGAATGGAAATTGGGTTAAGAAGTTCCCTTACCTTGTGTCCGACTTGACTCAACTGTTCTTTAACCTCCTGAATAATAAACTACAGTTAATATCTACCTTATTAAGAACCATTTTCAATTTCATTATCCTTTTTATATCACTTATTACAATGTTATGAACATTATGTAATTATTTAAGTTAATAACGGTCGTTTTGTCGATCTTTGGTACTTGAGTCAACAATAAACTTCTTATAATTATTAGTTGTTCATGTGGTAGAATATCCATTATATCCAGAATTATATTCATGATTTAGATGTCATATATATCATATATATACATTATATATATTCATTCATAATGTCACGTAACATTTAGAGGTAAGAAATGAAATGCACCGTTCATGGAGACGGTAAGCCGTACGTACGCATGAACGCTACTTTCATTTCTATTTTGTATTTAATGGAATTAAATCACAATGATATAAATTTATAATATAATTACAGTATAATATAGTGTATAATACCAATTTCTCCTTCCTTTATACATCCCACATATGGCATTAACGATTCAAATCACTTTGAGGGGGCAGTAGTCCGCACTTCCTAAAATGAAATTATCGCGTTTCACCCATAATGGAAATCATAAAGTATCCCATAAATGAGAAATACAGAAGCATAAGTAAAACATAAACATATTATATATCATATATAAAAATAGTGACATCTTAATGGCCACCTTTGAAGGTGTTATATGAGTGTTGAACAATCATCGTTTCGTGAGGCAGAAATTCTCCATCCACAGAAACCGTATGTTCTTTAACCATTAGATGTAGGTGTGTGTAAGTGTAGCTCTAATAATTCATATAACAACATCCTAGTATATTTAGGATACTGTTTTTGTTACAAAAGAAATGAATAAAAAGAGTTTAGGGGGTTGTAGAATAAAAATAAAACAAAACAACATTAGAAAAGACATTACCTCAAAATCGGGTAACTCTTTTTGATTTGAGCCAAAGGCTTCCTTGGGAAGCGTTCTGCCCAAAGTAAGGATTCTAGGAGTAAGAGGGGGAAGTTGGGAGAGTATTTGGGCAGAGGATGGCAGAGCCAAATGGCTTGAAAGTGTAAATGAGGTGGCAGAGGTGGGGGCCTTTTATAAGTGGAGAGGAGGGGCACATATGGAAAGATTGAAATGTTACATTATTTCACAATGCTTTTCGGATTCTAAAGGTCCCAAACTTAAATAATTCTAGGATAAGGTGATAAGGTTTCGAAATATCATCATCCAATAGGCTTTGGACAAGTGTATGCCTTGGAATTTGCATTATCTTCTCATTTTATTTAAATCGTTAAATAATGAGGTCATCACTGTATCATAATGATGTCCTAAATAATTTAATTTATATAATGTCTAAAAATTATAAAAAACTACTATGATGTGGAAAATAGTTTTATCTTTCTAATTAATATTTATAGTCAAAATTTGGACTTGTGTAACCCCACTTAAGAACTGTTTTAGTAAAACAACTCATGTTTGTGTCAATTTAATTTTAACATTAAATAAATATATATTAATGTCATTTTCCAACCAAAGTGGCTTCATGGGGTCCCCAAGTTGACCCATGGGTTGTCTTGGTCGGCCATGACTCATCCAATAGGATTAGGACAAGTGTCAAGCTCATCTCATATTATTAAAACATTATTTTTACCTTAAACTACACAAATTACCTCTAATCGCGATTAAGAACTTAAAAGTTACTATTCACCAAAAAATTATTTTGATCTCATTGAACCACATTTTACTTCTTAATGACAACCATGTATGTCGGATTTTTGAAAATCAAATCACAGAAGTGGTAATATTTCATTTAAACGAAAAATCAGTTATTTAACTACCACTTAGTGGTTTCACTATTCATCAAAAATTGAAGTTTTTCAGAACAAGGCCAAAATTTCACCATAAGCTATAATTGATATTCCGAATTAAAAAATGATGTATATTTTACAAAATTCCAAACATATAAGTTTCATTAATTAATTTTATAATTAATTCCCGCTGTTACGACAAATAGCGTGTTTTTAAGAAACAATTTATTTCAAAAGATTGGCAATTGTTTATGTCCAATTTCAATGTTAAATTAATTCTAATGACCACCATTGGATAAAATGGTAAAAATATATTCTAATTATACCTTCAAACCACTAAATAGTATAACTTATCACTATAAATTATTTTGATTAAAAAAGTTGTTTTAAGTATTTTTCATTATTCATAAAAATTTGGAAGTTCTCGGAAAATTACAAAAAATTCAACATAGGCTAATTTCAATATTAGGAATACAAAAATGAAGTCCATTTTGAAATATAAAATTTCTATAAATTTAAAAGGTGGTTATTACTATTCATAACGGCTACTTTGATTAGTTGCGGTGTGTTAGAACTCGAACTTGCGTACAATGCAAGCTATTGCATTATTGAAAGAGAGGCGTATCATGGAAGCTCGGGGTGTTACATTCTCCCCTCCTTCAATAAATTGCGTCCTCACAATTTGAAATTTTTCTTGGAAAATAAAAGGATGAAAATAGAAAATACCTTTGAGGAAAACCCACATCGGAAATAAGTTTAATAAATATATAACATTAAAAGAAATCAAGATAAGTACAAAGGTCACCCGATATAGCCCATTCCAGGATTATATGAAAATATGGATATGGAGGAGAAACAAACCATCATGGTCTGATGGAGAGTTATAGAAAACAGGATTAGGATAATGTTTAACCATAAGAAAATCACAAACTTGTGATTGGTTAAACGGTCATTGAATCCCCAGTTGGAAAAGTTAACCGACAACATTTTTGTTTTAAGTTACCTTTTATAATGTTGAGGAATTTATTTAGGAGATTTACTAAGAACGTAAGGGAATATACATACTTGTTATGTATACTTTCATTCGTTAATAAATTTTTACCACAAACCCAACTTTTACTCCAAATGGTAACGGAACTCAAAAATATTCTATTTATCCTAATTGTATAAGGTTAAAAATGTTAACACATACCATTTAGATTAGTAAAACTTTTTTGTAATAACCAGGGACTTCCTGTAGGCTAGTGGTAGGAAATAGAGGCTTGTCACACTATAGTTGTGGGTTCGATTCCTGCAGCTTTGTCTGACGCGACGAGTTATTCCCCACCCTGCAGGTTGTCCTTTTCCTAAAACTATAGTATTATAATATTCCAAAAATAATCTTCAGAAATTCTTTAACCTTAAACAATACTATCCATGGTTCAACTTAATCCATTACAACCTTAATAGTTATCCAAAATACCTCCGTCTAGACTTTCTCTAAAAGGTCTCTAAATTCCAAAATCAATTGTAGCATCAGATTCCCCAAACAAAGAAAAGTTTCTCTTATTGTCACATACTAAAAATATGATCATATTAAAACCTTACTGAAATCAAAAAGTACTGCAATACAATCCTTATATATATATATCAAATTATTCTAATAACCAGAATATAGTCCATGAGTCCAAAAGCACCAATACCTTAGTTATTCTGCTTCAACTGTAGTAACAGCATAAGATTGTCCTTGATCCCTTGGCCTTTTCTGAGGTAAGTTTCCCGGACGCTTAGGACATTCATTTTCATAATGACCCATTTCTCTACAATTGTAGCATTCAACTTTGATAGCCTCTTTCTTTCCCTTGCAATCACGATCCTGGTGACCCTTTTCTCCACATTTATAACAAACTCTCATTCCTTTTAGGCAAGTACCAGGGTGATTCTTCCCACAATTATCACATACTGGAAAATCCTTCTTTCCCTTTTTCCCTTTATCTATCTCTTGTTCCACCGTTCTCTTCTTCTCTTGCTTTACTTTGTTGTCATAAGACTTAGAGAATTCCTTTTTTGTCTTGATAGCACACGAGACAATATATTCGTATGATGAGAAGGATTGTGATACCAAAGCTCGATGGAGAAATGGATTTAACCCATCAAAGAAATGATCAATCTTACTCCTTGGGTTACGTATATAATCGGAAGCATGCCTCGCTAACCTTGTAAAGTTAGCCTCATACTTTGAGACATTCTCATCCTCCTTCTGCCTCAGACTCAGAAATTGCCTTTTCATATCTTCTCGATGGTCACGAGGAAAGTATTTTTCTAAGAAAAGCTCTTTGAACTCCCTCCATTCCATATTCGATACGTCATCATCTTCCTTTGTGTTTTGAATCAGTGACCACCACTGATCGGCATCTCCAGTGAGGCGGTAAACTGCCCTGACAACCTTCTCCCTTTCACTACTCCCCAAGGCATGGAATATTTTCTCTAAGGAATTTATCCATTGCTCAGCTACTATAGGATTTGTACTCCCATTGAAGGTTGGTGGTTGTTGCCTCATGAAGCAGTCTAACATTGATCCTCCACGTTGCGGATCAGGGTGCTCCATACGAGTAAGGTTATTATTCATAACCTGAGTGAGTTGTCCCAGTATGGTAATAAGTTGATCAGCACCAGTTGTATCTCTAGATCCACAATAATTATCTTGAGCAGGAGGGCAATCCCTACACGGAGTTCGTGCATTGATACGGTTTCCATTCCTTCCACTAGGCGCCATTTCTAAACAATGGCATAAACTAGATTAGTTTATGAATCAAAATACATAATTCCATACTTGTTAAACACTTTACATAAATTGAACTATTTATGGATATAATCCATAATCATAAAAAAAATGTTTTCTTTGAGGAAGTATGTACTCATAACCCTTCATAGTGGTTTGTAAATAAAATGAGAATTATCCTAAGCATATCCCCCGGGAGTGTCGTAACCAAGAGTGAAGCAAGGCCCGTTGTCGTGCACCAGTTCCCGTTCGAGTCTTGCTCAAAGCGGTGTTTTCAGGTTTTACCCCTAGTAACATCTGTGCCAGAGCCGCATCTACCTGCTCGTATCCAGACAGGGATGTATTGCTCGGAAAACTCATAACATCTCTGTAATACCAAAATTCTAGGAAGTTCTTCTATACTAATCCTCAAAGTCTATCTTTGGGCTATGTGCTCTAATCAGAGTTTATCTAAATCTAGCTTCCAAGGCTAGTACTAAACTGCCTCTGATACCAACTGTAACACCCCGACCCCAGCTACCCAGAGCCGGTGCATTACTTCATAACATTGGCATGATCACAAAAGATCAAGTCTCAAAAGACCGATTAGTTTAGTAGCCTTGGAAACACTAGATACATTCATAATTCTTTCATTACATAAAAAAGTAAACAAACTACAATAACATGGTCTTCATAGTCCACACTCATATCCCTTTCTGACTACCCCTGCAGGTCAATCATAAAATACTTCTTCACATCCTGGAAAAATATTAAAACATTTAAAGGGGTGAGCTCAAATGCTCAGTAAGGATAACAATATAGCGGAAGCTTTCATAAATAAACATAAAAATTTAAGGCAATGTATAAATAAAAAAAAATCCTTTTAAACATGAACATCAACATAATATGGCAAAAGTAAAATTAGATAATGCCATTCACTTCTTCACATGGATATTCTACTGGTCGAATAATCACATGAAATATCAATAACCACTTTCATAATGAGGGAATGTATAATGCCAGACATTCTGAAACATTTTGTCAAGGCCTCGGCCAAGACGTCTAAAATGATTAAGGCCTCGGCCAAAACCATAAATCAAATTGGGAAAGGGCCTCGGCCAAATCCATGTCTAGTTGTCTCATGAGACCTACCGATGCATCGAGGAGCTATAGCGGGCTCCACCCGTCACTTATTAAGTCCAATACATTCCTCATATGAATAGGTTTAAACATATCATAAACCGTAACATAATCGTATCACGTAAAACATGCATAAAGGAAACATAACATTTCCACATTTCAATCACAGGATATCAATACAACACATTGTTATAATAAAACCGCTTTCAAAACCATTTTCAATACCAAAATAAAAGAAAGTTAAAACTTTGTATTTATTTTTCATTAAAAAAAAGATGGCTTATAGAGGAAGCCGAAACTCAAATAATGGTCACGGCGTCGGAGAAGTCGTTGTCGCCGCATAAGTATGGAGAGAAAAACATTCCCTTTTGTTGTTTAGCAAAACGCTTTGTATAAAAAAGATTCCTTTTGAATAACCGTAAAAGTCAAAGGGGTTTATACACCGTATAAAAGAAAATTGTGTATAAAACCAAATATGCCTCAATGAAAGGGGATTGAGATGAAGTCCTTAAAAAGATCATTTTTAAAATAAAATAGATCTATTATGTGTATTCACTACAGGTACACATGAAGAAAGTAAAAATACAAGATAGGACATAATAATAACATGACATAATTTGAAAGTAGGAGATTAACCCAAAGAATGGAAATTGGGTTAAGAAGTTCCCTTACAAAGATCATTTTTTTAAATAAAATAGATCTATTATGTCTATTTACTATAAGTACACATAAATAAAGTACAAATACAATACATCACATAATAATATCATGACATAATTTGAAAATAGGAGATTAACCCAAAGAATGGAAATTGGGTTAAGAAGTTCCCTTACATTGTGTCCGACATGACTCAACTATTCTTTAACCTCCTGAATAATAAAATAGATTTAATATATACCTTATTAAGAACCATTTTCAATTTCATTATCCTTTTTATATCACTTATTACAATGTTATGAACATTATGTAATTATTTAAGTTAATAACGGTCGTTTTGTCGATCTTTGATACTTGAGTCAAAAATAAACTTCTTATAATTATACGTTTTTCATGTGGTAGAATATCCATTATATCCAGAATTATATTCATGATTTAGATGTCATATATATCATATATATATATTATATACATTCATTCATAATGTCACGTAACATTTAGAGGTAAGAAATGAAATGCACCGTTCATGGAGACGGTAAGCCGTACGTACGCATGAACACTACTTTCATTTCTATTTCGTATTTAATGGAATGAAATCATAATGATATAAATTTATAATATAATTACAGTATAATATAGTTTATAATACCATTTACTCCATCCTTTATACATCCCACATATGGCATTAACGATTCAAATCACTTTGAGGGGGCGGTAGTCCGCACTTCCTAAAATGAAATTATCGCGTTTCACCCATAATGGAAATCATAAATTATGACATAAATGAGAAATACAGAAGAATAATTAAAACATAAACATATTATATATCATATATAAAAATAGTGACATCTTAATGGCCACCTTTTAAGGTGTTATATGAGTGTTGAACAATCATCATTTCGTGAGGCAGAAATTCGCCATCCACAGAAACCGTATGTTCTTTAACCATTAGATGTAGGTGTGTGAAAGTGTAGCTCGAATACTTCTTATAACAACATCCTAGTATATTGAGGATACTGGTGTTGTTACAAAAGAAATGAATAAAAAGAGTTTAGGGGGTTGTAGAAGAAAAATAAAACAAAACAACATTAGAAAAGACATTACCTCAAAATCGGGTAACTCTTTTTTATTTGTGCCAAAGGCTTCCTTGGGAAGAGTTCTGCCCAAAGTAAGGCTTCTATGAGTAAGAGGGGGAAGTTGGGAGAGTATTTGGGAAGAGTTTGGCCTAGCCAAATGGCTTTAAAGTGTAAATGAGGTGGGAGAGGTGGGGGCCTTTTATAAGTGGAGAGGAGGGGCACTTTTGGAAAGATTGAAATGTTACATTATTTCACAATGCTTTTCGGATTCTAAAGGTCCCAAACTTATATAATTCGAGGCTAAGGTGATACGGGTTCGCAATCTCCTCATCCAATAGGCTTTGGACAAGTTTAAGCCTTGGATTTTTCATTATATTCTCATTTTATTTAAATCGTTAAATAATGAGGTCATCGCTGCATCATAATGATGTCATAAATAATTTAATTTATTTAATGTCTAAAAATTATAAAAAAAATACTATGATGTAGAAAATCCTTTTATATTTATAATGAATATTTATAGTCAAAAGTTGGACTTGTGTAACCCCACATAAGAACTATTTTAGTAAAACAACTCATGTTTGTGTCAATTTAATTTTAACATTAAATAAATATATATTAATGTCATTTTCCAAACAAAGTGGCTCCATGGGGTCCCCAAGTTGACCCATGGGTTGTCTTGGTCGGCCATGACTCATCCAATATGATTAGGACAAGTGTCAAGCTCATCTCATGTTATTAAAACATTATTTTTACCTTAAACTACACTAATTACCTCTAATCGCGATTAAGAACATAAAAGTTACTATTAACCAAAAAATTATTTTGATCTCATTGAACCACATTTTACTTCTTAATGAAAAGCATGTATGTCGGATTTTTTAAAATCAAATCACAGAAGTGGTAATATTTCATTTAAACGAAAAATCAGTTATTTAACTACCACTTAGTGGTTTCACTATTCATCCAAAATTGAAGTTTTTCAGAACAAGGCCAAAATTTCACCCTAAGATATAATTGATATTCCAAATTAAAAAATGATGTCTATTTTACAAAATTCCAAACATATAAGTTGCATTAATTAATTTTATAATTAATTCCCGTTGTTACAACAAATAGCGTGTTTTTAAGAAACAATTTATATCAAAAGATTGGCAATTGTTTATGTCCAATTTCAATGTTAAATTAATTGTAATGACCACCATTGGATAAAATGGTAAAAATATATTCTAATTATACATTAAAACCACTAAATAGTATAACTTATCACTAAAAATTATTTTGATTAAAAAAGTTGTTTTAAGTATTTTTCACTATTCATAAAAATTTGGAAGTTCTCAGAAAATTACAAAAAATTCAACATAGGCTAATTTCAATATTAGGAATACAAAAATGAAGTCCATATTGAAATATAAAATTTATATAAATTTAAAAGGTGGTTATTACTATTCATAACGATTACTTTGATTAGTTGTGGTGTGTTAGAACTCGAACTTGCGTACAATGCAAGCTATTGCATTATTGAAAGAGAGGCGTATCGTGGAAGCTCGGGGTGTTACAAAAGATACATATACATAACTAACGTTCCGGATGGACATATAATTTTATTTTCACTCGTCACATCATAAAATGATCATAAACATGAATTACACATAGAGGTATAACAATCATAGTCATCATAAAGACCCCAAAGAAATAAAATCGGTGTTTTAAATGATTTCACATATCATAATTCATTAAAGGAACTACAACATTTCCAAATTCATAAGGAAGATCGTAATATTTCATAAAATATCACTTTATTTTTTAATATAAAAACAACTCAAGGGGATTCAAGATAGGTTTTGGGAATTGATGACTTTTTTAAAACCCATTATAAATAGACTATAAAACATTTCAGAAGGATGGTGAAATATATACCCATGAAATTAACGATTAAGAATATTGAAAATACATATTTTCTGTATTATAGGAGTATTAGTTATAAAATCAATGTATAATTGGATATAACCCATTTTAAGATAATTAGTTTGAGAATACCCATACTAGAGGCCGCACATTATTTCATCGATTATCAGAATCTATAATAATAAACTATAGATTAATAAAACATTCAAATAGAATAAAATTATGTCCATTTTTTCATTATTTATAAATTATAATAATTTGATTCCATTTCAAAATTTCTGCAATTAAATAGAAATCTTTTGGACATCATATTTTCTTTATAGATTTTTCATTTTTCTTATTTGGACATTTTTGTTAAAGGTCATTTATGCACTAGTAGAATTTAATCCTAAAACATAAAATAGATATATTTATAAATTTATATATATAAAATAATTTACCATTACCAACCATAATGTTGGTGATAATGTATGAATTGAAAAGATCCTCTTTGTTTGTTAGTTAGTTATTAAGGATACCTTGTCCAGAGAAGAGGGGAAATATGTATAATATATTTATATATTAAAAAGAAACAATGTTAAAGCATATTACCATTATGAAGATCATGTTAAAATTCTGTATAACTATTTTAATAAGGTTTTAATTATAAAATATAATATGAATATGAAATTAGGATATGAAAATATAATTAAAGGAAAAATGAACATCACCTATTTCATGAAGTTGTTCCTTCCCTACGTCCCTTATATTCTTGAATGATTTGTGGTTGATTAATCTAGAACATCCACAAGTATCATTATTGTCTTTAGAGAGGGAATTTTGGTAGTGATTTACCATTTGTGTGGGGGACGAGTGGTTTTCCATGGGGTTAGGTGTTTTTTATTCCGGGGGAGATGGTTGTTTTTTATTAAAATGTTGAATAAAATATTATATCATACGTAATCCTTGTAATATTGATATCAATTACATTATGGATCATATATAAATAATATATAATGTTTTTATCACTTTAAAACACATTATAATTGTACATAAATAGTTTATTTATAATGAATGATGAAAAATGAAAAATGGTTATTTTAATGGATTAATTAAGAAATTACTCTTTTGAAATTATTTTTTACATTTTGAAAATTATTTTGTTATGTCTTAGTAAATCATTAATGAGATTAAAAGTGTTTTTTATCCTCATGTTCTAGAAATGATGATCTCAGTAATGATGGAATTAAAAATAAACCAATTAAGAAAAAGTATATTTTTATTATTCCTGTTAGAATTGATGTATTTTAGAAGATCATTAAAAAATAAACCTTTGTAAATCCTGAAATTAATATATCTAAAATTAAATTAATTTTATCAAATTAGGTTTCTATCATAGTTTGTATTATGTTTTTATATAAAAATAATGTTTTTTATGAAATACCATAAAATAAAATTAATTAAAAATGGGATTATAGTTCCATTTTTGTTTTAATCATGACATTTATTATGTTTCATTATAATATTTATAACTATATAATTAATAAAGATAAATGATATTTATAATTTTTTTTTTATTTTGATGTCAAATTACTATTTCAATAGCCATGTTAGTATTCCCAATGGCCAATTTAATATTACCAATGGTTAATTTACATTTCAAATGTGTAAAATACTATTAAAATCCCCATATTACCTCATATAAGTAAAACTCGATTCCTTAATTCAATATTCACCTAAATATATCACAGGTTTCATCATTTCAAATTTAAAAAATTCATATTAGTTTAATAATATGTTGATATATTTCATTAATGTTTTGAAGATGATGATTCTAGTAGACTTGGGATATCTATATGTTCCCATTCCACTATTCATAATTTATATTTTTTCCCACTGTAATGTTTTGAATTTTATGGGTTTAATTTTTGGTTAATGTAATAATACATGTTAATGAAATAATTTTATTTTTGTTTATTCATGTGTAGTTTTTTTATAATATAATATAATATAATTTAATATAATATAATATAATATAACATAACATAATATAATATAATTCAAAATTACTTCAAATATCATTTTTAAAATCTGGGTTGTTATAATTAATTCCTAGATTAATCAAAAAATGGCAATGTTAGAGTGATATATGTTGATATAGCTACCATTGAGTCTTTTGAACCCCAATACACAGAGGAATTTTTCTAAAAGGATGAAGGAAAAAAACATATGAGGGAGGGAAATATGTAGGTTCCATCTCCCATCACAATGTGAAGAACAACTATGAACACATATAGATTAATAAAAAATGATTATGTGTTGTCTATAAATATAATATAAACAAAAACTTCATCTGTATAAATTATCTATAATTTATATGGTTCACTAGCCCTTTTCAGTATAGTTCTAACCATGCTTGCTAAAGTAGGTCTGCGGTAAGGTAGTTGGCACATACATAACAAGATTAATGGCACAGGTGTAAATTCCCTAAAAAATATTTCAAATTCATTCAATATTTAAACACCATAATACCCTCATGTTACTATCTATATTGGTTTCATATTCATTTAGATTGGTATAAATTATAAATTCTCCTCTCAATCCTTTTAGATGTCGGGATGCCAATGCATCTTCTACCTGTGACGATAATATAGAAGAATGTGATAATCCCCAAAATTCCCCCAATCCTAAAATAATTGAATTATAACTCTTAGGGCCTAATAATAAATCCAAATGGGTCATAAAGGATAAATAGGTCCAATTACTGACTATCTGTCCTCGTAAATTTTCCACTAATTTTGGAATGGAAGAAGAAAAGGACAAACATTGAGATTATCCTCTAGTATTTGAGGACGGTCTCTCTACTAAAATCAATGAACTGTATCATATATATTTTGGTATATGATCTGATATGGGGCCCACAATTATATATGTTGAAATTCATCTATAAGATTCAGATATGTAAGAATACCTTTTCAAAATAGACTACTACTTTTTTCCCATAATTAAACATAGATGTTGGGGATAGATTCCAATGTGGACAACCATAATTATGGATTCAAAGATATTAATCATGGTTTTAATATAGAGGATAGGACAATGAATTCGTCACCTAATATAAAGGTGGAATATTATGTTCATTATATTAAGAATGTTGACTTTACTTCAAAAGGTACAATTCAATTAATGGATCACCATTATTGTCCCTATTAGAAAAATGAATGGTTTGATCTGGGTATTATGTATTTCAATACTAGAGTGTTAGGAAAATAATCCCTCACCCATCCTGATTTTGATAAATAAGGGATATTATTACACATTTAAAAAATATTTACAACAATCCTTCATGAACCTCAGGTCATATAATCTTCACCAACTAGTCCTGGTCTTTAAATTTTCCCCACATTAAGTATTTACATCCCCTAAAGCCACAAAAAAAGATAAGAATACAAATGGGGATACTAAGCATGAATATGAACCCCCCGCTCTCGTGTGATCTCTGGGAGGTTCTCATGATGAAACCGATCTCACACTAGAGGAGTCGACAGTCTACAATTAACTCAGTTCTATCTGTCCTCTATCTCTACTTGGTTCTACGAAAAAGACTCTCGATCATCAATTTACAGTCATACCAGCTGATGAAATGTGATGGATCTTGCACGTATCTCCTTAGTTACAACACATGGAAAACATTGTGTACTTGTTGCATCTATGGGGGAAGAGCTTCGTGGTATGCCTCCTCATCAACTCTGTTGAGAATCAAGAAAGGTCTGATGAACCTAAATGATATCCTTCTACATATGCCATATCCTCATAGTTCTCATCAAGGTGAGACCCATAAGAAGACATTGTCTACATCCTTAAACTCTAAGGGTCTTATTCTTTTATTTTCATAATACTTTTTTCTTCTCTGAGTAGTATTCTTCCACTCTTGGATGATCTGCATGATCTCAGTGGTAGATCATAACAACTCTAGTCCCATAATTGATGACTCCCATAGGTCATTCCTGCATAGAGGTAATCTGCATTGCCGCCCATAGAAGGCCTCATATGATATCATGCATGTGGTGGAGTGATAGATATTGTGGTACAAAATATTCTCTAGTGGTGGGTGGTCCTCCAAACTATGAAAAAAATCTAGGAGACACATAGGACACATTTCCTCCATGGTCTGTATGGTCCGTTCCATCTGACTATTTGTCTAGGGGTGAAAAGATGTTCTCATTCATCATGGAATCTGATGCTCAACATTCACTTTCTAAAAAGTGAGAGGTCATGAAACAAACTCTTCCCCCACTTCCTTCATCCCTGACAACTAGTACTAACATCGGAGGTTCAGGTACATCTTTTCCAAACCAGGATGTACCATTAAAGGGGATGTATTGAATTCCCTTATCACCTCCTCCTCTAACGTCATTAGTACTATGGTGCTTCCTTCTAAAGGGATGACATTCTCCCCAACCATCAAAAATACATCAATAGCATGTCTTGAGTATATCTATTCATTTCAGGCCTCACAGTCAAAATCTACATGTTGTGCTTCCCTAACTCGTTCATGGAGTGAGGGAGTGACATTCATATACTAGGGGTAATGTAACATCCCAAGTAAGTAATGAATAATAGATATTTTTATCTATTTTATTAATGATTAAGATAGTGTCATAGAGGCTTAAAATGAAAATAAATACAATCTTATGCATGGAATACACTAATATTCTTAAAAGATTGTTTTACTGCCTTTTGATGGAAAACCATTTTTGAATCTATATTTTGACAATTTTATAAACTATGTTTGTCAAAATAAACTTATTCTTTATGATTGGGACATCAAAATTTACCTTGTGTGAATTTTTGGTATTTTTCGGACAATGTTCATTTTTTTAATGAATAGTGAAAAATACTGCATTTTACATCAAAACTGATTTTTAATCTAATTTAATTATATGATTAGATTATGTTTTGAATTGGTTTTGAAGTGAAATTAGAATATATTTTTACCATTTTATCCAATGGTGGTCATTGGAATCAATTTCACTTTTATATTAGACTTAAACTGGTGTCAACCTTTTGATACTTATTGTTTTGTAAAAACACACTATTTTCTCTGGCAGCGGGAATTAATTATTAAATTAATTAATGTGACTTGTATGATTTGAATTTTTTAAAATAGACTTCATTTTTGAATTCGGAATATCAAATATAGCTTAGGGTGAAGTTTTGGTAATTTTCTGAAAAACTTCAATTTTTGATGAATAGTGAACCCACTAGTGGTAATCAAGCAAACTGATTTTTCAGTTAAATGAAAGTTTACCACTAATGTGTATTTAATTTTGAAAATCTGACATACATGGTTGTCATTAAGAAGTAAAATGTTGTTCAATGAGATTATAATAATGTTTTTGGTGAATAGTAACTTATTAAGTTCTTAATCGCGATTAGTGGTAATTAGGGTAGTTTAAGGTATAAATAATGCTTTAATAATAGGAAATGACCTAGAAACATGTCCCAACCTTATTGGTTGTGTCATGGCAGACCAATACAAGCCATGGGTCAACTTGGGGACCCCATGGAGACACTTTGGTTTGGAAATGACATAAATAACTTTTTATTAATTGTTAAAGTAAAAATGACACAAACAAGAGATGTTTTACGAAAACAATTTTTACATGGGGTTATAAAGATCAGATTTTTGATTATAAATAGTCATTGTAAATCTAAAAATATTTCCTACATCATAGTTTTTTTTTATATTTTTAGACATTAAATAAATTAAATTATTTATGACATAATAATGATGCAGTGATGACATCATTATTTGACGATTTAAATAAAATGGAAAGACAATGTAAACTCTATGAACTAAACTTGGCCAAAACCAATTGTATGAGTGGATTTCGAACCATTATCACCTTATCCAAGAATTATATCAATTTGGGACCTTTTAAAACCGAAAAACATTTTCAAATAAAGTAATATTTCTTTACTTTCCAAAAGTGCCCCTCCTCTCCTCTTATAAAAGTCCCCCACCTCTACCTCATTTAACACACTCCTCAAGCCTTTGGCTCGGCCAAACCCTACCCATTTACTCTCTCCACATCCCTCTCCTCATCCTAGAGTATTCCCTTTGGGCATAATCCTTTCAAAGGAATCATTTAGGCTCAAATCAAAAGGAGTTACACTTTTTAAGGTAATTCATTCTCTCATGTTCATTTGTTTTATTTTGCTTCTCCAACCCCCTAAACTCTTTTTATTTACTCCTTTTGTAACAAAAACAGTATATTCAATATACTAGGATGTGGTTATAAGATTTATTTGATCTACACTCTCACACAACTACATCAAATTGTTAAATAACATACGGCTTCCGTGGATGGCGAAATTCTGCCTCCCGAAACGATGATTGTTCAACACTCATTTGACACCTTCAAAGGTGGCCATTATGATGTCACTATTTTTATATATGATATATAATATGTTTATGTTTCCCTTAAGCTTCGTTTTTTTCATTTTGGGCATACCTTTATGGTTTCCATTATGGCTAAACACGATATCTTCATTTTAGGAAGTGCGGACTACCTCCCCCTCAAAGTGATTTGATTCGTTAAATACCATATGTGGGACATATAAAGGATGGAACTATGATATTATATATGATATTATACTGGAATTATAATATATCTTTATATAATTATGATTCCATTCTATAAAATACGAAATAGAAATGAAAGTAGCGTTCATGCGTACGTACGGCTTACCGTCTCCATGAACCGTGCATTTCATTTCTTACCTCTAAATGATTATGTAATATTATAAATGCATGTATGTACTGGATATATATGACATATATGATATCTATATCATGAATACCATTCTGGATATAATGAACCTTTCACCAAATTAACAACATGTAAGTGTAAGAAGTCTATTTTTGACTTAAGAACCAAATACCGACAAAATGAACATTATTAACTTAACTGATTACATGATGTTCATAACATGGTATAAAAGGAATAATGAACATGAAAAAGATTCATAAGCAAGTAGAGATTAACTCAAGTTTATTATTCAGGAGATTAAAGAACGGTCGAGTCAAGTCGGATACGAGGTATGAGACTTCGTCTCAATCTTCTTTCATTGAGGCATATTTTATTTTATACACAACTTCCTTTTATACGGTGTATAAACCCCTTTGACTTTTACATTTATTCAAAAGGAATATTATTATACGAAGCGTTTACTAAACGTCAAAAGGGAATGTTTTAGTCGTACTTATGCGGCAACAACGACTTCTCCGCCGTCGTGACTGTTATTTGAGTTTCAGCTTCCTCTACAAGCCATACCTTCTTTTTTAAAAGAAAAATAAATACCATGTTTTACTTTTCATTTATTTTGGTATGGAAAATGGTTTTCACAATGTTTTTGTGTTGTATTGATATCTTGTGATTGAAATGTGGAAATGCTATGTTTCCTCTATGCATGTTTTATGTGATATGATTATGTTATGGTTATTGGGCATTATTATGAAGACGGGTGGTTCCGTGACAAACTAAGGGCGGGTGAGCCCGTTATAGCTCTCCAATGCATTGGGTAACGCGAAGGAGTGAAACGTTAAGGTTTATCCGAAGATATTTAGGGAATATACCGTGATGGGTATTCCAAACGTAACCAAGAGGCTTACTCCCTACGTAAGAATGATATGAATTTCTCAAGTTACCTTTATGTCTTATGATTTCTATGATTTATTCATGATTTGATGAGGTATGCTAAAGTGATTATGTTTTATGGGTAAATTATGATTTCAATCTTATGTATGTATGTACCCATGTTTCCTTTGCATGTTTTTATAACCCATACTGAGTTTTTATGCTCATCCCAAGTTTTTGAAATGTTTTTTCACAGGTCAAGGGAAAGGTACATGATAAGATGATAGAGTCAAGGATGTGTCAAGAAATAATCCATGTTTTATTTTAAATGTGTTTCCATTGATGGGAATGAAGATGACTATCTTTATGTAACCACTTTGTTTATATGTGGAATGTAATGCAAGTTTTATGATCTAATTCTCTAAAACTCTAAACCCGAAAAGATCCTCAATGTGTAATCTTGTAATAACTCAAGATTAAGTAAGGTTTAAGGCTGGGGCCTTATAGTTGGTATCAAAGGTCGGTTTAGATAACTTTAGGAGTTATAATTCTATTAAATGATTATCCAAAAATATTTTTTTTTTCGAAATGATATAGCATTTAAAGATTACCATGTTGCTTCATCTAAGACATGTTTGTTCAGAATGGTTTTCCGCAGAGGAAATAGGGAAGCAGTTCTAGGAAGGCATACAGAAGGAAATAACCTTCCGTATCAGCATCCAAAAATAGTCGGAATTGGAACTGAACAGTTTGTTGCAGTGATGGCGCAGTTGACTCAAGCGATAAATGGCGGTGGTATCCATGCACGAGATCAGCCAGATCAACCGCAGAGGAACATGTCAGTGGTGGAACATTTCATGAGGCAACATCCACCATCATTCAGAGGATCATCTGACCCTGTGCTAGCTGAAGGGTGGATTAAAGCACTGGAGAAGATTTTTGATGTCATGGGGTGTTCAGATAATCAAAAGTTTAGTCTTGCTATTTACCGTTTGGAGGGTGAAGCAGATCAGTGGTGCTCTATGGTTAAAAATATCAGGGACGCCGATGAGATTGATGCTCTTGACTGGGATGAATTCAAAGGTATGTTTCTTGAGAAGTATTTTCCTAAGGCTGTTCGACTTAGGATGGAAAAGAAATTCTTGGAATTGAGGCAAGAGGAAGACTCAGTGGATGCCTATGGAGAAAGGTTCACTCGATTGGCAAGGTATGCTCCAAATTTTATTCGAGACCTTGATAGTAAAATCAATCATTTTTACTCAGGATTAAAGCCAAAGTATCGAAGGTCATTAGCTTCTCGTGAGTTTAAAAGTTATGAAAAGCTTGTTCGATGTGCTGAGAAGGTGGAAATGGATTTTGTCGATGACCAAGTGTTCTATAAAAACCAGCAGAAGAAGAGACCGAGGTGGCAGGAGAAAGGTAAGAATTCTTCAAAAAAGTCTGATGGTAAGAGAACTAAGTTTCCAGTTTGTGATAAATGTGGCAAAAGGCATGCTGGGGAATGTCTTCTGAATTCTGGGACGTGCTACCGATGTGGTAAGATGGGACATAAGGCTCGTGATTGCACTGAAAAGGATCAAGGTGAAGGTAAGAACAAATTTGATTTATAGTTAGTGAAATGTTATAAGTGCAATGAGATGGGTCACTATGCAAACGAGTGTCCGACAAAGAGCTTGAGTGATGGGAAGCAGTTAGACTACAAGCAGAAAGGGGTGGTGAAATCCTTTGCAACTACTTCAGCAGATGTTGGTCCATCAAATGAAGTTGTATCAGGTACTTTGTTTGTTTTTTCAGATTATGCCAGTGTGTTGTTTGATTCGGGGTCTACACATTCTTTCATCTCTGAATCCTTTTCTAGTAAAATGGGAATACCATCTCAATAAATGACTCCTGAAGTTTTGGTAAAAACACCTGGGGGGAATGTTGAGGCAAAAAGAATTTATAAGAATATTCCTATCCTTATCTGTGGAAAGAACCTACTTGCAAACCTTATTGTTCTACCTCTAGTAGAGTTTGATGTTATCCTGGGTATGGATTGGCTCTCTATCTACCATGCTAAGATTGACTGTAGAGCTAAAGAAGTTTCTTTTCAGAAAGACTTTCAGTTTGTTTACAAGAATGAACCCTTACTTTTGATAACATATCAAGAGGCCGAGAAACTTTTAAAAGATGGAAATGAATGTTACCTTGCACACGTCATTGAAAATAAAGGAACTATTCAGATTAATGATGTGCCAGTGGTAAATGAGTATCCTGATGTTTTTCCTTATGAGTTGCCTGGAATAATACCAGATCGGGAAGTTGAGTTTACTGTTGACTAAGTTCCTGATGCTAAGCCAATTTCAAAACCCCCTTATCGAATGGCACAAATTGAACTTTTAGAGTTGAAGGAGCGATTGCAAGATTTATTAGAGAAAGGTTTCATTAGACCTAGCACATCACCATGGGGTGCTCCTGTTTTATTTGATAAAAAGAAAGATGGTTCTATGAGACTTTGCAGTGATTATAGAGCCTTGAATAATATCATTGTTAAGAACAAATATCATTTGCCTCATATCGATGATTTGTTTGATCAGCTCCAGGGAGCTCAGTTTTTTTCAAAGATTGACTTGAGATCGGGGTACCATCAGCTGAAGGTAAAGGAGGAAGATATTCCGAAGACCGCGTTCCATACGAGATATGGCCATTATGAATTTGTAGTAATGCCTTTTGGGATAACCAATGCACCTGCTGTATTCATGGACTTAATGAATAGAATTTTCCATGAGTTCTTGGATAAGTTTGTGGTGGTTTTCATTGATGATATTTTGGTGTTTTCTAAAAGTAAATAGGAGCATGAAAAACATTTAAGGGTTATCTTGCTAACCTTAAAAGAAAAGAAACTTTATGGAAAATTCAGCAAGTGTGAGTTTTGGTTGCAACAAATTTCTTTCCTTGGTCACATTGTTTCTAAAGATGGAATAACTGTTGATCCTGCAAAAACAAAAGTTGTGGAAGAATGTCCAAGACCCACAAATGTAACCGATATTCGTAGCTTCCTTGGTTTGGCGGGCTATTACCGAAGGTTTGTTAGAAATTTTTCACGGTTATCTAGTCCAAGGACTAAGCTAACTCGGAAGGGTGTTAAGTTTATCTGGACAAAAGAATGTGATGATTGTTTTCAGGAATTGAAAAGAAGATTGGTGAATGCTCCAGTTTTGGCACTACCTTCCAGGAATGGTGAGTTTGTTATATATAGTGATGCTTCATTGAAAGGACTTGGTTGCGTCCTAATGCAGAATGATCAGGTAATTGCTTATGCTTCACGACAGTTGAAAACTCATGAGGTAAATTAACCTACACATGATTTGGAATTAGCTGCTGTTGTTTTTGCTTTTAAAATTT
Organism: Viscum album; assembly: GCA_963277665.1. Lineage (NCBI taxonomy): Eukaryota > Viridiplantae > Streptophyta > Magnoliopsida > Santalales > Viscaceae > Viscum > Viscum album. The sequence goes on from OY728134.1 coordinate 512,442,533, forward strand.
GGAGGCATCATTTGTATGGAGTAAAGTGTGAAATATATACCGATCACAAAAGTTTAAAGTATATATTCACTCAGAAAGAGTTAAACATGAGACAGAGGAGATGGCTAGAATTAATCAAGGATTATGATTGTACAATTCATTACCATCCGGGAAAAGCAAATAAAGTGGCTGATGCTTTGAGTCGAAAAAGTAATGCTTCATTAACAATGTTGTGTTTGGAACATGATACATTGGTTAACGATTTGATGAACTTTGGCATAAAAGTTTTTGGTGCAGAAAGTCCTTCTATTTTGTTTCAGGTATCAGTGAGATCTTCTCTATCAGATATAATCAAGCAAGCACAGAAGCAAGACAGTGAGTTGCAGAAAAAGGTAGAGCTGGTTCAGAAAGGTAAGTTGCCTGAAATCAACATTGATAGTGATTGTGTTTTGAGATTTGGGAAGAGAATGTGTGTGCCTTGTGATTCACAGTTGAAGAGAGAGCTGTTATGTGAAGCTCATAGTTCTCCGTTTTCAGTTCATCCGGGCAGTACTAAGATGTATAGAGATCTGCGGGAGTATTACTGGTGGGATGGAATGAAAAGAGACATTGCTGATTTTACTGTGAAGTGTTTGACTTGTCAGCAGGTTAAAGCAGAGCGGCAGTTACCGAAAGGGATGCTTCAGCCTTTTCCGGTGCCAGAGTGGAAATGGGAGAATATATCCATGGACTTTGTTGTTGGATTACCGAAGACATCTCGAGGTAATAATGCAATCTGGGTTATTGTTGATCGCTTGACCAAATCTGCTCATTTCGTTGCTATACGAGATACTTTCTCTCTTGATCAACTTTCCCGTTTGTATCTTAAAGAGATTTTAAGGTTACATGGAGTTCCTCTCTCCATTGTATCGGATCGTGATCCCAGGTTTACTTCTAACTTTTGGAAAGGCCTTCAGAAGTCGTTGGGTACTAAATTAAATTTTAGTACAACTTTTCATCCTCAATCAGATGGGCAGTCAGAACGAACAATTCAGACATTGGAGGATATGCTACGAGCTTGTTCTATGGATTATCAGGGAAGTTGGGACCAACATCTTTCTTTGGTTGAGTTTTCATATAATAACTGTTTTCATTCCAGTATACATATGGCAACATTTCAGGCATTATATGGGAAGCAGTGTCGAACTCTAGCATTCTGGGATGAAGTGGGTGAAAGGAAGTTGATGGGACCGGAATTGGTAGAAGAGATGGAAGAAAAAGTTCAGCTGATTCAGAATCACATGAGAACAGCTCAGAGCACGCAAAAGAGTTATGCGGATAACCGGAGGAAGGATCTATCTTTCGAGGTAGGTGATCATGTTTTTCTCAAGGTTTCTCCTTGGAAAAGTGTGATGAGATTTGGTAAGAAAGGAAAGCTGAGTCCAAGGTTTATTGGACCATATGAAATTCTGGAGAGAGTTGGATCAGTTGCATACTGAGTGGCTTTACCTCCGAGTTTATCTCAGGTACACAATGTTTTTCACGTTTTGATGTTGAGAAAGTATATGCCAGATCCATCTCATGTTTTGAGTCCAGAGGTAGTTCAGCTGGAAGAGAACCTATCTTATGAGGAACAACCGGTCCAGATTCTTGACCACAGGGAGCAAGTGTTAGAGAATAAGGTGATTAAGCAGCTAAAGGTTTTGTGGAAAAACCACATGATTGAAGAGGCAACATGGGAATCTGAAAATGCAATGAGGGATAAGTACCCCCATTTATTCGATAAGTAAATAAATTGCGGGGACACAATTTTCTAAAGGGGGGAAGGATGTAACATCCCAAGTAAGTAATGAATAATAGATATTTTTATCTATGTTTATTAATGATTACGATAGTGTCATAGTGGCTTAAAATGAAAATAAATACAATCTTATGCATGGAATACACTAATATTCTTAAAAGATTGTTTTACTTCCTTTTGATGGCAAACCATTTTTGAGTCTATATTTTGACAATTTTATAAACTATGTTTGTCACAATAAACTTATTCTTTATTATTGGGACATCAAAATTTACCTTGTGTAAATTTTTGGTATTTTTCTGACAATGTTCATTTTTTTAATGAATAGTGAAAAATACTGCATTTTACATCAAAACTGCTTTTTAATCTAATTTATTTATTTGATTAGATTATGTTTTGAATTGGTTTTGAAGTGAAATTAGAATATATTTTTACCATTTTATCCAATGGTGGTCATTGGAATCAATTTCACTTTGAAATTAGACTTAAACTGGTGTCAACCTTTTGATACTTATTGTTTTGTAAAAACACGCTATTTTCTCTGGTAGCGGGAATTAATTATTAAATGAATTAATGTGACTTGTATGATTTGAATTTTGTGAAATAGACTTCATTTTTGAATTCGGAATATCAAATATAGCTTAGGGTGAATTTTTGGTAATTTTCTGAAAAACTTCAATTTTTGATGAATAGTGAAACCACTAAGTGGTAATCAAGCAAACTGATTTTTCAGTTAAATGAAAGTTTACCACTAATGTGTATTGAATTTTGAAAATCCGACATACATGGTTGTAATTAAGAAGTAAAATGTGGTTCAATGAGATTATAATAATTTTTTTGGTGAATAGTAACTTATTAAGTTCTTAATCGCGATTAGTGGTAATTAGGGTAGTTTAAGGTATAAATAATGCTTTAATAATAAGAAATGACCTAGACAAATGTCCCAACCTTATTGGTTGTGTCATGGCTGACCATGAAAAGCCATGGGTCAACTTGGGGACCCCATGGAGACACTTTGGTTTGGAAATGACATAAATAACTTTTTATTAATTGTTAAAGTAAAAATGACACAAACAAGAGATGTTTTACGAAAACAATTTTTACATGGGGTTATAAAGATCAGATTTTTGATTATAAATAGTCATTGGAAAGCTAAAAAGATTTCCTACATCATAGTTGTTTTTATATTTTTAGAAATTAAATAAATTAAATTATTTATGACATAATAATGATGCAGTGATGACATCATTATTTGACAATTTAAATAAAATGGAAAGACAATGTAAAATCTATGAACTACACATGGCCAAAACCAATTGGATGAGTGGATTTCGAACCCTTATCACCTTATCCACGAATTATATCAATGTGGGACCTTTTAAAACCGAAACACTTTTTCAAATAAAGTAATATTTCTTTACTTTCCAAAAGTGCCCCTCCTCTCCTCTTATAAAAGGCCCCCACCTCTACCTCATTTCACACACTCCTCAAGCCTTTGGCTGGGCGAAACCCTGCCCATTTACTCTCTCCACATCTCTCTAATCGTCCTAGAGGATTCCATTTGGGCAGAATCCTTTCAAAAGAATCCTTTAGGCTCAAATCAAAAGGAGTTACACTTTTTAAGGTAATTCATTCTCTCATGTTCATTTGTTTTATTTTGCTTCTCCAACCCCCTAAACTCTTTTTATTTACTCCGTTTGTAAAAACAACAGTATATTAAATATACTAGGATGTTGTTATAAGATTTATTTGAGCTACACTCTCACACAACTACATCAAATGGTTAAAGAACATACGGCTTCCGTGGATTGCGAAATTCTGCCTCCCGAAACGATGATTGTTCAACACTCATTTGACACCTTCAAAGGTGGCCATTATGATGTCACTATTTTTATATATGATATATAATATGTATATGTTTCCCTTAATCTTCTGTTTTTTTTTCATTTTGGGCATACCATTATGGTTTCCATTATGGGTAAACACGATATCTTCATTTTAGGAAGTGCGGACTACCGCCCCCTCAAAGTGATTTGATTCGTTAAATACCATATGTGGGACATATAAAGGATGGAACTATGATATTATATATGATATTATACTGGAATTATAATATACCTTTATATCATTATGATTCCATTCTATAAAATACGAAATAGAAATGAAAGTAGCGTTCATGCGTACGTACGGCTTACCGTCTCCATGAACGGTGCATTTCATTTCTTACCTCTAAATGATTATGTAATATTATAAATTCATGTATGTACTAGATATATTTGACATATATGATATCAACATCATGAATACCATTCTGGATATAATGAACCTTTGACCAAATTAACAACATGTAAGTGTAAGAAGTCTATTTTTGACTTAAGAACCAAATACCGACAAAATTAACATTATTAACTTAAATGATTACATGATGTTCATAACATGGTATAAAAGGAATAATGAACATGAAAAAGATTCATAAGCAAGTAGAGATTAACTCTAGTTTATTATTCAGGAGATTAAAGAATGGTCGGGTCAAGTCGGATACGAGGTATGGGACTTCGTCTCAATCTCCTTTCATTGAGGCATATTTTATTTTATACACAACTTCCTTTTAGACGGTGTATAAACCCCTTTGACTTTTACGTTTATTCAAAAGGAATATTTTTTATACGAAGCGTTTACTAAACGACAAAAGGGAATGTTTTTGTCGTACTTATGCGGCGACAACGACTTCTCTGCCGTCGTGACCGTTATTTGAGTTTCAGCTTCCTCTACAAGCCATACCTTCTTTTTTAAAAGAAAAATAAATACCATGTTTTACTTTTCTTTTATTTTGGTGTGGAAAATGGTTTTCACAATGTTTTTGTGTTGTATTGATATCTTGTGATTGAAATGTGGAAATGTTATGTTTCCTCTATGCATGTTTTATGTGATATGATTATGTTATGGTTCTTGGGCATTATTATGAAGACGGGTGGTTCTGTGATAAACTAAGGGCGGGTGAGCCCGTTATAGCTCTCCAATGAATTGGGTAACGCGAAGGAGTGAAACGTTAAGGTTTCTCCGAAGATATTTAGGGAATATACCGTGATGGGTATTCCAAATATAACCAAGAGGGTTACTCCCTACGTAATAATGTTATGAATGCCTCAAGTTACCTTTATGTCTTATGATTTCTATGATTTATTCATGATTTGATGAGGTATGTTAAAGTGATTATGTTTTATGGGTAAAGTATGATTTCACTCTTATGTATGTATGTACCCATGTTTCCTTTCCATGTTTTTATAACCCATACTGAGTTTTTATGCTCATCCCAAGTTTTTGAAATGTTTTTTCACAGGTCAAGGGAAAGGTACATGATAAGATGATAGAGTCAAGGATGTATCAAGAAATAATCCATGTTTTATTTTAAATGTGTTTCCATTGATGGGAATGAAGAATACTATCTTTATGTAACCACTTTGTTTATGTGTGGAATGTAATGCAAGTTTTATGATCTAATTCTCTAAAACTCTAAACCCGAAAAGATCCTCAATGTGTAATCTTGTAATAACTCAAGATTAAGTATGGTTTAAGGCTGGGGCCTTATAGGTATGCTACCCCATCATCATCCACAAAGGATATCAGCATCAAGGCTAACTGCTCTGTCACTACACATAGCATCTATAATCAATACCTCGTGTTGAGTGTGTCTGCCACCATGGACCCCTTCCCATAAGTATATACTACCTCATGGTCAAATTCATTGAGTAAATCCAATAATCCCATATTTCTCAACAGATGTTAAGCCTAAAAGAACCTTTCTATCCACATGAAAGGCTAATTCCCTTTAAATATTTGATTTTCCCATTGACCCTTTGGTAGTTGGTACCCGCTCTCCATGGCCACTTCGTTATAATGCATGTAGTCTACACATAACCTCAATAATTGGGTCTTACTATGACCTTCCTCTCTATGTGCTTCACCTATTCCCCTTCATGTGAAGCTGTAAAAAATTTCTCTCGTATACTCATGATGATATCAGTGCAATCTCGGGGGGGGTAGAGTGATACAGAAGTACCTCCCCCTACAGGGGGGGGGGTAATCTTGGAAACATATTTTGAATGAATGTTCCTACAAACTGCCATTTTTGTTGGAAAATGAAAAAAACTCACACCACCTGCTTCCATGAGGTTAAGGATGGCCGACTAAAGAGTGATCAGGTGCACTCTCCTATGCATGAGATTATATTTTGCTTCTTGGTTTTCCTTTTTCTCTGAACAAGGAAAACCACATTCTAAATATATAGATATATTTCATCCTTTTGCATAAAATAGAAAATCTGAGCATGAAATCTGGATGACCAGTCCATACCCAAACTATCATCGTAAGTCAACAACGTTGCCACAAAAAGGTTCCAACCAAAACTCTTTCCTCAAGGGTCAGATCACACCATCATTATTAGAGTGAATATCGAGTATCCTCCCATAGGTATCTCCAAACATAAAGATCAAGTCAATGGTTTAACCTTAATCTCTAGGTATTAATCAAGATTTGTGACAAGAAGGGATGATTAATACCAATTTATATTAATACGATATTTAGTAGTTGACATAGACCATACCTCAAATAATTTTGGGAGCCCTTGGGGCATACTCCTTGATTACATCCAGAGACTCCATTTCCATGTCCTCTAACTCTATGAACCTGGTGGGGACCACATTGGGGTGCTGGTTGTAATATGTTTAAATTTATACCAACTCATGTTGCTCTCCTAGATCTTCTTCCATGTCATCTTCCCTAAATATTCATCTACCCTATCACATCCTATTCCAAAAACATTTTACAAATACAAGACTCTATGAATGATGTAATTTTCCTAATTTCCCACTTCTTACATTTATTGGATGTATCTACTCTGCCAAATAATTTTCAACCACAATGATTCTCTCAAGAACCCTAACATGTGTAGGAATGGACCGAGGAATAGTGATGTCTTTGATGTCCCTAAAATCATCTTTAATGTTGGATTGATCCCTGAAGTAGTGGTCGTATCATATTCATCAACTACCAGGAATGGTCGGTACGCCTCGATGAATACTCGGATATGGACATGTCGTCCTGCCAAAGATGTAGAAGTTCATAGTAACACATTCCCCTTAGATTTTTATAGAAATGGTTCACTTATCTGAGAATGGTTATAAATAATTGTCCATAGAAAAGTAACCTCATCATAAGATAGGGTTAATCTAAACCCTACCATTTCCCTAATGAGCCATAAACAATGCTCACTGCTAGTACTACAGTCAGATCTAATAGCGCCCTGGCTATATAGAAACCCAGTCACCACATCAAATGAGTCCTTAGTTGCCTCTAAGTTGATATCAACTCATAATATATGGATTATATATATCTAAAACCAATGTAAGGAGCAAAGACTACATGTGACATATACTGGTAGTGCTCATAGTATCTTATAACCAATGGGTAGTGGTATCGCAGGGACACCACCCAAAGAGACCATATCAAGATATAGTGATTGTACAGAAGCCTCATCACTCTATGGACCATCCAGAGGTTCACACATTGGAATCATGGCTAGCGGCCTTCATATAGGCATCTTGAAAGAGAATCAAGATAAACTATAGTAAATATGCCATAACTGGTGAGCTGACTCAAAAGAGATCAGGAGAAAAAATTTAAAGACACATGAAACTATTGTTTTCATGTACTGAGTCAGAACCAATAATATAGGATCCTAGTGTATGGATACGCCAGCCATTGGACCAACACTGGACTCACTAGAATGAAATCTAAACTCAAAACACTCAAAACTTTTTCCCCCATTGAAAATAGATAATCTTAGTTCTTCTGGTAGAACTGACTGCACATTGATACCACATTGTCACATCCTATACCCCAGGTCCTGTTTCATGATTACCCCATACCCACCTTCCATATACATGGGGCTAGTGGCTAGAACCAAAAATTCATATCCCAAAAAGTGAATGTGTTTCCATTAAATTTGTATATACACACATCCAACCACATCCTATTTATTGAAAGGGGAAACAATTATTTCAATAAAACAAGTATGAGTTCAAATACATGTGAAAGTAAGTGGTCCAGAATAAAAACTCAACAAGGAACTGAAAATAGTAATGTACTAAAGGAATATTTGATGTCCATACATAGAAAAACCTGAATCATCATGGGAGTAGTGAATCTAGTAGAAGCTGAAGTAGTTTGTCTGGCCCGCCCAGTCTTATTAGGCCCTAACTGGTCATTGGACACTATGTACACATTTATAGCGCTTGCCAGTCCCTTCCCCCTGAGCACCTCTGTAGAAATTTCAACCATCTGCACCAGATACAACACATGCAGGCGAATCCCATGATGGACTGAGTATGACAATACTCAGTGGGGACCCTGATACCCCTAATGGTCTCTTGGAAATCCGCAAAGGAAAAAACCACAATGAAAATTTTCCCAAAGGTAAAACCAAGAACAAAGACCTCAACCACATAAGATTATGTAAATGACGCAGCTCATGCCAGGTATAGAACTTAGAGAATATGAATAAAGATGATTAGTATTGAGCAAGGTCGTTTATTATGTTGTGTGGATCAATTAATAATTTGATAATGGTTCCTCTACTATCGATCTATAAAGGTTCTCTCTGCCACTGATCCTCGATGGGTCACTCTAAAACCGGACCACATTGGGTTGTGCTACAACTAATCCACAAAGGGTTTCACTACCATTGATCCACAGAGGGTCTCACTTCTGCCCATCCATAGTGGGTTGCTCCCATGTCAAACAATGAAGGATCAAACCATTGAAGATCCATGGTGGTTCATACTATCGTCGATCCACGGAGGGTCTCTCTTATTCAGATCCACGAAGGGTCACTCCTCACTTTACAGTCAGCCAAAGGATTCCCACACTTTGTGTGATTGAGTTATATTGATTTTAATCCTAAAGATACCAACCATACATAAACTACCAAAAATTCACACTTAGATGTAACCCAATGGACTGCTGTGTCATAAGGGTTCCAGCATGATAGACGTCATAACAATCAGATGCTCGGTTTATATGATATAAGCAATAAGGTAAATAGGTCCTGGTTGAATTTGAGTCTGATCCAACCCAAACATAATCCAACAATTTCCAAAACCAAATTACAATATCTCAAATGGAACGCTTCATTCTAAGGGTCCTTATTCTAGAGAAAAAAACTATTATTGAGTGCCCAGTTTGAGAGTTATGTTAGCTTATGTGAAACAGGACCTGTAGTGTCTAGGTACGGTAGAGGTCCGGCCCGGTCGGCCTATTAGGTCTACGTGTCTGGCTTTCCTTGGGAACCCGGTTGGCACAGTGCGGGCCGGTCGAACTGAACCAGACATTGGGCATCGAGTTCCTCCCAGATCGCGGCACCTGCATGGTGCCTCCCTATCTTCCGAAATGGACGATCCAAGACGGTCGTGCACATCCAATCGAGCAGCCCGAGCAGGGCGCTCCTCTCCCATATGGTGCATTGCCACAATGACTTATACCATACATTGTCATCTTACCATGGATTCTGCCAATGTGGTGCCTAAGGGAACTATTTTTTCCTACGGCTGGTCGCCGCACCAACGACTGCTTCTGTTGGATACTAAAGATACTCTGGTGGTCCATTTTTCATCCTGTCTCTGCCTATGGGCCTCTAGGGTCACTTCCTTCACTACAATCCCCTTGGATTTTCCTTTCCACCATTTTGCTCAGTCTCCCATGAATAACTCAAAAAACTCAAGAGCAGTGGAGGTTCAATGACTTATTTTTATTGTCCCACACCCTTCGCATTAGAGTTTTATCATATGGGTGGAATAATAATCATTATTAGATTAAGAAAAGCCCCATGTGTAACCCTGCAACAACCTTCTGCAATTAAGAATATATATTAGATCAACTCGTTGGTCAGTTGATCCGCATTCTTAATATTATTCAAGAACATGAATCGAGGGATATATAAAACACATAAATCCCCTAACTGGATACGGTGGAATTTGTTCTGGATAAGAAATGATTTTTGCAGTCATTTTTATACGACATTAATCACCAATTTTCGATCCCTAGATCGATTCCAATGATCGACGTTCATTCACCAATCTCCATTGAAGAGGAATATCTTTAGTGCTTCATCAGAGGTTTCCTTACAATTTCTAATAATTTTCCAATGGATTTATTTAAATAAAAAAACCACTCCACGTTGCGTTCATTAATGTAGTTCATTAATGAAGTGTAATTATTGAACCAATTAATGACACAAGAATTATGGTTACCCAACCAAAGAAATAAGTCATGACTTTTTATTCATTTAATGACCACTGTTACACTATGGTTTCTACAACTATTTCTCAATGGTGGACGAAAAGAATAAAATAACATATAGTTATTTTATTATTATTATCTCGAAAGTCCAAAAAATATATTTTTCATCTAACCCTTTATAGACCAAGTTATGATATTCTTAATGGAATATCGGTGATGCGAATTCAATGGTGGCCTCGTATTTTCAATCTGAGCCCTGGTTCAAATGATTGAAAATAATACTTGCACGTTTTTTGAACGTTCCTTAAAAAATGATCAGTAAAAATTAATTTTCACCCTCGACCCACACTGGTCGTGGTTAAGCTCTTCCTAAGGGGAACACACCCTCACAAGCGCAACCATACTCTCAGATTTTCAATTCGAGTTACTGTAGGAGTTATACGAATTTGACAATAAAATAATTGTTACATAATTTTTTTTATTTATGGCCAAAAACTAACTTCCACTGGTGGCTCGTGCCATCCTATGTTAGGATCTTCCTATGTATCACATACCCTTTAATTCTTAGCGGTGGTCTCATATTTTTAATATGAATCACCATCTGTGAGTTATAAGAATTTTAAAAATAGAATAATTTTATTTAATAATTTTATTTAAAATTATTCCATTTTTGGGTTTTATCCCTTGAAGCAAGTTCCCACCAAACATAAGTCATGCCAAGAGGAAATCCGCCATACTGAATGCAACGATGCACTCAAATTTCTTATATAGGCACCCATTTCATATTTTTTCCTATTTTTCAGGAAAACTGGTCATGCATGCTATTTAATGTTTAACATTTTTCAACAGATCATTCCAGGCACTTCGGGCCTTTGAATGACAGGCCGTCAAAATTTGCGATCTTCAAATAATTATTTATAATTAAAAAATATTATGTGGAATTTCCGAGTCCCTATAGAATAATTGATCCATGAATATAAATTTTTATGTTCAATATCTTCAATGACATACAGTATTTGCAACCCCAAGCATAAATGAACTATAATATATTATACTGTTATATCCAAGTAGTTATATTTTTATATATGAAAATGAATAAATAATTTTTTTAAAATATTATGGTTTAAAAATTTATCAAAAACATTTATTTTTTATATTTTTTGAATAAATAAAATGAGAAATTTTTAAAATAAAATGAAACATTAGTCGAAAAACTATATTTTATGTGGTTTAATTGTGCACTACGCACATAAATTAAATATAACATTCACCAATTTTAGAAACAAAATTCAGAAAATTGAATTTTATTTTTATTTAATAATTTCATAAATATCATATACTGAGTTTTTTTAAATTTTTGAAATTTTATGTTTTCATCAATAGTGAAAAATACATGTTTTTTTGAAATCATTCATTTCATTTAAATAATTTAAAACATAAATAATAAATTTAAATTTTCTTAAATTTAAAATTATATAAATAATAATATAATAAATACAATATATTACATTTTAATATATTTAATATTTAATTTTGATATTAAATCATTCAATACTAATGTGACATTTCTCTTCAGAAAATCATTTTTTCCTCATTGTTGTAGATATAATTTTAAATTTTACTTTCCCACTAGTGTTAATGGAATTAGTAAAAATTTACTTCATATTTTAAATCATCATAATTGATATTATATAATATTTTAAAATAATTTTTTGGGTCATATTTATTATTAAAAATAGAAAAAAATAATTACTGCAATTATTGTTAAAATGGGTTTACAAGGGGTTAAACTAAAAATATAATAGTTAAAATGAAATATAAATTTGTAAAATTCATATATTTAGGATATATTTAACCCTTAAATCATCCATATTTTATGAATGAGGTATTATGGATCCTTGTGAAATGTAAAAAATAGGGGTATCACTTTTTAATTTCATTAATTACATCTGTGTCATCTCCCACATTTATAAAAGATCATCCCCTATAATCTCCTCATCACAAACTCAAAGAATTTTTTCCTTCAAACTACCTACCAAATATATTCCTTACATACTTTTAGATATTCTAGAGTCATTGGTATTATAATTAAGTCTGTCTAGGATAGTTGTTGTTATAAACCTAAATAGGTTGTCAAAATAAGGGTTAATGTTACTAACAAGAGATTTCATTTTACATATTATTATAACATAAATATTTTATAAATATGATAAAATAATAAAAATAATAACTAATATATAATTTTGTCTTGTTTTTTCAATGGAATAACTTTTACCCATATCATCTTCAATCAAATTAGAAATAAAATCTTTGATTATGATTATGCCATACTACTCCATTAGGAACTGATGTATTTTTTTTCATCACCATCTCTCAGATACAGAAATATTGAATTATTTAATATATCTAAATTAAATTTATGTCACTAATATAAATATTGAAATATAATATAATATATAACTTCTTAAAAAATAATAATTTCGAAAAAATAATGTCTCTCATTCATACATATGGACTATCACATCCCCACCATGATGTGAATTTGTTTTCATTTTATATTATAATGGATGATAAAAAGTTGTATTTCATGAATATAAATTAAATATTTTAAATAATAATTTTTTAGTGGATGAATAATAGTTACATTTCTTATATTCCATCTGTTGAAAAAATGGAAATATCATGCATGTATATGTTTGACCTACCATCCCAACGAGTGGGGTAGATCATTTCCCATATCTAACATTGATTGACTATTTTAAATAGTTATATAAATTTTATATATGATATATATATATATTTAAATATCATGTTTAACATTATGTTTATGATGTAAACATGATCAATATAAATGATTGAAATTACAATACAAAAACATACATTAAAAAATAAATCAAATATAGTTAGAAACATTGATTTAACAAAGAATCTATATATGTACTAAGGTTGGAATTTTTGATCCACATGTCGCCCCCACAGTACCTCATTCCATTTTTCCATCTATTTCTCCCTTTTCTTACTCACCTCCCACACTCTCTCCGTGATGACTCTCCTTCTCGCCTACTATTATTTAAAACCCTCTACAAATCATTGATCATCTTCATCTAAAGATTACACCAAAATTGGACACTATTTCCTAAAATCTATAATGCATATTTCTATTCTATCTTTGAAAATTCCGATATCCACTGCATCCTAACGTCTCTACTCCATCTTCACATATACCAACCTTTTCCATGTCTCAAGTTTACTATTAAAAATCCTCTATTTCTAAAATTCGACCGTTTTATCTTCCTCCTCATCTGGTGATTTCACCAACTCCAGCCACACAAATATATGGTCACTCGTTCTTCTCGACACTCCATATTCACTTATTCCGAAATCTGCATTCTAGGCTATTATAAAATACTCTATTCAGTCTCCAAAATATCGGGTTTTAAGTACCTCATGCTCAGCTACTAGAGCTCTATCACTATTGACTATCTTTAATTCGTTCGTGTACATCTTCTAGGTTTATCAAAAATAACCCACCTTCATCTCCTGCTGCATTTTTATATAAAAGTGTAACTATTCTACTCATGCACATGACACGGGTTCTACTTCATTCATATGCCACAATCCCTACATCAATAGGTTCATAATCCTATTATCATTCAATAAATATCCCTTATTTTCTTTATTCTAATTGTTCAGGTTCATATACATAAATGAATGTTTCATAATAATTATTCATATTTCAATACTTCAAGTATAATTTCTCTTAAGAATTTACCTTCTGTTCTTCATAATACATATCCATTATTTATAGTGTTTGTAATATGATCACATTATTGCCTCTAAGTAGACATGTTTAATCTGATTGGCCATATTTCATGGACCAAAAATTATTAAAAGTATATACATTATGTACATCAATGTAAATAACTACAACTGATACCATCCAGACATACACCCTTCACTGAGAATAGAAGATCAATATAAGGATTATTTTTCTTTACAATATACATTGTATAAAATATTATCAGAGTAATAAATTTCATGGTTCTATGTATCTTTTCAATTCCTTTACAATCACATAAAATGATAAAACATATAAACATACCCTCCCCATTGATATATAGAGACACACATCTTCATAGAAGACTACTACGACAACAACATCAATCATGTTTTCATATATTTATTATTCACACATCATATTGTTATGTTATATTTAAATCAATAACCTAAATGTTATGTATAATAGAAATTACACAAGAAAAATGTCTACTAAAAACATTTATGAAACTGAAACCATAACACTATCTGGAAGCACACAAACATAATTTTGTATGCCTTTATCACCAATTCCCATAAACTATATGTTCAGTTTAAATAGACCTTTAATTTTATTCTAGTTATCATATTGTAATCTAAAATAATATTCCTTTTTAATATATTATCTTACTTGCTGACCATGTTTTACAGCTGATCTGGTCACACCAACTAATAACACTGAAATACATCGACGCATTCCATTATCACATATATCCAATAATGGTTAATTTTTTTACAATATCTTTTTTAATTTCTCTGATTTCATACTAAAAAATAGGTAACCAAGTCTTCCTAATATTTTTCATTACCTTGTTTCATAGTACCTCAATACTGTTCAAATATATCCTTGACATATGTTGGATAAACCCAGAAAAATCAACGACTGAATACCATTATACAACACAGTCTTTCATTCTGTGAGAGTGTTTAAATTGAACATTCGTTAACTATATAGTCAACATGACACATTTCTATTTAACAACATCATGTCCCAATAATACTCTTACAAGGTTCGAATACAAATGGTCATACTTTTCTAGAGTCCGCAGATGCCTCCTCATCAAAGTAAGCACAAAACTGTCCGCTACATTAATTATTCTATATCACAGAAATTACGATTCTTATGAATTCAAATACTATAATGAACTTCACTCCTTGTACTGCTATCGGAAACAACTATCATTTTTCATCAAATGTTATTTTATACAGACCAACTAAAATTTTTGGGTTCTTATCTATCTCTCTCTTGATATATATACAATTTATAATATTTAATAAAATTTTAACATTTGATGTTATTATAAGGAGGGAGTTATATGAATGCATTTTATACACAACCACCCCTGGAAAAATATGCAAAGAATCAAATAACAATCTTAACTATTCCAACAACATACTCTGGCCCTGATCCTACATTCAAAATCAATGGTATTCAAATGTGGATATTATACTCTCAATATTTGATCGTTTTACATTATTATTTCAATTACTATGCTTTTATAAAAAACAAATAACATGAAGTTGAATGCTGAAGATAAGTCAGTACAACTTCAAAATGCTAAAGAAACATGTTATTTTCATTTATTAAACTTCAATATTACTACAATGACTATGTGTACAATTTTATTTGATTAATTTTTCAAACCCTGATTATATCAAATATTCTAATATTATTCTCGGCCATACTATTAAGATTTTGGAGACCCTTCTAGAATTTCTATTTATTGTGGTTCAACCTTCTGTTATAAAGAGAGAAATAAAAATATATATCCACATTCATATCCCATGTTTCTCTTTATGTTGTTCTCTAGAAAAAAATATCTTTGAAATCATTTCATGCATGTCATGAATACCTTAAAATAGTACTTTTCAATACCTCTACACATTCAAAAACAATACAATACCACATGCACAATTACAACTGTAAGTTTTCATTCACATCATTGGTTTGAAAGTAGAAAAATATGTGAACTGTGATGGGTCTCTATACATATTTGGATTGAATGTAAAAAACGACAATCTCATTGGATGTTTATGTCCTCCTTGTGGACATCCAACAATTTTTTCTCAGCTCTATGTATATGTCCTTGAAAATTAATCTCCCAAAACTCTACAGGTCATCATGATAGTATTACATTAAGTGGTATTTTATAAATATTGTCTCTTGTGATTTTAGCATATTCTTAACAATTTCTCATGCAACTTAGATGATAGAAAACAATCCTATGTTATTGATTTATGTGTTATTCAGAAACAACAAGTTATGATCCACCAAAACAATGCATTATCAAGTCAATTAATAACTTCTAGGTATGTTATTGAGAGTCATGGAACTATAAATTTAAAGTTGTGACTTCTTAGTAGATGTTGAAGATATGAACAAACATACAATTTTCCAAATACATCTATGATTTCAATGCTAATTGTCAGTGACATTAATGATTTAAATCATGAGAGGGATATCATCGTTCAATGAAAAAGTGGTGAATTTCAACAAATATATGAGCTTCACCATCTATACCTTCCTTTTCATTATCAATTGATTTTAGTGGGTGTAGAGGTCGAATTTGTTGACAACATATTTCATCATTAGACACACTTAAATAGAAGTGCAACACTCAAAAAAGTAACAATGAGAGTATTATCCTTTAACATTCAATTGTGTTACAATAATACATCATGAATTCTGTATTCAAGAAGGAAACAATAATAGTTTATTTTATATACATATATAATGATTGATTCTCAGATATTATATTTCATTTTCTATAATCAACTGCTCTTGGGGGACGAACTATATAATCTGATGTAAGATTCTTACCTTAGTGGTGACCAATATGGGCCTTTTAATGGGAAATATATCATTTTAATTTCCACATTTATTAGTAGTACAAGTTATATGATTCAAAAAAACAAATATTCTGTGTCAATCTGTAATTCGGTAGGGTATCTGGATCTTTTTTTAAACATTTACATGTAATCCAATGTGCCCAAAAGTTTCAAGCATTGTTAAATTAAACTACCATAGCCGATCAAACTGTCAGCTAATATTGTAATGAATTTTCAAAATTATTGTTGAAAAACTCATGAATGATTTATGAGAATGGTGTATCTTCAAAAATTCTTGAGAAGGTAAAAGAAAACATCTCTAATATAATATACATTTCAAATTACTGCTGTTAACATTAAATGTCATGTTTATTCATCTACCCATAAACCTCTAATGTATTTGTTTATATTGTGGAGTTTTAGAAAAGGGGATTTTTTCATGATCACATTTTCTTATTTCAGAGTCATGAAGAAAATGTTGTTACTCCAGCTGAGATTAATAGAATTGTTTCTGCTGAAATTACTAATAAGGGAACCTTCCCCAAACTTCATGAATTATTTGAAAATTTTATGATCCTTGGACATTGTGGTGATATCAATCATCTCTCACCTTGTATGCGGAAGGAAAAATTCTCAAGGTATTATCCAAAAAAATTGTAGCACATAAAACAACAGATGATGATGGTTTTGTTGAATGACTGAGAAGAAATTCTGAATGTACTATTGTAAAAAATGGTATAGAATTGGACAATTGGATTGTTGATTATACAATCCAATTTTTCTGTTAAAATATAAATACCATCTAAATATTCAAATTTTAAATCCGTCATCTTCTATCAAATACCGTTTTAAATATATAGGAATGGTTCATGATCTTGTAGCGACAAAACTGTATGAAATCAACAAGAACAAACATATTTCTTGAAATAGTGTCTATGAGAATAAAATGTACTACAACTGTCAGTACATCTCACCTTGTGAAGTTTCTTGGAGGATCTTTTATTATGATACTCATTATAGATATCATGTAGTTGATATTTTGTAGTATCATTTACCAGCACAAAACATTGTGACATATACAGACTATGATAATATTGAAGACATCTTAAATAAGAGAAACATTTCTACTAAAATGTTCACACTTTGGTTTGAAGAAAATCAATTGAACGTAAGGGGAATAAGTCTACCATATTCAAAATTTCTAACAATATTTCTCTTCCACTATTAGGAAAATAAATGATATCTACACAAACAAGGTTTCAATACTAGATTACTATACTATGTTTCTATCTCTTGTAGAGAACTATATTACTTGAGGATTATACTTACATATGTAAGAGATGAGACTTCATAAGATTCTATAAAAACGGTGAACAACATTACTCATCATACATTTAGACAAATCTATTTTCAAAGGTACTATTAGATGATAATAATGAGTCAATAAAACACTAAAATATGTCTCATCCTTGAAAATGGGACACTACTTGCGAAGACTGTTAACCAAAATGTTCTTCACAAGTACCATTTATTGACCAGTCATTTTTTGGCCTGATACATGGAATATTCTAGCTGAAGATATTATATATTTAGAACAATAGTGACTAAAAATACATGGTATAAAGAAAATACTCTCTCTACCATTATATATCAATGTTAGTATATTTCTTTGTAACACTATTTCCCACTCATGTAGACTTGACACAAAAGGATCACTAATGAAAAATGTTATCTTTTATTGAAATTGAAAACATTATCCATATAAATGGTAAATCATTACAGAGTTATCCTCCAATTCCCATTCCAGATTATTCAGTAGCTTCTCAACAAAATCGTTTGATTGATGAGGAGCGAAATTACATTAGGGAAAACCTTTATAAGGAGTACACTACATTACAAAATATTCATACGAGGGAACGAAAACATGTTCTAGGGAGAATTATGTCAGCTTTATGTTCTGCTGGTGGAGGATTTTTTTCATTAAATAATTTAGAGGGATGTGAATGAATCTAATTTGGAGTGTTTTGAAAAGACTAGAAATTTCAAAAGGCAAATATTTACACGCAATTTCTTTTAGTGGATCAAAATAATTACTCCTGCCAGGTGTGAGGACAACATATTCTAAATATCTAATACCAATATCTATAAACGACCACCTAGTCAACAATATTCATAAACGAAGTGATGTTATGGAACTGCTATAATAAATAGATTTGATAATTTTCGATAAGGCTCCGATTTTTCATAAAAACTACTTTGAAGCTATAGATCATAAATTATGAGATATTTCTTTAGTAATGAGTGGAAATTATTCAAAGTAACCATTCAGTGGGCTAACTGTTTTTCTCAGGGGAGACATCAGATAAATACTTATAGTAATCCTAGGTGGTGATAGAAGTGATATTCCTTTCACAAGTATAAGGTCTTCATATCTATGGACATATTGTTAGGTATTAACGTTGACCAAAACATGAGGCAACAATAAAAAATAAAAATATTTGGTTCAAATGAAGTTCGATAGTTTGTAATGTGGATTTTGGATATTGTTGAGGGAAACACTAGTGCAGAAAACGTTATTTAAGTCGGTTATTTTTCATTTTTTATGTCGGTTTTTAGCCGACTTTAATATGAATGACGTTATAAATAACATTTTTTACGTCAGTTATTTAAAACCGGCATATAAAACATAACATCTCGGTGTTTATCATGTCGGTTAATTAATTACCGACGTGCAAAAATGGGGGGTTATCACATCGGTTATTATATAACCAGCGTGATAAACCCATGTGGGGGATGTTTATCACATTGTTTATTAAATAAACTACCTGATAAACCCCTGGGAAATGGTTTATCAAGTCGATTATATAATAACCGATGTGATAAACTAGTCCGGGGGGGGTTTATAAGGTCAGTTATTAAATAACCAGCCTGATAAACCATTTCACATGCCTTTTATCACGTCAGTTATTAAATAAGCGATGTGATAATCCGTTACACAGGTGTTTATCGCATCATTTATTAAAAAAATCATCGTGATAAACCCTACCCGATTTCATTATTAGGTCGGTTATAAAATAACCGACGTGGAATAATTTTTTAAAAAAAAAATCAAATGCAGTCCTCTGCTCTCCCCCAGAAACAACCAGAAACCAATTCAAGAATTCGTACCACAAAAACCGAAGTAGATCAAAACATGAACTAATGAAAAATTAAGCATTTACATTGATAACATATAAAACTTACCCCACTGGACATCCCTCCCACTACCCCCTGAACAGCACCCCCTCACCCCACTTGAATGTCCCCACCACACCCCTGGACTGCCCACAACCCCTTGGACAGCACCAAACACCCCGGGACAGCCCCAAAGACTGGACAAGCCTCCCAACACCCCTCACCAAACTTGACAGCCCCCACCACACCCCTAGACTTCCCCCAACCCCCTAGACAGCCCCAAACACCCCGAGATAACCCCCGCCATCTTGAACTACACCCCTCACCCCATCACCCCACTTAACATCCCCAACCACAACCATGGACAACCCCCGACCCCCTGTAAAGCCCCAAACACCCCGGGGCAACCCCCTCCCTCATGAATACCCCCCCCCCCACACCCTTGACAGCCCTCCCCCACCCCATTGGATCCCCCACCACCCCCTGGACTGCCCCCGACCCCCTGGACAACCCCAAACACCACTGGACAAACCCCCACCATCATGTATACCCCCCAACCCCTGGACAGCACTTCCACACCCTTGGAAAACCCTCCCAGACCCCTGAAATAGACCAAAAAGTTACTGAAAACGAACCAGAACCCCTTCATCCCACTAGACTTCCCCCACCAGACCCCTGGACACGCCCCCACCCCCTCACACCACTGGACATCACCACCACCCCATGGACATCCCCCCACCATCCTGTAGACCCCCATCCCCTGGAAAACACTCCCACATCCCTGGACAACCCTCCCACATCCTTGAAACAGACGAAAAAAGTTGTCAAAAACATACCAGAATCCCCTCAACCCACTAGACAACCCCCACAACACCCCTGGACAGCCCCCCCATCCCCATGGACACCCTGGACCCACCCCCCCACACTGGACAGCCCCCCACCCTAGAATCCCCCCTCACCCCACAAGACACCCCCACACCCCTGGATAGCCTACCACTCCCCTGGACAGCCCTTCCACCCTCCTAGAAACGCTCCCACCCCCTGGACTGTCGCTCACTCTTAGAGAAACCGAGGACCCCCCACCCTATATGAAAACCATCTCAGACCCCTGGACACCCCCACCCAACTGAACACCCCCACACCCTTCAAACCCCTCCCCCAGACCAAAATCCATAACATAAAAACCATCATAAGTAGACCAAAACATGAAGTAGAGAAAAAATAGACATTCACATATATATAACATTCAAAACATACACTGTAAACTTCAAAAAAAATCCAACCTAAATGACTACCAAATACAAAATTACAACGACAATATTAAATATTACATTTTACATTACAAACAACTAAAATTCATCCAAACCTGTAAAATAATTTGACCTATCCACTTGTAAGTGTTTGATGTATTCAACAGTATAGGGTTGAGGGTTATCAAAAAGCTACAAATGAAAAGGATATTATTTAATGTGTATAATGAATAAATAAAATTGAAATATTATGGCAATGTTTATGAGGAAATCTTACCAGGTCAAAATTCACAACTGTCCTAGTTGTTATTATTTCATACATAAATCTTAACATATTATATCTGCATTCGATGACGCCTTGTTGTTAATGACAATTCTGTTTGAATGAGTGAAAATTAAATTTATTATTTTTATGTAATAAATCAAAAAGTACAAATTATAAATGGATATTTACCTTCACATTTACATATTTGATCTTTCCACTCCATTTCATTGTGTTTTTTCGAATGTAGACCCATTCCCTGTTAGAAAATAATACAAATGGGGTAAATTTAAAATTCATTAAAATATATAAAACTACTGAGAAATTGAAATTTACTTTTCCAATATATTCTTAAAACATTCCCACACATCATCATGGACAGATCATATCCAATAAATTTATTTATCCCTTGGTCAAAAACCCCTAACATCCAATGATCAATGATAAAAGTAAATTTAAGGTTAGTGATTTTTTTGTTAAAAGATACTGAACTCTTTGAGGGAGATGTGTTTCATACCTCTCACAAAAAGGCATCATCCAACATTGTGTGACTATATTCATTTCATGTATTCCAACAATATAAATCATTCTTTGTTCCTCATCCAATGAACATGCTTCGAGGGAACTCAATTGTGGGTCCATGAATCCATATACATATGCTAGCTCATTCCTCTCACAAATTTTATAAAGATAACAAATACAAAATAGACATAAGTATACATTTTTTTATAAATATAACGCAGGGAAAAGGTGTTAAGACTTACATGGAAAAAATTTCCACCATGTTGATGCCAACTTATCTCCAGTAACAAGATCCATGTTATCAGTTTTCATAATCCCCATACTTATTGCACGTCCAAAAACATGAGCTTCCATTGGAAACTCATAATGACCTGCCAAAAAAAATGAATATCTTGACAATATCTCAAGACTACTAAAATCTCAATCTGATGTCATAATCAGTTGTCTTTTTTGTTGTCTATATAGTATTTTGTTACCATTGAAGTATTCCTGTAAAAATAAATAGAAAAATATATTAGTTTTCAAATGATAAAACAACTTTAATAAAAAAAATAAAATAAATGTTATAACATTCATACCTCTATGGTAATGAGTCGATGAAGTCTGGATGGACAAATTAAAAAATGGCCAATACTATGTCCAACTGTCGTCACCTCATCTATAGGTAATGGTACTCAAGATGATCTATCTATAGTATCCTATATAGTGACCCTCTGATTATCTACCTCTAATTGTTGATGATGAACTATATCTTCATTACAATATACCATCCCATATGAAACTATATGATGTTGAGGATCATCAACATAAAAATTGCAATAAGATGGATGCTTCGGTGGAGGAGTAGGATAAAAAATGGGGTCTACACGCTATGGTGGGGGAGTGGGAGCTACTGGCGGAGGTGGAGGATAAATAATGGGGTCTGCAATGGGAGGTGGAGGAGTGGGAGCTACAGTCTAAAATTGTCATTGATTGTCTGCAATAATAGACTGTACTGACTATATAATCTTTTCTTGCATCGTCGCATTAATTCTATGAACTTCTACCTCCAAGGATTCTATTTTTTTTATAAACCCCCTCAACGTTAGACGTTGAAGAATGGGGAAACACTTTTATTATAGATACACCTGTAGGATATCCTCTTACATGACCAGGATGTTCGAGCATTCCCAATGCTACTAATAAAATATCTTGCCTCACAGTAGATGTATATGCCCCCTATGAACTATTCTCCTCAAGAGAGTCCTGTATTAATTAATTAAAGATTTATTTAATCATTGAAATTATATGAATAAATTAGTAAACTTAAATAAATAAAATAGATATCTTACAATCCTCTCAGCTACAATTCTCGATTCATCCGAAAGATGTTGCCCTTTTGTGCCCATCCGATCTCTCTTCCATTTTTTCATGTCTATATGGAGGGGGTGGAGGTGCCACCTCTCTAGAGCATAAAGACTCAGCTCTTAGTTGTTGAAATTTCTCTGCCATCATTTGTTCTTTAAAAAATGCATACCCTCCCCGAGATAAACTATGAGGGTATAAATTTTAAGATTGGATCTCCTGATGATATTTCCTTGTTTTCTGTAAATTAAGAAAAATAAATCATTAACAAAACATTAATAAGATCATTTATATAAGAAATCATATAAAAGTTTACATTTCCCTTACCAAAAATGACTATTTTATTCTACTATCAAAAAAATGTCTCCTTGTGTCTTCATATATAAAAGGATATATACGACATGGATTTTCATGACTCATATGACCATAAATGAAATCAGATGAGAGGGTTGATTTAAAATCCCTCCATCTCCTAGCAGCCAACAACAAGTATTTCTTCCTGACTCCTCCACATTCAGGAATATCAAATGTCATCTGATAATGAAGAGGTTAAACAAATTATATAAACAAGAAACATTAAAATAATAGTCAAACAATAGAAAAAGATCTTACCAAAATCATCTCCCACAACTGAGAGATTATCTCTTTATCCACACTTCTCCAGTCATCATACAGAATGCTTACTTTTCTCTTAGCCTGAGTTGATACAAAATTCATTAAATCTTTTGCATCTAGACCTCTAGGAATATCATCATCATGAAACTCAATGATTATCCTCTGATCCTGCATACGGTAATGTGTTAATTTGGATAAATGTCTGAACCCACGTTTACCAACCTTTGAACTCTTTTTCGTAATAGGATAACATGACGAAGATTGGGGAAAGATCACGTGAATGTTCCTCCTCAGAGGTATGACCAATATTCCCATCTCCAGAATCATGTGGTTGATCATCTGAATGATCTGTCATTATCCATAAAATCAAAAAAAAAACATTAGTTCACAAATATAAAAATTATAATATTTTAATACTATTGTTATTAGAAAATAGGAAAGTGTACTATGTTACGTAATAATAAACATTGTTAATATGGTAATAATGTTAAAAAATGGAAAAGATGGTAAAGATGGTAAACATAGTCAACATGGTAAACATGGTAAAACTGGTAAACATGGTAAAGTAATTTTAACTAAACAAAAATAATATATATATAATTCATGTAATGGTAATCATGATAATGTAAACTAAAAAAACATAAAACAAACAAAAACTTATACTTATTTTGTTTTAATACATGTTTTATTAAAGAAAAAACTTACAATAACTAACATTTTATGATAAAAATTAATGTAAACAAGAAATAAAAATGTGTTACCTGTAATTTTAGGAATATAAAAATGGATTGTTTTCCCAAATTCCTTCATCGTGATCGTTCCTTATGGTACAGACCATGTCTTCAACATGCTCATCATTATGTTATCTTAATCATTCCAGGGATGTAGGGATATCACATAAATCAGAATCTTTATCAAGTTCATCCTCACCAACGTATTGTTTTTCCCATGTAAAACAAAATCCCATTGCATATCTGATTGATCTAATACATAGAAAATTTGTTTTTCATGTGTTTCCATTGTAAAATAATCAGTTGTGTCTTCCATTCTATTCATATTAACAATTTTCATTCCAAATTCTTCGTGTCTGACACTGTTTTTACCGATAAACCATTTATAAAAAAAATTGGTATGATAATTTTAAATTAATAAACCTCCCATATGTCTTCAATCACTCCATAATATGAACTTGATGCCGAAATAGTGTTTTTTTCCTTAGCACTCGAAAAATGCATTGCTTCTGCAAACACCAATACACCACTTTTCTGAAATGCAATTATGTTATCCTAAGCATTTATATGAAATGTATAGCCATTAATGTCATAACCAGACCTTGTTATCACATTTAAACATGGACCACCCACTATCCATTTTAATATCTCTGATACATCTGATCCACCATGCAAGGTATTTTTAAACCATGACAAAAAAAGGTTTGTTCTGCTCATTCAAAATCCACATTTATTTCTTCTTTGGATGACATTGTTTCAACTCATTAATATGTAATGTTATATACGATTGAGCATCAGCTATGTTATTCAAGATGTATGATTCTAACTTCTTCATATTTTAAGCTGACAATGATTTGACTTTCAATCCACGTATACCCTTTCCCTCATTATTAACTCGTTCATGGTGTGATGGAGGAAAACCTATGTGTTGCGCCACAGTCACGTAGCTTGTACAAAACTCTGCTACCTCCTCAGAAATATACTTTTCAATAATGGAGGCTTTAGGTCGATATGGATTTTTAACATACCCCATTAATATTTTCATATACCTTTCAAAAGGATACATCCAACGAAGATATACAGGTCCACAAAGCTTAATTTCTCATACCAGATGAATCATTAAATACACCATTATATCAAAAAAAAGGTGGAGGAAAATACATTTCCAATTGACAATGTATAAAAATTGCATCCCTTTCCAAAATGATCAATGCATTCACATCAATCGCCTTGTTACAAATTGAATTGAAAAATAACACAACTTTATTATAGTCTTTCTGACACGGATGGCCAATATTCTACATAATTAAGCTGGTAGAATTTGTTGCATCATGACGTGACAATCATGTGATTTCATATCGATCATCTTCAAGTCCTTCAATGAGATAAATTTTTTTACATTTTATGAATAACGTTGAGGCACTTTGATATCATGAAGACACTGACAAAAGCTAAATTTCTCTCTCTTTGATAATGTATGACAAGAAGGAGGAAGAAATGTTCATCTTCCTTTAATAGTGAGAACTAACTCCAAACGTATTCCCATTGATAGTAAGTCTAATCTTGCATTCAACCAATATTTTGTCTTTTCTTTAATATTTAACAATGATTCAATCAAACAATCACAGATATTCTTCTCCATGTTAATGAAATCCATATTATGTTTAACATCATGATACCTCCTATATGGTAGCTCAAAAAATTCTGACCTTTTCTACCAAATATGTCTATCATTACCAGATTTTTGTGCCTTTCCCAAAGACACATAAAGGGTTTTCACCCTCTCAAATTATAGATTATGGGATACACGTTTTGGAGTAGTATTAAATTCTTGTGAGCCATTTAATGCCTTTTTTATTCTTCTATAATGGTGATCCATAAGTAAAAACTTTCGATGACCCATGTACACTGTTTTCCTCCCATTATGGAATTTAGAATATGACGTCTATTGTTCGCAAATTGGACATGCTGTATCCCATTTAACACTGTATCCAGACAAATTTTTATACACTAGGAAGCCATTTATAGTGAAGAGAAGCACTGCATGCAGTTGAAAATGTACCATTTTATAAGAATCATACTCTTTAATACCATCAACCCATATCAGTTTCAAATCATCAATCAATGGATAAAAGTAAACATCAATATCATTGTTCGGTTGCTTTGGACCAGAGATCATTATACTCAACATGACATATTTGAACATCATTCAAAATTCAGGAGAGAGGTTATAAATTACCAATAAAACAGGGCATGAACTCGGTGTTCTACTGAGGGTTCGGTATGGATTCATTCCATCTGTGCACAACCCAAGTCTATGATTTCTAATTTCATTTCCAAATGTAGAATAATTCACATCAATTTTCTTCCATTGTGGACAATCAGCTGGATGACGTATTTTTCCATCACATACCCACTCATCAGCATTCCATCTTAACCATTTTTCACCATGTGAATTAGAAAATAAACGTTTGAAATGATGAATTATAGGGAGATACCAAAATACCTTTAAAGGGTCATTTGTAATCTCTACATCAGCCTCTGATTTTTCTTTCACTTTATACCATGATGTCCCACATTTAAGAAACTCTGATAGAAATTCATATTCCTTCCTATATATAATGCTGTCATTCAGACATGCATGTATTTTCTTGTATCCCAATCCCATCAGGCATAATATTTTCTTGGACTTATAATGTGAATCTAGAAGATCCTTATCTTTTGGAAGAATGTCTTTCATCAATTGTAGTAGCTGTGTAAAACCTTTGTCACTCCATCCATGTTTCGCCTTCAGGTTAATAAATATTAACAGCACCGAAAAAAACCATAAAATCTTTACAACCAAGATATAATGGTCTTTCAACATCACCTTATAGACGCACAACTGTCGATTCTATCTCTATTTGTTCTGCTACAATATCGTGAATCATTTCCTCAATTCCATCTGAGTTACCATCTTCTGAATCATCATCATTAGTGACATTCCGTCCAGTTTCACAATACCAAATCCAAGGGTTGTAACTCAGGTTATAACCATGAAAAATCATATGATCTTTTATCTCTATAATTTTCAATGTCTTTATATTCAATCATTTCAAACATGGACAGAAACAAATGTCACTACTTGGAACATTTCGATTAGATAATTCCAAAAAGGCATCAACACCTTCCTCATATTCATTGCTCATTTGATGTGTCGTAATCCAAATTTGACTCATTATTACCTATAACAAATATAAATAGTATATATATTTTTAAGATAAGACAAACATATGTTTATATTAAAAAAATCATAATTTTAATGTACATCAATTTTGAAATATAAAACAAATCTATGCATATTTAAAAAAAATGCTTGAATACTATTTTAAAAACAAAATATAGTTAGATATAACAGTTTTAAATTCCATTGAATCAAAGAAAACCATGGGGCCTAAAATGGATGATAGAAAATTGGAGAAAATGGAGTAAACATGAGAATCAAATAAAATATAAAATATAATTTCAGATGGAGAAAATCACACCAATCAGCATGACACAATCATCATTCCATAATCTTAGAAACCATGATGCAGTAGTCAAACCCAACTGACATGTATCCCCCACCCCATGGACACCCCCATGACACCACCACCACCTTGTACATCCCCCACCCCCTGGACACCACCCCCACCCCCTTGGACAACCCATGGACACCACCACACCCATGAACAGCCCCCACCTCTCTAGAAAGCACCCCCACCCCTCCTGGACACCACCCCTACCTTTTACCCCCTTACACACCCCCTTGGATAGCACCCCAGCCCTCTGGACACCACCCCCACCCCCTACCCCCTTGGACACCCCCCCAGGACACCCCCAAAACCTCTGGATAGCCCCCCACCCCCTGGACAGCACCCCATCCCTCTAGACAGCACCCCCTACTAGACACCACCCCCACCCCCTACCCCCTTGGACACCCCTAGACACCCCCTAACCCTCTGGATATCAGCCACCTCCAGAAAACCTCCAAAACCCTCTAGATAGGCCCCCACACACTTGGACAACCCCCACACCCACCCACCCCCTTGGAAACCCCTTGGACTCCCCCAACCCTTTTGGACAGCCCCCACCCCCGGACAACCCCCCAATCCCTCTGGATAGGCCCCCACCCCCCACCCACCCACCCACACATTTGGACACCCCCAACCCTCTAGACAGCCCCCACCCCTTGGACAGCCCCCACCACTCTAGAATGCACCCCCACCCCTCATGGACACCACCCCGACACCCTACCTTCTGGGACACCCCCCAGGATAGCCCCCACCCCTCTAGACAGCACCCCACCCCTCATGGACACCACCCCCACCCTTACCCGCTTGGACACCCCCCGGGACACCCCCAACCCTCTAGAGAGCCCCCACCCCCTGGACAGCCACCACCCCTCTAGACAGCACCCCCACCCCTCCTGGACACCACCCCCACCCCCTACCCCCTTGGACACCCCCCTCGACACCCCCAACCCTCTGGACACCCCCAACCCCCTGGACAACCCACCCCCTTAGAAATCCCCCCCCATACCTCCCTGGACACCCCCTGGAAACCCCCAACCCTCTAGATAGCCCCCCACCCCCTAGACAGCACCTGCCCCTCTAGACAGCACCCCCACCCCTCTTGGACACCACCCCCACCCCATACCACCTTGGACACCCCGCTAGACACCCTCCAACCCTCTGGACTTCCCCCACCACTTGGACAGCCCCCACCCCTCTAGACATCACACCCCACCCCTCCTGGACACCACCCCCACCCCTACCCCCTTGGATAAACCCTGGACCCACCAACCCTCTAGATAGCCCCCACCCCCTGGAAAACCCCCCCAAACCCTCTGTATAGGCCCCCACCCCCTTGGATAGCCCCTCCCCTCACCCACCCAGCCCCTTGGACAGCCCACCAACCCCTTGGACCCCCCCCCCCCCCCACACACACCCCTGGACTGCCCCCCCCCCCCACCTCCATAGACACCCTGTATTGGCCCCAACCCCCTCGACAGCCACCAACCCTCTTGACAGCCCCCAAAACCTTGGGATTTTAACCTCAAGATACTAGTTTGGGAATATATAGAGATTTTAACCTCAAGATACTAGTTTTGGTATCATGCAATTATTCAAAATGAGAACCATGAATTGTATCTCATACTAGTCTAAAATTCTCTATTATGCACTGAATCAGTTTTTAATAGCATATGATGACTTATAATACTCCACAAAAATAGGCGACGTAAATAGATTATGGAACAACAAAAAGTGATGCCCAAAATAGAAACAACCTAGGATCCAAAAAAACATTCTACCATGATAAACCATATATATACTTATAAAATAGATCACACTGGTACACGGAATGGGTGTATCACAATGGATTATATATAAATTGCAGTAATATAGTTGAATGAGATCATTAGTTGTCAATGACAACAAAAATTAACATCAATGTCGGGCATTCGTGAAACAAAAACAAACGAAATAGAAGTAGGTGAGGCTTACATGAATATTTTGAGTCGATATAATAGATCTGGGGATAAATAAATAAGATGATGATGGAAAAACGAGGTAAGAGGGTTTGAAATCGAAGAATATTACCTAGTTTAAACAAAAAATAAAAAAATGTACATATAGACTATCCGAAAAAAAACGAACCAAATAATGTCATGGGAGGCTTACCTGAGTGTTGTGAGTTGAGATGATAGATCTGAGGAGAGTAAAGATGATAAACGATGATGGGAAAATGAGTTTAACTCAATGAGATCAAGGAGTCGATTATGGTTTACCGCGCGAGAGAGACGGTTCATTGTACTGTCGATTAAAAAATCGTAAATGACAATCCACAGGGAGTGTTAATTTTTTAAATGTTTTATAACATCGGTTATTTAATAATAGACATTATAAACTATTTTTATTACATTTATAATGTCAGTTATTATAATAACTGACATTATAAATGTATCAGATACGACTTTTCTTACGTCTGTTATTTTATAACCGATGTAAAAAATCTGTGTGTTGGTTTTTTACGTCGATTATAGAATAACCAATCTAAAAAATACATCAGAAATCACAATTTTTTACGTTGGTTATAATATAACCGATGTAAACAATTATATGGGTTGGTTTGTTACACCGGTTATCAAATAACTGACATCAAAAAGGCCTCAAAAGATTCTTTTTTACATCGGTTATAAAATAACCGACGTAAAAAATTCGTAGATAGCTCATTTTTTACGTCGGTTATCAAATAACCGATGTAAAAAAACACCGATCTTTGGTTTTTTACGTCGGTTAATTTATAACTGATGTAAAAAATGAACATGCATGATTTTTAATGCTGGTTATTAAAATAACCGATGTTAATCATTAAATCACCGCATCTTTTATGTCGGTTATAAAACAACCAACGTAAAAAACCATGTTTCACTGATTATCACGTTGGGTATATATAACCGATGTAAAAAATGGTGACGTAAATACTATTTTCTGCACTAGTGAAAAATTGGAGTGCTTAGCTATGGGGACACTTTCATTCAAATACCTAAAAAATATCTTCTGAAAAAAAAAATCCCCATTGACAATATATGTTGAATCCTCTTACCCATAATTCAATCATAAGATTGGAGATATATCATATTTTAATGGTTGTTCTATATTAGAACCAACCTGTGACATGGTTCAGGAAGAAAATGATTTCATGTTATGTCTATGTACTTCAAAATGAAAATATTAACTCAGTTCTGATTTTTTATCAATTCTTGTTTGGATACATATTTGCCTAAAAGCATATATACAACTGACATATTAAAGGGTATAAATATCATTGGGCTACCAACACAAAAAAAATCATTGAAGATATAAGTACCCACTATGATTCTAATAAATGTAATCCAATCAGTGGGTTTATGCAAATGTACACCTCTGATTGTTACACGCCTTCGTGACCATCTTATCAGAGAAAATATTTTAACCGGTTTTCATTCTGTTTATCTTTCTTGCAAACCAAGAATAAATATGACACACACATATGATAGAAGGACTTTCAAATTATAGAGAAGACAATACCCATTTACTATTTCTTATGCAATGACTATTAATAAGATTGAACAACAATCTCTATCTATTTTTATTTTATATCATTGAAAGTATGTGATCTATCTGGGACACCATTATGGTGTCTTATATAGAGTGACACCATAAAAGAGTTTGAAAATTGTTGTCGATGATAGAGATAACCCAACTCTTGGCTATACCCAAAACATTGAACATAGAGAAATTCTTTGTATCATTAAAATAGTTATCATTTCAATTCAAATATATATATTTCAATGATGTTATCAATTTTCTATATAGATAAAGACATAACGTAAATTGTTTCTTACTATGTTACATCTATAAACTAATTATTTACTTATTGAACTGAAATTATTTCACAAATAATATTTCCATTGAATGTTATTATTGTTGTAGACAATGAGACAACAATGATGCATATCTATGTATTGAATCTATGGTATACATCATCACCAAATGTCAATGATGTTGTTATCAATTTGATACTATGTGATGCACATGTGAGTTTATCATGTCAACGGGTTATAATTTATATGCTATTTCCATAACTCTAATACTATGAAGGATAGTATTTTTTATATTTTATATGTGAAATCTAATTTTTAAATGTTTACCTTGAAAATTATTTGATTTAGGGGACAAAATTCAGTGGCGAATTACAAAGTGCCATCTAATCACCAAGTAAAAACAACTCATGTGCGAAGGCCTGTGCTACAATATAAAAAAATTCGAAATTGCTCCTAATAAAGGGATATACGTGGGGGAAAAGACATGATTTCTGATTTTTTTCACAATAACAATGTAAGTCATATAGGGCGATATTCAACTAGAACTTTACAGTTTTGACATCACTTGTTTAGAAGATTTCATTAACAAAAGTGATCTAGAACATCATTTAGTAGGTACATTTTTGTACAAATATTATTTATTGTTTTATTTGGTTTTCAAATGCATCATTACAACTTTTTTTTTAATAAATACATTTTTAAAATACATATATTCTTTCGTAAACTATTTAGTTTTATCAAATTCTGTACATTTCATACACTATTAACATTGATACTCTGTTCATAAAAAAGTCATGTTTTTATATCACTTTTACCTATTATAGAAATAATTGTACATCTATGTCAATCATATCCTACACAATTTATCTGTAATTCTAACTAGTATATCCTATTTGTATATTAAAATCATAGGTTAACATCCTTGACTTACTAAAATTGATAGAAAATATTAAAATTACCAACACATCTACTATGATTTCTTTCAAATGCTGACTATTAAATTGTAGATTATGGGGGGTACCAAATTAATGTTAGAGATCATGGAAACTAACATCGAATCCGTTAAATTAATTATATTTATCCTAGTCTAGGACATGAAATTGACCTTTATGAAATCAAGATACATCTTTCTAAATCTTCCTTACTACACACATTACTGTTTATGAATTTTTCACTACAAAATATGCTTATGATTCTCAACATATTCCTGCCTTTTTTTATCACCATTGTAATATTTAATGTCTTATTACAAATTGTGATGTTTCCAAATAGAAATTTTGTAGCATCTGTGATGCCTTAACACAAAATTTAGTGTTTTAAACTAGTCATATCACAAGATGCAGCATATTTTCCAGCATCTGTAATGTTACAACTTATGTTATTTTATATTCCAGCAACTATTATTTTATGTTCTATAATCTATTATTACATACTTCTAACTGTAAACTATAATTTTACCTCATTTTGATGGTTCCAACACCTGTTTTGAGTTGTTGAATACTCTAATTAGTCAGTATCTGTTATGAATTCTTGCAAACTATAATGTTTATAATTTCTGGTTTTTCTCTACGACATGTTCCGTAGTTTCACATTATGGTATACTAATTAGTCACATCATATTCTTATTATGATCAACAACATCTTCCAACATCTTTTATTATCTACACTTCAATCAATGCTTCAAAAATATAACCCAACCTAGACATCGTAGTAGTACATAACATCATAAGTAGGTAATATGTTAACTACTATTTTTTGTCCTGGTTTTCAATCCCTCAAATACCAAAAACATTAACAAAATCTACATAAATTTTTGTCTTCAATGATACATTTAATGCATTTATCGGATCTAACTTCATTAGTCAATCACAATTTAAATGTCTTCCATCATCACATTCAAATAATTTGTTACATATTTACCATATTGGAATAAGAGGAAAAATTATTTCAGATGTTAAAAGGTTTATGGAGGTAAATACAATAGCTATAACTTTTAATTTTACATTGTTGTCTACAACATTGTACATGTATGACCGACATTCATTAATTTATTAACATTACTAATATTTTGATAGTTGGAAAGGGGATTGATTGCTTCTAAAATAATAAACCTACAATGAACATATAGCAGAAATTATAAATCATACAAATTTTTCATGAAAACATTACAAACTGCGCATGGGAACATTTTTTTCCAGGATTTTAAAAAATCGCCAAGATGTACAAATCCATGGTATTCAACTAATTCATTGCTTACTTGCTATATATAACTTTGGAACAGAAATGGTATACGAATTTAATAGTACTGATACAACCCCATGATTTCTAGAAATTATAAAAAAGATAGAATTAGAGTTCAACTACTGGTGAAAGATAACAGAGACTCACTATCTGTCGTACTCTTCGACAAGTAGGTCATGCAGTTTATATGAAAAACCACTTCTCAATTGATAGATTCTATAATACAATTATGTGGGTTAAACCGTGATTTTATTTACTATAATTTATTTTCTATTTTAAACACACAATTTTGTTTAATTACAATATCGGATCCTGTCAAATTTTTCTTTCCCCATGAGCTAAACCTTTTCAAATCAAAGATAGTTCTACTGTTAGTAGATATCACATGTTATAACATTAAAAATCAAAAACATTCCTAAAAAAATAACAAGAACATTGATCCCTTCATCAGTGATAATGAGTATTATATCACCACCAATCATTAGTGTTTTCCAAACACCAAGGTAAATATAGTCATTCTTTAGAAATGTTATACTTGTAGACTTATGAATTTTACAGAACAAATTTTTTTTAATATATTTTCCACAAAGTAATTTATTTTTTCTTTATTAGAATTCCTAATATTTACAAAACAATCACCAATTATGTTTTATATTCATTTTATAAATATTTTTTAGGATCATCGCCACGATTGATCTTTAGGAGTCATTTGCAACACTAATATTGGCTTCAGTACATCAAGTACAACTGGATCTTTAACTCAAGTATAATTTCTCTATCATAATTGACTTTTGCTGTAGTTATAATATATCTTTATTAATTGTCTATTTCTATAATTTTCTATATTTTATATATAATACTAGTTTTCCCTTACATTAGTATTATTTCATAATTTTAGTTTATAACCTCTCCATTTCTTCCTATGATTTGGAAACTGTGAAATATTATGTTGCCGATTCAATGGCCTGATATATAAGCATTGAATGCATCTCCTTTATTGCAATTAAATCTTCAAATAGAAAAAATGTATGTCGGACTTCGATGCTGAAGATGCTGTCGAATGAAATGACTCACTGTTTTAAGACTCTGTGCAAAAATCAACTCATTACAATGAACTTCTTCTTCTTATAATAGATAATTGAAATAAAAAACTAACAAACTAGATTAAATGCATCTCATTTATTTTCAATGTACTATAATCATGTTTTCCAATCTGTATGTTTCAAATACCAATTTACAAATTTTATCTACAGACAAATTATTTGATCTCTCTTCATTGAATTATGGTTTCTTTTTTGAACCAGATGTAATTTAAGGACCTATATCTAATAATTTATTCTTCTTTGATGCTAACCATTGAAGTTTAATATAGTATATAGTATTTAATTGGTGTAGTTATCATTATTTTTTCATTTTTATAATCATTTCTATGTGATCTAGCATCATATTTATAGTATATATTTTCCTTTCTTTCATCATTAAATAACATTATCAAATGTTGATCAATATAAATATTCTGTTGGGTTTTGAGTTTTCCTAATTATATGACATTGCAATGCGTTCTATTTCAAAGTGGTTCTTGACTAATTGTTGATATTGTTGTGAGATTTTTCATTTTCAATTGGATTTCTAGAAACTCCATCCCACACCTTCACTATGCTACTTCATTGACTCATTATCTGGAAGAAAGAACCATTTAATACCTCCACACCACAACGTTTTCTAGCTGCATAATTACATCAACATAGGGACATGACACTAGATGAAATTATTGGTTCCATCATCTTGATTTTGATGGAACATATAAATTTCTTAAAAACCGTATATTGTTTTATTATTTATTTATTTTATTTAGAAAATATCAGTAATTATCTTCTCATATCTTCATATTATGTTTCTTTATTTATATTATTTCTCCATGGTTAAAATAAATATCCAATGGTTTTCATATTTCATTACATATTTCAACTATTATGATGATGTCTCAAAATGTTCTACAACTGTTATAATATTATCCATCACTAAACATTAATTTAAATATACTTTAAATTACATTTCATTATTCGCATTTCTAACTATAATTAGCTTTTGAAATTATTATATAATTTACAAAGTCGTGCAAATGCACGGGTGATGTACTATTTATTAATAAAAGTGTCAAAAGTTACTATATATAAGTAATATATTTTATGAAATATGTTATTCATATATTGCATTATATTTATAAAAGATATATTTTTTTATGTTGGAATTACAAACATGTATGAAAGGAATCTAATGAGATGTAATGGATTCCATCCCATTTTCCATTGTTGGGGTATATTTTATTATTATTGATATAATTTATTTTATTTTATGAAAATGAATCACATTTATATTTAATATAATGAAACCATAATAATTCAAGAATTTTGTAATTTTAAAATTTAACTATTACTTACACGGTGATTCTAATAAAAAAATACAAAGTGGTAATGAAATTAATAACACAATTTTTTTTCATTAGGATATATTTCTTCTTCATTATCATTGATATTATTATATTATTTTTGGAATTAATTTTTATTATATTATTTTCTCATTTTTTGTGTATTTACATGGTATACACATAATATATCCCTTTATTTTTTTTCATATCAATGATGAGATTATATTAAGGGTTCCTCATCCCACTTTTAATTTTCTTAGATTTATGCTAGATTCACTGCTTATTTGTTTTTTGTGATCCATACACTCCTCCTTTCATATTATATATTATAATTATCTTTATCATTTTGGTATTAAAATTTTAATTTTATGTTGTTTTTTTCAAGATTATGATCTAAAATTTACCAAAGTTGAAGATGTTTCTGTTACAGTATAATTTTATATCTAGATTATTAAGGAATATGTTTCTGATGATGAGATATTGTGATATATATTACATGAAACTAAGGAATTTTATTCCCCTCATGTTATTTATGTAGAATAAATATTTTCTATCATTTCCCAATCTTTTAGAATAAAATATAAGAAATAATGTTCTTAATGAAAATCAACATCATTTCTCTCTTTAGTTAAACACCATTTTTCATAAAAATCATTTTTTTATAAAAAATAATTTTTTAAATTTATTAAAATGATTTATTAAATAATTTTTACACATGTTTTACTTTATAAAAAAAAATTAACAAGAATCATCATTTCATTTTATAAACTAGGAATAATTTGACTTTTCATACAATGTTTGAGTTGAATCATTTTTGTAACTTACTCACCATGATAGTATCATTCCCATCATAATTTATTTTAATATCCATTTAAATGTTAATGAGGATCATTTTAATTAATATTTATTTCCAAATATTCAATAAATTTCATGTTTTTAAGAGTAATTTTCAAATGATAGACGTTTGGTTCCAATTAGAATATTTTAAGAATCTTTTTATAAAGTTTATATTCATCAATTAAGAAAATAATTTCACATAAAAAACAGGTTTATATATTAAATATATCATCTTTATTATTTAATAACATGGTTTATGATCAATTTTATAGGAGACATACAATTTTGAACCCATTCCCCAAATAACCCTGGATATTTTATGTTTATGTTTATTTATTTTGTTATTTATTAACAACATGTATGCTAGTTTTTGAAATTGATTTTTTATACTAATTATGTTTGACAAATTATTATGGGGAATGTATTGGAGTTAGTAATTTATAGGTGGGGCCTAATATATCCTATTCATACATCAATATGTATCATGATACAAACTAGCATGTGTATTTAGCCATGTTCATGCCCATTAATGTAACATGTCTTTGTACGAGGCCTTATATATACAGTCACAATGTCGGACACTATTCATTCCTACATTATGAAATTAGTTATTGATTTTAAAATGTTTTTTTGATTAGATAAAATATGGGTGGATAAATTTCAATCTCATATGATTATTTATATAGTATTATTTGATCATTATTTGTCTACTCTATACTAGTCTTCATGTTCATGTCATTGATTAAATAGAATGTCTTCTATTTATTTACTTGGACATAATAATATTTCTTTATATAGACCTGATATATTCTACTGTAGACATACATATATTGATCATTAGAGACCACCCCTTTCTTTTGAATCCATTACACTAGATACCATGATTTTTTTATGATTTATATAATGGGATATTCTAAATGGAAAAATAGTGTAATCAACGAAAATTATATGTTTTATTTTATATTTTTCAATTAGAATAAATGATTAATGTAAATATCTAGTTTAACAAGAATATAAAACTATTAAGTCCATCAAGATATGATTTCTTGTATCTTATTCCAATGAAATAAAATAACCAACAACACTGAGATTCAAGGGTTAAGGCCTCTACAAAATAATCATGAAAAACATGGAAATGAAATTCAATAGGAAATGATGAAACAATACTATCATATAAAACCGTAAAATACCCCTATATAATTCCCATATTGGATTTTATAAGTGAAAATTTAAAGTCAATGATCAATTTAAATTATATATTAAAGAAAATCTAATTAAAAATTACCATCCCTAGTTCAATATCCTATATTATAACCTATGAAGATATCATGAAGTTTTAATTGTTTGAAAAATAAGAAATAGAGGATATTTGTGTATTATTTTTAACAATGGAGTGCTCTAATAAAATTTAAAAAAATATATTTTTAAATATACAAGATCTATATTTATTTCCCCTCCCATAAAAAATAGATTTATCACATTTGGGACGGAAATTTTTAACATGGGAGAAAGTCTGAATTTAATACCACAAAGTCAGTGTTTAATGTTGATATTTGACTAACCTAAGTATAAATATGTTTCAATTCAACTTGATGAATATTTTTTAACAAAACATATGGAATTCACCAATATTCTATTAAGAAGGTTGAAAAATATATCTTTCCAATATAACTTTTTATTCCTAGGATTTAGGAATATGGGTATGTTCTCATTATCCTTGGGGGATCATTCATATTAATAGGGAAATCACTTGTTGATGGTTTTTGAAGAAGCCTAATTTTTATTATATTTGATGAACAAGTCACTAGAAATAATAAAAAATCTATGAAGCATTATGGACAATTATATAATTTCTATTTCTTTTTTCTAATTAGGATTATTATTCCAACATTATCTTTTATAATGATTTCGGTAAAATAAATTTTAGGATAATTAATGATTTGATTAATAATAATGGAAAATATACAGACAATGAAGAGGAATAAAAATACATAGATATTTTCAGGGTAAAACATTTATCAATGGGCTATAAAATAGTTTCAGTCCCAAAATCATAACGTGACTGATTCTAGAGGTCAGGATGATTTAAAAAACATTAAGGTACACATTTTTAAAAGAAAAATAAATGGTACACATGATAA
The DNA here is from genome assembly GCA_963277665.1 of Viscum album. NCBI lineage: Eukaryota > Viridiplantae > Streptophyta > Magnoliopsida > Santalales > Viscaceae > Viscum > Viscum album. The sequence goes on from OY728134.1 coordinate 512,482,164, forward strand.
TCAATATCAAACTCTCATAAATACATGAGAAGAAATTGTTACTAGTTATAAGAAAATAGAATCAATAATTATCTTAGGAAACTATTGTTATCAAATACATATTTCTATTTATTTATATATATAATGTGTTATAGGAGAATATGAGAATATCTTGTAAAAAATTCAATAGAGACTTACTCCCTTAATAAAAAAGGTAATTGAAAATTAATTTTTCAAATTACTTTTTATTGGAATCATATTTTCAATTTTAGATAGTTAATAGGTTATCCCAATCCATATGAAGAAATAAAAGGGTGACATGGTGGTGAAAAAAAATTAGAATAAATATTTCATCCTAATTATAAATATTATAGGATTGAAATTATTTTTTAGTTAAAATAATCTGAAATTATTTATAAGGAAGAACCACTTTCATATCCTATTCATGGAAAAATGAGGGAATGATTATTAGAATACGAATATTATTTTTTAAAATGTATTATTGTAACATCCTAGGTAAATAAAGAATAATAACTATTTCATATTTATTAATATTTGTGAATTAAATATTAATTTTACTTTAAAGGGGTTTCTATGTTTGATAGCGTACCCGATACGCAACAACGGGTTTCATTGAAATCATACGTTGCACACTAATAATATAATATTATTATTATAAATGGTTGTTAACTTCTAGATTTTATATTGGAGGGAATGAAAAACACTAACTTCAATATTGTTATACATGTTTTTTTAATGTATTTAAATTTATCAAATAAAATTTAGAGGCATAAAATGTGAATGAATCTAATTTTAAGAATAATTTACATTAAAATGTCAATTCACCGCCTTTTAATGGTGAAACCTCATTAAATATAGTTTTTTTTCACTTTAAAAAATTATAACTGACCAAATAAAATCCTTCTTTAGAATGGGGACATTAAAATTTACTTTGTGTAAATTTATGGATGTTTTCCGATAAAGTTCAATTTTAATGAATAGTGAAAATATTGTATTTTAATTCAAAACAGCATTTTAATCTAATTTATTTTTATTGTTATATTATCTTTTTAATTTTTTTTAAAGTGTAATTAGAATTTATTTTTACCATTTAATCAAATTATGGTCATTGTAATTAATTTCACTTTGAAATTGGACATAAACAAGTCTCAATCATTTGATAGTTATTGTTTCTTAGAAACACGCTATTTGTTTTAAAAATGGGAATTAATTTTTAAATTAATTAATTCCACTTATATGTTTTGAATTTGGAAAAATTGACATCATCTTGAAATTTAGAATATGAAATAAATCTTAGGCTGAATTTTTGGTATTTTTCTAAAAACGTCATTTTTTTATGAATAGTGAAATCAGTTATTAGTAGTTAATTAAATTGACCATTTCATTTAAATAAAATTTTACCACTTATTCAAATTGAATTTAGAAAATATGAAATACATGATTCTTATCAAGAAGTAAAATTTTGTTCAATAAGATGAAATTAATTTTTGGTGAATAATAACTTTTGACTTATATTTACCGCGGTTAAATGTAAATAAGATAATTCAAGGTAAAAAAACTATTATAATAATTCCAAATTACCTTAACATGTGTCCTAACATTATTGGATAAGTAATGACCGACCATGGGCATCGTTTGGTCTATTTTTGGACCCCATTGTGCCACTAATGAATGATAACGAGACTTTAGATTAATTAATTTAATGTAAAGGAAAAAATGAAAAAACAAATATATTTTAGAAAATTAATTTTTATATGGTGTTATATAGGTAATATTTTTTACTATAAAAATTAAATGGAGTTATAAAAATATTTCCTACATCATTTTATTTTCTTATAATTTTTAGACAGCAAATAAATTAAATTAATTTTGACACAATAATGATGCAGTATTTACCTCTTTATGAAATGATACAAATAAATAAGATTATAATGATTAAAATATTATAAAAAACATGAACAATTCAGATTGGATGATTTTATTTCGAATATGTTTAAACTTATCTTCAACATTAATTATTTTTGGTCCTTTTGAAACCAAACATATGTTTATAATAAAATAATGTTTTCATACATTCCTAAAGAGCCCCTCTTCTCCCTTATAAAAGGAGACCACGTCTTACCAATTCCACACACCTCTCAATACTTTTGTCTCATCCAAACTCTATCCAATTAAGCTCCCTATACCTCTATACTCTTCATATAAGCCTTACCTTAGGTAGATGGCACTTTAATAAGTCCTTTTGGTTCAAACCAAAGAAATTTACCCAAATTAAAGGTAACGGTTTCTCATAAATTATTTTATTTTATTTTAATTATCCAAACCCTAAACTCTTTTTATTACTTTATTTTGAAAAAAACCAGTATCCTCAATATACAATGATGTTTTTATGAGAAATAATCGAACAAAACTCACACAAACATCCATATAATGGATGAAGAACACAATGCTCCTATAGATGGAAAACTAATGCCTCACGAAATGATGATTGTTCGATTATCTTATACCGCCTCTCATGGTGGTTATTATGATGGATCATTATTTGAATATTATATATATTATGTTTATGTTTTCGTTATGATTCTGTATTTTTTTATTTAGAATAATTTTATTGTTTCCATTATATATAAACATGATAATTTCATTTGAGGAAGTGTGGACTACCACCACCTCTAAGTGATATGACTCGTTAATGCCATATGGGGGATGTATAAAGTATTGAGTTAATTATATTATATATGATACTATGATGGAATTATAATATAACTATGTATCATTATGTTTTATTTCCATTAAAATAATAAATTGAAATGAATGTAGCGTTCATGAGTATGTACGACTTACCGTCTCCATAAACTGTGCAATTCATTTCTTACCTCCAAATGATATATACTGTTATAAATAAAGAAATATATATATATAATGGATATATATGATATATATGATATCATAATAAATAATTTCATTCTGGATATAATGTACTATTGACCACATGGACAACTTGTAAATATAAGATGATAATTTTTGACTCAAGTACCAACTATCAACAAAATTAATTTTGTTAACTTAAATGATTATATAATGTTTATAACATGAAATAAGTGATATAAAAGGAATTAAAAACATGAAAAAGGGTCTTAAGCAAGTAAAAATTAACTTTAGTTTATTATTCATGAGATTAATGAATGATCATGTCAAGTCAAACAGGAGGTAAGGGACTTCATCTCAATATCCTTTCATTGAGGAATATTTAGTTTTATACATGACTTTATTTTATATGGTGTATAAACCCCTTTGAATTTTCATTTCATTCAAATGGAATCTTTTTATATGAATCATTTTACTAAATGAAAAAAATGAATGTTTTTTTAATGCAAGCAGTGACAACGACCTTTCCGTCGCCGGGAGAATTGTTTGATCTTTTACCTTCTTAACAAGTTTTAATAATTTTAAAATGAAAAATAAATACCATATACATATTTTACATATTTTGGTATTGAATGTTATTTTGAGAATCGATTTATTATTTCAGTATCATGAAATGACATATTGTTATTACAATGTGGAAACGTTATCTTTCCTTTCTACTTATGGTATGTGTTATGATTATGTTATGGTTCTTGGGTATTTTTTACATATACAGGTGGTTCTGTGATAAACCTATGGTGGGTGAGCCCGAGATAGCTCTCCAATGCATTGTGTAACGTGACGTAGGTAATCATGAAAGTTTATCTAAAGATATTTAGTAAATATATTGTGATAGGTATTCCATAGAAACTCCCTATGTAGCTTTGATAGCTGTAATGTAAGTAAGATATGGATGCCACAAGTTACCTTTATGATTAATGATTTCTATGTGTTATACATAAATCTTATGTTTCCACGAGGTATGTAAAAGAGTTTATCTTTTGTATGTATTAATGATCAAATGTTTTATTTCATTTTTTTAACCCTTACTGAGCTTTTATTGCTCATCCCATGTTTTGAAATGTTTTCACAGGACTTAATGATAAATAGTGTCAATGATGGGATCCATGAAAAGGGATGTTTTCTAAAACCTAGAACTAGAGTTGACACTTTTTTTCAAGAGTTTTTATTTTATGAAAAAAATGGAAATAGTGTAGAAGTATCTACTTTGTAATATGTTGAAATGTAATAGTTATGTCTTAATTCTCTAAAAATCTAAACCTTTAAAGATCCTCAATGTGAATTATTCATTTAATTCAATATTATGTAATGTTTTAAGACTGGGTCCTTATAGTTGGAATCTGAGGTCGGTTTAGATACCATTATGAGTTAGGGTATTGATAAATAATTTTTCATAAATTAATATATTGTAATATTGAAATGATATAGCATTTACTGATTACCTTGTTGCTTTGCCTAAGATATTTCTGTGTTCAGAATTGTTTTTCGTAGAGAAAACATGGAAGCTATATTGGGATGGAATTAGGAGGAAGAAAACCTTCCAAATCAGCAACCTATGATGGTTGGAATCGAAACAGAATAGTTTGTTGCCCTGATGGAACATTTGACTCGGGCTATAAGGGGTGGTGGTATCCATGCATGAGATCAGCCAGATCAACCACAGAGGAACATGCCAGTAGTGGAGAATTTCATGAGGCAACATCCCCCGTCATTCAGAGGATCATCGGACCCTGTGCTACCAGAAGGGTCGATTAAATCCCTAGAGAAGATTTTCGATGTCATGGGTTGTTCATAACATCAAAATTTTAGTGTCTCTTTTCACCTTTTTTGAAGGTGAAGCTGACAAGTGGTGGTCGATGGTGAAAAATATCAGGGATATTGAGGAGATTGATGCTCTCGATTGGGATGAATTCAAAGGTATGTTTCATGAGATATATTTTCCTACGGTGGTTATTATTAGGATAGAAAATCAATTATTGGAATTGATGTAGGAGGATGACTTAGTGGTTGCTTATGAAGAAAAATTAACTGTACAGGAATTGTATTCTCCATATTTCACATAAGATCTTCATAGTAAAATAAATCATTTTTACTCAGGATTAAATCCAAAGTATCGAAAGGCTCTAGATTCTTGTGAGTTCAAATGTTATGAAAAACTTATTCATTGTGTGGTGAAGGTGGAAATAGAGTTTGTCGATGATCATGTATTATTTGTTAAACAACAGAATAAGAGTTCAAGGTGGTAGGTGAAAGGGAAGAACTATTCAAAAAAATCTGATGGTAAGAAACTTATGTTTATAATTTGTACAAATTGTGGTAAAAATCATGCTTGGGAATGCCTTTTGAATTCTGTTAAGTGAAACCGAAGTGTTAAAATGGGACATAAGGCTCATAATTTTACCAAAAAAGATCATGGTAATAGTAAGACAAAATCTAATTTACAGTCAGTAAAATATTTTAAGTGCAATGGAATTTTTCATTATGGAAATGAGTGTCCAACAAAGAACTCAACCGAAAGAAAGAAACTAGACTACAAGAAATAAGGGGTGATTAAATCCTTTGAAACTACTTCAACAGATGCTGGGTTGTAAAATGTAGTTTTATCAGGTACACTGTTTGTTTGTTCATATTTTTCCAATGTGTTGTTTGATTCTCGGTCTACACACTCATTCATTTATGAGATGTTTTCAAGTAAATTCAGTATTGTATCTCAAGATATTAATACTGATATTACGGTAAAAACACCTAGAGGAAATGTTGAGACAAAAAGAAAACATGAGAAAAGTCATGTCCTTGTGTGCGGAAAGAATATACCTCCAATCTTTATTGTTTTCCTCTAGTATATTTTGATGTTATGTTGGGAATGGATTGGATTTTTGTTTATAATTCTATGATTGACTGTAGAGATAATGAGGTTTCTTTTCAGAATGATTTATAGATTCTGTACATGAATGAGTGCTTTCTTTTGATAACATATCAAGAAGCTGGAAACTAGTAAAAGATGGAAATGAATCTTACCTTGCACATATTGTTGAAAATAAAGGAACTGTTCATATTAATGATGTTCCAGTGGTAAATGAGTACCATGATGTTTTTCCAGATGATTTTTCAGTTATTACACCTAATCCAGAAGTTGAATTTATTATTGACTTAGTTCTAGATGCTACGCCAATTTTAAAACCCCCTTATCAAATGGCTCAAATTGAACTTTTAGAGTTAAAGAAGAAATTCCATGAGTTGTTAGATAAAGATTTCATTCGACCAAGAATATAACCATGGGGTGCTCCTATCTTCTTTGATAAAAAAATATGGTTCAATGAGACATTGAATTTATTATAGAGCATTGAATAACAAAACTGTTAAGAATAATTATACATTGCCTCATATCGATGATTTTTTTTATCAGCTCCAGGGTGATCAGTATTTTTTGAAGATCTATTTGAGTTCGAGGTACCATCAGTTTAATGTAAAGGAAGTAGATGTTCTGAAGACTGCATTTCTTACTAGATATAGACATTATGAATTTTTAGTTATGCCCTTTGGTTTAATCAATGAACCTGTTGTATTCATGAATCTTATGAATAGAATTTTTTGTGAGTTCTTGGATAAGTTTGTGGTTGTGTTCATTGATGATATTTTGGTTTATTATAAATTTAAAGAGGAGCATGAATGTAATTTAAGGGTCATCTTGAAAAACATAAAATAAAATAAAATTTATGGGAAATTCTACAAGTGTGTGTTTGGGATACAAAAAATGTATTTCCTTGGTCACAATGTTTCAAAAAAATTGCATAACAGTTGATCCTGTTAAACAAAAGTTGTTGAATAAGGGCCAATACCCACAAATATAACTGATATTCGTTGTTTTCATGGTTTTGAAGGTTATTACTAGTGTTTTGTTGAAAATTTTGTACGGTTATCTTTTCCAATGACCATATTAACTCGAAAAGGTGTTAAGTTAATCTCGACAAAAGTATGTGATGATTGTTTTCAATAACTGAAAAGGAGATTGGTGAATGCTCTAGTTTTGGCACTGCCATCCAGAAATGGTGAGTTTGTTATCTATAGGGATGTTTCATTGAATAAACTAGTTTTTCTCCTAAATCAAAATAATAAGTTAATTTTTTATGCTTCACGTCAGTTGAAACCTCATGAGTAAAATTACCCTACAAATGATTTGGAATTAACTGCAGTTGTTTTTACTTTAAAAATTTTAAGGCATCATTTTTATGGAGTAAAATGTAAAATATATACTGATCAAAAAAGATTAAATTATATATTCACTAAGAAATAATTGAACAAGAGACAAAGTAGATGGTTGGAATTAATCAAGGATTATTATTGCACGACCCATTACCATTCGGGAAAATCATATAAAGTGGATGGTGCTTTTAGTTGAGAAAGTAATGTTTCATTAAGAATGCGATATTTGGAACAAGATCCTTTGGTTTTTGATTTGATGAACTTTGGCATAGATGTTGTTGGTGCAGGAAATTCTTCTGTTTTGTTTCAGGCATCAGTGAAATCATCTCTATCAAACATTATAAAGGAAGGGTAGAAAAAAGATAGTGAGTTGCAGAAAAAGGTAGAGTTGGTTTAGAAGGGTATGTTTCCTAATTTAAACATTGATAATGTTTGTGTTTTGAGGTTGGGGAAGAGATTATGTGTTATTTGTGTTTCACAGTTGAAGAATGAGTTGTTATGTGAAGCTCATAGTTCTCCATTTTTAGTTCATCCTAGTAGTACTAATATGTACAAGGATTTTAGGAAGTATTATTGGTGGGATGGAATGAAAATAGATATTTTTGATTATACTATGAAGTGTTTAACTTTTCAGTAGGTTAAAGATGAGAAGCATTTCTCGAAAGGGATACTTCATCCTTTACTAGTGATAGAGTGGAAATGAGGAAATGTATCAATGAGATTAATTTTGAGATTACCAAAGACATCTCGAGGTAATAATGTAATCTGGGTTATTGTTGATCGACTGACTAAATCTTGTCATTTACTTCCTATTTTAGAAAAATTGTCTCTAGATCAACATTCTCAGTTTTATGATAATGAGATAGTCAGGTTGCATGGAGTTCCCTTCTCTATTATATATGATCGTGATCCCTGGTTTACTTATAACTTTTTCAAAGGAATTTGGATTTCTTTCGGTGCTGAATTAAATTTTAGTAAATCTTTTCATCCTCAATAAAATGGGAAAACAGAACAAATAATTCTGAAATTGGAGTATATGTTACGTTCTTTCTCAATGGATTATCAGGGAAGTTGGGACCAACATCTTTCTTTGGTTAAATTTTTATATAATAACAAGTTTAATTCCAGAATACAGATGGCTCAATTTGATGTATTAGATGGAAAGCATTGTCGAACTCTAGATTTTTGGGTATTGTAGGTGAAAGGAAGCTGATTGGACCTGAATTAGTTGTAGAGATGGCAGAAAATGTTCAGTTGATTCAGAAGCACATGAGAACAACGCAGAGCATATAGAAAAGTTAAGCAGATAACCAGAGGAAGGATTTTTCTTTTGAGCTAGGTGATCATGTCTATCTCAATGTTTCTCCATGGAAAAGTGTTATGTGTTTTGGTAATAAGGTAAAGATGAGTCTTAGGTTCATTGGACCTTATGAAATTCTAGATAATGTTGGATCAGTTGCGTATAGAGTGACTTAACCTCCATGTTTATCCTAGGTACACAATGTTTTTCATGTTTCTATGCAGAGAAAGTATATTCCAGATCCATCTCATGTTTTGAGCATATATGTAGTTAAGTTGGAATAGAATCTCTCTAATGAAGAAAAAAAGTAAAGATTCTTGACTGTAGAGATAAAGTGTTATAGAATAAGGTAACTTACCAGGTAATGGTTTTGTGGAAAAACCATATGGTTGAAGAGGCAACATAGGAATATGAAAATGGTATGAAGTATAAATACCACCACTTATTTTGATAACTAAAATTTTGAGGACACAATTCCCAAAAGGGGGGAAGGATGTAACATCCCAGGTAAATAAATAATAATTCATATTTCATATTTATTAATATTTGAAATTAATTATTAATTTTACTTTAAAGGGGTTACTATGTTCGATATCATACCTGATACGCAACAATGGGTTTCATTGAAATCTTACGTTGCACGCTAATAATATAATAATATTATTTTAAATGGTAGATAATTAATAGCCATTGTATTGGTGGGAATGAACAAAAATAACTACAATATTAGTATACATGTTTTTAAATGTATTTACAATTATCCAATAAATGTTAGAGGCTTAAAATGTTAATGAATCTAATTTTAAGCTTAATTTACATTAAAAGGACGATTTACCACCTTTTATTGGCGAACCCTCATTAAATATAGTTTTATTCACTTGAATACATTCTAATTGTCCAAATAAATCCCTTCATTATAATTGGGACAACAGAATTTACATTGTGTAAAATTTTGGATATTTTCCGATAAAGTTCCTTTTTTAATGAATAGTGAAAATATTGTATTTTAATTCAAAACTGCAATTTAATCTAATTTATTTATATGGTCAGATTATCTTTTTAATTGGTTTTAAATTTTATGTGGAATATATTTTTATCATTTGATCCAATTTTTTTCATTGTAATTATTTTCACTTTGAAATTAGACATAAACAAGTGTCAATATTTTGATAGATATTGTTTCTTAAAAACACGCTATTGGTTTTAACAATGGAAATTAAATTTTAAATTAATTAATTCCACTTCTATGTTTTAAATTTGGAAAAATATATATCATTTTTTTATTAGGAATATAAAATAATGCTTAGGCTGAATTTTTGGTATTTTTTGAAAACTTCAATGTTTGATGAATAGTGAAATCACTTATTAGTAGTTAAAAAAACTGACCTTTTCATTTAAATGAAATTTTACCACTTCTGTGAATTGAATTTCGAAAACCCAACATACATTGTTTTTATCAAGAAGTAAAATTTGATTCAATAAGATGAAAATAATTGTTGGTGAATAGTATCTTTTGACTTTTATTTACAGTAGTTAAAGGTAAATAAGGTAATTCAAGGTAAAAAGAATATTATTATAATTTTTAATTATCTTAACACTTTTCCTAACTGTATTGTAAGAGTAATGGCCGACCATGGGCATCCTTTGGTCGATTTTGAGACCATATGGAGCCACATATGAAGGATAACGACACTTTTGAATAATTAATTTAATGTAAAGGAAAAAATGAAAAAAAATATCTTTTATTAAATTAATTTATATATGGGGTAATATAAGTAATATTTTAGACTTTGAAGATTCATTGAAACGATAAAAATATTTCCTACATCATGGTATTTTTTTATTATTTTTTTACATCATATAAATTAAATTATTTAAGACACAATAATGATGCAATATTTACCTCATTGATAAATGATTTAAATAAATAACATTATAATGATTAAAATGTTATCCAAAACATGTCCATTTTTGATTGGATGATTTTAGTTCGAATACAAGTCACCATATCTTCTACCTTAATGATTTTTGGACCTTTTGAAATCGAAGATATGTTTATAATAAAATAATTTTTTCACAGTTTTTCCTTAAAGAGCCCCTCCTCTCGCATATAAAAGGAGACCAGTTCTTACAAATTCCACACACCTATCATGCCTTTTGGATCCACCAAACACATCCCAATTAAGATCCCAACATCTCTATCCTCCCCCTAGAAGCATTACCTTATGCACAAGGCACTTCAAGAAGTCTTTTTGGTTTAAATGAATGGAAGTTACCCAAATTAAAGGTAATAGTTTCTCTTAAATTGTTTTCATTTATTTTACTTCTACAACCCCTAAACACTTATTATACCATTGTTTTATAACAACATCAGTATCCTAAATATACTAGTATGTTGTCATGAGTATTATTTGAACAAAACTTACACACACCTCCATATAATGGATGAATATTATAATGTTTTTGTGGATGAAAAACCAACGCCTCACGAAATGATGATTGTTCAATTATCTCCTACCACCACTCAGGGTGGTCATTATGATAGAACCATATTTATATATTATATATATTATGTATATGTTTTATTTATTCTTCTATATTTTTTATATATCATACATTTATGGTTTCTATTATTTGTAAACACGATTATTTCATTTGAGAAAGTGCGGACTACCTCCCCCTCAAAGTGATATGACTCGTTAATGCCAATTGTGGGACGTATAAAGGATGGATTTAATGATATTATATATGATATTATACTAGAATTATCATATAACTATGTATCATTATGTTTTAATTCAATGAAAATAATATATAGAAATCAAAGTAGTGTACATGCATACGCACGGCTTACTGTGTCCATGAATAGTGCATTTCATTTCATACCTTCAAAGGATATGTACTGTTATAAATATATATATATATATATACTAGATATATATGATATATATGATATCTAAATAAGTAATTTCTTTCTGTATATAATGGACTATTGACCACATGGACTACTTGAAAATATAAGGTGTTTATTTTTTACTCAAGTACCAAATATTGAAAAAATGATCATTATTAACATAAATGATTACATAATGTATATAACATGGAAATAAGTGATATTAAAGGAATTATAAAATTGGAAAAGGTTCTTAAGAAAGTGGAAATTAAATTTAGTTTATTATTTAGGAGTTTAAAGAACGATCGAGTCATGTCAGACACGAGGTAAGGGGCATCATCTCAATATCCTTTCATTGAGGCATATTTAGTTTTATACATAAATTTATTTAATATGGATTATAAAACCCTTTTAATTTTCATTTAATTCAAAGATAATCTTATTATATGAAGTGTTTTACTAAAAAAAATGAATGATTATTTAACGTATGTGGTGACAACGACCAATGCACTATCGTGAGTATTATTTGATCTTTTTCTTCCATAACAAGTCGTAATGTTTTTAAAAGGAAAAATAAATACCATATACTTCTCTTATGTATTTTGGCGTTGAAAATTATTTTGAGAATGGATTTATTATTTCAGTATCTTGAAATGAAATATTTTTAGTACAATGTGGAAATGTTATATTTCCATTATACTTATGTTATGTGTTATGATTATGTTATGGTTTTTGGGAATTTTTTGCATATACGGGTGGTTCCCTGATAAAACTAGGGTGGGTGAGCCCGATATAGCTCTCCAATGCATTGTGTAATGTGATAGAGGTCAATGTGAATGTTTCTCCTAAGAGATTTAGGGAATATACTGTGATGGGTATTCTAATATAACATCATATGTAGCTGTGATAGCTACAATGTAAGTGTAATATGGATGCCACAAGTTACCTTTATGATTTTTTGATTTCTATGTGTTATTCATAAATCTAATGTTTTCATGAGGTATGTAAAAGAGATTATGTATTTGTAAGTATTAATGAAAAATTTTTATCTTTCATTGTTTTATAACCCTTACCGAGTTTTTTATTCTCATCCCAAGTTTTGAAATGTTTTCACAGGATTTAAAGATGAATAGGGTCAAGGATGAGATCAAGGAAAAGTTAATCTGTCTAAAACTTAGAAATATACATGACCCTTTTTTTCAAGAGTTTTTATTTTATGAAAAAATTGAAACTGTGTAGAAGTGTCTACTTTGTAATCTTTTGAGATGTAATAGTTATGTCCTAATTATCTAAAAATATAAACATGAAAAGATCCACAATGTAATTTATTCATTTAATTCAATATTATGTAATGTTTTAATGCTGGGACATTTTAATTATATAGTTAAAACATAATACCAATTCATATAGATGGCCAGTCGAAAACCACATTTACCCATTCATAAAAAAACCACCATAATAATCACATGTCCTTTGAAATATGTAATTATATTGTAATATTCAAAATATATATGAAAATAAATAGTCATTACATGACTAATAATTTTTTATAGGTTTTCATGAATTATTTTTCAGTATATGGGATATTATTTGATATATGTTTTTAAAAACATATATTTTTATTCAAAATATTTAGTAAACAATCTAGGGCTCAAAATTTGGAAAATTTTCATTTCTTGGTAGAAGAAGGAATAATACATGAAAAGTATATATCATATAAAAAAATTAGGTTTAACCTAGAAAAAAATAGGTGATTCAAAAACTATTTATATATGCCATAGTGAAGGGAATTGGAAAATTTTATAGGCATGTGTTCTTTTATCCCGACTTTTTGAGGGATTTTCCCATGATAAGTTTTATCACTCTCACATATTCTGTTATAGGATTATTTATTCAAATTTAATGAATACATTATAGAATCCTATGCTGATTTAAAGAATATTGAGAAATATTTTAAAATCAAGGAATCTTGAAATTGGTATACTATGATTGGTCTATTGTTTTATGTAAATAATTTTTCTATGGGATCTATATTTGGGTAGTTTGATAGACACATACTTTGACCCAATTATTTTGAGATATAGACTCTTAATGCAGTTTAAATAAATTACAACAACCTGGATAAAGAACATCTAATAGTGATGTTTCTATTTGAAAATATTATGTCATATTTGTAACTCTATATACTACTAGTATATATTAATGATGTCACCGCTCGGAATTCATTAATAAAAAGGTATTAAAAAACTATGAGATTTAGTTGGTCTTAATTCTATAATTTTTTTAAAACATAATTATTGAAAAAAATTGATAATAAAATCTTGCAGATATTTAATTTTAATTGATATAAATAAATAAGGAAAATTAATATGAATAGATTGACATTGGTTTTGAGTTTATAGATGTGAATATTTTATATACTTAATTGAAATGTATTCACAAATTGATGAAATCATATATTAAATGAAAAATTGATTAATTTAGAGTAATATTTCTCATAAATAATGAAATAGATTTCTAGCATGTATAGAATTTTAGATTTGGAAATATATCATATAATCCATACAACGCAGATAAAAAAACCAATCAATGATATCGATCTAATAGTAGAGGACCCCATTGAGTTAAATAATAGATGAAAAATAAAACAATGTAATGATTCCAATGGAATCTAATGATTATATTGTGTCCTTATGTTTAATTTGGTACCACTATGCTATTGATGATGGAGGAAGAAGCTAAAAAATGATGAAGATGAAACGTTTGAGATTCATATTAGAAGAATATTCCTCCCATTGTAAATTATGTACTAGATCCATTAAAATATTGTTAATGAATTATTTGTTTTGATCAGAATGTGTGAGGATTTTCACATAAAACAGATAATGATTAAAGATTTCATCTTACATAGAATCAATAAAAAGTGTGGATGAAAGAGAAATAATTATCTATAACATGTTTCATAGGAACTTCAAATGGCGTATATTGAAAAAGATGAAGAAATTTGATTGATAAATAAACAAATAATATCTAGAAGAGTGAGAATACACTCATACATTAACAAAATTAATTTCTAATATAATATATTAACAAGGAAAATTAGATGATTACTTGGGAAGGATTAGTTTGAAGCTGTATATTTTGACATATTGGTGATCAATTAAATCTCGGAAAATGATTACTGGTATGATTCACATCTTTAAATATAAATTAGAGGAGTTTTTGAAATACTAATATAAATTCCAGTGTAATTTATAGTGTTTAGAGATAATTTTTAGTTGTTGGAGATTCCATGACATGGATAGGTTATGAAAAAATTCATGGAATTGTGAATTTGTTAAGTAATATAATAATGTTTTCTTTAGAATTTTTTAATTGGAAGAGTGTTAGATAAAATTTTGATTTGTATTTCTTTTCTCGTGATGCAAAATAAGAAACTTTTTATGAATAAGTTGATGGATTGGAGAAGATTCGTAGATTTCACACTATAATAATTATTACTATTAGGATGAAATGTAATAAAAACTCTATGTTTCATAAGAAAATTTGAAAAGAAATTACCATATTGTGATACATAAGCTAGTATGTTAATATAGAAATATAGAAATATCATTGATGTAAAATGATATGTAATATATATTGGAACATACATGAAATATTTTCTGATGAATATATGGAATTGATGAAAATAAAATATCTTATTTTTATACATATGATAGGATTAGATATTATAAAACAAATTATATATATAAAATAGAATATTTTTCTAAATTAAGAAACCTAATTATTATATATATGAAATAACAGATTCACATATAATATTTACAAGAATAATAAATCTGAAATTTTTTAGAAGCTCAATGTAATGCACAATATCCATCATGGAATGTATAATAGAAATGATTTAGTGCTTATTGAAATATGAAAAAGGGAAAATAATATAAATTAATATATAGGGGTTCACTAGAGAATTCATAGGAGTTTTATTTATGTTCATAGATGAAATGTAAAAAATTTAAAAGCCATGAATTGATGGATATCGGTCCTCCTATAGATCAAAAAAAATTATCAGAGTACTAAGTTACAATTTTATATATAATATATTGTTGATTATTGGTATGAAGTTTAGATATTACAGAAAACATATATGATATTGTAAAAGAAAAAAAAAATTAAAAGTATTAGGGGAACAATGATAATTAATTTACTCATTATGATATGTGAGATATTTTATTCATACATAATTTTTATCATTAAAAAACATTTCAGATTATTGGAGATAAAAAAATATTTTTATGTATTTTTAAATGAACAAAATATCACCATGTTTTTAGAGATTTAGTATTGATTCATTTAATGATTAGTAAAAAAATAAATGAGAAATTGTTGAAAAGATCACTATATAATTATTGATTATTATTCAAATATGTTAATTTGGAATTCATTACTAGTAATCAAAGACTGGGAAATAATATGAATAATTATTTGAATAGATTAATTTATATTTTCAATATTTATGATTTAATCATAATAAATATTTTGAAATGATCACTACAACAAAAATTACTCGATATATTTCAATGTTCAAATTATATAAATATTATGCTTCTGATTTTATAAAGTTGTTGAGAAGATCCGAACTTTATATTGTATGATTCCTATACACCTTGAGTATCTAAATGAGTGAGGCGAGTGAGAGAGATTTCTCTAGATATTTATAATATCATGTGTATTGATAACTAATAATGGGAAATGAAAAAAATGGTGAAGGATGTTGATGAGGTAATTTTACTATATATCATAAAATTATCAAAGGTATAAGGATTGATAGAAGATGAAGGGGAAGCATGAAAAATATTTGACCTATGATATCACTCTATTTTAGGGAGGATTCGTTTTTAGGAGTAGTAGGTTTCTATATTTGTAGTGATACTTATTATTTAATACTATCTGATGTCCTTGATTATTGAATTTTATTTTGGATACAATGATTATTTTCCAACTAACTATTGTAAATTATACTTCAATAATCAAAAATTATATATTGAGGAACAATATCATATTTTTACAATGTAGT
Organism: Viscum album; assembly: GCA_963277665.1. NCBI lineage: Eukaryota > Viridiplantae > Streptophyta > Magnoliopsida > Santalales > Viscaceae > Viscum > Viscum album. The sequence goes on from OY728134.1 coordinate 512,498,565, forward strand.
GATATCCAAGAGTGGCATGGATATTACATTAAGGTTTCTAATGTACAAAACCATTGTAAACTAATTGGAGTATGTACATAGAACAAAATCAATAGATTTTCACTAATATGGGAGACTATTCAATTTATTTGGAGATATCATTTTCGAATTTAGTTTCATAATATTGTTGATTTTTTTATCTCAAACATAACAAAAAAATATAAGAATAAAATTAAAACATTTGGATCAAACAATATAAAAATATTTTGATCTTATTTTAATTCTTTCTATAGAAAATTTAATTCAATACTTTTTTGTTATTAGTTCAATATTAGATATATATATCTTAACAAATATAAAATTTGTAATGGAAAATGTCATAAAAATTATCATTTAATGAATTTACAAAATTATTAGTACTCTAATCTCCAAACTTTTTTTATAAGTACATTATCCTATTGGGATACTACATGTGGGTTTAACGATAATTTATGTAATCTTTTCCTTTGATTTATTTATATTTACTAATGTTATTTCTTTGGTATATATGATATTTATATTATAATGTGGTCAATAAATTCTATAAATGAAGAATACAGTTTCAATCCAAATCTATGGGATAATGGAGGTTTCAACCAAAACCACAAAGAAAATTTAGAAGTCAATGAAGTAATTAAATAATTAATGTTACAAAGGGGGTAAACAAATAAATATAGGTTATCAAAATGGATGTCTATCAACTATATATATTCAAATTCATTCCCTTGAAAGAACCACGTACAATATGCGAAGAGTATGAGAATATTGAAATAGTTTATTGAACAAAATATAATGTAATGTATCACATAATGATATTTAAGGTTTATAATTTCACTTATATATTTAAGTTTATCAAGTAAAAACATGATATGATATTATAGATGATAGATTAAGGATAATCTATAAGAAAATTATTATGAACATTTATTCAAAAGTGAAACTCCCCCTTCAAATAAGTAAAATACAAGGAGTAATCCATAACAATCAGTAAGAAATTAATTTTGTATGATGGTTTATTGTAAATTAATCTTGATAATATATAAGAGATTTTAAATTCTTCTAAAAAATTCATACATTCATTGTATGAAATATAATTGGATATCATGGTTGTTATTAATGCTCAATTGGAGATTAAATCTATAAAGGTAAGAGATCATGAAATTTTGTTTTGTAAAATAAATTGAATTAAAGATGACTATATTGAGATGATTAATAGATAATTTGAATAATATTTATGATCAAAAAATGATGATAAAAATATCAATAATTTGAAGTTTAGTGAGTTGATAGTTAATCGATGAAATATGGAGATGGCATAAGATACAATATCAAAATGGTAAAAGTTGATTTTCTACAATGGAAACATCTAACAGAATTATTTCATTTAAGAGACTCAGATTATTTAAAATAATGTCTTAAGATCATATATTGATCTATTTACTCCATGCTCATGGAATGATGTATCTCAGGAACATGAAAATGTTTTATTTACTAATGTGGTTTTTGTGGTCAGTGAAAGATACAGTTAAATATTTTATGAAAATATGGGTGTAAATAACTTTTATAGAATTACCCACAACCTAAAGTGTAGACGAAAGCATGTTAAAAAAGATTAACTCTATATCAATATTCCAAGATAATGGATTTTCTTCCAAAAAATGGATGTCACAAAATCCTATAGGACTATTCTATAGGGATAAATATCAATGTTTATTAGTCACTTTAGGGGATATAAATGATTTAATAAATTGAAAAATGGGTATTTGAAGAATATTTCAATCTATATAGGTTATAAAATGAATAAATCATGGGGTATTAATGTTAAAAAAAATAAACACACAAAAAATTAGGTGAATTTTTAAATCCAAAAAATTAGGATTCTCAGAGAATTTCTATGATAAATGAATTATATGATTCCATTACATTGAAAAATATTTTTAACAATAAAAAAACATGATTCATGTGTTTAAAAATTAATAAATTTACATAATGAAAAAGAGAGTAATAGAAAACAATATTGAACAATAATTATATTAAATTAAAATTGAATTGACAAAAAAGGAACATCCATGAAAAAAGATGTGTGGTAAGCTAAAAAAAGAAAAAAATAGTTCCTTTTTTCCTATGGTGCTTTGGATTAATTTTTTTTACAATATGTCAATTTTTTTAAGAAGTAGTTACCTAGAGATACATGGAAAATATTAATAGAATATTTTTTTCCTCATCTTGAGAAAAATTAAAGAGTCATATGATGATTTAGAGATGATTAAATTACTATAAATTATTAAGAAGTTCGTGATTACAACTAAATTTATACAAAGTAATGTTTATAGAAAAGAGTTAAAATATTTTGGAATATGGATGTACAATGTAAATGGGATTGAGGATAATAAATTGGACAACATTTAACTGAACGAGTCCATCCGTTGCATTTGACCATAGTGAATATGCAGTGATAAAAATTCCATGAAGTGAAGTTATGTAGTTCTAGGATGATCACCTTACTACGGATAGTATAAATATATAGATTTAGAATATTTAGGTTTCCCAATAAATATTTTTTCCATATATGTGGATAAAAAGTAATGATATTTAATATTTTAGAATGTTCAATGTTACAAGGACATGGAGTTCGTTCTAAATTACATAGAATCCCATACAGGGAACCATAAATACAAATATATGAATCATTATATGACATATAAATATGATTTTTCATCCTAAATAATCGTGATGGAGACATTAAGTGAAGAAATGTATTGTCATCAGACAAGGAATAACAAGTCATAAGACTGAGAAATGTAATGTCCATGATATAAGGGGTTACTAACAATGTTGAAAAATATGATGGTAGATGAAAGTGATGAATCCTTATAAAGTGGTATTAGATAGTGTTGTTTAGTAAATAAATTATACTTTTGAGCACACTAAATTGAGATAACTAAATGTTTACCAGAGAGAGACCATTGGATATAGGAGTTCTTATGAAGACATGTCATATTGAACTATCATTATTTTTTCCATTAGAAAATGGTTGGGGGAACTTTAAAAAAGATTATAAACTTGAAATTAATGATGATTTTTAGCTATTAATTCAATGGTAATCAATATTTCAAAAAATTTATTAAGATTTTAAGAGATCGTTGACAATGATATTTTGGAGGACATTATAAAATCAATGTGGAAAATTATGTTTCTATATATTTAAATGAGGAATAAAATTGATGATATGATTGGGATGATTATATTTTCAGTCTTCACATATTATTTAATGTGTACATGTATTTTTACAATAAAATTACATGATCTCATTTACAGTTATTTATTTTGTTTGTTAATAAAGAGTGGAATTGAAGATGTTTTCTTAAGAGATCACAAGAAGAGTTTCAAACCAATATTATAAAGAGTTTAAGAGGATAAGCATATGACTATGTTTCAATGGATAGAAAATCAATAGATTTATGGTATTCAAAAAATTTGCATTAGATAATTCATAATATTCTGAGGGGTAAAGGATGTAATGAATCGAGCATAGAACCCTCGACTAAAGAGAAGGTGGTATAGAAAATCAGATGGAGAATTTACATAAGAATGTTTTCTATGGTTTATTTCAAAATAATTTTTTCTTCTTTTCGGTATTTATGACCACAAATTGTGCCTAATAACATCTATAAGGGAAGAAACACTAGGAATATTCGTAATATTCTCTCTGAAAAAATAGAAGAGAATGTGTCCAAAACTCGTTGATTTTCTAAACCATCAATAGACACCAAATATAATGTCTTCATAATATTCCTAAAATGGTTCAATCCTAGAGTTTGACTGACATCGGGACTCATTGATCACACATAGAAAATCATCTTGTTCTTGTAAAGGAGTGCAAGGCATTCACTAATTACGCAGAGGCTACTATATGAATTCCTCTTCATCATGAAACATGTTACTTAGTGGGAATCTAAAAACCCATTTAAAAATACATTATAATAAAGATGAATATGAAAATGGAATAATAATTTCTAAATCATAAATTTACATGTGACATGATCATGTGGTTTTCATGATAATAATACCTAGATATGTGGACACCATTTCATGCAAGATCCCACTGGTATATCACCATAATCACGTGAAGGGATTAAAAAATTTCAAATAAGTATTGTGCTCTCTATCTAGCTCTAAACACTAATAGAAGGGTTATCTATGGAAATTATCATGTATCATTACAAGACCCATTATTGTACATATGATTTTTCATAAATGAGGATAGTAGTCACCTTTGATAACACCCAAATAACGTCACATGACCCTCAACAATTATAAAATGAAGATGAAAATAAAAAGGGAAAATGGAATGTGCTTCTTGAAGAATGAGATATATTGATCATCATCAGAAAGATATAATATAACCTAGGATATCTCTATTTATCCCACATAGATCCCCTCAATATAACAGTATAGTCCCATTGCTGACTATATACAAGTAACCTAGGTCCCATGGAAGTCCCCATCCAAGTCATCTCATATCAAGAAAAAGAGTTTTGACATGAATCCTAATCTCATGAAGACCCCCCAACATGTAGACCTGATTCTCTAAATATTTTGTAATTTCCACATGGTTGTAAAGACCCATTTTATCATCTAAAATAAAATAAATGTGTTGCTTAATAGGTAGTTTTTTGGTCACTTAAAACAATGTGACACCCCTAGAATAACCTATATATGCATTGTGAAAATCACAGAATTACAAATACCTCCAACAACTCAATCTATAATCTATGAGATATGCAATGTACAAGGTGTCCTATAGCCATATCAGTGAGGCTTATAAAACCCTCTAACTTAGAAACAAAATACAACACTCACTACACATCGATACATCTTGGCATTGGATTAGACTCCTCAGAGTGGCCAATATCTGAATTGAAATGGGTTTCACCCTATAAAATCTAGTGGAACAACCTAAGGACCATTAACCATGCGTAACAACATCATGTGATCACTTTGGGAAACATAACGATCAACTGGAGTGTCATCAGGGTTGTGTGTTGGTGGTCCTATATATTTGTTGAATCACTTGAAAGCTAAAAAATATTTGTAAACAAATCTAAGTCACATTTTCAATAAAAACTATAATAAATAATAAAAGTGGATGATTTATAAAAATAACATATAACGATACCTCATGAGATTCTCATGGATCATATGGATCATGTTACAACGCATGGGAATTTCTCATAAATCATGTAATGCTCCTTCACATACTTTTTGGATCATGCGATGTCTCCCAGACATGTCCGATAATGTATCATGATACTCCCCCTCTAGGATTTCTACTAGAGAAAACATGAGAACACTAGGTTCACTCTCCAGATCTTGAAAATTTCATAGACATATCACCAAAAAATGAGATGAAACATGTGTGTGTTAGATTGGTCTCACGATGTACTCTTGAAATAAAATAAAGATAACATAAAATCCCCCCAATAATTTCATGATGGATTTGAAATAAAAGTGTACATGTCAACCATATCATGTGATGTCCCCCAGACATGTCATCCAAATTATGTGAGACCCTCCATGAATTATATTCTAGATATTGTGATGTCATTCAGGATATGTAACATAGTTATTTTGATGTCCTATGGATAAGTCATCCTTAATCATGCGATAGTCAATGGATATTCCATTCATATTATGGATTTCAATCAGGAGAGTCAAATGTATCATGAACTTATCAATGGATATGTATTCAATACAACAAAACTTATCTATATGTACTCTGACATTTCATGTTGGAAATAATGGTTTTTTAGGAAGATAATCAAGCAGGTCAGGAAGAAAACCATGTCGGATCAAGAAAGTCATCCAATTACATTATAACATTGTCCAACCTACTTATTATGGAAATCTCAGTGTGTGATATATGATTATAGGCATAAAATGATATTCCCTAAATTCTAGGGAAATATAAATACAATATCCCTTAAAATTGTAATCATCTTATTTTCTACATATTAGGGTAACCTCACTGTGTAAAACCTAGTAAACAAAATAATATTATATGCCCTAAATTTTAGGGATACCATAGTATTAAAGACCAGATTAGTGTCATGATATGAAGATCCACATATTAGGTCATCCTCAATGTGTAATCCATCATCATCATCATAATACTATTTTCCCTACATTTTAGTGTTTCCTTAGTATGTAATCCCCAACAAGAGGCATGCTATGACTACCCACATATCCAAGAATCATTAGTGTGTAATCATCGATTAGTGATATAATAAGATTGTTACACATTCAGGGGAAAACAATGTGTGAAATCCCTAGTCAATGGAATAATACTATATCTCCCACATATTAGGGAAACCACAATGTGTAGGCCCTGATCAATTGAACTATGAGATATTTTATTCATGCATTGACCAAGATAATCTAGACACATTCCTAAGTCCCATGATCCAATCGGCATCATCTTTTATACATAGAAGACAACCAAAATAATATTACTATGATTCCTACTCTAAAGAGGATATTTTGGATACCTTTAGAATGAATGTTATATATATTTATCATCCTTGTGATTGTCCCATCACATATGTTACTCATCCATATATAGTGAGAATACTTATTTTATATACCTTTTTTTCACAATGATCATGGCTTACGTGGGCAGAAAGAGTTTTAATGTTCATATCATTTGTACGGTGAGACTCCATCAGTATACAAACCATTAGGGTGTAATCCCCATTTATTTTCATGACATAACTAATCCCACATAAGGGAATCCACCATGGAGTATGTCCCAAGGGAATGAGTGAACTATAATGAAATTGATCCTTGCTACAACTATGATTCATAGGATGCATCCCGGAGGTTTGATCTTAAGTACCAAGTACCAAGGTGGGATTATATATGTACCTTTTGTGATATTAAATTGCATGGGTTTGTTAAAATAAGTGATTTTGGATTACTATTATAATTAGGACATGTAGGAGGCCTCATAATGGCTCAATCTCATTATCAACATATTAACTGCCTCCACGCATGGCTGAAAATTCCAAATTTCATAGATTAATAGATTCAATCATATAATCAGTTTTACATTATTGGAAATGGATAATGATCCTCGGATACATATATATGGACTCACTAAAATATCCCCCTTCAAATATTTAATGCTTTTAATTATGATCATTTTTGTTATAGTAACAAGTTCCATATAGGGCTTTGGAGGAGATTCATGACCATATCATTAATCTAAAATAGTGTCCCAAAGTAGGAAATAATTCCCCGAAAAGGGTGTGATGATCCTGACCTTGCATCCTCTTGGCCAAGTTATATTATATGTGCCATTATGTTTGAAACTCCAGTTAACCACCAACTGTTGTAATGTAGTTCTGTACACAATACTAGATTTAGGAACCGTTGGAATTTTATATTAAGAACAATAATGGTAAACCTGATGTAAATGATTTTTAAATCCATTAGACCCCCAAAAATTAATCATCAGGATGAACCAAATTCAACATAGTTGTATGATTTCCTATAAAACAAAAATGGTGAACCCAATGTGAACACAATTAACCAGAGAATGTCCATCACAAGATAAAAAGGATAGACTACCCAATTCTCGTTAGACTATTTTGTTTCCACCATGTGGGTTCCAAGTTGTATCTTTTCTAATAAATCAAAAATATTAACTTGATATGAATATAAAAAATTATAGAATGATTTGTTTACTATGTATCACTCAAATTTGTTTCCATGTCTATCACCAACATGGAATTACTAACATGATTCCTTAAAATTAATGGATCAACCATGTATCTTAGTTTAAAATGAAATAAGTTAATCCCCAATTTGACAAGGCCATCTGAGTAGAATGTAAATACAAGGGTTATGAAATGAAATTTTTTTAACTAGTAATATCTAATTAAGAAAATATCATTTCTATGATGATGCACTAATTGAAGAAACTGTTCCATTTTTATTCTTGATTGTAGAAAATACTCTCAAAAAAGCACCCTATTGGGATTTTTCTTTATCACGTTATCATTATATTAAACCAACTACTTATGAAACCCCTTTGGGACTCTGATAACCTCACCCACTATAAATATTCAGTGTAAGGTTGTGATTGAAAAGGTTCTAGAATAACATCAACATGTTAGGGTATATAACCTTTCTTCTTCCCATGAGGGTCTCTTAGAATTAAAACTGCTGAGCTTTCTTCATCCAATGAAATTTGTAGTAAAGGCAGTTGTTCTCATTGTCACTGCAAACTGGTTCATGAGATTATCCCTGTAGTGTTATAATCACCACCTTCAATTTCTGATGAAAGTAGAAAAAGTAGTCAACCATATCTCCCTTTTGGTTTATGGGCCATTGAATACAACTCATATCAATAGATTTTATTACTTAAATCCCCTCAATTTAATCGAGTCTCCTGCTGAGTGTACCAATAGACACACTACCGCATCTGATACCCATGTATGGGAAACGAGTATGATACATCAGGTGTGGAAGGTTGTGGATAATAATGAGTTGGATCATACACCCACTCGCACTGCTGATTTCTACCTACATATTATGGAAGTGACTAGTGAGCATTCTCATATCCTTTCTCAATCAGAACAAGTCTATGGGAAAATTCATTCAACATGCATGGGGGAGGAACATATATATATATATATATATATATATCCCTATGCACAATGTATAGAGACATATCCTAGTGGAACAAGCAGAATTGAATTGGTTTTATATCCTTATTTCAATTGATGATATCTTTTTGTATATAGTGGTGGCAGAAAATTTGTAGTCATACATTCCTGCATAAACATTACAAAATATTCATTGCATCTTAAAAAAATGTTTAAGAACACCATTGACATATATTTTCACTAATAAATATATATATTGGTAAGAGCATATTTGTATCCCTATAAAAAGGGTAAAAAAACACTCGGATGATTATGAATAGGTGGTTTCCCTGAAGCAAGTGCACAATCCTTCACCCTTCAAATAGGATTATTGTGAAATCCTAGAATGAGAAGAGACACTAAAATTGGTTCATAATCATATTCCTAAAGAGGAAAACAAAATGAGAGTGTCCCAATCATTGGTAAATAGTAACATTCTTATTGAAAAAATCGGCACCACAGTCAAAGGGCCCTGGATCTGGCACATATCCCCATTATAGTAGGGGAAAACGAAGTGAGAGTGGAACATGCCTTGATAAAAGGTCATTTTCCTATTTTAAAATACTAGTTGCATACATTAATGGATTTATATAGGGATTGTATCACTGTTATAAACAAGTGTCACCTATTTTTAATGTAAAATTCCTTTTGGAATTCTCAAAATCTTCTTAGTGAATCTTCGTTGTATATTCCAGTAGATCAATGAGGATGTGCTGATATACCGACGTATTCCAACGAACGACTTCACTGAAATAATTTCTACTCTATAATGGAAGAGTATCATATCAATTCTCTTATAATAGAGTTCATTGACATATTCCATAGGGGAATTCATATTCATACATGGATTACATTCTAACTCCAACTGGGGCTCTCCATTTGATAGAGGGAGATGCCTCATGACATGCTCATATTCCAATCAATGATGTAAAGTGGAAAAAATAAACGACTCAAGATATAGAACATATCAAATTTATGAATGATTCTCACCATGTGAGTGTGAAATGTTCCTCATTTTCGGCACATACTCTTGAAACTAGTGAAGAAGCTCAGTGGAATACACTATTAACGTCTCAACAGTAAGATCATATTCATGTAGAACTGCATGAATATCATCATAGTCTGATATCTATCATACTGTAGGCTTATATAACTTAACAATTTAATAATTAAGGGTGACATATTCCATACATATTGTGGATAGAGACTCATTTTCCTATCTTTCAAAATGCCACTATCCGGGTGGTTGTTTGAGAAACATTCTCAAAACCTCAAGGGTTTATCGACTATTCAAATGAAGTAAAGGCAGTAATTATTGCCATAGTCCTCCATGTGGTAGTTTGTATACGGATCACATGGAATATACTCCTGAAATACTCTTTTGTAATACTCACCACAGTAATACCTCCCACTGGAAAGGAAACCCTTCACTTTTCCAAACACCTCCATATATAGAGGCACTCAAAACAAAGAAACTATTTAATAAAGAATTTCATGAAACACTAGGTTAAAATTTATAGTGTTCCCCATAGAATTCTAGAAAAACTCTACATCGATCAGTAGGTGAAACCTGTAATCACCAAACATGGTTTCCCTAGATGGAGGTGTGTATACTAGATGATGATTAAGTTAAAATGGACATATGGAGTGATTTATTCAGAAACACACTCCACACCATGTTATAGCTACATGTTACATCTAACTACGAGATGATATATGTTCTATAAAACGAGTTAATTCTTTATCTATAATCAATGACATGGGAAAATCATAAGTGACTAATGGAAAGAAACATACCTTGTTTGGGATACAAGGGAAACCATTATACCATCTATTTACTATGTTTTAGCAAGACCTGACTACTATCTCAATGGAATAAGAACCAAAACTAATGAAGTTCAACAAAAATCTATAACATGATTGTTGAAATTGAATCACCACCCTCTATCATATGATAAATTAATAATCATGATGCATCTATATTCTATGATAGGGATGGTATGTATAATTTAAATTTAACTCGCACGTGGAACAACAAAAATCCCTATATATTCTATTCTGTAATGTTATAGAATCCATAGAAATCAATGCATTTGGTATCATGTGAGCTAGATAGAGACTACAATATAATTTCTATCCTTAAATGGTGATAAGACATCATGAATGATATAATTGGACCTCTAATATATCTTCAAACATAGTCCCTTAAAGAAAAAGGACTGAAATTCAGAAATAGAATCTAATGTTGTGATCAATCAAAAAACATCCCATAGAAACAGAATCCCAATAAGGGTTTCGATTTCACTGAAATACTATATGATAACTACTACACCATATCAAATAGGACATAATAGATATGAAATAATAGCCAACCAGGAGCGAACCCAGTACAGTGGGTATGGGGAATATGTACCACTACCTGCACCCCTCAAAACATAAATAACATAGAGGATTCATGATATTTCAGATGTTGTTGGAATAAAACCCCAGTCGAATGGGATAGTGGAATTTTTTAACTTGATCATCAAAAAACTATCATCATACCTCGAGAGGTTCCTAGAGAAATCAATAGTAGCTGTAGATAATCCCGATCCAACAGGGATGTCAGAATTTATATCTCACTGTATATACAATGAATCATCAAATAATGAACTGGAATCCCCAAATCCTAATCAATAGAATAAAAAAAGGTGGTTTTATCCCTCAATATTCCCCAACACATTGGATTGGGGGAAATTTCATCATCATCATCATGTTAGAGGGAATCATTAATATCTAAATTGGGAGGTAAATATCAACATTTTTAATCCCATATATTCCACCCAGCACAATATGAACCTCTTTCATTCAAGGCCCAATCTTAATTCTTGATTAGAATCTCTCTCAATATCAGTTATCACAGACCAAGACGAGAGTAATGTATGGAAAAGGTAATCAAAACCAGTTGGGGGTAACAAGCCAAAATGGCCCAATATTCCCAAGGGTTTGAGAAATGACCTTAATAAAGGTAGTATATAATCAATCTGTTCTATTGATAGTAATGGGACAACTACCAGTTCCCAATACACCTATTTTAATGCTACTAACATAAATAAAACAAATAATGGTCATCAAAAAAATGATGTTGGGAGATGTAATATAGAAAACATGCCCTTAGAATAGTATCTAGATTCACCCATTGAGGTTGTACACACCTAAAATCCAAAAAGACTCCAAAATCGCGGACCTTCGAATATCGATTTTCCATCTCTATGGTGGAACACTAGAAATTATAAAGGGATTGTGTGGCTATATCTCAATCACTACCACAAAAAAAATATGTTCAGGGAGGAACAATTTTCAATCTATGATAGTGAGACACAAACCCTTAGACGAATCAATAAGGAGATACTCATGGGAAAACATCCAACTTGGTATCTTCTCCAGTTATAGCTGAATATTCTTCATCCAAGAGATTATATGGATATAAGAGTTATATCTGAGAATCAGACTAGCTTCATCTCTAAAAATATATTTACAAAAATGAGGAATTTAAAAATGATTGAGACTTCCCTCCATTATGGTGACTGCCTCTCCCGGTCAAAAGAAATTACTCAATCTTTGGATGGATTGATAATTAGATGGGGATAAAAATATAGGCACCTAATAAAACCCTACTCACTCCTTATTGATAGGAGGATTCTCTCACAGTTTTATATCATGAACATCTCAACACCATCGAGTCCTTGAAAACGTTAATAGAAGCCACCAATTAGTGAAACACACCTGTGTAGCCTAAATAATAGAATTATCACTAATGGGAGTTTAAAACCTTTTCCTCACCCAATATTGGAAATCCTAAATTCACCACCCTTGAAAGAATTAGATACCTAGAAAAACTTATTCCACACTTTGTGTACCAATTTTATATAATGATGGGCCTTCAAGATCAACATAAGGTCACCATGCAATAGTTTCGTTTTAAAAACTCTAATCGGGACTACTGTTGTTTATTAGAGGAGCCTTCTATAATGATCAATTTCTGGATAGGAAGACCGTCATCATCTAATTCATTAATATCCTACTCTCCACTGTGGAATACAAAAACATTCATCCTGAAAATATGGCTTCAGTGTGAAAATGAGATGTTATAAGAATTCATTGTTAGATGGTAAGGTTTAACAGACTCAATCAGCATCCCTCTATTATTGGATAATTGTTTTGAGATCATTACCAAAAATATAAATGAGGAGTTCCATAAACCATTGATCCTAGTGAAACATCAAGGGGTATTTTGTGTTTTTATAGACAACACAACGTTTGGAATATGTCATTCAGAAGATCCAAGATAAAACATGACTCATTCCCTCAATATTGGGAAAAAGTCTCAGAATGGAAGAAACTTACAAAGTGAAATTAAATCTAGAAACAAAGAACATTCAATCACCTAGTCAAGTAAAGAACTGCCCAGAAACTCATGTTGAGTGCCACAAAAATAAATATTTCTCAAATCGAAAATAAAAAAATTATCATGGTCACATTGGATTTTAGGAAAGTATTAATAAATCATATTACTTATGAAATATGGGAATCCCCAATTATTTTTTCATAGTATTTCATAGAAATCTAATCTATCTTCCATAGATCAGAAAGCCTAATAAGGTCAACCTCATCAATCATCCTAACTAATTAATTTTTTTTACAAAAGGATAAGACATGACATCATGCATTATTTTTTATTAAATGAATTCCTCAAAATTATGGCCAATTATTGACATGTGATGTTTGATAACTGCATAGGTATGTTGACGTACAAAACTGTAACCTAGTCAGAATAATGAGGTGATTAAAAAATTTTGGACCGGACATGGATATAAATTCATCAATTGTGTGACTAAAATGACAATTGACTGAGAAAATTCCACCATAAGAGAACATCTCTACATGCCCATAACTGTTTCATTTCCTTGGGTTTATATATTAAATGTTCCTCCAAAAATTGAATGTGACCATTGGAAATAGGAAATAATAGATGATGAATATTTATTTTCAGTTGTGATGTATGCTCTGACTCTTAATGATTTCTTCCCTGCAACATCAACAACATGGGCCCTACCCCACCAAACATAACCCTCATTGGACAATGATCCCATCATTGGTTCTTCTAATGTGAAACATTGTGATGACCCCTTATTTGATGATGAATATTCCTATTATTATGATTTCCTTTCAACTAAATGGGGATCCTAAGGATGATGGTGTATGAACCGAAGATATAGAGGAAATCTTAGTAATTTTCCAACCCATTAATTAAATAACATCCACATATATGAGTTATATAAATCTAATACACGGGGAAAAAACTATAAAAAATACAATACATACATGGATGTATCCTATAATCCTCAAGAAGTCATCCATACCTAGTAATCTTACACAACCTCCATGTTGTAGTGTAATTTATGACCAACCTATATAGAGGAAAAGAACAATACTACCTTCTCCACTGATATATGATGCTCCCTCTACATCAATACAGACACCAAGCTCATCTAACTCAAATTCCTCAGCTCCTAATCTAAAAAATAATGAGAAACCCCAAATTAGGAAGAACCAACCACTTCAAAAGATTCAACATTATGAAACTAATGGAATATGTCCCGACCAAGATATCAATCTAGGAAGTGTTCCATCATTAAAAATAACCGATGGAAGAAAATGCTGAGTCCAAATAGTACTTATAAGAGATTGAGATATATGTCTCTTCAACATAGGTTTATCAAGAGGGACCACTCAATCTAAATTCAAGTCATCATATCATTCACAGACTAGTATTGTGAAGAGGACATCGAGGTATACATTAGGCTACTATATGTTTTATGAAAATTTAATAATTACAACATATGAATGGATCTGATTGACAATGGTTCTAGAATCAACCCCATACATAATCAAACCCTTAGATATTTGGGATATTGAAATGAGGCCTATATCTTAAAATGCTAAGCATTCTGGTGTATTATATGTATGAGAGAAGACATAATGGGAAGATTAATGTCAATGAATTGTTTTGGGATATCAAATCTCACACTAAGATCATTGTTATATAGAAAGAAACTATATTTAAAGTTTTTCTTTGGATGAATTGGCTTCATATCCATGTGGTTGTATCTTAAAAATTACATAAGAATTTGAAATACCTCACTGGTGGAATGTCCATCACACTACATGGTGAAGGTTCCCCATTAGATTCTTGTGAACCCATAGATTTCAAAGCCAGCTTCTATATAATAGAATGGAAATATATAATGGTTGATGAAAAAATGAATATGTTAGTACCCAATGGCTTGGTACCTCCCCGAAAAATCTATATATTTTAATTGATAGTGAGTATGTGTTACCCATATATCTATTTGTTGTGTTAGATGTAAACCCATATGTGTAATCCCTTTATGTACCTAGTGGCATTATAAAAAAATTAAACTCTATAATATCTATACAATGAATTTGGCTATAGGGGATTTTATTGTAATTTCACATTTTCTCTCAAATCATAGTAGTTATCGATAATCCCTATGACATACAACATCAAATGAAAATGAATCTATAGACTCATAGGTGGACGATAAAAAGGATGAACATGAGAAATCCCCCTCACATCCATGAATGATTTCTTTTCATCAATTGATGTGCACATGAAGGAAAATCTAGAAACATAATAAAGACCCATGTAATACACGAATTATTTCCTCCATGACTCCTAGGGATAAATATATTTACATAACATTTCTAAAGAATCAAAGGTATGTGAATGATTCAAACTATATAAAATTTCATAGATTAAATCCATATGTGGATACACACTATCTCGGATTACCCAATGACCATAAAGGCTTCAAGTCTGTTACCAAGAGTGTGTACCCCTCTGATGCTATCAATATATAGGTGGATGATAAAAAATTGAACATATCCATCATTATATGAGATGTGTAATATCCATGATGGCTCATCAAAATTATTATTTTCAAGAAAAATTATTGAAATATTATGGTTTTCATCAATTTTATAGACCATAATCGATGCCATCTAAATGATGAATTTCCATTTTTTATCACAGATCTCCTTATAGATGCCACTTTCGGCTTCTAAGACCATTCGTTAATCAATGGGTACTAAAGGTACAACAAAATATAGATGGACCCTAATTTTGAGGATGCAACTACCTTCAAGGCACCCCATGGTATCTTTTGATATTATTCCATTCTTTTTAATTTAAATAATTTTATAACTCGTTATCAAATTGTGATAAATCATATATTTCTTCCATTAATGGGATGAATAACAGATTTCAATATAGTTCACCATGTTCTCAAATCCTAGTAGTGATGTCATCACTTCATGGATCGTAAAATAGTCTTCATAGAGTTATGTCGGAATATTTTGAAGACAAATCCAAGAAAATGTGAATTTAGGGGATCATCTGGGGAGTTCTTCTCCATTTTTGAACAACAATGTGTCATTGAAGTTGAAATTGAAAAGACTATTGCCATCCTAGAAATTTCACCCCCTCAGATTCTCATAGAACTGAGGTGTGTCAAAGGGAACCATGCTAATATTCAAAATTTCATAGCCAAATTGGATAGAAAATCAATCCCTTTCAATATGCTAATGAATAAGGGAATCTCCTAATAATGGGGAGTGTACTACTAATAATCTTTCATGTGTCTCATGTAGTAACATCTATACCCATCTGAATCGATTCAACAAGTGGAATTAAATACACTTATCTTATATGTGGATTCCTTGGAATAAGAACATTGAGCCCTCCTAGAACAAAATAATGATGTGAGTAAAGGGAAAGGACATTAATAAATCATTTGAGTGATGATAGGAATGTAAACGCAATACTGAAATATCAATAAGAAATAACTTGCACTCATATTTGTAGCATAGAAGTTGGGGCATTAGTTGAATCACAATGAATTCTATTTGGTCTCTTGTATTAATCCCCACATGTATATCCTGTTTTTTCTCTGGATAACTAGGATCTTGGCCTGATGGATTGTCATTATTCAAAAATATGACATCCCATTCATATCAAAATGATTTTTGAGATGGAAATCCCAGGTAGATTTTCTCATGGCACATACAATACTGAAAAGTACATCATTAGATACTATGATTTATTATAAAGAGACCCATGATAGTCCCCAGACATGGGATATGTATTTTTATGGAACACTGAATGGTCCTATCGATAATACACTAGAAATCCTGAGAATAAATCTGATTAACATATGTATTATTTTTTAAAGAGAAATTAATTTTCTATACTCTTTCTCACAATCCAAATGCTACATTAATCATGAGCTGAATACCAATACATCATTACTATCCATGTTCTACTCATACATATTCAAACAACTTACCTAAAAATCAAATGGGATTCAAAGAAAGTGATAAATCTGATTAATGTTGTATTCTCCAAAAAACTAATAAATCACCCCTCTAACTTAATACATGATAGGAATAATGGTAGAGTTCACTTTTGAGTTCACATTGTACCATGTTCCCTAATAATTTAATGACCGCGCCAATGAATTAGGTAATCCATCCACAATCATGGTCGAACCTAATAAAGAGGAATAAATCATCTTCATAACACACCAAAGAATGGTCTCTTAGATCATCATATGTGATATGGATAAAATCAATCAGGTTAAAACCATCTGAATGTTTGATGAACCAATATCCATCATTGGATGGAGGGATCCCATAATTGATTATCTCCAAATAAAGGACTCCATTGAAAGGTCAAGCTATATGGGAACAAATTAAACGTCGAGCAATGAACAACACCCCATTGGATGGTCCAAATTAAATGAAATCCAACTAAAATTTAAGATTTGATGGAATCCTCAATAGATTCATAGAAGAAATTTTGACCCAACATTAATGAAATAAATTTATAGGCTTCTATTGTGCTCATCTCTCTTGGACCAGTCTCTCTAACCGAATCAGGATACGTGCTTACTACTAGAAACCCATTTTATAAGACTATTTAGAATTCACATGTAAATTTCATTTATGACAATTAAATGAAATATTCATCCATCAACCCCTATAATTGAAACATATATCCTAATATTCCTATCCATTTTCTATATGGGGGATGGATATTGTGGGGCCACATCCCCAACCA